>JAJHZJ010000812.1:592835-1825335 GCA_023548195.1 Bettongia penicillata ogilbyi
GGCTTCTGGAGCAGACTGTTCTCTGTTCAAGGTCTGCTCTGCCAACAGAATGCCCAAGAATTGGAAAGGGTGTTTTCCAACAGGAAATTGCCATTCATTGGGGAGAATGTTGTGTTCCGTAAAATTCTGTAAACCTGTAACTATTTGATATATTTGGTAAATATCTCATAAGGTTCTTGGTCTTATCTAGAAATGTTGTCATAAAACTATGTTAAAAATATAATGGGATCATGTATAGAGCTGGAAACAGTCTCAGGAACTCTCTCACCCTCCCCTCCGTTCTCTCTCTCTCTCTCTCTCTCTCTCTCTCTCTCTCTCTCTCTCTCTCTCTCTCACACACACACACACACACACACACACACACACACACACACACACACACAAACACTTCTCTCTGCACTAAAGCTTTTCTTTGCCAGGAGAACGTAAATTGCAAACTCCATAATACAAAGTAGGGAAACTTGCCCCTTGCACCAAAAAGAACGTTTGGACTTTTGATGAAGATGAGATGGGTCTTCTGCTAAATCCTTCTTGTGACTTAACGTAGCATAGATGTGTATTCAATCAACAGTTTTTTAAGTATTTTCTATATATCAGGCACTGAGCTAAGTTAGTTTGAAGGAAGAAAGAAAGAAAAGAGAGAGAGGGAGGAAGGGAGGGAGAGAAGGAAGAAAGGAAGGAAAAAAGAAAAAAGAGTACTTTGCAAAGCTTAAAGCCATATGTAAATGCTACTTACTGTTATTATTGCTACATAAAAATCTATGATAATTAAATTGTCCCAGGGAACTATTTCCCAAACAATTTCCTACGAATGGGTCACACCTTTTTACTCTCCTCCCAGTTTCTTACATACACACAGCCAGCTTCATCTCCTCCTTTCTCTTCCATCCCCTCATGGACTTAGTAGGAGAAACTTGCCCTTTGGGTATCAATAAGGGTGTAACTCTTAAACTTTTTGGTTCCAGGACCCCTTATCACTCTTAAAATATTGAGCATCTTACCAAAATGTTTTTGTTTATGTGGGTTATTTTCGGTGGGGAACTGGAGATAGCATGAATTGGTTTGAGATAATTGTTCAATTATTCAGCTTGAAAACTGGCATGTTATAAATTGAGATTTGGTTTATTGGGTCATTGTCTAAATGTAAAAAAATGTTGATGTTGAAAAACAAACTTTAAAATGAATCGTGTATTAAAAGATGAAAAGGAATACAAAAGAAAAAAAGTTCTTGAAATTCAGGAGCTTACTTTATGAAGGGAAAGATGCCATAAATATAAATAATACATGTGGGATAAATAGAAAATAGGCACTGGTGGTTGGCAGGACCAGGAAAGTGCTCCTGAAGAAAGGGGTATTTAAGCTGAGACTTAGGGAAAGCTAGGGATGCTAAGAAATTAGTGTGATGAGCCCTATCGTTACTCAGCTGTTTGACCAACTGAAAGTCTCTCTTTGCATTTGTGAGAGTCAGCCCCAGTGGTATAAAGGGAATAGCTTGCTATTACTTTTATTACTCAGATATTTAATTAACTACCTGTGCTTAAACTATGTGTCTCTTTCTGGATTACTAACAAACATATATTCCTTGATGGAGACTTAAGAGCTATAGTTAGCAAAGGTTCATGGCACCAAGCACTTGCCACCTTGCATAGTTTTCTTGAGTCTGGGGCAGGGGATCCTAGTGGTCCAGAGGTGATCTTGGCTTCTCAAAGACTTAGGAAGAAGTAGACAAGAAGGGTGTGGCCTACCAAACTAGAAAGGAGTGTAGCCTAGACTTAGTCATGGAAAATGTAGGTATTAGAGGACCAGCTCAGCTAAGACCAGGGACATTCTTCCCCAGGTTGGTAAAGGATAAGCTTTTTTGGGAAAGGGAGGCAGAAGAATCAAGGAAGACCATTTGCTAAGTCATGTGGGGTTGAGATCTGCATCACCAATAGAAATGCCCCACAGATGAAATGACATATGCTTGGAATGTTGAAGAAAGGGTAAGGATGGGCATCAAAAGGAATTAATGAATGAATGGTAGAAGTCTTGACTCTAAACTATCTCGTGAATCCCTTAGGCAAGAAAATATGATCAGAATTACATCACATATAACACCCCCTTATACATACACTTGGGAATGAAGCTGCCAGTTTAGAGCAGAATCTACCTATGTGTAATTCAAGTCACTTGTTTCTCCATTTTCCCATAAGAGCAAAGAAATAGGGTTCACCACTGCCACCATATAAACACATGATGCTAGGAGACATCAGCTGAAGGGATCTTGCTTTGGATTCTTGGGACCAAAATGTTTTTCATGATGCTGTACACCATGCTTTTATTCATGTTAAACTCTATTTTGGATTCTGATGAGATTTAGTTGATTTGAGTAAGTGAATAAATACTAGACAACTAATCCATGTTGATTTGGCTTTGTTTAGTAGCAAGCAGTGCTTAGTTATCAAAGATATTTCAAGGAGTATGTGACTGAATCTCTGTGGACATGTACATTCCTAGAGTCACTCTGTGCTCTGTCCAACTTTTAGCTGGTCCACGCAAACCCTAATTTCATAACTGAAACAAGATGTGGTCACCACAGAATGTTATCCCAAGGGAATCAAGGAAGATTAATGGTGTGGATCCCAAACAAGATGGAAAGGAATCAGCTTAATTTAGCTTAGAGAAAACACAGAGCAGACTTAATCTTGAATAATTTCCATAATGGACATAAAAATATCTTACATTACTTTGTGTGAGGGGGTATTCCTGGGGTGGCCATGTGTTTTGTTTAAGCAGCTAAAGGAGATCAGTCAAGAAGATGAAACTAACTGCAACAAGGGAGAACTAGGCTGATCATTTGGAGGAACTAGAGTAAGTGGCAGGATTTAAATGGAAAACAATTCTAAATAATGAATCCTAGGATTGCCTTGGCAATATTTTCCAATCTAGATAGACTTAGAGCCACTTTCCTTCTCTGTGGCCCTGAGGAAGGGAAATGCTCATCAGGATGGAGATAATCAATACTATGCAATCCCAAAATCTCTTAGAAAGAACCTCAAACATTAACTAGACCAAACCTGTAACTAAAGGAGTGTGCCCTGGAAGAGCCTGGAAAAGTCAGGGGATATCCCTCAAGTGGACCCTCGGTGTTGGCTTCAAAAATAAACTCTTTGAGGGGTGACCTGCCACCTCTCAAGGCAGCACATTCTGCTCTTTGAAGATGTAAACAGTGGGCTGGCTTTCTCCCCTCTATTTCCTCATTACATTGAGCTTCTATTTATCTATCTCTTTGTGACTCCCATCCAATATTCCTAGGTTTGTGCTCTGGAGCCAAGTTAAATGAAAGTCCTAATGCCTTCTCCCCCATGCCAGTCTTTCAGATAATAGAAGGCAGGTGACAAGGTCCCTCACATCTTCTTTTCTTCTTAGATTCTTCAA
The DNA here is from genome assembly GCA_023548195.1 of Bettongia penicillata ogilbyi. NCBI lineage: Eukaryota > Metazoa > Chordata > Mammalia > Diprotodontia > Potoroidae > Bettongia > Bettongia penicillata. The sequence continues at coordinate 596,253 of JAJHZJ010000812.1, forward strand.
GGGATCCTCAGATGATATGGTGATTCTACTGCTGTCACCATCTGAGCTGCCCTTCTCTGGAAATATTGTGGTTTACCACTATCTTTTCTATGATGTGGACCTTGGAGAATTGTGGGAATATGGTGAGTCAACAGACATACATTTAAATACTCAGGCAAATTTGCCCTACTAACTGTAGTGCATATATCAGTATTCCACTCGGAGTGTTGTAAGGGGAGAGATGATAAACAGATGAAGAGGGTGGATCTACTGATAGCCTGGAGCAGGACACTAGCCCAGAGAGGCCACTGGCTATGGATCATGTGGACCTAGTTTCACATAGCACCCTCTGACATTTCCTTAGCTACAGGATCCCAGTCAAGTCACTTAAATGACTCATTTTCCTTATCTGTAAGATGAGAGGAAGGGGTTAGACTCCATAGCTTCTCAACACCTTCCAGCTCTAAATCTATGATTCTGTTTTCTCTTAGAAACAGCTGTGCTTCTCTCAGTGACATCAAAGAGCACCTGTGGGCTAAACTAAACATCTAATGCATGTACCAAGGGCAAGTGCATCACAACAATTCCTACTCAACATTTTGCCTGACTTTCAATGGACTGGTGAGATAGTGATGCAATACTTAATGTTCCTCATTTAACTTACCTACAAAATGAGGTGGTTGGATTAGAATCAGAGCTCGTTTGTTAACACAAAGTTTGAGCACTTTGTACCATGCATGCCATCAGGCCATGCACGCAAACAAAAGCTGGAAAAAGACAAAAATGGGTCAGGACTGGAAGAAGCTTAAGAAGCCCTGGACCAGATGACCTCTTGGGTTCCTTTCAGCACTAACTCAATGATGATGGGGGCCCTGCTCTGGTGAGACTTACAATTCATTGAAGAGACATTGGTCTCAAGATCAAAAGGGCTTTCATGGGTGGCAGACCCAAGATAGCAGAGTAGAAGCACCACCTGCTACAGCTCCCCCCCAAAAAATCCCTCAAAAAACCTGTAAAAATCACTCTAAATGAATTTTTAGAGCAGTAGAAGTCACAAAATGACATATTGAAGCAGATTTCCAGACCAAGGAAATCTGGAGGCCAACAGGAAGGGGCATTTGCATGAGGCTAGGAGTAGAGCACAGATTGGAGGTGGCCATGCCAACTTGGATGAACAGAGGAGGAGCTGGCCTTACAGGACTGAAGCACTGGTAGCTGTTGTGGATTCAAGACTTCTCAACCAACAGATGCTAAAGACAGCTTCAAAGGTCAGAGGGAAAGGTCTCTTACCTGGCTGAGAGCAGAGCAATGACCTGGCCCCAGCCCCACCCAGGGCCCCTGTCCAGGGCTGGGGCAGCCATTGCTGAAGCAGAGACCACTGGAGGCCTTGACTTAATAAGTCTCAAAAGTCAGTGAAGGGGTATTCTCTTATGTTATTGGTAAGAAGGAATAACAAAACATACAGCCAGGAGAAGATGACCAAGCCAAAGCTCCTGAATCCAAAGCCTCTAAGAAAAATATGAATTGTTCTTAGGCTTTGGAAGAGCTCCAAATAGATTAGGAGAGCTCCAAATAGCTCCAAATCAAGTAAGAGAAGTAGAGGAAAAAGTGGGAAGAGAAATGAGAGTGATGCAAGAAAGTCATGAAAAACAAGTCAACAGCTAGACAAAGGAAACAAAAAAAAATGCTGAAGGAAACAACACCTTTAAAATTAGAATAACCCAGTGGAAAAAGGGTCCAGAAACTCAATGAGGAGAAGAATGCCTTAAAAAGCAGAATGGGCCAAATGGAAAAAGAGGCCCAAAAGCTCACTGAAGAAAAGAATTCCTTAAAAATTAGAATGGAGCAGATGGAAGCTAATGACTTTATGAGAAATCAAGAAATCACAAAATGATACCAAAAGAATGAAAAAAATAGAAGACAATGTGAAGGAAAACAACCAACCTTGAAAATGGATCCTGGAGAGATAATTTAAAAATTATTGCACTACCTGAAAGCCATGACCAAAAAAGATCCTACACATCATCTTTCAAGAAATTATCAAGAAAACTGCACTGATATTGTAGAACTAAAGGGTAAAATAGAAATGGAAAGAATCCACTGATCACCTTCTGAAACAGATTCCAAAAGGAAACTCCTAGAAATATTGTAGCTAAATTCTAGAGTTCCCAGATCAAGGAGAAAATAGTACAAGCAGCTAGAAAGAAACAATTCGACTACTGTGGAAACACAATCAGGATAACACAGGATTTAGCATGTTCTACACTAATGGATCAGAGGACTTGGGATATGATACTACAGAGGTCAAAGGAGATTGGATTAAAACCAAGAATCCCTGCAAAACTGAATATAATACTTCAGGAGAAAAAATGGAATATTAGTGAAATAGAGGACTTCCAAGCATTCTTGTTGAAAATAACAGAGCTGAATAGAAAATTTGACTTTCAAATACAAGAATCAGGAGAAGCATGAAAAGGTAAACAGGAATGAGGAACCATGATGGGCTTATTAAGGTTGAACTGTTTACATTTTGACATGGGAAGATGATATTTGCAACTCATGAGACCCTTCTCAGTGTTAGGATAATTGGAGGGAAATACATATACATATGTGTGTATATGTGTATGGGGAGAGGGAGCACAGGGTGAGCTGAATATATAGAAATGATACTAAAGAAGAAAATTAATGGTTTAGAGGAATGTACTAGGAGAAAGAGAAAGGGAGAGGTAGAATGTAATAAATCATTTCACATAAAAGAGGCAAGAAAAACCTTTTACAATGGAGGGGAAGAAGAGAAAGATGAGAGGGAATAAGTGAACCTTCCTTTCATCAATTTGGCTTCAGGAGAGAATAACACACACATTAAACTGGGTATGGAAGTTTATCTTGCCCTAAAGGAAAGCAAGAGGGAAGGGGATAAGAGGATAATAGAAGGGACAGCAGATTTAGGGAAGGGGTTATCTTTGATACAGAGATAGGTCAAAGGAGAGAATAAAATAAATGGAGGGCAGGACAGGATTAGAGGGAAATATAGTTAGTCTTTCACAACATCACTGTTATGGAGGAGTTTTGCGCAACCACACATGTATACCCTATATTGAATTGCTTGCCTTCTCAGTGAGGGTGGGGAAGGGAGAGAATGTGGAACTCAAAGCTTTGAAAATGAATGTTAGAGTATGTTTTTACATGCAGTTAGGAAATAAGATATACAGGCAATACAGAAATCTATCTTAACCTACAGGAAAATAGAAGGGAAGGGGATGGGTGTTGGTGGTGAACGAAGGGAGAGCAGATTAGAGGAAAGGATAGTCAAAATACAAGATATCCTGGGGAAGCTGGGGAGAAAATGTGAAATTCAAAAATTTGTGGAAGTGAATGTTGAAAACTGAAAATAAATAAATTTATATAAAAAGAGAAAAAAGAAAGAAAGGGGTTTCAGAGGCTGCCTAGACTATGTCCTCATTTTAGAGGGAGAAGCTGGGACCAAAGGAAGGGAGACAACTTAGCAATGGGTGTTGGTTCCTTCCCATCAGTTTCTCTTGCATTCCCTTCCCTTCCCACCCCCACCCCACCTTCGCAGAAGATAGTGAAAGTTTTGGAGTCAGGAAGACCCAGATTCAAATCCAGCCTTTCCCATTGAAGGGAGACCTCCTGAAAGCTTGAAAACGTTATTCCGCCCTTTCTACGCTTTATTGCCCCAGTTTGTCCATCCGTAAAAGGGGAAGGTTTGGAGAAAGCAGCCTCTCCCGACGCTCCTAGGGCTAAATTGACGACCCAATGGCCTAGGCACCTGCTGGATACTGCAGGTGCGGCAGCTGGGAGCTGAGCTGGCCAAAGCTAGCCCAATAAGAACGACAGGAAGGAAGGAGGGAGGGAAGGGGAGGAGAAAAGCACCTGACTGGAGGCTGGAGAAAAGCTACTCTTACATGGGAAGAGGCTGGAAACTTTGGGCTGCTGCGTGGGGACGCCTGGGCAGAGTGGAGCCTTTCCCTGAGCCCGGCAGCCGCCCAGCAAAGGACAATCCGTGGCAGAGCGGGCCGTGTCATCATCCATCCCCATTCCTGACGGCCTCGTCGTCCCCGGCGCTCCAGGCGCAGGCAGAGGCGGCCGCCAGAGCTGGGCAGGATCACTGGCAGCAGCCCTCCCTGCCCCCCCGCAGCGGGTGCACAGGCTGACACACGCAGGCAGGCGCGCACACACCGCACGCACACACACACCAGCGCACACAGGCGCACCTCCAGCATCAGCGCATCTCTCTCCCCTCTCCATCTCCGCGGTGCCAGGCGTGAGAAGCCTCCGAGTCAGGGACATCAGGTACAGCCGCGTCGCTCGGGTCCGATCTCCGCCGCCCCCCGCCCCCCACCCACCTCCTGGGCTTCTCTTTCTGCCTCGCCGGGGATGGGGGAGCCTGCGATGGCCGCGGGTGGGGAAAGGGGGCAGCGGAGAGGCCACCTAGCCGCCAGTCCGTCTGCTTCAGCTCTGGGCTCTGACCAGTGGGGAGTGACAGGCTGGCGGGGCTGGGGACAGGAAGGCAGCAGGCGGGCGCTGGTGGCTCAAAGTACACTCCCAGCTGCTCCCAGCCTTTCTGGGGCTGTCGGAGCTGGGCGGGGGGTGGGCGCGGGCAGAGAAGCCTCCCTGAGCCCCCAACTTCCCCGAGCCCCGGCGTCTGGGATGTGTGGGTGTAAGGCGGGGGTTGGGGGGGGAGTTGTTTTCAGCCTCCTGGTACTGGGAGCCTTAGCGGGCTAGGCTCGGCCAGGTCCTTCTGGCCTCTGGGTCCCTGGGGTCCTCTCAGGGAACAGGCTTGCTCCTATTCCAGGAGTGCCCTGGTCTGTGCCGAGTTTTGCATCACATTGCAGTGAAATGGGCTCAACCAGAAGCCGATCTCGGGTTAACCCTGGGGCTGGGGGAGGAGGGGCTTTGGAGAAAGTTGGAAGAGAGTGGGGATTTGGGGCAAAGACTTTAGTTCTCCATTCCCCGAGATGGAGTCACCACCTTCGGCCACTTCCCACTCGTGGTCACTCGGGTGCTAAGGAGGGAAGGGTCCAGAGGCAGCGCCCATTGGCGCTGACCCTGCTGAGTTTGAGGGCATCTAAAAGTTCCCAGGAAGCTGACAGCCCAGTAACCAAGCTGTCTTCTCCAAAGACAATCTCAGAATAGTTGGCACCACCGTCAGTGTCCACAGACCAGCGAGACCAAGGCCCTTCCAGTCTTTCTCCTCATTCGGGGACTAAGTCCCGCTTTCATTCACTGGTCCATCTCCTCCAAGTAAGAGATATCCGGTTGTGTGAGACCTGACCAGGTGGCCAAGGAGACTTTCCATCCTTTGTGAGATTAGTCATTTGTCAGTTAGGTCCATTGCTAAAGCCTCATTCCCTATTCCTAGCACTGAGCTAGGGCTCATAAAGCAGAGCTTTGCACTCAAATCTTTGGCAACTTGTGGACTTGAGGTGCTTTCACAATGCTGATAGGAACTGTGGTCTTAAAACTGAAACTCCAGCAAGCCAACCTTCTATTCCCTGCTAGCTCGTGCTGGAAACTGGTAAACTCCATGTCTGGGAGGGGAGAGGCAGGACAGAAATAGGGGATGAGAGGTACCTTGGACTAAATAATCATCATCATAATGATAAATTACTAAGTCCTAGGAAGGGAATGCCAGCAAAATGCAGTTAATTTTCTAAATGGGGATGGAGAAGTAAGTCTTTTTCAGATGCTCTCCCCAAAGTCCTATTTCTTACTGATCAGTTTTCACAGTACAATATTCCTCCCCACTTTGAGGCAAGGAGGAAAAAAAAGAAAATCCCTGAAAAGCAGGGAAGACACAGATTGCCTGAAACTAACACAAACAGGTTAGAGGAATTTTCATCACATGGTGCAGGTGAAAGTTGGGAGAATTAATCTGCTCGTTTACTCCCACAGAAAAGCTGTGAAAGAATAACAGGGCACTTTAATTATAGAAGGGGTGGAATTTAGAGGTAGTACTTGATGTTTTTGGCACAATTGTTTGAAAAGAAACTATGAAGGGTAAAGGAGTTCTGAAGTATAGGAAATGACTTTTAGACAAGGCAGGGAATTTTTGAAATCATGCATTACTAAAGAAAATGCATCCCTCTTCCTCTGTACCATGTACTTTGGCTTAAAATTCCCTGAACACCTTCACCTGAGAGCTTTGTCTTCTCTTGTGTCCTTTTGTTTGAGAAGTGGAGAGAAACAAACAGGGAATTTAGAAAACAATTCAGCATGTGTTTTATTTTTGCTTAATTCTGTGTTTTTCTTCATCCCTAAGAAAAGTTCAGCTTTGATTTCTCTTGCTGTCTTAAGACCTGAAATGTGTAGTAGCTGTCCAGAGGTGTACAGATCCCTGCTATGGATCATTTGATAGACTTTGGCTCCTCAGGCAGAAAATCCAACTGTAAAGCTTTAGTATTGTGTGGGTAACAGTGTTTCGCTCCACATTCTTCATTCTCTGGTTTGTTTTAAAGCTAAGGAGACTCTAAGCATAGAGAAACTGGTTTCTGCAGCTCTGGGGGAAGTAGCCCGAGCTTGACAGTAGTTCTGGTGTGGACACTGAATGGTAGCTGAAGCATTTTAGAAAATAAATAAAGGGACAAGAGAAATAGCTGGGGGGAGGCACAGAGGGTAGCAGCAGGTGGGTAGAACAGTGAATATATCCCTTTGATACTCTGACAGGGGTCACTGCACAGAGATGGGGTGGACCACTGAAGAGAGGAAAATGGAGCCGAGAGAGAGAGAGAGAGAGAGAGATGGGGACGGGGACAAGCTCCAAAGTGTTTGAAAGTGAGTCACTTGGGTGGGGGGTAGGGTCAAAATACCCATGCCTCCTTAACCTGTCTCATTGGATAACCTGTTAAAGCAACCATAAGTATCCTTTAGGAAGCAAAGAACTGTGAAACCTGTTTTTGGAGCAAAACAATAATTGTCTGAGGACCATAAATTTAAAGCAGAGAGAAATCTTCTCATCACTGAGTTTTACTATTTCATCTTACAGTGGAGGAAACTGATGCCCAGAGAGAGAAAATAACTTGCCCAAAGTCACGTAGGTAGGATTTAGCATAGCTGGGCTTAAGAATCATCTTCTCACTCTGGAACTCTGGTGCTTCCTAACTGGGGCTGTATGACCTAGTAGGGCTTTTCACTTTTGGGCTGTGTCAGGGTAAGTGACTCTCCTGTATCCCATAGTAGAGTTTGTATGTTTTAGTGGGATTGGGAAGGAAGAACAGTAACCAGGTACGGAATCTGTTTGGCATACCTCATTACTAAGTCTGCTCATGTAAGGAAAATTATATGAAAGTGATCTCAGTTGTAGGTTCAATGTGTATTCTTATTATCATGTATCATTGATTTGTCATCTTACCATTTAGTCATTCTACAAGCATTTACTGAGTGCCTGATGTTTTCAAGGCACTAAGAAAACAGACAGAATAAAATAAAATATAACAGTTCTTGCCCCTACATTATGTAAGAAAACCATTGATCCATACATATTTACAAATCCATATCTCTATACAAATAAAGATATGCAGCATCCTGAGATGATTCTAGATCCCTCCTTGTAAAGGAAATGGCACTGAAGTTGGACTCTGGAAGAAATAGGGGCCTTCTAAGAGGCAAAGATGAGAAGAGGACAAGCTCCCAGAAACAGAGGATAGCCTGTGTAATGCCAGAAGTATGGGAGCATGTAGGTGCCATTTGTAGAAAAAGGAGACCAGTTTGGCCTAAAATGCACAGGCCCAGAAAAGTTAAGTGACTTGTTTAAGTTCATGCTTTTAAAAATATACATATTTATTTTCAGTTTTCAACATTAACTTCCCCAAAATTTTGAATTTCAAATTTTCTCCCCATCTACCCCCTTCCCCCCCCACCCTAGGACAGCATGTATTCTGATTACCCTTTCCTCCAATCTGTGCTCCCCTTTTATTATCACCATTCCCTGCCTTATTCCCTTCTGTTCTATTTCCCAGCAGGGCAAGATAGATTTCTATACCACATTGCCTAGATATCTTATTTCCTAGTTACCCATGAAAAACCTCCATAAACTGACTCCAACTGCTTTTCCAATGTCATTTTATATTAGTACCTATCACACTTGATATTTCACCCAAATTGGACTACTAGTTATTCACCATATTCAGTATTCCATCCCATTTCCATATCTTTGCACAGACCTCCCCCCAGATCTGGAATACCCTTCACTTTTTAAATCTATCTCTTTGAATTCATAGTTTCCCCTGAGGGTCATCTCAATCACCATCTCCTTTCTCCAGTTATCGTTCTCTGATTCCTCCAAATTGAATTGGATTAAGTTGAAGAGTAATTTGATACTTCCAAGAGCTGGCCATTTCTGATGATCAGCATAGCCAGGTCATCATCTCTGTTTACTTTAATACTCCAAGAATCTTTGACTTTATCTCTGTGGACATGCCCTAAGTCATTTCAGAGCCCAGCTCCACCATACCTTTTGGGGAATGCTTCTGTGAATTTCTAAAGCTGAAAAGGATTCATCCTTTGGCCTTGAAGCCTTTTGTGAATGAGTCTTTCTGCACTTGTCCTTTAGGAAGCTGTTGGTTAAACAAATTCTAGAGCATCAGAAGGCCCCAAATGACAGACTGAAGCAAATTTTCAGCCCAAGACCATCTGGAGGGTCAACAGGAAGGGTTGATTGCACTGGATTGGGAGTTCAGCATGGACAGAGCTGGAACTGTTTTTCATGATTTTCTTGCATCACTTTCATTTCTCTTCCCACTTTTTCCTCTACATATCTTATTTGAATTTCAAGATCCTTTTTGAGCTCTTCCATGGCCTGAGACCCATTCATATTTATTTTTTTCTTAGAGGCTTTGGATGCAGGAGCTTTGGCTTTCTTGTCTTCTTCTGATGGTATGTTTTGCTCTTCCTTATAACGAATGAGGTAAGAAAATACCTCTTCAACGAGAAAGTAAGAATCTACAGTCTGTTTCTTTTCCCCATGTTTGCTCATTTTCTCCAGCCAATTACTTGACTTTTGAGTTCTTTGTTATGTGGAGGACTCCAGAAGTGGCCTCTGCTTCAGCAATGGCTGTAACTGCCACAGCCCTGAGGCTTGAGCCGGATCATGCTCCCCTCTCAGCTAGGTAAGAGACCCTTCCCGCAAACCTCTGAAGCTGCCTTAAAATTTGTGTATTGAGAAGACTGGACTCTACTGCAGCTGCCAGCGATTCACTCCCCTTAGACATGCTCCAGCTCTGTCCATGCTGAACTCCCAATCCAGTGCAATCAACCCTTCCTGTTGACCCTCCAGATGATCTTGGGCTGGAAATTTGCTTCAGACTGTCATTTGGGGCCTTCTGCTCCTCTAGAATTTGTTTAGAGTCATTTTTGTGGGGGTTTTTTGAGGGGTTTCAGGGAGAGCTCTAGCAGGTCCCTCTTTTTTCTACTCTGTCATCATGGCCTAGGCCACATTCCTGGAAAGGAAGGAAATTAAACTGGACCCCAAGTCCCTTGGGTCCTTTCCAACTCCCTGTAACAAACCAGTGAATAACTGCATTGGTTCCACCACCTGCCCCCCTAAAGTCATGTTTGTTAAAAGTGACTGAGACAGGATTTGAATCCAGTTCCTCTGAGCACAGTCCATCTTCTGTTCTTTGTGCCGAGCTGACTGAGTTTAATTAGCAAGAATTCCTAGTCTAGAAATGTAGGAGTCTGTTTGTGAAAAATATTAAATACCAAAGACAGCAATTTTGTATTCGTATTTTAATAGTGAGAGGGAGCTGTGGAACCTTCTTGAGTAGGAGAGTGACAATACTTGTGATTTAGAATATTCCTCACTGTGCAGAAGATTGCAGCTGAATTAAGAAGATAGTTTTGTGGGTGGGCACACCACTCCTGTAGCATACAAACCCCTCTGCTAGGTGGCCCTTTATGAGCTCCTTTGGTCTAGGGATCAATCAGTTTGCTGAAACTATCCCAGTGAAGTGGCTCATCCCCTTAGGTCCTTTCATTAAGGTGCTATTTTCATAACATCCCTATTGTGCAAGCTTTCAAAATTCCATCCCCTAGAGATGTTGTGACCAACTCAGAGGAGTTCACTCACTTGGTGCCAGTGTCAGAATCCCAGGTTAAAAACCTTAGACCAATCAATGAACCACCTACACCAAACTGCCCAGACCCATGGTCAGAGGATTTGGGTTGGAATACAGCTGTGTTCTCTTAGAAAACTCACTTAAACCTCTCGGTGCCTCACTTTCCTTATTTGTAAAATGAAGATGTTGTACCAGAGAATTTCTTAATTTGGTGTCCATGAACTTTTATATCAACATAGATTTAAATATATGGCATATTTCAATATTATTGATTTCTTATATAACTATTATTTTATATATTTCAATTACACCTACGCTAATACATTGGATTTAGGCATATCATTTATAAGGGTGTCATATGCTTGATCCATCTGTTCTGCAAAAAGTGTTAAGAATCCCTGATCTAAAGGTGTCCAGCTCTAGCTCAGTGATCCTTTTATCTCTCTGGACTCAGTTTCTTTATGTGCAAAATGAGGACATTGTACTAGATGACTTCTAAGGGCCCTTCTGCTTGTAAATCTGTCATCCTGGCTGTGGGATCTCTTTCCTCACCCTTTTCCTTCTTTCTTCCCTCAAGCACTCAGTGTTCTGTTTTCTCTATGTATCTGAGGCTTGGAAAGAGAACTGAAAAATTAATTGAAAACTGAACAATTCAAATTGATGAGACAAGGTGTTCACAGTCAAGGGTTTTATATTTTGTGAGTGGGGGTGTGTTGGAAAATCTGTTTCTCTCTTTTGGCCATTCAGCCATTCCTACTGTTACTGGTAAAATCAGATAGTTAGGATGAAGGATGATGGGAAAAGGGGGAGGCCATACATTTAGGAAGCAATCATCAGTACTTGAACTCTTCAGTGGTCCTTCCTTTTGGGGTCCCCAAGCCAGCCCCAGGATGGTAAAATATGGAGCAGCAAGGAGAGAATCAGCAGGACAGCAGTAATCTCGGAGGAAGGGGTAAGCAGTTCACCAGAGCTGGGGAGATAACAGGAAGAGGTACTCTGACCAGAGCCATATGTGGGCATCTCCACATCCTACCTTGAAGAGGAATTCACACAACAGCCACAGAAATGCTTGAAAGAAAAAAAATAGTCACAAAAAATATCCATCATAAGCAAAGCAGAACCTGAAGGGAGAAAATAATCTAACTTGTCAGTGCCCACCCGAGAATGAGGTGGAGTACAATTTTATCCAACCACACTCTGGACAAATGACTTCATAGATTAAAGGGCTGCTGCATAGATGATGTAAGATGGAAGGTAGGACCACTAATAACGAATGAGGCAAAGTGGAGAGGATGAGCAGCTGCGGTTCTTGTGCAATCATCCCTATAATCTCTTTGGATGCCCAAGAGTATCTGCCCCTGACATGGGGACAGGTAAGGGATCAAGCAATGGTAAACAGGGTCTTGATGTCAACATGCAAACGAACAGTCAGTGCTGGCTTTTTTCTTTGGAGAAGAAAAGAAATAGGATGTTTTTAAAAGAAAATGGTGTGAAAGGTAATGAAGCCAAATTCCTAGTGACACCTCCAACTGGACTTTGTCAGTCCCCCTAGAGTCAATTAGCTGAAATGCTTTGTTCATCCTGATATGTCACAATGATATGTCTAACAATTCATTTTAACTCTAACACAGTTTCCTCATCATTAGATGACCTGCCTCAAAAGCACCTTCTGGTTCATGATCTATGAGCCTACCTGATCAATGAAAGTTAACTGGTCTAAAGACCAGTGGACTATTGGAAATCAATGGAGGAGAAACGATGTTTCTGATCAAATACCTGAAGTATTGTCAGGGAAATGACAGATTTGATTTTTTTTCTTCTTCTTGACCTCAGAGACCAGATCTTAAAAATATTGAACAGAAGCAGCAGAGGGCAAGATTAAAGTTGGAACTCAGGGGAAAAAGTGCTAATAATTAGAGGCACCACAATTGCCTGCCCCATTGAGGTGAACATTCCCTGTTATTGGTGTTTTTTTAAAGGAGAAATTGCATGACCACTGGAGATGCTGGAGAAGGATATCCTGTTCAGGTATGACTTGAATTAGATGCCACTGTCCTTTCCACTTCTGGTCCTGTGCTTCCTTTCAGAGGACTGCCAAAAAAAGCTCTCTCTTCACATTTGCATAAATATGGAATCTTGATTAAGGTTAGTGAAGTCCGATTTGAGTTTTTCACTGTTTAGTCATTATCTCAAGTTCTTGTGGTCTGTCCCAGTGTCTCATTAAAGCAGTTGACAGGAATGTTGAGGCATCTTGAAACCATACCATGTTATGAATAGCTGAAGGAACTGGAACATTTGGCCTAGTTAAGGGCTTAGTGCCTTGTACTACTCATCATGCTTTGGAAGTCTCTCTTCTACTAAAGATACATTAGACTGCCTCAGTTCAGCTCCTGAGGACAAATTCCCTGAGGAAGAGATGGGAGAATTTGCCAAGAGGCAAGTGTTGACTTGATGAGAATCATGTCATCCTAACATAGAGGATGCCAAAGAGCAAGGGACTGCTCCTGGAGCTACTGTGTTTCCCCTCAGAAGAGATCGGGCAAGATGACCCATGAGATCCCTTCCAACTATGAGGTTTTAGGATTTGGATTTCATTTGTACATGTTCTTTTTTAAAAGATAAGACAATTATCTAGGCTCACATCTTTGAGACTGAAGAGATGCAAACAATAATACCAAGGAACTTAAAGCTATGATAAAAACTTCCCAAACACAGCTGTTACCACTGACTTCTTGTGAGAAGGGCAGGGGTTTTGTTTATTTGATTGTGTGTGTATTTTTGTTATCTCCCAGTGTGGTGAAGGATCTCTGCTAACATACCCACACTGCCACATAGATGAACAGATGTCAGTGTGCAAGGAAACTTAGGAATTGCCTGGGCCAGTGCATAGGCTCTGAGTGCTTCCCCAGTGTTTGAAGGCTTTGGCTTTTGTCTAAGCCATTTGTATAGTTGGAGGAAAACGAGTAAGTGCATTTAGTCCCTCCCATCTCGGTGAGGACACCAAGGACCAGTGTTGTAGTGTGATATGCAGTGAAACTGGATTGGAGGCATCAGCCCTGGTAAAGATGAGCAACTGGATGCCCAGATGTGGCCAATGAGAGCTCATGGCATTCTCCATCAAGCAGACAAGCAAGGAGATAATAACAAACTCCCATTTACAGAATGTTCATCTTTTTTTTTTTCCTGGATTCAATCTAATTATTTGGAAGTTGACAAAGAACAGTTAGCTTATCCTGACCTGAGGGCACCACACTGGGACAGCATCTGGAGTATTACCTTCAGTGTTCCACATTTGGAGGATTCAATTTAAAGAACATGTGTTAAAGGTTTACTATCGGGCAAGTGCTATGCTAGTCATATACAGGAAAAAATTCAAGTGACTGCTCTCATGGATCTTACCTTTTAATTGGGGGAAATAAAACAAACACAGAGAAGCATATGCAACCTAATTTCCATCTAAGAGGGCTGGGTCAGTAGAAGGGGATCTAGAAAATCTCAGTGTGAAGGTGGCACTGAATTGTGCCTTCAAGGAAACTAGGTGAGCAGCAGGAGGGAGGAAATTCCTTCCCCAAGGGACAACTTGTCCCTAAGCAGAGAGCTGCATGATGGACCACCATGCATGGGAAACTGAGTATAGGATAGTTATCTTGGCTTGAGTCAAGAAATATGACCTAGTCTGAAAATGGAAGTGGGAGCCAGACAGTACAGCAATTGAAATTCTGGGCTTGGGAGTTCGTATTTCATCTTGCAGACTGTGCAAAGCCATTGAACATAATCATGCAGGGTAGGAAAATGATCAGATCCATGTATTAGGCATTTCAATTGGGCAGTGGCATAGAAAATCCATTAAGGGAGACCAAGGCTTGAGGCAAAAAGACCAAGTGGGAGGCTGTTATTTTAATCACTGACAGAGGTGAAGAGGACCTGAACTAGAACAAAGTTAATTTTGCATAGAGAGAAGGGATCAGATAGAACTGAGAGATCTGTGAAGGCAGAATCATCCATAATTGCTACCTGACATGGAATTCAGAAAGGGAGGACCTGAATGAGCTGGAAAGCATAGGGATGAAGAGGAGCTGGAGGAAAATGGGTGGCTTGGAAACTGTGCTGTTGGCTAGAGGAACACGGTGAGCCTGGAGAGCAGAACTTGGTGCCATTTTTTGTTTACCTTCCCAATGTTTAGTTTAGAATCTGACATATAACACACACAATGTGTGCTTGCTGGATGAATCAGTGAATAAATGAGTCACCTTGAAGCAAGGCAGGTAACAAAGCTCTCCAGATTTTACTAGATTCTTGAAGGCCAGATGTCGGTGCTAAACCAGTATTCAAAGCCAACCTTTGAGGAACCCTTGCTCCTCCTGATTCTGTGGTAAGAGATGGAAAACTCCATGCTGGAACATCAGACATCTTATTGTCACTTTAAAATAACAAACTTTTTCTTGCACAAGATTCAGTCCTTACCTCCTGAATGAGATCTTTCTGTATCTCTTCACTTCTAAGGAATTTCTCCTTCTTGGGATTGCATTGCTTATATTTTGATTATACTTGTCTCTGTGTTTGGTGTACCTTCCTCTCTCCCCCAAGAGAAGGTAAATTTTAAGTTTAGGGACTGCAATTTTTTGCCATATCCATAGTGCCCAGTGCATAATAGATGCCTATTTTTCTCAATTGAATTACACTGAGTCCTACTAAGGAGCAGGGAAGATGGAGAGAGTACTGTTTGTTCGGGGAAGAATGTCTTTAATCCTCCAAAAGAGCTCTAAGAGCATCCTGAGTGATGGTAAGCCAATCATGACTTATCTCAAACTGGGAGTCCACATGTTTGCTCCCAAGGGACTGAAGGAGGAACTCTGTTAGGTGACATAGATAGGTAACTGCTTCAGATTGAGAAGATGTAAGGTTAAAATGGGATAAACCAAAAAGGGATTTTAGAAGGAGAAATTGAAATGGGATGATTATCAGTGATTGTAGGGAGAATGGGCAAGTAAGTTTAAGCAGTGAGGCAAACATGGTTTGCCCAAATATCAAGGATTTTTGCTAACTCTGGTATAGTAGATAACACTGCCCAGAGGCCTTAGAATCTGTCAGTGCTAAATAGTTATTTGTTAACATGGTGCAGGGTCAGGACATCTCAAATCATGTTTCTGAGTGGGCGTCTTGAAATTTAGCTAGTGCTAAACAAAGTCGAAGCCATGGATGGTGATGTGGCAAAAATGTCAAGTGTAGAAAGGTTATACTGAGTCAGCATCCTCAGCTCCTGGAGAATTCTTCTGGGCAGAGACATGTGTGCCATAAACATTAGGAGAACAGGGTTGGCTGCAGCAAATGGAACTTCATGTTTGTAGGCCAGGAGTCTCCCCAGGTAATGTCCTAGGGGCAGATGGGAAGTTGGTAATCACTCCTATTTCCCAGGAAGTAGCTTGGATCACTGTGATATTCAGTGTGGATTTTGGTTTTGTTTTTTGGGAGACCCTGAGATGTACTGACTGTAGGAATCTCGTGATGTGCAGATGCTTTCCATCAATCCAAATCAATTTATCTGCAATGTCTGATCTTAGAGGACTATCCAACACTACTGAGAGATTCATTGAACTGATGTGTCAGAAGCAGGGATTGATCCCAGACCTTTAGTTCTCATAACAAGGCCAGCCTACCAAGAGTGTCCTACACATGAGGAAAATGAGCCTCTGAAAATATAATCAAGACAATTATAATATAGTTTTATATAGTTTTAACATTTTAAAAGCCATATGTACATATGTATGTTCATAGATATATATCTATGCATTCGTACTCTATATATGAAAAATATACACACATATATAGTATGCATATGTGTACGTACATTTACACATGTGTGCACACATATATACACACAGATACAGCATGTCCCAAAAGTCTTAGTGCAAATTTGATTCTTTTGGCTCTCTCTCTCTCTCTCTTTCTCTCTCTCTCTCTCTCATCCTTGCAGCAACTCCTCTGATGTATCTCCTTTTAAAGATGAGGGCACCAAGTTTTAGAGAGGTTAAGTGATTGTCCTAGTGAAACAGCTAATGAATGCCAAGGTGGGAGTAGGGTATGAGATTTGAAGTTCAATGTCCTGCCTCCAGGTCTGACATTTAATCAACTGTGGAATTAATTCAGCCTTTCATGTGTGTGCTGGACTGGAAAGATTCCTGGGCTAGGAATATAAAGACCTCGCTTCATGCCACTTTTCTGCGACTTAAGATCAGTGTGACTTTTGAAAAAAAATCACCTTGAACAGTAAATTCGAAGTGGTGAGTAAGATGACTCTCAAGACTCTTTCCAACCTTAACATTATGTGAGTCTGTGATTCTGCTAGCTTCATAAATACTGGAGAAATATGTTGATATGATGATGGCAGCAATGATGTCAAATCTTTTGCAAATTCCTAATTATAATAAAGCCATCAGAGAGATTGAATCTGAGCGTGGGATAATGACTCATCCTGAGGTGGTGAATCCTTGCTAACAATAAGAAAATGAGCTTGGTATCCATTGGTATGAGAACATATAACTGGTTCAATTCTTCCAATCAATTCAGGGCTCAGTGAGGGGCCACAGCAGGCTCTGGAGTCACAGCACTGAAGAACGAACATAGAATGGATGATATTGGCTGGTTAAGTGCATGGCTCAACTTGGGTTTTAGCCATGGTTCTGAAATTTTGTTATCTGAGTCACCACAGGCAAATTATTTAGCCTTCTAAGACTGTTTTTTCATGTTATACATAGCTACGATAATACCTGTAATCCTCTGTATCACAAGGCTGAGCCAGAAGTCAAGTAATATATGTAAAGTACTCTGAAAATATGAATTTCTCTACAAACATTCATCATTCTTGTTAGTTTGGTAGTGAGGGCTGAGATGTGCGAAGAGTAGCAATTCAGGTCCAGTGATCTTTTGGACAACAAGCATTTGTTAAGAGATGGCAAGACCTGGGTGCTTTCGGTTATTAATGAGCAACTTGTCCTCCCCCTTCCCTAGCAGATTTAAAATGCGGACTTGATCTCAAATGTCATTTGAAAACCCTTCCTTGTTTGGGAACAGAACCAGGACAGAAAGAACTAGGTCCAGCTTATTTCCATAAGTTAAGCTAATCAGGCTCTAGACCATCCATTAATTCTTCCATGAATCAGTGATTCAAGATACATTCACATGGTAGCCAACTGCTAATTATCTAAAGTAATGGGCTCAAGGAAATCAAATAAATGAAAGCCATAAATGATCTTCCAAGTCCCCACAACCTCTAAAAATGACTTGAATTTCATCTTTCTCTCTCATTTACCTTCAAACTTGTATGGTGAAGATTTAAGAGGTCTATAGCTAAGGAGCACAAGACTGATAATCTGTACTGGCACCCCAGTTCCTGTCCTTGGAAATCCCCATGAGAAAGTGTGTGATTGTTGGGAATGTAGACAGAACATTCTTTGCAAAAGTAGCTTGCAGTGGATGGCTTCCACTGTCTCCTGCAACTCAGATTTTTGGCTTTTTGAGAAGGATGATACCACATGAGGCTAAAATGAAAAGGCACACACTGAAGGGAAAACAAGCCTGGATGCTACTTGGTAGGATTTTGAAGAAGATTGTGGTTTAGGTGTGGGCTGAATCAGCCACAAGGCTTATTAAAATTTTTCCACTCAAAACCCCTCCAGTGCTTCTTAAACTGCGAGTTATGTCCCCAGTTGTGACTCCCTAGTTGTGGGGAATGGATGGATGGATGGATGCATGTGGAGGATGCAAGTCTGAGGCCTCTCTATGCCTCTGCAACTCTCTGTTTGATGGTTCAGTAATGAGAATGTTGTGGTTTCCAAAGCACTCATTTCATTCTCACAACTCTGCATGTGGGGGCTGTTCTCATTTCACAGATGAAACAAACAGAAGATAAGTGACTTACCCACATTCACATAGCTAGTAAGTGCCTGAAGCGTGATTTGAATTCAGGGCTTCTGGAGGCCAGTGCTCTATCCATTGCATCATATGACTGCTCTACAGATAGAGTAATTAGCCCAGCCAAATTTCCTTCTTGAGTATTATTTCTGCCTGTTTGTCAGGTCCTCTTTAATAGGACCATGGAGAATATGCTGTGCTGAAGCACACACACCTTGTATGGAGTTTATGCCTTCTTATTTTCGTCTTTGCTTTTAGAGTCACTTCTTAGCAGTGGCTAATTGAACAAGATTAGTAAGAGAATTGTAATAAAAAATGTTAATGGTCATGTTCTATGTTTATTCCCATAACCTTCTTGAAACCAGAAGGAAATAACTACCAGTAATTTACCTTAAAATGATTTTCCTGTGTTCTAAGCACCCACTGCTTTGAGACCTAAATATCCTGATTGAAAAAAACAAAACAAAACAGAAATCCTCACATAAGGAAAAAAATACATGAGTCATCCAATTCATTTTGAATCCTTCAACTAGGAAGGGTGGAAGAAAGAGAAGACAAGGGCCATGAGTGGGCCCTGTAGGACTCCTAACCTGTGAGCAGAACTCTCAGTGCAAATGGCAAGTTTGGGAGTTTATTCAGTGACTTATTCTGCTAAAATGAATCCCAGCATTCAAGAAAGTACTTCTTGGATTGTTTACAATAAAATCCTCCTTTCAGGTTCTTTGATGACAGCAGAAAGCAGCTAGGAGCCTGTCAATAGCCTTCCTAGGGAGAATATTTAAGAGAGGCCATTGGGGACAGACATTCTAGTGCTCCATTTTAGTTGATTCAAAGCTGACTTGGGTAAATCTTTCACAAACATAGTAGCTAGGACTGGTGCATGTATTTTCACTTGTAATCATTTAATAGCCACCACGGGCTCCATCTCCCCTGAGTGTTGGTATACTTCAATCCAATCCAATGAAGGTTTAGAAGTGCTCACTTTGTGCCATGTGTCAAACTAGATATGGACTGGATAGAGCAACAGAGTTAAAGACTGAATTCAAGCCTCGTTTTCTGACACATATTGCTGGTGCGATCCTGACAAGTCATTTAAATTAGTCACTTAAATTCTTAGGACACTTAGTTTCCTCTATAAGACTTTAAGTTAGAAAGAAGCTGCCAACCTGCATCTGAAAAAAAGAATTTTACTCATTCAGGATTTCCCTACACTGATGAAATCATGAGGCTTCTCCTTGTGCCTGTCCCCTTACTATATTCTAGGCCCTGGGTCTGGTGCACAATGATAAAAATACAATAGTTCTGATTCTAAATAAGCTAACATTCAACTGAGGGAATAAAATGTTATTTTTAGGAAAAATAAGTCTGAATATTGTGAATAATAAAGGAGCAGGGCCCTGTCCTCCTGCCCAAAGGCCAGGCAGCTTTCAGAAATCAGAAGGGGGAGCAGCACTCTCCCTTTCCCAAATAGCCAGTGTTCATAGCTTGTTCATTTTGAGGTCTTGAGTCTGATCACAAGCTGAGATTTAGCAGACTTTTAAGCTGCTATCCTAGTAACAAGGCCTCTGCTTATAAGCAACAAGAAAGCAAAGTGATTCATCCACCTGTGCTTTGGTTACAGACAAGTAAATATAAGATTATTCCTAAATAGATTCCAAGTCATTTCAAGGGGGAGAAAATCAACAGTTGTTAACAACATGAAAGCTCTCATGGAGGTAGTGACTGTGAGTCGTACAGTGAAGGAAGCTAAGGATTCCAAGAGGCAGAGGTGAGGAGGGTATGCGATCCAGGCATAGGGTATAGTCTTTGCAAAGTTTCAGAGGAAGAACATAGAACATTATGTAGCAGGACACAATTATGAAAAATGGAAGAACATCACTCTTAACTTCCCATTAACCCTTCAAATTCATTTCCTTTTAAGTCCTGGAGAGCTGTTATATTAATAAAAGAATGGATAAGTGAGCTTATAAGGAAACTCCAAATGAGAGAGAACTGCTTTGGCATTCATGAGCAAGAACCTTCTCCTCCTCCTCCTTCTGTGCTCCCTGCAAAAATTATCTTGTCAAATATGTTCTCCTGGCACCTGGCCCAGTTGCACACCCCCACCCCACCCCCTTGTCTTTATTCCCTATGGGGCCCTGATATCTAATGTTAACAGTGCACAACAGATGATTTCCTACTCAAAATAATTTTGGAGACCAAGGTGAGAGATGTAGCCCCCTTGAGAAAGAGTTCCAGGGAAATTGAGCCATAATGCATCTTCATTCTGTCCAAAAAGAACACCCCTCCCTCAACATACACATACACATGCACACACACACATACACATGCAGACAGACTTCTCATTCCTTTGCCTTGATGCTGCAGCTTGTCTCGTGCTCCTGCCCAGCAGATTCAGAGGATGACACAGATGTCCAGACTTATTGTTGCTTAGTAACTCTTCCTGCCTATCATTCAGGCCAGTAGTGAGCCCATGGGTGACCACTTAGATAGCATGCAATTTCCTGAGCTCATCTCAAATTAAGCAAAAAAAGGAAGAAGACACAAATGGATGAGAAACTTGGCCATCTTGTTTCTAAGCAAAAATTTGAGAACAAGGATAGTGACTTGAGGGTTACAGCAACAAAATTCTGTGATTGCTCTTTCCCAAAACCCAGGTCTTTCCTTCTTGGGTAAACTAAGGCTTGTGGTCAGTCCTAAACTTACTTAAAGGAGCCATAAAATATTGGTAATTCAGGAATGGATGTGCTGTCCAAGGTTCTGACTTCTAAATACTGCCTGAACTTTTAAAAAACTGAAGTAAAAGGAAGTCTCAGTCTCTCTCTCTCTCTCTCTCTCTCTCTCTCTCTCTCTCTCTCTCTCTCTCTCTCTCTCTCAGCCTCTCTCTCCCTCTCTCTCCGCTCTCTCTCTCTCTCTCTCTCTCTCTGTCTCTCTCTCTCTCTCTGTCTCTCTCTCTCTCTCTCTCTCTCTCTGTCTCTCTCTGTCTATCTATCTATCTATCTATCTCCCCTTCTCTCTCTGTCTCCCTCTCTCCCTATCTCTCCCTTTTTCTCCCTTTCTCTTCCTCTCCCTTTTTCCCCTCTCTCTGCTTCTGACAACTTTAGTCTTCCACCCCTCCCCCCTTCTTATTCTTGGTGTTTAACAGTGCCCGGCACATGATAAATATTTAATAAATATTTAATATTGGCTTACTGACTTGTTCTTCTCATAATGAATAGCAAGGACTATGGAATATTTTAGATCAGATGGTTAAGAGATTGAGAAAAGACAGTTTGACCAATTGGGAGGTTTGAGGTATGTGCAATTGTATGTACAATTCTTACTTCTTTAAGTGGTACCTGTATGTACTAAAGAAATTAGTGATTTTTTTTTACTATCTATGTGAATCAGAATTAATCACATATTGACTGTAGGGCCCTCACTTTCCTGTTCTGTAAGTGGATATATAAATAATTTAGCTTGTTCCCAGGGTCACTATAAAAATCAAATTTATATAAAGTCATTTGTAACCTTAGAGACCTATAAAATGCTGTCAGACATTAATATTATTATTATTGTTTTTATTTTTTCCCATTCATATCAACCTTTCAGTGAAATTCAGAAGAAATTGTCTTAAAGACATCACTAACGTATAATTTTTATGTTGAATATTATTCAGTTGAATATTCAGAATATTTCCTAATTCTATGATACTTTTGAACTTTGGGAGGAATGGAAACAGGGTTTTTAATTCTAATTAATGAAGTATAAGGCCTATTTTCCATGTTTGACAGGAGCAAGACTTGAAGATTTGAGTCTTTAAAATAAATTGAGTCTTAGCCTCATCAAATGTAAATAGGCACCTTAGAGATCACCTAGGCCAGTCCCCTCATTTTTCCAGGTAAACTTATTCATAATGCATAGCTTCTAATTGGCAGAAGTTGAGTTAGAATACAGGACTCAAAGCATCTTGGCCATTTACTTATCTTCCCATTACAAGGTAATGTGTCTTCTATTCCTAATATCATAACATTAAGCTTTCAGTTTCTTGATATAAGAGAATTTTTGCTAACAATATGCAACCACATATTATACACTGCTGCTCTGACTCCCTTGGAGAATATGGCTTGAACAGAGTTCACTGTTAATGGAAAAAAAAAGAATGAGAGCACCAAGCAGAGTTGAAACTTGCTCAATGTCTTGTAAAGAGCATGAAATGTCTTATCTTGAGACATGAATCTGAATTCTGACTCTGTTTCTTAGGACCTTCATGACCTTCCCTTCCTTGGACCTTACTCATTCCTATTTGTATGTTGACTCAATGGTCATTGTGGGCCTTTTTAGTTTAAAAGCCAAAAGTCCACAAGGATTACCTCATTCAGTGACTGTGGCCATGGTGGACAAAGCCTGAGGATATCACTCATGACATTTGTTATTTTCCAAGTCTCCAGCTTTTCTTCAAATCTTATGACCTGAAAATGCTCTGGATCCTATCATTTTATTGGCATCTCTATTGTGTGTATGCAAACAATGCCAAAAGAGAAAACTTAAATTACCATTTGTAATAGAATCAGTGACATTTTAGAAAGCAGTTCCATCATGTAGATTCAGCCATGATAATAACTCAGTTGCCATTTCCCAAGTATTGACCTGGCAGGTCTCTGTAGCTTTCAAAATCCTTGGATGAGATTGTATTGAGTAGTAGTATCATATAGATTCGCATGTTTCTTTATCTACATTATCTGTTTTCAGAAATGTGAGTTTAACAATGACCTAAAAAAAATTTTTTTAAATGTTTACTCAGTGGTTTTCCTTGGGTTCTAGAACTGTGTCAGGGCTCATTACTTCTAGTTATGAGTTCATTTTTAAAATAGAATTCAGAAGTAGTATCTCATAAAGAAAAAAATCCTAAAAAAAGGAAAAGTTATAAAAGCAGATTATTAACATGTCACATTGGAATTAAAAAAAAATAGGTGACTTCTATTAATATATTTTCTTGGTCCTTTGGAAGCTACTGAAATAACCAAGTGGATTTCTGGATAAAACTAAACTGTACCTAATATTGCTGAAATAGCCTTGAATTAATAACTCTTGGAACATCTAAATTTTGATCTTCATTCACATGAGGTCAAGTCAGAGAGGTTGAACATTTAATGGACTTTTTCCTTAAAAGAAAACCCCACCTCTTGACATTATTAAGTCAAAGTCTTCTTTGCCATATTTTCCCCAATGCATTAGAAAGGTCTAAAGAAGATTGTTGTCCTTGTCATTATTTGAGAGTGGCATTTTATTATTGCTCTCTGAGAATATTGCATTCAGATAGGTATGGAGAGGGAATAATTGAAGGTTTATGGGAAATGAGGTGACTGATTATCAAAATCCTGTAGAAAGAGGGGAATGGTGATCAGTGGTTCAGACAGGATTTGTCTTGGCAATAAACTAGAAGCACCTTTGAGTTTGTGATCAGAGGGAAGGAGGAGAAGGGATGAGAAGTAGTTTGAAAGGACTCACATCCCAGAGAGGGAGGAAGCTAGGCCATCTGAAAGAAAAGAAAAGTGTGGGAAGTTTCTTCAGAAATGAGATGACAAGCCAGTCAGGGTAGAGTAGACTGATTGCCACAAGCAGCAGAAAAGGTCCAATTGACTTTATAGAACCCAAATACACATTTAATTGAAGCATAGTTAAAACTCATGGGATAATAATTTATTCAGATAAAATACAAGTAGCTCCATCCTTATCAAGTTGGTATTTCTTTATCCTGTTCTGAAGGATATTCTAAAAGCTGCAGAATTGTTTACTGAAATCTAGCAACTGTGTCTAATGGTATTAAGGCATTACCAGAATTTAAAAGTCTAGGAGCCCAACCAAAAGTGGAGTGAATAAGGTTGGATTGGCAGAAAACATAACACACCTCTCTTCTCTGAGAGAATATGTCTTATGCAGACTGTCCCAAAAGTCTTGATGCTACTTAAAGCTTCTCTGCGTGAAAATTTTGGGGACACCATACATTTTGCCAGAAATCCACATCAAGGTTCCTCTCTGGTTTATAATTCCCAAATGTGTTTCCTGTTCTTTAACTCATCTGTTCAATATATATCCATATACACTTAAATGCCAGTGTCTTTTTAAGGCTAATGCTGTCATCTGGGACATTAATCCTATTTTCTGACTCTGCCTGGAGCCTTTTAGAATTATTATTATAACTTAATTCTATTCAATAAACATTTATTTTTACTAAGCCCTTACTATGTGCCAGGGCCTGTGATAAGCACTGGGAGGTGGAGAAGGAGAAGGGAGAAAGGAGAAAAGGGAGAGTGGACAGAGAGAAGAAGAGAGGAGGGGGTAGAGGAAAAAAGGGAGAGAGAGAGAACCCCCTGCCTGCCCATTATCCAGGACATTACATTGTACTTGTGTGCGTGTGTGGAATGACTTACACATATTTTAATCATATATTTTTTCCTTATGAATTTCTTCCTCCTGAATGATTTTTATCCCTTATAAACATGCCTTGGAAACTTTTCTACTAGAAATGTGGGCCCTCACATACCCAAAAGAAAATAAGTCCAATAAATATTCATGTTCCATCATTTTACTGCTTCCTTAAGTTAACATTCTTTTTTCTTCTCTGCCTTTTCAAAATAAAATTTCCAGAAAGATCATCATCTTCTTGACCACCCCCAATTTCACAACCTATTACAGTCAGGCTTTTGACTGCTGAATGAACTCTCAACAAATCCTATGAATAACTGCCAAAAGACATAGACTGTCTTTTACTCAGGTTTCCACCTAACCCTTATCAACATTTAACCACTCTTCTTTCCCATTCCCTTTTGTACTGTGGCACATGCTCTAAACCTCTTTGAATGGTTTCTGCCTTACATTCTGGTTCTCTCTCCTCTCTTCTTAAGGATGGTATTTAGCAAGGTACTGTCCTTGGTACTCATCTGTACTTCCTCCTTTGGTCAAATACTCTAAGTTCCATGCTCATGAAGATAATTCCCAGAACTAAATCTCCAATTTGAACTGCTCACATGCTCTGGAATAATGTTGAAACTACATGATTTGTCTCTGTTTTTAATTGTATGAAGACCCTATTCTGTGCCAATGATTATTTCCATTTGAATGTTCATATAGTACCTTAAATCCAATATATGGAATAGGGAAATCATCCCTTCAAGCCATTCTGTTTTTCAGGAAAAAACAGAGTAACCCTTGATTTCTCATTCTCCTTCACCACAAAATTCTGTGTGCTCACCAAATATTGCTGATTTTGCTCCTTTAGTCTTTTTGAAAGTAGCACCTTTCTTTCCATCTCTATTTCCCCGCTTGGAGTTCAGACTCACATTCATTGCCACTTACTTGCAAAGATCGTAACCTTGTTAGTAGACCATGAAGGTTCCTGTTTTAGGATAAGCAGCCTAGAGACTGCCTACTGATGTTAAGTTTGAAGAGAGATGCATGGAAACAGTTGTGAACAAATGATAATTTATTCCATTTTTCATCAAGATTTTCCCAACAAATCAATCCTCTTAATAACCTTAATATGGTGAAAGCTGTTCTTTGAATTCTGTCCCGTTTTGTTTGGCACCTCCATTTTAAAAGTCCTAGGCAACAATCCTTCAAAAGTCTTGAAGCCTTAAAAGCAGGTTGCCCCAAAGGGGTAGATGGCCAGGTGTGATTAGATCAGAACTAATTGACGTGAATCTACATTCAGAAAGACCTGGTTTCAAATCCTGCCTCTACAAACCTTTTAGCTATTTATCACTAAAACTCTATTAGCCTCTGTTTCCTCATCTACAAAATGCAGTTGACAACTGTAATAAGTACCAATTAGGTTGCTGTGAGGCTCAAATGAAAGAGAAAACATACTGAAATCATTTTTTAATCTAAAGTTCTATAGCAATATCAGTAGTCTCTGTTTTTATAATTATCGTTATCTACGCCAGCTAGGCCAATGTTGGATAGCATGCTAGCCTATGTAATCTGAGCTCTTTCTGAAAGTTTCCAAAAAGTATCTCTCTTATGTTGAAAACACATTTTAACAATGTGGTGATGAATTTATCCTTACCTCTGAAACTATAAAGTAAATAGGATCCCATCCCATGAGAGGAAAGAAATTGAATCAACTACAGCTATATGGAAAATGCTCCATTAAAAACCTCCAAACTTCAGAGGAGAATCATCAATATTATAGAACTTAATGGATTTTTAAATTTTGAGACTGGGTATAATATCCAACAATCTGGAAGTCCACAATATATCAGACTTTCTTTGGAACAGAATATGTCTGATTGCAGTGTTTATGGTACCTGAAAAGTCAATAGCTCTTTTCCAAAGAGAGGGATCATTGGTAGTACTTTAGACAGTCCCCTAGAGATTCCTCCCTCCATTGTCCCAGGAGGAAAATAATATGACCTTGCAGGAAAGGATAATAGGAAATACTGGCTTTTGGATTCGATTGTTCCCTCTGCTGAAAGTGGCAGAGACATCATTTTCAAGATTGGCTGATATGATACTGCCAAAGAAGAATTCTGTGCATGCCTGCACACTTACAGTGTGGGGATAATGACAAAAGTAAAAATGTGCCAGAGTAGATCAATCTCTAGACATAGATTTTAGTAAGCCTGGGTTCAAGTCCTGCTTCAAAGGCTTGCTGTGTGACCCTGAGCATGTCACTTAGTCTCACTCAGTCTTAATTTCCTCCTATGTAAAATGAGGATAATAATTGCACCTGCCTCCTAGGGTTGTTGTGAGAATCAGATGAAACAAAAGAGAAATTATTTGTTAAGTACCCACTGCATGCTGGGTATGATACTAAGTTCCGGGAACACAAATGGAAGCAAAAACAAAGATGGTCTGTGTCCTCAAGAAGGAAAGGTAATGCAAGAAAGAGCTTAAGCATAAATGAAAAGGAGGCACCTTGTGGAGGCTGAGATGGACAAGTCATCCCAAAAGTCAGGAACTGAGCTAAGTTAAAAAGGAAAATGTCTAGGTGGATACTTTACAAAATGGAGACACCTAAGAGAAAATCTCCAATGAGAGCATAACATCATGGGATGGAGATGTTGCCAGTAGGAGAAGCTCATTGTGGGAGAGATGGAGAACTGTTCTGTAGATTCCAGGACTGAGATGAGTTTTCAGTGGTCCTAAAGTCTATGGAATGTTTTGCAAGGGTTGGAAGGCTATGTACATGCCAGTGATGGCAATGTGGACATCTATGTGAGAGGAAGGAAACATTCTCCTGACTTACTGTGTTGCTGATATGTCATTTGGTAAAGTAAGATATTATTTGGTGAGAGTCAAAAATTGTGTTTTTTGTTCCCCTATCAAATGGCAGGATGTTCTTTAAAAAATTATTTTTAGTTTTCAACATTCATTTCAATAAGATTTTGAGTTCCAAATTTTCTCCCTATCTCTCTCCTCCTCCCACCCTAAGACAGGGTATAAATTGATACAGGCTCAACATATACATTCATATTAAACCTATTTTCACATTAGTCATGTTGTAAAGAAGAATTAGATCCAACGTGAGGAACCATGAGAAAAAAGAAAAAAAAACAAGAGAGAGACAGAGAGAGAGTAATATAATATACTTAGATCTGCATTCAGACTCCATTGTTCTTGTCCATCTTGAGTCTTTTGAAGTTGTCTTAAATCCTTGCATTGCTAAGAAGAGATAAGTCTAGCAAAGTTAGTCAACACACAATATGGCTGTTACTGTGTACAATGTTCTCCTGGTTCTGCTCACTTCACTCAGCATCAGTTCATATAAGTCTTTCTAGGCTTTTTCTGAAGTCTGCCTGCTTATCATATCTTATATCACAGTAGTATTCCATTACATTCATATACCATAACTTGTTCAGCCACTCCCCAAGTGATGGGCATCTCTCTGCCACCAAAAAAATCTGCTATATATACTTTGTGTATATGTGGGCTTTTTCCCATTTGTATGATCTCTTGGTGGTAGAGACCTAGAAGTGACATTGCTAAGTTAAAATGTATGAATGCACAATTTTATACCCCTTTGGACATAGTTCCAAATTGCTCTCCAGAATGGTTAGATTGTTTCACAACTCCACCAACAATGTATTAGTATTCCAATTTTCCTACATCTTCTCCAGAATTTATAATTTTTTTCTGTTTTGTCATGTTAGCTATTCCAATACGTGTAATGTGGTACCTGAGTATTGTATTGATTTGCATTTCTCTAATCAACAGGGATTTAGAGCATTTTTTCATGATACCTTTAATTTCTTCTTCTGAAAACTGCCTGTTCATATCCTTTGACCAATTATTAATTGAGGAATGACTTGTTTTCTTATAAATTTGACTCAATTCTCTATATATTTTAGAAATAAGGCCTTTATCAGAGGCACTGGTTATAAAATTTCTTTTCTAGTTTTCTACTTCCCTCCTGATCTTGGTTGCATTGGCTTTGTCTGTACAAAAACTTTTCAATTTAATGTAATCAAAATAATCCATTTTTCACTTCATAATGTTCTCTATCTCTTTTTTTGGTCATACATTCTTTCATTCTCCATAAATCTTACAGGTAAACTATTCCTTGCTTTCCCCATATCAATCTTTATATCTAAATTGTGTACCATTTTGACTTTATTTTTGTATACAGACAAAGGTGTTTGTCTATGCCTAGTTTCTGCCACACTGTTTTCCAGGTTCCCAGAAGTTTTTGTCAAATAGTTAGTTCTTATCCCAGAAGCTGGAATCTTTGGGTTTATCACATATTAGATTACTACAGCCATTGACTACTATGTCCTGTGTACCTAACCTATTTGATTGATCCAACACTCTATTTCTTAGCCAGTACCAAGTGGTTCTGATGATTGCTGCTTTATTATACAATACAAGATCTGGTATGGCTAGGCCACCTTCCCTTGCAATTCCTTACTGTTCTAAAAGCTAGCTATAGAGAAGTTATTTCTGAATAGCTCTGCCCTGGGCCACTTAAATCACTGACGGAGTTCAGTTTGTCCCCCTTTACAAGGAAACATTTAACTCCCCCTTGTGTATGGAAGGGCCAAGATTGTGACTTCTTCCAAGTCCCTGAACATTCTTTCAGTCAGCCTTGGGAGTTCTCTACTCACATAAACTATGTCCTCCTTGAGGTCATGAACTACATTATAGCCATCCTCATACATTCCATACCGAATGCCCAGTGCTTATGGATTCTGCATCTGTGTCACATTGAAATCCTGTTCATTCATTCATTCATTTGGCATGTTGAAGGAGGATTTAAGTAGTTCCATGTCACACACACATGCACATGCATGCAC
Organism: Bettongia penicillata ogilbyi; assembly: GCA_023548195.1. NCBI lineage: Eukaryota > Metazoa > Chordata > Mammalia > Diprotodontia > Potoroidae > Bettongia > Bettongia penicillata. The sequence continues at coordinate 625,492 of JAJHZJ010000812.1, forward strand.
ACACACACACATACACACAATCTCTTTAATGCCAATAGCCATCTAGTTTTGTTGCATACAAACCATGATACTATACAGACTTCAAATTTTTGGAATTTTAAGTTATTCAAAGGGCAATTACAAAACATGTAATAGACACAAATAGGCTTCAGCATGTTTCCAGTAACTTATATGCACATGCATTTAGTGAAATCCCAGAGCATTCAAGAGCCTGTATGGAGGCAGTAAGGCCCAGTGATGCCTTGGGAGTCTGTAGTCCTGATTTCAGATTATACCTTTGCCATTTGCAATTTGACTGAATTTGAGCACATCCTTCCTGGACCTCAGATTCCTCTTACCTAAAATGAGCAGGGTGGATTAAATGCCCACTACCATTTAGAACTCTTCCAGCTCTTAGTCTATGATCTGTATTTTTGAAGAAGTGAAAGATATTTATTATGAAAGATAATCTAACAAGCTCCATGCAGTTCTGGTACCCATAACAAGTTCTGTTCCACTGTCAGACGCCTTGATTCTATTTTCACTTTGTATTATATATTAACAGCATAACATTGAAAAATTCACCTAACCTCTGTAGGCCTTATTTTCCTCATTTGTTAAATAAATGAATTCAATTAGTTGATTGCCAAAATCTCTCCAGATATTCAGCGTGTGATGGTCTTGGATCTATGTAATGACAACAGGTCTGGAGGAGGGCCCTCAGAACCCTGGAAAGACCCACTTGTGGAGATCTATGGATAGCATGAGCAGGAATTTCCATTTGTTTCATTGTAAGGAGGGTCTACGACCATAAGGTCATGGATTCATTGCAGTGTTAAATGTAGGAATAGATTTCCTTTTGGAAAGATAATGACATTGGTTCAGTTAACTACCAACTGAGCAGTTGCCATCATGGATACAGTCCATTTCTTTCATAGGGTTTTATCTTTTGATATCTAAAGAGCCTCTGGAGTCATCTAACTCTTTCTATTACAGATGAGGAGATTGAAGGTGAACAGGTTAAATGACTTAACTCTACACAAGTAGTCAAAAAAGAGATTGCAGGAATTACAATTGCAAACTGAGTTATTTTCCCACTGTGTCTCACATCACCACTTTCCTCATTCCTTTCCTCATTTCATCATTAAAGCTTTAACTTGCAAGCAGACCTTCTGGATGGTAGGTCAGTGTACAAGTCCTCTCCCTACTATATCCAGGCAGCTACTCTGCACTGCTGAAGCAAAGACACAGATGAAGGTGTCTCTCTCATTTGAAAGCTCATGTTGGAGAATGGTCATAGATATAAAAACACAAAAGATAATCAAAGTGATACAAACTTATTTCAGCAGGAAGGAAGACCATCATCTAGAGAATTAGAGGAGGTCTCAGGACTGTGCTGGTCAGCTCTTTGTAATGTTTTCTAAAGTGTGGAAGGGAATAGAATCTGGAATGTTTTTAAGTAGAGCAGCAAGAGGACTATTTAGACTGGCTAGAGGGGTATCAAGGACTGTAATAGGAAATTTGAACTGGGATATACCAGAGTGAGCTGTTCTCTGGGGGATAGTAAAGGCTCAGCAGAGGATTTTTGTGTTTTCTGTTACAGATAACAGAGTCCCTAAGATATTTTAGAAGTGTGATATAGCCACTTTTTGTATTAAGGATATTACTTCTGGGCTGTTGGATCTATCGTGATTTATTGATATGGAACTGGATCATTCTATGACCTCTTAGGGCCTTGTAGTTTATTCTAATGAATTCCACTAGGATTTATTTCACCTCACTAGTCAGTTATCTGGAGATTTGTGGAGAACAGGAAAAGTCTGAACCTCTTCAGGAGAATTCCTGAGTGAGTATTGATTCAACCCATAGCCATGGGGTTGATCCACTGGGACCCAACTGGAGGGACTATTTCTCTGTGTAAGTATTGACAGATAAAATGAAGACTCTTTTGACTTTTTTATTATCATAAAATATTTAGTATCATAAAAGAGCTCCTCATTTATTTTGTAACATCCCAGATGTTACAAAGGCTTTTGGCACCATGAAGAGAACCTGCAAAAATCATAAATATTTAGATAGCCGGCAATCAGTGGAGTGCAGGGTTCTGAAAAGATACTGTCTCAATTGTCCAAATAACTAGAAGCAGGAGCTAAATGTTGCACATTTTGGAAGAAAACTGCCATCTGCAGTGATGGAGTCAGTCTCCTTTGCATCATACCAACTCTAAATCTAAGTACTGAACAATAAGGCTGAGTGTCCCCCAACACCGATTCTTCATTCAGGATTCTGAGGATTGAGTGCTAATTATTCACGGGTCTAGGCAGAAGAAAGTCTTAGTGTGGTTTGAGGATTCTATTAATTGAGTGATTATCCCTTGTAATTGTTTATGATGAGAAAAATCCCTTTGAAAAGTGAGCCAGTAAACTCTTCTTTTTTATTTACTTTTAGATTTTGACATTCATTTCCACAAAATTTTGAGTTCCAAATTTTTCTCCTCATGTCTCCTCTCCCTCTACCCCATAACACCTTGCATTCTGATTACCCCTTCCCTCAATGTGACCTCTCTTCTATCACACCCCACCCTTCCCTTATCCCCATCTTCTCTCTTTTCTTGAAGGACAAGATTGATTTGTATACTCCGTTACCTGTATTTCTTATTTCTCATTGCAATTGCATTATATGCAATAACAATTCTCAATGTTCATTTCTAATACTTTGAATTCCAACTTCTCTCCCTTCCTCCCTCCCCACCCATCCCCACTGAGATGGCAAGCAATTCAGTACAGACTATATATGTGTTGTTTTGTACAACACTTCCATAATAGCCATGTTGTGTAAAACTAACTATATTTCCCTCCATCCTACCCTGCCCCCATTTATTCTATTCTATCATTTGACCTTGTCCCTTCCCCAAAGAGTTTACTTCTAATTGCTCCCTTCTCCCATTTGCCCTCCCTTTTATCATCCCCCTCACCCCACTTGTCCTCTTCTCCCCTACTTTCCTGTAGTGTAAGATAGATTTTCATATCAAATTGAGTGAGCATGTTATTCCCTCCTTAAACCAAATGTGAAGAGAGTAAGCTTCACTTTTCCCTCTAATCTCCTCCCTTTATTCCTCCATTGAACAAGATTTTTCTTATCTCTTTTATGAGTGATAGTCTGCCCCATTCCATTTCTCTCTTTCTCCTCCCAATATATTTCTCTCATCCCTTAATTTTATTTTTTATAGATATCATTCATTCTGATTCAACTCAACCTGTGTTCTTTGTCTGTGTGTGTGTGTGTGTGTGTGTGTGTGTGTGTGGGTGTGGGTGTGTGTAATCCCTCCACCTACTCAAATACTGAGAAAAGTCTCAGTAGTTACAAATATGATTTTTCCATGTAGGAATGTAAACAGTTCCAATTTAGGAAGTCCCTTAGGATTTCTCTTTCCTGTTTACCTTTTCTTGCTTCTCTTGATTCTTGTGTTTGAAAGTCAAATTTTCTATTCAGCTCTTTTTTATAAAGAATACTTGAAAGTCTTCTATTTCATTGAACGACCATTTATTCCCTTGAAGTATTATACTCAGTTTTGCTGGGTAGGTGATTCTTGGTTTTAATCCCAGTTCCTTTGACTTCTGGAATATCCTATTCCAAGCTCGTCAATCCCTTACTGTAGAAACTGTCAGATCCTGTGTTATTCTGATTGTATTTCTACAATACTTGGATTTTTTCTTTCTAGTGGCTTGCAATATTTTCTCCTTGACTTGGGAACTCTGTAATTTGGCCATAATATTCCTAAGAGTTTCTCTTTTTGGGTCTCTTTCAGGAGATGATCTGTGGATTCTTTCAATATTTATTTTCCCCATTGGTTCTAGAATATCAGGGCAGTTTTCCTTGATAATTTCATGAAAGAAAATGTTTAGGCTCTTTTTCTGATCATGGCTTTCAGGAAGTCCCATAATGTTTAAATTGTCTCTCTTGGATCTATTTCCTAGGTCAGTTGTTTTTCCAATGAGATATTTCACATTATCTTCTATTTTTTCATTCTTTTGGATTTGTTTTGCAACTTCTTGGCTTATTGTATAGTCATTAACTTCAGTGAACTCCACTCTCATTTTTAAAGAGCTATTTTGTCCAATGAGCTTTTGAATCTCCTTTTCCATTTGGCTAATTCTACTTTCTAAAGCAGTTCTTCTCCTCAATGGCTTTTTAACCTCTTTTTCCAATTGAGTTAGCCAATTTTTAAAGGTACTATTTTCCTCAGCATTTTTATGGTCTCCTTTAGCAAGCTATTGACTTGCTTTTCAAGCTTTTCCATGGTCTGAGCCCATTGTATATTCATCTTGGAGGTACTGGATGCAGAAGCATTGACTTCCTCTGACAGTATGCTTTGTTTTTCCTCATCTGAGAGGATGGAAGGAAATACCTGTTCATCAAGAAAGTAACCTTCTGTGGTCTTATTTTTATTCCCTTTTGGGGCATTTTCCCAGATAGTTACTTGACTTTTGAATCCTTTGTCAAGAGGAGGATCCTAGTGCTCCTCCTCACCCCAGAACCATGCTCAGTGCTGAGATTCAGATCAGCTACCCAATTCCCCCAGTGGCTCTATGCTTAGTGCTCCAACAATGGAACAATGGATGCCAGCTTCTTCCAGAAGCCTCCACTGCCCAGACTCTGGTACCCAGCCTCCTCCACCACCTTAGGCAGGGGCCAGGGGTGAACCCCACTCCCTTCTTGCTGTGGTTTAAAAAGCCTTCTCACTGACCTTTGGCTCCTGTGGGTTGATGGATCTGCTAACTGCTGCTACTTCTGGGGATTTCATCCCCGAAGCCTGCTCCAATCCTGCTCCTCCCAGAGTCATGTGGCTGAGATTGGGCTGGCCTCCACTCTGTGTCTGGTGTGACAGACCTTTCTTGTTCACCTTCCAGGTTACCCTAGGCTGGAAATCTCCTCCACTCCATCTTTATGTGTATTCTGCTGCTCTAGAATTTGTTGAGGGTCTTTCTTTACAGGTATTTTATAGGTTGTGGTGGAAGAACTAAAGTATGTATGTCTTTCTACTTCACCATCTTAGCTCGACCTCTCTAATAAACTCTTCTTCTGAAGAAAATAGCATTTGGTGAGAATTGATGGGCCTTTTACTCCATCTAAAAATGTAAGATCATGAACTTGCCTTTGGTCATGGAAAAGTAGAATTTTTGAATACTGATATACTTTCCCAACTTTGACTGTATAATATAGCAATTACATTTTAAAAGATACTGATAAGTAAAATATACAGTGATGATATGACTTAGGAAACATATGCTAAGGTCAAGGAAAATTCATAATAAATTAATCAGGAAAGAATGTGAACTGAGACTGGAATTTTTTTTATTAGCACATGAAATTTAAATAATAAATAATCAGACCTTTTAATGTTTTATAGCTCATAGAAATCTCAATGCATCAGGTAAGGAAACAGTACGAAAGCATAAGAACATAAAATAAGAAAGCCAGAATAGCTATAGAACAACTATAAGGAAACACTATCAACCAGTACCATCAAGTAATGCTTGGACTCAGGAATTGATGAAGATCAAGAAACAGAGTAAAGACTATAGAATGTTCACATCATTTTTATGGGAAAAGACAGGTAATGTTGCATGGTGTTCAGAGGATTGAATCTGCACTCAAAAAGTCTGGAACTGAGTGGCACTATTGCCACTTGATAACTGTTTGCTTCTAACCAAATCACTTAATCATTTTATTCTAACAGATGTTTATTAAAAGCCATATGAAAGAAATGTTGGACTCATTCTGCTGATCCCCTTTGGTGGCATAAACAGATGCTATTGGTAGAAGCTTCCAGTCAAATTTCTATAGGATATCAGACAAAACTTCCTATCAATTGGAGTTTCCTGAGTGGGAAATGAGCAGCCCCAAGAGGGAGGGAATTTCTCCCAATGAAGATCTTAAATCAAAACTTGGCTGACCCCTTAGGATATAGTAGGAGAGATTGCTTGGGAAGTTGGACAAGACAGTCACCGAGGTCCCATCTAACTGTGAGAGAGAAACTACATGTTCCTTATATATTGTAGTATGTGATTGTTTTAAATGGAGCCATATCTTATAGACCATGAGCTGATTTTGTCTCAGTGAAGTTTCTCTTCAGCACGCAATGTGGCACAGTAGACTGGAGTCAAGAGGCCTGACCTCTACCAAATGGTGTCTCTGTGATCTTGGGCAGGTCATTCACCCTCTGTGGGCTTCAGTAAACTCATATGTGAAAGGAAATCCTGGGTCTGAAGTCTCAGCTTGCAGTGACCTTGGGTCTATGATACAGAGCCTACCTTGCAATCACAGACATGGTTGGCATAGTCAGAGCCATTCTGTGGAATGTGATTTCCCACTGAATCTTTACATGCCAGGAGTACATGTGGCATGGTTGGTTGAATTACTACACTGAACAGCTGCATGGTCTGGCCATGTGATTTGGGAATAATCTCAACAGTAACCGAATCGTGCTTCAGTAGAGGCCCTGGTCCCTCAGCTGCTGCTAACTGACACCAGAACTCCTCAGGGAAGCTTGTGGGATTCCTTGTTCTACAGATTTTTCCCCTGGCAGTATCAGCAATGACAGTTTAGAATGGTGTTGCCTCCTCCTCCTTGTGGAATCTATATGTGTGTGTGACAGATGTCATCTACATTTCTTCAATAAAGCTAATGATCATTCTCTAAGGAAGCCATGCCTTCAAACACTGGTTATCCACACACTTTAAAGTGAGTTTGGTCTTAGCTGTGTTATCTGGAAATCAATTGAGAGTGAGACTCCTTTTTTTTTCTCTCTTGTAAAGTTAGCTTTTCCATTTCTTTTGTCATAGCTTCTAGTCCAAGCAGCCATGTTGAGTCAGTTCCATAGTAAAGGGTCATTGGATTCTACAGGGTGCCCTTCTGACAGTCCTCCAAGGCATCATATTTTCAGCACCATTTTATAGAGAGCAAGTGTAGTGCCTGGAGGTTCTCATTTCCTCAGTGCACAAGTTAAGATTGAAGGGCACACCCCCTAGTTTGGCCTTTGAGTTCTGGAATTGGTTTTCTTTTGCCCACACATCCTCCTTTTCAGCTCTTGTCATAGATGCATGACTTCTACAAACCAAGAAGACAAACTTATGGAGCCAGAAAAGAGAATGCTGTGTGTGAGGGTGGATGTAGGCTTTTGGTTGTGTCTGTGTATATTTGTATGCGTGTGGGGGCTGGAGAGGTATTTGTATGTTTGTGCATTTGTAGTCACTACACACTGTCTCTTTCATTCCTTATACATTTTCTTGATTTCTATCTGGAAACCAGAGAGCTCAGGTAACACTAGTTGCTTGAAGATTCGAAGAGACTAGCTTTCGGTTTGATGTAAGGAAATACTTCCTAGTGCTGAGAGCTTATTAAGTGGATCTAGCCATCTCCGAGGCTGTGGGATCCCTCTCTTGGGAAGACTTTGAGCAGCGGCCAGACCATCACTCATCGTGAATGTTGTTACAGGGAAACTTCTTTAAAGACAGAATAGACTTCCCAGGCTCATCTCTTCTGATCTGGAAATTGCTGAAGTGCCAATAAATATACAGGAGGAAGAAAGAACATTAAAATAGGTTAAGCTAAAAATAGAGATAACGAGATACTTTGTCAAAAGGGCTTCTAGATTGGAGCAATAAAAAAATCAGAATTGAAAATTAATGATGCTTTCACAATAAATATTTGGTCATTCATTACTACTAAATGCAGGATCAGGACGGTTTCCTATACTAGCGTCAAATGTCAATACAGTGTCCCAAAAGTCTTTGCACAGTTGTAAGTTTTAATAGCTTTTAAAAAGAGATGATAATAGTGATTTTTATGTCTATTAACTAAAGTAGGACTTTTGAGTCACCTGGTATGTGCAGCAATTATGAAAAAAGGATATATAAATATAGATATATTTCTTAGCAGTTGCATTTCCCCTTTATCATGAAATATGCATATTATTTGCCAATTATGTTCAAGTCTCCTCTGTTGTGTTTCCCTTAAACCAGTTTATTCAAAGCACATGATGTTGAACATTATCCTCAAATTATATCCCAAGTGAGGCATTCTCATTGTTCCCTCCAACCCTTGAAAATACCTGTGGTGCTCTGAGTGCTATCCATTTATAGGCAAGTAATTAGCTACAAGAAAGAAACAAGTGTTTATTAAGCACCTACTATGTGCTGTGTATCGTACAATGCAATTTATAAATATCTCATTTGATCATCTTAACAACCTTGGAAGGGTAGGTGTTATCAATATCCATATTTTATAGTTAAAGAAACTGAGACTGAAAGAAATGTAGTGACTTGCTCAGGGACACATGACTGGTTCATGTCTGAGGCTGGAGTTGACTTCAAGTGTTTCTGACCCCAAGTCCAGATCCTCGTGCCCAGGACCACCTGGCTAAGATGGCTCTGAGCCAGGGAGCAAACTAAGAGGCTGTTCTTGGAAAAGCAGCCATTCGTCCCAAGGATGAATGAATGCTCCCAGGTTCGATTAGCATCCAAAGTAAGAGAGTATTCCCATGGCCCTCCCCCTCAACATGCCGCCCACATTGGGGTTAGCCATTCCTTCTAAAATGAGAGGAATGAAGGAACTAGGCAAGATAAAATTGTTGTCTTTTTTCCCCACACTGCACTCTCTCTCCACCCTCCCCCCAGAATGGGTGCTCTGTCTCTGTGTCTCTCTGTCCCTCTGTCTCCCTGTCTGTCTATACCTCCCTCTCCCCACTCTCCAAGTCCTATTTGCCTCTGCCATCTCTCTCAAACAAGGGCACAATTTATCAGTGTCTTCAGCTCCTGCACTCACTATGTTTCTTGTTTCACTTATCCTTCTCCCTTCTTTTTAGTCAGTGCCAGTTGCCAGCTACCCCAACATCAGACCTTGAAGTAGACTTTCATAGGGACTCAAATCGAAGAGAGGGTGTCAGGGAGAGGCAAAGCCCTGCCCTTACCCCACGTAGGTCCCGCTTTTGCTTATGACCTCTGGATGCTTTCATGCAGTCATGCTAGTCTCCCTGGGTGCCCTTTGCCCTGGGTGCCTCTTCTCTATGACGTTCTGTAAATCTTCCCCAGCGGACCTGTTGTGTGGCTGCCTTGACTGGTATCACCTAATGTGAGGGAGATCTCAGACTGGGCAGAGTTTGCCTCCATCTTGTTACTCCCACCTAGGGTTTCTTTTTTAATTTCCCCACAATCATAGATGTTTTAGGTTGAAGAAAATATACATTTTTGTACTAGCATCTCCCTGAAGCCTTGATGGTGCTTTTGACATTCCCGTGCTTTGCCTCATCCCTTTACCAGAGATGGGCAGCAGGATCAGGTATCATAGAGTTATGGAAGATATTTCCATATGCTACAGGCTGATGAAGACCTTCTGGGATTTCCCCACGGGGGGAAGACAGTCAGTCCTTAGGACCTGAATAATGCATTTTCTCCCACTGAGGCAGGCTTGGGTGGTCCCTCTGCTGTCATAAATAACTAGATGCTTCACTACAGCAACAGCTCCCTGACTGTACTGACCAGGAGATACTATCCCTTTCCAGCAATGCACAATAGCACCCATTTCAGCCATATCATTATATAGTCTTGTTCTTGGGGCCCTTTATATATTATTGAGAATTGAGAAAATTCCAACTGCACTGTGGTTCCCACTCAGCAGCTCTGTAGGATTTCATTATCTCCAGAAACTTGTTATCCTGCAAGATGACATCCACCTGGAATTCTTACTTCCTCAGTACCCTCTGACCCTGGATCCTTACTTCCTTGAAATCTGAGATAGTGAAGAATGGCCATTGGACAACTCCTCTCAGATCCTGCACCATTTGGGGAGAATACCTTAGGGGGCCACCTCATCATCCCCATCCTGGCTTCAGGACTTCATCATGTCCTTCTCCTCCCTGATGATTCACCCCACCCTAATACACAGTTTTCAATTAGGTTTTATGTACTGTCCTCCCTTAGAGGGTCAGGACTATCTCTTACTTTTCTTGTTTAGCACAGTGCCTAAGACATAATGTTGTTCAGGCATTTCAGTCACGTTCAACTCTCTATGATGGTGGATAGAATACCAGCCCTGAAATGAGGAGGATTTGATTCAAATCTGGCCTTAGATGCTCACTAGCCATGTGACCCTGGGTAAGACAACCAATCCTGGCTGCCTCAAAAAAAAATCATACTGGAACGATAGACTATAGACACAGTTTGTGGAGATCTTTTAATGCCAAATAGAATAGTTTGTATTTTACCCTGAAGGAAATGGGAAATCTCTGAAATTTATGGAAAGTGGAATTTATGTAACCATTTGGGGTTTTCTTAGCAAAGATATTGGAGTGGTTTGCCATTTCCTTCTTTACCTCATTTTACAGAGGAGGAAGCTGAGGCAAATAGGGTTAAGTGAGGTGCCCACAGTTACCCAGCTATATTAAGTGTCTGAGGCCAAATTTGAACTCAGGATAATGCATCTTCCTGACTAATCTACCCGCTGTACCACCACCTGCTCCTGGAACACAACAGGTGCTTAACAAATATTTGGGCTCACTCTGCTTTAAGGATCTTGGCTGTTCTCCTACAAAGCTATATCTCATCTTGGAACTGCACATTTCCTCAAGAAAAAAATCAATAGAAGAATATCAGAATAGACTACAGGTGAATTTTCAGCTCAATAACAAACATACTCAATCAAAAAATGGCTCATGTATAATAAAAATAGAGTCATTAACAATCATAAAAGAATAACCCACACACTTATTCTTGTAAAGTAGATTCAAATCAATACCTGTCTTGAGTCCAACTGACAATATGTGAACTTTCTAATTCCTGGGGGAGGAAAGGAGAGAGAGTGAGAGAAGGTAGAGAAGGGAAGGAAGGAAGGAGGAGTAGCAAGAAGCAGAACAAGGAAAAGAAAAGGAGCTTCAAAACTTTTCATCCACATCTCTGCTTATCTTCAGATCACAGCAGATACCAGAGGAAAGCAATTCCTTTGTGGTCAGCCTCAACAGCATGAACCATACAAAGGGGCTGCCATTCTATTGGGCCAATGGAATAGTGCCCACAACTCAAAGAAATGAGAGACTGAGCACAAGAGAAATGACAGAACTCTGCAACTAGGAAAAGAATAAAGCTGGCGAGGAGCCATGGTGCTTCCAAACTCCTTGGTCATGGGAAGAGAGGAGGAGGGAAAGATGGGAGCAGTTCAGATTCTGAGGGAAGGAAGATCCAGGCTCAACAACTCTTGGCTCCTACACTCAGTTTTAAAACATCATGTAGTCTGATCCCAAAGGAAGGCCTGACTTCTGGGAATCCAAGGGTATAATAATGCCGCCTCTGAGGACGCAACATTCATCTACATAGAAAATTCTTCCCTCAAGCAGGCATTTCTGAATCTCAAGAGTCCCAACTCTAAAGCTACCTCCTGAAATCAGACCCCCAGTCATTGCAAGGATAACTCTAGATCAAGGGGACTTAGCCCTCGGTCACTGTTAGGAAGATGCCCCTCTCCATGTATTGCCCCCTTCAGAAGTGTTTCTGAACAGGCTGGAGCAAGAAGAGAAGGGTGGTCTCTTTCATGTTCCCATTCACAGTTAGAGTGTCATGTGGGAAGTATGATATTAGAGAAGACTGTGGAATAAGCTATAAGATATCTAGTATTAATTGTGACCCTGCCAAACAGAAGTGGAAGGTGGAGAAAGAGGACTGAGAAGAGGACAGCTCCCTTAAATTGTTCCCCGGAGTTTCAGCCAATTGGACCAGTGGACTAGTGACCTTCTTGGTTGTCCTATTGACATTCGGGGCCATCTGTGCCGCCCATGTTGCTACCCACTCTCTGTGTGTGACTGAGCTCCTTTACGGAGGTATTTCCTTGATAATCTTTTATAGCACTTCCTACCCAGATCCAAAGGACTGTCCTCGGTCATTGTGAACTCAGAATGTTTCCAGGATGGAATCATGCCTTACTTTTCACCTTTCTTGTTATTTTCCATAGCAGTCATGGCAGGCCACATTGAGTTATTCTTGTTATTAAAATAATCATTATGATTCATTTTATCTACCCCTTACCTCTCTTTTCTTCATTGTGTGTGTATATATATATATATATAAGGTATATATATATATAAGGCATATATATATATACCTTGTCAAATCTAGTATTTTCATAAATCAACTGTTGCCTGCAGAGCTGGAAAGACAGCATGATTCAGTGTAAGGAACCTTTCCTCTGGGATCAGAGGAATCTACCTGGCCCTCAACTGTAAAATGAAGGGGATTCAACTAGATGATCTCTATGGTCCCTTTCAGCTTTAGACTTATGTATGATGTATGTTTGTATGTATGTATACATATATATATATATATGCATGTTGTTTTTAGTAGGGTCAAGAGACAATCTTCATAACAAATACTAGCATCTATAGAACATATTATACTCTGCAAAGTCCTTAATATTCTACCTTATTTGAACTGGAACAAGTAGGTGAGGTAGGAATTATCTTCCTTTTAGAGACAAGGAAACTGAAGTGGATAAACATAACATTGCTGGCCCAGGATCACACAGTTTGGAGGAGGCAGGATTCGATCTTTTAATGCCTTGAAGTAACACCTTCTACTGTCTCAGCTGCAGAATGAAATGTCATACATTCCATTGTTCTACCCTGGTTCTTCACTGACATTTTTTTTAATTGGGCATCATCAGGAAAGGAGATTTTTTTCCTGACCTGATGTTACCTGGGGTGCCAGTAGGAAGAAGAAACAGATTGGACTAGGGCTATGGGAGAGGATGGTAGAGAGATAGCCTGCTTGTGGAAAAGGTTCTAGGTGTAAAACAAGGGATTCCTGCCCCCTTCAGAGTGTTGCTGATAAGGCTGTTCCTGCTCTTGCCAGGGGAATAAGGATGAACCTCAGGAGCGCCTCATCCTGGGAACCTGGCCATCTGGGGACTTTCTCTCCCCTTCTCCCCTCATGGAACAAAAGTCATGTTGTCAACAAGGGTGGTGAGCATTTCAAATGTTATTACAACAAGAACAGTCCTTCTTACATGGTGGACACAGTCTACTTTTGGTGTTGTGGCTGCTTTAGAATCCAAGAGACCTGAATTCCAGTCCTTCCAGACTCACTTACTGTCTCTGTGCCAGGGTATGGATCTTTAATTTCCCTCAGCTCCATTTTTCCCTCTTTGAAGTGCATGGTCATTTATAGCTGCAGTTTGCATCCCAAGAGGTTTCTTCCAAGACAGAAAGTGTGGGGAGTATTTTGAAAACTTCATGTACTATGTCAATGTTCTTGCTGTCCTCTTTCTATAGAAAGTAGGTTACTTTTGATGGACTATAGGAAAGGCATAGAATTGATGTGAAATGTCAAGAAAAGAAGGTTTGAACTCTATTTCAGGGCATCTGAAGGTGAAAAAATAAGCATTTATTAAAGGCCTATAGTGTGCCCAACTCTGGGCTAAGGACTAAGGATAGAAACACAAAATTGAAAAGTCTCTGCCCGTTGTGAATTGATGTTTAGCTAGGAGATGCCACATGTTCCTATAAAAGCAGAAAATGATGATGTCAAGCATGTGCTGTCCATGAAGGTTATTTGTGTCCACATGAGTTGTACAATATGGCTTGTGGGCGTCATTGTTGGATGCAATCATTTGAATCTTGCCCCTTCCTCTCCTAGGGAGACAGAAATCCCTGCTTTGATGGGAACAGGAAAGGAAGTCAAGAGACTGGCCTTTCTGTTCTGTTTCCACAGAGAAAGGGTATTAAACTGGAATTATAGTACCCTCCAAGTATGGTTCATCTAGAGGAATGATTGGGTTCAGAACAAAAGCTACCTTCCTAGCCATCTTTTACTAAGAGGAGGGGGGAGGGTATACAATCCTCACATCTGATGGCTCAGCTCCTTCCCACCAAGCAGCAATTACTAATATTCCAGAGTAAATAATCCCAGTCCTATTTATCCAAGCAGGTAGTAAAATAAATTGGAAATGGCATCCTGATTAGAATGGACCAGAAAATCCGCAGAGTAAAGGAGTGCTTCAGAGGGGAGTGAGATGAGATTTCAGCTCCATTGAGAGAGGCTTTGATCTCACCCAAAAAGACATTTTCCTAAGTCTGTAGCAGAGCAAACGAACTCTAGGGCTTATGGGACAGCCGGATGCCCCTCCATGTCTGCAAGAGTTTGTTGTTCATTTAGTTATTTCTCTTTTCCCTGGAGTCAGTCACAGAGAGAATCTGAAACCATGTTGGTCAGTGTCTCCCTCTTCAAAGTAATGAAGAAGACCTCTCTTCTTCAAAGCCCTCTCACCAAGCTCTTCCCTCTTTAATGTTGCATCATCCATCCCTCCATCTGTTGACAGCCTCTTGCATAATTCTCCCTCCAGGCTCAGATGAAAACTAGATTTACAAATAGATAACATATAATTGGGGAGGGAGGAGATGCTTGTCACAGTGGGCGTCAGGGAAGGTTTCCTGGGGAAGAAGATTTGAGCTGAGGTTTGAAGATGCCACACATGAGCAGGATAGATTGCTGTGCCTTGGTATGTGTGGAGGGGAATGGCAGGTGCTAAAACTGGAAGGGAAAGGAAAGTTGGGGCCAGATTGTGAAGGTCTTTTTATGCCATAAGTTGGATTCTAGAGGCAATAGGGAGCTACAGAACGTTGAGTAGGATCAGGTTGACATAGTAAGACCTGGAAAATAGGAAAAGCAGTTTGGTAGATATATAGTTCATGGAATGGATTGAGGTCAAACTTGTGGAATGGGGACCAGTTATTATGAATACTAATTACAATAATGTGAGGAGGAGGCTGATTTACTCAATCAAATCACTCCATTCTACTCAAATTAAGTGTTGAAATGTCCCATGTCCTTAAACAGGTAGAAACAAGCAATCACTCAGTCACAACCGTAGACTTCAGAATGTTTTTATTGGGTCATTCTTAGTAACCCCATTAGGAATTTTCTTGGCAAAGATACTGGAGTGGTTTGCCTTTTCTTTCTCTAGCTCATTTTACAGATGAGGAAACTGAGGCAAACAGGGTTAAGTGACTTGCCCAGGGACATGTGGCTAGTAAGTGTCTGAAACCAGGTTGGAACTCAGGAAAGTGAATCTTCCCGATTCCAAGCCTAGTTCTTTACCCACTGTGCCACCTAGGTGCCCCAGCCTTTAGAATAAGTGTGAGAATTACATGGAACTTGAATAGTACGATATGGGAGAAGAGTCCAGAAGTCTGAGGAAACTTGATTATGCCCAAGGGTCAGCTATACATTGCCATGAGAGCCTAGAAATTAGTCATTTAATATATTTAAGGAAGCTTAGAATTCCAGTAAAACCCCAAAAAGAGGAACCACTTGTTGGGAGGGTAAGGAGAGGGGCAGGAAGAAGAGACATTGGCTTTGACCTTGCTGACATCCCCCCAAAACACCCTCTTTATGAAGGAGGACGTTGGAATCACTGAAGGGCCCAATGGATTTGGTATTTCCCGCTCTCCCGGGCACTCATCCTCTTCTTAATCTTATTACAGCTTTACATGAACATTAAGTCACCACCTAATTCTAACTTTTAACTGTTCTCCAAAACTATACAAAGAAGGAATTTTTGAGTGTTATGAAATTCTAAAGGAATTCACTTACTAATCTGAAGGTGCAGGGAATGAAATAGAAATTTTGAAACATAATGTTAACAATAAAGTTTATGTGGTTCTACAGGCATTTAACTGAAGCGTTTGCACAAATAAAAGGAGTGAAATTAGGGAGTTACTTATTCCTTGAGCTTTGATTAAGGGTCTGGGAGCACTTCCATTTCAAACCCATTATTACTATAGATTTGTGGGTTGGGTAAGAGAACTCAGGCTGGAACACAGTAAGCTGTTGAAAAGGGGTGTGCTTATGTACAATAGCTAAAGGAAGAAAGATTCTTGCTTCTGAAGATAAAGACGATATATTTATATAACAGCTTCCGTAGTTCCCTGATATAGCTGCATTTTCAAGAAAGAGCCCCGACATTACTTTACAAATCCAAAAAAGAAGACATCAACACTTTATAATGTTAACTACATAATCATAGTAATATCAGAGGTGGAATCTTAAGTGAAATTATAATTTTTTTGTTCAAATTGCTTTAGTTTCAGCAAGTGAAACACAGTGTACTTAAACCGACTTTCTCATAGACTTCTATTTTTAACAATTATCAGGCATCTTAGACTAGATGCCCTCCACACACACAGACACACACACACACACACACACACACACACACAGACACACACGCAGACGCAGTCAAGGGTCATGGCAATTTTTTCCTAAATCTCCCCAGAACTGGGCAACTAGATGGTATAGTGGATAGAGTGTCACACTTGAAGTCATGAAGACATTAGTTCAAATCCACCCTCACACTTACTAGCTATGTGACCCTAGGCAAGTCACTTACCCCTTTTTGCTTCAGTTTCTTCATCTGTAAAAGGAGCTGGAAAAGGAAAGGGCAAACTGTTCCAGTTTATTTGCTAAGAAAACACTGAGATCAAAAAATCAGACATGATGGTGCAATAACAACAAATCCCAAGTATGGGTCACAGGGTCCTGTGCATAGTACAAGTTAGGAATCTGTGAATGTGTAGAGAAACTGTCAACTGAAATGTAGCTACTGGAAGGCAGAATACAGGTCATCAGCTCCTACCTGTTCCCACTGATATGGCTAAATGAAGCCTCCTGGGTAATCTGAATGCCCCTCATGCTATCTGGCAGGGACACCATCTATTGAAGAGAATTTTCTCACCTTTGCCTAGATAGTACTTTGACCTAGGGGGAGTTAGTAATGAAGACAACCCAAGAGTTCAAAGATTAATTTGATCTGATTATTGGTGTGATGTTGCTAGTGACTCTGAGACCCAGTTGCAAAAGAGCTGAACGAGCCCTGGGGCTTGCTTGCAAAGTTGCTATGGGCATGCTCGGGCCGGTGAGAGGATCTGCAGCAGCTTCAGTTCAGTGTACAAGCTCACCAGAGACCTGCAAGATGGCAGCCCATTGGAGGAAGCAGCCTAGCAGGTGACATCTAGAACTTGGTAGGCAGAGAGTCCTGGGTGAGATACATCCCATTTGCCATGAAATGGACTGACTATATGAGATTGCACCTGTATCTCATCTAGGGGGGAAGGGAATCACACTTTTTTTTAACTTCATTTTTCTGTTTAATTAATTGTCTGATTTTAGTGAATGTTCTTTTATTTTGGTCTGATAAAAAGGAATTATCATCTGGTAGAGGTATAAAATAATGTTTTGGATAGATGCAAACTACAGGATGACTTAAAGGAATCCATGTAGCTTTCCATGGCACACACCTAAACTGGAGAAAAATTGCAAATATTTTAAAATAATGAATTGAAAACTGGTTTAAATTGGGAGAGGTTTATAGGAAAGAGTATCAGCTGTCCATAATTTTCTGAAGGAAAATGTTAATCTTAAGTGAAAATTGATTTCTTAAATAAAATCTGTGGGAGTAGAGATTGATTCTATTTACTTTAGAAATAATGTATTTCATTTATCATTACAGGCAATTTCCTTTTGAAGTTGATAAAATATTCATGGCATGATCTACTGGCTTGGCATGTGTACTTCATGTGTAACCCTAACTCCATGTCTAACTCACAGACACATACACACAAAGCCATTTGATCGGGATATGGGGGAAATTCTATGCATGTATGGATACACTCTCACACACACACATATATATATATATATATATATATATATATATATATACACACACACACACACACACACAGATAACACAGTGGTGCTTGGCACAGGCATTCATCAATGCTGGTGAAATTGCATTTATATGCCTGTGTGGACTGGACCTTGGATTTCATTAGTACAGGAAGAGACAGCTACCCATGAAGAATGGTTATTTAGTTATCCCAGAACACTGAAAGATGTTCTTGACTTGTCTGTGGTCATACAGTCAGTATATATTCCAGGTAGGACTTAAACCTGTCATTCTGGCACCCAAACAATCTCTTTTTTTCTCATGGTTACTATCTCTTCCGCTTTCTCATTTTCAGTTATCTCCTGTTTGCTAAGAGTAAGTAAAACTCACATAATCAAGGCTTTGGCCTATATGTCCTTGTCTCAGTCTTGAGACCCCTTCCTTGGCAAAAACCTTTAAATTAACAAGTGGTTTTTGAAACTGCTGCTGTGGCTAAAGATTGAACATCTTGCAGCATAATTTTGACAAGTTTCTATGAACTTGGTTATGCCACAACTGATGGCCTATTTTTGTGGCATAGTCTGCACTGTTCCTCACTTATAATGTCTTCCGTGTGCGTGCGTGTGTGTGTATGTGTCCACCCTTCGTTGAAGAAGAAGGCCATGACATCAGAGAAATGATGACATGACTTACACTTGACTTTGTTTTGAGTGAGGGAGGACTGTGTAAAGTCACCAGCCTCACTTCTCCTCCAGAACTATGTGAATCCAGTGACCACATATTCATCAGGATGACTGGAGATGACCCAGGATGAGGCAATTGGGGTTAAGTGACTTGCCCAAAGTCATACAGCTAGTGAGTGTGAAGTGTCTGAGGTGAGATCTGAACTCAGTCCTCCTGACTCCTGCACTCATGCCCTTGCCCACTGCACCATCTAGATGCCCTAAACCAAAACATAATATAAAAGAAAATGATCCACTTCAATCTGTGATTGAATTCCATGGTTCTTTCCCTGGCTGTGGAAGGTATTTTGCCTTAAAAGACCATTGGGAAATTTTTAAGTTCTTACACTGCAATGAAGTTTTAAGTCTACCAGAAAAAATCCTCATACACTGTGGTTATTGCTGTGTACAAAGTTCTCCTGGGTCTACTCCTTTCACTCAGCATCAGATCATATAAGTCTTTCCAGGTCTCTCTGAAATCTTCCTGTTCATCATTCTTGCTTTTCTTAAGCCCTTGCAATCTGAATTCTGATATCATCATTCCACTGAAACTGCTCTCTCCAAATTTACCAATGATCTCTTCAATTCCAAGTATAATGACCTTTCCTCAGTTCTGACCCTTTTCAAATGTCTGCTCTGTTGTTCACCCTCTCCTCCCTCATACTTTCTTCTCTCTAGGTTTTCAGGATACCAGTCTCCTGGTGCTCCTCCTACCTAGATGGCCACTCCTTCTTCGTGTCCTTTGCTGTAACTTCATTCAGATCATGCCCTCTAACCATGTGACCTGCACTGTTCTGTCTTCTTCTCGTCTCTCTCGAAGGTGCTCATCTTACTGACCTCCCATGCAGTTCATTATCATCTGTGTGCTGACCTAAGCTCAGATCTACCTATCCTGCCTCAGCCTCTCTATTGATGTCCAGTCTCTCATCCCAGCTGCCTTTCAGACATCTCAAAATAGACGTCCACGAATCTTAAATTGAGCATGTACAAAACACAGGTCACTCTCTGTCCCCTATCCATCCCCTCCTACCTTTCCTATTATTGCAAAGGTCAATATCACACTCCCAGTCCCCCCAGCTCAAAACCTGTGTCACCGACAGTACCTCACTATCTCTGAACCCTCATATCCATAACATCCAAGTTGTTGCTAAGGCCTATTGATTCCACATTTGCGGCCTCTCTTTACATCGCCTTCCTTTGACGCTGATGCTACCTTGGTATAGACGCATTCCCCCTCATGCTTAGATGACTATAATACTTGCTGGTGGCTCGGCCTTCCTCATGTTGCTCCCCACTCCAATCCATTCTCCACTCAGTCACCAAAATGATTTTCCTAAAGTGCAGGTCTGACCCCTACTCGTAGTCCGTTCCAATGGTTCCCTTTCACCTCCAGGATCAAATACAAAATCCTTGTCACAAAGTCCTGTATATCCTGTCACCTACCTACCTTTGCCGTGTTGTTATAAACTCACTCCCTATCATGTCTTCTATGTCTTCCATGTTGTAGTCCAATTACACTCATAATGTGCATCCTACGGCCCTTAACTTTTTTAGGGAATAAAGTATCTCAGAGCTTAAAGCTGTGAAATACCACCCAGAAATATATTTTTATTATAAGATGGTACCTTTTTTTATGAAGATCCTTTCCTTCCATAAGTCAAAATCATTTCTGATTCCTTGAAATGTAGACTTGAATGATGAAACATGCATTAATTTGTTTTACCCTATCATTAGTATCAAGTGATTGGGTTGAACAAAGTTGTTAAATATTGCAAAGGAGGTCAAAATTCAACCAAGGAGGCGGGGTGGGCTTGGGCTGGAACTTGTTGTAGGTCAATCAGTGAGAGCCAGAGTGATTTGGGTTTAAGGTATGGTCCTTAAGAAAGAAATCTAGCCTATGAACCCCATGAGAGCTTGTGATGTTTGAGCAAACACAATTTACATTCCTTTGAGCAGAGCACCTGCAGATAAGGACATGATACACTATGGGGACAGAGGAAGAAGAAGACAGGAGGAGAAGGGAGAGGAGGGGAAGAGAGAAGGAGCTTTGATACCTAACTAGAACTGGACAGTAGTTCTTAGGGGGCATCTCATACCATTCACAGGATTGTTTGTCCTTTGTTCTCCAAGAGGGAGAGGGAGAGGGAGAGGGAGAAGGAGAGACAGAGACAGAGACAGAGAGAGGAAACAAAACAAAACAAAAAACCAATTTCTCCCTTTCCTGAACCTTGACTTCTGTCACATAGTGTGGGGTAAGGGAGAAATTAGATTCAGGAAAACTTTTCTTCCTGAGTTCAAATCTGGCCTCAGACACTTACTAGCTGTATGACCCTGGGCAAGTCACTTCTCCCTGTTTACCTCAGTTTCCCCAAGTATAAAATGAACTAAAGAAGGAAATGACAAGCCACTCCAGTATCTCTGCCAAGAAAACCCTAAATGAGGTTACAAAGAGTTGGAAACAAAATGACCAAACAACACTAATATGTGCCAGGTCCTTCTATAATAAATACAGAGGATACAAATACAAGTAACAACAAAGACAGTCCCTGCCTTCAAGGAATTTATAACCTAATGGGTGAATACTGGGCATAGAAGGAAAATGGAGTATGGGGGAGGGGATGATATACGTGGAAGAACAGTGGAGAAGTCACTCAGAAAAGTTCCAAAATAGGGACAAAGAAAACAAAGAAACAAAGAAACAAAAAAAACAAAGAAAGTGAAATGTCTGAGCACAGAAGATTGTGATAAGGCAGAGCCCCAAGACTGAGGAGATGGTACTAGATAGATGAGATTATTGCAATAATGAGCTTGCTGGGGTGAGGGGACCAAACCAAGTCATTAGGGAATTCCCAAGGGAGCCAAGTAAGGGATGAGAAGGAGAGTGATACCTTAAAAACCCTGTGAAAGGCAGCTGGACCCAGATTGCATAGGTCTTTGGATGCCCAGCTAAGGAGCTTTGATTTTCTCTGAGACATCTCTTGATCAGAGAAGGAGAAAAAAAACTGCTCATTTTTCAGAAGATTGCATTGGATTTGGAGTCAGAAAGAACTGAGTTAAATGCTACCTCTTCCTTACTGTAGCCGGATAATCATGAATAAGCTCCGCCCTTCTCAGACCCAATCACACAAAAAAGGAGATAATAATAGACAGAGAGCACTTTCCTCTCAGGGTTACCATGAATCACAAATAAGATGATACACAGAAAACATTTTACCAACCTCAAGGCATAAAATAAACAACATCTAATATAATCAGTTAGTCTCTAAGCACTTATTAAGTGCCTAATATATGCCAAGAACCATAGTAAGTGATGGGGATACAAAGAAAACCAAAAAAAAAAATAATAAATTCCCTTCTCCCAAGGATCTCACAGTTTAATATTGGATACATCATACAAATAACTGTGTACAAACAAGATATAGACAAGAGAAGTTGGAGATGATCAATGGAGGAAAGGTACTAGGATTCAAAAGGATGGGGAGAGGCTTCCTGTAAAAGGTCAGATTTTAGTTGAGACCTGAAGGATGTTAGCCTGGCCAGGAGGTGGAGATAAAGTGGGAGAGCATTTCAGGGATGGAATAAATCAGAGAAAATGCCTGAAATTAAGAGATAGAAGGGTGAATTAGAGAAGCATAAGGAAGCCAGTGTCCCTGGATTATAGAGTATGAGGGGATAAGTAAGGTATTAGAAGACTGGAAAGTGGGGGAGCAGAGGCTCTGATTATGAAGAGCTGTGGATACTAGAGGATTATATACCTGATCCTAAAGGTGATAGGGAGCCACTGGAGTTTATTGAGGGTAGGAGGGGGTATGGTATGATTAGAATTGTACTTTAGTAAGATCACTCTGGTGGCTGAATGAAGAAAGGACAAGAGAGGGAAAGATGTTAAAAATAGTGAGATGAAATGCTTGATTAAAACCATGCTTGTAGTCCCTCTCAGGTGTATTTCAATTCACCTATCCATTACGTAGGGTCTGGGAGGACTAGCACCTCTTGTGGGAGGGCTTGCTATGCCCTTTTCAGGGCTCTTCCTCCACCTTTGGTGTCCAGTCACCCAACTCTCACATATTGCTCCAAGAAGCTGTAGCATGGGAAGTGGACACATCAGGGTAAAACCATCTCAGCAGATGGGCTAAACCAAGCTGAAGGAAACAGGTAAGCCTCAAACCCTCTGGTGAGTTAGGAGGATGTCTACCCCAAGCATGGAAAGACTTCCTCTGCCACAACAAATGGGTGGATGAGAACAGTTCGTTCCAATAGCCATGAAGGCAGCTGAAGCAGGTGCTGTGGAGCACTGAGAGCTTGGTCAGATATTGGAAGACATCAAGGTCATCTCCCACATCCTGGGCCATCCCCAGGTCTCCTGACTTTTGTCTTGCTGCTAGACTTTAGTGACGACAAGAGAGCGGGGCTTATGACTGCAGCTCTGCCTGACTTAAATCTAGTTCATGCACAAGTCAAGACATCAGCCCAGGATATCATTTGTCCTTGTCGTAAACTAAGGACAAGCAACTACATTCCAAGTGAAAGTTAGCCTAGTATAGTGAACAGACAGTCAGACTCAGAATCAAGAAGACATGAATTTAAGCCCACCTTCTCACAACTGTATGACCTCTGGTCTCCCAGGGCCCCCAAGCAGCTCTCTAGTCTAAGTAGCCGAGGACCTATAAATTGGAATTGAAAAAGAAATGTTTCCTCCCTGTATATTATGTACCACAAGTAGCACATACACCCATAACAATGTTAATTTTAAAAATAACACCTGCTACAATAATAATAACATGCCAGACACTTTGCTGGGCACTGGGATACAAAGCAAGCCAGTGTTTCTTAGTTATATTAGCTTCTGAGAGAGGGGCTTTAATGTTTGGATGTTGCCAACTTGAGCTAGAGAACGCTTTTCTGTTGGATTTCTCAAAGAATCTGGAAGATTATGGAGCACAACATAAAAAGTGAATAAGGAATTTTCCACTCCGATGAGGCAATGAAGATCAGAAATGAGTCCAGAGAGAATGAAAAAGAGTTCTGTTGTGGGAGATGTTTTGGTCTGTGGGACAAGCAGAGGAAGTAGAGGCCAAAACCCACTTAGCACTTTCCATAGGGCACTGTTGGAAAGAAGAATCAGAACGAGATAAATTTGTTATTAAAGAAGAGGAAGCAAGAGCAGAGCAGGGTCCTGATGAAGCAAGATGGGTAAGATTGCAACTGTTGGCACTCTACCTCCTCCTGGTGAGGGATCTGTAGAGAAACCAAACAAAGGCAACTTGAGTCCGTCTAGTGACAGTTCAGGCCTGCTCCTGGAAAGCTTTTCCTAGCAGTAGATGATCCCTCTGATGAATACAAGTGTGTAAGCATGTGAACGTTGTTTGTACATACTCACACAGCCATACTGGTTCAGCCATTCCAAAAAGTGTCTCTTGGCAAACTATTAAGACTCACCTATGTATGTTGTTTATTCACAGTTGTTTGTATGGAGTCTTTTTTGGCAGCATGAGCTCCTTCCCAGAAGAAACTACTTTTTGTTATTGTTACTGCTGTTACTTGGTGTTTTATTTGCCCTTTTTTGTATCCAAAGTTCTTAGCATAATACCTGACACGTAACAGGTACAAACTAAATACTTGTTGACTGGTCGACTGGCTTCATTCTGGGCACTCTCATCACTTCCCTTCCATACCTCAAAACCTGTCTCCCATCCATCCATCCCCATCTTCTTCCATCCATTTTCAGCATAAGGTTGCTTTCCTTAGAATACTGTTGGATGTAATATAGAGCCCTCATAACTACTTGTTACCTGATTCCCAAGTTTAAACTCCCTTTCATCTCTTCTAAAATCTTGCTCTATCTATTAATCATTCCCCACTCCTTTGCCTTATCTACATGCTCACTTTTCTACTGCTTTCTTTTTTGTGTCTACATATAGATGCATGTTTTTTCCACCCCCACCCAGACTCTTACACTTTTTCATTTACCCTCTCACCCCCTCAAATGTCATGCTGTAGCTCACGTTGTGTTTGATACTTGATAGAATAAATTTTCTTGAAAAGAGGTACTTTGTCCCATTTTCCATCTTTTTCCCCCAACATGACATTTGGGATGCTGTTTGTAGGCACTTAAATGTTTATAAGTTTGGTTTGGTTTTGTTTGTTTTATTTTTGCTTTTCTATCTTTACTCTGTCTTAAGATATGTTTCTCAAATATTCCCATCACTGTGATATATAGCACCAAAAGTAGTTTCTTCCCAAAATTTAATCAATTATGTATATCTACTAATGGTAAATGAAGCCTCATCTTTGTTCCAGGGCCAGATGAAACTGTTGCATCAACAGATTTTTTTTAAATGGTTTTCAGATTTTAACTAGAAGCATTAGCAAAGAAACTCCATCCTCCTATGAACACTTCTTGTGATTAAGGGGATATTTGGAATGGAAATTATGGGCTTGAACTGTATTGATTATAGACATTAATCCATGCAGATCACGCATTTCTTCTAATGTCATCATTCTATGAATAAAGCTCATTGAGTTCAATGGTGAGGGAATTTTTTATTCCTCCTGTGTTTCAATCTGCTTCGTCATCCAGAGCCGATCCCCTTTAGCTCTGTAGGTGATGTTTATTTCCACAGCTCTCTTTGCTCCGCTGCTGTCCCATCACAGCTTAGAAACTAACACTATCCTCTATGGAATCATCAATGATTTTTAGTGTTCACATGTAGTGGCTTTCTTAATCTTGATTTTTCTCAATTTCTTTGTAACCTTTCACCATATCAGTCACCCTCTTCCCTGTAATACTCTGTTTTCTCTACATTTTCATGGCGTTTCTCTCTCTCTCTCTCTCTCTCTCTCTCTCTCTCTCCTTTTGCCTCTTTTTTTTCCTAATTCCCTTTGCTGACTAGGTAATGCCTGGTCACTGTAGTTATTCTTTTCCCTGTCCTATTTCATTGGGTAATATCATGAGCTTCCATGGATTATAGAGATACTTGAGGGAAGCAGGAGAGCACTCTAAGGAAAGTGTTTGTTTTGCATCTGATCGATTTTCTTTTGGGTGTACCAAAAGCTTGTCTTGGCTTTGCCCCAAATTATATTGAATGTTTTCACTTATTTGCTGATATACATTTTAAGCCTCAAATGAATTCTTGTTGTTGTCTTAAGCAACCTTACTTAAAAACTACCTGTTGTTGGAAACTACCAGCTAACTAGCATTACAAAACTTTGCTGAACTCAAACCTTTTCTTTACCATACTGACAATGAAATTATCTTCAAGTTTGGGGGTTTGTTCTCTACTGACAGGATTTGACTATTATTTGATTTATTGTAAATAATTCCCAAATTCAGTCCAGTTTTTCTTCTAATCTCCATCTGCCTATTAGATATTGCAAAGTGGGTGTTCTACATATATGTTAAAGTCAATTTGTCCAAAATTGAATTCATTAGCTTTCTTTTTAAATTTTCATTTTCTCGTAATTTTCTCATTTTTGTCAAAGGTGCCCCATGTCCCCCAGGCTCCCAACGGAGGTGTCATATCTTTGCCTTGACTCCTCATTCTCACTTATTATATCCAATAAGCTGCTAATTCTTGTTCATTTTACTTCGTCAGCATCTTGTATATAGCCCCGCTTCTCTTTTCTGAGACTGCCCCTACCCTGGTTCAGTCTGTCATGTCCTTGCAACTCGACATAGTCAAGTTAGCCTAATCTTTTTTTCCCTTAAGTCTTTTCCCAAACCAATCCATCCTCCACTCATCTACAAAAATGGTCTTCCAACAGGGCATCTCTGATCATATCAGACTGTCTCCCACAATTACCTTATTATTTTTACTCTTATTAGTATATTCCAATTGGAATATTCATATTCCTAATAGAATTCCATATTCTATTCCTATATTTCCAGTCTTCTTATACATTACTCCCCTCCAGGAACTCCATAATCCAGTGTCTCTGGGTTCCTTACTATTCCTTGAATAAGTGGTGGTATCTTTTATACCACTTCTCCTTCTCTGTAACATGTCACAGCCAATTCCCATCTGCCATGAGCTTCTCCATTGTCCTTTGAGTGATTTTCAATTTCAATTCTTCAGCAATTGTAGAGTTGCATGACTTGGAGCCACACAATAATTAGCGAGAAGATTTATCTAAAATGGGAAACCACCAGGTGCATGTTGTTATTAACACCCATCTGTGAGTTTCTAGAGTAACTAATTCCCTGTCTGCTCAAGTGAACTATGTTCATTGACTTTTTGTGTTATTTTCTTATCATGAATTACAACATGATTTCTGGCTGTGGTTTATACTTGCTACCCATCATCTGAAAGCCATGGTAGATAGTGGTGTCTTTGCCAACAGAACTGAAGGAAAATTGTTCACTTCCTCTGAAATGAACATTTATAAATCACTCAGTGAAAGCCAGACACAGTGCTAGGCACTTGATGCCCATGTCTTTTGTGGCTGCTGTTGTTCTGACATCCTCATGATCTGGAGCTGAAAAGTCAAAGCTAGATGACTCCCAATCATTGCTTATAGTAATTTCCTTTCCATTCAACTAAAAAGAAAATCCATTCGGTGCAGTTGATCAGCATGGTAAGACCCTGCCAGCCTCATTGTGTTCTAGATCCTGTATTACTCAGTTCTTGTGACCTCAGCTACAGTGGCAGAAAGTACCTTTCTCTTTCTACAAAGTTCCTAGCTAAAAGGAGGGAAAAAAGCATCAGTGAGTTCCTAGCCTTCCCCCACAAAAAATGAGCAAAGGGTAGATGAAGTTAGAGAAACATCCGCAAATCTGTTTGTTTCTCTTATAAGTCCTTAGATAAATTTGAATGGATACTGCTGAGACAAATCTTGCAATATTAATGAAATGGTCATTTAGCTGTGCTTGGTCCTAGAACTGAACACTGAGTAGTGTAATGAATGCTGAGAACCTAGCATTCTCCATCAACAGTCAGCTTTAGGACAACACTAGCTGGTGGAACACATCCCCTCACATATGGGATGGGATTTTTTTCCCATGATAAAGCACTTGGGCAGAAATTTGGGTAAGATTTTGGAAAAATTCTTCCAGTTTAAGTAAAGTAGATGCATCTCCATTATCCAAATAAATAAGGTCTCCCAGTTTACATGATACAAATATTGTTGTTTTGTTTCACCTTTGTTTTCAAAGAGGACCATGAAATCAGAGAAACAATGACATGGCTTGTGCTTGACTTCGTTTTGAGTGAAGTAGGGCTGTGCAAGGTCTCCAGCCTCACTTTCTCCTCCTGAGAAATCAGGATCCAGTGACCAGATATTCATTAGGATGACTGGAGAAGGCCCAGAATGCAATGGGAGACCTTGGCCTTTTAGGCTAAGGCCTTTTCAGGTACTCACTTAAATTGAGGTAATGCCCATTCAGTGAATAGGACTCTTTAAAAAATAGTCAGGTAGATGATGGCCCCTTTACTAGAAAAAATAAATACATAAATAAATCACACTGGGAGAGGCAGGAACCTCAGGGCTGTTGTTTTGTAGAGAAACTATTACTATTGACTTTCACTCTAAGCTAGAAAGGTCCAAAACCAGCCATTGAGTGGAGCTTGGGCAAGTACCCATTGCTGTTAAATCCATAAGCTTCAGCGTGTACTGGGTCTAAGGTTTTAGGGAAGAGAAGAAAAGAAAGAGAGGAAGGAAGGAAGGAAGGAAGGAAGGAAGGAAGGAAGGAAGGAAGGAAGGAGGAAGGAAGGAAGGAAGGCAGGAAGGAAGAGAAAGAAAGGAAGGAAGAAGGAAGGAAAGAAAGAAAGAAAGAAAGAAAGAAAGAAAGAAAGAAAGAAAGAAAGAAAGAAAGAAAGAAAGAAAGAAAGAAAGAAAGAAAGAAAGAGTGAGTTCCCCTTTAGCTACCTTCATGTGATTCTCACTGTGGGATAGATTGTGCAAAGATCATCATCCCTATTTAGCAGATGTGAAAAGAGAAAGCTTCAATGATTCACCTAAGGCCACACAGCTAATAAAATATAGCACACAAACCACAAACAATAGATGGGGCAGTGAAGGGATGGTTGGGATATAGGATTAGGTTGGAACTAGGCATGTATCCAATCCCTTCTTTTACAAGAAGTCTACCATAGCCAAGAAGTTTTCCCCATGAAATGAGCCTATAAAACTGACCAAAGAGCACTGAGTAAGGCTTCTTAGTGAAAGGGTTGAAAGAGTAAGTGCACTGGGTACTGACTAGTGGGCATGGGCAGCCCTTATCTACAAGAATGTTAGTATCTCAATCAATTTCAGGCTATCAGACCTACCTCCCTCCAAAACAAGCAAGAAAACAAAAAAAAATTGATGGTATGAATGAAAAGTCATATTTAGAAATGCTTATAAAGCACTTTACTTACATTATCTTATTTGATTTTTACAACAATCAGGTAAGGTAGGTATTTTTCAGATAAGAAAACTTAATCTGAAAGATTGAGGGCTTTTGATTATCTTTATTCTCCTGTAAAATGAGAATTCAAATGGCTTGATCTCTAAGGCCCATTCCTATGACTGTACTGATCATTTCTAATGACAATGGGAAGGTAGTTATAAGGAACAGAACACACCCCCTCAAATATGGGATGGGAGCTGGTTTAGCTTGCTTCTTTAAGTATGCTATAACTGTACTAAGCACAGTAACACATACAACAAATATTTTCACCTAGAACATGAATGACCACAAAAAGAAAATAGCTTTTGGAAGCACCTTAAACCTTGGGACGAGTTCAAACAACTGAGGAACATCTAGGTTTGGAATTCTGAAAAATGTGAAATTTTCGTTTTAAATGGCAGTGTTTATTCACCGAGCATAGACTGTTAATGCAGCTAAAACAGTGATATTTTACCTGTCACAACAAGTTTTTGTCTTCCTAATATGTTGCTTGTACAGGAATTATTATACAGTGTGTGCAGGGATTTTTTCCCTCCTATCCTGCTGTGTTTGCCTTTCTCATTTTCATATTGTCCATTTGGAAAACTCAATTTTCTAAAAGTTTCCAAAAGAATGAGCTTCAGCATTCAAGTTGACATCTTAATTAGATCCTTGTGGGGATTCCAACCCAACCGTATGTTGGGTTTATTTGCAAGAAAAGTTCACTTAGAAATCTTAATTTGGGGAAAGTGTGGACCCTTGGAAGAATAAAAGTATGATGAAAGACCTCAACCCACTCAAATAGACAGCTACCTGGTATGTTTTTGAGTTAATGTTGTCATTCTTAAACTTCAGAATTATCATTAAAAAGAGTCAGCCTGTCCCTGTCTTAGCCGCCTTTCTTGTCTTGTATTGCACTCACCAAGTGCTTATTTAACATTGATCCTTAGAAAGGAAAGACCTAAACGAAACAGCCCTTGCCCTCAAGGAGCTGCCTTTTTAACCATTATTTTCTTTGATAAATCAGCACCATCCCCAACCCCAGTGAAATCTCACTTTTTTCATGACTTCTAGTTCTACTTTTTTTTCTTTTCACCTCTCCCAAATTCTTTTTTCCCAGGTTCATATCTTCTCATTGTTACTTCTTTTTACATTTCATCCATAAGTGGGCAAATATTTTAGAAATTTTTATTGTCGTTTTTCAGTTGTTCAGTCATATTGGACCTTCAAGACCCCATGGAGCATAGCACACTAGGCCCTCCTATCCTCCGCTTTCTCTCAAAGTCTGTCCAAGTTCATGTTTGTTGTTTCCATGATATCATCTACCCATCTCATCCTCTGCCATCCCCTTTTCCTTTTGCCTTCAATCTTTCCAACATCGGGATCTTTTCCAATGAGTCCCATCTTCTCCTTATGTAACCAAAGTAGGTAAGCTTCAGCTTCAGTTATTTGACCTTCCAATGAATAGACTGAATTAATTTATTTTAGTATTGACTGATGTGATCTCCTTGCTGTCCAAGTGACTCTTAAAAGACCTCATCACATTTTGAAAATGGAGACTCTGTGGCCCTCAGCTTCCCTTAAAGTACAACTCTCGCAGTCATACATTTTTCCTGGGGACAAAAAAAAAAAACCATATCTCTGACCATATGGATTGTTATTAGCAAGGTGATATCCCTGCTTTTTAGTCTGCTGTCCACAGTTGCTATAATTTTCCTTCCAAGAAGCAATTGTCTTTTAATTTCCGTGGCTACAGTCATTGTCTGCAGTGATCTTTGAGTCCAAGAACATAAAATCTGAGACTGCTTCCATTTCTTCTCCATTTGCCAGGCAGTGATGGGACCAGTTGCCAAGATCCTCATTTTTTTTTCTTGTTTTTTTTACATGTTAAATTTCAATCAAGCTTTTACATTCTCCTCTTTCATCCTCATCAAGAGGTTTCTTAATTTCTCTTTTCTTTCTGCTATCAAAATGGTATTACCTACATGTCTGAGATTGCTGATACTTCTAATAACCTTCATTCCATCTTTTGATTTATCTAGCTTGGTATTTCGTGTGATGTACACTGCATGTGAGTTAGTGAGGTGACAATATATATACAGCCTTGTTGTACTCCTTTTCCAATCAGTTACATCTTCAGTTCTAAATGTTGCTTCTTGACACATGCACACAACCCTCAGAAGATAAGTAAGATGATTTGATCCTCCCATCTCTTGGAGGGCTTGCCACATTTTCTTGTGAGTCACACAAAGGCTTTAGTGTATATAGTCAATGATGCAGAAGTAGATTATTTTTTTCTTTTCTGGAACTCCCTTGTCTTCTCCACAATCCATCAAATGTTGGCAATTTGGTCTCTAGTTCCTCTGCCTCATTGAAAACCAGCCTGCTCTTCTGGTCATTCAGTTCACGTATTACTGAAGCCTAACTTGCAGAACTTTAAGTATAACCTTTCTGCTGTGTGAAATGATCACATTTGTTCAGTTACCTGAACATTCTTTGGCATTGCCCTTCTTTAGGTTTGGGACATCAACTATTCTTTTCCAATCCAGGGACCACTGTTGAGTTTTCCAAGTGTGTTGGCATGTGGAGTACAGCACTTTGAAAGTGTAATTTTTTTATTATTTTAAATAGCTCAGGTGGGATTCCATCACCTCTGTTAGTGTTATTGTTAGAAATACATCCTATGACCCACTTAACTTCCTTGGGTAGGATGTCTGCTTCTAGAACAGTAACTACACAGCAGGGGTTCTTGGCAATTTTAAGATCTTTTTTGTGTAGTCCTTCTGTATATTCTTTCCAGCTTATCTTCATCTGTTCTACTTCTGTTAAGTCCCTACCGTTTTTGTCTTTTATCATGCCCTTATTAGAAATAGGGACCATGAATAACAGACAACAATGTTTACAGCATGGAGATGTAGTAGAATCGTTGTTAAAAACCCATTGGAAAAAGACATTCCAAACCTCAGGAACACTCCACACCTAGGACCCACTATTTAAAAAAAAACATCCATTCAGAGACATTTCAGATTATCCTTTAGTTTACAAAGATAATCAGCTTGCTACCCCGAGGATGATGAAAGGAAAGTTTGACAGCGATCTCTAAATGGTGTATTTCTGATTTGGGAAGCAGGGGACAACTACAGTTCAGATTAGTGATGCTGAATAAATCACTTAACCCAGTTATTTATCTTATACCATGTAAATGTCACAACTATTTTAAAAACAGAAAAATAATCCAAATGAAGGTTAAGCCAAACAAACTACATGTTCATGTCTTGCATTTTTATTAAACTTTTTTCCTCTTGAGTTCTTTTAGGATCTGAGTTGCTGAACCCACAGCCAAATGTTTCATTGCCCTGATTAAACATCTAAAATGTGTCAGAGACATTTAGTACTGAGGAATAAGTATTATATTTAGAGTAAGAGGATCAGGATTTATAGTCACCTGGGTGACCTGGGGCTTCATACCTAATGTGAAAAAAATTGGAATTCCATAGCTAAATGTCAGCCTTCATGGCATCCATTTATGGCCAGAGATAACACACTTTTCAGCAATATTTACCCAGAAACATGCAGGAGTACTTCTGTGTTAACTCTCGTGATCTGTTGTGTTTCTCTCCTTCACCCCCTCAATTCTATCTATAACCATGTTAGTCAAGGTGGAAGCTAAATCTATACTTAGTTATGACTTATTCTTTCCATCCCATGGCCCATGACTTTGTCAACCTTAAACCTTATAAAATGCTACAATATTGTCTCTGGGCAGTGATGTGTTATAGCTGGTTCATGTTGGCTTGTAACAGTTGATTGTTAAATTTTCAGTGTGAGCATGTCAGTCAAGTACAGTAGTCCAGTTTCACAGTGCATGTAGAGTTTGCATCCATGTACCCCAACTCGGCAAAGAAGAAAGAGAAGTATCTCTCCTTGGCACTTATTAGATAGTATTCAAATTTAACATTGTTAGGCTGTTTCTTTTTTTCCTACTTACGTTATATTGCCATCATGCATATGTCCTATCTTATGTAACTTGAATATGTCACACATTCAAAGAAATTCTCTTATAATTCTTTGTACTCTTTATATTCATTTTTTTTTATGTAGTAGAGTCATAGCAACTCCTAAAGACTCTTTTCCATTGCCTTGGTGGAAGGCATAGCTATCTCTACTGAAATAAGAGAATATTGAAGTGTTAAGTGAAATCTTATGAATCCAAGCAGACTGTGCAGAGAAAATTAATTTCCCAAAACTTGTGTTGATTTTTAGTCCTACAGACATTGCAGCTTTTGGCCAAGTCATAGTCATGGGGCATCCCAGGTTTTTCTATGCATGCAAGAAGTCACCAATGACAGCTAACATCCTGTGAGACGTGAAACTGACGTGCAAACTCCATCTAACTCCCGCAGGTATGGACGTTGCCCATTAACTGACTGTACACTCAGGGGGTATTTTATGACAGAAATATGAAGAGATTGAAACTCTGCCACCTTATTCATTAGATTCCTATGCTTGTGAAGGATTGCTTTTCATTATTGTTATTTTCTCCTTTTCTTCTCAGTCTCATAGACTGGAGTTATAATTTTGTAACTGAAAGTTTTTCATAGAATCCAATTAGTCAAACCCCATCATTTTGTAGATGAGGAAACTGAAACTGAGAGAGTAGAAATGATTTGCTGAAGGGCTCAGGGCTGGTTAATCGCAAGGCCAGATTCAGAAGACAAGTTCCCTAATTCCAGGCCATCACTATTTTTACTACACAAGATGGTATCTGGGGTGACTCACCATTCTAAATGACAATGGGACTGAATCTTTAAAGTCCCTTCATTAGTCATGATATGGCAGTGAGCCTAGGTCTCGAAGACTGAGGCTGCAGAATGAGAGCTTGCTCTACCAAGCTGGCTAGTCCCCAGGGGTGTGACAAGTTCTTTTGTCCTGGTGACTCTCTAAAACAATTGACTAAGTAATCAAGAGGTTGAGATCTGCATTTGTGAAGGGTACAGCCACATCAATGAAATCACTGTGGTCCTTGAGTGGTAGAGTTGATAAAGAAGCAGAGGGAATAATTGTCTGTAAGAAAAATGGAAGTCCTATTAAAGTTTGTCTTTATTCTGAGCTACATAAAGTCATTAAATACAAAACCATGTAAATGACCCTGACTCTAGAGTCAGAGGGGCCCGGTCAAATCTCACTGAAGAAGAATACCTTTGTGAGCAAAGTGGTTCACTTCCTGTGTAACCTCAGACAAGTCATTTCATATATTTGGGCCTCAGTTTCCTTGTCTGTTCAATCAAGTCAACAAGCATTTATTAAGGACTTGCCCTGGGTCAGAAAAAAGCAGGATCTTTTTACAAGGACCCTACAGGCTAATGGTAGAAACAATGTTTGAAGAAGTAAGTAAAAAAAAAAGATATCTACAGGACAAAATGGAGGAACTAGTGTTAAGGAGAATCAGAAAAAGCTTCTTGCAGAAAGTGGGAGTTTGACTGAGTCAAGAAAACATGAGAAGTAGAGGAAGAAATTTCCAAGCAGGGGGATGGCTGGCGCAAATGCACAAAGTAGGAGCTGGAGTGTTGTATGTAAGGCCAGTGTCACTGGACAGAGTGTGTGGAGGGGAGCGAGGCCCAAGAAGACTAGAAAGCCAAGGGAAAAATATGATTAAATTTAGGATGAGGGAGTTGGGTTTGATGACCTCTGGGGTCCCTTCAAGCTCTCACGCTGGAGTTTATGAGTAAGAGAAAGGAAGCAAATCTTCCAGAGAAGATGAGGCAGAGTCCTGTGTGTCCTTTCACTTGATTTCTAGAACAGGTATTATTTGGAGTCATTAGGCCATGGTGGTGAGGCTGAAATTCCTATGCACTTGTTGCAGATGAAGAAGCCACCTTTATTTTTTTTCCAACTTTTAAAACAAACCCTTTGCCTTGTTGTGTTTACTGACTCATATAAATTCTGATTTGTTGGCCAGAATTTATTGATCTCTTGTCATTTAGAATCCAACATTGTGTCTACTATGTGTAAGGTATTGTGTTTGGAACTGGGGAGATGAAGATTGTTTTTTAATAGTTCATTCCCTTCCCTTCAGAAGTTACTGTTCTGTTGGGTGGTGAGCTGAAGTGCTGAAAATAATAAAAGGTGGAATATGATAAAAACCAAAAAGTGATCGAGAAAAAGTGCTCTAGGAAAATAGAAAGAAAGAAATTTTTTAGGAGGAGGATCAGGCAAGGTCCCCCCAGAGGAGATGGTTCATTATCTGAACCTGGAATAAAGAGAATTCCATAAGGTAGAGATGAAGGGAGAGCACATTGAGGGAGGGCATATGGCCTCCTTAGATGCATGGATGCAGCAAAGAGAAGACAGCATGGTATAATGGGGAACACTCAGTCTGGTTGGAATGAAGCATACTTGAAGAAGAATTTGGTACAGTAAGGCTCAAAAGGGAGACCAGAACCAGACTGAGAAGGGCTTTTGATGCTAAGTTGGGGAGGATGCACTTCGTACTAGAAACAGTGGGGAGTTCTATAAGGTTCTTATTTATAAGAGAGATGGATGGTTACTCCTAACCTGTGCTATTATGGCAGCTCTGTGGAGGATATATTGGAGAGGGGGAAGACTAGAATTCGAGGAACCAGTCCAGGTAAGAGGTAAGACAGGCCTGATCTGGGCAGCAGGTATTGGCCTGAGCAGCAGAGGACCAAGGTGAGAGATATTGTTTAGGAAGCACAGTTTTCTGCAGGTTCCTCTGGGTCATCGTGATAGGCCTTTGCGGGCAGCATTCCAGAGGAACTGAGCTGCCAATTTGTTGTAAGTATTTTGCAGTTAAGAACTAATCCCTTTTCATCCAAGTAAGTTCATCTTATCTCCCTTCTTGTGAGGTGGCCTTTGGCCTGTGTAAGTGAAAGATCAGGGATTTCTGGGAGCAAATGGACCTGTTTGTCTAAGCCTCTAAAGGCAAAAGGCAAAACCTTGAATTAAAAAAAAAAAAATGCATCACCCTCCCCTCAGAGAAATCCTGAGCCGAAGATAAGCTGCCTCATTCCCATTAGAGGCAACGTTTGATGGCCTGCAAATACCATGAGTTACATCTGTGAAAAGTGTTTGGAAAAGTTGAAATTCCTGCTCAGAACTGGGTGTCATGGTCATCAAAGTTTGTGCATGGTCAGGTGTGGCTGCCCTGAGTAGAGACTTTGGAGGCCATGCCCAGACATCTCCAGAGTGATTCCCACACATGTACAACAGAGTCCCAGGTGCAGATGTATGGGGCTACGATGCGGAAGCCCGAGATTCTCCATTCAGGACTTTCTTTCAAACACAACTGGTCTCCTTGGTTTTGAGATAGTTACCTAGATAACAGCTGTAGGACAAGTGTTTTAAGTATTAAAATATTCTTAAGTACCTTAAATATTGAAAAGTCTTAATTATTAAAGTATTTAAAGCTATAAGTATTCAAAAAAGGAGAGAGTGATGATCTTTACATAAAGGTAATATGAGATGTGGGAAAGAGATATGGAAATCATCCTAAGAGATCAGAAGGCATGGGTCTTATCCTCTACACCAAAAATCTTTGTTGGCTACCCTTGACTCCTGTATGTAAGCTGGATTTTAGTATAATTTAGGTGTATTTTAGTGTGTGTAAAGTGAATTTTTGTTATTATTTGTCAGAGTTCAGTTTCCCAGGAGCTATAGCTATAACAATCTCTGGTTCCCAGGTACTAGATAGGAGTCCCACAGTTATGGGTCAAAACATCTCCACCATGCTTGTGCAGAGTTATATAATGGTAAATAGCATGAACATCCAGTATGGCTGAGCAGTGAGATAGATACAGAGATGAGATGATGCAAACTTGTGAGGCTATGGCTTCTTTGTCTGTTGGCCTATAAAACAAGTGGTCACTAGATAGGGAATAGGGAACCCTTAGGTGTGTGTGCCTCATTGAGGCTTGGGGGAAGCCTTAGGGTTGAGTGCACAAGCTGGAATGCTGTGTGTGCCTTGATCAGCCCCCATTAAGGCTTGGGGAGAATCTGTGTTTGCCTCCACTGCCCCCATTGAGGCTGGAGGAGATTTAGGGGAAGCACGAGTTGGGCCTGTCTCTATTGTCCCCATCAGGATGTAGGGGTAGTTGCTCCCGCTTCTTGCCAGCCCCTGTGAGAAGGGTGATTTAGGCAATGCTGTAGGAGTTGGGCTCCCGTTATCAGGAACCTCTTTGAGAAAACTAGACTACAACAAAGCAAGATCATTAACCCCTTCTTAGTGTCCTTCCTGTCTGACCAAACCAAGAGGGAACCTGTGTTAGCAGCCCTCCTGTGTGCTGTGTTTATCTGAATTGTAATTCCCAAGTTAAATTCAATTCCATTGGCCTGGCATTTTAGGTCTTGCAAAGTTGGTGCTCTACTACATTCTCAGCCTTCTACAGTAAACATCCCCTCCCAGTTCTTACCCTCTAGTTAAGCTGAACTGCCTTCCTCCTCAGCCCACCCCCACCGCTATGTGACATGGATCTCCCCATTTGTTTTGGGGGTTTTTACCATTGTCCACACTATTTTCCCTATCTGAAATTTTCTCCCATTTTTCTTTCTCCTTCTTTTCTTGCTGAAATCTGACATTCTGTGTAGTCCAAGGCAAAGGTTCTGCCTCCCTTCATCTCCCTTCCACCCCCTCCTGCTCCGAAGATGAAACCACAGCTTTCTCCTGCCCTCCTCTTTTATGCTGGATTCTACATTCATGTGTTTGTATTTGACCTCTTAATTAGATTGGGAATTCTCAGAGGACAGGATAAATGTATTAGTGCCTAGCGACCATGTTGTAGTCAAAAGAACTGAGTAAACAAATGAGTGTGTAAATTAATAGCAGGATATGCAAAGTAGAAAGAATGTATTTATTTCAGTGAAAATGTCCTCTTCAGGGACAATAACCACAGCAAATTGACAAGGGCCCCTCCGCTACCATCTATAATTCTGACTCCGATCACAACCTTCTAACTGTGCGACCTCCCCACCCACTAGCCAATGAACCCCAGGGACTCCTGATCACCTACCTCCATGGTGATCAGATACAAAACCCTGGGCTGGCATTAAACGCTTTCATAACGTCCCCTAACCCCAACACCTTATCAGTTTTCTTATGCCTTGCTTCCCTCCATCTGTTCTGTCCACTGACACTGGCTTGCTCACTGTTCGAGAAACAAAATACTCCATCCTTCTTGACTCCAGGCATTTCCTCTCTCCCTCCCCCTATGCCTAAAAGGCTGTCCCTCCTCCCCATTTCCACAACGGTCTTCTGGCTTCCTTCAAGAACCAAATAAGAGCCCACCGTCTACAGGAATTCTTTTCCAACCCTTAATTATGGTGCCTTTCCTCTGTTAATTATCAATTATTCATATTATATATAAGCTATTTACACACATACGTTTTCTTTTTATCTTTCCCAGACAGAGTCTGTCTTTTGTCTCTTTGGTAAATCCGGTGCTTAGCACAGTGCCTGGCACATGGTAAGAATTAATAAAGGCTTATTGGCTGTCTGATTGCCTGGCGTTTGCTCTCTCCCTGCACATTCCTTAATTCTCCTAAACCTACTTTCTATGCTTATAGCTGCCAGTTCCCTCATCCCCAGGTCATCGTCCTGCTCTGACCTCATTCCCCTTCCTTCAAGATCTGGACCACTGAGTTAATAATGAGGGCGAGCTGAAATGGTTCTGTCCCCTCAGGTCTCTTGACCACCCTCTAAATTGTTCTCTTTCTTCCCATGCCTTTCCAATCGCTAATCACAGATGACTCCCACTATCCACCTCCTTGCTTTTTACTCACCTGCTTCTGAACAGGGCTGTGGGATTCATGCCACAGGGACTGGGTCCACTACCAATGTGTCATGTAAACCCAGCTGGGCCCTCCTTACTGGCTGCCAATCCTCTTACTCTTCTCTAATGTGCTCCCTAACACACTCCCCACAGCATCTGTTCCAAACCTTCTCTTCTCTTCTCAATCCTCCTACACTATTCACTCCCTCCTCCCTCTCAACAAAGAGACCTTGCCAACTATTCTCTCAAAAAAAGGAGGCCACCCATCATGAGTTCCCTCTTCACAGTGCTACACATCAAATCCCCTGAACATCATGCCCCCAGTCTATTCTCCTTGGAAGCAGTTTTCATTAAGAGGTGGTCCTTACTAGTACAAAGTCCCTGGATCCTTTCTGTGATCTCATCACTTCCAAAAAAGCATGCCTTCAGATATACCCCTCCTGCCATGAGTTTTTCTCCTTTTGCAATTGTTATTGATATCTTTTATTTTTACATCACTTTGACTTGGAAATATGTTCTTCCCCTTCCCCTACCCAGCATGCCATTCCTGGAACTGAGAATAAAAGAAAAAGGGGAAAAAGTAGATCAGTACAGTAATAAACACATTAGCTAAGGCTTACCATGAAGGCAGTGTTTTACACACACACACACACACACACACTCATACTCCTACCTCTGCCAAAGGGGAAGAAAGTTCATGTTCTCATCACTTCTCTGGGGATGTCTCATTATTATAATCATCTAGCTTCATTTTTTATTTCCCTTTCTATCGGTATAATCATGTGTATGTATTGTTTTTCCTGACTCTCCTCATTTCACCCCAGCTCAGTTCAGAAATGCATTCCCATGCTCCCTGGAAATGTTCGTATTCATTATTTCACTTGGCATAGCAATA
This sequence comes from Bettongia penicillata ogilbyi, assembly GCA_023548195.1. Taxonomy (NCBI): domain Eukaryota; kingdom Metazoa; phylum Chordata; class Mammalia; order Diprotodontia; family Potoroidae; genus Bettongia; species Bettongia penicillata. Next base: position 664,948 of record JAJHZJ010000812.1, read on the forward strand.
TCCCATTCCATTCACGGGCCACAATTTGTTTAGCCATTCTCCAATCAGCAGGGCCTCTGCTTTGTTTTCTGTTCTCTGCTTCCATAACAAGTGATGCTATAAATACTGTGTGGCATAACTGGCCTTTCTCTTTGTCTGCCCCCCTTGGTATGTGTGCCCAGCCTTGGAATCTCTTGGGCAAAGGCTCTGAACATTTTTGTTACTTTCTGAGCAGAAATCTAACTTCTTTCTAGAACGATTGTATGGATTCACAGCTACCCCAACAGCTGGTGCATTCGTTTGCCTATCTTTCCTAAACCCCTCCAACATTGATTGTCCCCATCATGGATTCACATTTATTCAGATGTTCCCTAATCAATGGTGATTTACTTGGTTTCTAGTTCTTTCCACCACTCCCACCACACCAAACACAACCAATTAAAATAAAAACTATGACTAGGGCCTTTCTCTGTCTCTCTTACCACTTTTTGATCTATTTCTAGCAGTGAGATCTTGTGGTCAAAGTGTGTAGATTTTTGTTTTTAACATAACTGCAACTTGCTGTGTGGAGTGATTGGACCAATGCTTAGCTCCACCACCAGCGTAACAGTGGGTCTGTCTTCTTTCCATGTACCTCCAACGCTGTCTTTTACTATTTCATGGTTATCCATTCCCCTATGGATGGGCAGCTACGTTGTTTCTTCATCTTAAATACCCCAAAACTACTTCTCTGCATATTCTGGAGCATATTTCTCCATGATTTCCAGTCTTCAGTTATCCACTGGTCCCTTCCCTGCTGCCTGCAGATATGCACAGACTTCCCTCTTCCAAAAACAAACAAAAACCGAAACAACCAACATATGCAACCTTCCCTTAACATGATCATTCCTTCAGGCTACTGTCCTATATGTGTCTGTATTTCACAGCTAAACCACTTTAAAAAATCAAATCAAAGCTGTCTGTACAAATTTCTTCCATATTTTGACCTCCCACTCAGTTCTCAACTCTTTGCTTATGATCTCACTCAACTGGAACTACTCTTTGCCAGGTCCGCAGTGATCTCTCTATTACTAGGTCCAATGATCTTTGCTCAGCTTTTATCTTACTTGATTTAGAGTTAGGTGGTGCAGTGGATAGAGTGCAATCTATGGAATCAAGAGCTGAGTTCAAATTGACTTCACTAGCTGTGTGACCCTGGACAAGTCACTTAACTTCTCTTTACCTCAGTTTCCTTATCTGTAAAACAGGAATAATAAAACACCTTCCTCCCATCATTGCATGAGGATCGAATGAGAAAATACTTGTAAAGTGAGAATGCCTGTCACATAGTAGCCGCCACCTCTGTGCTCATTCCCTTCCCCCACTCCCTTGATTTCTCTCTAGTATTTGACAGCGTTGACCACTTCTACCTTCTGGTTACTCATTCTTGACTGGATTTTTTTTTATCATATTGCTCTCTCCTGATTCTCTTCCTATGCGTCTGATGTTCCCAAGCCTCTTTCCTAGGATTATATTCCATATCTAAACCCCAGTGTGCACGTACCCATGATTCTGACCTATGCCCTCAGCTTTCTCACTATCCTGTCTCTGTGAATATAGCAAGTCCCAGGAGCTCAGCTATTATCTGTAAGTAGATGATTTCAAAGTCTCTACATCCAGCCTTCATACTCACCCCCCATCTTCGCCTTCCTTTGGGCATGTCCGTTTTAATGCTCCATTAGCATCTTACACTCAACATGTCCACAGCCTGGCTCCTTTTCTTGTCCCCCAGCTTTCTGCCTCTTAACCTCCCTCTGATTCTCTATCATGTCTGTCCTTTTAGATTTCAGTTCACGATCTGATGTTCCTGTCAGCCTTGGTGTTTATTGCTGATGAATTGATTGACCTCAGCTCATCCCTCTCATTATCACCTGTAGCCAGTTTCTTCCCAGATCTTTCTTGTCTCCATAAAATATATTTTCTATGGTCTCCCTGACATCACCCTAGGTTTGGCCCTCATCATCTCTTAACTGCACTGTTGTAGTAACCTCCTAATGCAGCCCTTTCTATACAACCTTTACTCTTATCAGCTCATCCACTAAATGACTACCAGAGTGATACTCACAAAGAACAGGCCTCACCATGTCACTCCCCTACTCAAGAATCTCCAATGACTCCCTACTACCCTCAGGAAAAATAGAAATTCATCAGCTGAGCATTTACATCTCTTCATAATCTGACTCTAATCTGTCCTTCTGGATTGAATGCATGTTTCTCCCTCTTACATTGTCTACATTTGGGTCACATCAGGCTATTTGCTCCTTCTGTTTTATGTCTCATCTCCTCCTCTATGCCTTTGTTCAGATTGTCCTTACTACCTGAAATGATCTCTGTCTCTCAGAATTCTTCTAATCATGTAAAACATATCTCAAAAACTCAATGAGTTTTAGAGTTGTAAGGGATGCCTTAAGGAATTCCCACTTTTATATGCTCAGCAAGCAGTCCCCCAGTATCAGCTGAAAGATCCTTAGTGAAGGGGGAACCCGTGTCCTCCCCAAGTGGCCCATTCCCTTTGGGAGAGCTCTGACTATGACAGAGTTCCATATTGACCTCAAGTCTTCATGTGCCTTTTTCAATGTCTACCTACAGTTAATGAGTTTGTCCTCTGTGAACCCCAGGACTTTTCTGATTCTTTCAAGGATTAAAGCTTTACTTTCTCCCCTCCACCACCCCCTCAAATTCCCTCAAATTGATTTTGCATTAACTAGTATTTAACAGTGTTGCCTTATCCCATCCTTATTAGAATGTATACTTGTGGCAGGGAATACCTCCTGCCATCTGTACCACTCCATTTCCTTGCAGAGTGCCTGTCAGGATTAAGAAAAATCTTTTTTAAAATTGAATTCCTAATGTAATCTTAAAAGCAAATGAGGATTGCACATTTGAGATTCTGCATCAGGAATTTAGTAACTTTATTTTTACAAGCATTTCTATTCTGTCCCTTCCACTACCCCCTCCTCTCTATAACCAAACTCAAGATAAGACACAAACCTCATCATAAGTCTACATAGTCCCACAAACAAATCCTCCCATTAGCCATGCCACCAAATGTATACGTCCCAGTACAGTCTAAGTTCGTCTTGTCTCTGTAAGGAGTTGAATGGATGGGCATGCAGTGGTTCAGTCCTCTGGACAATGCATTGGCCAGAGTTACTATGTTTTTCATATTGTGTTGTTTTATCTATGGTGTTTTTAATGTATAGATTCTTCTCCAAGGTGAGCTCATGTTGAACATCTTTCTTTTATGTGACAGATTTTTCAAATACTTAAAATAGTTATAGTAACCTAAAAATAATTATAGTAAAAATAGTTATTATCCCCCATCATTTCCAGCTTTCTCTCCTCCTCCCTCTAGTGACTTCAGCTGATCAGAATAAGGCACCAACTCCATCCTCTTCCCCAGACTGGTTTCTCTTCTCCAGACACATCCAGCTCATCAATGTCCTAACTTAAACATTATTCTCCAACCTGATGTTTTGCTCAAGTATGATCTACCTAGGCCAATGGGGCTCTCACCTCCTCATTTCCAAAAGTGATGCCCCTTAATGCAGCCAAAGTTCACATTCACTTTTTTACCTCAATATCACATTATTGACTCATAGAGATCTCCCAATCTATAGGATCATTTTCAGGGGAAGCCAAACTGATATTTAAAAAGGTTCAGGATACATAGTATTGGATAATTTAATTATTATAATAAGATCAGCAGGTTATTAATAAAAGGATACTCATTTGGCTATCTCTCTTAAACCAAAGACCCTTAGTGCTGGTGGAGGCTTGCAGTTTATATGTCCTTTGAAAAGGAGGTATCCCCAATGGGTGACATTCAGCTAGGATTGGTTAACACAATAACAGGGGTGGACTATATTAAAATGAAGATCTTGGGGTACTGACTTGTGTCACTCAAATCTTGATCAAAGCAACATCAATTTCCATGTCACCTGTTTTGATAATATGATATGATTTTTTTGATTTTGATAATATGATAATATTTCCCAACCTGTCTATGCAATCACAATGAACAGAAATACCCATCAGTCCATACTTAGATTAACTCATAGTCTGGGTAAATCTGTTAGAGATTTCCCACACTGGTTGACTTCTGGGTGAGGAAGTAGAAAAAGAGAAGAGTCTTTGTCCTAATACAATAATCAGTTATTAAATATAAGGGAGAAATATCAATCTCTCACAAAACCAATCGACAATAACAGTCACTTAACCATATCTTGGTCATCTTTTACTTGAGAAGTTGATTGTGGTTATAGGCACTCAAAAATCATTTACTCACTGAAATTATATATTCACAATATTCTACTTTTACACAGTACTTTGTTCTGGATTTGATCACTACCGGTAATAGATTTTTATCAGCATAAGCATTAAATTGTCAAGTAGCCTTTCTTATGCAATAAAAGGAATTATTCACGAATTACAGCACTGTGATGGGAGAGATATTAACTTTTCTCCTTCACTTTAGGAAATGTTCAAAATGAAAACGAGTGTGATAGTTGTAAACATAACCTGTGACACTGGCATGAGGCTGTCCAATTGTCGAGCATTTCTGGGAGAGTCCTTTGGGATAATTCCTGTGCCCTCCCTTCTTGACTCGCTTCTGGTCTTTCTGACTGCCTTTCTGTTTAAAATTTAAGCTAAAATAAATAAACCAATGATGGAAGCCATGATGAGCCTTTAAAAAGGTCGTCTGACTGAATAATCTCATTGTTTGTGGTGTAATAGTAAGTGATGGTCATTGTTGCACCTTACAAATGACAGTGAAATACCATTTCTCTCTCTTCATTCACCATCTTCTATCCTTATTTCGATTTTTTTTCTGTCCTTCACAAGAAAATTGACTAGGCACTAAGTTTAGATATGTGTAAATGCATACATATATGCATGCATACACGTACACTCATCTAGGTGTACATATGTGTATGTATGCCATTACTGTGGTTCATTCAGTGTTGGTCTACTAATCATGACCCCATGGATCATAGTACACCAATACTAGCCATAAGGTTTTCTTGTCAAAGATACTGAAGTGATTTACCATTTTGCCATTTCCTTCTCCAATGTATGAAGGTAAACAGAGGTTAAGTGACTTCCTTAGGGTCACACAGCTAATAGGTGTCTGAGACTGAATTTGAACCCAAGTCTCTCTGACTCCAGGCCCAGTGTTTTATTGACTGAGCCACCTGAATGTCCCCCCCACAAACGTGTACACACATGTCCACATACATAAATAGCACTGTGTATATGCATATAAACACACGTATGAAAGAGGAAGAAGGGAAAGAGGAAAGGGATAGGGGAAGGAGAGTCTATAACTCGCATTACTGACAAAAGTGGACTCAGGAAACATAATTCAAAGGTGAAAGAAAGGACTCTGATATAAGAAAATGAATGACATTCTATTAATTTAAAATCTCTGGTGTAAGGAAGTGCTACTTGATACTGAATTTTGTCCTTCTTCTTATGATTGGACACTATTTGGGCCAGATTACTTTGCTAGAGAAGCCCGTCTTTGTCAATCAGGTTGTGTTTAATCAGAGAACCAAAGTATCTTGGGCAGAAAACATCTGCCAGTCTTTGACAGGCTATTTCCTTCAGAGCTGGAGATGGCTCCTTGGCTCTTCAGACACTCTCCTAGCTCCCATGGGAGATTCTCTGGGTTGATGCCTTTTGATTAATGACAGCTAGGAAGGTCAGGAGACATTTGCCTTCATTTGCCTTTCCCTTTCTGGCTCTGACAAACCATCACGATTTACCCACGGGCACACAGTGGAAAACTCCTCATAAAGCCTCTTGGCCTTCCAGAGATTTGATCTTAGGACTCTCACTAAGGGTGTTGCATAGAAACATTGTTCTGTCCATTTGAGGACAGAAGACTCCAAGTTAACTCCTGACTCTGAAACTTGGTGGCTTTGTGACCTTGTATATCATCAACTCTGGACCTTAGTTTTCTCACCTCTTAAGTGGGATAACACATGCCCAAACTACTTCCCTGGGTTGTCTCTTATCCCATATTGAGACATGCTTATTTAAATATCTTTCATTAACAACACAGCTCCATGAAGTATTAGGTTCATGGTTTTTATAGTTGCTGTTTCTATTGTTACTTTGATCTATGCTTATAGCTTTGGCAGTGGAGGGGTGGAGAGACCTTCCTGAGGAGATCTTGTCTCCTTCCAGGGCAGATCAGCAGCCTTTCTGTAGCTAATGGTGCTGCTTTATCACCTGGAGCATAGAGAACTGACATGTCTATGATCATGCATTCAGTGCATTTCAAAGTCAGGACTTGAAGTTAGGTTTTACCTTCACCAAAGTTGGTTCTCAATCCTATACACATCCCTTTCCTCTTCCAGGTATCAAGCACACTGGTATCATGTGAAACACTCACCAAATTCTCTTGTATTTCATGTGCATATATTATACATTGTGTATGCAATTAGTGATCAAAGTGACCTTCCCTCCGAGCTTCATGAGGACAAGTACTATTTCATTTTTAACTTTGCAACTTTAGTGCCTCTCATAGTGCCTGGAACAGAGCTGCCCCTCTGTGGGCTGGAATAATAAAATCTGAAGCATTCATAGATAAAGCAAGTGGCATATACAGCAAGAGTGTGTTACAGGCTGGGTTGTTTCCATTGATGAAGTTCTTTGATGTGGGATCTAATGAAAACTAGAGTTTGGAATCCAATGGATATTTTCCATTGACTTTTGTGTTTCCAACAGACCTCCCCTTTGGGGGCCAGCATTTTTCAAGTCCTAAGCTTGGTAGGTGGCAAAGAACAAACACTTTGCAGTAAATTGTTAGGGAGAGTACATCCCCAAGTTGGAATTGGACATTCTGCTGTTTGAGAATGGGCCCAGAAGGCCTCACCTTCTCTAATCCCAATAACTGTGGAGCTCGTAGGTAGAAGGTACCAAGAAAAATCAAGTTTGAGGAGGAACGCTTTCTCTACTCTCTCACACGTAATAGGTGTCTGTGTGTGTGTGTGTGCGTGTGTGTGTGTGTCTCTGTGTGTGTGTGTGTCTGTGTGTGTGTGTGCGCGTGTGTGTGTGTGCATGTGTGTGCGTGTGGGTGTGTGTGCGTGTGTGTGTCTCTGTGTGTGTGTGCGTGTGTGTGCGTGCGTGTGTGTGCGTGTGTGTGCGTGTGTGTCTCTGTCTGTGTGTGTGCGCGCGCGCGTGTGTGTGTGTGTGTGTGTGTGTGTATTTGAAGGATGAATGCCTTCTCCATTTTTCATGTTTTATACTTCTAAGAGATACCGTGCAACGTGTCATTTGGGATTTGGAAATCGTAGAATAAGGCGTCTGAATACTATGCGGTTTGCCAGAACCATCCTGAAGGATAATCATATTTAAGTGCCTGAGTCAAGTATGGGGTCTGTGAAATAGAAGGGAGGAAAGGAGAAACCGGACATGAGCTGGAGAGTGAGTCCTAGTGCATTATGGGGACTTAGAACCCTATCATTTAGTCCCTTAAATCAGCATCATTGTTAATATTGCCAGGTAAGGGAACTGTAGGGAAGCACAATTAAGCTTCATGAGAGCAGGGGAAGGGGAAAACAAACCATCCAAAATCCTTTCTTCATAACTAGGGCTCTTGAGAAGTGGAAAAGGATACATTGGGAGATGATTATTATCATTATTTAACTAGTTACATTTATACATTGTTTTTAGTTTTTCAAAGAACTTTTAAAATATTATCTTAATTTGCCCCCAAACAACCCTACTTTATTGTCCCCATTTTAAAGATGAGAAAACTAAGGCAGACACACATGTGTGACCTAACCAGTCAACCAAGGACCTCCTGACTCCAAGGCCATCGCTTTATCCACTGTGACACCCTTCTGCCTAGGGATTCCTCTTCATTTGAGATTTTCAGACTTAGATTCACTCCAGAGAGGTTTGTTGCTCAGCAATCAGCTAGACCAGCTGCTTTCCAAGGTCCATTCAAACGCGTCATATTACATAGATCTACGCTATTAAGATGAATGGATTCATGGGAGTGTTTTCGCAGATAAATCTGGAATCTAGTTCACAATAGAGCATCTATCACAATGGAACATAACTGATGCATATTAGATAGTAATTTTCATAATCCCATAAGACTTAGAGCTGGAATAAACATTAGCTATCAGCCACCTTATTTCACCGATGAGGAAGCTGAGCGTCAGAGAAGAGAATTAACTTGACCACTTTGTGGCAGAATGAAGATTCCCATTCAGACAGACAGTAGTGGTGCTTCTCTGTCCACAACACCATATTACCATGTAGGTAGTAAACAGAGTTGAAAGCCTAGAGAATCTTTTAGCTTGAAGAAACCTCAGCCATCACCTGAACCATCAATTCTCAAATTGCATGGTCTTGGGACTCTTTTACAGTCTCAAAAATTACCAAGGATCCCCCCCGAAACCTTTTATTCATGTGGGTTCTGTCTGTATTTACTTATTAAAAATTAAAACATCTTAATATTATTGTAAAAACTGTTTTGACCTCACAGACCCTTCTCAGGGTCTCAGAGATTCCCAGAAGTACCCAGAACAGACATTGAGAACCACAGATTCTAGAACAACTCATTGCTAACCAAGAATCCTGGACCTGGTTTCCCTCACCGTTGTTATCCAGTCATTTTAAGACTTTATTGAGTGGAAAATGCCTTCTGAGTACAGAGGAAAATGCTAGGAAAGTTGTAGGAAACACAAGGTATAGATAACATTTGGCACCTATGTTCTAAGATTTTCTAGTCTAATGGGAATAATAAACAGATAACAGTAGTACAACATCATGCAATGTCTCCTTGGATAAGAAAAGTGAATGAAGGAATAAATGAAAGAAGAAAAAATATCAAGTACTTTGTATAGAAACAATAATCTAAGCTTGTGCCAATAGGAAAAACAGTAGAGACAACTGCTACTTTCAAAGAGCTTGTATTATAATGAGCACATAATAAACTTAGAAAAGTGGTGACCAAGGAAAAGAAATATTCTGGTTTGGAAATTTACAGGGATGGATTTACAGGGAGGTAGATTCGTATATCCCTTCCAGGAGAATGGCAGAGTTGATTTAAGTAAAATCTATGGCTGCAGAACTGGAGAGGGTGAGGTGAATCATGCTTGGGAGTTTCCTGAAATAGTGTTCTGGTAGAAGCAGGCACCAGGTAGGATAGAGTGTCCCAGGGCACTTGCTTCCCTAGCCTTGGCCCCTGGCATTGGCAACAAGATGATTATAGAGGAAATGCAAAGAAATTGCTTTATGAAGTCCACCTGGGTTAAAAGACAATTACTAAGAAAAGTCAGGAAAGAGTTCATGGAAGCTTTGAATTTGAGTTAGGCTTTAAAGAATCAGAGGAATTTTAAAAAGTAGTTGGAGAAACTGATAGTATGAAGAGAGAGCCCTGGTCATAGGGGTTGGGGGAATGTCAGCAAAGGCACAGAGGTGAGAAAACAGATGATCTTTGTAACGAATAGTGGATGATCTAGTTTGGCAGGACTTTGAAGTCCTTGGAAGAGAATAATAGGAGATAAGGAAAAAAATAGAGTGGCTTTGGATTTTAATAATCCTTAAACCCAACAAGAGTTGGAAGTGCACCTCGTAGGTAATCAGAATCCATTGTCAATTCACAAGCATTTATTATTGGGTCACATACTGTGCTGAACTCTGGGGAAATAAACAAAGACCTTGTTCAGTCATGTCTCGCTCTTCATAACCCCAACGACCAAAGCACACCAGGCCATTGTATCATCCACTAACCAAGTTCAGGTACAATGTTGCCATGACACTCTCCAACCATCTCATCCTCTGACATCCTCTTTCCTTCCAACTTCCAAATATTTCCAATATAGAGGTCTTTTCCAATGAGTCCATCTTCCCATTATGTGACCAAAGTATTTAAACTTCAGCTTCAGTACTTGACCTTTCAGTGAATAGTCTGAATTAACTTATTTAAGTATTGAATGCCTTCACCTTTTTGCGTCCAAAACACTATCAAAAGTCTTCTCCAGCACCACAACTCAAAAGTGTGAATTCTGAGCTCAGCTTTCTTTACAATCCAACTCTTACACCAATCTTATAGACTGCTACTAGAAAAACTATAGTGTAGACTATATGAATTTTTTTGGCAAGGTGGCATCTCTGCTTTTCCGTATGTTGTCCAGATTTGCCATAGGTTTCCTTCCAAGGATCAAGTACCTTTTAATGCTGTGGCTACAGTTGCCATTGGCAGTGATCTTTGAACCCAAGAATGTAAAATCTGAGATTGCTTCCATTTCTTTTCCTTCTATTTCCCAGGAATGGATGAGACCAGTTACCAAGATCTTTGGGTTTTTTCTTAATGTTAAGCTTCAACCCAGTTTTTACACTCTCCTCTTTCACCCTCATCAAGAGGCTTCTTAATTCCTCTTCATTTCCTGCCATCAAAATGCTATCATTTGCATATGATATTGTTGGCATTTCATCTTCCAGATTTTGATTTATCCAGCCTGGCATTTCACTTGATGTTCTCTGCACATAACTTAAAAATAAATGAGGTGACAATACACAGCCTTGTTGTACTCCTTTTCCAAGCTTAAACCTATCAGTTATTCCACATTTCATTCTGCCTGTTTCTTCTTGACCTGAATAAAGGTTCCTTAGGAGGTAAGTAAAATGATCTGGTCCTCCCATATCTTTGAGGACTTGCCACATTTTGTTGGGATCCATACATAGTGTGGTCATTGAACCAGAAGTAGATGATTTTTCTGGAACTCCCTTGTTTTTCAATAATTCAATATATGTTGGCAATTTGGTCTCTAGTTCCTCTGCCTCTTTGAAAACCAACATGCTCTTCTGGCAATTTTCAGTTCACATACTGCTGAAACCTGTCTTGCAGAATCTTAAGCATAATTTTGATGGCATATAAAATGAGTACAGTTGTTCAGTAATTTGAACATTCTTTGGCATTGTTTTTCATTAGGGTTGGGACAAAAAAATATCTCTTCCAACCCAATGGTCACTGTTGAGTTGAATTTGCTGGTACATCTAGTGCAGCACTTTAACATCATCATCTTTCAGTGTTTTAAATAGCTCATCTGGAATTCCCTCTCCTCTATTAGCCATGTTGTTACTAATGCTTCTGAAGACACACTTGACTTCATTCTCCAGGATGTTTGGCTTTAGACCAGTAACCACACCATCCTAGTTATTGGTGATGTTAAGATCTCTTCCTCTGGAAAGGCACATTCTAATCAGGAGAATACAGGACAAATTAGAGGGAAAGACTTCTTAAAGAAGGGAGAGTTTTAGTTGAGACTGGAAGCAGAAATTAGGGTTTGAATAATTTGGATCTGTGGGGTAAGTTCACAAAATAGTGATTTGTTTTATGAAAATGTGCTTCTTATGAATCCTATCCAGTTTGGAAACTTTGAGACCTGAATTCAAATTAATAAGACTTTTGAAAAGACTCATTCACCTATCTGGAATATTTGACTCTACCCTGTAAATTTAGATGTAGGTATTCAATTTCTCACCATCCTAACAGCCCTAGGCAAAGAGCAACATCTATATAATGAGTCATTTGAGACAAAAGTGAAAAATAGAAAAACAGACAGAATAATATCCACATATTTTCCAGATTCAGTATCTGGCCACTGTGCACTTGAAGAGCAGCTTGGGAAGCAAGTTCCTATAAAACTAGGCTCCAGTTAGAGATGGAAAGGATTCAGACTGTCTCTGAATCTGAAGTGATCTGTATGGTACCTGGTGCTGAAGAATTTAGTGAAAGATTGAGTAGCTGCCTGCTCTGATCATTGTTGCATACATAGAAGGGCATCTCTTAATGTACACATAACCTAGACCACTAGCTTTCTTCATGGTCTCTGCTCATCCCATTTCTTTGCAGACCTCACTAAGTTAACCTGGGATGCTATCCATCATCTTTCCACCTTCTGTTGTCTTCTGGCCTGGCTAGCTTCTATACTTTCTCTAGTCATAGATACCCAGGAGAGCCATTAATTACTGACACTGTGAGAAAAACACCAACCTTCTCTTTAAACAAACAAACAAACAAACGTCCTCTGACTTTTTCACCAAGGAAAGGGCCTGAGTGCTCCTGCCCAGTAGGGACATTTCTTCTCAGATCCTTACACATGGGCAAAAGAAGGGAAACACTTCCATCCAAACCAACCCCTCACCCTGAAGAGTTTCTGGCCATAAGACATAAGTGATGGGCTAGAGCAGATTAAAAATAGAAAGTGATTATTTTCCATCAATTCTCTAATGATTGAAATGTGAACTCTTATCATCCGCCCATCATATTAAAGCTTCATTTTCCTCAGCTTCTGACAGAAAGAGCCCACGCCCTGTCTTCATCATGATTTATTTCTCTGATAGTTTATGATGGGATTCATCCTATTTAATATACTATTTTCATACTTTGGGGTCTTTGCCTTGAAAAGCTGTGGAAGGTCAAAAAGCCACAGATTGAAACTAAGTCTGAGAGCAAAGATTCAGACCCCTTTAGACATAAAGAAGAAGATGCAAAGTCATATGAAAAGCTTGTCTAATGAATTCCTCATCCCTGAATCAAAAAGCATTATTTAAGTACCTTCTATGTCCCTAATTCTAGAACAGAACTTTAGAATACAAAGGCAATAATGAAGAGACTTTAACTTCTGGGATCTTACATACTAACAGAGAAGATGATATATATGTACATAGTCATATACAAAACAAACCAAAAACAGTAAGTAATGTGAGGTAGATTCCCATGGCCCCACTGCCTGGAGGCTGGTATGTCATACTTCCCCAGGGTTCTCTGACACTGTAAGGGAACTGGGAGGTTTCCAGGCTCTTTGCATGGCTCACACCCTTACTGGTAACTATTCCCTCTAGTTTAGGGGGTCTCCCTTCTACACCCTAGCTCCATTTAGCATGAACAATTACAGTCATAGTTCCTTCAAAAAGCACTCTTGCTTTTATATTTGTAATTATTTATAATTAATTTATAATATAACTTACTCTCTCAACACGATCTTTCTACCCCTTTGTATGACCTCATCCTCTGGGGGAAAGAAGGGAATTACATTTTTAGTTTAGCTCCATATCTGTAGAGCACAGTCTCAAATCCAAGTCCAAATCCCACTGAGGGCTTGAATTCCAGGCTCCTCAGTGTTTCTATACTGGGGGTGGCTGGTTGTACTGTCTCTCCTACTTCTCACTCCACTCCCATTAGGATCACCTCCAGCAAGTGAAACTGAGAAAGACAGACAACACAGAACACAAATTAACACCTCCAGCCCCATCTCTCTGAGCCACAGTAAAAGACAGAGAGCAGGGGAAGGAAGTGCTTTCCCTCTCACTGGTTCAGCCCAGTATCCATGCTGGGGTGAAGTGGGATCTTTGCCCTCTGCAATTGGTAGATAAGCGTTACAGAAAAGAAAATCATCTCAGTCTCTCCAGTTTTAAAGATGCAGGCAGACAGTCAATGGAGCTACCCCCACCCACACGGAAGAGAACACAACATACCCGGATGAACACAAGTTATAGTAATACCCTTGGAGGGAGGAGGGGATGGAACTAGCAGCTGAGGGACCAGGAAAGTTGCATGCTGAAGGAGAGTTATGAAGGAAACTAGGTATTCCAAGAGATGAAATTTTGGGAAGTGAGAACATTATAGACATGAGGAACAACCACTGCAAAGGCAAAGAGATTATAGATGGAGTGTTATATATGAGGAATATTGTGACTGTCCCACAAAGTGTGCGGAGAGGAGTAGTCTTATTGTGAAGAGAAGTCATTGGCCAACAGAGGAGTTTGTAGTCCATTCTAATATTGAGCAGTAGACCCTGGAGTTTCTTGGGTACAAGAGTAGCAAGGACAAATCCAAACCTTGAGAAAAATTACTTTGGTGACTCTGTTTATTTATGTATAAACTTGTCTAATGAATTCCTCATCCCTGAATCAAAAAGCATTATTTAAGTACCTTCTATGTCCCTAATTCTAGAACAGAACTTTAGAATACAAAGGCAATAATGAAGAGACTTTAACTTCTGGGATCTTATTTATACATTAGACTCAAATAAAACTACTATGCCCCAGCACCTTGAACCCCTCAGCTGAAGTACCCTGTGATGGCATGTCTACCTTCTTACCAATCATTTCGAATGGATATTGCTGTAAAACTTTCAAGCTTTTGCTTTACATTTTATTTCCCATGTATTAAACCTTGGGAGTTATTTTTAAATGATTTTACCACTGTCCGCAAGTGTCGCATTTGTGACTCGGAAAGAGCATTCTCTGGCTTCTCTTCCATGTATCTCTGGCACAAGAAGGATTGGTTTTTGTTACTGTTCTGTTTTTAATCTAGTTCATACTATTAAATCAATGGAATTGACAGAGACCTGACTGTTTTTGTTTAATGAGAAAATGGAGATTTCACAAAATTTCTAATAAAGATGGGGATTCTGCTTTTCTGTTAGTGGTTCCTCCATGGGCTATGCTGAAAACCTTCCAGTATGGCCTATATGTGATGGCACAGTTAAGACTCTGGGTTGCCCCCACCTGAAAGACAGATTGCTGTGCAAGAAAGGTGAAAGGAAAAACAGTTCTGAATATCTCCTACTTACCCCCAGGGCAGTAACTTACTCTCACTGGAGTGGATGTGGTAAAATCAGCCATTGGGAACATGGGATAAATGATATACAGAGAAAGAACAAAGAGGTATAGTTTGTCCTTGAGATGATAATTAGTGTTAGCCAAAAAGGTAGAGGTTGAGCGGAGTGAACAAGATTGTGTGGAAGTAGGAAGGGTAGAAGAACTTGCATGTTTCTGGGGGTGGGGCCTAGAGTGACTCCAGAGTAAATAACAGTTGTCTGTTATGGTGAACCTTGAGAATGTGGAGAGAGTGAATGATGGTGGAGCAGAGGCAGTGTCTTCTTCCTTGGTCTTCAGCTTGGGTGAGAGATGGCCATTGAATTCCCTTCCAACTCAAAAGTCAACAGACTGATTCTCCATTCACACCAGCTAGTCAGGATCACAGCAGACCCTACAATTCATGTATGGGATGTCCCTACACTTGTGACTTTCAGGAAATTACAGTGTAGCGCTTTGATACTTCAGTAGGTAAGAGTGGGTACTTCAGAATTTCTTATTTATATCCAAGTAAAATAAAATAAAAGGGGGCTAAAGTCTGACACACCCTTGATGGATGGGCATGCCTTGTGGAATGCATACTCTAAGGGCCTTTTAGAATAGAAAGGGAATTCTGAAGGAGGTTTTCATCTGATAGAGAATACAACCCTAGGTGCCATCCCCAGCCTTTCCTTTTATTGGTAGTTATGAATGTAATTGTGTTCCACCTGGTGTTATCTGCTTTTAAATGTATTTCTTATTTTGTATATCACTCATATTAGGGGAAAACATCTCTCTCCAATTCCCCCTGCACCAGTCCCTCTACAGTAATGAGTTTCTTTGGGCAGCTGCCAATACTGCAAAAAGGGAATCCCTGACACTCAGTGTTGTTTAAGCAATAATGTTTGAAGGACTGCAATTCCTCCCACACAGGCATAAATTACTACAAAATGCCTCTAGCATCCACCATTGTAGCTTGACTATTAAAAATAATAATAAAAGGAAGGGGTATAATTGCAGCATTGTTCATTTTTAATTTAATGTAGTGTCTAAAGATAATTCTTTGTTGGAAGTAACTTTTGTTTGCTAATAGTTAAGAACTTATTATTATGAACTGCCAAAAGAGGATGGATATAGCTATACATGCATATATGCATATATATGTGCATATATGTATATATATACATGCACATATACATATATATGTATATATACACTCATATGTACTTGATTTAATGAAAAAGAAATTCACCATTTTTTTTATGCCCAGAGAGCAATGGTTAGGTGTAGTCATCATTCATGTGGCTCCCAGGATCATAGAGCTAGACCTGAAAAGGTCCTTCAGGCTCATCACATCCAAGGTCCCATTTTATAGATGAGGATGATTGAGACTTAAGAAGAGCTTTGTATACATTATGTCAGTGGATCCTTATAGTGATCTTGTGAAGTTGAGGCATGACTATCTTCTACAAGCAATACTTCACCCCACTCTCCTCCAGAAGGAGAGACAAGATTTCCTTTGTCCAGCATGGTAGAAAGAGTAGGATTTGGAGTATGAAGATCTGGGTACTGATCTCACCTCAACAATTTCCAAATCTGTGTAATCTTCATCAGGATGCTTTTTCTCCATTAGTCTCACTTTCCTGATCTGCAGGCTTTGAACAAGATGATATCTCAGCACCATCCTGGTCTGAGCTTCCAGGCATCTCTGAGTTAGAACCATGGCAAAGAGTCAGTCTACCTCCATGTACAGATGAACACCACCCAACAGAAGCTAAGAAGAATCTGAGCTTGTAGTGGATGGGGAGTGAGGGTGTGCAAAGAAAGAAGGGGCGTTAGGTTCACAAGTATTTTATTTTATTTAATATTCCGTCAAAGTTAACTCTAGGAATTGTTCAAGGTAGTCTGAGATCTTGGCTAAATTACACGTTAGTAACAGCAAACTTTCAGGTTTGCGAGTTATGCACTTTGGGTGGAGTCTCAAACAGCCTTGCGGGGTAGGTGTGTGAGAGAAGAGTTATCCCCTTTCTGCAGAGACACCAATGAGGAAGCTCCTCCTAAAGTCTAGGTGATCTGAATGAGAAGGGCTCTGTCATAAAGAGAGCATTTTGCACAGGAAGAAAGAGACTCCAGTATATTCAGTGACCTCTCCTGGACTGTCCACTTTTTAAGGCACAGAGGCAGAATATTGACTTGAGTCTTTCTGACTCCGGGTCCAGTGTCAGCCAAATTAATCTCATTTATATAGTGTTTGCACCTTGCAAAACTCTGTCACATGTGAACATCACTGACTCAGCTTTCTTCAATACAGGGTTATTAAGAAAACTTCATCATCGTGTGCCATGACTGTTTCTCCAGAAGTTATTTGTCTCTGATGGTGACTAAACTTTTTTGATCTGAGAGAGAGAGATGTCAGTACCTTATACAATGTGAGTGTCAGGAGAGCTGACCTCATTTCCTTCCTGATCAACAGTTCATCCCAAAAACTCAGTATGCAAATGTGTTTCACCTTCTGAACAGCTGTTCTCTTAGATTTCACCACTGTCTCTAGAGATTAATCTTTCCCCCAAATTGAAAAGACCTCTGGACATTATGCCTCCTCAGGACCACTCTCCTGATTAAAGAGGGTAGAGGGTAGACTTCAGAGGTCCTCCCAGATCCTTGATTTAAGTAGGCTTCTCAGGTAGGATAGTCATTCCCCACTTGGCAGGAGGTCTTCAGGCATCTGTGCCACTGGCTGCCCGGTATCTGCTAGATATGGCCCTTCCCCTCTTTTCGACTTCTTTTCATATAGTTCTTTCATCATGTGAGACTCAGTTCTTTAAGGCCTGGGGCTGTCTTCTATATTTCTTTCTGTCCCTATTGTTCAGCACAATACCCAGCACATAATATGTGCTTAATAAATATTTATGGACTGATTGATGTACTTCTTTAACCCACATTTCCAGGGAAAAAAATCTATGTGGAATCAGTAGTGGCACCAATTTTCCTTCTGAAGAGGCCTATCTGGCAGCAATTATGGCAGTCTGGGGAAATGGAGCTGAAGGAGAGATTTCCCCTTGGGATCTTCCCATCATGCCTCCTTTGCTTCTAGTCACTGGACAGAGTCACTGTGTACCACAGCTGGCAAGGCCAGGAAAGCAGTTTGGGCAGAGTTTCCATCATGGGAGCTTCCTACAATTGAACCCTGAGTCACAGACCTGTGAACATCTTTGGGCTCACCTTTGTAGGCACAAGCAGTTTGCTTTTGAGGGGGCATGGGGAGTAATGCTAAATGAGACCTCAGGGTATTAACATTCTCTGTTAATTCATGAAAATTTTACCTTGTGCAAAAATTCTGCCTTATTTCATGGATGCTATCATTATGCAGCTGTAATTACTTTTATCTGGCACATGATCCACTTCCTTTGAAGGTTTTGAGTTTGAAAAGTGTATGGAAAGCAACTATTCAGCTGTCTTCGTCGTTACATGTATCTACTAAGTGAAAAATGAATGAACACATTTTTTGACACACCTGAAATACATGATTTGAAAAGTTAATTCACAGGGAGGCATAATAGTATAGTAGAAAGAACACAGAACTTGAGTCGAGGCCCTGAGTTCAAATCCCTGCTCTGCCCATGTGACCTGGGGCAAGTCCCCTTAAGCCCTCCAGGCCTCAGTTTCCTTGCTTGTACCATATGGCCTCTGACACCCTTTATAGCTCTGGCCATAGGATCCCTTGATGCTCTGGCGTTAGTGATTGTCATTAATCCCTTCTGGGATCATTTTGGAGTGGGAAAAAGATAATGACTAAAGGATATTAACCCCTTGTATCAATGAAAGATAACCACTAAAAGCATCTACATAGGCAATTACATTTAAGTATATTTCCTGGGCAGCCAAGAGGTTTCCTTGTCTCCTCTCTTGGCTTTTCCACTGACTGTCCCCCATGTCCAAGAAGACACTGGAGCAATGCATGAATTGGGCTTTGCAGGAATCATCTTAGAAACTAGTTGCTGACTTGGAGCAGATGATACTGCAAATACCACGCTGAGTGAAATGCAAGAGCACCTCAGAATCGCTGAACTTGGCTCCCAGCAGTGTGGGACATGGGGCATGGCACATGTATGAACATGGGAGAGGAAGGACCAGATCTCACCCCCTTCTCAGCTCACACATTCCCATCTCCACATCTCTGTTCTCACATGGGGATTTCAGAATCAGTGTAAGGTAAGGGGGATGGAAGGATCTCAAAGGAGACGCTGAACAGCTGTTCTTTGAATGACTTGGAGCTTTCCCTGAGAAAGACCCAGGAATGGAGGTGGGAGAATTCGGTCCATTTCATGTCATTATTAAACTTGACCTAATAGAACAATGCTACAAAATTATACACTCTTCAGACCGCAAGGGAGCTCACAGGCTGTCTAGTTTAACCCAGACCTAGCTAATAACAGTAATTGTAATTACAGTAACAATACATAAATGATTCAATCTTAAGGCATGAGGAAAAATACAAATTCTTTGGTGCCGGATACAAGGTTCAGCTGTGAACTACTTTAGCTGGTAGTGGCCCCTTTGTCACATGCACACACACTCCCTCCCCAAAGGGTGGGTGATGGACTGGACTTTGAGAAGTTATGGTGATAAGGATGATGATGATAATGTATGATGATATAGTATAGAAAGTCTGCCTTGGAGACATGAAGACCTGGGTGTTCAGGCTTTACCCTGGGCTGTTGGTCAAACACCAGGCATCTCCCTTAACCTCTCAGTGATCTCAGTAACTAAAACATGAGTTCTTAACTTAAGGTTTATGAGCTTTAGAAATATATCTATATCTACATCTACCTATCTACCTATATTTTTGTGTATATATATATTATATTTTATAAGTATTTTTCAATATAATTGGTTTCCTTCATGAGCCTAGGTAATTTCTTTTATAAATGTAAAAACATTATCCTTAGGGAGCTCCTAGGTTTCAACAGACTGCCAAAGGACTTTGTACTTCTACAACCCCCAAACCAAGAGTCCCCTATGCTTATGAAATCCCAGGGTTGATGACGCCACTCCATTTCAAAAATGATATTAAAAGCAAGTCACATTCAGCAAACACTTAGGAAAGTCCCTTACCCCCATGGGTCTCCATTGCAATCCTTAGGGAGCAGAACTCCCACCTATATCACTTCCCATAGTGAGTGGTCTTTTGTTTTCTGGGTTAAGACCCAGAGGGAAGGAGAACCCAAGACCAAGTCAGGCAGCTCCAATTAAGCTGCGCTTGATGCCGACATCTTGCCCAGTGTCTACCTTGATACTTCCAACACAGGGTACCGACTAATAGAAGCGACTACATTTGCATTACTAGAGATAGGACCCGGTCTTTGAAATACCATATTATTGGAGCAGGAAGACAGTGATGTTAATGTTTTTCAAAAGATGACACAGTTAAGACCACTCACTTTTTTTTTTAGAATTATCCTTCTTTTCATCATATAACCCCACAATCTTAGGAGTGAAAGGGAACTCAGTGGGCATAAAAATAATATATTCTACTCATTAAAAAAAAAAAGTTTGTGAGAAATCCAATTCAGCAAAGTCATCCTAATGTCAATCATAAATGAAAGTGGAAAGAATTATACAATCAGAAAAAAATAGAAAAGATTTGTGAAAAAAATATTACAACAAACGGGTTTCTCAAGGATGATAGAACCACCTCAGTTCGGTCCAACTACCCCAGGCCCTGAGAAACTTATCCAGGTAAAAGGGGCTAAAGAGAGTGAGTATGGGAAAAGCAGCCAGACTGGATCAAATATGTCTGCAGAAAACCCGTGCAGCTGATGGCACAGTAGACTGAGTGCTGAGTTGTGAGTCAAGAAACCTTGAGTTCAAACATAGCCTCAGATACTCTGTGTGATGCTGGACATTTCATTTAACCTCTGATTACTTCTCTTTCTTCAAATGTAAAATGGACATAATAATGCCACTTTACCTTGTAAGTTTATTGTGATGATCAATATACATATATCGTATATGTATACACACATACATATATACACATATATAAATATATATGTGTGTATGTATATGTTTAAGCACTTAGCTCTATCTGGCATGTAGTAACCACCCTGCAAATGTTTATTGCCTTATCCCCTTCCTTTCCTTTTCTTCGGTGCTAGAGGATATGACTGTGAGGATATAGCAGAACTGATTTGCAAACTGTCTAAAGGGTGCAAAGATATAAATCTGGGGAAAAAATCTCACACCTTTTTAGTTCCACAAAGAAATGACTTAGGAAATGAACATTGACAACAACCAACTTGTGTGCCTCCTCTTCCATGGATATCTTTTTGAGGGTCATTTATGCAGGCATTGAGGGAGTCCTTGAGAGCATGGGAAGGGAAGGAGCAGACTGCCCCAGTGATAGTCAGTAATGATGACATCTTTGCAATCTCAAACTTGATTTAAAAAGACAGATGATATAAGAATCTGTTCTGCTAATTATTTGTCATTTTAAAAAAAATCAGCTCAGTAAGCCAAATGCCATTTTAGAAATGCTGTCATAGCAGGGGATCTCCCACATAAACAGAATTCAAGATTTCTTGAAAGACATAATAACTGAAAAGGCCTTGTTCAATAGGGACATATATGCTTTGTAAAGGATTTTCCATAGAAATGGAGGGGATCCCAAGCAGAATATAAAGAAAGGATTGATTTCCTACACGTAGGGCAAATTGCATCATGCCCCAGGACATTGCGGTCTCCTGGAAGAAATTTATAATCACTCAAAGGAGTTTAGCCTGTCCATCCACACATAAAGACCAAGTGGATAAAGAATGTCTGTTGTGCAGATTTCAGTATCCGACTGAATGAGTACCTAGTAGAACTTGTACAAAAGTATGTGTAATTGAGATGGAAAATGAACATAGTCAACAAATTGGGCCCTGAACTGAAAATGAGGAGGAGAACAAGCTGCAATGCTTGTGGGCAATGGCAAAGCGTTTCTACCATTTGCAACCTTCTTGTAATAGCAAAAACCTGTCCCAACTCTATCCAGTACAACCAATTTACTCATATTGCTACACAGAGTGAGACCTGGACCACCATGCCTCTGAAGACCTGAAGTTGCACATCACTCAAAGAGCAGGAAAATTCATGCTCTGTGCCAGTAGACTGTAGCATGGAACCAATGAACAGGATTACTGGGTGTGGTCAAGGACTTGGGTGGCAGGAAAAGAAGATGGGTTAGATGCTAGAGAAATGAAAATAAAAGACAGGAAGGATCCTTTGTTGGATGGTTTTGATGTGGTTCAAGGAGGGCTTATCAACCCCTCAAGGACCAGGGTGCAGGACAGGATTGTTTGGAATGAATTCACAGACTCAAGCAATCTTTAAATCAAGGTGGCTTTATTTTTATGCTTCTCAGTGGAAAAAATTTCTTAAGAAACCTGCAGTCTTAGAGGAATATATTAAAGTTTGTATATGATAAACTATAGTAAAACATGAGAGAAATATGCTAACTAGGTGATGGAGGAGGGATTAGGGAGTGGTTAAGGAGTGGTCAGTTCTTAAAGGAATACACATTTTTTGTATATACTGCTCAGGCATTTTACCCAGAGATCACCAGAAAAAGCCCAAAGCAGGGAAGGATATATAGTTCTAGGCATGCTAGTTAACTAGCTGTCAGGGTGGACTGAAGACTGCCCAGTTTGTCATCCATTGATATCTTGACAAGATGGATTTAGGCAGTGTATATATGTCTAAAGTCTAGGATATAAACAATGAGGAGTCCAGGGTGTGGATGGTGAGGTAGGGAGTGGGTATAGAGAGTCCAGTGGGTACCAAATATCCTTGTGAGCCAGTACAAAGCCAGTTCAAGCTAATAATTCTTACTGGTGCAGTTTGTTAGTGTACCAGGGAAAGAGAGAAGTGTTTTGCTAAGGCCCTTTCAAAAGTAATTGCTAGCAAGAGTGTCCTCGGGCTGGGGAGAAAAGCCAGGGATAGTGTTTTGAGGCTAGGAAGAAAATGTGATCTTAGAATTGGGGCGCAAGCACAGACACCCAAGCACACCATCAACTTTAAAGTGCTCCCCTGGCACCTTTGCAATGTTGGCAGAAACAGAGGAAGGAATTTGGCATCTTGCGCAGATATATTTCTCTGTGGGGAATTTGGGGGAAGAGAAGGTTGAGGATCCCATAGAATAATCAGGAATAGGTAGGTTGTGACCTACAGTCCTGGGAGGGTAAGCATTTACATGGTGCTTTAGGATCTGAAAAGTGGCTTAAAAATATATTTCCTATTTCACCGATGAGGAAATTGAGGCACATTTTCCCAGGGTTCCCCAGCTTCTGGGTTCTCAAGCCTTGCTGACACCAAGTCCCTGTGCCCTCTGTGATTTAACCAAGTCTTTAAAAATCCCCAAAAAATCCTTACCATAATGTACCAAAAAGTGGTCATTCATTGATCCTTCACGTTGGGGAGTGGGTAAAACTTGAGGTATAAGAATAACCCTCTTGTTCCTTTCAGAAGTCTTCCCAAAGTTTTCAGGACCCAGGACTAAGTAAAGGACTGACCCAGGAAGCTGTGGTGGACTCCCTTCCCCTCCCCCAGCTTCCGCCTTCCTTTGTGATCTAAGAGGAGATGGGGGGTTTAGGGAAGGAAGCAGAGAAAGAAGTCCTTTGAACTGCTTTTTCTTATGGGAATCGAGCTAAGCTTCAGACCTAAAGAATAATTGCTTGGAGCCCTAGAGTGTTGCCTTTACTTTGTAAATCTTTCTCATTAGGATGCAAATTGACTGCCCCTAGTTCAGAGAAGGCATCTTAGGACTGTTAGAAAGAAAAGGCAGGGAGGGAGATTTGGTTAATGCATCAGATTTGCTGTAAAAATTTTTTCTAAGAAAGTCATGTTCTTTTTCTTAGGTAAAATGACATTGGGAACAATATATTTAGGGTCAGATCCAAAGCCCAGGTGCCAGGTCCAGTGATACCTTGATTCAAGAATTCCTGGGAAATAAAGTTGGTTTTTCGTTTGTTTGTTTTTTTTAAATGGAGTTAGCTGCACACACACGAATACGATTAAAAAAGCTCTAAAGCAATTCTGACTCTGGGTGGGGGGCTGGCAGAGGATCCTTCCTGCCCACCTTCTCAGAGCCTGGGGCTGTGGAAAAGCCAACTGGACAGGGCTTCAAGTTTCCCTTCTGGGGGAAGTCATACTCCTTCCCTTCTTGGGAGATTCCAGGGACTCTAAAGTCCCCCTTCAGTGTTCTTTGGGCCCTCTTAATGGGGGGAGGGGAGACATCAGGAAGCTGTTGCATTAATCAGTAGGTGAAGAGTGTGTCTTCCCTCCTGTCTAGAGGCCAGAGTCCCCTTATCTCTTCCCACTTCTCATGTAAACACCAATCTGTGGACGTGTTGGCTGATCTCAGATGAACTCACCTAGTCCTTTACATTCACGCCTTTTTATCTCAAGTTATGGAAGGAAAGATAAAAAAAAAAAGAAAATTAGGATTCAGATTTCAGCAAATAAAGTGAGGAAAACATAGAAGGGCACAGCTCCTTTTCCCATCCTCTTCCTGAGGTCTCTAAACTTGACCCATTCTACTGGTCCACTAAAAGTCCTCACCTGCAAGACCAAGGCATTCAGATCTGATGTGTTAGCTGTTGGTACATCAGATGTGACTCTAGCTCTCACTCGGTGTTTTGGTGTTATAATAGCTCTTTACTCCATCTAATAATTACATTCAACTGGTAAAGCATGTATTGAGCCTCCACTATATAATAGTAGGAAAGAATAAAAGTCCTTGCTTTTAAGACAGCTGCAAGCATAGGGTTAGGGGCAGCTCTGTGGCCCCACAGTGCATAGGGTGGCAGCCCTGGAATAGGGAAGACTCATCTTCCTGAGTTCAATTCCAGTCTCAGACACTTACTAGCTGTGTGACCCTGGGCAAGTCACTTCACCCTATCTGCCTTAGTTCCCTCATCTGTAAAATGAGCAGAAGGAAATGGCAAACTCCACTCCAGGATCTCTACCAAGAAACCCCAAATGGGGTAACAGAGTTGAACACAACAGAACAATAATAAAAAGCATAGCATGGACATTTAGAGTTAGAAGGAATCTTACAGGTCACTTAGTCCAATTCCTTCAGTTTATTTTCCATTAGTCACAGAGTGGAGAGCTAGGATTTGAACACAGTTCCTGTGACTCCCAAGCTTAATGTTTTGTTTTCATTTTAACCATATAACCTTTAAACATGGGATCTGGGTTCAGATTTTACCCCATAACAATTACTAACTCTGTAAGTCTGAGAAAATAATTTATGTTTTTCAGCCTCAGTTTCCTTAACCAAGAAATGGAGTACAAAATCGTCCTGTATCTCACAAGGTCTTTGCCTCTCAAATGAAATATTGTCTGAAAAGTGTTTTGTGAAATTTAAAATTATAAATAGCAATTATTATATATGAAAGGAATACAGGTCTTTGTAATGCAAAGAACTTCAGCAACTGGAGGACGTTGTATTGAGAAATAAAAATGTTTGTTTTGGTAATCAGGGAGCACCATGTGATGGATGTACCTTCAAATGTTCCCCTTTCTCTTCCCTTTTTACAGAACTTTCATCTGTCTTCAAAAGGAAGGGCTTGCATCAGCAAACACCTTGCCAAACTGATCTTCTATGTAATCTCCTGAATTATCATCTGCTCGTTAGACCATGTGGAGTCCCTGAAGCACAGGCTTGGTGCACCCCGCTTCTGTGAAGTCCCTGATATGTGACAGAGAACTCGGGAGCCATTATGACGAACCAGGAGAAGTGGGCTCACCTGAGTCCTTCCGAATTCTCTCAGCTCCAGAAGTATGCTGAGTGTAAGTATATAGGACCTTGGCATTGTGAAAGTGATGATAAGTCAATTTAATGGAGGCTGTTGAAGTAACATGGCCAATGGGAAAATCAGATCAGAGACCTGGGGTGGCAATTTCTGTTCTGCCCTTTAGGATATTTGTTGACCTTGGGCTGGGAAATCTCCTGCCTTCTTTGTACCTCTGTCTCATTTGTAAAATGAAAGGGTTGGACTGGGTGCCTCTGAGAGCCTCTAGGATCTACATCTAAAATGGGAGGATTCTAAGACCTCACTCAGGGGCATGGGAATTCCTTCCACCCCACTCACAGGGCTCAGAGTTCAACCTTGCCTCTTTCCCTGGGTTGCATCTGTTCATGCTCCTTCCCTAGTCCCTTCGTGAATGCTCTGTTCTCTGTGATGACAGATTGATTTTATTTATTTCTTAATTTATTTTTACCATTCTCTGGATATGAGGCAACACTTAACCTTTCCATCTATCATCCCCAGCTTTCCAACAAGACCAGTTCAGCTTCTTTCTGTTCCTTCATGCTCTTTCCGGTATTTAATATGCAACCTCTAGTGGGTGTCTTTAGCCTGACACTTCATTACACCCTCCATTTGTTGGAAGTTTGGCCTGTCAGGGAAAGAGGAGGTGCGGGTGTGCTATGGATGCTTCCTTCCTCGGGGTCAGAACCCGTATTTTCAAGTATGAACTAAAATAAAAGATCAAATCCAAGGAGACATGGGGGGAAATGGAGGCAAAACTGAGATGCAGAAAAGAAGGAGCTTGTTGACTGCTGGAAAAATAACTCATTTAGTTCATTCTCTTCCTTGAGGTGCAGTCATTTTTTCAATCATGCCTGGTTCTTTGTGACCTCATCTGGGGTTTTCTTGGCAAAGATACTGGAGTGGGTTGCCATTTCTACAGCTCACTTTGCAGATGAGGAAACTGAGGCAAACAGGGTGAAGTGACTTTCCCAGGGTCACACAACTCATAAATATCTGAGGTCACATTTGAATTCAGGTCTTCCTGAGTCCAGGTCTAGTTCTCTTTCCATAGGAATTACTCCTTCCACATAAGACTTGGCAAAGGGCTCTGTGTTCCCTTTAACGTCATCAGGGAAGGAAAACTTATTCTCTGACAAAGTAGTCAAGTCCATATTTAGAAAGCCCTGATGTTGAACCTTAAGCTTCTGTTCATTAGTGTATTATTTACTTTAGAGAGTTAGGATCATAGGATCATAGAGGGATATATTTTTGTCCTGAAGCTGTCAAGGATAGATTGAAGCAGTTTTGCTGGACCATGTGACGGAGCTTAATTAGATGTGTGTGTGTGTGTGTGTGTGTGTGTGTGTGTGTTGGAGTGATATACTTTTCCTTAAAATGTCATTCAATTCTCAGAGACCACACAGGACTTCACCACTCTCGCCTTTGTAGGATAAGCACAGGCTATCACTCACTTATTCCAGCAAGCCTGTGTCCTGTCCCACAATTTCTCTGTCCACAAGTCCCTGAATACCCCCCACCTCATGTCCTAGAGTTTTTAGGATATACTTTGTCCTGGTCTCTCTCCCTTTAGATTCTAATCTAAGCCATTGACCTCTTATTAATGGCTGTAAATCTTTTCATTATTGTCTCTTTTTTCTCTTTTTCCTTCTCCCTCTCCAGTCTGCCTTAGTCCTACACCACCAGTCATCCATTTTTGAAATGTGTCCACTTTCCCTGCCAAGCCTAGTTTGGGACAAAATGAAATGGCTCTCCCAGTTCCCATGAAACCACTAAATACAACAATCAAGTTGACTTTGCTGGAACTGAGCCAGTGGTGATCCAGCCTAGCTTTGGATCTTGCCTTCAGCAAATTTAGCACCTGGACCTATCATGATGCCTAAGAATTCAAAAGGTGTGGGAAAGGAGCAGATGATTCTAACCTTGTCATTTCTGCCCTTTGGAGGTAAACAAAGTGTTTTCTCCCTCATCCATGTACCAGCAACTCAGATATTTGAAGACAGCTATTATTTCTTTTCCCACTCTTACATATGCTTCCAAAATCATTCATCCATCCATCCATCTACCCGTCCATTCATCCACCTAGTCACTCAGCCACCTATCCTTTCATTCATCCATCCATCTACCCGTCCATTCATCCACCTAGTCACTCAGCCACCTATCCATTCATCCATCCATCCATCTACCCATCCATTCATCCACCTAGCCACTCAGCCACCTATCCATTCATCCACCTAGTCACTCAGCCACCTATCCTTTCATTCATCCAGTAAACATTAAGTAGTTATTGCTTTCATTACACCGTGGGCTGAGCCCCAGAAAGATTTGCAGAGGTTCCTTGATCATTTAACTCATAGCCTCCCAGAGTAGAGGTTCTTTTCTCTTTTATTACATTCAATTTTATTTATTTTCTATTCTAAATTCTCTCCTCCCCCCATCTCTCCCCTACTCATTAAGAAATGAAGAAAAACAAAACCAGTTACAAATATGAATAATCACAAAAACCAGACTCCTGGGTTAGCCATGGGAAGGAAGGAAGGAAGGAAGGAAGGAAGGAAGGAAGGAAGGAAGGAAGGAAGGAAGGAAGGAAGGAAGGGAGGAAGGAAGGAAGGAAGGAAGGAAGGAAGGAAGGAAGGAAGGAAGGAAGGAAGGAAGGAAGGAAGGAAGGAAGGAAGGCTGGAAGGAAGGCTCATCCAGTGTTCTGAGTCCCTCAGCGCTCCCTCTGAAGGGGGCAGCGCGTTTCATTCTGAGATCTCTGGCACTCTGGCCAGAATCATGTTCTGATCAGAGTTCCTAAGTCTTCCAAAGTTCTTTGTTCTTACATATTACTGTTACATGTAAATTGTTCTTCTGGTTCTGTCCACCTCACTTTGCAATAATTCATGTAAGTTTTCCCAAGTTTTACTTTCTGAAACCATCTTCCTTCATCCTGTCTTACAACAAAATAGTATTTCATCATACGCATATACCGTAACAAGGCATTCCCCAGCTGATGGACACTCCTTCAGTTTCCTTTTCTTTTTTTTTTTTGCCAACATGCCAAACATACCAGAAATATTTTTTGTACCTTTGGGCTTGTTTCTCATTTTTAAGCTATCTTTGGGTACAGACCTAGCAGTGTTATCACTAGGCCCTAGGGTACATACAGTTTTACAGCATTTTGTGTAGCATTCCAGATTACTTAAAAAACAGAATCTGGCTCAGTTCAGAGCTCCACTAATAATTTGTTAGTCAACCTTTTTTCTGCAACCTCTCCAGAATTTGCCATTTTCTGTTTTTGTCATCTTAGCGAATCCAATAGGTATTAGGTGGTATGTCAGAATTATTTTAATTTGTATTTTTCTAATTATTAATGATTTAAATAGAACATTATGTTTTTTTTAATGTGGTTATGGATTGCTTCAGTTTCTTCCTTGGGAAACCACTTGTTCATTTGAGCATTTATCTATTGAGAAATGGTTTTTATTCATATAAATCTGTGTCAGTTCCTGACATATTTGAAAAATGAGGCCTTTATCAGAAAAAAAAAATGACTGAAGATTTTTCACAATTTCCTGTGTCTAGCAGATGTTCTCAATGTTCTGGTCTTTAATTTCCTTTTTTTAAACATTTTAATAACTATGTTTCAGCATAATTGATTTAATTTATAATCTTATGTGTTTTACCTTGTGAATTTAAAATAATGATTCTGAAAAAGTATCCATAGACTTTTCCAGACTTTCAAAGGGATACAGGACACACACTTACCAGTTAGGAACCCTTAGACCAGAGTACCACACACACACACACGCACATGCACACGCACATGCACACGCACACACACTCTCACACACACACATGCACACACACACACACGCACACACAAACCAATTTAATGATTGCTTATTGATTGATTAATGTTCCATGCCAACAATGCATGGATAACATGCTTGCACGCTGGAAAAAAATATAAAAAAGTCCTGAGTGAAATCTGAGGAATGAGACTGGCACTTACCTGGGTGGGGGTGGGGATAGAGTGGAGAAACATGAAGAAAGGCAGTTGGAATTTCTTTTTAAAAATGAGTAATTAAACCAACCAGAGTGGGAGATAGGAAAAAAGACTGGACATTCCAGGTAAAGGGGGCAGCTGATGAAAGATCTGAAGATGGCCTTTTCCTGGTAGAAGCTTCCCTGTGGCAGAAATTTGGAAGAAGAGGTATTGGTTGGGGTCTAATTTAAAAAGTTAGACTTTCCATAGGTTGGATTTGGATTCATGATAATGATATTCAAATACTTTCTAAAGGGAAATTACAAAAAATTTTCTTAAGTAATCTATGGAATAAATTAAGTAGCAGTTGATTAAAAATCGTTAATGAGAAAATTACATCATTGGTTCAAACAGAATTCATCTGGATTAGAATGTTCGTAATCACTTAACTTGGGTTTCTATATGGAAAGACATTTTCCTGAGAGAATTAAATGCCTTGCAAGTCAATTCTTTCTCTTCTAGCCAGTTGGAAACATTTTTATTTCATCTACAGAATAAGAGATTTTTTTCTAAAGTGTGTAAAATGAGCTATGACATAAGTGGCTATAAATAGGAAATTATTTGACTTTGGAAATGAAGATTAGCATAAATGATGGTAAAATAAATTCTATAGTATACAGGAAAACTGTGTCATTAAGTAGCATTATTAAAATTAATCTTAGAAAAAGGAAAGCTAATGGATTAACTAAGATTGAAGCAGAGTGCCTCACCATTTGTCATTAAGCCTACTTCCATTTATTTAATAGCATAATAACAGAGGAAGTATTAGAATGATTCCCTTGAGCAATCTCCTATATAGTTACAGAAGGAAGTCACCCCTGATTGGCATGTCTGCTTACCTAATGTGGTCATTAGAGCTGAACTTCCCTTGAATTGGGACTCCAGCTGAGTCTGCCAACATTTCCCTGAATGATACAGTGACAGGGTTTATCACACATATTTGCGTCTTTCTTCTCTGAGCTTTTAAAATCCCACTCTCAGTAGAGGCATGACCCAGCATTGGCCAATGCTGTCAAGGGTGAGCTCACTCTCTCCATTTCCACATTTCTAACCACATGCAGTGAAACTGAAGGTGGGCTTGAAGAAGTGGAGCAAGTGAAAACGTCATGCCTAAAATTTAGGCCTGGAAGGGACCATTTTACACATGTGGAGACTGACATTCTATTGAACAAATACTTGGAAAATATAAATAGAAAAATCACCCATTTGCCAAAGATTGGCATGTATGCCAGTCCATTATGTTAGGGGCTTTCCCTGAGGTGTAGTGGATGGAGCCTGGCTCTGCAGCCAGAAGACCAAGGCTCCAGTCAGCATTTGCATATTTATTATGTGAATGATTGTAGGAAAGACACTTAAGTATGGACTCAGAGATGAATTTTTAATGATGATACAAAGCACAATGCAGAGTCATTATAAGGAAAAGGGTTTTGCATGTATACTTTAATGTACTTTATAAACGAGTTTCTTCCCTCCTTAATTTCCTCTTCCCTTTCCTTCATTTTCTTCCTTCCTTCCTTCCTTCCTTCCTTCCTTCCTTCCTTCCTTCCTTCCTTCCTTCCTTCCTTCCTTCCTTCCTTCCTTCCTTCCTTCCTTCCTTCCTTCCTTCCTTCCTTCCTTCCTTCCTTCCCTCCTACCTCAAGGTAGGCAGTAGCTTCCTAAGTGACCTAACTCTCCTTTGGCTTTAAACAAGCCCTAAGTGAGTCCATTCAAGTCTGAGAGCCTGCTGCCCCTTTCCCTTACGGGTGAGTGTCCAAGCTCTTCTGGCTGTTCTTTGTGTGACTCCTTGATTCTGCCCAAACTGATTCCAGTGAGACTGACTTGGCTTTCTTCGGTGGGGCGTAGACTTTAGTTTCCTCTGGGCCACTAGCCAGAAGGTTTCTTAACCATTTCTCAGCCTTCATTGTGACAGAAAGAGGTTAAGGAATCTCCATCTCTGTCCCTCCCCACAGTCATGGGCTGTTCCCCCATTGATTATTGGGTTTGCTGTGAGGAGTATTCATGATGATTCCAAGTGATTTCCACAGGATAGCTTCTTTTTTGCTTAGCTTATTTGTTAAGTCTGTTTTGGAAAAATACCATTCTAGGGATGGTGGGAAAGCTTCCAGAAGTTGTTTTCATTTTACACTGTTTATAGCAGCTGGCATGGCAGGGCACTTCCAAGGTACAGGTGGAGGCAGTGTCTCAGAGATAAAAAACAAGGGATGAGCAACCAGAGGGCCTGCTGTCTTGAGGTGATTTAAATATTGATCATCCCAGTTACCGTTCATTTGTATCACATTGTGTCATGAGGGACAATAAAGATTCATCCTCTGATGATGGGCCCTGGCAAATCCTTGGTCTCCCTTCCCATGGAAGCTAAGGGGATAAGATACCTGCACAGTACCTTCTTCTAGGGGAGAGCTCTGGTTTAAAGGCCCCTGCCCTGCAGGCTTCCTGCCCCTGCTGTCCTTGCTCAGCTGAACCTGGCCCATCCCTTAGAGTCTCCAGTTTTGGATCTTGAACTCCCAAGAACCTCATCTCACTTGGTACATGGGCTCAAAGCTTATGTAACTAGGTCTGATTGATTGTAATGATGCCAGTTTACATTTATAAAATGCACAGAACTTTTCATGCATTTCCCTTATGGATCTACTACAACTGGAAACACCTCCATTTTACAAAGGAGGAAACTGAAGCTCCAAATTTCAGTGACTTGTCAAATGTATTTCAGGTAGTACATACAGACCCAGATCTTCAGCCCTCAAAGTCCATATTCTTTCCATTCTCTACATTGGTGGGAGGAGAAAGTCAAAATGAATGAGGAAATAAAGGTTTCATCTTCTAAGCATATCAATTTCTTAAGCAATGAATTCCAACGGTCCCTAACAGCGGGACCAGACCTCTTTGGCTTAGGTCTGAACCATAAATATACAGGGAGACACGTTTTTTACCTTAAAAACAATTGATCAAATAAGGCCAGTTAATTAGGCAATCTGATTTCTAATTGGATGATGACAGGGACTTTCCAAACTGAGAGGGGAAGAGTGAACATGATTCTCTGCATTCAGGAAAAGAAGTGTCCCGTTCCCACGCCTCTTCCCCACAAGTGTCTATAAACAAAAGGATATCGAACAATAACTGAGTGACCAGGACAGGGCCAGTTTTCAGAGGAGACATATGGGTTGCTCGAGAAGTCCCATCATGAGAAAGTTCTTGCCTCAGTCTTTGAGGGTGACTGGGCTTCTGGTCAGCATAACTGAGAGCCTTTGCTAAGGGTCTGTCAGCAGCAGGTACAAGAGGTCCTGTTTCCCAGCCACACAGGGCTAAGTACAGAAAACACAATAAGGTTTTCTCTCAATGCCCATGATTGAATGAAGTTTTCTCACAGGCCTTCAGAAGCAAAGTGTCTCAGAGGTGGCCTCATAGACCATCTTGTCCCACTTCCCAACAAGTGTTGGGACTGTGTCTGCTTGAAGAGAGACCTCCAGTGAGATACAGGTCAATTGTTCCAGAGGCAGTCCTTTGATCTTCAGGGCAGCTTTGGCAGTCAGGATATTTTACTCACATTAAACTGCCTCTCACAGTTCTTCCTCCACCCCCACCCCGGTGCTCTCCCTTTTTCCAATGAAGTCCATTCAGAAAACCCAAACAAAACCAACAGTCCCTAATCCCCTTTCCAATGACCACCTGTTGTGTAGCAGGATAGGGTCCAGGGAGCCCCTCTACTTCCACGTCTTCTCCCAGCCAACCACCCCCAGGTCCTTCAATGAAGCCTCTCAAGGCATAAGCTTAAGGAAAGATTTTCACTGCCTCAGTGGTCCTCCCAAGGACTCTCCCAATTCCTTCCTTACCTTCAGCTCTTGGAAGAAGGTACAGCACGCTGCACATGGTCTGACCATAACAAATGCTGGTGATCTTTCATTCTCACCATTGTGATCATGGATCGTCTCTTAAATGCAGCCTATAATGCCACTGCCATGCCATAGTTTTTGTTGCCATGGGTCCCTTGAATTGAATTCTATTGAGTTTTCCCGTCACTAAAATATTCAAACTCCAGTACTTGGGGAGTGGGCACTGTGGATGCCAAGGGAAAGAAATTCTTTTATCAGAAAGGGAGGAACATCCAAGTTTGAATTGTGCCTCAGATACTTACTAACTATGTGACCCTGGGCAAGCCTCTCTCAGGCTCAGTTTCCCCATCTATAAAATGTATGGTTAATAACCCCTGCCTCACAGGGGTGTTGGGAACAACAAATGAAAGAGCATTTGAAAAATTGCTTTAAACCCTTAAAACACTCTAGGGAGGGGAGGGGATGAGACTTTATTAGTGGCTGCTGTGTGCCAGGATCTGTGCTATGTGCTTTATCAGTATGACCTCGTTGGATCCTTCCAGCCACCCTTGGAGACAGGTGCTACTATTCTCATTGAACATTGAAGGAAACTGAGGCAGATGGTGGTGAAGCTGTAGAAAGGCTAGTTATTCTTATCATCCCCACCACCACTATTATACTTCAGATCATTAGTGTCAGCCTTCACTTCTAGCCCAGATTATTTTTCGAACCCTGACATCCTCCAGTATGTTCACCATCCTTCCAACTCCGCCAGCAGAGAAGCGTCTGAACAGAGTCTTCATCCAATTTCTTGCCTTCCGGCCATGCCCATGGCTCCAGATGGGCAAATGATGGGGCTGCTGTTTCTCACCTAATTCTGGCTCTTGGCCTCCTTCTCATTTATTCCCTCACTTTTGCATGCATGCTCTCTGTCTCTGGTCTTCTCTCTGTGTGTATGTGTGTGTGTGCACGTGTCTGTATGATAGGTGTACAAGCAAAGAGTTGCACACTCACACAGAGAGAAATAGGCACCTTCACACACCATTCAAAGATGCATATGTGCATGGTACATACACATGTAACCATTCCCATACATGGAAATGCATGTCTTCACACACATGTAAACATGCATGTACACAACCACACTCACTTTTTAGTCTAGGCAGAAACTCATTTCACTCACTGGCCTGAGTCATTAGCTTTTTAAATTTCATCAAATATTAGGGAAAAAAAAACTAATTGGCCAGGGCTTGGTGACTCCCCATTCCCTAGCTGGTGTTCTAAGCTCATATTGACCAATCTTCCTTGCTCCAAGGAGAAATCTGTCTTGCATTTTATTCCTCAAAAACCTGATTGTTCTTAACAATCTAGAACTGGTCTGGGTTGGAACTGAAGGTATTTCTTTTTCACTATTATAATTATATGGGACATACTCCTTCTAGCGAGGTACAGCATCATCTCGAAACAGCTGGAAATCAATCACGTCCCTTTCCAGTCTGATAATATGTGCTTTACAGAAATGTGTCTGTTCTCCTCCATCACCTTCACTGCAGTGCCTGCATCTTTTAAAGCAAATCTCTTGACTTACATGCTCATATCTGAGTTTCTCCCCTTGCCTTCTTGTCATAGATACCATAGAAATTAGGGCTCATCTCACCTCGTGCCTCATGTTTCAGTTAAGGAAATTATCTAGAACCCTGAGCCTGGAATTAGGAAGACCTGAATTCAGCTCCAGCTCCAGATACTTACTAGATGCATGTCCCTGGGTAAGTCAGTTTAGCACTGCATGCCTCAGTTTCCTCATCTGCAAAATGGGTATAATGACAATACCTACCTCCTAGACTTGTTGTAAGGATCAAATGAGAAGATAACTGTGATGTGCTTACCATATAGTAAGAGTTAAATAAATGTTAGCTGTTATTGTTAGGAAAATGAGAAGGCCTAGATAGATGCAATGACTTTCCCAAGGTCTCGCAGGCAGTAGAGTCAGAGAATTCATATCTATGTCATTTGACTTCAAATTCATCCCCTCTTCCAACAGCCTGCACATCTACCATATTAACAACTTCCTAAGTCAGAGACTCTCTGAATCACTTTTTTTTAATTGTCTTGGAGAGGAAGACAGTGAATCAGTGTGACGTGTCTGAATGCCAGTGCCAGTTAGCAAGTGGCAAGATTGCTGGCACCCTCCTGCACTCTGCGTATCCTTCCTGATTTGGGTTTCTCTTTGTTTCCCTAAGCTCTGTAGGATCTCCCCACCCTGATTCTTCTGTCTACACATGTTTCCCTAAACAATGGCTGCCTATAACCCTAACCAGCATTGCTACACCTCCCTTCATGTGCACAGATTGGAGGGGGACTGCACTATGATTGGACCAGGCCTTCTCCCTCCAGGAGCACAATTTCTTAAATAAAGATATTTCTTAAATAAAGGCTGTGACCTTCACAGTAACCTTCAATGCCACCTCTTGGGATTCCGGGATGAGGGTAGGGTTTTCAGGAGCAGAGTCCTCAGCTTTCTCTCTATCCAAGTGCAGATATGGCTTCACCAACGTCATTGGATGGGCCAAGACATCCTGTCTGGAGGTCTGTTCATGTTCCTACAGAGCTGGAATAGGGGTGACCACCAAGTGAACAAGAGTCTTGATTCCACTTTTAATCCCTCTGCTAGTAAAAAGCTCATGGGCCAGGGGGGCACAGCGACCTCCAACTCAGAGTGTGCCTGCTCCTCAAGCCCCGAACTTTGATCCTGGCAGCCGCAAAATGTGGGTGCACACACACACACACACACATGCACATACCCTTACTCACACATGCTTCCCTTTGCACTCACACAGACATGCAGCTTTACACACATGTATACTCACACCCTCACACACACGTGCACTCTCATACACCTATACTCTCATACACGTACATCCCTTCACTCACACATGCAACCTTACACACACATGCATACCTTTGTACTCACACATGCACACTCACACCCACACACACCCACACACACCCATACCCTCACATACACACATATCACATATACACATATACACATATCTTTGCATTTATATGTGTACCCTTACTTATTCAAACCTTCACAATCACATGTACTCTCATACACACACATGAATCCTCACACACACATAGTTATGTGTACAAATGCTCCCTCACACATGTTCCCTCCCATACATGCATCCCTTCATACTCACACACATACACATATGAATCCTCACACACACTTACATGTACAAATATTCCCTCACACATGTACCCTTACATACATGCATACTTTCACTCTCACACACACATATATTCACATACCTTCATGCTCACACACATGCATGCATTCACATTCCTTCACACACACACAAACCCAAGAGCGATTCTTTCTCTAATCTTATCTGGTTTTACATCTGTGGGCTAAGCCATGAGGTTGAGGATCTGGAACAGACAAATATAGTAGGTAGCCCAAAGCACATGTGTCTGACCATTTTCCTCTTCCCTTCCCTCTGGAATGGGAGGGCATTCCTGCTTTTACCCTGGAATGTGGGAGAGAGAAGGGGGGACATGACTCTTCTTTGTCCATCATGTTACTTGAAGCCTATTGAAAGGCTATGGACTCTTGGTAAACCCTGGGATGTTTCCATAGCCCTGAATACCCCAGCTCCACATTGGGCCAAATCTCTTTCTCAAGGCTGGGATGTGTGAGATGTCCTTCGGCTCCTCTTCTCACCAACGGCTTTGCAGATATCCTGGTGTCCAGGCCCATCACAAGCCCTACCTCTGGATCAGAAACAGCCTTTACATTATTAATCACCTCCTTTGGCTGTCCCATCCACCCCAGGCTGCTCTGTTTCTTCCATTGACAAGGGCAAATGAGCCCCCTTGTTAATGGCTATATATAATGGCTCAATCGAACTGCCGCTCAATTATGCAAGGGCTGTGTGAGTGTGTGTGTGCGTGCGTGTGAATGTGAGTGTGTGTACATGTGTGTGCATGTATGTGTGAGTGCATATGCATGTGTGTACATGTGTGTGTGTACATGTGTGCATGTATGAGTGTGTATGTGCATGTGAGTGTGTATGCATGTGTGTGTGTGAGTGTGTATGCATGCGTGTGTGTGAGTGTATGTGTGTGTGTGTGTGTGTGTGTGTGTGTGTGTGTGTGTGTGTGTGTGTAGGATAACCTAGTAAAACTTTGATATTGGTAAAGTCAGGAGGTATGCAAATTTTAGTAAATTAATTCTCCCTACTTCCTAGTTTCCCCTTATTTCAAATGAGAGCTGGTCAGATGATCTCAGATTTGTTTAACCAGATCCAAACCTATATACTCTGTTATCTAATAACAATTATTAAAGCACCATAGAACTTAAAGTCACAATAGACCTACCCCATGGTCCTGGAGTCTGAACTCCAGCGGGCAGGTAAAGAAATGGAGGACAGGAAATGGAATAGCAGAGTCTTAATTCCTCATAGTTTTAAGTCTATCAAAGTCTAGATCCTCTTATTATGGTAAATAATTAGCATGTTTTTAATCATGATGATCCGTTTATATAGGCTTGCAGCCTGACAAAATATTTTCCTTACCACTTGGGTCAGCATTCTTTCTTTTCTATTTTGTAGAAGAGAAAGTAGAAGCTCTCAATTAGAGCAGTTTATCCACAAAAAAATCTGATTTTTTTTTTCCTTTTTTCACCAAGTTGCTCATTAGCAAAAGGGGCAAT
This sequence comes from Bettongia penicillata ogilbyi, assembly GCA_023548195.1. Taxonomy (NCBI): domain Eukaryota; kingdom Metazoa; phylum Chordata; class Mammalia; order Diprotodontia; family Potoroidae; genus Bettongia; species Bettongia penicillata. Next base: position 702,949 of record JAJHZJ010000812.1, read on the forward strand.
GCCAATGATCATGGGCCTCCCCCCAGAAACAATAATAGCTGATGTTTACGTAATGCATTCAGGTTTACAAAAAAAAAAAAAAATGCTTTGAAATGCTTCCATCTGTTTTCCTGTTAGCCTCACAAAAATCCTGAAGACAGAAAGGTTGGATGTGACCATCTTACAGAGGGGGACAATGAGGTCCAGAGAAGGGGTGCCTTTTTCTGTCTTGTATTATTAATGCCATAAGGTTAACCAGCCCTTGTGACAAAGAACAAAAAAGAAGGAACCCAACCAAGATATCAACTGGCTATGACAGTATTTACAAAGCTTAAAATACTTTACAAAGTATTACCAAGCTGTAGCCCCCAAATCCTCTACTACAAAGAAGGATGATGGGTGTTTTTTGTCATTTTTTCTTTGAAGAAATAAATGAACTTAAAAAAATAGGTATTTATTAAGTTTCAGACAGTGTATTATGTAATACGAATACAAATACAAGACTGAAAGACAGCCCCTGACCTCAAGGATCTTACGTTCTAACAGGTTAAAAAATATACAGTAAAAATAATAGGTAAAAGTACTGATTGTGTTATACTCACACAGTGTTTCAGGTTCTGTCTCTGTTGTTGCAGTCCTTTCCATTTGCATTCGTGTAGTCATTGTATATGTTATTTTCTTTCTTTGCTATGTAGTAGTATCTGCTCGTATAAATCTTGGCATGCTCTGAATTCTTCAAATTAATTATTTACCATAGTACTGTAGCATCCTGTTAAATCCATGCAACACAACTTCTTTAGCAATTCCCCAGTTGATGGCCATCTATTTGCTTTGCTACTACAAACAATATAGGTATAAGTATTTTTGGTGTATATGGAGCTTTTCTCTTTATCATTGACCTCCTTGGAGTACGTGCACAGCAGAGAACTAAAGGACATTTTAGCCACATTCTTAATATCATTCCAATTACGAGATGGAATGTTTGGGGCAGTTTACAGACTCCCTCAGTCACATACTTGAGTCTGCGACATCCTGCTCAGGTTGACTGCTCCCTTTTATCACCTTTGCCCATTTTCGGGGTCTGATGTGAAGCCCCAGAATTGTTTTTATTCACATATTCCTTATTGTTAGCCATTTAGAGGAATATTTTTTGTGGACTTTAAAGGCTTCGAATTCTTCTCTTAAGAACTCTTTCTTCATATCCTTTAGGAAATTATTTTTGGTCTTATTTTTATGTAAATTTTCTACATATCCTGTTTCTTGAACTCTTATCAGAGATATTACTTAAAAATTGTTTGTTTTTCCAAATCAATAGTTTCCTTCTCGATTATAGTTATATTTTTTATTTTAATAAATTTATTTAACTTTTTACATTCATTTTCACAAAATTTGGGGTTCCAAATTTTCTCTCTATTTGTCCCCTCCCCCACCCCAATACACCAAGCAATCTACTTTCCCCTGTCACCCATCTGCCCTCTCTTCTATCATCCCTCCCTTCCCTTGTCACCATTTTCTCTTTTGTCCTGTAGAATCAGATAACTTTCTATTCACCATTATCTATATTTCTTATTTCCTAATAGCAAGAACAATACCCGACAGTTGTTCCTAAAACTTTGAGTTCCAACTTCTCCCCATCCTCCCTCCCCACCCATTCCCTTTGGGAAGGCAGGCAATTCAATATAGGCCATATCTGTGTAGTTTTGCAAGTGACTTCCATAACAGTTGTGTTGTGTAAGACTAACTGTATTTCCTTCCATCCTATCCTGCCCCCCATTGCTTCTATTCTCTCTTTTGATCCTGTCCCTCCGCGAGTGTTGACTTCAAATTGCTCCCTCCTCCCATTACCCTCCCTTCCATCATTGCCCCCACCCTGCTTATCCCCTTCTCCCCCATTTTCCTGTATTGTAAGATAGGTTTTCATACCAAAATGAATGTGCCTTTTATTCCTTCCTTTGCTCGAATATGATGAGAGTAAACTTCATGTTTTTTTCTCAGCTCCCCTCTTTTTCCCTCCACTAAAGTCTCCTGCCTGCCTCTTCTATGAGAGATAATTAGCCCCATTCCATTTCTCCCTCTCTCTTCCCAATACATTTCTCTCTCACCATTTGCCTTCATTTTTTTAAGATAGGATCCCATCCTATTCAATTCACTCTGTGCTCTCTGTCTCTGTGTGTGCATGTGTGTGTGTGTGCGTGCATGCGTGTGTGTGTGTAATCCCACCAACTACCCAGATACCAAGAAGTTTCAAGAGTTACAAATATTGTCTTTCCATGTAGGAATGTAAACAGTACAACTTTGGTAAGTCCCTTATGACTTCTCTTTGCTGTTTACTTTTTCATGCTTCTTCTCATTCTTGTGTTTGAAAGTCAAATTTTCTTTTCAGCTCTGGTCTTTTCATCAAGAATGCTTGAAAGTCCTCTGTTTCATTGAAAGACCATATTTTCCCCTGAAGTATTATACTCAGTTTTGCTGGGTAGGTGATTCTTGGTTTGAGTCCTAGTTCCTTTGACTTCTGGAATACTCTATTACATGCCCTTCGATCCCTTAATGTGGAAGCTGCTAGATCTTGTGTTATCCTGATTGTATTTCCACAATACTGGAATTGTTTCTTTCTAGCTGCTTGCAATATTTCCTCCTTGACCTGGGAATTCTGGAATTTGGCCACAATGCTCCTAGGAGTTTCTCTTTTTGGATCTCTTTCAGGCGGTGATTGGTGGATTTCTTGAATACTTATTTTGCCCTCTGGTTCTAGAATGTCAGGGCAGTTTTCCTTGATAATTTCCTGAAAGATGATGTCTAGGCTCTTTTTTTGATCATGGCTTTCAGGTAGTCCCATAATTTTTAGATTGTCTCTCCTGGATCTGTTTTCCAGGTCAGTTGTTTTTCCAATGAGATATTTCACATCCTCTTCCATTTTTTCATTCTTTTGGTTTTGTTTTGTGATTTCTTGGTTTCTCAGAAAGTCATTAGCCTCCATCTGTTCCATTCTAATTTTGAAAGACTATTTTCTTCAGTGAGCTTCTGAACTTCCTTTTCCATTTGGCTAATTCTACTTTTGAAAGCATTCTTCTCCTCATTGGCTTTTTGAACCTCTTTTGCCAATTGAGTGAGCCTATTTTTCAAGGTGTTATTTGCTTCAGCATTTTTTTGGGTCTCCTTTCACAAGGTATTGACCCATTTTTCATGCTTTTCTTGCATTTCTATTCCCAGTTTTTCCTCCACCTCTCTAACTTGATTTTCAAAATCCTTTTTGAGCTCTTCCATGGCCTGAGCCCATTGAATATTTATTTTGGATGTTTGGGATTCAGAAGCCTTGACTTCTATGTCTTTCCCTGATGGTAAGCATTGTTCTGCCTCATCAGAAAGGAAAGGAGGAAATATCTGTTCACCAAGAAAGTAACCTTCTATGATCTTACTTTTTTTCCCCTTTTCTGGGTATTTTCCCAGCCAGTTACTTGACTTCTGAGATTCCTTTCTACACCTACCTCACCTCCAGATCTGCCCAGCTCTAGTGCTTGGGGTCTGAGATTCAAATGCTGCTTCCCAGTCTCAGGGCTTTCAAGAGGGAGCAGGGCTGCTATTCAATGTAAGATTAAATTCAGGTCCTCAGGTGGGGGCAGGGCTGCCTCACAGTGCTCAGTTCCCTCAGGGGCTTTATGTGGAGACCTTCAACAATGGATCCGGCTCCTTTCTGCTTTGGGAGCTCCTGTCACTGCTGCTTTTGGAGGGGGCCTGAGTTATGGAGACACCCCGCTCCCCTCTCGGCCAGCCAAACAGGCCCTCTCACTGACATTTGGTGCCTGTGGGCAGAGGGAACCATGAGGCAACTGGAGATTCCATCCCTGAAGCCAGCCCAGATCCGCCCCTCCCGTGGCCACATGGCCAGGTCAGGGCTGGGCTCTGCTCCAGGTCCGGTGTGTGACAGACCCCTGGTGTTGGTTTTTCTGGTCTCTCTGGAACAGATCTCCTCCACTCTGTCATTCCGCAGCTTCCTCTGCTCCAGAACTTGTCGGGAGTTCCTCCTTACAGGTATTTTATAGGCTATGTGTTCCAGAGTAAGCGTATGTGTGTCTTTCTACTCCGCCATCTTGGCTCCTCCCCACCATTCTAGTTATATTGATTGCTAGTGCCAACATTTTTCTACTTCATTTATGTGAGAAGATCATTTCACATCTTAGAGAGGAGAATGCAGGACATGCGGCCAAAAGCATTGGCAGACCTTGACAGACCTTGCAAAGAAGGCCAGGAGAATACAGACAAGAATAGGACACCAGATTTCAAACACTGAGGCAAACCTATACCTGGCAACCAAAGAAAATTCAATTAGTGCTATACATAGAGAAATAATGACCATAGAATATTGAGCCAGAAGGGCCCTTTGATGTTTGTAGAGGATCCCATCCTTGAAAATTTTCATCATGTCTGTGAAGTGGTCATGAACTTCTGCTAGAAGATCTCCAATGGTGTATGTCTAGAGGAAGGGGAGTCCTATGCATGGAGGCATCATCTAGTGCCACCTCTGAGTAGTAACTCTTGCTCCTTGGGAAGGCTGCTTGGCCATTGTGCCATGTTCATTCTCAGAGACCAAGGCCTGGTTATCTTAATGGTGTTGGCACAGACCTTGGTGTGGCTCTTGAGACAATGAATCAATCAATTCTACTTATGAGGAGAATTTCAGCAACAAGAGGAACCAGTACTTGTCCATAGCATAGAACAAATTTTCTATTTCTAGAAATGTAGAAGAATTTGACAAATCCTCAGGGTGCTGTATCAGTAAGTACCCCAACATCCACAGGGGGTCTTGCCATCACAGGTTCTTAGATCTGCATTCATAAAAGGAAAGGCAACTTTTGATGGGTTAACAATCATTTTAATGAAGCACATGTATCAATCCTTTAACCAAGCACATATATCGTTCACCTAGTTCAAGGTAGTCAGCACCCTGAAATTCAAATCAAAAAGTCAATAGACATGGCTTCCTCTGCCTGAATTCAACAGACACGTCCAACTTTCTGACCATAGTTACCAGAGAGGAAAGCATTGACACCTGGATTTTGAGAGACAGAGGCCTCCTTAGCAGCTTCCCAGAGTCCTTCTCTGGGCAAAAAAACACTTACGGTCAGTAAGCCCCAAAGTAAAACCTGACCCTCAGATTATTTATGCACTTTTCAGAGTCAGAGGGCATAAACCTCTGACCCAGTGCCTCTATGGAAAAAAACAAAAGGTGCTTGGGACTCTCCTACAAAACAACTGCCCTATCAAGCTTCCCTCAATGGACAGGTCCATCAATATATGGGGAAGATCTTTAATCACATAATTCAATCAGAGGTACTTTTAGTAAAACAAAAGCATCAAAAGATCTTAATTTGATTGCCATCACAGGTGCTCAAGTTTATACTTTCTCCTGAATAATTGTGCACAGTCCTCACAGGGGTCTGCTGAAGATGCTTTGGTCATCACTTCTCTCTCTGAAGGAAAAAAATCTGTCTCTTGGATGCCCATGTTTTTGTATTTCTTGTTTTTCTCTGTCTTTCCATTTCCCTGTTTCTCTTTCTTTCTATATCCATCTCTCCCTGTCTTTCCTCTCCATCGCCCCTTTCCCTCTCACTCTCTCCTTTCTTCTACCTTCCTCTTTCCCCTCCCTCTTTTCCCTCTTCTTCTCTTTTTCTTTCTCTACCCTCCTCCACTCCCTCTTTCCTCTCCAAATTCCCTGGTTCTCTCTCCCTCTCTATATGTCAACATAAATTCATCCTTCTTCCTCTCTCCTCATCTTTCTTTGTTTCTTTTTTCTCTCTTTCTCTCCCAATACCTCCCTGTCTTTCTCTCTCTCCCTTTCTGACTCAGTCTCTGTCTGTCTCTCTCATGAGACTTAGGAGCTTCAACTGCCTGCCCAGCAGGAAAAATCCTCTTTTCCCTTTAATTAGGGCTTGTACTTCTCAGCTGTCAGTTCTAAATTGCTTCTTATTTTGAAAACAGCATCTGTGAAGAAAAGAGGGCAAACATAAAACTATAGGAAGAAATAAATACATATGGAGAAAAAAGAAAAGAAAAAATAAGAAAAGGGCACTTTGATTCAGACACAGAAGCACAGGCACTGTATGTTCCCTCTTTCTTTGGCCAAGAGGGTCAGTTGTAGCAACTGGTCTTCAGAAAAGGTTAACCGCTGCTGGCCTCCTATGAAGTTCAGGCATCCCTATGGCCATCAACTAGTACCTTCTGTGATAGACTCTTTTCTGACAGCATGGTTATCTTTCTCTTGTTGGGTTCTCTCTCTTCATTGGATGTTTAGTCCATCCGTCCCCTAATTAGAGACATTGAAGACAAGGTTTGAAGGCCCTTTGCCTTGGAGATGGAAAGGCAGTAGCAGAAGTGGTAGGGATGTGAGGAGGCCTGAGGGTATGGAGGAAAGTGGAGGGGGCATTAGTAATGTGGCTGCCAGTTCTGCTTCCTTAATTGGCCAGCTCTGTCTTCTGGCTTCCCTGCTCTGTGGGGAAAAGTGCTTGGAAGGTTCCTGGACCTTTGCAGTTCCCATCTCTCCCACAGGCTGGCCCTCTGGAGCGTTTATGATTCTTGGTAATTTTATCAGACAGAAAACCATCCAATAATTGGAATTTTAATTCAGATGATTTCAAAAATAAAGCTAGCTAAACTGTCTTTTTATTATCTGTTGATTCTGCAGAAGATTTGATTAAGTGAATATTGCCCTCCTCAAGGTCTGTGCAAGGCTCTCTTCTGTGAATACTGGGCCAGATCGCCAAACGTTTTCTGTAATTAACTGGGATTTCTTTCATGCTCTAGTGAGTGGCACTAGATGGACAAATTTGTCATTTGGGGACATTGACCTTTCAAAACTTAGTCCCTGCAATAGGCTTTGAGACCTCGTAAGGTGCTGAGCTCCCCAGGCATGTATACCTGAGAGGGAATGAGAGGTTTGGAAATAGAGCAAAGAATGATCAAAATAGGTAGACATTGCTTCAGGATAGGGAAACCAGTATAAAAAGGAAACACTTACCTATGGAAGAAACATGCTCCTCAAGAATAACCATTTTAACAATAGCCAAGGCATGTGTGGAGTTTTAAGTTTTGCACATCACTTTGCAATTATTATTTAATTTTCGCAACAAATTTAGAAGACAAGTTCAGTTTTTATAGACATAGAAGAAATTGTGACAGACAGTGGTGAATGACTTGCCTAGGCTAATGAGGTTCTGGCTGGATTTGAACTCATGTCTTCCTAATTCCTGGTCTAGTGCTCTCCCTAGAGCTCCAGGACCACCATCTGTGGTCTAAAAAGCCCTCCCTTGTATTCATCAAGCTTCCTTCTGGGTCTGTCCGTGGGGTATTTAGTGTTTTCTCCAGCTCTAAATCAACCTGGCTCTATTTTCTGTTTAAGTACTGTGCCCTGCCCCTACCCTACCTCTTAACAACACCAACAATCCCTAGCATTTCTTCATCACTTCAAGGTTTGTAAAGTGCAACACAGACATATCAGATTTCTTTTGACCCTCACAATAGTTCTGTGACAATCTCCATTTTACAGACCAGCAAATTGAGACAGAAAGGTTAGGGAACTTGCCCAAAGTCACAGTTAGTAAAAGTCTAAGGCAGGATTTGAACTCAGATTTTCTAGGCCCCAAGTCCAGACTCTTAGCCAGTGGAATCTCCAGGAAGCTTTCTTTTTAGAGTAGATTTAAAGGGGGCATTCCTGGGGATCTGGGGACCTTGGGGATTCTCTGAAGCGTTCCCTGTAGTCTTGCATGTCAGCGAGGGCTTACCAAGATGTGGTGGGGTGGACCCCTTTGTGTGAGGGGGGCCTCCACACCCCACCTGTTGTGTCCCAGGATGTCAGCTGCCTCTGGGGCCGTCAGAGCACTGCATCCCAGGGCAGTGAGTCATGCCCAGGTGCCTGGGCCCTGGCAGGAGGAAGGATGGATGTTAAAGAACACTGAGAGATCCGCCCCCATTGGCTCGCTGCCCATTCCCATGTTTAACATTCGCCAATAATCAGGGATGAACTCGTTAACTGCCACCACATGCTGCTTCCTTGCATTCTCTTTCTTTAATCTCTGCCGAGTTGGGGTCTATTTTCAGGGGGTGGATGGGAGCACGAGCCACCAGGGAGCTGGAGATCGGAACTGGGGATGAAAATGGAATTTTTGATTCTGATTGGAAGATCAGTAACTGATCCTTAGCACATGAAAATGTCCTACCCCCTCGACCTACCCAGGAGCCTTGGGTGGTAGTCACTGCTGGAGTTTCTAGCATATCCATTTTACAGAAGAGAAAGCAGGAGCTCAGAGACATCAAATGACTTGTCCATGGTCATATAGCTAAATCAGTGTTTGAAGTAGGATCTGAATTCAGGACTTCAAGTCCATCGCTCTTTGCATTATGCAACGGCGCCTCCTCGAATAGGTAACAATGCCCTAAAATCTTAAAATTAGAACATTTCAGAAGAGAAAGTGACCTTGGAGATTGTTTTCTTCAAAACTATTCCTTTGATAACTTTGGAAAATGAGGACCAGAGAGAAATTTATGTGTGAGGACACAGACCTGAACAGAAGCAGACCAGTGAGTGGAACCTGGTCTCCAAAATCCCATATTTTCTAGACCCTGTCACTACTTGCAAATGTGACTTACCATCTCTTCTATCTTCATCTGACTCTGTCCTTTTCAGTTCCTTCAGTCTATATTGTGGTATACAGGAAAAAAATAGAATAGGTGGACATTATGGGTTCAAATCCCACCATACCTATTTATTCTCTGTCTGAATTTGGGCAAGGGGCTGAACCTCCCTTGACCCAAGCTTCTCATGTGAGCAAATCTTCAAATACTATAGAGATATGAGTGATTCTGATTTGAGGGTAATGATTGCCTTCTCCTCCCATCCCCACAACGTACACTCTGACCTTCATTCAGAGGTGATGTGAATTCTTCCACAGCAGATCTTTGAATCTCTCTGGCTCTGCTGGGGGCATGGGTACTTTTCTCAATAATCCCTACTCATCGGTGGTGTTAATCTGGGTTTCTCCCCTTGCAAACCACCAAGGTATTGAGAAGACTTGATGCTCATTTATGAATGTATCTAACATATGCTGAGCACCTACTATGGGCTAGGCAAAGAGAGAACAAAATCTGAAACCGTTACTCTGCTGTCCCAGAGAGCCATTGACTCTGTACCCACACACTCTTTAAACGCAGTTGCATCAGTCTAGGCTCAAATCCTCATTCCATGCCTTAGGAGATGTGCTCCTGGGCAAATGCCTTTAGCTCTCCTGCACCCAATTTCCTCATCTGTAGAATAGGGATAAAAATGGTTATTGAGCAGGCACTTAGAGTTTGTAGTAATTTCAAATCACTTAATCTGGATAATTCATTTAACCTCTGTTCAGTGGACAGCCCCTCTGTCCCCTCTGCTTGGCACAGGAATGTTGTGTGGAAACCTCAAAGTTCTACAGGACCAAGCTATTAGTAACATGAGAAGGCACAACACTTTTCCTAGCTGTAAGAAATCCAGGAGGGCCTGAGGAGGCCCAGGAACTGCAGGGTTGGCACCTTCATCCCTGCTGAGGCAGAACAGGCAGCCTCTTTGCTTTTCACCTCCCTGCTACTGGGCAGTGGTGTTGGCTAAGGCATGTGTAGGGGCAGAGTGAAGGAGTTGGATTGGGCAGGAACCATGGTTCAGATTCCTGGTCTGTCCTCTTTAGTCATCTTTCTAGAACAAACAGCTTTGCAAAGAAAGAAAATGGTCTCTGGTCCTATGTAGGAGGCTTGGCACAATGGGTCAATCCCACCTTTTCTTCGAGGGACTTTACACATTCAGGGAGGGATTCCTCCCCCTGGGGCTTCTGAAACTAAATCATGCTTCAAGTCCTAACCTTCTGGTATTACAGTAGCTTCTAAGTGGAGATTTTGATAGTTAGCCAAGGGAGTCTCTGGACATGGTCCATGCTGGATGCTTGGTGTCTCTTCCTTGTCTTGGCTCCAGGTACCAGTGTTCAGAAAACAACTGGGCAGATGCAAGAGGCTTCTGTGGATCTGGTGTCATCTGATTCTGTTTTTGATGTCCAAGTGGGTCAGGGTGTGTGTGTGTGTGTGTGTGTGTGTGTGAGAGAGAGAGAGAGAGAGAGACAGAGAGACAGAGAGAAAGACACGGATAGAAAAACAGAAAAATAGAGACTGACAAAAACAGTAGGAGTGGTTTACTGATTTACTGGTTTCCCATTGTCTTCTAACCACATACATAAAGTACATGGGCTAGACTTTATTATCTTGTTTTAATGTCACTATATATGGGGTCTTCTGGGTATTCAGTGCACCCATAAAAGGAAATGTAGTTAAAGGAAGAAAATGAAGGCCAACAGTATGAACCAACATGCTTATGCTTGTGTAGTTAAGTTGAAGGATTTGAATTCCATCCATCAACCACTAAATAATTAAGCTCCTACTGTGTGCCAGGCACTATACTAAGTACTGAAGATACAAAAAAATATAGACAGCCCCTGCCCTCAAGGAGATTCCAACCTAATTGAAGAGACAATGTACAATCAAATATACACCACATGAGTTATATACATGATCACTAGGAAATGATTAACAGTGGACAGGCACTGAAATTCAGAGGGGTTCGGGAAGGCTTCCTCTGAGCCTGAGTCCTGTGCTCTTTCCCTTATGCCAGGTTAATGCCACCCAATCCCCTCCTCCATTTTGGGTTTGCCTCTTTCCCTCCATATGTCCCTGTTGACTCTCTCTCCCAGGTCCTTATCCCATGTGACCGTCCCTTCCATTGTGTTCCTTGGAGCCTCCCAGAGTTCAAGGAATCCTAGGCAAAGTGGCTTCCTCACTTGAAAGCACAGCTCTCCACGTATTCTCTTCTTTTTACCTTTCTTTTGATGCTTCTTGCCCATTATTTTGGTAAAATCCCTTTTTCTTACAGTGGAAAACAAACTGATAGAACTAACACTAATGGCATTTGTTTCAAGAAAAAAGAAAGTCACTGGTTCACTGTTCGTTAGATTGAGTGAGCGAGTGCCAGATTTCTGGAAAGTCCTTGAAAATGCCCAGGTTTTTCTTCACTTTCTGGAGGAGTCTCCCTGCCTGCTTCACCTTTTTCTGACTAAGGCTGCTTTCCCTCAGTCATCAGGATTGAAGCTTGACAGCGCCCCCATGAGGCCAATTTGATCCTGTCCTCTTTGTTTGCTGTTTGATGCTAAGTCTTGAAATGATAGGGTTTCCCAGAAGTTTTCAATGCAAATATCTCACATTTCCATTACTTATTCATCTTAAGCCCTCTCTAAAGGGCCCACTCTGATGGCTTGTTACAGCCTAGAGGTGACCCTGTTCTGATAATCCCAACCCTCCAAGTCCTTGGCCTAATGCTGGCTTGCAATAAATTCCCATGGTATTGAGCAAGTCCTTGAATAGCTTAATCATCATATTTGGGCAGCTTGAGCTCTGCATATATTTTGGTCTAAATGTCAGTTGTCAGAGCTCCATAAATTTTCTCCATTTTTAGACCACTTTGGGTAGACTGCTTGGTTTAATCCTCCCCTCCACCCACCCCCAGAAACAGATCACACACTGTGAGGCCATTTATGAAAAAAGTTTTTTAATGGATTTTAATTGTGAATTGCTGACTGTGGAAGGTGGTGTGGAGAAAGCAATTGCTGCTGGTGTAAGAATTGCTTGGGAGTGCTTCCCTGTGGCTAAATTTAACCTCCAAGAACATCCACAGTTGTAGGAAGCAGATTGAAATCCAAATGAGGTTTTATACTAAGAATAGTGTACATGTTGGAGCTTAGAGAAGGAATAATTGCCCAAAAGGAGCGAAGGAAGATTGAAGCCTGCAACATATGACAAGGGAGACTCGAAGAGAAATTGGGAGAATTGCAAATATAATGACGTGGAAATGAGATGATGTAATGTGAAAAGCCCTTTGCAAAAGCCATAATCCTAGATGGGGAATCCCAAGAGTCCTAGTGGCCTTTGAAGCTTAATATGCACAAAGACTTTAGGAACACTTGGTACTGATGTTAGGGATGGTTCTACAAGTATGAATATGAGTACTGATCCCAACTCCACCACTGCCTAGCCCAGTGAACTCTGTCAAGTGACATAACCTCCCAAATTTCCCCCCTTGTAAAATGGGGCTAATGATAATTATGATTATATCCATAATGACTTTAAAGGGTTATTCTGAGGATTGAGGAGATAAAATGTTTAATCCCTTTGCAATGATAAAGGGTCAGGTAATTTGCCTTTATTTAATACTGTGTAGCAGGGACTTTGCCAAGTAGGATGCAAATAGAAGCAAAAAAAAAACAAGTCACCTACCCTGAAGGAGCTTGGGTTCCAATGGAGGAATGCAACCTGGTAGAAGGAAAAAGGAGAGGAGCAGATGTAGCCATGTGAGACCATAGGGGCACTGAACTGAGAATTCCAGGTAAAGCAGAGGGGGATGAAGGCTGACATGCCCATTCCCAAAATGAAGGCTGCTCCACCTCCCACCCCTTGGAGGAACTCAGCAATGAGAGAAAAGAAGGTTTCAGGGTGAAAAGGCTACTGAGACATCATGGCACAATTCAGAAGAGAAATTGGGAGTGGAATATGAATACGGGCTATTTTAATTATTATTATCATTAGTAATGTTAATAGCAATAATAATTAGAAAGAAATGTTTAAGTGAAGAGGGCACAGGAACCTAGGGCATAAGTTAAAATATAACCATGCCAGGCTTGATTCCCAATAAAATATCTTCCTTAGGGAAGACCAGGGGTGTGTCAGGTTTAGGTCTCTGCTCCTGATAGGGGCAGATCTGATGGTCAGAGAAATTCTGAAACCTGAATGGATCATGGCAATGCCACGGCTTGGAGAAGACTCTCTAACAAAGAGCTCTGGGTTTGGGATCCTTGATTTCTGCTCTAGGAAAGTTGCCTTCACCTTCTCAGCTCCCAGGACTCTCCTATACCCTCATTTCATGAACAACGGACATAAAGATATGCAAAGGACCAGGATTTGTGAGAAATAAAGTCGATCAGATCCTGTCTTTCATAAAGTAAAAAATGTTAGCAATATGTGCCAGTCACACTCAGCTGAAGTAAGGGAGAAAACTCAATCCTCTTGTTGGATCTGGGAAAGAGATACAACTCCCAGGGTCTTCAGAGACTAACGCCCCTCACAAGACAGCCAAAAGAACTGGAACATTTATCTTCTTGTTTTCTATTTTGAATTCCATTAACATGATGTTGGATAAGATTTGCTTTAAGAGTAAGAAGTGAGGAAAATGTGAGAAAAAAATCTGAATAGAAGGGAGAGTGGGAAACCAAAAATGCCCAAGATGTTCTGTGGTGCTAAGTCAAGATATGCTCCTATTCAGCTTTCTCTTGGAAATTTTCTAGAAGCCTGAATGTTCAAAGCAGATGGAAGAGCACTGATTAACAAGCATTTTTTTAAGCAGGTAGTTTATACCAGACTTGTACTAAATGCTGGGGGTGCAAAGACAAAATTGAAATGGTCCCTGCCCTCCAGGAGCTAATAGCTGATTGGCTCACTGAGAGACAGAGACTTGAGGTGCACCAATGATTAGAGGGCAGAATGCAGATGTTGATCCAGCAAAGAAGTAGGTTCAGATAGACAAGAAGATAACGGTGTCATGAAAACCCGGAAAGGAGAGAACTCCCAGGCAGAGAAGGTAGTCAAGAGGTTCACATGCTTTGGAGAAGTGAAGAATCATAAAAGTTTAGAAAAGGGCAAGAGATTTGGCAGTTAAGGGAGCGCTGATAATGTTGGAGAGAGAAGCTTCAGCTAGAGGATGAGGTCAGAAGCCAGAACATAAAGGACTAAGAAGTGAGAGGAGGGAAGATAAAGGCAGTTACTATGGACAGCTCCTGAAATAGAGCTCTCAGGTGTTCCTTGATTTTTTTCAACTACTTTACAAAGATATTTACTTTAAATGACAAATCAACATCCCCAGCATGAACTCATACTGTGGCATTTCCATGCTGTTTATTCCCTTCCCCTCTTAATTAGCTTGTAGGTGAATAATTATGAGATCTTCCCACATGTAGTTTCTAGTTCATGCCTGAATGAAAGATCACTTAAATTTAAGTTGTGCTAAATTGAAACAAGCTGACCTTGGATGAGCATTGGTCAGGGATATTGTGGAAGGAGCTCAACCATTGTGTAAAGTGTTGGAGACCTGACTCACCAACCTCCATGATCCTTTCTAAGTAGTGTGATCATTACATTCAGTAGTTGATTCTTTGCTTAAATGGGAAATATCTCATTCCAGGACTAATGGGCCATTAATGTTGAACCAGAAGATACTCATTCAGTCCAACTCCACCATTTTGCAGATGGGGAAAGTCTCAGAAAAATGAGATGATTTGCCACACAGGTTGTATCAGAGGCAAGGTTTTCACTCAAGTCCTCTGACAACTGTAATTACACACAGCCTCCCTTCAAGATGTCAGGGTCATGGTGACCACAAGTTCCTATTGAAACCTGAAGTGGGATATTGTCTCCCTTATTAGAGGAAGGATATTAGATATATTATTAAATATAATTATTAGATAATGTTAGGGGGATCAGAGAAAGCATCACTCACATTTCCTCCAATTAGTTTTTCATTAGTGGCTCCTGAGACATTTATAAAATATTCTACCTATAGAAATTGCTTTTTGTTCTCCATATCTGATACAGAGACCATGAGACCTGGAAGGCATCACTAAGAACCTGGGGTTTTTTCAAGGGCTCAGGTTCTGGGCAAACATGTCAAGTAAGCAAAGTGTGCCTTCATCTTTCTTCTCCCTATAGGCACCATCCTTCACAGGTAACCACTTCCAATACCCTGATGCCCAGCCCTCCTCTCTGGAACAGTGCCTTTGTGTTCCACCTAAGCTGCCCAGGGATTCCCATTACAGTTTGTTCTTGGGAGATTGACTCCCACTGCTATCCCCTGCCGACCCAACATTCCCTGCTGTCAGGTCCCCAGCTTCACTCTATTGAAATTTAACTTTCTTGTACTTTATCTCTTCAATTCTTCCAAGCTAACAATTAGCTAATCCAGTAAACTCATTTGCACAAATGGAACAAGACTAGAGGATACACAAAAGTTTGAGTTGGAAGCTATTTTAGAGATCATTTGGCTAAGCCCTCTGACTTTATAACTGAGGTAAATGAGGACCAGAGAAGTTGTGACTTACTTAATGTTCCACAAGCATTAAAAATAAGCAGAGTGGAAATATAGACTTGGGTCTATTTCTACTATAGCCAAAGGCCTGTCATTCTTCTTCCTCCTGTCCCAGCTAATCTATGTATGCTCTTACCTATGATCTTCCAGAGACAGTTCTCCCCCTATTTTGCATTCAACCCATTCACTCAAAGAGGTGACTCAAATGGTGTCTATTTCAGGCTGAATAGATGGGGAGACTGGTGTTGGGCCAAGGCATTTGTGGCAGGCATACTCCGTGGACGGGTTGTGTGCTCTACTGTGAGACTGCCATCCATCAATAAGCATTTATAAAGCAGCTGCTGTGTGCAGGCACTGGGCTAAATCCTTGGGATGCAAAATGACACAAGGGACAGTCCCCACCCTCAGAGTGCTTGCAATCTGTTGAGGGTAGACAACATATAAGCAAATGTGCTCAAAGCAAGCTGTACACAGGGCAAATAGGAAGCAGTTGTGAGCATTGAGAAGACTCTAGAATTGAAAAGGATTGAGAAAGGCTTCTGCTAGAAGATGAGATCTTAGTTGGGACTTAAAAAAGAAAGCTAAGAAAGATAATGAATAGGAGTAAATAGGAGAGGGCCTTCCAGACATGGCAGACATGGTGGACAGTAGTTGGAAGAGCATTGAAGTGGCATGGAGTCACTGGATGGAAGAGGCCTTATCAGGGTGGAAAGTAGAAGAAGACTGCAAATGTGTGAAGGTCTTTGAATGCCAGTCAGTATTTTGTGTTTAATCTTGGAAGCTATGGGGAGCTAGTCAAGTTTACTGCAGGCAGGGCAGGGTGATATGATCAGATCTGTACTTTAGGAAAATCACTTTGATGTCTGGATGGAGGATTGACTGGATGGAGGAGAGACTTGAGGCAGACCAAACACACCAGGGAACTCTTACAATATTCCGAACAAAAGCAATGGCCATTGTACTCCTGGCCAATGGCAATTCACAATTACAGTTTACAAAGGACATTCCTCCATCAAGCCTCTGAATTCCATGAGGTAGTACTCCTGACAAGAGTCAAGATAAAAGCTCTGCCAAAATGGTTCTCTGCTCCTCAGACCATCAGGAGAATAGCATGTTCCTTTAAAGACTTAAAGTACTGCCTCACAGGGGAACTAGCACCAAAGAAGAAGAAGGGAAAGCTTCCTGGGGTCAGGAGGCTGAAGGATGGAATTATGGGCCACAGAGAAGGAAAGCAGGGGAAGGATCACTGAATTCAGAGAGCTATGTAACAGTTATACCGTGGGAAGATGGGGCTTGATTTTTTTTAAGGAGGAAGAAATTCCTTGTATTATAAAGAGAGACATTAAGAATTGATGTGTAGCAGTGTATCACCAAGGCAATATTTGCAGCATTGGTGGTGCAGGAAAGGAATCCTCCAATATTTGTCAGAGGAAGAAGGGATGAGTTAGCCGTGGTCAGTAAGTACCATAGAGGTACTATGCCTCTGCCAAGGGCATCCAAAGGTAGCCGTAAGTCACCTTTATATGAAAAATACATTAATATGCTTATTTCATGGGCTCTGTACTTATGGTTGAAGAGCATCCTTATATACAGATTACCTCTATGGTTCATGTGAGGGGAAAAAGTATGTGAAGAAGGAAAACAAGACAGAGTACCAACAAGTAGCACAGCTGAGCTATGTTACCCCTACAACTTTTCCAGAAAGGTCTAGAAAATGCACCAGATAAAGTCCTAGTTGGGACATGCAAGAAAAAAAAACAGTTCTTTTTTTTTTTCCAGTTCACGTAAATATAGCAAGATAGAGAAGTATCCAGACGCTGGGGTAAGACACTGGGGTAAAATGGAGTTAGCAATGGCCTCAAACAGCATTCCATCCCAGGGGGAAGTGATACATCAGGTAATACAATGTCCCAAATCCAGCAAAGAGGTATCTATACAGGATGCAGGGATAGATACCACATGGCAGCCCTGTTGCTCACTACCCAGTTCTAGGTCACAGATCTAGGGATGACTGAGGTGGTGAGTGTGCCTGAGGATGGCATTCTATAAGGTGAGGAACAGTTACATTCTCTAGGTTGTCTTCTGAGCTAAGAGCAAGTTCAGAAGCAAGCAGCAACTTTATGGCTCTGATTCCCCTAGAGCAGAGCAGAGCTTTAGTTCCGGCTTCCACCTGCATCTGAAACCTGCAGGAAAATAGCCAGAATAGGAATTCAGTCCAAAACAGATTCTGTCAGTCTGAACCAGTAGAACTTCCCAATGGGCTGCTAGTGGCTAAATCCAGCAGAAGTCTCTGGAACTCCAACCAGGTGCAAGCCTAGAGGTATGTTACACAGACCCAAACCTGGGTCAGGAACTTTGAGAACTTGGACCAGGGGGCAGTGATATGACTTTGCCTTGGATCAGATCCATTTAAAACTTGCTGATTCTCACCTTATTCTATCCCAGAGATCCTGAAATCACATGATACTCAATATCCCCAAGAAAGTAGCATCAGGACCCAAGAGGCTACAAGGTCAGCCAAAACTGCCCCCACCCCAGAAGTACACCAAACCCAGCTCTAGCATAATGCTCAAAGTCAGAAAGTAGGCTAAAAGCATGAGCAAGCAAAGAAGGAATAATGCAATCATAAAAGGATATCATAATAAGGTGCTCAAGACACAAACCCGGAAAAGAATGACTGAAACTTATGCAAACAAAACCTCAAAGGAAAACAGAAGTCAAGTAGAATTCTTGGAAGAGATAAAGCAAGAAAACCCCTGAAAATTAGAATGGACCCATAGAAAATGATGACTGCATGAGGAAATAAGAAATATTAATACAAAGTTTAAAAACTGAAAAATAGAAGGAAATGTATAATATTACATAGTGAAAACAACTGGCCTGAACAACAGATCAGGGAGAGATATTTGAGTCATTGAGCTGCCTGAAATCCAGTACCAATGTTTATTTTTAAAAGGACCTACAAATTATTTCAGTAAACTTTGGGGACAAGCCAAGATGATGGAGTAACAACATGGACTTGTTAGTGCTCTTTTCCCAAACTCAGGCAAATATCTGTAAAAAATGACTCTAAAAAAATCCTGGAGCTGTAGAACCCACATAATGACTGAGTGAAAAAAATCTTCAGCCCAAGACAACCTGGAAGGTCACTAAGAAACGTCTATTGCACCCCCATGCTGGGAGCAGAGTGCAGTATAGTATGGGCCAGGCCAGCACAGACAGGACCTGAGCAGGCCTTGTGGAGAAAGAATCTTGGGCACCTGTGGTGGTTTTCAGACTTCATGATCCTAAAACTCTGAGGACAAATTGGAAGGTCAATGGAAAAAAAGTCTATGGGAACTGTGTGAGAGAGTAGAGTGGTTGGCCCCAGGGGAGTCGGGGGGCACCCATGGAGGAGGAACCTGTAGCAGAGGAGCCAGCAGCAACCACAGCAGGGGCAGAGGCAAAGGCAGCAGCTATTTCTGGAGCCCTAGGCCCACAGATTGAGTTGTGGGGGGGGGAATCCAGTGGCTGACAGCACCCCAACCCCACCCTCACTGGAGGCAGAGAATTACCTTGACAAAGGGTTAAAAAGTCAAGTAAATAGCTGGGAAAATGAGTAAAAAATAGAAAAAGAATTAAACTATAGAATCTTACTTTAGTGAAAAGGAAGATCAAAGTATACAAACAGAAGACAACAAAGTGACAGCTCCTATATCGAAAGCCTGCAAGAAAAATATTTATTGGTTTCAGGCCATAAAAGAGCTCAAAAAGGATTTTGAAAATCAAGTAAGAGAAGTAGAGCAAAAATTGGGAAGAGAAATGAGAGTGATGCAAAAAAATCATGAAAAAGGAGACCACAAAAAATGCTAAAGAAAATAACACTTTAAAAAATAGACTAACACAAATGGCAAAAGAGATCCAAAAAAACCAATGAGTAGAAGAATTTCCTAACAAGCAGAATTGCCAGATGGAAAAGGAGGTCCAAAAGCTCACTGAAAAAAAATAATTCCTCAAACATTAGAATGGAACAGATGGAAGCTAATGGCTATGAAAAATCAAGAAATTATAAAACAAAGCCAAAGGAATGCAAAATAACAGACAATGTGAAATATCTCATTAGAAAAACAATTGACCTGGAAAATTGATCCAAGAGAGACAATTTAAAAATTATTGGACTACTTGAAAGCCATGATCAATAACAGAGCCTAGACATCATCTTTCAAGAAATTGTCAAGGAAAACTGTCTTAACATTGCAGAATAAGAGGGTAAATTAGATATCAAAAGAATCCACTGATTGCCTCCTGAAAGAGATACTGCAAGAAAAATTCCTAGAAATATTGTAGCCAAATTCCAGAGCTCCCAGGTCAAGGAGAAAACCAGAAAGAAACAATTAGAGTATTGCCAAAATACAATCAAGATAACACAAGATCTAGCAGCTTCTACATTAAGGGATTAGAGGGCTTGGAATACATTCCAGAGGTCAAAGGAGCTAGGATTAAAACCAAGAATCACCTACCCAACAAAACTGAGTATAATACTTCAGGGGAAAAATGGTCATTCAATAAAATACAGGACTTTCAAGCATTCTTGTTGAAATGACCAGAGCTCAACAGAAAATTTGACTTTCAAACACAATAATCAAGAGAAGCATTGAAAGGTAAACAGGAAAGAGAAATCCTCAGGAACTTACTAAAGTTGAACTTGTTTACATTCCTACATAGAAAGATGATATTCGTAAATCTTGAGACTTTGTTCAGTATTAGAGTAGTTGGAAGGATTATATAAATATAGACAGAAGGCACAGGGTGAGTTGAATAGGTAGGGATGATATCTGAAAGAAAAATAAAATTAAAGGATGAGAGAGGAATATATTGGGAGAAGAAAGGGAAAAATAGAATGTGGCAAATTATCTTACATAAAAGAGGCAAGAAAAAGCTTTTTCAATAGAGGAGAAGAGGAGAGATGAGAGGGAAAAAGTGAAACTTACTCTCATGGCATTTGGCTTAAGGAGAGAAGAACATGCACACCCAATTTGGTATGAAAATCTATTTTACACTACAGGAAAGTAGAGGGGGATAAGTAGGGATGTTTCAGGAGATGATAAAAGGGAGGATAAACAGGAGGAAGGGGTAATTAGAAGTAAACACTTTTGAATAGGGATAGGACCAAAAAAGAGAATAGAATAAATGGGAGATAGAGGGAAATATAGTTAGTCTTTGACTGTTGGAAGTGTTTTGCATAACTACACATGTATAGCCTATATTGAATTGCTTGTTTTCTCAATAGGGATGGATGGGGAGGGAGGAAGGGAGAGAAGTTGGAACCTAAAGTTTTAAAAACAAATGTTAAAAATTGTTTTCATGTGCAACTGGGCAACGAGATATACAGGCAATGGGGTATAGAAATCTATTTTGCCCTACAAGAAAACAGAAGCGATGAGAATAAGAGAAGTGAAGGTTGTGATACAAGGGAGGGCAGATTGGGGAAGGTGGTAATCAGAATATGCTCTGTCTTGGGGGGGTGGGGAAAGATGGGGGGAAATCTGTAACTCAAAATTTTGTGGAAATGTCTGCTGAAAACTAAAAATAAAAAACATTAATTAAAAAAAAGAAAACTTCACCGCTCTCTGAGCAGAAGGGAAAAAAATTAGAAATAGAATCCACTTACCTCCTGAAAGAAATCCCAAACTGAAAACCCTCAGGAATATTATATTTAAAATTTAGAGGTCCCAAGTTAAAGAAAAAGATACGGCAAGCAACCAGCAGAAAGAATTTCAATGTTTAGGAGACATTCAGAATCACATGTGATTGAAAACTATCTTTGTAAAAAAGTAAAGAGCTTGAAATATGGATATTTCAAAAGACAAAGGAGACAGACTTACAACCAAAAACAAGCTTCCCAGAAAAACTGAGTATAAGACTTCAAGTGTGTGGGTGGGGCAAGGGAGAAAAGAAATGGATATTTCATGAAACAGAGGACTTCTAAGCATTCTTGATCAAAAGATCAGAGCTGCCTAGAAACTTTCAAGTACAAATAAGTGTCTTAAAAAAAACATAAAACAGTAAACTTGATCAAACAAAGGATCAAATAAGGGGAAAAAAGAAAAAGCAGACTCTGGTAGATCTTCCCAAAAAGCAAAATCTTAAAGTCTCTGCCCAATGATGGATAATGTTTTTCCTATGAGAGACAGTATGGCTAACCTTGTAGAGCAGTGTATTGAGCTGGCAGCCTGATGGGAAAGTCCTTAGCCTTTTGAAAGTGAGCCAAAGTTCATTTGCAAGAGTGTAGAGGGATGCTCTGCGGGCCCCAGGCTTGTACCAATGGAATCCTGCATCCTTGTAACACTGAAGCAGGATCAAAATAGGAGAAGGAGATGAGAAAGAGAGGTAGTAGCACATCACTACTGCAAATAGCTGGATGGTAGCAAAATTTCATGAGTATTTCTGATGTCACTGGTTTTCCAGTGTTCCTCCTTACTGTGTACCCCCTCTTTTCCCTCTGATGTAGTTTGTAAATGGATTGCTAAGTCAAGAGGTAGCATGGTGTGGTGAATCCTCTAGAGAGTTGGCCTCTAAGACTTGAGTTCAAATCTGTCTTCTGACACAGGCTATATGATCCAGGATAATGCTCTAGGAAGTTCTCTCAAGACTGTTTAATAGAGAGAGCACTTGTCAGCAATGGTAGAGGCAGTTTTCTCACCTCGGAATTCCCTAGATCTATAAAAATCTCAGGTCCAGCCCTATCCTCATTGATACATTATGCTTTACCACAACAGATGGTTTCCCACAAACACCCAAAAACTGGCCGCCTCCTACATTCCCTAAGAAACAATTTATGGACAGTTGGCAAAAAGAGCAGTTAAGTCCTTGACTTTTGACCTTGAAATACTAACGATGAACAGCACACTCCAGCAGTCTCTCCCTGCAAGATCCCTTCACTCCTGCAACCCCTATGTCTCATTAGTCGGTTTTTCCAGAGATCTTCATTTTAAAAAAGGGTCCTCCCATGTGTACCCCTTCATTCCTCTCTAGCTTCCTCTCCTGACTCTGGATTTCCTTCTTCCCACTCCTGTCCTCCATATTTTTAGCTTCCTTTTATGTTTTGCCTTTACCCAGTAGAATGCAACCACTGTGATGGAAGGAGATGTTTTTAATAATTATTTTGATTTAATTAAATAGTTCCCAATTACATGTAAATATTAACCATAATCTTAAAAGAATTTGAGTTCCAAAATCTCTGGCTCCCTCTCACTTCTTCCCTCCTTAAAAAGGCATGCAATTTGATATAGATTATACATGTGAAGTTATACAAAATGTTTTTCCCTATTAGCCATATTGCAAAAATATACAAGCAAAATGAAACAAAAATTGAGTAAAAAAAAAAGTAGTGAGTTAAAAAAAAAGTATGTTCCAAATTGTTCTCTACAATGGTCAGGTCAGTTACAGCTATCTTTGTGATACATGCTATTATTTCCTTGTTAGTATATTACCTAAGTTTTTAAGTAATATAACTAATAAAGTTGATCTATAGTGTTATTTCTTTCTTTTTGCTCTCACTGATTTAGGTTTCAAAACCATATTTATGTCATAGAAAGATTTGGGTAGGATTCCTTCTTTATATGTTTTTTTCAATAGATTACATAATATTAGGATTAATGTTGGGTAGAATTCAGTGGTAAATCCATTTGGTCCTGGGGATTTTTTCTTAGAGAACTCATTGATGACTTGTTCTATTTCTTTTTCTAAGAGAAGCTTATATAAGTATTTTGTTTCCTCATCTGTTTTTCTGGGCAGTTGATTTTTTTTTTTAGAAATATTCATCCATTTTACTTAAATTGTCATCTGTACTGGTATATAGTTGAGGAATATCTCGTTTCTGTTTTCATTCCTTTCAGTTATGTCTGACTCTTCATGACTCCATTTAGGGTTTCCTTGTTAAAGACACTTAGGAAGGATTTGAGCCCAGATTTTAACTTAGGAGGATGTCTTCCTGATTTTCTATACAGCACTCAGTGCACAACCTAGCTATTGGAATAATTCTTAATAATTACTTTGATTTCATCTTCATTGTTGATGCATTCACCCTTTTTTGAAATAGCAATTTTCTCTTCTTTCCTTTTTAAATGAAATTAATCAATGACATCTACTTTCAATGAAACTAGCTTCTAGTTTTATTGATTAATTCAATATTTTTTGTTTGTTTTACTTTCAGTTTCATTAATCTTTTTTTTTTGAATTTCAGGATTTTCATTCTGATGTTTAAGTGGGATTTAATATTTATTCTTTCTATTTTTTCCTTTTTTAGCTGCATTAATCTGTTCTTTCTCTTTTTTATTGATGTATGCATTTAAAGACATAAATTTAACCCTAAGTACTTCTTTGCCTGCATCCCGCAAAATTTGAAATGTTGACTCATTGCTGTCTTTAATAGAATTATTTTTTGTTTCTATGATTTGTTCTTTGAGACACTTTCTTTAGGATTCAGTTATTAAGTTTCCAATTAAGCTATAATTTAGCTTCCATGACCTTTTATTAAATGCAATTTTATTGTATTGTTCTCTATAAAGAGTGTATTTAATACTTTTTTGCTGTTCTGCATTTGATTGTGTGGTTTTTATGCCCTGTTTGTGGTCAATTTTTGCTAAGGTGCCATTTGCAACTAAGAAATGGGTATACTCCTTTCAAGAGGGAAGGGACCTTCTTTTTGAATTGATTTGTACTGCCAACAATTAGCATAAGACCCACAGAGCTTAACAAATGCTTACTGGCTAGATGACTGGGGCTTTACTGTCACTCTGATTGATGTTATGGATAAAGCACTTATTTGAGCATTGGATTTCCATTAGGCTACTGGGGTTCCAACCTTAGCTCTGTCCCTGGAACTTTGGCCAAGGTGTTTAATGTCTCTGAGCCGTAGTTTCCTTATCTTCCAAAGGGGGCAGGTTGGGTGATTCTGAAGTCCTTGGCAACTCTGAAGTTCTGACTTTGCTTCACTGTATCATTCTATAATCTGTTCTTTGGGCTCTGCTTCTCTTCTAAACACTTCTTCCCATGTTTATCTGCTTTCCCCACATGTAGCATTCTTTCTGGCTCAGCACTATTCTCCTTTATTCATAGAACATGATTTGTGAAGCCATTGCCTGGTCACTGGACACAGCCAGTGGTATTCATGGTGAATTTCCCCATTCTCTGCCAAATGTCTAGATGATTTTCTTTCTCATCATCCCCAATCCCCTCCCCACCCCCAAATGTCATCCCTTATCAGTTCCACATTCAAACATTGCCCAGTGTGCTCTTCCAAAGATGCTAGTGATGTACCCAAGAATATTTATTTCTATCCATGGATAACTAAGCCATCGTTCTTTTTCTTTTTTACTCACAGAATACATGGCTTCCTTAGTCTTGTTGCAGTTCAGGGTCAGTTCTGTTTAATAAAAGATTTAATAATTTTTCATATACATATGTGTGTGTCTTCCCAGTGTGCATGTTCTTAGTGCTTAGTAAGTGCTTAGCACAGTATCTGGCATACAATAAATTATTAATAAATGTTTCCTGTTGTTCAGTCATTTCAGTTTTGTCCAACTTTCCATGACCCCATTTGAGATTTTCTTGGCAGAGAGACTGGACTGGTTTGCCATTTCTTTCTCCAGCTCGTTTTAAAGATGGGGAAACTGAGGCAAATACAATTAAATGATTTTCCCAGGGTCACACAGTTAAGTAAATGTCTGATGCCAGATTTAAAGTCCAGTCTTCCTGACTCCAGGCCCAGCACTCTATCCATTGCACCACCTAACCACAGAATAAATGACTAAATAAATGGTTGCTTGTGACTTTTGCCTCTTTGTCTGATGCCATGATCCTAGGATTTGAGAGGGGAGGTGGGTCCTTCTAAGAGAGGCTAGGTAGTGGCAAGGATTCTACAGCAGACCATATCTTTATAGTCACAGGAAAGAAAACACTCAGAGGATACAAGATCTTCCTGTACTTTTTAAGCATTGACATTAAAAGGGCTGTGATTTATTAGAGTACAGTGCCATCCCAAAGGCTACCTTGAAATAAGATATCTTCCTAGAACATTTCATGCTTATGCAAGATTTCCTTAAAGACAACACAACTGCGGTAAACAGCTTTGTTTGATATCTCTGTATTAATATTAAGTGAGACATAAGACACAGGAACATCTACCAAAATATTTGCTTTGTTTAAACAATTTATAGCATCTATCTGATTCTGAAAAGATTTCTGGGTCAGTAATTGATGCTTTTCTATCATTTAGGACATAGTCATATGTAATTTTAATGTCATTAGAAATTCTAAATATTTAACTCCTTCTGACTCTTTTTTCAAAAAGCATTCATGATACACAATCACAAGACTATTGACTATTGTCCAAAACCTTGATCTTTCATTTTTTTATATGAAACCTTTTTTCCAACATACTTTTATTTTTTTACTGTTCTCCTGCTTTCTGTCCTTCACCTTGAAGTCACCTAGTACCAGTTCTACTTTTAATCTGATTAAATGATGATGCATGAACTTTGTTCAATGCTCTAACTCCTTGGAAGTGTATTGCTCTGCAGCATAGAAGGCAAAAGACTTCCTCCTTCATTTTTTTCTTGCTTTTAAAATATCCTCATTTCATGCCATGCATCAAGGCCAGCAGTTTTGTGAGTTCATTTTCTCTTCAGAATTTCAGCTCTACAGAGCACTTGCTGAGTGTCTCTGTGTCACATGCTTTCCATTATGATTTATCACCCCCACGTATTTCATGATGCAGGTGGCCTTGGAAACGGGGTTTCTACTGTTGTTCTAAGGGGATCTTTGTCCTCTTCCCATTCTTCTAACAAAAGTAGGGAAGTAAATTGGTTTAATTGAGCTGGGAATTACAGCAAGGTGTCTGCTCTATTTAATACCAGAGAATATCAAGAAAGGAGAGGAGGGAGGATTACTTCTAGGTACCTTGTTCGACTGCAAAGAGCTCTGATGGCCATATAAGCTAAGGAGGTTGGAGGCTCACCTCTCCCCACACTCCTGGAGTTAATACATGAGTTCTTAAAGTATTTGTTTCTGCCTTTATTTTTTCTGAGACATATTTGTGAAGATTCTTTTAAATATCCCAGAATGTAAATAGCTGTTTGTCTTTGTTTAATAGGAAGAAATAAAAGCCCTTCCTTAATCTTTAATCTAGGCCAAATTCCTTATGATTCTTTTCTGAATGGAGAAGAAGAAAGGAAATCAGCATTTATTAAACTTCTACTGTGTGCCTTGCATTGTGTTAAGCCTCCTGAAAATGTCTCAGTTGAACCTCACAACAGCCCTGGGAGATAGGTATTATTACTTCCCCCATTTGATAGTTGAGGAAACTAAGGCAGGGAGAGGTTAACTGACTTTCCCAGAATCAGAGAGCTAACAAGTGTCAGAGGGTTGATAAGAACTCCAGGTTTCCTGAGTGTCTGGTCCAGCTCTCTCTGCACTGTGGCCCTGCCTACCTGCCAAGGCAAATTACTATTCATTTCAAGCAGCATTTAATAAGCTTCTAATGTGTGTTATACATGGTTGACTAAAGATATATATCTGAGACATTTTTATATCTTCCATTTGAAGGTCTGTATCTGTTGTTAGACCCAGATGACTCCAGAGGAGCAGGGGAAGCTGGTGACTTTGAACTGGCTTGGGACTTCACTTAAATCCAGTTCACTTGCATGTCATAGCATGACCAACCTTTGAGAATGATGGACAAACAAACAGCAACAATGATAGAAGACGTAGTAGTATTTCATCATGGCAGGAGCCCTGGTCAAAAAGTCCAGCAGATTTATTCTGCCACTCTGGGTCCTAAGGCACAATTTCTTTACCCCATCAGTAATATCAAAGGATTTCCAGCTGATTTCATATCAGCCCTCCCCCAGTTTTATGCACTCTCCTTTGTAGAGAAGCTGCTTTCGAGCATTTGCTGTGGGTGACATTTCATGCCTCTTTGTCTTTGCAGAAACTGATGTCCATATCCGAAATATCCCCACCCTCCCTTTAAAGCCCAGCTTAGGCTCCACCTTCCTCCCACATGAGAATTTTCCGGTTGCCCTCAATGTGCCTGTCCTTCTGTGTTTCTTAAAAGGAAGCAATATCATTTTATATGTAACACTTGCTCTTGTTTTTGTCATAGACCTCTTTGGCCTTCTGGGAAAGTCGATAAACCTCTTCTCACTGTAATATTTTTAAATGCATAAAGTATATGAGATCACAAAGGAAAACACAAGTCAATGAAAGCAGTGATATACTTTTCCACCCCTCTGAGTCCATGAACTAGTCCATGAGATCTATTTATGAATCTGTTGCCAACAGTCATCTATAGGCTGCTGTTTAAGAACCCATGATATGTAATTTGTATTTCTTTGTGCCCCAGTTGTGTCCCCTAAGTTTAACTTCAGGGAAGCTTCTTGATGAAAACAAAGATTGTTTTGTTTTTTCTCTGAATCCACAGTACTTTATACCCAGTGGGTACTTAATATATATTGAATTAAATAGAACTGAACTAGGTTACCAATAAGGTCCCTTTTAGCTTTATGATTATTTGGATATAGCTTTTCTTGGGACTGTTTAATAAGGACAAAAGAAAGCTATGCTATGTGGGTGGATAATGTCAAACCTCCAGAGTTTGGTCTAAGAAAGACAAAGAGAATTATGTTGTATATGTGTTTATTTCTTTCGAAGTGGGCGGGCTTGCACGTGAAGCTGCAGTCAGAGCTGAGTTCCCTTTGGGGTCAGGCTGCACAGATTATAAAGCCATGAAGCAAGGAATTGTCCCTGACTCAGGAAGTCTCTGCAAGCTTCATTCGGTCTTGTGGTTGCTGACATAGCAAGAGAATTTTCAGTTCACTCACAGAGCATCACAAAGCATTGTCGGCACGTCAGTCCAGAAGGGCTCAATTTATCCTCTCTGATGGGTCAGTCTGGATTTTTTACCATCTTTAGGTGTTGAGGGGCTCAAGAGGGTCTCCCACTGAGATCACTAGGGAATCTAGTATCCCCTGTCATATCCATCAATGAATCAACCCCAGACATCTGATTCACCATCAACAGGAAAACAAGAGTGTACAAACCTTAAACCTCCCCACTACACACACATGCCTCCTAACACCCTCCCCTGCCTCCAGAAGAGCTGGCTATGACCAAGAGGAAAAGAAGAAAAAAATTGGATAACAAAGTGATGTAAGAGGGGAGAAGTGGACAGGAGGAAATTGAGGTCAACAGATTTTCTAGTGATTGGGTTCTGCCCAAATGCTTTCAACTCAATCTTAGAATGTTTCTGTGGGGAGAGCAGACAGAAGGGTCTGATCCCTGTTCTTCCCCATTGAACCTTGGGGTCTGAAGTTCAAGACCAAACTGGTTCTTCACACCTGGGTTCATTTGCAGGTGAATGCCAAATGACTCAGTCTTGTGAATGCATTAACTCATTCTGTAGTTCAAAACACCTCTGAAGATAACCAAAATTAATTCTTTCATACATTTATTTATTACATCCTACCTTCTTTCATTCATCCAACTAATATTTGATGATCAAGAAACAAGCATTTCAAAAAATTAAAACATTTTTAAATATCACACACACACATATCCTAATGGAATCCACCCTCCCTGATCTCCTGCTTCAGAGTCAGCTTTTACAACAAAGAATAAAAAAGTATATATTATTTCAGTAAAACTAAACCACTCATACCAAACATCTGACTTTATATGCAGTGCCCCTAACCCATAGTGTTCTACCTCTACAAAGAAATGTGAGACAGATTATGTTATCACATCTTTTCTTTGGGGCCAAGTTCACTCATCATAATTTCTCAGCCTTCAGTTATGATTATTTTGTTTCAGGGGGATTTTTTAAGCCCCTTCTATGGACTAAGCCAGGGATGGGGAACTTGTGACCTTGAGGCTCCATGTGGTCTCTATGTCCTGAAGAGCTACCCTTTGACTAAATCCAAACTTCTTGTTCTGTGAAGTTTGGATTCAATCAAACAGTAGCCCTTGAGGACCTAGGGGGCCATATGTGACCTTGAGGCCACCAGTTCTCCACTCCTTCACTAGGCATTGTGGGAGGTACTGAGGATACAAAGATAACAACTTAACACTATGATGCCCTAGAGGAATGTAGGTAGCCTTGAACTATGTGGTGTGGGGAATTCTGAAAGGTACACTTTCTGTCCAAAAAGTACTTCCAGTCTAGTTCAGAAGCCATGACATGCCCATGTGAAATGTTAAGCAATAGAATGAAAGTTACAAGAAACATTATAAATCATCCTATGCCTGAATGTAAATTGAGTGAAAACACGAGTGCTCTAGATGGAGAGAAGAGAAAGTTCTTCCTCATCAGAAAGAGCTGGAGGAGCTGGGGATGTCATTAGAATGCAGAAGCCTGAGCCATTTATGACTCTTTGTACCAGGTTTACTTCTTATATCGTGCTAAGGTCACTTTTCCTTCTACAGGTTGGCTCCAGGGTTCTGCCTGCCACCCCCCGCACTGGGGATGTCCTTCCTTTAAATGCTCAGCCTTTATAAAGTTAGATTGTTCTGCCTATCTTTTATCTTCAATCATTCTTTCCTTGATGCATTGCAATCTGATTTTATTTTCCATCATTACTAAAATTTCTCTTTAAAGTCTTTAATGATGTCATCCTTATTGATAAGCTGATGGTCCACATCCCTCTTGATGTCTTTGACTTGATCTTGATTATTTCAATGAATAAATAAGAAATATAATACAACTGCCCTTAATACAGCATTATTGAATTTCATTGAATTAAAAATCAACACTGCTGACCAAATCCTTTTCAGACACTCTCTTTTGGGGCTTTCATGGCTCTGTTTTCTCAGGATTCTGTTTCTAACTCATTTCATTCATTTTTGAGTTTCTGTTGCTCACCTTTAATCCTCCTACTCCATAAATGATTGGACCCAAAAAGTTCTCTGCCTGCGTTAGCTCCTCCTCTACCACCGCAGTCATAACTATCACTTCTCTTAGCTTGTTGATGTCTTTCAATGGCACCATCACTGTCCTAATCATAAAGGCTTCTCAACTGGGAACCATTTTTTGGCTTTTCTTCTTACTCAGCCCCCTCCCAAAACAGATAGATTTGAAGGTCAAAGGCTTTGAAAACCTACAAGAGCTATTAAATCCTAACTACTTCTTGTGGTTGCTGTTATCTACTTGGTGAACATCTACAAAAATCGCATGTTTTTTCATGTCAGTGATTTATTCATATTTCTCCCTGTTTCCCCTGTTGGATTGTCAGCTCATTGGTGGCACACAGAATATGTATGACTTCTCTTGGCATCCCTAGCATCAATATCATAGGTCCTTCCTACATCATTATTGAATTAAATTGAAACAGCAGTAGTTTTAATTTTCTTATAGCCTTCTTCACTATTTCAGAAACCAAAGGTTATTTTCTTGATAGAAAATAGATACATCGATTCAAGTTGTAGAAATAATGGTGTGAACAAAGAATCATTGCATTTTATCTGTGATTTTGACTAAGAATTCTTCATGTAAATTTCAGTTTTCAAATGAACATTCAGTGTCATCTAAACACTATTTCCATTTCCCCCTCTTCCACCAATTTGCCATTATTTTAAAGGGACGTTTGCAGTGATGAAGACAAGTGGACTTTTAATTTTCATTGGCTATCAATTAGATAGAAATTGTGGGAAGACTGAAGGATGTGGAGTTCTCAAAGACCTAAATGCATTTCCCACCTTGGACACTAGTTAGTTGGGGGGAATATTGGAAAGACATTTAATCTCTAAGTTATAGTCTCCTTCTCTGTGCACAGGAACAATTATCCTTTATGACCTGTCTCACAGGGCTATCACAGACATTAAGAAAGGAAATATGTATGATATTCTAATCAAACGATTGTTATTATATTTAAGACTATCTCTGTGTTCCCCACCCCCACCACAATTTAGTTAATACCTTCAAATAGAAGAGATCTCACTGAAGCATCTACCCCCTTCACTGGTGCAGATTATAACCACTCACATACTCTTCTGCCATATGAAGAATAGCCTCATTGCCCCATATATATTGCACAAATTAGGGAGAGGGAGTATTTACCAACAGCACTGAAAAGGAAAATTCCTCCTTGGGATTTGTCACCCTGATTAACGAGGCAAAACTCAGGACAAAGAGAATTAAAATGATTGCTTTATGTGTATATCAAGGGAGCAACACTTTCACAGGTTGACCACTGAAGATGAGCGATGCATCTTTCATAGGTAACTTTAAGACAATTAAGATAGGTCCCTCTTTGCAGAACAGCTTTAGTCCTTACATCTCAGTTCATCCCCAAGGGAGCAAAAAGGTGGAAGGTACAAAAGTCACAGGTAGGAGGCAGGTGACAAAGAGCAGGTAATGCACAAAGCTGAAGACTTGGCGTCTCCTTCCTCAACACAGCCTCCCCCAATACTGACTGAGAAGCAGAGTTGAGAACAATGGGTCACTGAGTCAATATGATCATACATCTCTCTGACAGTGTCTTTTATACTGCTTCTCTAAGTATAAATCTTGGTCCATAAAAATTTCAGTCTTCTCGTACCCTCCATGAACTCCCCATTGCCCTTCAGATGACCATCAAATTTATTTCTTTGTTGACTGTGGTATTCTATGACTCAGAATCACATCACACCATTGAGGGAAAATATTACCTTTTAAAAAGATGGCCTTTTGTTTCAAGGAGATACTCATGGTCACTAAATGTAAAACATAATTTCCCCAAAGGAATCCAACGTATATTTTTGTTTCAAGGAGATACTCATGGTCACTAAATGTAAAGCATAATTTCCCCAAAGGAACCCAACATATATTCCTGCTTCTGGTCACTTTTCTCCCCAGTTGTCTATAAAAGGGATCATTTCCTTTTATTTCATTTCTCATCAGCTGCTCTGCTTGGGTTCAACTCAATGAATACCATGCCCCTGTGGCAGGTACCCTTTGGTGCCCTCTCTTTTTGCCATTCCCCATTAGAGAGTAATTTTTTGTAGGCAATGACTATCTCTTTTTTTCTTATTTGTATCTGACACATAGTAGTAACTTAATAGACATATAATGACTTTTGATTATTGTATCAAGTCAGGATATTTATATTGTGAATAAATTCTCTGGGTTTTCCATCTAACTGCGTATGATAGTTTGGACAAAAGCTGTTGTTCATCATCTTGGGTCTTCTTGAATGAATATTTAGATCCAAGTCTTCTGAATGAGTATAGATCTACATTAAGATGACTTTCATGGTCTGATCCAATCAGTACAATGCCACTTATAGAAAGGCAATCAAAATCCCCTGTAGGGAATTGTTATTCCATTTGGCTGCTACAATGGGCTTCCTCTATGATGGAACAACACCTTGGCAAAGTATGGCTCCCTGTTTTCTGTTTGTTTATTCGGTATAAGAACATTATTAAAGGAAGGCTTTTTTTAAAAAAAAACCTTCAAGGAAATGGTTTTGGTTTTGTAAGGTGGTAAATGGTGTCAACCTGAAACTTTGATTAAAGGAGGCAAATGGGTTACGTGATATATCAATTCGTACTGTTTTATTCCCTTAAAGCTAGCAGAATGCATGTATACATGTAGCAAGATAAAAAGTGGCTGTTAAAATAATGACAAGCCTTTTTATATGTTTTAGGACAATCCCAACTCAGGATGTCTGTGTCCCTCAGATTTATGGTCTCCATATGTGTTTAACCACACCATGAGAAAAGAAGTTTCTTAGATGAATAAGTTGCAAATACAGTAAGACAACGGATAAAATGTCAATTAAAACTATGATCCCAGAATATCTGTTTTTCCCCTGTATGTCCATAGGATACCACAATAAGAGAAGTTTGACTATTCAAGGCAATGCCTGTTCCTAGGCATGCTGTCCTTTAGTGGTTATAAACAGGAAGAATGCTCGTGGTCACCCTTTTCTCACAACAGTCCTATGAAATAGGTGCTGTCAGTATCCCCATTTTATAAATAGGGAAACTGAGGTCAAGAACTTTTAAGTGAATTGCTCAGGATCACACAGCTAGTGAGGGTCTGAGGCAAGATTTGAATTCAGTTCTTCCTGAGTTCAAGACTAGCACTATCTACTCACTGTCTTTCAGACATTCTTCTTTTCAGAGAACTTGAGAATAGCTCCCTCAGTATCTTTGAAACTGGGTCACACACAGTGCTCCTCACATGCACACACACACACAAACAGATCTTATCTGGAAATACTTGGAATTGTCTCACTATTTTTTTGACTAGAAAGCATGGGTCAGGATTTACTATTAACCATGATTTAATAGTATTTTCTTCAAACATGCTAATGGCTTTCTTCCCTTTCCCTCATCCTCTGTCTACCCAGATAAGCTTCCTTCTTTGGGACTCAGTTTGTCCTGTATCACTGGCCAGATTTTGATAAATTTCCATGTGATATCTTCATTTGCTGCTCCAATATCTTCATTGCAATTCCTGGGGTAACACTCTGTAGGAAGGAACAGGATTCATTACAAATGCATGGTACACCCCCTCAAAGTACTCTGATCATTATGAAAGCTGAAGCTACATTGTTTACCTGTCATTCTACCTGTGTCAGGAAGAGTTTAGAGGCAGCTAATGAGCAATGAGGGAAGCTTGAGACTCACAAAGTGAAGGACTAGTGGGCAAATCTGGCGCAGACATTGACACATAATTTGGGGAAGGTCGATTGGTTTCCCTGAGCTTGAGGGTCCTTAACTGTAGGATGGGAATAAAATATTTGAACCATTAAACTTGGAGGAAAGAAATGATTTGCAAGCATGAAGACATGTGTTAAGCATCTATCTGATTATATCTACATCTCTCTCCCCTTATCTATCCATAATCTATTATGTGCAATCATGGTGCTGGCAACTTCCTTCCATCGTTCTGTTACCACCATGTCAATTATTGTTCTTTATTTATTCTGCACTTTGTAGTTAAACTCCTCACAAAGGTCATCTACCCAGTTTCCTCCACTTTGGATTCTCTTACTCTTTTTTAAAAATTTTTTTAGTAATTAATTTGTTTTCAGTTTTCAACAATTGTTTCCATAAGTTTTAAATTTTCTCCTGCTCCCTCTTCCCTCCCCAAGATGGTATGCAGTTTTATAGGGATTCTACACACACATTCTTATTAAACACATTTTCATGTTAGTCATGTTGCATAGAGGAATTGAAATGAATTGGAGAAACCATGTGAAAATTTAAAAAAAAATAACAAAAGAGGAAATTGTCTGCTTCATTCTGTATTCTGACTCTATAGTTCTTTCTCTGGATGTAGATGGCATTTTACCTCATAAGTCCTTTGGAAATGTTTTAGGTCCTTACATTGCATTAGTGAAGGGCTAAGTCTATCAATTATAGTCCTTGCACACTGTGGCTCTTACTGTGTATAATGTTCTCCCGGTTCTGCTCACTTTACTTAACATCAGTTCATTTAAATCTTTCCCAGTTTTTCTGAAATCCTCTTGTTAGTCATTTCTTCTAGCAAAATAGTATTCCAGTGCATTTATATACCACAACTTGTTCAGCCATTCCCCAACTGATGGGCAATCCCTTGAATTCCAGTTCTTGGTCACAACAGAAATAGATCCTATAAATATTTTTATACATGTGGGACCTTTTCCCGTTTTTATGATCCCTTTGGGATACAGTCTTAGAAGTGGTATTGTTAGGTCAAAGGGAATGAGCGTTTTTATGGCCCTTTGGGCATGGTTCCAAATTGTTCCCTAGAATGGTTGGATCAGTTCACAGTTCCACCAATAATGTGTTCTAACTCTCCCATATATTCTCCAACATTTATTCTTTACCTTTACCAGTCAACCTGATAGGTGTGATGTGGTACATCAGAGTTGTTTTGATTTGCATCTCTCTAATCAATAATGATTTAGAGCATTTTTTCATATGACTGTATATAGCTTTAGTTTCTTCCTCTGAAAACTGCCTGTTCATATCCTTTGACATTTATCAATTGGGGAATGACTCATATCCTTGAAAATTTGACTCAATTCTCTGTGTATTTTAGAAATGAGACCTTTATCACAGACACTAGTAGTAAAAATTCTTTCACAGTTTTATGCTTCCCTCCTAATCTTGGTTTCATTGGCTTTGCTTGTGCAAAACTTTTTCAATTTAATGTAATCAAAATTATTCATTTTGCATTTCATAATATTCCCTATCTCTTGCTTTGTCATAAATTCCTCCATTCTACATCAGTCTAACAAATTATTCCTCAGTCCCCCAAATTATAGTATCAGCCTTTATACCTAGATCATGCATCCATTTGGACTTTATTCTTGTGTACGGTATCAGGCATTGGTCTATGCCCAATTTCAGCCACACTTTTTTCCAATTTTCCCAACAGTTTTTGTCAGTGAGTTCTTATCACAGAAGCTGGGGTCTTTGGGTTTATCAAACAGTAGACTACTACATTAATTGACTACTGCGTCCTCTGAGCCTAACCTATTCCACTGATCTACCCCTCTCTTTCTTAGCCAGTAGTAAGTGATGATTGCTGCTTTATAATACAATTTGAGATCTGGTAGGGATGGGCCACCTAGCATTTATTTTCATTAATCTACTTGATATCCTGGGCCTTTTGTTCTTCCAGATGAATTCTGATATTTTTTTCTAGCTCTTTAAAATAATTTTCTGGTAGGTTGATCAGTATGGCACTGAATAAGTAAATTAATTTATGTAGAATTGTCACATTTTTTTAAAAATATTGGCTCAGCCAACCTAGGAACAACTGATGCTTTTCCAGTTATTTAGATCTGACTTTATTTGTGCAAAAAGGGTTTTGTTCTGGTATTCATATAGTACCTGGATTTGTTTTGGCAGGTAGATTCCCAGATATTTTATAGTGTCCACTATAAATGGAATTTCTCTATCTCTTGCTGTTGACTTTGTTAGTAATATATAGAAATGCAGATGATTTATGTGGGTTTATTTTGTAACCTGTGACTTTGCCTAAGTTGTTTATTATTTCAAGTAGATTTTTTTTACCTGATTCTCTAGGATTCTCTAAGTATATCATCCTATCATCTGAAAAGACTTATTCTCTTTTTAATTTTTTACAATCTGACTTCCCATCTTATAATCCCATAGAAACTGCTCTCTCTAAAGTTATTAATGATCTCACAGTTATCAAATCCAGCAGCCTTTTCTCAACCTTCATTCTTTTTGACCTCTATGAAGGTTTGACAGTGTGAACCATCCTTTCCTCTTTCATGTTCTCTTCTTTCTAAATTTATGGTACACCCTCTCTCCTGGCTCTCCTCCTACATCTCTGCCTCTGCCTCTTCTGTTTCTTTTGTGATATCCTCCTCCAGATCATGCCCTTAGACTGTAGAGGTCCCTCAGTGGTCTGTCCTGGGCCCTCTTCTCTTCTTCCTTCATACTCCTTCGTTGGCTGATCTCTTCTGTTCCCATAGATCTAATTACTATCTTTATGTTGATGATTCTCAAATCTACGAGCCCTACTCCAATCTCTCTACTCACCTCCAGTCTCACACCTCCAAAACTCTCTCAGACCACTCAAACTGAAGGTCCAGTAGAGATCTTAAATTCAGTACATTCAAAACAGATCTTGTAGCCTTTCCCCCTATTCCTCCACATTCTCAGAGACCTGTCCCTGGAAAAGAGCTAAGTTCAAGTCTTGCCTCAGACAACTGTGGTTCTGTGACCCTAGGCAAGTCATTTAGCCTCACTGCTCTCAGCAGCTCTCTAAGAATATAAATCTCAAGGAAGATGCTAACTTCTTTGGTAGAAGGAGGTTCTTCATCTTCAAGTTCCCTATATCAGTGAATTCACAGACCTATCTATCACCTATGCACTTTAAAAAAAGTACAAAATTGAGGACTATCCCTTTTCTCCTCTCCTCTCTCTCTCTCCCTCCCTCCCTCCCCATGATTTTTTTGATACCTTAGTTTTATGATTCTGATACTCCAAGAGTTCACTGACATTGAATCTAGGAGACTGATTCCAGTGGTACCCTCAGCATGTATACTAATGATGAGGGGCTGGTCATAGATTTTTTGGTGAGGTAAAATCCTTTCAATACAGTGTACAGTCAGCCTGTGATAGCACAAGACTGCAGACCAGGCCCATGCCTCACTCCAATGGCAAAGTCAGTGTGTGAGGTTCAAATTCAGTGGTTTCGAATTTACTTGGAATGAAGTAAAATGAATGTATTGATTTATACAATAGACTACTAATATTGACATCTTTACAGACCTAATATGCAGCACATCCTCTTCTGGCTACAGTCTCTTGTTTTGTATCATTTTGCACTGAGCTTACATGACTGACAAATATTCTTGAATTCATCATTATAAAAACCTACTTTGGAGAGAAAGTGTACTTTCAATGAAAAGCACATTTTTTCCAATTTTATATTAAACTGTAACCCATATATATATATATATATATATATATATATATATATATATATATCCATTAAATATATACTAAATATATATATATATATATTCACTAAATATATATATATATATATATATATATATATATATATATATATATACATGTTTAGTGAATTTAAATTAACTGAGTGTCTAGGTCATTTAAGCATACTTTATCTGCACTTCTTGGATACACTTCTTAACTTTTTTATTGCAGATTTTTAATTACATTTTTACTTATTACATGTGGTCTAGTGTTGGGTTGTAGTTGTTGATCTCCATTTGAGAATTTCTATTATTTTGAAATAATTTGGCTCAGTGCATCAAAATATTTGTTAAAGTTAATCATTCCCTCAATGGGGAAAAAGGTTCCAGGACTATTCACTGTAAAAAAAAAATCCCCAAGCATTCTGATGAAAATGAACACCCACTTAAAAGTTCACCTGAACTTCATCCAAACATTGAAGTTCATTAGTAAAAATTCCCTTTTTCTTATCTTCAGTACTCTAAGTCTTTGCACTGAGTTGCACAGGACAAGCATTTTTTAAAAATTATTATTCTTAGTGATAGCAGCTGATCCTAGATTTGGATGATTCCTGAAGCACTTTACTTCTATTTGCCAACATCAGCTACAATATCTCTAACAGTCACTGAAGTATATTTTTTAAGAAGTACAACTTATGTTCTTGTATCGGTAAGTACTCTGACATATACAGGGCGGGGAGTAGGGTGCTATCATAGGCTCTTTGATCTGCTCTTCTAAAAGGAAAGGCAACTTTTGAGGGGTTAACAATCTTTTTTGATCAAGCACATATATCATTCACTTAG
The DNA here is from genome assembly GCA_023548195.1 of Bettongia penicillata ogilbyi. NCBI lineage: Eukaryota > Metazoa > Chordata > Mammalia > Diprotodontia > Potoroidae > Bettongia > Bettongia penicillata. Next base: position 741,388 of record JAJHZJ010000812.1, read on the forward strand.
TTCAGGAAATCAACAGACAGCACTTCCAAACTATCTGACATAAGTAATACATATATCACAAATCAACAGACAAATCCAACTGTCTTACCACAGCTGCCAGAGAGGGGAGCACCAACAGCTGGGTTTTCAAAGCCAGAGACTTCTTAGCAGCTTCCCAGAGTCTCATCTGGCACACCAAGCTTCTTCCAAAAACTAAGCCCCAAAGTCAAACCCCACCCTCAGAGTATTTAAAACCTTTATAGAGTCACAGGGCATCACAACCCTTGAGATTTACAAAATGTGTGGACCTTCCTACAAATCTTCCCTAATTGAACTCCCCTTAATGGACAGTCCCAGTAATGGGTGGGGAAGATCTTTAATCACATTAATACAATACATATACTGTTTCTAGTTAAAGAAATTTGTTTTTGTCTTTCACCCCTAGTAAAGACTCTTGATTAATAAAAGCAAGATTCCAGAGGCACTTGATTATCTAAAACAAAAACAACAAAATACCCTACTGGGTTAGCTCTTGTAATCCTTGGAATAATATTTAGTTTTAAAAATCATAGAATTATTTTAAGTGACCTGCACATGACACAAAATCTAGCACTCTATTCCAAAGATCTCAGTAAAGGCGGGGAAATCAACTTAATATGGTTGCATCTGATGTTCTGAATCCATCTTGTTTCTGTGGCAGCCTACATGAAATCATATCAAAACAAGTGCTTCTCCCAAGTAATTCACTCACCACCATGATTTGTGAAAAGCACATATCACTCATTTAAGATGGCTAAATAAGTATGTTGGTCCATTGGGGAAATCAATCTGTGATTCTTTCGAATCACAAGCCCCTTCTCTAGTTCAAGTGTCAATCTTTTCATAACATCTCAACTTCTCTGTCTTTTTCCATATATTTTTTCATAATGTATTGTCCTAAAAGGGAAAAATGAATGACCTAGTGGTGACAATGAGTCACTAGCAGATATACCTTCCAGTGGCAGTGAGGCAACAAGAATCACAGAGGGTGATGAGCAGCAAATGATGGCCCACCTGTGCATACCAACTGTCAGAGGGCACACTGCCAAAGGGGCAGGTGCTCTAGTATTTTGCTTCCCACACAGTTGGTGTTTAACAAATGTTTGGTAAGTGCTGTACATTTATTCCCTCCAATAGTGAAATAATGTTTCAAAAAAATAAAAAATATGGCATGAACAGCCTTTGATGGAAGTAGGTTCTTCAGTCTTGGAGATCTTGAGGCAGAGGCTGGTGTAACTGTGCCTGGGAATTTTGTAGATTGGAGCTGAATGCCTCTGAGGCCCCTTTTGGCTATGAGATCCTGTGGTTCTGCAAGGGAGTGACCAAATATCTAAACTTTCTCATTGTTCTTCCCTCTCAGTCCCATTTTTTTTCCTCCCTTCATCCCCAGCCCTCCCACTAAACACTTCCCTGACATGTGATCTCTGTTCCTTCAAGAATACTCCTACCTAGCTGTTCACACCTAGCCCAGTAGGAGCAGCAGCCACCTTATCTCTCAGGTGCCCATGTCAATGCTGCAAGGGGCAAAAGAACCTTCTTGGGAACAGAAGTCCACTGCTTCAATTTGACTTGCTTTCAATTAATCCAGTTCTTTTCCTTCAAATCTGTCCTAGTCATCAGGATTTGTACTCACTGGTACCTCTAGATTCCATTTTTGGAGGAATTTTTTCACTTGCGTTTCCCTTGCAAATGCTAATGCAATCATCATCTTCACCCCAATGTAAACCAATCTTCAGGGCCTTATCTTCAATCATTAAATAAACATCATTTATTAAGCCCCTTCTTGGATCAGCTAGGTGGTGCAGTAGGTGGAGTGTAGGACTTAGAGTCAATAAGACTTGAGTTCAAATCAAGCCTCAGACACCTACTAGTTGTGTGACCCTGGGCAAGTCACTTAACCCAAATGCCTCAGTTTCCTTGTAAAATGAGCTAAAGGCAATGTCAAATTGCTCTACTATCTTTGCCAAAAGCAAAACAAAACAAGTGAGGTCATGAAGAATTGAACACAACTGAAAAATGACCGGCCAACCACAAGGAGTGACCACATGCCACTCATTGTACTCACCTAGGGATACAGAAAGAAGCACAAGGCAGTCTTAATGCAAGAGATTAAAATTTAACAGAGACGATATGCAAACTAATGTATACAAAGAAACTTCTACACATGATAAATGGCAAATAATTTATAGAGGGAAGGCACTGGAATTACAAGGATTTGTAAGAATATTCCAGTAAAAAAATGGGACTTTTTGGGGGACTTAAAGAAAGTCAGGAGGGTTAGTAGTCACAGGCATGGGCGACAGCTGGAGAGGATGCTCCCGTGTGAGAGATGGACAGTTTTGTTCATGAAACAGTCAGGAGGTCAGTGTTGCTGCCTTGTTTCAATAACTCTGGCCTCTGCTTTTGCCTGATGATAGAGTGCTGGACTTGGAATTGGGAAGATATGAGTCACACACTTCCTATTTGTGTGATGCTGGGCAAATCTAAGCCTCTGTTTCCTCATCTGTAAAAAGTGAATGATTATAGCACCCACCTCCCAGGGTCATTATATGAACCAAACAAAGTAACGTGTAAAGTACTTTATAAACCTTAACATATTATGTACATGTTTGCTTTGTTATTTCTAGACTTTTATTTTTCTGAAACTTCTTTAGGGTAGTTTCAGTTGGCTTATCCCAAGCCCTCAGCAGTCTGAGAAGCCAGGTAGCAAAAGTAGAAAGAGTTCTGATCAGGGCGTCAGGAGATTATGGAACCATAGCATCAGAGACCTAGAGATGGAATTCATCTTAAAGAAAAATCTAGGCCAATTCTCTCATTTTACAGAGTAGGAAGTAGATTGAAAGTGATTAAATGTTTGCATGAAGTCACATAGGAAACAAATCACCACAGGGAGATCTGAATGGCAGCTGAAAAGTATTATAGCACAATTGCTGAAAGAGGCTTGCACGAAGCCTAGGCACTGGTTGATATGTAGGAGAGAGGCCTTCAATACATTTGTGTTCTTCATAATCTGAGCCTCCATCAGAAGGGGCTATACGCCATAACCCCTCCACTCAACAAGACATGGGAGACAGGCTCTTATAACCTCATAGACTGAGCATTAAGAGGGAGGTCTATACCAACATTCTCCTTTTGCATTTGAGATGCTGAGGCCAAGAGACATTAGGTAACTTGTCTGCAGCTACGCAGGCAATTGCTGGCATGGCTTGGATTTTAATTCCCTTCTTCTGATGCTAGATGCAGCATCCCTTCCCTTGTGCCATTTTCAAATTGAATATGGGTGTTTCTGAAAAAAACAATGAACTGACGTCAGGGCACATTTCAGTTGTTTCAGTCACAGCCGACTTTCTGTGACCCTATTCAGAGTTTTCTTGACAGAGAATGGAGTGGTTTGTCATTTCCTTCTCCAGATCATTTTACCTATGAGAAAACTGAGGCAAACAGGGTTAAGTGAATTTCCCTGGACCACACAACTAGTTAGTGTCTGAGGTCAAATTTGAGTTCACAAAGATGAATCTTCCTGACTTCATTCTATCTTTTTTGCTATCTAGATGAACAAAAATGATGAATTGTGTTCCCAAATGTAGAAGGCAGGGTTTATCACAAAGGCAGGTTTTATCTCATCAGGCACAGATACTATAATTAAGAAAACTGGTATCCCCTAATTTTATCACTAAGGTAACCAAAAAGTCTCTTTTGTTTGTGTCTTCAGCTCCCCAGAACTAACAGGTTATATACACTTTGGGGATTCATCTCTTCTCATATCACAAATCAGGCTGAAATTATTTTCCATATTCCCTATAATGAGCCAGAACTCATGTCCTTGTCTTCTGAGCAAAGCAGAGATAACAGTGCTAGGGAGGGGCAGCTCAGGCTCTTGGACTCATAGAAGCACTCTATGATGATCAGTGATCAGTGTTGGAAAAGGAAAACATAAAGACTCCTTATTGGCAGCCCCGATTCATCTAATAGAGATAGCCCTCCCTCCCCCCGCTCCCCCCCCAAAAAAAAACAAAAAAAAACTGTTTTAAGAAAGGAAATTCTGTTCTCCTAGATTATCCCAAGCAGAAGTCACTAAAATCCAGGGTGTGGTTTAAGGCTCCTTAGGAGAATGAAAGCCTGGGTGGATCTAGGCAGTGCTTCTGCACGGTTGAGTAACTATGAATCATGCCCGAGATTTCTGCTTGCAAGGCCATCTCACTGTTCATTTCCTACAAACCAAATTACTAAAGATATATTTAGAAACTATTTCATTACATTTGGCATTTCCATTGTATTCAAGGACAGTAAACATAAAAGGCATTTATGAAAACGTACAGTTGAAATTGCTCCCACCGAGGGCCAGTCCAAAGTCCTCGGCATCCCCAAATGGCAGCTGTCAAAGACTGCCAGGAACAAAATCAAAGAGGTGGTCTAATCTGGGGATTTATTGGTGGAAGCCCTGTGACCTCATGCCTACAGGATCTGACCAATAAAAACAGAATGTTGTGACATAGATACAGGTATTTTATGGTAAAGGAAAGAAATGTAGAGTCTGTAGAAGAGAGCCAAACCTTTCAGATAGAGGTTTTTGGGTGACATTGGTTTTTTTTGGCAGGATGCAGGAGATTTTCTGATATATTATTCATATGGCTCTAATGGAAAACTATTTTATAAAAATGAATTAATAATGTAGCATGATGGAGTGAGTGGTTAACTATTGTATAAATAAAAATCATAAATAAAGCAGGATACAGGACTGGACCAGCAGTCAGGAATTCCATTCTGCTCCATCCTAAACATGTTTCTCAAGATTTTCTACTGCGCTAAGTAGTGGGGATGTAATTCCAAGAACAAACCAGTCCCTGCACTCAAGAAGGTTACACTGTACAGAGGAAAGGTATAGAACATGTGGCTAATTAAAAGTCAAGAGGTAGAGTATTTGGGTACCTGGGAAAACATCAGGAGAAATCTTGCATGGGAGATGCAACCTGAAATGAGATTTCCTTTTGATTAATGTTTATTTATTTATTTTCAGTTTTCAACTTTCATTTCCACAAAATTTTGAGTTCCACATTTTCTCCCCTTCTCTCCCCTCTTCTACCCCAAAACACTGTGCATTCTGATTACTCCTTTCCCTAATCTGCCCTTCCTTCTATCACACCCCTCCCTTTCCTTATTCTCATCTTCTCTCTTTTCTTATAGGGCAGGATAGATTTCTATACCCCATTACCTTATAACCCATTACATTATACCCCATTTCTTATTTCCCAGTTTCATGCAAGAACAATTCTTAACATTCGTTCCTAAAACTTTCTAAGTTCCAATTTTTCTCCCTTCCTCCCTCCTCACCCATCCCCACTCCGAAGCAATTCAATATAGGCTATATATGTATAGCTTTGCAAAAGTCTTCCATAATAGTCATGTTGTGTAAGACTAACTATATTTCTTTCCATTCAACCTTCCCCCCATTAATTCTATGCTCTCTTTTGACCTTTCCCAGCCAGTTACTTTAATTTTGAATCCTTTGTCAAAAGGAGGGTGTGCTGTAGTGTAAGTTCTCAGTTCCTCCAAGGTGGCACAATCAAGGAGAGGAGTTTACGCCTCTCCTGACCTACATTCTGGTCTGGGAGCTGCTGTAAGCTTTTTCTGCCCAGTATCTGTGAGTAGAATGCCCTGTCCAGAACCTCCACCAGCTCCACCATGTCAACACTCTTCCTCACCCCAGGACCAACACTCAGGGTTGAGATTCAGATCAGCAGCTCAATTCCCCCCAGATCTTCAGGCTGAGGGCTCCAAAAATGGATGCTGCCACCTGCTGCTAGAGGGGCCAGTTCATGTTCCCTTCTCACCCAGGTGAAAGAGCTTTCTTTTGAACTTTCTTTTTAAGCAATCTGGGAACCTCAGCTGCCTCTGGAGATTCCACCCTCTGAGACCATGCACGGCCAAGGTTGGGCTTTGCTCTGCTCCAAGCCTGGTGTGATAGACCTTTCCTGTCAGTCTTTCAGGCTATCTTAGGCTGGAAATCTCTTTCACTCTGTTGTTTTGTGGTTTCTGCTGCTCTAGAACTTATTTAGAGTCATTTTTTACAGGTATTTCATGTGCTATGGGGGAGAGTTTTTACATGTCCATCCTTCTACTCTACCATCTTGACTCCACCCCCTGAAGTGAGGTTTTGAAGAAACCAAGAGTTCCCATGGGCAGAAGAGGCAAAGGGATGAACTTAAGACATCTGGAAAAGAAGGGAAGGAAGGAAACACTATGACAGAGTGCCTACTATGTGCAAGCACAGTGCAAAGCGCTTTCCAAATATGATGTCATTTAATCATGATGTAAATATATAGACTGTGCAGAGAAAGGGAGGGAACATCAGAGGTCCACATGGAGGGGTCATCTACCAGGGCAGCAAGACCTGGCTCACACATTCCCTTGGATGCCCACCGTCTGCTGCCAACAGAGGAAGGGGGATGTCTGAAGAGTTCACAGTCGCTGTTATACTGACTTAAGAAAATGGGGCCATTCAGCTTTGTCACTTTAACTTTTGTCCTCTTTATGTTTAAGGTAACCAAGTGAGCAATAGCTAGTGCTTGTATGGCACTTCCTAGTGGTGGGCACTGTGCTAGGAATTTGACAAATATGATCCCACTTGGTCCTCACAACAACCCTCGGAATTAGGTGCTGTTTTCCTCATTTTACCAATGAGGAAACCAGAAGGCAACCCAAAGTTCAGTGTCTTGCTCAGGTCACACAGCTAGTAAATATTTGAGGCTGGAGTTGAATCAGGTCTTCCTGATTCCAGACCTGACATTCCATCCACTGAGTCACTGAAGGGCCCCCCGTGGATGCTGTGAGTATTGCTGGGCATGGTCCAGGATTCCTCTGTTGTATTCGCCCTGATCCTGCCTGGCTGAATGGAGACATTTTATAAACCTTAATTCCTTATGTGGAAAGGAATTAGGCTATTATTCCTCCCCCTCTTTATGGCTGTTTAGATTGGAGAAGAGAAGACTGGGAAAGGGGCGGAGTTAAAGCTGCATTCCAATATTTTGGGGGTGTCATGTGGAAAAGGGATTCCACTTGTTCCATTTGTCTCTGAAGGGAAGAATTCTGAATAGTGACTAGAAACTACAAAGAGAAATGTCTTTCTAAAAATCCACGTAGTCTGGGAGCTGAAGGGGCTCTCTTAGAGTCTTGTGGACACTTCCTCACTCAAGGTTTTCAAGCAAAAATGGCAACCCTTCTCTGGGGATGTTGGAAAAAGGATTCTTCTTTGGAAATAACTGACATGAAGTGGCTGCTGAGGTCGTAACCTGTAATTGTGTGCAACTCCATTTGGACTCAAAGTGAGGGGGTGCCAAAAGGTTGGGGGGCCAAGGAAGAGCATAAGCTAATTGGGTCTGGGTGTCAAGGGCAGCAAGGTCAGATTTAGGCAACTCATTTGTAAATATTTGTTGAATATCTTAACCTTTGGGAAGTTTCTGAAGAAACTGGGATGGGAAACCTGATTTATTCTGAATGAAGTTATTTTAATTCTGAGTGCAGTTGATTTTACAACACGCACATGAAATTTTATCATATGTTTTTCCTTTATATTTTCAGTTAGAATGTAAGGCATTTTGTTCTCTTAGTTTTATTTTCCCATTTTATGGCAACGTCCTCTAAATCCTGACATAGTTTAGGCTTGTGTTGATTTGGCAGTGACATGAAAGTTATCGTGGAGCAGAAGAAGACTGGAAGGAGAAAGACAGGAAAGGAGTGTATGCCATCATTCCTGAGGCTGTGGGCAGGGCCTGTCCTAGTCCAAGATATGGCAGAGAGAGAGAGAGAGAGAGACAGAGAGAGAGACAGAGAGAGAGACAGAGAGAGAGAGACAGAGAGAGAGACAGAGAGAGAGAGAGAGAGAGAGAGACAGAGAGAGAGAGAGAGAGAGAGAGAGAATGAACACACAAGCAATTCCACAAGGCTTGATAACTGATTGGAGATTCCCCTGTTCATGGTGATTCTGAATAAAAGGGTGAAATCACAGGGAACCCCTTTTTAAGGGAAGAATGAGAAATGTGGTTTAATCCATGCAGACTTTAAGCTGCTGGTGGGAGATTCTGGAGCAGATGCCCTGTAGGAGTTGGGAGTGTGAGTACAAATCTTAGGAGAAGGGCCAGGATTGAGGATAAAGACTTTGGAATCAAATGTGTTGAGTGAAGAGATGAAAATCTTCAATGTCCTTCTATATAAAACCTTGTCAAATCAAATTCCTCTGTCTGAGATTTTAGAACCTCCATAACCTCTTTTGTTCTTCTCCAATTACCCTTTCTGCTATGGCCTCAGACACTTATTACTGTGTGACCCTGGGTTAGTCACTTAACTTTTGCTTGATGTAGTTTTTCTCATCTGTAAAATGAGGATAATGATAGCACCTATCCCCCAGGCTTGCTCTGAAGTCTAAATGAGATAATATGTTCAAAGTCCCTTTAATCTTAAATTTGAATCTTAAATTGCTATATAAAGTATAGCAATGATAACATTGATAATGATGGTGGTGGCATTCTCTGCCTTCCTGTCACTGTCCTAGTCAGGCTTCTCACTGTTCCCTAGTTTGACAACAGTCTCCATTGTGGCAGCTAGAAGTGAACTTCTTTTAATATAGTCTTTTAGTATGGACTGAGTGGGCAGAACCCAGAGGAGCTGCTGTCATCTTAGACATGGCTATGCCACCTCTTACTTCAGCTGATAGTTGCATGGCCTTTTCTGGATGTCATGGAAGATAATGGGTCATTACTTGGACATTCTAAACAGGCAGTTAACACTTAGGCATACTTGCCGAAGTCTTCTGGAAAAATAGAAGCCATGATCCCATAGAAACCAAGACCTTCTCCTCTAATTGGGAATACAAAATAGAAATAGAAAATAGCTAAAACAGAAATGACTGAAAATTAATATTGTACTAAGAATGTAATATCCATTTGTTCGAACATTTGACTTCATAATTTCAGATTAAAAATCAGGGACAAAATAGGATAGACAGACATAAAGATGTATGATTTATTGCTATTAAATTATAAAGTACTATTGCAAGTTAAATCATTCTGCTTTTCTTCTTGACAGGTCCATAGAACTGATAAAAACTATTTAATGATAAAAAAAAATGTATGCCAATGCATGACCCCTCTCTGAAATCAAATGTTAGCCTCTCCTTCAGATGGAGGAGACTTTGGACAGTTTTAGGTACCACATATTAAGAAAGACATCGAGAGACTGGGGATCATTGAAAAGAGCATGGTAGAGAGAGCACTGGAGACGATCCTATGAGAACTGGAGACCATCTTACATCATGGTCAACTAAAGTTATTGACTTATTTAGATCAGAAAGGGGAAGACTGAGGGGGCTTATGAAACACAAACACACACACATGCACACACACACACAGCACACTTAATATTAGGGAGGGTCCACATGCCACTCAGAACTTCTATTCTCCTAATTAAACATTCTATGTGTCTTATATGTATGTAACATGTAAGTTAATAACTTTTTTGTGTATATTATATATATATAATGGATATATACATACCCCTATATATACACAAATATACATCTACACAGACATACATCCATACAGAGAGATAAGGAAAGAGAGAGACAGAGAAGGCTGAAGGAAGGGTCAGACTTGTTTTCCTTGGCCCAAAAAGGCAGCAAAAGGAGCGATGGGGAGAAGGTACAATAAGGCAGATGTTCTTCGTCTCAGTAAAGGAAGACTTCCTAGAAGGGCTGCCCCAAAGCTGATAACTCTGAGAGAGGGGACTCTTCTTAGGTTTTGAGTTCCAAAGTCCTGATAATCCATTCCAACTTGGCACTCCTGTGCATAGCATGCATTTACATAGTGATTAAAGGAACGTCACTCTGATTGCATAATCACTCAGACAAAAATATATATTGAAGAATGATCACTTATAGTCACGCAAGACAGCTGTGTTCTCCTTAATGCATTCATCCATCTCCTGTTTACCTGCTGCTCCCAGATATGAAGCTTATGAAAAATGGTAGTGGTATGGAAATGCCATGATCTAGGGCCAGCCTGCCAGCCTCTGCCCATTGCTTTGAAGAAGTTCCAGTTGAAGAGAAGCTCCTGGACTCCAGGAATGGAATCAGTGACTCATCCTAGCCTCTCTACCAGACTATGGTCAAGTCAGGGCCTTTAGCCAATAGAGGAGGGAGAGAGAGAAGAGGCACTTATTAAGCATCTAGAGGCAGCCTGCTTTGACCTGGAGTCCGGAAGCCCCGAGTTCAAATGTGAGTTCACCTAACTTATTAGCTATGTGACCCTGGACAAATCACTTCACCTCTGTCTGCTTCGGTTTGCTCTATTATGAAATGGGGATGATAATAGCCACTACCCCCCAGTGTTGTATCAAATGACATAACATTTGTAAAGGTCTTAGCATAGTGCCTGGCATGGAGTAGGGCTTCATAAATTATAATCTCCTTAAGGAGGCCTAAGTTAGAGATAATAATAAAAGAGGTGGCACAGTAGATAGAGTGCTGTGCCTGGAGTCAGGAAGGCTCATCTTCCTGAGTTCAGATCCAGCCTCAGACACTTCCTAGCTGCGTGAACCTGGATGAGTCACTTCCCCCTTTTTATCTCAGTTTCCTCATCTATAAAATGAGCTGGAGAAGGCAATGGCAAACCTCAAAAAGAGTCAGATATGACTGAAAACCAACTGAATAGCACCAGTGCTTCAATATTTCAAGTAGACCTGGATAACGAATTGGTGTTGTCCTGGACTTGGGATACAAAATTCTGGATCCAAATCCTAACTCAGCATTTATCAACTGTGTGACTCTGCACCTGGCCAATCAGCTCTGGAAGCCTGGTTCCTTTCTCTTTTGTCAGAGGCTCAAAGGAGAAAATGTTTGTGAAACTTAAGGAGACATTATCAGTAATTTCTTGCCTGTGGGGACGACTTCCACAGGTGCTGTTTGCCACCTTTCTCTAACTGAGCAGTTTGGCTTCAGGAGTCACTGTGGAGCAAACAAACTCATCCCCCCATGACCACTATCTTGGCAAGCCTCAGCACTTGGCTGGGCTGGTCCAACACCAGGTCAGTCCATCATTGTGGCTACACACAAACCCCTCTGAGATTCCTTGTCCCCTCAGGTTTGGCATTTTGTTGTCACAGCAAACATTCTCGTGACTTTCCAGATTAAATTCTCTTGCCTGGACACTTTTCCCCAATAGTGTAGTCTCTTCCAAATGGTATCTAAGTTATTTAACATAAATCTTTCATTTCCAGCACTTAGCAGGATGCCTAGCACAGAATAAATGCTCTCTTTCTCCCATTTTCTGTTTAACACCTTGTCGCCTTTATGTCATGATGATGGAGAAGAGGAGGGCTTGGAGGGTTGTCCTGTTATAGCAATAAGCACTGACAATATCACTTTGAAGTCTTGGTTTCTACCCTCAAGACAGCACATAATGAATCCCAATGGGATTTATACAAACTGCAATTATTCTAGGAATTCCATGGAGAAAAAGATCATTTCACACAGGTTGACTAAGGGAGATTTTATAGGCAACTAGAATTTGAGCTGAAGGATGGATAAGGCCTGCCTAGGTGGGGCTCAGAGAGGATGATGTACGTAGAGTACAAAGAACAGAGTGTGTCCAAGTGAGAAAGCTGTGGAGCTTGGCTAGAAGCCTAATGACTTAACAAACCTGGTTAAGGAACACACATGCCACATGATATGCTGGAAAGACTAGTTCATCAATCCAGATCTTGGAGTTGAATTCATCCTCCACCATTTGTTTGGGACAAAGAGGAATCTCATTTTAGACATGCTGAATTCTGAGAAATAGTAGAAAAGTTCAGTGGAATTGCTCACCAGGGAGTTGGAACTGGCACAGAAATCGGGCAGTTACCTAAAGACATGATGGCTAAAGCAAAGAGAGTAGGGGAGATCTCCAAGTCAGAGACCAGAGAAGATACAAGAGAAGGGATGGGGAGAAAGACCCAGAGACACCCACATTTAAAAGGCTGGATGTTGTAGAAAGAACAGGAAGGGAGACAGAGTATTCAGAGAGGTAGGAGAAAAACCAGATTAGCTATAGTACCATGGAAGCGAAGGTAGGAATGTTTCGAAAGAAACTTTATAAAACACACTAAAATGCAGCAGAATATCAAGGAAACTGAAAGACAGAAAGGCACAGACATTTCTTCAGCTTTGTCCTCTGATGATGAAGAAATGGAGGAGGGCAATGATTTTCATTCTCTTAAAGCTGACAGTTATTCAGCAAATCAACTTGGAGTCTTCCAAGAAGGGAGATGTTGGGATTGTCACTGCGATACTTGGAGGGATTTTCTGTGTATTATTTTAAAAATCCAGGTGTACATATTTCCATAAGCATAGAAATTGCCCTCAGATAGCTTTTCTTCTTTAACAATAGATCTACATTTTTATTCCAGTCTCTTCAAGCCTTTACAAATAATGTCACATAAGGAGACCTGCCTTGCTGCCTCTCACATTGGATTCACCAAGTCTCAGACCCAGATTCTGGAGGTGGATCTTTTTCTCTTGCAGCTGGCTACATTTTCCTAAACCCTCTCTCTCACCTGGTGTTTTCAAAGAGTACTGTGACTCGTTTCCTGTTTTGTGAACACCAATTGATTTATGCTGGGTATTGGCATTAGTGTGGAATAAATACATGAGGAAACATTAACAAATTATATTTGATACAAAAGAAGATTTTGGGTTGGAACTAGAAAAATTAAATGTTGGTAGGTTGGAAAGAAAATGAAAAAAGCTTTTTGTCCATTCAGTCTCACTGGATGCACATTCTGTGTATTTTATGGACTCCAGTTTAGAGGGAGAATACAATTTTGTAGCGAGCATATCTGATCCTTTCATTTAAAAATGGGAAACCCAGGTCCAGGGAGGGGAAGGGAGTCATGTGCCAAGATCACCTAATTCTTAAATAGCAGAAGCCAGGTTCCTGACTTTACATCTAGGGGTATTTCCCCTAAACTCCTCCTGGATTTTCTTATGCAGCCTTGAAACAGAGCATGCTTAACTACATTGTGAAGTTTTAAAAAATAATCAAACTCAGAAAAAAATTGTGGGGTATACAAAGTTGAGAAGACTATTTTAATTTTTTTGCTTTCGAGCTCTTGCTTGCTTGTTTCTGAATGGCTTTTTTGGTTTTGACAAGGAACATAAGTCACTTTGGAAGGCAGGATTTCCCCATAGAGGAAGAGGTGGCTTTAACCTTCTCCTTTGGGGGAGGGTAGGTCATTGTTTCCATTCATAGAAGTAGAGATTTGACCCCTAGCTCTTCCCATGACACCTGGATGGACACATGAGGATGCTCTGCATGTCTTCAGGATAATTAAATAATGAGTTCATGGGGGAAAGGGGCTATTTCTTACTCTTAGTAAGAAATACTAACAGTAGATCTAAGAAATACTTAGAAGAATACTTAATAAGAAATTTAGTAGAACTAAGAAATAATAACAGTAGATCATTGATCGCCTCCCAATCAATGTTATTTAACATAAATCTTGTTATGTTGTATTGGAGTATGCTCCAATACAAAATGATTACTATGTTTCAACAATTTTCCAAATAAAAATATTTAGCAATTCTCACGATTCTCACTAGTCTAGTGCTAGATGGGAAATTAGACCCCATTTGGTCCAACACTCATTTTACAGATGAGGAAACTGAGGCCCAGAGTGATTATCACTTGCCCAATGTCACTCATTGCAAAGTGAGTAGCTGAACTCGGATCTCCTGGCTCCAAATTCAGTGTTCTTTTCACCAAAAGACTTACTGCCTCAATTTCACTCAACTGAGTTGTTCAAGTGAGTGAGCAATAAAGGCAAGGCACTGAGCCAGGTGCTGGGGATACCGACAAACACCAGGAAAACCACTCACTTCTCCCCCTGGAAGACTTTATCTTAAGGAAATTTGGAAGCCAAGGTGGGGGACAGGGAGGGTTGTAGGAGAGAGATGCAAAGATGACCCAAGGACATCACTGGAGAGAAGAGCCCCAAGAAAGAAGAGGGCTAGGGAAGACCTACATTTTTAGATTTGGATAGAGGAGATTAGGAAGTTCATGAAGGAGGGGCTATAGCATTCTGGGACCAATAACTTTAGAAAAAAAATAAACCATGATCTTGTGTCATTATAGAAACCATTCTTTTCATGGAAGAACCACTGGCTTTGGAAGAGTACTTTGAACCTGAGGCACTTTAAGGGTGCTGGGCCATGCAGGAGGTACCCTCAGAGCTTAGGAGAAAGTGCTAGGTCGCCTCCTCTGCTAGTCTCAGATTCCTTTCACTTGTACATATTTGTTCCTGTTTTCATTTCTTTCCACAACATTAGTCAGAACCCATTTATAAGTTCCCCTTAAAAAGGAATATTCTTTGGATAATTCCACAATACATCACCTGTCATGTACATGTCACTCTCATCAACCTTCATGCCTTCTTGAGGAGCATCAGACATCACTTTGTTCCAAGAATCCACTCCACCTTTACCAGGAAACACTAAAGGCATAATCCCTCCCTCGCACAGATATATCCTGGAATAAATGAGCCAGCCTTTTAGATTATTTGGGAAAGCATAAAGTGATGTTTATATGTTTCACAGACAAAAAGATTTTATATTTGTTGAGTGCTATATACTTTTCTGTTTTCTCTTCTCATACCATCCTGCCTCTAATAAGAGAGAATAAATAATGAGCCAACATTTCTGTAGTAGTGTATGCCAGCTACTCAAGAGGGAAGCAAAATATTTTATATCCTCTCTATATCCTATTTATTTTATAGATGAAGACATTGACCTCCACAGGGTTTAAGTGACTTGTTCTGGCCTTTGAGGACTGATCAGTGTACATAGCAGCATTTGACCATTGCAGTCTTCTAGACTCCAAGACCATCATCACATGCGCCATGTTACACTGCCTATCCTAGGACTACATTCATTTGCCCATGTGGGTCCTTGTCTCTGTTTCTCACTCTGAAAAGGCTGTGGTTACAGTTTTGTGCTACATAGCAAGTGCAGGTTGGGAATGCCACATCAAAATACTGGAATGAAGCAAAATCTTTAAAAAATGAAAGCAATGAATATTGCTTAATCCCAATGTTTATACTAGAGAAAAAGTAAGTGTCAATATGGGAGGTTAAGGTTGAGAAATTCAGACTTTCAGAGTGGTGGTCTGAAAGATATTTGAGGATGTTTCCAAGTGTTTTAATGGTTTATGACATTGAACAAATGAATTAAAATCTATTAACCATCTACTATGTGTCAGACCCCATGATAATTAATAGGGATACACAGGAAAAAACAAATGCAGCAGAGGGAGGAGAGACAGCCCTTTCCCTCAAGGAAATCATATGTTAATAGGACAGACAATACACATATGGTAGTGATGTCCAGGGAGAGGACTGACATAGCAAAGTCAACTCTATCTATGTCTTTTCCACCAGGAGTGAAGGTAGGGCGGCAGTATTAATTACTGATTACTGAGCTTGTTGCTTGAAAACAGTGGGTTGTTCTGCTGGTCTGAGCTGGGCTGTATAATTATAGTTGAGAACAGATAGATAACATTAATCACTTCTTCTAGTCAGTTCAGTTGGAAAATCTCACGTTTAATGGATTAACTCTTACCATCCTCCATTCCCCCCAAGTAAGAGGGACATTTGCTTCTGGCATCCTGTCCAGGGGGATTGAGGTGGAAAGATGGATGGCATGGAGCAGCAGGTAGTTCTATTTAGGAGAGATACCCATGAATTTAACGTAGACAGAGCCACTTGGCTTAAACTCTGTTCCTTCAAAGGGGCAGGTTTTCAATCAATTCTTCTTGACTTTGTGTTGGTGAAATGCTTCAAGCAGAGAAAAAGTAATTGTCCATTTGAACGTCAACCACTCAAGCCATCTCCCTGGATTGGAGATTTTGATAGCTCTGCGGGGATCCCCAATAAGACGTGGGTAGGGATTGAGGCAGAGGCTTTGGTATAAGCAATTAGCTCATCAATAACAAGTTTCTCTTTATGCTCCTGAGCATTCTGGAGACACACCTTTCTTTTCTCAGCCAGTTGTTCCGTTTCTCACAAAGGCTGATAGCTCTGATAAAGAATGACCTATAGAGAAAGCAGCTCCTTCAGAACTGTGGACCTGCTAAGGTTTTGCCTTCCTATCATTGGTCCAGCACAGAATGGAGCAGGACTTTCGAGGCCCATAGAGATGTAGCAAGAGATGGTAAGGGATCACTAGATTTACATGGATGACAGAAACATGATATGATTCCAGTACTTTCATATTCAATTAGAAAAAGGCACTTGGTCTCTCCGCTTCCCTATTCCTCAGCAGAAGCCTGACATGACTTCAGGGACACCCTGTGTGTGCGTATGTGCCCGTGCACATGGTTTCATTTGCCCCTCTCTCTGTACATTCATCTACAATTCATGCGTTCATCTATGCATTTCCTTTATGCATGCAGTCATGCATGCTCGCATTCACACCACTGGGCAGGGACTAGAAATCCTCCATGACCTTGTGCGCCTGGAGTCCCAATCCCCTTCCTCACGCAGGATGGAGGAGCCGGTGGTCTCGAGGTGTGCTGGCCTCCATCTTGATGAGGACCCCAACAATGCTGCGGGTCTTGGGGCTTTCGGATCTGGGCTCCAGGCAGTGGCAGAGAGTCTCTCCTCCCATGTTCACCTACCTGTCTTCCTGGTGGACAGTTCCTGGCCATGGAACCACAGGTGAGGATGGTCAAGATCTGGGTCAAGGTTAAGGCCACCTAGTCTCTTCCTCCCCTTCCCCCATGTGGCAACCTGTCCATCCAGAGCTTCCTTTGGGCTTCCTGGGCTCGGGGACCATTCTGAACTGTCCTCAAGGCTGGAGGCAATGCCTCCTGAGACCCTTGCTCTATCGGGAGAAAGTGAGGAAGGCCCCTTCCCCAGAGCATTGGGATATCCTGAAACCGCACTTAGGAGAAGAAGAGGACAGATGTCACCAGAAATAGGCAAGAGGTACACATGGGCTGCGATCTGCACCACGGGAAGGTATGACCACAGGGATGAGAGCACTGACTCATAGGATCATTTGAGCTGGAAGACCATGGACCAAGGGGACCTCCCATCTACAGGAAAGATAGCCAGCAACGGAATCAGCTGAACCCAGGGCAATGAAAACTCAATGGAAACCTGGGAAGGACAGTCTTTGCATGAGCCCTGCAGGAGATGTGGAGTTACTATCTCCCCAATGCGGTCAACAAATGGATTCTCTTTCTTGGGCTGATTGCTCGCATTCTCTCTGCATTGTTTTTTAATTAAATTGGTGTCCTGGTAGACTTGAAACAACAACAAGGAAAACAACTAAGATGTATAGCACCTACTAGAATTATGACATCAAGAACCAATCTTCAGAGTATCTATTAATATAACTAACTTTTATAGCACCTACTTTAATAGCAATATTTAGAGCTCCTAGTAAATAATAACGAACATTTTTAGCACCTACTACAATAATGTCAACCACTAATGTTTATCATACCCACTAGACTGATAATAACTGACAAAGCCCATACTAGAATAACAGTACCATTTACAACTAGTATTCATCTTAGTAGTACCTATTAGGATGTGTGTGTGTGTGTGCGTGTGTGTGTGTATATATATATATATATATATAAATATATATATATATAGCACCTATTATGGGTCAGGGATTGTGCTAAGCATCCTCACATTAACCCTGGGGAAGTTGATGCTATCATTATCCCCATTTTACAGATGAGGAAACTGAGGCAGGCAGAGGTTGTTGCTGTTGAGCATTTTCAAAGAGGACCTGTGGGACATTTTGACTCACATGTGAATTGGGTTTAAGTGAGGCAGAATTGCATGGTCTTCAGCCTCACTCTCTCTTCCAGAGTCATTGGAGTCTAGTGGCAGAACAAAATTCAAAACCTTTGGTGATGGCCTAGAATACAGTGGATGAATTTTGTGAGTTCAGTGTCTAACCAAACTTAAAGCCCTCTACAGTACCTGCTTCAGTGACCTTCATGAGTTTTGGAACAAATTTTTCTCATCCACTCATTCCACCATGGGAAGTTTAGGGAAAACACCCCTTACAACAACAGGTTTGAGGATTGTCAGTTACCCTCCACTTCGTGTAGCGGGTCTGCTGAGATGGTTTTACTGGGGAGTGGCCACAAGTGAGAGTTGGGTAAATCAGATGAACACCAAAGTAACCCTTAAAAGGCTTCAGGGGTGCTGGTCCTCTCTGAACATTCTGTACACCCCAGCAGGCAGAGGTTGAATGACTTGCCCAAGGTCACACAGCATCAACAGTTAGGTAAATAAAGAATAACCTTTCTTTCATGGAAATATCAGGAATCTGTGGAAGCAAAAAATGCCCATGTAGCAAAATAAGCCTTTGACATCCATATCCTCCTCTGTCAATTGATTTAATATACATAAGGCACTTTGTAAACCTTAAAGTGCTACATAAATGCTAGTATTATTATTATTTCATCATCACCATCATTATCAAGAAAAGGGTGGATTAGACTGTTGGTGACCCAACCTTAACTACGTCAGATAGTGATGGGAGGTAGAGACTGAGGTAAATTTCCACCAGGTAATATTTTAGTCTGAAAGACATATTCCTTTCACTCTCCAACAATGACTTAACATTTTTATTTCCTTTGCCTGTTTCTGTGATGAGCATTTGCCTTAAGACTCACAGGCATGCAAGCTTAATGGATTTCCACCATCTCTGAATAAATCAATTTGTGGCTTCCCCCAGGACACCAGAGAGATGAAAGCTGCCATCAGAGGCTGCAGCATTTGACTGACAGGGACTTGGTTACTTCATTACTTTTTAGTTTTTGTCCAGATCCGAGATTTTATAATTGGGAACTGATATCTCCACTGATATCAGTAAGCAATCTCTCTGCACTTTATAGTATTAGAGAAGCCTCGGATACTGAGGAGTTGAGTGACCTGGTGGGGGTCATGTGATATGTAGCAGACATAGGAGTAGAACCCAGGTTTCCTAGCTCCAAGACTAACCACTGAACTCTCCTGCCTCTGGTGAAGGATATCATTCATGGAATAATTGAAGGAAAATTGAGGTGGAACATTCATTATATGAGACAATGGGCTGACTCATGGATAGTGTCCATGGTGCTAGATGGGTATCCAGAGAGCTTTGTAAAAACCTGGAGTGGGAAGTCATAATCTTTTGTGTATCATGGACCCTTTGACCATCCTGCTGAAACCCATGGACTCTTCCTCAGAATTATGGTTTTAAATGCATAAAATAAAATCTATAACATTACAAAAGAAACCAATTATGCATATTGAAATAAAGATGCCATTTTCTTTCCCTACACCCTGAAAAGATCCATACATCCCAGGTTAAAAACCCTGACCTGGAGAAAGTCCTACGGAGTAGATTCTCAGTGACTACCTACCAATAAGAAGGCCTGGGCATGCATGCCCCCCAGATGAGAAGGTACAGAGGGGCTGTGACCTATGACCTTGGACCAAGGGGACCAGATCGTGGACACACAGGAGGAAGAGCTTTCTCTTCAGAATGGGCTGTCTTATCAAAGACTAAGGATACAGGAAAACTAATGAAGCAGCTTGGGTGGGTCAGTTAGACAGTAGTAGGCAATCTCAGTGCCTTGGGTAAGGGGAGAATCCTCCTCTGTCTCTTTCAGCCTAGAAAACCGAAAAGGCTATTGGTCCTTTTACTGCCAGAGGACTTGGCTGACCTAAGGACTGATGCTGTTTGTCAGCTGAAATGAGTTACCAGGTACTTCCCATGCTGCTTGGGGGGTACATTTATCTTCTCCTTTCAGTGGTTTTCTAAGAAAATGACTAAATTTTTGATCTGTAAGAGAAATCAACATCCCCGAAACTGGATATTGTACATATCAAGAGATCCCTGATGAGCCAGTGTCTAAGAGTTAAAGTTCTTACTTCCTAGCAGCATTTCCCAGATTTGAGCCCAGGAAATTTTGAACTTGGTCTAGACCTGGGATAATTCTTGATTTAGACGCTCCCTCTATCTATGAGGACCAGAGAGCAATTCCTCCTCTGCCCCTTCCAAACCCAGAAGGTTTGCTTTGGCACAGGAGGATAAATGACCTAACATCACACAGCATTTTTGTTGTCATCCAGTAACACACACACAGCAAAGAAGTGAGCTTCCACACCTATAACTGTTATATCGAAGAGTGCTATTGAGTGGAGGTAAATGGAAAGCTGAGTCGTTTTTTGCATCTGGAAAAATTTCCATTTGAAGGATAGAAATCTAGAAAATTGTCAATTCTAAAAATTTCCTGAAGATGGGTTTAAAATGGACCATATCTCTAACCATGTCACTCACATTGATTAAAAGCCTTCAGTGACTTTCTGCTTTCTTTGGTATAATGCAAACTTACTGGTATGTCATTCAAGGCCTTCCACAGATCTGACTCATTTCCCTTTCTGGGCTTACTTTACATTAATCACCAGAAGAGACTCTATTTTTCATCCTAACTGGACCCCCTGACTGGGGGATTCTTTCTCCCACTGCATGCACTTGCTTAAGCCTCCCCCTCAGGCCCGCCATACTTAGGCATTTTCTACTTCTGTGTCTTTCAGAGTCCTCATTGTTCTTCCAGGCTCAGACCAAGGGGAACCCACTTTATGAAGCCTTCTCTGGCCTCCTCAGTGATTAACACTCTTTCCTTAAATTACTTTGCATTTATTTATCTGGGTATATGTTGTACTTTTTGGTCCCCTGGGAAATTGGAAGCTTTGATGCAGTTGCTCCGTCCTGTTCATCTGTGTGACCTTGTAGACCATAGCATGCCTGAGCATCCAAGCAAAGATACAAAGATACTTTTCCTTCTCCAGTGGATTAAGGCAAACTTAATTGATTTGCCTAAGGTCACAAAGCTAGTAAACATCCAAAGTCACATTTGAATTCAGGGTTTCTGGATTCCAGACCCAAGGTTCTGAGTCACCAAGCTACCTCAAGACTAGACAGAAGCTTTTGTTCAGGCCCCAATTGGCTCACTGTAAATGAAAATAGCAATTGTTTCTGTTTTAGCCAAAAATGCTGTGTCTTCCCCTCCCAGATTGATTTTTTTAGACTAGCTAAAAGAGGCCATTTTGCCTCATTTCTTACCTAGCCTCAATCATTGAAGAGGTACTGCCTCAGTCAAACTGAGACCTGAGAAAGACCCTAACTTAAAAAGTCCAAAGCCTCCCACTGCGTCCTGGCCATCTATACTCATGTTGATCTATCTGGCCACTGGACCCAGATGGCTCCAGAGGAGAGAGTGAGGTGCCTCACTTAAATCCAGTTCAGTTGCGTGTCATGGCACCATCTTCCTGATGTCATGGTCCTCTTCAAGAATGAAAGGCAAAAACAACCACTTGACCTGTCTCAGTGGTTTACAGGTAGGTCACTCAATTGTCTCTCATTTATACCAGTTCTTGCAAAGTTGGTGATTTAAAAAAACGTTTGAATTGGATTAAAATAATGTAAGGTCACAGACTGAAGCCTGGTGGAGAACTGGGTCATGTAGCCCAGAGGTATCAAGCACACAGCCCTCACTGCATGGCACTTAAAGTGGGTCAAAATGTAACTAGGAAATATTTAACAAAATAAAAGTACAATAAAATACAATAAAAACATTGCTCTCATTATATCTTGAAAAAGTCAATGTGGGGATCTTAGGGATCCTTATGCATGGACTAGCCGCTTCTCTTAGGGTTGAAGATCAACTGACTTAGCTCTACTCTCTCCTTTTCATTAATGAGGAAACTGAGGCCAGGCATGGGACATGAGTGACTCACCAAAGGTCATCTAGGTAGCAGAGGTAGGATTTGAATCTTTGGTCTTTTCATTTCAATCTTCTACTGTCTCCCTCTGTTCATTGTCTGATTTATCTTCCGGCTTTTCTCTCCAGTGGGTTGCTCTCACATTTATGGCAGATCTTGTTTTGAAAGGTGTGGGAATATGTTTTGCATGAGTTCACATGTATAATCCATCTTATGTGGTTATGTGGTTTGCCTTCTCAGCTAGTGGAGGAAGGGGAGAATTTGGAACTCAGAACTGAAAAAGTAAAGAAAGTTCAAAATAAATTAATTAAAATGTTAAAATAATACAACTGTGAATATAATAAAATCCCAGAAGGCCTTCTTTATCTGCTCTCTTCTTGGCATCTTAACATTTTTACTTCATGTTGAAATCAATTTGTAGCCTGCATTTTTTGTATGTCTTTCTGTTGATGGACAGGAGTGGGCACCTTGGAGAACATTCTGTGTCTTTGGGTTTCACATTAGCTCCTGGAGGGCAGAGATGATTGGGTTTTTGGTTCAGCATTCACAGCACAATCAACTGTTTTGCACAAAGTAGGGGCTTAATAAATGTTCACTAATCTGAGGGGGAATAAAAGGAAGGCCATACAAACAGACTTTTATATTCCTTGGTCTAATCTGCTGTAGTAACCATGAACTAATAAATTCTGTTACTGTATTTTCTGTGCTCTGCAGATTCTACAAAAAAAATCAAGGATGTCCTGGGAGAATTTCATGGCAATGGTGTGCTAGCAAAGTATAATCCTGAGGGGGTAAGGCTACCTTTTTTTTGTTTCATTCAATATGTTATTGGAACATTTGGGGAAGATGGGGATTCCTTTTGTGTTCTAATTTCCATGTAAATTATGTAAATGTCATGTAAATGTATGTAAATTAAGTCATCAGGATTTGGGATCCTCCAAGGCCTTCTCATATGACCCATGCCTGTGAAAGAGTCTTGAATTAGGCATTACTTATAGAAATAACCAGGAATAAGATTTTCCTGGACAAACTCCAGCACCCCCTCCAAGATGGTGGTCCATTTTTCTTGGGGGCACTTCTGGTTGGTAACTCCCACATCCCACTCCAGTCTTCTCTCCTCCACATTCCATCTCCCAGCTTCCTTCCTTTGAGCTTTGTGCTGTATGGTCTCTGACCCCCTCACCTTCCAGTTACCTTGATATAGGGCCCACAATGCCAGGCCCGAAAGTGGGCCCTTAGTGGTACCTGATCAGTGTAGAAACACTAATTAAGAGACTGGCCAATGAAAGAATGATGGGGCTGGGCCAGGTGGCGAGCTCAGGAAATGGGGGGAGTATAGGGAGAGAAGGACAAGTGAAATGGCTTCATGATTATTCCTGTTCCATTGACAGACAGAGCTAGACACACCTCACCCTGGCTTTCCTCAAGGCCCAATTCGGAGGCCTCCTTCTGCAGGAGCCCTTGTTCCGTATAACCCCCTCCTCATGCCCCTCCTCTCTGAGGTTACCT
Source organism: Bettongia penicillata ogilbyi (assembly GCA_023548195.1). Taxonomy (NCBI): domain Eukaryota; kingdom Metazoa; phylum Chordata; class Mammalia; order Diprotodontia; family Potoroidae; genus Bettongia; species Bettongia penicillata. The sequence continues at coordinate 764,737 of JAJHZJ010000812.1, forward strand.
TCCACATGCTCAGGGTGTGTCCTGCATGTACGTACGTAGGCCCAGGTTGTCTGCTCCATTAGAGTGTAAACTCCTGGGGGGCAGCTGCTGATCTGTATCCCTGGCATTTAGAGCCATTCTTGGAACATTCTTGGTTGATTGACTGATTCATTGATTTTTTGGGTGATATTCCTACATAGTAGCAATACTTCTTGAAGAATGGGGATACTCATTTGCTATGACAAGCCCTCTGTAGTTTGGGGTAGTTCCATTTCATTAGAAAGTTATTCCTGGTATGAGGCCTAAATATACCATTCTGCACCTGGCACCTGTTGGTCCTAGGTCTGCCCTCTGGGGCCAAAGAGAACAACTGAGTCCCTGCTTTCCCATGATGGGCCTTCAAATGTTTGAAGACAACTTCCACATATCCCTAGTCTTCTCCCTCCTGATTAGACATCCTCGGCCCCTTTATCTGAGGCTCCTACAGGATGGTGCCTTAGATTAGAATAGTTTTTCAGGGCTGTTCATCTACCTTCAGCATCCACCTGTCAGCTGTCACCTGTGTCCCCAGACACTCTAGAATGCTCAGTGGCCACACTTCAGTAAAACCTTTTCAGCAGACAGGCTCTCAAACCCTTCAGAGAGTTAGGAGGAGAGGTGTCTACTCTAAATGTGAAGACTTCTGTTTGCAAAATGGGTCGATGAGAATAATTTGTCCCAAGGGTCTTGAAGGCAGCTGAAGTAGGCACTGTGGAGCTCTTGGAGCTTGGTCAGACATTGAAGACACCAAGGTCACACCCTACATCCCAGGCCATGGTCATGGCTCCTGTGTCTGATTTTTATCTTGTTAATGAACTTCAGTGACTGGAAAAGGGAGTGAGACTGATGACTCCATGCAACTCTGCATCATTTATATCCAGTCCATGCCCAAATCAAGACATCACCCTGCAATGTCATTTCACCTCTTTGCAAAAGAAGACTGAGCAGCAACAGGTTGTGGGAAGAAAGGGTGAAGTTACAAGGTCACAGATTTAGAAATGGAAAGGACCCCAGAGCCCAAATGCCCTCATTCTACAGATGAGGAAACTGAGACCAGGAAAAGTCATGAGGTCCCACAGGTAAGAAAATGACAGAGACAGGACCAGACCCAAGATCCTCTGGCTATAGTCCAGAGCTCTCCCCACTGCCCCACACTGCCTCTTCTCTGGTCAGAAAAGTCAGACAGCAACAATGATAATAACTCACCTCCACTGAGGAGCTTTTGGGGGTCTGCATAGCACTGGACACAGCTTGTCTCATGTGAGCCTCCCTAGAGGTGCTGGGAAGCAGATACTATTATCATCCCCATCACAGATGTAGAAACAAACTCAGAGAGCTCAATTGCTCCAAATCACAGACTTTTCAGAGGCCCCACACCCACCCTCCCTGTGTGACCTCTTTGTGTATCTTAATTAATGTTTTATGGCCAAACTTTCTAATATCAAATAGAGATTTTCAGAGCATCTCTTGATTTTATATAATTCACATCTCTATTGGCCTTTAATTATACGTATCATTTGACCCTCTGGGTCAAAGGAGGGGAGGGGAAAGTAGCATTGATCTTTGTTTCACAAAGATATTGATCCCATCATCTGATATACCCCTAGCCTGAGGGCTCTGGAGCAATGTGGTGTTGAGGGAATAAAGGCCTTTTCTCTCCTCTCCCTTCCCCCACCACCAACACCTCCCTCAAGCATTGTCAAACAAAGCCAGCTACTGGTCATCAGGCAGCTGGCTGAAAGCCTTCATCTTTGGCTCCAGATTCCTGATCCTAAAGAAATCTTTTGAAATGTAAAATGAAACCCTATCAAGGTCAAGAGTTAGACTGATAGAAACCTACTACTGCAGAGAGAAAGCACCTCCAGCAGAAAGTCCTCCTCTTGGAAGGCGGAGACAGACTGGCATCAAGTAAGCCCCTACAGTGAGTAGGAAAATCTGTGTCAGTTAAGAGTTTGTTCTGTGTGGGGGTGGGGGCAGGAGGAGCTAGCTGACCTCACTACTCAGTCCCTGTGGGATGCAGCACCCATGACTATGCCAAATAAGGCTCCACCAATATAACGTAACCCTAAGAATCTAGGGGTCACATTGCTGGTCCTGGGGTCAGGAAGACCTGTGTTCTAATATGGCCGGAAACATTTACTAGCTATATGACCCTAGGCAAGTCACTTAACCTCTCTGCCTCAGTTTCCTCATCTGTAAAATGGGTTTCATTATAGTCCCTATCCCCCCAGGTCACAAGGATCAAATGACGTAACATTTGTAAAGCACTTTGCAAACCTTAAAAGTGTTTTATAGATATTTGGCATTATTAGTATTTTTTTAAAATTAAATTATCTTGTGTTCTCAGCACTGAATTCTCTCCCTCCTGCCTCCCTCTATAAATTCCTGCATCAGTACTAGGAATGATGGTGATGATTGTTTAATTGAGTCCTAGGAAAGAGGGATAGAATGAGGAAGGGAGCGTGTGCCCTGTCTTGGCCATTTCACTGCTTAAAACTCCGCCTAAAGCCTAGACACCTTCCTTTGTGGCCAGTCTGGTATTTCTAAAAGCAGTAATGATGGTCTGTTCAAATCTGCAGTGACGTTTCCCACCGATTCCTCTGTGTCCAAGGTGACCATAGAACAACCCAAACTTTGGCAGATTCTGCCAAGCTAGAAAGACCCCTGATCTTCACTTACAGACATTCAAGGAGTAGCCTGGCTAGTTCAGAGAGACTCCTAATCTGGTGGATCTCAGAGTGACCAGATGTAGCTAATGTAGAAAGGAGTCACTGTCAGCATCAGTGCAGGGAGCACAGCCAGAGACAAAATCATGATATTCTGACTGGTTGGAGCACAGTGCTGTGAGAGTCAGGCTCAGGCAAAATGAAGGGGAAAACATTCCCTCAGTGCCTGCTGGTCACCTCTTAACACCATGTGGCCTTTTGACTTCTGGGAATTCTGAATTAATAACTTCAAATACCTTATGTACAATGATTTTGAGAATTGTCTTTTTCTGTTTTGTCTCCCATTTCTGGCTTTCTCCTGTAGCATGAGGACTTACATCTGTTGTCCTGTTTACAGGAGACTGAGATTGAGAGAGTCCTGTTGAGCTGGTGCCTGATGTCCTCAGTCAGTAGTGCCCAATCTAAGAGAGTGGTCCTTGGCAAATGTACTTCAGCTACCTCTTGGCAGACTTTTTCCCAATTAGATTCTTGCATATAGCTTTTGTCAGTTTCTCTCCCTTTCCTTCCCTCTCTCTCTCTCTCTCCTTCCTCTCCCTCTCCCCTGTCCCCGCCACCCCCCCAGATCCCTTTTAGAGCTTAGTATCCTTAGAAGTGACAGCATTTATATTTAGTTCCTACAATCCAACCCTTGGAGCCGTCTATTTGCTGTGTTATTCAGTGGCGAGTTGTGGAAGCCACAGCCTTTCTCCTGGCCTCCTCTCCCTTTCTATTCATTCTTTCTCCCACAGAACTTCCTCTCTGATTCCTTCTTCTCTTTCTTTCATTCTAATCTGTTGGAGCCATGGACATCATCTTCCGTATTGGACCTGTTTCATTTGAAATGGAGGGAAAAAAAAGAAAGTGTTGAGCCCCTGTACTTCCAGTGACAAGATGACCCTGAGGAACGCCTTGTGCTACCACTGCCAGGAGAAGATTCTTGCCTCCTGTAACAACCCAGCTAATTCCATCTTCTGTTTGGATTCATACAGATGTAGCTACTATCAACTTATGACAAATTCGAAGTCCTAGAAAGCAGCATGGAAATCAGAACGACCTTCAGGAACCAAAGCCAGCTCACTGGAAATGCTATTAATGTGAATATCCTGGTATCTCTGGAGCTGAAGGCCCTTGAGGAATGGGACATATTTAGAAACCGTTGCAGATCTACTTTGAGTCAGTCTGAATGTTCATCTGGAACAAGTTGTTGTTTACAAAGTGACCTCAGCGCTGCTGTTGATCACTTGTTAACAGGTCCCTTGGGACTCATTACCAATGAAATGATTGATTATACCAGGAGACTTTTCAGTCATGGGGTAGCAGTTTACAGGCTAATTACCTGATTTGTTGTTTGAGACAAATGTGATGTTAGACTTTTTAATAATTCAGGAACTCTACATAAATCTGACGATCGATGGGTGAAATCCATTATAAAAACATGAAGCCGCTGAAAAATGACAAGTGAGTTGAACTTGGGGGAAGATGGTGGCTTTTTAATCTGAATGTCTGTGTCCAACTTCCTTTTGGAGAAACTTAATGATGTTTAATGTTGAGTTTTCAGAATAATATGTGTCTTGGTAAAAGCCAGTAAGAGGTAATTAAGAAATGGCTGACACAATTGGACAGTTGACAAGACCATGTTTCAGGCCATGTGAGTCTTTAGACTCAGTTACCTCATCTAGTACACCCCAGGGGACCCCAGCATCTCAAAAAGTCTATGGGGGGGGAATTTTCTTTTCTGGACTCACAGATCAAATGCAGCCCAGAGTTGGCTCAGAAGGATGGCTGTTTACCGATGCTCAACGACTCAAGACAAATGAAGATTATGATGGATTCTCCTTTCCTTCGGCATGAATAATTCATCCCTTTTCCTCTGAGAAAACTATGCACACATCTGTACAGATGCCAATCCATTCAGATCCCTCCCAAGTGTTTTGAAACTCTGCGAGGGACAGCTGTTCCTCTAAGATGCTTGTTAATCAGTCTTATTATATATTTGGAAATTCTTTAAGTGCCTAGAGAATATTAAAGCATATTATTGCCGTTGAGAGGAAGTGTGGGCCTGCCAGAGACCAGGAAAATATTTTTAGTTACTTTGCAGAAGCATGTATCTGTACAAAAAACACAAATATACGATATGTTGGTATGTATATGAGATGGATGTACATGTAAGTCTTCTACCGAGATGAATATAATTACTTAGTTTTCTTTCCTGCTTATGGTTTCCTCCTTAGCTCATGCAATTTAGCAACTGTTTGAAGATGAATGGTAGCCCATCTTAATAGAATGTTAGGAAGAAGGGGAGGGAGCAAGAAATTATATCACCAATGATGTGTATGATACACTGTGATAAGTGCCTTGGATATTGATCCTCAAAACACCCGTATGGGATAGGGCCTATTATGTCCCTCATTTTACATTTGAGGCAAACAGAGATTAAGTCACTTGTCCTACGTCACACAAGTAGTAAGTGATGTCAAATTTGAATCCAGATCTTGATTTTGGGCCTAATGCTTTACCTACTATAGCAACCAGCTGCCTTTATCTAAAGCCTACACATGATCATCAAATTTCTCGTCCAGAGTCAAGCAGCTACTGGACATCTATCAGAATTGTCATAGGAATTCTAGAAATACTTTGTAAGCAAAAATGCTTGGGGGTAGGTAAGGATGGAGGAGAAAAAATGCTGATGGCCATTGGTGTCTGTCCTGAATTATTTTCATCAACCTTTATAGATAGAAGACTTACAAACTCACTAGATACTACAAAGCATCTAACTCTGATGAAGTGATTCACTGTTTGGGGCATGACCTCATCTTCTGACTGACACCAGTGGCTCCTCAGCTTTCCTTTTGAGGGCTTAAAACCATGAGGGAGGTCACCTAGCATCATGAGGGAGGTCACCTAGCATGCCACTGGATGCTCTTCTGGACACAAGACTTCATTACCCTGGAATATTTCACTGGGTGAATTCCCTTCTTGGGGAGTATTGCAGGGTCCCCAAAATTTCAGTCAAGTCTCATGTTGGTAGATAGAATCTCCTGTTTCCTGGGTCAATGATTTTATCTGCATCAGGAGCTCCCGTGAGGAATTTCCTTTGTCAGGACAGACCAGCATCTTCTTGGTTATTTGTCTTCTTATATAGTTGTTAGGGGCCTTGTCCAAAGTCACATAGCTAGGATGCATCAGAGACTTTTGCTGGAACCCACATTCCCACAAGGAGAGCTTACCACACTGCCATGCCCTGTGCATTAAAAAATATAATTAGGGAAAATTAGTGATTCAAGGATGCTTTGACAAAGAAGTAACTGATCATATTTCCAGTCTGTTTTCTCATGATATACATGATATTCTACTGCTGTAACCAATTTTATGATGGTATGTACAGGGTTTGAAGCTGGGGAGGAGGGAAAAAGAAGGAGAGAGAAATAAGGCAAGGGAGAACTAGAGGAAAGCCAAGAAAAGAGAAGAGGAAGAAGATAGAGACCCACTGAAGGACAGGAGAGGGAAAGGGTTGAAGGGTCGGAGGGAGGGAAAGAAGGAGAAAAGGAAGGAGAATGAGAAGTTGAGAGAAGGAGGCGGGAAGCAGGGGAGGATGAAAGCACTATTGCAAGCACTGAAATGAATTCTCCCCCAAATAGAAATCTGGCAGAATTGGAGAGAGAAGGCTCTTTTTTGGTTTCTGTGTCCTAAGGCCCTCTTATGACCTCACCCCAAAATCTTGCTTTAAAGATGTCTAGAATATTTTTAAGGCTATGAAGTATGAGGAGAAAATGTTTTGAATTCCTGACTCATCCTTTGTTTTTGATAAATAAGAATTACACTTTATTGCTTTGAAATTCTGGGTATTTTAGAGTTAGTCACCATGGAGAAATATTAACTGTCCATTCTTCTGGACCTCGCTGTTCCCCTTGCCCTAGTGAAAGAAGATTATGCCCATTTGCCTGGTCTTCCAAACTCTCCTGTACTTCCTTCCTCCCTGAGTTTCTCATCACATTTCCATTGCACTCCCTCCAAAGTAAGGGATTCTCAGTCCCATGGGTGTCTTGGACCATTACAGTCTTTTTCTTCACCTCATGCCTGGAATGCCTTTCCAATCCAATTCAAACAGTTTGCATTTTATTTCTCCTTTAGGATGCCTCTTCAAAGTCTTCTACTCGATGGAACCTTATGGAATTTCCCAAATCATCAGTGTTTTCTCTCCCCCTTTGAGACTTTCATGTTCCTTTGCACTACTTGGGATCACATTTTATTCAGTTTTTTCATTTGTGTGTGCAAGTGCATAAATATATGTATGTTTGTATATGTATGCACACATATAATCGATCTCACTAAATTGAAAGCTCTCAAGGGTAGGTTTTGCGTCACACTTACCTTTGTTTCCTCCCTTGGTCACAGGTAGTAGATGCCTAATAAATGTTTGTGGAATTGAATTAAAGTCAAATCCATGGATTAATTAATTTTAGAGTTAATTCTTTTAAAAATGGATAACTGAATCTATTCATAGTTTTTTTAAAACCTATCTTAAAAGTAAACCTTCAGTGAAAGAATTTTAGTCCCAAAACAGTATAAAATGCATGAAATTAACATGTATGTTTTCTCTTTTTTTACATGCACCACAGAAACAAGACATTCTTAACCAAGTAAGACATTTTCCTCTTTTTTTGGCCATCATGTCTGTTTTGCCCATGATTGATGTGAACAGTGATTTTCTCATGTACATCATTGAATTCATCCACATCACCATAAACTTAATGTAGGACAGCAGGGCACCGGCCATCTTGGGTATGTGGGGTTGGAGAGCCTATACAACTAGAGTAAAGAAGTGTCTTGATGGTACCTGCATGTTGGACAGTCATTGAAGCATACTCTCCCCTACTAAACCTCTCTCATCCAGGACACTAGGATTTTGGGGCAACTGCAGAAACTCCATCCTACCCTCAGAAGTAGAACTTTAATTCTGCTTTAGTTGGGCTTTTAGAGGAGAGTTGGGCTGTCTTTCCCCTTTTTTTCCGCTCTATTCCGTGCCACAAGAAACTAAGAAAAGAGGGATTATCTGGGTGATGAGAATATCTTTCACCCCTGTCACTCACTAAATCAGTGCCAGTAGGCCAGGGAAACACAAGTTGTGAGGCGGTTGGGGGTGGAAAGCAAACCACAGAATGTAATTATTAATGGTCTTGTAGATGTCATGGACTCGTCTGTGTCAACCAGAAAGATTTTCTATGAGTTCATGTGGAGTCTTCCTCTGGCACCTGGAGAATGGAGCAGGGCATGGGACATCCAGTGTCCTCAGTAAGGAGTCTTGATGACCTCTACAATAGGTGACCAAGTCTCAGATAATCAAGTGTTGAATGGAGTGATTTGATGGGGAAAAGTCATTCATGAAGATATATCTTCAACTCACTTGATCGGTTAACTAGAAAAAATGTCAGAAAGAGTATTGCACTTAAGAAGGCTCTTTCTGAACCTCTTGCTATTCATAGAGCAGGGATACCCACTGGGCCATGATTTCATTGGTGTAGCAAATTCTCAAATGAGGAATCTCCCTTTACCAAGAAAAGTTGGTGCTTTCTCTGCAACTTAAAGATTTAGGGAGTTGCCTAGACAAGTGTTGGGAGACTGGCTTGTCCAAGGGCAAATAACCAGCATGTGCCAGCAGCTGGACTTGAACAAAGGTCTTTCTGGCTCCCAGGCCAGATCTCTGTCCATTACTTCATGTTGCCTTCCTTTGTGCTATACATAGAAAACCCCAAATGCCCCCTATTAGGATAGAAGGTGGCTATGACACATCATAGAAATGCTATTTATGGTCCTTCTAGAGGCAACGAGTAGGGGCTGTTGGTGTTAGGGAGCAAGTGAAGACTGTGACAAGGTGATGCTGCCTTCTCTGTTTGGTGATGTTTTTTTTTTTCAAGAAAGGGAGGAAACCAACAATATCTGGCACTTCCTAGCTAGATGACCCTGGGCACGTCATTTAACCCTGTTACCAACCATGAAAGAGCCCTGTTGTCATTACCTATGCACATTCTCATGAATACATTGGCTCTGCTTCTCTTACAAATGGAGTCAGAGCTTTGATACCTTGCTGGAGAGCACGTTATTCCACGACAGAAATAGCACTGGGAGCTTCAGCTCATCACAAAGGGGTTTCAGAAAATTTCCTAGAGTATATTTTTTGGAATATTTCCACCTTTGCATATTTAAACAAGATCGTATAAATAACTTAGTGCAAACTTGTAACAATTGAATTGGGAAACCCCAGTTGTTTGCTTGAATAATCACCATGTTAGGGTTATGCTCAGTTCTGCTTTGCTCAGTGCCTGCCCCAGGGCACCTTTCTCTCAAGTGAGCACAGTGGATATGGCTCAGGTGGGCAACTCTCTACTATTCAACCACTCTCTACCTCAGCCACTTCAGTGTGAATCCATGTCATCCATCTATGGGCTCTGGAGCAGCAAGTCCCCTTGTAAAAGAAAGGAGAATTCCAGCCCTTTCAGAGAGGGTCCAAGTTATATCATTCCTGGTCTCAGGAATCCTTTCTCTATATACTAACACTATTCTCTCTCAATTAATAGACATTTATGAACCACCTACTATGTGCAAGTCAAAGGAGCAAACTCTGGGAATTCAAAGATATAAAATGAAGGAGTTTCTCTTCCCACAGAGCTTACATTTTGTTGAAGGAAGCAATGCATATATGTGCATGTGTATTCATAAGAAAGACAAAAACATGAGATAGTATAGGGAGGGAGGTTTCTGGCATTTCGGACAATCAGAAAAGACTTGAGGTTGAAGGTGGTCATGTGCTAAGTCTTTGAAAAGTCAGACTACAAAGGACTGAGAAGGAGTGAAAGGAGAGGAAGGGAAGGTTAAAAGCATAGAAAGCTTTTTCTAGGAGTTTCCCTGTCGTTGGAAATGGCAATGGGATGTATGCTTGAGAGATTGGTAGATCCTTAGACTTTCAAGCATGGCTGAGACATTGGCATGTTTGAAGGCAGGAAGTAGATGAAGAAAAAGTAGATAGGGAGAGACTAGAGAGTGGTAGAAGTGGAAGAATGAGAGGATAATCACTTGGACAGGATGAGAGGGGCATTACCAGGGACACATCTGGAGGGATTATCCTTGGCAAAGAAGACAACCTCTTTGCCAAAGTCTGGGGGGGAGGGGGAGGAGGAGCAGATGATGCCAACATGTTTTGAGGGCAAAACACCTCAGCTGAGTGAATAGGAGGAAGGAGAAATGTGGGAGGCATGAAGAGAGGAGAAGTAGATCTCTGTGTCAGTGAGCCAGGGAGTCCAGGAGGACTCAGGAATTGCCTTCTCCAGTGAAGTGTCTCAGTTCAGGTTATATAACATCAATTTGTAGTAGGCCCAGGAAGCTGAGATGAGGCACTTCTTCCCACCATCGGCTGCCCATCAATTAAAAACTGATCTTAACCAGCAGATGATTGTCCCTTCTACTACCTGACTACTCAGTAATGGAATACAAGTGTTGTTTCACAAACTTCCACTTGATTCACTTTTGTCCCTGAAGGTATGATGGGATTTCCACAGTTGCCCTAAATCCTTAGTCTCCTGGGAGAAAGAGGCTTAGCCAGGGGAGAAGATGGCTCAAGGAATGCCCAATATGCAAGTCACCCTCAAGACATACCCTTGCTCTAATGCCATAGTCCTTAGAGTAGGCATGCCCTTGGGGAACTTTCTATGTGGAAAAAAATTCCACAATGTAATTACTACATTATTTCCACATTTGTACCACAAAATACCCCACCCCTCTCTACAGTGATATCAATAGAGACATTTGTTGTGTATGTGTGTAGACCACAGTATTGTATTTAAGGTCAATAAAACCACGGGGATGACCCAGTCCAACCATTTTGTTTTACAGAGGAGGGAATAGAGAACCATAGAGGTGAAGAGACATCTAAATTCCCTTATCTCATAAGTCAGTAGAGGCAATATTCAAGCTTCTGTCTCCCTACTCATGACCAGTTTAGTGTTTTTCCAGCACACCAGACTGTCTCCTTGAGCAAAGGACTGATTTGACTGTAATATCTGTCAGCTACTCCTCATCAAGGATGGCAGCTGTTTCTCTGCTGCTTCCTTTTTCTGGATGACTAGATGGATGGGTATCTCCTTCCCCGCCTCCTTGTTGCATGCTCCTCATGCCTCTGCTCACAGTGCACTCAGGGGCAAGGAACAGATGCCAGAATGGGATACATAAATAGGGATTCTTCTATCCTTCATGTCACTTTCACTGTATATTAGACATAAAGTAGTTTAAATCTTCAGAAACTCTTAAAACTGGGATACAAAGCATAATGCAATGCGGCTTATAAGTGATGATGGGAAAATAAGCCTGCCAGTCAGTGCTTGTCCTTGGAGAACATTGCCAGTTCTGACATCAAAACCTACTCAGTTAGGTTCTATTGTAACCTCAGTTCATTGACTCATGCTCATTCTGATTTCATCAGTTATGCTGTCTTTGCGTGATGCATTGGATGATATGTTTAGTCCCCTGGGGCTACTCTGGGAATAAATTCTCATTCTTGGCCAGACTAGTTCTTAGAAGGCAATAGTCCGTCGCTGCTCCCACATGTGTGTATGTGTGCATGTTCACACATACACACACACACACACACATACAGCTACAAACCATCTCATTCCATATTCTTTCTCTTTATTCTTGCCCAGTGGAATCATGAGCCATTGTCCAAATTTGACAAACAGTTACCCACCTCTGTTCATTTGCACACTATTCCCTGTACCTTGTCATGTCCACCTGTTGAAATCCTTCTATATGCCATGGTGCTTCCCTGGTGAACTTTGACTAGTTGGGAGAAGGCTTGAAATGTGAGTCACTCCTATTTCCTCTGTCACGATTTTTAGGCTCACATCTCCTGAAATGGTTGAAGTAGAATTTGTGGGAAGATAAAACCAAGTAAACTCTCAACAAAGATGTTACATGGGAAAGCTGCAAATGGGGCTTTCATCATTATAACATGCCTTGGACTTTGATGCTGGCCCAGAACCTTCATTTGATTTCTATATCAAATTGCAGTCATTCAAAAAATATTTTTTAAAAATACCTGTTCTGTGCTAGGTGTCACAAATATGAAGGCAAAAGTGAAAATGAAACAAAATAAACAGAAGAAGCAAGTCTCTGCCCTCAAGGAAGTGGATTTGATCTGGGGGAACCGCATATCTGGGAGTAAGGTATTTGTGACTTCGAGATTCACCAGTGGCGAGCTCCTGTTAAACATGGTCAGCCGTGTGGTCATAATTCTTAAGGATGACCCTTCTCTTAGTGTCTCAATTCTTCCATCTTGGGGGTGGTATGCTGAATATGGTCTTTAGCCGCCATAAATAGAAGCTGATCCTAGTAGAATGACTCAAGATGGTGCCCCGGAGCCAGCACTTTTTGTCTTGAAGTTCTCTCTGACACCTTGAAGCCTTAGTTTTGAGCATGGCTGTTGTTGCCTGAAACTTTTCTGAGCTAGAAGGTTGAGAAGCATGATGTAGGTTCTTAAATAGGCAGCATTATTGCTTATATTTTACTGTACACAATGTACAGATACATCTCTTTGTCCATGTGTCAGGCTCAGGAGGATCGGAAGCCATCTGATGGTAGAGATGCCTACACGGCCTGAGATTTTGTGCAGAATAAACATTTAATGTTTGTAACTGGATAAATAAAGAAAAAAGTGCCTTGCCCATTCTGAGAGCAGGGATCTCATTCATTCTTCTTTGGATCTTATCTGAGATCTTGAAAAAGCAATGTTACTATGGATCCTGAAGGCTGAAAGGCAGACTTCCCGCTACATGCCATGGAGTTTCTACCCGGTCCTAACATTCTAAAATTATTTGAGAAAAGTGACTGACCTGTGCATATGCTTTGAATGGCTAAGAATCCCAAGGAGGTCAACAGCAAGGCCTGGCCCTGTGTGCAGCAAGATTCCCACAAAATTGTTTTGTGGTAGCAGATAACTGGAAGCAAAGATTGTGCCAATCGATGGAGGAATGGCAGAAATGGAATATTATGAGACTTTAAGAAATGAGGAATCTGACAAATTCAGAGAAATATGGGGAGATTTAAATGAACCAATGTTTGGTGAACTAAGCCATATGGGAGTGACCCAGCCTTTCCAGCCCTGACTGTTAGTGGTTGGTCTCACAGTAGATGCCAGGTGCTTGTTGATTGATTCATTTTGATATTTGCCTATTACCATGGTGAGATGAAACCCCCAGCACTGCTTTAATGAGCATTTTCCCCTTGTTATCAGTGATCCCAGTCAGTCTTTCCATAGGGGAAGATTGCGATTCATCAAATAGCTCCTTTTTCATGTCCTTTGACCCCTTCTTGATTAGAGGAAGGTTTCTATGTATTCCCCTGCCGTCCTTTACCACGAAAAGCATATTTAATTTCTTTGAGAAGAGTCATGGCATTTAAATGCTGAAGGTATACATCACTGTGAGCCACTGAACCAGGGGAAGCATTTTCAGCTGACAAGTTCATTTTCTAAAACCAATTTAAGGACTGAAGCTGTAGGGTTCATACTCTAACATTTGTTTTCCTCCAAAAAAATCTTCCTGTGTAGAACCTCCAGTGTCCTTTGGATTGCTTTTTGGAAAATAAAGTACTAAGAAATGAGAAGCTTTTTAAACTTTTTCCCATGAATGCATCAGAAAACATTTCTTCCACCCCCAGGATTCCTTGGTGATGAGACTGCCGCTCATCAGGTCCATGCAGGTAGATCCTCTGTCTCTGCTGTCCTCATCAGATCAGCCCTAATTTCACAGAATGCTTTTATCACCACTTTCAGTGACTGGAAATAGGCATATAGATGAGAATAACAAAAAACCTGAGACAACAATCACCATCGACATGCTTTTTTGTCCTCTGGGCTGACACAGAATTGGTGCTTAATAAAGACTTACCTGTTGACAGATTGATAAAGAGTAGGGTGGTCACTTGTGCTTAGGAAGCTACATCTCCCAAGCCTAGTTTGCCCTTTGAATCTCAGCAGTTCATGGCCAGCCTCCAGTGGCAGTATGTACTGCCCAGTAGGTTTCATGGACTAAGAACGAGATAAAAGAATTAAACACCAAGACAAATACAAGGAAGCCCAAAGGTGATGGGTAGGAGAGTTCCTTCTAGGGAAACTTAGGGACAGTGGATGCATGAGATAGCCAGGTGGACATGGGATGCCATTCACCTCATTGGAAGAATTGCTCACACTGAGGAGATCACTTATCCTTTGGTGTCTAGAAGTACATTTATAAAACTAAAGTGGATGATGTCATGTGGTCTCTTTGGTTCATAAAGATTATTTCTTCTGTAGCACCATACAGAAATGCCCAAGTAGCAGCCAGAAGTTATTAAAACAATACCAGACGGATGAATTTTATTTTAATTCACTTCTAAGCTACTTGGATGGGCTGGGGAATGCTATATAAATATGAGATATTATGATTTCTCTACTATTGACAGAGCCATCCACACAAAAAGCTCCAGATGGTCAGACTTAAATAACTGAGAATGAGGGCACGTGATCTGAAATGGGGATGGGTTTGGCAGCCATTTCCAATCTCTCCCTGAAGTCTCCCAGCCCTACTCAATCTCTGTTTTGTTGTTTCCCTGAATAGCTCATTCACAAGCCTGAGGCTGCTGCTTAGAAAACATCTCAAAAGCAGATTGGACAAAATCTGTCTTGTCCTGTTTATGTTTTTAAACCACCATTAGATTCTCAAAACTCTAACAACTGACAAATCAATCAACCAGCCTCATCTGAATCTTCTCACTGACAATCACTTGGAGGCATCTTCTTCAGTTTAAGGCCAAGATTTCCACAAGCAGTGATGGCATTGTATTGGGACTGGAGAAAACCCATGCTCCAGGTGCCAGTCTCTTCCTGAAGTGAGGAGTCCTCTGACTAAACATATGGCATTGATGAGTTCGGAGTTGAGAGGTGATAGGATGTTGGCTTTGCCTTGAGTCTACAGTGGAGAGAAGTGATGAAAGCATCATGAGACCGCTGATGTAGTGGTGATTAAAAAAATATCAATGGTTATAGGTGAGCTCTGGCAGCTGTGGAAGGAACTATTGAAGTTGGGAATGTAGATGACTGGCAGGATGGTGAGAAATCCAACAGAAATTAAGTTTGGAGGAGGAAACTTGAGGGAAGGAAGGAAAAAGGAATGAAGGAAGGAAGGAAGGAAGGAAGGAAGGAAGGAAGGAAGGAAGGAAGGAAGGAAGGAAGGAAGGAAAAAAGGAAGGAAGGAAAGAAGGAAGGAAGGAAGGAAGGAAGGAAGGAAGGAAGGAAGGAAGGAAGGAAGGAAGGAAGGAAGGAAGGAAGGAAGGAAGGAAGGAAAAGAAAGGAAAAGAAAGAAGCATTTATTAAGCCTCCACTATGTGCCAGGCACTCTGATAAATGGCCTTAAAATATGATCTTAGTTGATACTCACAAACGCTCTGCCTGGGAAGTGTTATACTTTCCATTTTATAGTTGGCTAAACTGAGGCAAATGGTTGTTTGGCTGTTGTTTTTATTGTTTTATGACTTGCTCAGAGTCACAGAGCTAATAAGTGCCTAAGGTAAGATTAGAACTCAGGTCTTCTTAACTCCAGATCCAGGTCTCTATCCATTGTGTCACTTAACTGTCTTCTGGTATACGGGGAGTTCAGGAGGATCAGCTGGAATGAGGGCTTGTTCAATCCTTTTCAGGTCTGCTCATCCATGTTTGGTGTCCACCTGTCACTCAACTCTCAGTTGTGGCTCCAAGAAGCTATAACATGTGCAGCAGCCACACCCTAGTAAAATCATCTCAGGAAATGGGCTAACCCGTGTTAAGAATAACTGACAGACCTCAAACCCATCAGTGAGTTAGGTATGTGTCTACCCCACACATGTGAAGATCTTCCTTGGTGGAAGAGATCAATGAGAATAATTTATCCCCAAGTCACTGTGGAGGACTTAGCATTTGGTCAGACATGGAAATCACCAACATCATCTACCGCATCCCCAGCCATCACCAGTCACTTTGACTTTTGCTTTGCCCCTGGACTTCAAGGAGAGAATGAGGTGGACAACTTTGTGCAGATCTACCTCACTGAAATCCAGTTCATGAGGTGATGTCATGGGTCCTCTTTGAAGATGAAGGCCGAACAGCAACATGACGCTTAATGATCCTTCCTTCCCCTTGCCTCAGCAGGTAGTGCCTTCCCTCTCCTTCCCAACGATCATTTCTCTAATTCACATATAACAGCCTATGCTCGTATTGTTTCCCTTTACAAGACTGTAGGTTCCTCTAGGACATTTTCCTTCTGAGTTTGTACCCTCATCTTCCAGAACCTGGCAGAGACAGCAACTTAGCAATTATAAATTGATCGATTGATTGGTCAACTTGCTAACAAAGACTATTGATGAGCATCTCTCTCTCTATTTCAAGTATATCATTTAAACGAAGGTATCAGGAGTGAGCAAGCAGGCTCTCACCACGGAGATCTAACCATGGATTGCCTCTCTGCCATCTCACAGCTCAACTATTAAAAGAAAATTAGAGGTGCTTATTGCTTATGAAAAATCATTTGATCCATGAGAGCAAAATCTTGCCTTATAGGCTCTCTTTTCGCAATGTGTCAAACACATAGTAAAATCATACCAGCTTCCATAAATAGCAGAAATGATGCTTTTCAAAGGTCCTCTGATTACGGACACAAGAATAGGAATAAAACAAGGGCATGTCTTCTTGCCAGTGGGATGGAGTTCCAGCCCAGAGGTCAAGTTCAAGAGTGATTTTCTGTAGGTGGTCCTGTTGGCATATGACATGCTGATAACATCACACATTGCACTGTTGGAGGTGCATCTTACAAGGGATTTATGAGTCATTAAAGGAATTTAGTTTGATCACGTACACGGGAAAGATCAAGCAGATGATAAATGTTTATGTCTAGATGAGAAAATGCATTTAAATGAACACCACGGGGAACTTGTCCATCAGTATGTATATACCAAGAATTGAGTGGGCCCAGAGTTGAATAAGAAAGAGAGTGGCCTGTGTTATCTTTGGAGAATTGAAAAGTTATTTTAAATGAGTCAAAGCTTTCCAAGAAAAAAAAATTTGCATACACACACATATGTGTGTGATTGTGTGTGTCTGTTTCTATATGGCAGAAGAATATGGATTACAAGAATGTCTGAAGAGGAAGGAGGCAGCTAGTGGCACAGTGGACAGAGCACTGGGCCTGGACTCAATGAGATCTCAGCTCAAATCTAGCCCCAAGCACTTACTAGCTGTGTGACCCTGAGCAAGTCACTTCACAGCTGTCTTAGTGTCCTTATCTGTAAAATGGGAATCATTATACCATTTACCTCCCAGGGCTGTTGTTAGGATCAGATGAAATACTTTGCAAACATTTAAGTGCTATTTATTACTACTACTGCTACTTCTGCTGCTGTTGGTACTACTACTACTACTACTTTATTACTACTGCTAACTTCTTTACTACTACTACCACTGGTGCTGCTGCTATTACTACTTTACTATTATTACTTTATTACTACTGCTACTACTACTTTACTACCACTACTATTACTACTGGTGTTGCTGCTGCTGCTAGGAGGGCAACAGAGAAAGTGTCAGGATTAACTGAGATATAACTAAGGAGGAATTCCAGAAACTAACAAAATGCCATTTTGTGGGCTGGTCACCTGTCACAGGTGGTGGTGCATATCATGCATACATAGCCAGAGTACTGCACTGGTCCAGTCAGCCTGCAAGCATTTCTTGCTGCTTAGTCATTTCCATCATGTCTGACTCTTTGCGATTCCCATTTGGGGTTTTCTTCTGGCATGATTTGCCATTTCCTTCTCCAAGGTCTCTGTTAAGTACCTACTGGGTGCCAGGTGCTTTACCTTTGTGATGCTAAGAGAAAGAGCTTCCAGGCCTCTAGTTAGGTGGGTGGGTCCCCTCCCCAAATTGATGTGAGAACAGCCCAGACTGCGAGCACATGAATATGTTGTTATAACTGTTTTCTTTGGAGGGAACCTCCAAATTGATGGTATCATGGTTCATCGGAGAATAATGGTGAGGTTGGATATCAGGTGATAAATTGATCCATAAAGAGGATATACATCTCTGCTGTATATATGTATAGATGCAGCATGTTTGTGTGGAAAGAGGCTCATGCACGTTGAATACAGGTAGATATATGTACCTGCATATAAATGTGTGAGTTTATATACAAAATCATTAAGTGAGTGATTTGCTTGGCTTGTGTAGTTACAAGGATTTCAACTGTGGAACTGAACACTTTCTTTGAAATACAAGCGTTTTTTCCTCAAAGATAAATGATTCCAAACGTAATTGTGTATAAACATTCTAGACTCTATCAAAAAGCCATCACATACTCATCAACTATTTAAATCCTGGGCCCAAAAACAAAAATACCCAGTAAAAGATGGCATGCCACGTTGGAAAATGGGCCTGGATTAAATGATGAAGATGGAGTGCAAAGGGAGGAAAATATGTCTATATTCAGAGGTTGCTCAATGATGCTTTCAGAACAGCACTGAAAATTTCCCTTCGAGAACCACATCCTAGAAAAAATAGAGAGTCCTGACTCTGTCACCTCCTACAGCTGAGTGACCTTGGGGAATTCAGGTAACCTCTATGAGCTAGTTATTTGATTTGTAAAATGAGAATGAAAATATATCACTTACCTCTTTCATAGGAGTCATTGTGGTTAAAATGTGATAATGTATGGATTGTATTTTGTGAGTCTAGAGAATTGTAAAAATGGAAGCTAACATCATCATTGTTACCATCATCATCATCATCATCACATAAACTTGAACTGGAGTTATTTTCATGAGTGATTTTGTATTTCTAATGACAACCCCATGGACCAGCCAACTAACTTTTGCACTCATGTTTTTAAAACCTTTTCTTCCATTGCAGACCATAGACTTTGAAGGTTTCAAGCTGTTCATGAAAACATTCCTGGAGGCTGAGCTCCCCGAAGATTTCAGTGCCCATCTCTTTACATCCTTTAGCAGCCAAGCCCCTCATTCCAGCCCCTTGGTCAAAAGCAAACCTCCCCTTCTTTCCGGGGGTAAGCTGTTCTTTTTGTTTTTGTTGTATCTCATTTCTCTTCACCCTCCCTTCCCTATCCCCATCCCACCACAGGGAATGGTCAAATTTAGGAATTTCAGGAAGCATCACAAGTTCCACATAAGGAAATCAGAAGGGGGATGGTTGGGTGAAACAGCTTGCCTTTGGTAATGAGATCTATGGCAGAGTCGCAAAAGATCGTGTGGATGTATAGGAAATGCCAGGTTTCTATGAATACTTTATAATTGGGGGAATGCAAAATTTAATTAGATTCTTCACATAACTGAGATACTCACAAAGGCTTAGCTTTTCAATGATTGACTAATATCTGTTCCAAGAGACATTTCAATGGGATAACAGGAGATACTGATCTTTCTAAAAAGTATATCGATACAGAAAATATGGTAACCTAGATTTATTAGAAAAATTATGAAGAAGGTTTTTGCAATAATAAAGAGAACATTTCAGAGTGCTTCATGTAGGCAGACATGTCTGTGGCTCATACCCAGAGTTCATCATTTCTCCTAGAATCGGACTTTCTTGCTTTGCCAGAGCTTACTCTGATGGTGGGGCAGCCTTTGCTTCATGAAGAGGCATCTCAGGTGACCTTTTCTTTATAGAGCGATCATTTCTTAACCATCTGAAGAGTGACTTTACCTAAAGACTTTCTGTGTAACATATTAACAGTTATCAAAAATATGAACGTGATTTTTGAAATGAGAAGTTTAGGTGAACTTGTTTGATTACAAATTTAGGAAAATATTGGTTGCAATCAATACAAAGATCTTTTAAGCTACATTGAACTTTGAACAGTGGCTGTTCTAATTCAGGAATGGATCACTTCTATCACTCTCATTCAGGAATGAGTCAGGGTTTTAGCTATAGCATATTTAGCCATGGGGTAGTTGCTGATGACCCCAACTATAAATGATAAAAAAAAAAAAAATTGTGCTAACTGAGAGTGTGCATCCAAAAACTTAATGACATTCCACAAATATTTCCCTTGCTAGGTGCCGACTGACATGTGAACTCACTCTCTAACCTTCTTCATCCCACTAGAAATAAGGAGTCTCTTCCTGGTTCCTTTTGAGTCTGATAGATGAACCTTTTGCCTTATCCAGCCAAGCAGAGGGCTTTCAGCTTCCCCACCATTACTCCCCTGCTTATGAAATGCATTTTTAATTCCTAAAATTTACTTCTGAGCAAAAAGACTACATTTTTGGCTTTTATCTGCCTCCCCAGGGCTGAGCACAGCATCTGGAACAATAAAACTTCTTCATAAATAGTTAATTTATTTGCATCAATCTGACATTGAATTAAGTGCTGCTGGCAATTCTAAGGCAAAAAAAAAAAATGAAATGATCCCTGCCTTCAAGAATCTTACATTCTATCAGTAGTCAGTAATGACAGATGTGCCCAAAAGCACAAATATAAAGACACTTAAAAGTCTTTTGGAAACAATTTTGAGAGACAAAAAAGTTGCAGGTATACGGATCAGGAAAGCCTAATGCTGGAGGCAGCTGCCAGGACTGGGTCTAGCAAGTGGAGATGTGGAAGGGGATCATCCAGCCCTTGAGGTTTGAGTAGAATTTACTACCCAGAAATCCAAGCTAGCCAGCCATTTTGATGGAAGCAAAATGTGCGTCTACATGGGAAAGAAATGGGAGTCATGTTCTGTGAAGTTTTAAAGTTCACATTGAGGATTTTGTGTATTATCAATTAACATATATCACAAGAATTCAGGAGCCCTTTTGGACTAGGCAAGTGATGTGGTCAGAATTGTGTTTAAGTAATGTAAATCTGGTAGCAAAATGAGAAGGGATCTGAGAAGGGAGATCCTGGAAACTGAGAAGCCAATTCTAAGGTTTCTACAGTGATCTAGGTGTGACGTGATGAAGGCTGGAACAAGCGGAGAGATTGAGAGTATGTGTGTGTGTGTGTGTGTGTGTGTGTAAAAATAGAATGCACTCATTCAATTCAATAGAATGCACATCAAGAGATGTTGTGTAGATAAGATCAGATACAAAACAAAGACTTGGAAATTGATAGGATTTGGAGAGTGGGAAGATAGAGGGAAAGAACCCCTTGGGATTTGGAGGATAGGTGACCACTACTGTCTCCCTTTCCCTGAGTCATTTTAACTGTGTCCCTCTCTTTTCATGTTTTTGGTCCATTATCCTAAGGGGCCTGGTTCATGTTAAATGTTGATGGCATCTCCTGGGGTCTGTTCTTATCTGTGTAAATGGAGGTAACCAGTGGCACAATATCACATGAGACTGTTGAGTTCAAAATGCCTCATTGTAAATTTAAGCTTAGACATTTTTTTTATTTTGTTAAACACAAAAGGAACCCCATCTTTTCCTTTTTGCATTACCTGGAAACTGCATTGAACAATGACCCCAACAAGCTATTGGAATTTTGTTCAAAGCCAGAGGACTCATGAAGAAATCTGCCTCTTTCCTCACTAGAAAGATGGGGTATGATGTGTATAGAATGAGGCATGCAGGCTGACCCTAAAATTTTGATTACTTATATTCATCTGTACTTCTTTGTTTTGAGAAAAAAAAATCTAAGGGAGGCAGAATTGGGAAGCATTTGGGGAAATGGCAATGTTAAAAAACATCAGCTAGGTGGTGTAGTGGGTAGAGCACTAAGTCTGAAGTTAGGAAGACTCTTCTTCTTGAGTTTAAATCAAACTCCAATACTTACTACATGTGTGACCCTGGACAAGTCACTTAAACCTGTTTACCTCAATTTCCTCATCTGTACAATGACCTAGAGAAGGAAATGGCAAACCACTTCAAGTGGCCAAGAAAACTCCAAATATGGTCATGAAGAGTCAGACACAACTGAAGCAACTCAAAAACAGCAACATATATTTTTTTAAAGAAAACATTTGGAAATCAGCTTCCTTTCTTAGTTCCATCTCAAGCTATACCACACTGATGATGGAGGTGGAGTGACTGGTAAATGTCAATGAGGCCAGAAATGCTGCCAGTCTCTCCAGTTACCAACCTGTAAAGCTCTGGAACTGAGACTTGGGGATGAACAAAGTATGTTTCTTAAGTTTGAGACAGCTTATTACCAAATCTTGACTCTGGGGAATTGATTTGGGTTCTGCTGTACCTTCTGAAATAACCTGTTATGAAGTTGTGTAGTTATGACTCTCCTGTGGATTTGTGGGATGGGGGAGGAGGAGGGGGGAAATATTATTAAGTGTCTACTATATACTAGGCACTTTACAAATATTGTCTTATTTGATCCTTGTGATAATTCTAGCAGATAGGCACTATTATTATCCCCATTTTACAGTTGAGGAAACTAAGGCAAACAGGTTAAAATGACTTGCCCAAGGTCACAAAGTGAGTGTCTGAGCCTAGGTTTAAACTCAGGTCTTCCTGACTCAAAGTCCAGCACTCTAGATCCACTACACCACCTATCTGTCTTTAGTTTCCTTTGTAGACCTCACCATTATGGAGTGCAGGTTGTGATTCTTGGGGTCTCTGGTAATCCATGTTCTTGGCTTATGTTTATTTGCTTCTACCTGCATCCCCATGCCTCTCCTGGTGTTCATTCACAATTGAGGAAGGGCACAACTCCAAGATCCAGTCAGATGCAGTCCAGTCCTGCCTCCAAGCCACGAAGCTTGCTTCCATTTCCTGGTCCCCTAAGAAGGGTTCCTAGGGATGCTGGGTGGCACATGTCTTTAGTAACAATGGCCCGGCTGAGGAAGATTGGAGAAGGAGGCTTTGCATTCCACTCCTCCAGAACGCCTTTCTAAATTGTCTATGATGGGTGCCAGAGGTACCAGGTGAATAAGGATAATAATTAATCCATGTAGATCATCACCATGGGCAACTCTGCATCCACATGCACATAGCAGTGGATGGAGTTCCCTGTAAGATTAGAAGAAAAAACATAACAGACCCAGGTCCCCCACCTTCCAAGGGAATGAAGCATGTCGGCCATGGCTAAGCCGGTCATAGCAGAGCAGATCAGAGCTTAGAGTAAGGAGAGTGTGAGGAAATGTGGAAATCTCTGCTCATGGACCAACTTGGATGATTAACATTACGCACATCCAAAAGGAGCATGGTTTGCATGGCTCCCCCTCCCCCCCTTTTCAATTATTGAATAATTTCTTTTTTTAACAATATAAAAATAATTGTCATCAATCTTTACAAACATTCTTCTAAGACTAGAGTTCTTTGTGACCCTCTTATTGTTCATGTTGAATTATTATGGTTTAGACTCCTTGAAAAGAGTCTCATTTTTGCATTATGGAGTTAAATAGACCTTTTAGATTTAAATGTTGATGCTGAAGAAATTTTGTAATGCTTCACCAATGCTAAAGACATTTTATGAGAAAATTTAACTATATTTTATTGTTATGATGAATCATCTGAAATTGATGGGCATTATTTTCAGAGGTAATAATGAGATGTGTGTGTGTGTGTGTGTGTGTGTGTGTCTAAAGGGAACAGATTGTTCCATATACTTTCTCAAGTAGTGACTAAAATAAGAACCATTTTTTTATCCCTGAAAATGGAGTAACAAGCACATTCATTCTCCAATTTCCAGAATATTGCTACATATGCTACAAGAGATACCTCCATTACCTGTCCTCTCACTGTCTTCTTAACCCCTTATACAGCTCCTGACCTCATTCCTCTGTACAAGCTGCCTTCTCCAAAGTTCCTAATGATCTTTCCATGACCAAATCCAATGACTTTTCTCAGTCCTCATTCTAGATTTCTCTGCAAATTTTGACACTATTGATGCCTTTCTTAATATTAAAGCCTTCCCTCTATGAGTTATTTCCTAATTATTCTAATGTATCAGCAAAGACCTCAACTTACCAGGAGGGCCTACTATACAGATTCTTAAATCTGTTTTTCTAAAAGGAAAGCAACTTTTGAGGGGTAAATAATCACTTTAATCAAGCACATATATCATTCACTTAGGTCAGGGGAAAAAGTGAACACCCTGAACTTCAGAGAAAATAGAGAGAAACAAAGACCAACAGACAGGGCTTCCAACTGTCTAACCAGAAGCAATACATATGTCTCAGATCAACAGACAGATCCAACTGTCTGACCATTACATACATACATAGTTACCAGACAGAGAAGTACCAACATCTGTGTTTTCAAAGCTGGGGGCTCCTTAGTGTCTACCCAGAGTCTCATATGGCCAAACAAATACTTCCAGTGAGTAAGCCCCAAAACAAAACCTCACCAGAGTACATATACACTTTTCAGAGTCAGAGGGCATCACAACCCTTGAGAACCAGCGCCTCATTAGAAAATTAACAAAAGGTGTGGGCCTTTCTACAAAATAAATCTCCTCTAATCAAACTTCCCTTAATGGGCAGGCCCATTAATGGGTGGGGAAAATCTTTAACTCTCAATAACAGAATTAACATTACATCTAAATATGATATATTTGTACATATTTGTTTGTCACTCCAATTAGACTGTGAGCTCCTATAGGGGAGGAACTGTCTTTTGCCTCTTCTGCTTAGTGCAATGCCTACCATATAGTAAGAGCTCAAAAACATTTCTTAATTGACCAATCCAATATTTTTAAAAGTATTTCAAGAACTAATGTTTCTGGAAAAAGAGCTTTGATCTTGTCATTTTTAAACATTAAACATTTAAGCAAGAAATAGCAATATTTTTAGATGGATGGATGAAATATTGGCAAAGCACTTGTCATTTAATTATTTTCAATCATATCTGAGTCTTCATGAACCCATTGGGGATTTTCTTGGCAGAGACGCTGGAGTGGTTTGTCATTTCTTTCTCTAGCTCATTTTATAAATGAGTAAACTGAGGAAAACAGGATTAAGTGATTTGCCCAGGGTGGCACAATTACTAAGTGTCTGAGGCCAGATTTAAACTCATGAAAGATTAGTCTTCCTGACTCCAGACCTGGTGCTCTGTGCACTATGGTGCCACCTGGCTGCTACCTGGCAAAGCCTACTCTGAGGATATTTATTATTGTGATGGAGATAAAGCCCTGGGTTGTAAGGGGAGCAGATGGTAGGCATTGACATTGTGTAACCAACATTGACAGGGTTATTTCCTGGTATATGCTGAGGAGGGGCCGAGCATCTTTGGCATTCTCCCACCTTGCAGAATCTCAGAGTTTGCAAGGAGTTCAGGAAACTTAGTCTAGTCCAAGCCAGTACTACTCCTTACTTCAACACACCTGGCAAGTGGCCATCCTGTCTTTGCTCTAAGACTCCCAGTTGGGAAGGTTCTGCCACCTAGCATTAATCGACCCTCTTCTCCTAATTCTGACCTCTGGGTCAAGAAGTACAAGTCTGAGGTCTCTTCCACATCACTGCCTTTTAAGGGAAACTCTTGCCTCAGTTCTATTATGCCCACTCCAAGAGGTAAAGCTGTAATTCTGACCCTTATCATCCCTCACCTGAAACAGTTTCACATCCTCTTTCCTGAACGTTCACTCCAAGACTTTTATCTCTTGAGGATATAGGTTCTTAGACTCCTTGCCCTCCACCAAAGTCAAATTCATCTGCCTGGTCAACA
Source organism: Bettongia penicillata ogilbyi (assembly GCA_023548195.1). Lineage (NCBI taxonomy): Eukaryota > Metazoa > Chordata > Mammalia > Diprotodontia > Potoroidae > Bettongia > Bettongia penicillata. The sequence goes on from JAJHZJ010000812.1 coordinate 790,122, forward strand.
TGTCCATTCATAAAGTAATTATTAAGTGGTCATTATGTGCTTGGTACTGGGCTAAGCACTAGAGATATATTGAAAGGTAAAAACCAGTCCCTGCTCTCAAGGAGCCCCTTGGCCAATGGAGGAGACCATGTGCAAACACCTAACAAGACAGAGATGGGATGAGCTGGGGATAGTTGCAGGCAGAAGGTGCCAAGAGAAAGAGGTGAGGTGGGAAAGGTGTCTTATAGAAGCAGGGGGATTTAATCTGGGACTTGAAGGAAGCCAGAGGGCAGAGAAGAAGGCAGTAGGTATTCCAGAAGTGGGAGATATGCAGCAAAAATGCCCAGTCTTGAGCAGGACTTTGGTGGTTGAGGAAAAACCGGGAGCCCGTTTTTGTGAGATCAGAGAATATTTAGCCAGGGTTTAATATATGATATGAATTAGCGACCTAAAGGATGCTTGGAACAGGATGGTAGCAGATATTTTATTCGATTAAAGACAATGGCTCAGCCTTTAACCCTTTCTGAAGCAAAAAATGCATCCTCACCAGAGCATCCTTTCTGAGACCTTTGACCAGTTTAAGAAAGGGCTCAGAAATTTTAGCTGATCTTCTTTTTGGTGATAAGTTGTCAATATGTGGCCTTTGGGGTTTTGTTTTTCTCACACTTTTATAATATCTAATGATCTTCCCCCACATTCCTCTTCCTCTTGGTTTGCTGCTATGTTATTCTACTGGGTTTTCATTCATCAACTTTCAATGAGTTTCTCTAAACATTTTAAAATCCATTCAGAAGAAGGCTTAGCCAGAATTACTGAAGCCCATTGAAAACAGTGGGGATAGAGCACTCAGTTACTCTGTCAGGAATTTAATGATGTGAAACATTTTGAAACTACTTTAGAAGAATACTATGAAATGTTTTCCATGATGTGGCTGAAGAGGCTGAGCCAGTAGCACTGTATATTTATGGCTCATTCACATTCCCCTTTTGCATCCATCATCTCTGGGCATGTGTGTGCTCAGGTAGGTTTCCCCTACAGCAGCCCTGCTCTTTATCAAACATGGAGGGGGTCCTGGGTTGTCAAAGGCCAGGGATGGATGCTAGTGACTCTTGCCAAGGTGGCAAGCTTTCAGGAAAGGTCTCCTATCTGATACATTCAGAAGTGTTTTTTCATTGTCTAGGGACCAGCCAGGTCAAATCTAAATGATTCTTGATGTCTAAGAGCTGCCCATCAAGGAATGAGTTTATTCACAAAAACCAAGGCCCAGAGGGATTGGGACCTGCATCAGGAATAGGCAGCTTACACTGATGAAATTCCAGATCCCTGAAGTATTGAATTTTCATATGCCTATACATAAACATGTGCACATTTCTGCATGGATATGGAGTTATTAATATCAACTTCCAGGATCTGTGGTTTGATTAGGTGGGGACTCACTCTACCAGCGCACGTGGCATCCCACCTACTCTTATGATCCCAGAGATTTGCCTGAGGCTCATGTGGATGAAGTGATTCATTCAGGGTCATTCTCCTAGGAAGAACTATCTGCCCTCACCTTTATCCAAATCCCTACCATCACCCCCACTTTTGTGATTTCTGGGCTCTATAAACAAATGGAATATAGTAAAACCTCCTTCTAGTCCTATCCATTATTTCAAATTGCTTTCCTCACACTCAGTTCTAAACGCTGCAGTCTGATTTCTAACTTCATCTTTTAACTGAATTTGCTTTGTCCAGTTACCATGATCTTTTAATTGACAAATCTAACGACCTTTTCTCAATTCTGCTCCTCTAGACCCCTCTGCCACTTGTGACCCTGCCGATCACTTTCTTCTCCTTGAATTATCAAGGTCATTCTGATATTCCTCTAGGTCTTCATGGACATCTCTTTTTGGGCTCTTCTCCTAGCTTTCTGGCTACTCCTCAATTTTATTTGCCAAATCTCCATCTAGGACATACCCCCATTGACTTTGGTTGTCTACCTAGTCTGTGTTCTGGATCCTCTTCTTTTCTTCCTCTCCACCATTTCCCTTGGTGATCTCATAAGCTCTCGTGGGATTCAGCTATTGGCTATAAACAGATAATTGTCAGATTTATTCATCCAGTCCCACTCTTTCTTCCAGTCTCTAGTCTCACATCTTTGACTATTGGACATCTCAAACTGAGTATCTTATAGAAATCCTGAGATCTATGTGTCCAAAACTGAACTCACATTTCCCCACAAATTTCTTCCCCTTCCTAACTTCCTTATTGCTGTGGAGGTTACCACCATCCTGCCAGTCACCTGGGTTTACAACCTAATTTCATCCTTACCTTCTCAAGGGTATCTGACTGCCCCCCCTTATCCCATTAGTTGTCAAGTCTTGTTTGTCCTGCTTTCCTATCATCTCTCATTCATGCCCCGTCCTGTCCTCTGTCCCTGCCACCATCGCAATCCAGGCTCCTGCCTTCTCATGCCTACACCATATTGCAGTAGCCAGATGGCTACTCCCCATGATTCAAGTCTTTCCCCACTTGGTTTCATCCTCTGCTTGGCCATCAAATTGATCTTTCTGAAACATCAATCTGAAGGTCCCCCCTTCCTTTGCCCTCTCCATTCAGTCTGCCCCAATGGCTCTGCATCACCTCCAAGATCCTTGAAAAATCTTCTACTTTGTTTCTATAAAGCTCTCCATAACCTACACTGTCCTACCTTTGAAGGCCTCTGATAGATCTCTCTTCCCTATGTTCTGCATGCTCCAGTGGCACCGGTCTCCTGGCTGTTCTTGACTAAGGATCCCCATCTCCCAACCACATGTTTTCAGTGGCTGTGCCACATCTGGAGATCTCTCCTTAGTTGAATATAGAAATCTATCTTATTCAACAGGGAGGTAGAAGGGGAGGAGATGAAGCAAAGGTGGTGGGGGTAGGGTGGGAGTGAGGAGGGCACTGATAGAAGGGAGGGTAGATTTGTGGAAGTGGTAGATAGAAGCAAAACACTGGTGAGGAAGGTAAGGGTGAAGGGAGAGAGGATAATCAGGAGGAAAAATGGCATGGAGGGAAATACACTGTTAGTAATCATAACTGTGAATGTGAATGGGATGAACTCTCCCACAAAACAGAAGTGGATAGCAGAATGGATCAAAAAACAGAATCCTATAATATGCTATTCACAAGAAACACATTTGAAGCAGAGGCACACACAGAGGAAAGGTAAGGGGCTGCAGCAGAATCTGTTGTGTTTCAGTTGAAGTAAAAAAAAAAAAACAAAAACAGGGATACCAATCCTGTTCTCAGACAAAGCACAAATGAAACCAGAAAAATAGAACTGATGAAAAGAGATAAAGAAGGAAACTACATCTTGCTTAAAAAGATACCACAGACAATGAAGTAATAGCAATACTAAACATACATGCATCAAATGATATAGCATCCAAATTCTTAAAGGAAGAGTTAAGTGAATTACAGGTTCATAACCAAATAAGAGATAGAGAGTATTACAAAATGTAAAATAGATAATTTTGATGATATTAAATTAAAAAGCTTTTACATAAAACCAATGCAACCAGGATTAGAAGGAAAGCTGAAAGCAGGAAAACAATTTTTACAGCAAGTGTCTCTGATAAAGGTGTCATTTTTCAAATATATAGAGAATTGAATTTCCAAAAATACAAATCATTCCCCAATTGATAACTGCTCAAAGGATATGAGTAGGCAGTTTTCTGATGAAATCATAGTTATCTATAGGCATCTGAAAAATTACTCTAAATTCCTTTTCATTAGAGAAATGCGAATGAAAGCTTCTTTGAGTTACCACCTCCCACCTATCAGATTGGCTAATATGACAGAAAAGGAAAATGACAAATGTTGGAGAAGATGTGAAAAAATTAGGACACTAATGTACTGCTGGTTGAGTTGTGAACTGATCCAGCTATTCTGGAGAGAAAATATGGAACTATGCCCAAAGAGTTATTAAACCACCTATTAAACAATTAATATTTAATTAATTTAATTTCATAGTATTAAACAATACCACTACTAGGTCGTTTTCCAAAGATGTTCAGGGGAAAAGGAAAAAGATCCTATTGTTTTTAAAATGTTTATAGCATCTCTCATTAAAATGGAAATCCCGGGGATGCCCATAAGTTGGGGAATGGCTGAACAAGCTCTGATATATGAATGTGATGAAATGCTAGTGTGTAATGAGAAATTATGAACAGTAAGATTTCAGAAAAAGAACAAAATAAAACAAAGTAAAACTCGAAGACCTGTATGAACTGATGCAAGGTGAAATGAACAGAACCACGGTAACATTGTACACAGTATCAGCAACAACTCAGCCCTTCTCAGCAACCTAATTTTCTAAGACGAGTACAAAGGACTCCAAAGGGAAAATGCTATCCATATCTAGTTAAAAAGTTGATGGACTCTGAATGCATAACAAAGCATCCTTTTTGACTTGCTTTCTTCTTTTTCATGTTTTTTTTTAATATTTCTTCTTTCACAACTGTGACTAATATGTTTTATATTATAAATCTATGTATAGGTTAACCTATACCTATACATGTATAACCTATATCAAGTTGCCTACCATTTTAGAAAGAGGGGAGGGGAAGGAGGGAGTAAAATTTGGAACTTAAAATCTTGTAAAAAATGAGTGTTAAAAATTGTCTTGACATGTAATTGAGGGAAAAAATAAAATGCTATTTTAAAAAAGAGCCGAATTCAAGCTTCCCTCAGAGAGGAATCTGTTAAAATGCTTTGCTAGTCATTCGTGTGCCTCTGGAAAGTGTTTCAGCCATGATTGTGCATCTCAGCTGGCTTCAAACATTTTCCAGTTTGTCACCTCCCTCCATGTAACTGTTCTGTTGTCCCTTTGGTTAACATCGCGAAGCTTTCCTTTTCTCATTTGGTACTGCTATGTAGGATTTCTTATACAAGCAATTAGAAACGTTCCACAACTTTCTTCAGGTGTTCTTTCTCTCCTCTTACTCCTTTTTTTCCCCACGATCATACAGGAAAGCATTTGACTAACATTGAATTATTTCTGTCTTTTTTTGCCATGGTTGAATCTTTGTCTCCCCATATCATTTGGCTTTAGCTTTCACTGTGTGATTAAGCACATCAAGAATTTCTGATGTGATTTTGTTTCTGAGTCCTTTTATTTTTTCCCATGTTGTCATTTTAGTTGGGCAATACTGAATTCAAGCTTTCTGTTATGTGTTTCGAGCTTGATTTTTCTAGTGCCTTTCTGCAGATATCCCATCACTCTCTCAAATTGCATTTGCTTTAGTGGTGTTAGAAGACCTTTCTTCTTGTGATTCTTAAAGTGACAATGGCCCTCACCCATTCTTTTGTGTGCAGGTCCTGAAACGTTGTATTTTTGTTTTTAAATACTTTCTGTCAAGTCCTGTGGGAGAATGTTTCTTCATATACACATACATATATTCAAAATGGAATCATTTCTTTTACAGGTTTGCGAATGACTAAAGGTGCTGTGACTCCCCCTCACACATCTCCAGCCAGTTTACATGCTCCTCAAGTCATACAGCTGAAAGATATTGTCTGCTACTTGTCCTTGCTTGAACGAGGGAGACCTGAAGATAAATTAGAATGTGAGTGAACCATTTATTTACTTTACATATAATAATTTGGGAATGGTGACAAAACTAGGGTGGATCCATTAGAGCTTTATCACAGGGTGCATGGATTAAGAGAATACTGGAACATGTATTCCTTTATATAGCAAAATCAAACCAAATCACTCACCCATCCCTACATTGGCACCATGTTAACAAGGATAGTTCAAAAGGGGGGGGAGAACACTGCCATTTGATAAGTCCACAAATCTTCCCATTAGGCTACTCGTTAGCAGTGACCTTGTGGTCACTTGTGGTGTCCTACACCTGTGACCCATGTCACAAGTACCCTGTCTCCACACCTCCAATGTGATATCCAAGGGTCTCTCCTTCAGGTACTTAAGTTCCATGGCCTGAGGACTTACTTTTTCACCCCATCTCTTCATTTGTCCTGAAAATCAAGTGTGTCTTTGGTCCGTCATGTTTCTTACAACTTTTCTTTCTTTTTTCCCAGCATTCACTTTTATAAGATTTTAAATTCCAAATTTTTTCTCCCTCCCTCACCTTCCCAAGATGACTTACAATTGGATATAGGTTGTACGTGTACAATCGTGTTAAACACTTTCCCACATTAGTCATGTTGTAAAAAAGAAAAATCAGAACAAAAGGTAAAAAAATAGAGAGAGGGAGGAGAGGGAGAGAGAGAGGAAGAGAGAGGGAGATAGAGGGAGAGAGAGGGAGAGAGAGAGAGGGAGGGAGGGGAGGGAGGGAGAGAGAGAGAGAGGGAGGGAGGGAGGGAGAGAGAGAGAGAGAGAGAGAGAGAGAGAGAGAGAGAGAGAGAGAGAGAGAGAGAGAGAGAGAGAGAGAGAGAGAGAGAGAGAGAGAGAATTGTATGCTTTGATCTGCAGACTCCAGAGTTCTTTCTCGGGATGTGGCATCAGGAATCCCTTGGAATTGTGTTAGATCATTGCATTGCTGAGAAGAACTAAGTCTGTCAAAGTTGGTCATAGCACCATGTTGTTGTTAGTGTGTATTAATTCTTGCACATCTTTCCAGGTTTTTTCTTATATCCACCTGCTCATCATTCCTTATAAAATAATAGTATTCCATTATATTCACATACCGCAACTTGTTCAGTCATTCCCCAAGTGAAGGGCATCCCCTCAATTTCCAACTCTTTGCCAGCCCAAAAGGAGCTACTATAAATATGTTGGTGCATGTGGGTCTTTTTCCCCCTGTTTTTGATCTCTTTGAGATACAGACCTAGTAGAGGTTTTGCTGGGTCAAAGGGAATGCACAGTTTCCTACCCCTTTGGGCATAGTTCCAAATTGCTCTCCAGAATGTTTGGATCCATTCCCAACTCCACCGACAATAGCATCTATTCTTGAGCATCTGAACAGTTAGAACTTTGGGACTAAGCATCTGATGACAAGAAGGAGTTGGACAAGGACACATTCATCAAAGGTCCATGAAATCTGTTGCTAGTCACCCCCAGTGTGGGGTGTGACACTGTCCCCACTCCTGGAGGAGAAACTCCCCTTCTATTGGCAGTTGGACAATACGAGTCCTCTGAAGGGTCAGATCTGTTCCAGTTCCATTAACCAGGTGTCCCTGACAAAGAGGGAGAAGTCCTGTGTGTCCCAGTGGTAATCCTGGGCACTGGCAGACTAGGAGTGCCTGCCCTACAATCCCACTCACACAGTCAGCCTTTCTTTGGGGGCACCCAGACTGGGGGAGATCCTCCAGGGTGGGCACTGGAAGTTTGGCAGCTTGTGGTGTGTAAGAGATTCTTCTCATCCTTGACAGCCAGTTCTCACTCCAAGGAGCCTGTCAGTCCTGCGTCATGAGCCCTTTTCCCCTCCTCGCTGAGAATGTCAGCTGGCTAACAGCTTTGCACGCCAACACCTTGTGCATGTGTGTGCCAGGCACAAGTGGCAGCTCAGCGGGCCAGTGAGGGACGGTAATGGCTTTATTTACTGCCCTGATATCAGGACACTGGGGTGACATTTCTATTGACAACTGCTCCTCATAGAATCTGCCCCCACTCACTGGATCAGATTATCCAGCATTTACAGAGAACTAGCCAAGAGGGATGGAGAATCTGTAGTGAAGGGTCTCCCTCTGGTGGAGAAACAGAGTCAGTGAAATGCAATCTGTGCTAGGTACATCTTTGGAAAATGCCTGTGTTTTGGAAGCAAAGTAAGGGAGCACTTAGCCTGTGGATGCAGCACTTGCTGTGTGGATCGTTGATGCTCTTGAGGATGGCGGTTTTCTCTCAGACACGCACTGATTCCCTGACATCTGCTGAGGTCTGGTGATGGGTTGATGTCCTGCCAACAGAATGTGAGAAAGCAGAGTTTGTCCTAGAGTCCAATGACAGCAGCGCCTTCTCTCTGAAGCCTTTTAGAAGGAATTTCAGGGTTTTAGCCAGGAGAGAACATGATTGCTTTGTTTTCAATTTTGTTATCCCTAGTGCCTGGCTTTAGGCAATAGGACTGCTGTTTTGGTGAAAATGGACAAGTGTTTGTCTCCTTTTGGGAGATCCCCAGAGAAAGTGAAACCATTCCACTTCATCTACACCTTCTCATCCAGGGAAGGGGCACCTCTCATCTCCATTCTTTTACCACTCCTCTATGAAAAGTCTGCCCACTAGTAGGAGAGTGGCTGTCCCTGAGATCTGGTGGGGAAGGGGGTGGAAAAAGCTGCATGATGTATGGGAGAATTTTCAGTAACCACTTTAGCCAAGTAAGAGTCACCTAGCTGGATTAGCTTCTTTTCCTCAAACACTTGATGTGTGTGTGTGTGTGTGTGTGTGTGTGTGTGTGTGTGTTTGTATTTGACCATCGAAGTACATGCTTTGTGCTGAACACACAGTAAATCCTCCAAAGGAAACATTTCAGCAGAAACTTATTTTCTTTTAATTTCCAAATCTTTGTTCCCTGTACTTCCTCCTTTTCCCAGAAGAGTCCCTGTGGGTCAGGGGCCAGACCAGTCTGATTCACCCTTGGCCCCTCATTTAGCCCAGGCAGGAACTTTCATGCCTAGGCTATTCTGGATCTTTTGTTTTAAAGGAAAAGGTTTGGTCTGTGTGACCACCCAGGTCTCTTCTCATTTTTAATCCTGTCATTCTGCTTTCTCTTTCCCTTCAAGCCTATTACTGTCCCTCTGGCTAAGTGAGGATTCATTTTTCAACGTGTTGTCTCCCATTATCCTGTACTTCTGAGTCCCAGGGACTCAGGAACATCCTTATGTTCACTTGTTTCTTTACTCCCCTCATTTCAACTCCCTCCGTCTCAAGAACACTTTCGCCTTATCTACCCCTTGCTATTTCTTGGCTCAGCATCCTTCCCCCAGGTGCTGTCCTCAATGGTTTGGAAAATGTGAAATGGGAACAACAGATCCCCCTTTATGGGGAGTCCATGGAATCAAAACACTTTGTGAACTGTTCTACAATTATATCATATATAACAAAGATATCGGTATATAAGAGATACACTAAGAAAGCAGTTTGGGCTTCTCAATAATATTCAACAGCATAAAGGAGTCCTGAGAATCAGGTTTGAGATTCCTGCCTCTGTGCCATGCGTTTCTATCTTTTCCCAACCCTTAAGAAATACTTTTTTCTTCCCTTCTTAAACCACCTCTGTATTTAAAATCTTTTTTTAAACAACTTCTTCTACTTCCTTTACCTCCCATGGAGATTTTCATTAGGTTTTAAATGACTACTTTAATCTCATCACTTAGTGTAATAATGATTGCCTCCCATAATGGTGACAGCCCAATTATTAAGGAAAGGACACTTTTTTTAAATACACTTTGTGGATGCAGTTTTCTTGCCTAGGAATTCATTCTATTCACTAATTCATTTGTTCATCCAACAAGTATTTTTTGAGTGTCTACTTTTTACAAAGGATTGTGCTAGGAACCTCGATCATTACGGTCTTACAACGTGGTGGAGTAGGGACTGAAATTACCCCAATTTGGCAGATGAGACAACTGAGGCTGAGAGGATTGATGGCTTGTTCTGGGTCCCACAAGTAATGTTGTTTTAGGAATAAGATCGGAACTCAAAGCTTCCTGGCTCTGAGTTGATTGAACAACTCTTCCTCTCTTAACAACCCCAAGACACAAAAATTAGAAAACACGGAAAAGGAAAGATCTCTTTGTGTTTTGTCTATTTTCAAGTCTTTCTGAAGTTCAGCTGATATATGTGTGTGTATATATATATATATATATATATATGTATGTATATATATATACAGACATACATATACAGACATACATATATACACACATATATGCATATATACACACATATATATATACAATATATATACACACACATATACATATATATATAGTGTGTATATATATATACATATACATATTGTTCCTTCAGGTTGTATTCAATTTATGGAGTGTTCTGGTTTGACCGGTCTAATTTTTTCAACATTTTGCTCAAATCTCTCCATGGAGCTTGTAATCAGTCAAAGCGGACTCTCCTTTTCTGCCTCTTTTCCTTCCTTTTCTTTCTCTTCCTCTTTTTCCTCCCTCTCCTTTTTCTCTTCTGCCTCCTTTTCCTCCTCCTCTGTCCATTGTCACCTTTATTCTTCTTAATCCCCCAGAAACACTTTTATCAGAAAAGACTCACAAGCATACACTACACATTCTTAAGCCATGAAACAGAAATCTATCCTTTGCATTATCCTTGAGCACACTGTCAGTACTTAAAACATCAACAGTTTGTGCATTGGGAAGTATGAAACAATATGTGCCCTACTGATTGTAGATTTCAGCTTTACATCTTATGTATACCGTCTGAGTTGCTGACTCGAGGTCCGTGGCTCCTGGCCAGACAGCAGGCATAGGTTATTGTAATGGCATTGTCACCTTCCCCCAGAAGTTGGCATAGAGGCCGTCTCCTACTGGACAACCAGAATGCAGATCAGGGTGCTCCCAGCCTCTTAAAATCTTACAGTTTTTGCCAAAACTTGAAACACACATCTCAGATCGCTATGAGATCACCCATGCTCAGGAAAAGAAGCTCAGCCTTGGGGAAGCTGGTCTGGGGCTTATGTTGCCAAACACTTGTGCTCATAACTCTCTGTTCTGTGAGATTGGCTGCCATAGTGGGGGGCCAGGAAGGAAGGGACAAGATAATATTCTCTTCCTCATTAAAAGACTGAGAGATTGAGTCCAAAACAATCAGCTCCAAAGGAAGAAAGAGGGAAACCCATACACAGCATCTACATCTACCCACTTCCCCAAGATTACCCAGCTAGTTAGTGCTAGAGCTAAGCCCACAATTCATGTCTCCTAATGACCACAAGAGTACCTTCTCACCATATTCCATACTATGTGAAAAGCAGAACAGAGGTAATAAGGTGGGGAAGATGAGAAACCTTCCCTATATTGGCAGCTGAAAAAATTCTCCTTATCCCATAACAGACATAGTATATCAAGTAAGCCTCCCTGAAGACTATCAGATCTGTGGAAGAGTTCTTAATGATCTAAGAGAGTACCTGGTAGATCACAGCCTTCCATCCTTGACTTTCATTTCAACATCTTTATTAAAGACTTTAATGAAGGAATAGATGATGCTCTCAAAGGATAGTAGGAAACTGAGAGAGAAGGCTAATATGTTCTATGACAGAATTCGGGTCCAAAAAAATTGACCATGTGAGAGCAAAGTTAGCTATATGTCATCACTATGGTGTGTCTGTACCTGGATCTCTTCCAAGGCTGCTTTCAGTGAATCTTCCTCAGCCAAATGATCTTGCAGCCTAAGGTTGTGTATGCACAGAAGAAACAGTTACTTTCTTCACTCATGCCAGAGTCCTTGGAATATTAAATTGAAAAGAATTAAGATGGGAGAGCAACTTGTCCCAAGACTGTTTTTACCCATCCCAAGATGTAAAAGAAAGAGATTGTGTTAATGAAAGTGACAGCAGCTCATATTGTCATAGGGTTCTGAAACTTTCCAAAATTCTTTCCTCACAATAGTCCTGAGAATTACATAGAATATGTTTACCTCCCTCCACCCCCTACTTTATAGATGACAAAAGTGGCCCCCAAGTGATTCAGTGATGTGCCCAAGATTACACAACAAGACATGGTGGGAAACTTTGGGAGACAACTGGTTATTTTGACTCCCTAGGAACATGTCTTCCCTCTTTATGTCATTGATATAGGTCTACATACCAGTTTAACTCTCTGTGTATATGCAAATATTTGCATGCATCAGCTTTATAGATATGGGCTTTATACATGTGTGTTTATATATATATATGTGTGTGTGTGTGTGTACACATAAATGTACACATAACTTTGTGCTTATGTGCACAAAGTTATTTTGGGGTATGATCCCTTTATGTGGAGATATGCTCTGTATGTATGTATATATATATATATATATATATACATATATGCTTATATGGACAGACCACCAAGCCTGGAGTCAGCAAGACTTTGATCTCAGAGACTTACTATCTGTGTGACCCTGGCTGTCACTTAACCTAGTTTGCCTCAGTTTCTTCATCTGTAAAATGATCTGGAGAAGGAAATGGCAAATCATTCTAGTATTTTTGCCAGGACAACCCCGAATGAGGACATGAAGAGTCATTCAGGACTAAAACTGCTGAAAAGTAGAATAACAAGGGGATTGGAAGAAGGACTGAAGAGAGTAGATCCACCCAGATATCATATGGAATGTTAAAGAAATCTAATAGACTCTATTTCATACCTGTGTTCACAAATAGTTTTCTCTGCTAACATTCAAAAAATATTGAGGTGAAATTTCAGCTTTGGACACTCACTGAAACCCTCACTGGGATAATTCTTGAAGTAAACAGTATAATGGTGTTGATAATTGTTGCATGCTGGAAAACTCATCACAGTAAACATCTTTCTAGTTTACAGAAAAACAGTTTAAATGAATTTTTAAAAACCTCGAATCTTAAAATGCTCTAAATAAATACAAAGATTTGTCCATTGCATGGGGTGGGCATTCTCTAGTGGGCAGTGGAATCTCTATGGCTACCATTGGAACGATGGCATTGCTTTCGTGATATTCCAGATTTCTAGTCTTTAGAATAAGGATTCCTTGGACCATTGAAAATTGAAGTGATCTGTCTAGGGTCATACAGACTGTATATCAGAGGCAGAATTCAAACCCAGATCTCCTTAAGTAGCCAGTAGGTTGTGCTGCCTTTCTTGTTAGCAATAACAATGTGGAAAATGCCATACATGGATATTGGAGAAGACATAACAAAAATGACTGTTATACTTTGTGTTCATGTAAGTAAATGTACTAGGCAGTCTCAGTTGTTTCTATGGCGAATGAATATATATATAATTAGATATTTTTATAAGTAGGCAAAGATTACTTGAATTCCATTTTTGCCTGTCTTTATTCATAAGTCTGTCTATCAATTGATCTGTCTGTCTATCCCTCCTCCCAATTATTCTCCCCACAGTCACAACTTATCGTCAGCTGCCGAGAGTCCATGGCTATGTCTCAGGGTACGGTTGGCTTCAGCAACAGCTCGAGCAAGACATATGTTTTTTTTACTAGACAAAGAGTAAGGCCTCAGAAATTCTTAGCCTTGAAATGATTGGCCCCTCGGTGAATTGTTGTAGTTCAAAGTAGGAACTGTTTGCTGAGTCTAACAGTGAGCTTGCAGGGGGATGTTTAATGGACTCATGATTTACGTTTTAACAGCAACCATGCAATTTCTGTAATGGCAACTAGTTGGTCGTACTTACCGATTTAATTGAAGCAAGTTGGGCCATATTTTATCCCAAGTAACAGACTTGACAGTAGCACAATGCATGTCTTTGGGGAGGTTTTATTGTAGTACTTGAATGATTGGTGGATAGGTCTATCAATTAGAAAAGGTATGGTTAACTTAGCTGTAAAAGGAAAAGCAAAGGCAGTCCTTAAGCCAAGATTCCTGGCCCAGAAAGTGACGTCAGAGCTTCCCTGACAATTTATTAAGTGAGGGATTCATTATCACATTCAGACCTGCCAACAACAACTTTATCCAGTGATTAAGATATGAAAGGGAGTGGGCTCTTTTTTCATACCCCTCAGCCCTTTCCACCTTGTCATTTTATAATGCTTTATATGTTTCAATTAGTATCCCCATTTTATGGGTAAGGAAACTGATGCCAAAGGGGGCAAGTGACTTGTTCAGAGACAGAGGCTATGAAGTGCCTTAGGCCAGAATTTCTGACTCCCACCTCCATGCTCGCTATCCTGGGCCACCAAGAGATGCTGAGTCATGTGATGAACAGAGACCTTTTCCAGAAGCCAGGAGAATCTATTCTGACACATCCCAGCTGGGTGACCCTGGGCAAGAATTTCTCTGTGTTCTCATCCTAAGACTACGAGTTGCAGAGGACATGCTGATCTGCATCAGTAGAGGGATTTTTTTTTTGTTTGTTTGATTTTTTACCACAAACCATCCACTCTCAATCCCAATTCCTGCCTCTCGAATTCTGAAAGAGTTCCAAAGATTATCAACCAATAAACATTCAGAAAGTAGGTACTCTACCCCAGACACCGTGATAAACCCTAACAGTGTAAGTACAGAAGTCTCCAAAGAATCTAGATTCTTCCTTATAGAATTCAGTTATCTCCATAGATAGAGGCCACCCAAATATTGTTGACCTCGTTTTGCCCAAGGGGAAACTGAGAGTCTGAGAGAATCCTCATGGCTAGTGAATGATGGATGCCAAATATGTTGGATTTCCTGTCTGTTTGTCCAAGTCCAGCTCCTTCCTTGAGCAAAGAGGCTGTGTCCTCTTTTCATTGTCCTTTGGTTTCTTTCTTTCCTTTTTTAATGACCTCCACAGGAAGAGGTCAGCACCTCTAGGACTCCTCAGTAGGTCAATGGTGAATGTGGCAAACAATTTGGTGGCATCTTTAATCACCTCTGATCGATGACAATTGCCACTGGCTATTTCCTTGACCAGGGAGAGCCAGGAAGGTCTGGTGGCACAATGGTATATTCACTGGACTGTGGGCACACTTCTGAAGGTCTGGTGGCACAATGGTATATTCACTGGACTGTGGGCACACTTCTGAAGGTCTGGTGGCACAATGGTATATTCACTGGACTGTGGGCACACTTCTGAAGGTCTGGTGGCACAATGGTATATTCACTGGTCTGTGGGCACACTTCTGAGTTGTCTCTTGGGATACTTCTCTCCTAATCTCCTACTTCTCCTCTTTCAGTCATGTTCCGCCTCTATGACACGGATGGCAATGGCTTCCTGGACAGTTCGGTGATTGCATTTTTTTTTACCTTCAAATTTTCCTTGTTAATTTCTAAATACTTCTTTCTGAAGAGAATGGTAATGTATCACTCATGAGTTTTACCAGTGGAAGTTGGCTTCTCTTAATTTCCATGTAAGCTTGTGTTTTTTGGGTCACAGATCCAAGAAAGCAGCTGTTGGAATTGGGTTATATACCGTGGACCACAGTGATATGAAGCTATAACATTTTTCAGATCTGAGCTCAAAAGAGAGAAGATACTGACTGGGAGGGGGGAGTCTATCAATTACACAACAGAAAAAAGATGATGTTGGTTTTGAAAGAACAAAAAAGCACAGACTCTTCAGTCTTAGGAAATAACTAGTCTAGGGAATTAATGCTGCTCAAAGCATTCTAGGAATGTAGGTTTACAGCTCAAAGAGGTCTTGGAAATCCGTAGTTCCAACTCCATTATTTTCCATGATGAGGAAGGCCAGGGTGTATCTGAGACGGGATTCAAACTCAAGACTTCCTGATTCCATGTCTTTTCTGGCTCCCAATTATGTACTTTGGGGTGAATACTAGATGAATGTATCGATGGCTTAGATCATGCCCTATACCATGGAAGCAGACTCCAGGTCTGTATTTTATAAGCTCCAGTTACTTAAGAGGCAAATAAGATATTATGAATAGGAGAGAGATATTCCCTCAGGTGATCTCACCTCCAAATCTGTTAGAAAGGATTGTTTTGTTTTTTGTTTTCCCAGAGTTTGAGGAACCTCCACCTCAATTTGGAAGTCTCTTTTTCCTCTGAGACTCCATTGTAATTGTGATCTAACTATCTTTCCTAAAGTCTTGACATTCTATCCTACCTAATCTCATGAAAGACTAATAAAATATTAAGTGTAGGATTATGAAAAGATTGGAACGTAAAAGTCCACGTTAAAGCAATCGACATTTAGATCAATGGATTATTGATTCAATAAAGCATCCCCCACACATGAGCTGGCCATTGCTGCACGTCAGTCCCCTCGACAGAGGACAGATAGACTTATCCAAGCAATGAGATGAAGTTCGAGGTAGTTTGATGTAAGGAAGGAGCAGGATAATGGCACATTAATGATTCTGGAGAGAGCTCAAAGACATTAAAAAAAGGAAAGAGAAGACCTTTGGCTCGGAAATGGCCACAATTATGAATTGATTGTAATTGCTGAGTTTTGTTGTTTTAAGTAGCTGAGATTTTTCCAGTGGTCATCAGTCTTGAGGTGCCTGGGCGTCTTTGTTTGTTCCATTTGGAAAGGGGAACCATTGATTTCATAACTCTGGAGGACCTGAGAGATTCCTTAACCCATCCTCCTCATTCTACAGATGAGGAAACAGAGGCTTAGAGAGGGCATGCAAGAGAGCATGTGATCTTCCCAGGGGCACATCCATTTCTGTTTATGACAGGATGGGGGCCAAGGGCTTCTGACTTCCTGCCAAAAGGCATTTATTTTCTTGAAGGTGACCTTTGAAGGTGTTTGCAATGCCCCTGCCCCTCGAGGCCATGAATGAATTCCTTGCTGGACTTTAAATTTTGTGAATTCTCAGGGACTACTGCAGGGACTTTGTGCACATGTCCACACTCAAACCCTGTGGGTCTAAAGCTCCCAGGACTGGGGCTTTATTGTCCTACCACATGACAGTCCTATGCATGAGGAAAAAAACTGTATTTTATTGAAATATTGAAATGTTGGGTCTCTGCAGTGATCACAACAGTGCCTTGAACGCTATAATCATTGGAAGGGCCATAGCTGGTCACACAAAGATTGTGTCTCTCATACAGTTTGCTTGGTTCTGGGCCAACACATAACCTCTCTATGCCCTAAGCATCTCTCTAAGCTTCTAGAGTTCTGGGGAGCTGCCACCTGCTGTGCTAGAGAGTTTGCTCACCTGAGAGTTCCCTATACTAATGCAACCGCAGGTCCATCTCCTGACATTTTTATTTTTTTAAATCACATTTATTGATATTTTGGTCCAAACGGAAACCACAACAAGGAAAGTCAGTCTAATATATATATATTTTTTTGCTATTTAAAAAGACAAATATAAGACATGAACAATAGTTACAGTCAAACTCTAAGACAGAGTTTGAGGAATTCCACTGATGGACACCATTACAAAGGACTTTCTTTAATCCATGGTCCTGAATCATAGCAGACTGGCTTTTGTTTTGAAAGCCCCCCCCCCCTTCCCCACTGTATTTCATAGAGTCTAAGGGATCTCAGATGGACCTCCCTGACCATCTCAACTAGCTCCCTGAACAAGCATGGACTCTCCATGAAATCTGGTGGCTGTTCAAAAACTAGAGTGAATCCCTCATGTTGTATGGCAGCCCCTGCCACCCGCGGATGCGCTCACTCACAGTTTGGTTTTGTGTCCCTGCTCTGTGCAAGTCATTTAACCAAAGCAACGCAGAAGCTCTCAGTTAAAGCACAGTTTCCAGGTCCTGTCAGCGGTGGAAGTTGGTAAAATGTGAATTTTCTACAAGATGAATGTCACCCATAAAGCCAAAACCAGAGAAACATATAATTGAACAAATATGAAAAAGAATAAACTGCAAAAAAAAAAACAAACCCAAAAACAAAGACCATCCTCAGGCCTTCAGACTGAGTCTGACCCCCAGTCACCACTCTCTTCTATAGTTTACAGAGAGATGTCAAAAACTCTACATAGACTAAAAAAATGTTTGGTGCTTTTATACCATGGGAACACAAAAAATATTAGGAGGAATTTATTCTACTGCTGAGCAACTTGTGTAAGAATTTTAATTTTATTAAATGAATTCAAATACTAGTTTTTGCTTAAAAAAAGTTCTTTGTTGTAAGGAATGACTTTCTAGAAAAGGGGCAGAGAAATAGAAGGAAGTAGAGAAGAAATGTATTCAGAATTCTTCCATCATAACTTTCCTAATGATTTTTCAGTCTCAAGATTATAAAAACTTTTGCAATCTTTCGCATAGTAGGAACAGCCTGAAATAAGGAGTTAAGGGCTGACCTTGGAGTCAAGAAGACATGGGTTCCCATCCTGTCTCTGATGCCTATAGATTGTGTGTCCCTGAACAATCATCCCATCTCTCCCAGTCAGATTTTGCTTGGAAAGCATTTGCATTCAAAGGAATTGGCTAATGTTGAAGTAGGAAGGTGAATCTGGGTACTCACTTAACCTTGGCCTCCAGTGAGTCATACACGTGTCCAGATTATCACATCGCCAATAAGAATGCACAACACACTTTGGCAGACTGTCCCCTCAAGTTAAGCCCAACCCAGTTTTTGTGAAACATCTCTTTCCTCTCTCAATCCTCCACCTGCAAGTCAAAGCCATATGGGAAGTAGAAATTCTCCTTTGGTGGAGGGGGTGAGGGCAGACCTAGAACACATGTATTCCTTTGGCCCAGGAAAGGGTACGTATGGGGGGGTCAGGCCTTCTGTCATTGTGAATTCTGTGCCAAGAGTTAAATCCTTCTTCCGGTTTCCCTTTCCTGGGGCATTGGGGAGATTACTATTAAATAAGTTATTTAAAAGCTATTTCACATTCCTGGCTGAGCAGGATCAAGGCCTGTGGTATTTTGGATTATGGGGAGGGGGAGGATATTGCATTAAGAGGCTGTTCTCATGTCTTTGTTTTGTCCCATCCAGGAACTGGAGAATATCATCAGTCAGATGATGCACGTGGCAGAATATCTCGAGTGGGATGTCACAGAGCTCAGCCCGGTATGTGCCACCTTAACTGGACTTGCCTTCATTTCACCATGTGAATGTGAGTGTGTACACATGTGCACAGCCAGGCCACAGGCAGAAGCAGCACCTGGGCCCACCTCCCCATGTGATAGTAACCCGCTTGGGGTTCCCCATGGTTTTTAACTTGGCCCCCATTTTAATGTGGCCAGCAGGGCTCTCACAAACCATGGTGCTAGGCAAGAGGACTCCTTCCCATGACTCACACTGGACAGGTAAAATCCCTGGAGTTTCCTTCCAGGTTTGGCTCTGAACTCAGTAGCTCCATGAAAGTTTCTTCTGTCATAGTAAAGTCACATGTTTCCTGAACAACTTTCTCTGCTCATTAACTGCTAACTTAGTTTAACTTGCCTCACAAGACGTTCTATCTGCCAAATCACCAAAGCTCATTTCTGGGTCACTCCTAATGCTCTCAGCATTAGGATGGATGTGATGGAGGCAGCCTCAGATCTACACCTGCTCTTCTCTCTTTATAGAAATCAACCCTGAGAGAGGAAAAGGGGCTCCCTAGCAGACTCTCAGCACTCATGCAGGGGTCCCTGGGATGTCATTTTAAGTCTACATTCCTCCATTCCTGGAATATGCTCCCTCTCCCTCAACTTAGCCTCCTGGCTTCCATATTTCCTTCAAGGCTCTGCTAAACCCCTGCCTTGTTCAGGAAGCCTTGCTTGGTCCCCCTACCCCTTACTGCTGTCCTCTCAGATGATCACCAATTTATCCTGTGGATGTTGTATTTGTACACTGTTGCCTCTAAGCGCTTAGTGCCTGATATACAATAAGCACTTAATACATGCTTGCTGTCTTGACTCAGTTTTCCCTGAGACAACACTAGTAGACAGAATAACAGGAATTACAGAACTTTGGGTCAGTTAGGGACTCCAGAAAATGCTTTTGTCCTGGGATGACCATGTAGGAAACAGGATCTTAACAATGGTTACCCTGAGAGAGCCCAAGCTAGCAGAGATAGCCTCAGAATGGAGGAACAGGCCGCTAGCTGGCACAGTAGGAGATATACTATAAATAACTATTTATTAGGCACCTACTCTGTTCCAGGCCTTTTGCTAAGATAAGAAAAGGAAATTTCCTTCCTTCAAGGAGCTTCCAATCCAATGAAGATAGTGCACAAAAGAAAGCTGAAGAGGGAAGGGATACCTGCCAGAGGTCACATGAGCAGGGCCATGTTGATGATGGCTGAGTCAAAACTATGTAAAGTAGTTGGTGGTCAGTAAAGAGATAGCTAGGATTTTGATGGTGGTGGTGATGAGGATGATGAAGATGGTGATGAGGATGTTGAGGATGATGATGATAATGGTGGTAGTGATGAAAATGTGGTGGTAGAGTTGACACTAAGCTGAGCTGGCATATGTACCTGCTGCCATTTCTATATCTCCCTTTTTAGGGTATCTTTGGGATTTCCAGGAGAGAAGGGGCAGAGTCACATATCCCACTTCGCAAGTCTCACTGTTAATAGACAAAAGACCGAAGAGCTGGGAGTCAGGAATGCCATAGCTCAAATCTCACCTCACACATTTACTAATTCTGTGACAGAGATGTCATATAGTGTCTCAGAGTTTCAGTTTCCTTATCTATAAAATGGGGAAATAAATGTCTGTAGAATCTTATAGATGGGTTGTGACATGAGATAACATTCATGAAACACCTTTAAACTACAGAAATGTCATTTATCGCTTCATTATTTTCTTTGTCCTTGGCACCAGTAGCCCCTCTCCAAGTCTAAACTTGAGAAGCCTCCTTTGCTCACAGGAACTTCTTCAGGCATTTTTCCTATAGCTGGAGTCTTTCTTTGTTAAATGAGGCCAGTGAAGCTGGTGCCTCATCCAAGGCTCCTCCCTCATCCCCAGTTATTTTGTAGCCAGCACTCCAGGGTCCCCAGCCCTCTCACCTCTCCTCTGGTCATACTGGCCACTCTCCTGCAGCTAAGTGCCTGGGAGTTTTCTTAGATTTTTAACCCAGGTGAAAAGTATCCTTTAGAAACACTGCTAATGCATGAAAATGGCAGATTTCTAAAATGTTCAGAGAAGTGTTCAGTTCACCCCACTTACTGTCATTGTGACCTTGGGAATTTGTTTAATGTTTCTGAGTCTTGGTCTTCTGATCTATGAAATGGGAATAAAAATTTTGTACTACTGATCTCTGAGAACTTTTCTGAACACATCAAATTTTTGCCCTTCCAGGGAGAAGCTCACCTAGTGTGAGTTCTTCATTTTATAGTTGACCAATGCAGCTCAGAGTGGCTGGGTTGAACTGGGTTGCACTCAGGAAGATTTGGGATTCAGACCCAGCTCTTCTGTTCCCAGAGCCTCAGGGAACAAACCCAGGTTCTCCCAATGGAGTGGCCTTCCTACAGTTCTGTATGAGATTATTTATGTGAAAGTGCCCAGAACTCCTCAAACCACCATATGTCAGGTGCAGGTACTAATATCACAACTTTTATTTGGGTCTGAACTGTGACCCTGATTCAATCCTCAACCCCAAAGAACTAGACAGTAAAAAGGAAGTAGGGAGGAGAAATGTGACCTTATCCCAGGATTCTTTGAAAGAAGCAGTAGTTCATTAAAATCGCAATCTATACATAGGTTGATTTTTGTCCATAGGATATCTTTGAAAAATCCAGGATGTTAGGAGTGTTTCCCACTAAAATAGGAACTTGGGTCCTAGTAAGTGGAGACAGTGCAATGATGAACCTCAAGTCAGAGAGATCTGAGTTCAAATCCAACCTCAAGCACTTTCTATCTGTGTAATCCTGGGTAAGCACCTAAGCTCTCCTGGCCTCAGTTTCCTCATCTGTAAAATATGAATAATAATTCTCCTACCTCACAGGGGTATTGTGAGGATCCAGTGAGATAGCCATCTAAAGTTGTCAAGAAACCATAAAGTGTTGTATAGTGTTAATGATATTAGTTATTATAATGATATGGAAGTATGGAACTCCTGGTGAGGTAAGCCCCTCTACCACTACACAGCAGTAACTCTTTTATAGATTAGAGTGGGACCACCCAGAGTTGAAATGACTCCCCCAGGGCCCCACAACTTGCCTGAGGTGGGGAAAATATGGATCCCAGTCTTCCTGCCTCTGTCCAACTCTATACACCCTGTACCTGCTGCCTGTCCATTGTCTACAACAGAAGAGTGAGAGAGTCTGGGGGCCCCATTGATGCGATTGGATTGAATACCTTCTTTTTATAGATGAGGGAACTGAATGGCTGGGATTGAGGACTTCTGTCCTACCCCATGAATAATTAAAGATTCCTCCAGTTTCACAGCCTTTGGGAATTAGAAGACAGCTCTTGCTGAGTCTTTGTTTTCCACTGCTTCCTTTGACCACACCAACTGTGACATAATGGGCAAGCCACCAGGCCTCCTGGTCCAAGCCTGGGTGGCCCCCTGAGAACATAAGAAGGAGAAAAGGTGATGGGAATGGGGAAGGGCATTGATGCTGGGAATCCTCCATATGCTTGAGCTCGCACATTCAGACCCAAGTTCATGATTTAAAAGGAAACCGGCCCAACTCAATGTTAGGTCCCACCGACAAAGTTCAGTGTAGTCAGTCACGGGAGGGTTTTAGGGACCCAACCCCATTTTCACAGGTCTCTGTGTAATGAGATTTGTCATCTCCCATTTCTTGTTTTTTTTATTTATCTTTTGGAGGATGCATTTTTTTTAACTACACATGGCATCTCCTCCTAGAGCTGTTTGATTTTGCTAACTAGATAATTTCTTGTCCTTACCTAAGGCATATCATTTACATTAGTGAAACATTATGGACTTTGTGGATTGGTTGGTTTGTTTTAGGACTGACCTGGAATGTTCTGAACATTCCCATCTGTTGCATTTACAAATGTACCCATTTACTGCAGACAGTTAGTACCCAGCTCCGGTGACTGCCCTGCCCTAATACAAGGGTTGTGGATCCTTTGATTGGTTCCTTTTCTTCTCCTAAAATCTGATAGGTGAATAAGTAACCCTTGGTTTTCTTGCTTCATGGTTGGTTGGAGAGAATCTCTTGAACTCTTTGCTACTAAGCTGAGGGGTCTAACCCTTCCCACTACATCCCTGAACCCTCAAAATAATCTGAGGTGGATGGATCACTAAGACCTGCCAGGGTCTCAAAATGAAAACAAGCACAACTTTCCTACTGTATCATGGCTGTATTATTTCATACTTAAGTACATAGTCATAAGATGTGATCCATCGGACGATTAGTTTTATTTGGGTCATTTGGGTCCTACTAATGTTCTTCACAAACAGAGGAATTTTTGGATGCCCCAGACCAGCTGTGAGCTGAATGACCCCTGAACTCTACTTGAATTTATACAAGTGCCGTTCTGAGGGGCAGCTCTCTCTGTCATCAGCCCCTCCTTCCCTAGATGTGGCCTTGCTGAGACATGGACTTACTTAGCCCCAGCCTTCCCTAGGTCTAGCCTTCCTTGCCCACCTGATGCTCCCCAAGAGCTGAGCCCTTTTCCTATTTCCCAGTTTGAAATTCTATTTGCTGCTTTTCTCTCCTGAAACAGATACTTCATGAAATGATGGAAGAGATTGATTATGACCATGATGGCACTGTCTCTCTGCAGGAGTGGATCCAGGGAGGGATGACAACCATCCCCTTGTTGGTGCTCCTGGGATTGGAGAACGTAAGCTTGGGTCCATGGTGGGTGCAATCCATGGTGGGTGCGGTTCATGATAGGTGTGGTCCAGCCTGACTCAGGAGCACCTGGCACTGGAGCCCCTGGGGTTCCTTGCTTGTCCTAACCTCAGAGGGTGGCCATGGGTGGGGGATCTTGGTTTTAAATAGCTCAGACTAATTCTTTTTTCACTTGTGGCACTTCCTTTTCTCTTCCCGACTCTGTTTATGTACTTATCAATGATATTTGCTTGGTCTGGGTTTATGGTTGCATCACAGTGGGGTGATTGCTGGCAGTCACTACTGGGGAGATGTGCAACTCCTGTCTGGAGCACCTTAAACACAGAACTTACCCTGGCTATAAGTCTGCCATTGGCAGAGGCGACAGCCCTCATACCCACCCTTGAACCCTAGGCCACCCCTCTACCACATCCCTTACATCCACAACTCACTATGACCTATGGCTTTAAAGGTTGCCAAAACAAAACAGATAGAGTAGAACTCCTTCATTGGGCTGATTTCCAATAGAGGAAGGCCATTCAGAGAGAGGCAGTTAGGTGGATCAGTAGATAGAGTTCTGTGCCCGGAGTCAGGAAGACCTGAATTCAGATTTGACTTCAGACACTGACTAGCTGTGTGGTCTGCATGTGGCAATCTACTCTAGCATCTTTGCTGAGAAAACCCCATGGATAGCATGGTCTGCAGAATCATTCCTCAAGACTCTCAGCCTGTGCTGCTCTGCCTTTTCATGCCCTAACCCCTAAGAGCTGTCTACTGTCCCTCGTTATCCCAGCCCAATCACTCCTCTGGCCCATACTCTGAATGGTCACCAATGCTCCCTTAATTCCAAAGTCTGATAGCCCAGGTCAAGGCTTCACCCCACTAGAACCTTGTTCAGCCTTCATCTCTGCTCCCTCCTCCTTCTCTTTTAGCCTGTCTAATCATTCCTCAGAGTCCCCTTGGCAGCACCAGTGACTTGGTCCCAGAATGGAACATGAGGGTATCCCACATCTCAGTCCTAGGCCCTTGTCTCTTCTCCATGCGTAATTTCTGTCTTGATCATCTCTTCCTCACCCCTGGTTTCAGTGATCACTCTTGTGCAGGTAACCCCCAAATCTGTGTGTGTGGCCTTAACCTCTCCCTTCAAGTCAAAGCTTGCCTCACCATTCCAACTAGAATGACCCTCTGGGAGTTCAAACTCCACATGACTCAAGTGGCTCTCCTCCTGTCCCTCCCTTTCCACTCCATGGTTCCTCCAAGCATTCTTGTTTGTGTTGAGTGAGCCTCCATTCTCAGTCACCTCTTTTCATTCCATTTCAGCCCCCCTGACTCATCTCCTTTCCTTTTAGTCACTCATGTGCTGAGGTCCAGCAGTTTTCATCACAGTGTTGCTTCCCTCTATCTCTTTCCCTTTACTCACCCAGCACCATTTTCATGGGCTCCTCATTGGTCTCCACTGCTATAGCCTCATTCTATTGTATGCATTGGTACACATGGACAGGACCCTGGCAGAGTTATAACTTTTCTTGGTTTGGAGCAGGGGAAGTTGGTTGAAGAAACAGATTGTTTAGCCTGAAGAAGACTTGTGGGGCTGAGGGCAGGAAGCCAGCAAACTGCTTTCAACCATTTCAAGAGCTGGTAAGAGGAAGAAAAATTGGAAAGAGGGGCTTGATGTTGGCATGAACTTGATCAAAATGGGAGCTGTCCATAACACAATTGGCTTCCTTGGGCAGGGGATAACCCTGCATGGGAGACAACTGATCCAACACTGGATGTACAGGCCTCCTATGGGGAAGGCAGCCAGGGATCCTCAGTGTCAGGGACCATGTGGGAGAGATTCTTGATGAGTTCCTCCCTGGACTTGATGGCCTTGGAGGGGGCTTCCTCTGAAATCTGTGATTCTGGGATAAATGTCAATGGCCCCTCACAGTACAATCAGTTTTCTTTCTCCCTCAGTCTTAAAGTCCCTCAGTCCAACCTTCATTGCTTCACCCCAGCAGCAGCAGCTCCCCTATCTTTAGATCTGGACAATTAGAAAGTATTTTTCTGCATTATTTAGAATCTGGATATGGCAGGAAAGAATGTGGGAATGTTCAGAGAAGAAGCAGGAGAAAATTTTACCTCATGTGTGAGTAATAGGTGTCCCTCAAAGAGAAAGCAAGCTAAGCTTAAACAGGGGGAGGAGCCAAGATGGCAGAGTAGAAAGACTCACGTATGCTAGCTCCGAATCCACAGCCCATAAATTTCCTGTAAAAAGAACTCCCCACAAATTCTGGAGCACTGCAAGCCACACAGAAACACAGTAGAAGAGATTTCTATTCCAGAAAGCCCTGGGGGCTCCATCGCACCCCAGAAAACAGAGCCCACCCCTGTGCTGCCCTGGCCACGGGGCTCCAGAGGAGCAGATCCGAGCAGGCTTCAGGGACGGAACCTCCAGCGGCCGCAAAGGTCCCTCCATCCACAGGCGCTACAGGTCAGTGAGAGAGACTTCTGGGCTGGCCGAGAGGGGAGCGGGGTGTCTCCATGACTTGGGCCCCCTCAGGAGGCGGTGGCAGAGGCGGCAGCAGAGGCAGCGGCGGAGGTGGCCCGGAACTCCCAGAGCAGCAGGCAGGAGGTCAGGGCCATTACCAAAGGTCTCTGCATAAACCCCCTGAGGGAAATGAGCCTGGGAGACAGCCCTGCCCCTACCTGCTCCATTACTGAAGGTCTCTGCATAAAGCCCCTGAGAGAACTGAGCCTGGGAGGGGGCCCTGCCCCCACCCAAGCACCAGAACTTAAGCTCACATTGAATAGCAGCCGCACCTGCCGCAGAAAGCCCATTTGAATCTCAGACCCCAAGCACTAGCTGGGAGGATCTAGGTGGGGGTGCAGAGGAATCTCAGAAGTCAAGTAACAGGCTGGGAAAATGCCCAGAAAAAGGAAGCAAAAATAAGACCATAGAGAGCTACTTTCTTGGGGAAGAGATGTTCCTTCCTCCTTTCATTTCTGATGAGAAAGTACAATGCTTGCACATCAGGGAAAGACGTGGCAGTGGGGGCCTCTCTATCCCAGACATCCAAAGTGGATGTCCGGTGGGCTCAGGCCATGGAACAGCTCAAAAAAGATTTTGAAAATCAAGTTAGACAGGTGGAGGAAAAACTGGGAAGAGAAATGAGAGAGATGCAAGAAAAGCATGAAAAATGGGTCAATACCTTGGTAAAGGAGACCCAAAAAAATGCTGAAGAAAATACCATCTTGAAACATAGGCTCACTCAATTGGCAAAAGAGGTTCAAAAAGCCAATGAGGAGAAGAATGCTTTAAAAAGCAGAATGAGCCAAATGAAAAAGAGGTTCAAAAGCTCACTGCAGAAAATAGTTCTCTCAAGATTAGAATGGAACAGATGGAGGCTAATGACTTTCTGAGAAACCAAGAAATCACAAGAATGAAAAAATGGAAGAGAATGTGAAATATCTCATTGGAAAAACAACTGACCTGGAAAATAGATCCAGGAGAGACAATTTAAAAATTATGGGACTACCTGAAAGCCATGATCAAAAAAAGAGCCCAGACATCATCTTTCATGAAATTATCAAGGAAAACTGCCCCGATAATCTAGAACCAGAGGGCAAAATAAGTATTGAAGGAATCCATCAATCGCCACCTGAAAGAGATCCAAAAAGAGAAACTCCTAGGAACATTGTGGCCAAATTCCAGAATTCCTAGGTCAAGGAGAAAATATTGCAAGCAGCTAGAAAGAAACAATTCCAGTATTGTGGAAATACAATCAGGATAACTCAAGATCTAGCAGCTTCTACATTAAGGGATCGAAGGGCGTGGAATAGGATATTCCAGAAGTCAAAGGAACTAGGACTCAAACCAAGAATCACTTACCCAGCAAAACTTAGTATAATACTTCAGGGGAAAATATGGTCTTTCAATGAAACAGAGGACTTTCAAGCATTCTTGATGAAAAGACCAGAGCTGAAAAGAAAATTTGACTGTCAGACACAAGAAAGAGAAGAAGCATGAAAAAGTAAACAGCAAAGAGAAGTCATAACGGACTTACCAAAGTTGAACTGTTTACATTCCTACATGGAAAGACAATTATTTGTAACTCTTAAAACTTTTCAGTGTCTGGGTAGTTGGTGGGACCACACACACATGTACACACACGCACACAAACACACACGTACATGCGTGCACGCACACACACATCCACACATGCACGCACACAGGGACAGAGAGCACAGAGTGAATTGAATAGGAAGGGACCCTATCTTAAAAGAAATTAAGGTAAATGATGAGAGAGAAATGTAGTGGGAGGAGAGAGGGTGAAATGGAATGGGGTAAATTATGTCTCATCTAAGAGGCAAGCAGGAGACTTTTTAGTGGAGGGAAAAAGAGGAAAGCTGAGGAAAAAACATGAAGTTTACCCTCATCACATTCAATTAAAGGAAGGAGTAAAATGCACACTCATTTTGGTATGAAAACCTATCTTACAGTACAGGAAAGTGGGGGAGAAGGAGATAAGGAGGGAGGGAGGGATGATGGAAGGGAGGGCAATGGGAGAAGGGAGCAATTTGAAGTCAACACTCAGGGAGGGACAGGATCAAAAGACAGAATAGAAACAATGGGGGGCAGAATAGGATGGAGGGAAATACAGTTAGTCTTACACAACACGACTGTTATCGAAGTCATTTGCAAAACTACACAGATATGGCCTATATTGAATTGCCTGCCTTCCCAAAGGGAATGGGTGGGGAGGGAGGGATGGGGAGAATTTGGAACTCAAAGTTTTAGGAACAACTGTTTAGTATTGTTGTTGCTACTAGGAAATAAGAAATACAGTTAATGGGGAATAGAAAGGCATCTGGCCCTACAGGACAAAAGAGAAGATGGTGACAAGAGATGGGAGGGATGATAGAAGAGAGGGCAGGTTGGTGATAGGGAAAATTAGAATGTTTGGTGTATTGGGGTGGGGGGAGGGGATAAATGGGGAGAAAATTTGGAACCCAAAATTTTGTGAAAATGAATGTAAAAAGTTAAATAAATAAATTTATATTTAAAGAAAAAAGAGAGAGAAAGCAAGCCAGCAAAAGTAAGATCACTGGATCCCAAACTGGCCAGTGCCCCAAGGGAACAACAATTCTCCTGCTGGCTGTGGTCCTTGTCACCTTCTCCTCTGGGCTAAGGGTCTCTGTGCTGCCGCAACAAAGCACACATTTGTGTGTTTTTTCCTGTGTGTGGCCTGAGCAGCCAATGAAGTACTGAATTAATATAAAAATATTTTGGTCTAAAGTCTCAAGACAAAGCTTTAAAAAAGACTGCCCTCACGGGGCAAAATTATAAGTTTTATTTCGTTTTGTTTGCTTAATTTTAAATTCGGCAGCACACCTGAATAGGCAGTCATTGAATCTGTCAGGCTTATGGGAAAAATCAGCAAAATCTTTGGTTTGTTAAAATGTCAGGGTCTTCTGAGCTTTTTTAAAGGGTGAAGTGGATAAGGGAGTGATATGGGACAGGCAGTGAGGATGGATAGCGTTAGAGAGAGAAAGGAAGAGAAACAAATTGTGGTTTTTGATTTTCTGTTTAGAAACAGCAACATAATTGTGAACTGGAGTGTTTGAGTGTCTGAAGTTTTGTGGGAAGGGTTTAGCAACACAAAACACACACAAAAGCAAAACAGACCTTGGCTTGGTGGGAAAGTTTTGTAAGCAACATCAGGGATTGCTGGGGGCTCTCATCTTCTGTTGAATCTGGGGAGTATGCTGGAGGCTGTATAGTGAAAGAGCAGGGCTCTCCCTGGTGAGATGCACACAGGTCAGCCACCAGATGGGCCGCTTTCGCTCGCCAGGGCATTGTCTTGGATTTCTTTCTTCTTTTTTTCTTACCCCCAACAACTTGCTAAGAGACACATGCCAAGAAAGGATTTATTGGTGATAGGACTGAGACGCATGACACACGGGGTTGTCCTGGGTGACTTCCATCTATCCTCATTATCCTACCATGGGGACTCCTATAGAGGGGACTCCTATGGGTGTGGCGTGAGTGAGTTGGAGGCTGGCTTGCCCTCTCTCCAAGTCTGCCCTTCTGCTAAGGTGCAGCTTCACACCTGCTCTTTCACCGGCAGCCACTGGGTGGCAGGGCTGCCCCATCCATGACATACCTGGGCTCCTGAAGGCCAAGCAAGTCCAAGGAGAGCATTCTTCCCCAGAAAAAAGTGAGACTGGAAGGGTCAATTATGAGGGGGGCCTCCCCGAGCCCCTTACCAAGGCCCCATTCCTTCCCTTGTGGCCATGGTGGTTGTCACTGGTGTGCAGAGAGAACCCCTGAGGATAGAGAAGGCACATAGAGCCTGTGGGCCACAGGAGCCCTCCGACACCAGGGATGAAGACCTTCTGAAGTGCAGAAATCACCTGCATTCGCTACAGTCCATAAATGTGACAGTCGTACCAGGGTCCGGGATCACCAAGATGACGTGGAAACTGGTCCTGCCCAGCAACTCTAGGGGCTCATTCATTTCTTCTGGGGGAATTCAATGTGTAAACCAATGAATAAACTCAAAGTGTGTGCCCCAGAAGTTCGAGAAGAAAGACCTGACAGATGGGGTGGAGGTAGGGGGCAGAGAACAAGGGAGGACAAGGCCAGGTCTCCGGTAGGAAGAAGCCTCCTATGCTTTGAGAGAAGTAGGGATTCTGTGATATAAGGGTGAGGGAAGAAAATACTGTAGGCATGGGGTGCAGCCTGGGCAAAGGTCCAGAGATGGGAGATGAATGGTCATAAACTGGGCACCAACAACAAGGAGGTTGGACCTGCACAATTAATGTTTGAGGAAGAAGAGGGGAGGAGGTAGATTTGGATGGATTTTCCATGCCCATCTGCAGGTTCTGCATTTTCACCTAAAGGAGGAAGGAGTGAAGAGGCAGTAAAAGACATGCTTTGAAAGTAAGAGAAAAGCTTTACTCCATGAGAGTCTTTCCCACTCACTGGGATTTATTTATTGGCTGTGTTTTTGTTCAGCAACAGAAGTCTGTGAGCTGAAGGATGGACCTTTGATGGACAAGCTCCCTCCTCACTTTGCCCTTTCTTATCAAACATGAAAGGCAGATGCCTTAGCCAGGCTCTGGACAATCTCTGGGTGAAATGGATGATTTTGTGGCCCCAGCCTTCCCATTTGTTCTCAGTGAAGGGCGACAGAACAGACAAAGACTTGGTACCAGTGCACCTAGAATCCTGCCATGGACTTTGAAGAGACCATCCAGCCAATTCTGCTCATGCATAGCCCTTCTCCCCACCCTCCTGCCATCTCCCTTTTCCATGGGATCTGACCCAGGGATGCCCTAAGCTCCTTAAAGGACCACCTGTCTCCTTTGCATATTTTTATTCTTAAACCTAGTGAGTAGCTTAGCCAATTGCCTGCAAATAGTAAGCTCTTAATATATCTCTCTTTGTCTCTGTCTCTGTCTTTTTCTATCTCTCTGTCCCCTTCCTTCTCTTTCTCTTTCTTTTTATTCTTCTCTCTCTTTCTCCCTCTCCCTCTCTGCAAATTTTTGTCTGTCTCAGTCACTAGCAAATGAAAGTTCTTCCTCCTGTTGAAGAAAAAACTATTACATTTTCTGTGTGTTCTACGAAAAATCTTCCAGAAACTTTTTTTTAAAATGAATTTAACATTATTCTCAATTAAAGATTCTTCCCTTAGGGTCCATGAACTGTTTTTTTCTTCTCTTAATAGCTACATTTAAATCCATTCATTTTCCTTTTTAATATACTATATTTTGTATTATGCATTTAAAAACATGGTTCTGAGAAGCAGTCAGTCCCTTAACTTCCTTAGGTTACTAACGGCACGCAGAACACACACCACCAAAGGCTTAGAAACCTTGTTCTATATCTCAGGATTTGTAGTTCAGACAGAGAAGTCTCCAAGATGTTCACATCTCAGCAGGCACTAAGCTCGTGCTCTAACAGCTCAATTTGACCAAATGCTCAAAGGAAGCTGAAACGAGAAAGAAGTCATAAAATGACAACATATATCTTGGGGTCAACATTCTCCATCCTCAGAGCAGTGACAGCTTTATGTTCACCTGAGACCATTCAGTGTCTTCTTTGACCCCTCCCTCTGGCAGAGTAAGAGCTTATCTCTTTATTAATTTTCTACATATTTATATGTTAAGTGTGTATTTTTCAATATCTTGGTTGAACCACAGCAGCAAAAGAGATGATTTAAAATGCTTCCCACTGTCCTGGGATAGTGTATTCATTGTCTTGGGCAATCATTCATTCTGACGCTAGGTGGCACCATAGTGCACGGAGTGCTCAGCCCAGAGTCAGGAAGACCCATTTTCCTGGGTTCAAAATTCAGGCTCAAACACTTAGTAGTTGGGTGACCTTGGACAAGTCACCTCACCCTGTTTGCCTCAGTCTCCTCATCTATGAAAGAAATGGCAAACCATTGTAGTACCTTGGCCAAGAAAGCCCCGAATGGGGTAACGGGGGGCCGGACATGACTGAGAAAACCAAAGAGCGCCATTCACTATAAAGCATTTACCAAGCATTCCTCTCTGCCAAGCACCTCCCAAGTCTTGGAGGCTGAAAAACAAAAACAAAAGCTCAGGCCCTCAAGGCACTTATATTCAACTGAGAACATCATTCACATCAATGAAATAGCCAGTGGAAATTGGTGACCAGTGGGCCCTGTCTGAGCTATGGGTACCAATGTCTTAAATCTCCCTGGAAGAATCTGTGCCAGTTTCTTCAGTTTCCCCATCTTAGCTAGCAGCTAGGTGGTGCAGTGAAACTCAGTAGGACCTGAGTTCAAATCTCACCTCAGACACTTGACACTCACCAGCTATGTGACCTTGGGCAAGTCACTTAACCCCAATTGCCTCATCCTGGGCTGTCACCATTCATCCTGTTGACTATCTGGTCACTAGGTTCAGATGGTTCTGGAGGAGAAGTGAGACTAGTGATCTGCACAGCTCTCCCTCACTCAAAACAAAGTCAAGTGCAAGTCATGTCATCATTTCTCTGATGGCATGGTCTTCTTCAGCAATGAAGGACAAATACACAGAGGTTGTAGCCTGTCACTTTTATCCCTTGAATAATAAAACCTCTTGTCTCCAATTTCATTATGATGGTTTTGTAACTGAAAATTCCTGAAATTCAAAGTAACCAATCAAAGAGAAATTTATCTATAGATAAATTTATCTATAGAATCAGATGTCACTTTGGAAAAATCTGACTCTCTGGATCTAGACCTGTAATGGAATTGGGTGAGCCCCTTGGGTTTTTTACATGATAGACTCACAGAATCTCAGAGTTGGAATTCAAATTCCTCCATCCCTACTCAGCCCTGACCTAGAACCCCCTCTCCCAAACATCTCCAAAGACTCGTCCACTATCACCAAGGTATTATTGACCCAGGGACCATGAAAACCCTGGTCTTGGGACTCCAGAGCCAATATTGTTTACTTCTCCTGGACTTAGATTGCTATCCTTGTGTCCTTTACCCTTGGTGGGACTTTAGGTCAATCACATATCTCCTCTGGGTCTCCGGCTTCTTCTTTGAAATAATGGAGCCCGTTGTGCATGATGACTCACCTCTCAGGACTACTGGGTCTGCCATTCCTTTTAGTCTTCCCCCTCAGCACACATGGCTTCGTGGGAAGCCTTGACCTTGTCTCTGTGCAGAACTATCTTTTTCATGAAGATTCTGCATTTCTTCCTTATTTTGCTTTATTCCAATTGAAAGTAAATAGACCGAGATTAAATGCAGAGGAGGAAGCAGAGGTGCATTGATGACAGGTTTCTTCTGTTTCTCACAGCAATCATGTGAGACACACCTATCATGTATGACTCTTAGCATTTTACATTTTAGAAAGCTAAAGACCATAGAATGAAAGATTGAAGACTGAAAGGGCTCTGAGCTCCTCTAGCCCCATTCTCTCTGATGGGGTGGTGGTATTGCTGCTTACAGGAATCATCTTCCAAGGTTGTGGAGAAGAAAGCAATTCAACTTGTCAAAGCACTATGGAAATGTGAGCTGATAGTATTATTGTGGTTTAAGACCTACATCTTCACAATAGCTCAAAACCCTTACCCAAACAATGATAGTCTCTGTGATCCCTTGGTCATTTCTATAGACAGATGGACATGGCTATTTTTTGCAAAATAGAGAGAAGTGGGAGAGGGAGAGATCTTTCCCCAAAGAAGGCACGCACACCCTAGAAGGTGATGGATGATTGGTGGTCCCAAGAAGTCACCAGATTCAGCTTTCACTAGTCTCCTTTGAAAGAAGCAGTATCCACACCCTCCAAACCACAGCTCTAGATCTGGAAGGGAAATAACCAGGCATTTTGCAGGTGAGGCAAGTGACCCCAGAGAAAATAAATGATTTGCCCAAAGACTAGTCAGAGGCGGCTCTAAAAAGTCAGGGATGCTCCACTTTGTCTCTCAAAGTGTGTGTGGGGGGAAGGGGCAAGTTGTTGCCTAGTAGATAAAACTGTGACTAAGTCAAGAGGCATGAACTGAAATCTCTCTGCAGCCATTCCTGAAAAAGTTCCTTTAGTCTCCTTCAGCCTCATTTTCCTCATCTGTAAAGTGGGGATAGCAATCAAACCTACCTTGCAGGGCACTTGTAAAGGTCAATTTAGACCATGTAGCCAAAAGGTTTGGTAGACTTTAAAGTATTTTAATACACATATTGTGTGTTTCTATGCTCTGTTGTTGTTGTAGCTGAAGTTGGGAGGGTCCCTGACAGAGTCCTCGGAAACCACTTGATATTTCTGAAGTGAGTTTGTAGCTTGGCTGCTCCCGCCATGAGGATGAGGGTTCTGACTGACAGAACTCCCACATGAAGACTTGTTTGTTTGGTTGATGAGGGAAATGCCAGTGTAGGGAGCCATATGTGCCACTCTCATCCAGCTGAGGTGTACGCCCATGGAATGGACATCCGCATTTAAAATCCAAGTACAAGCAATACGGGGGAAAGGGATACAGTGACAGTAATTCTCTGCCACCTTCATTTCATTTTTAAAGAGCAATGTGTTTCTGTGCTTTTGTTTTTACAGCCCATAAAGTTTCTTTTTAAGTTTATGTAGATGCATATCAGAAAAAAAGCAATCTCCTCTCGGTAGGTTTTACATTGTTTAAAGTGTTTCTTATGGGAGAGATTTTCCTCAGAAATATAATCAGTGGAAAAAAGTACATGGATGGTAATGAAATCTGCTAAGAGTCTTGTTCGTAGCATAGAAGTGCTAGAAATCAGGAGACTATAAAGACAGGACAGGCTACAGAAGTAGCTTCAGAGGCTATTCAGAAGCTTCTGGAGAAGGGCCCCCTTTATTCTCCAAAGACTCCCAAAGGTCACCTTAAGAATCATTTTTCTCCCTCTGCAGCCCACAGCCTTGTTTCTCACCCAGGGGTGATCTGGGTGGTTTGTTTGGTTTTTAATCGGGATGTGAGGGTCCAATTGTCTCCAAGGTATGCTGGAGCCAATCTTGGTTTGCCCTAGAGAAAGGAGGGCTGGATTAGAGCTTGAAGCTTTCAAAGAGAGAACAATTGAGGACTGTGTGTCAGTGTGTGTGTGTGTGTGTGTGTGTGTGTATTCCTTTTCCTTACTAACTATTCTACAATCTGTAAATAAGATAAACCAAATCTGATTCATTTCTGGGAAGGGGGAAGGAGGTATTCAAAGGAGGATTGAAGCCCAGGATAACCATAAGCAGTCACCTTTATATGGTATTTTATATGCATATGTGAGGCCATTTAGACCTCAACCACCCAACAGCATTATCTCCATTTTACAGATGTGGACATTCACATAGATAAAATAATTTGTCCAGGGTCACATAGAGAGAAAGAGTCAGATGTAAGTTCTGAAGTTGGAGTCTCCTGGCCTTCTGGCATCCTCTCCAGGACACGGTGCTGTGTCTCAAAGATTTCTGGATTTGGAGTTAAAAGAGATGGGTTGAAATTCTGACTTGGCTACTTCCTTCCAGTCACCCCACTTTTCTATGCCTCAGTTGCATCACCTGCAAAATGAAAGGACTAGATACCTGTAGCACAAATTCCCTTCTAACACTAAGTACTAAATGGTCTAATTCTAAATCAGCTGTTCAATGCTAACATCTGTTCAATGGTCATCAGAAAATATGGCATCAAGTAGCTGCTGAGAAAAGAATCATGGCGCTTTGGCTGAGGTTGGCCAGCTCTTAGTCCAGCATCCCTTGTCCCCACCATTTGCATTTTTCAATCACTGTAACTGTTCATTGCCCTGTGGTACATATTGGAATGGCCTGGTTGTGTGACTCCTGTTATTTATAGAGTTCCTTTAGTGTTGAGTTCTCAGAAGGAAGGGTAGGAGTCAAGCTCTCCTTGTCACACTCTTGGAGGCATCTCCATGAAGGCCTGGAGTCACTCCCCTCTTTGATTTTCATCACATTCCTACTAAAGAAACCAAAAACTTAATGTACCCAGGTAATCAGGCTGCTCGATTTAAGTCAAACAGTTCGTGGTTCATTTGTAATATGATTTAGACCCAGAGGGGAACATCTGAGCCAATGTCTTCATTTTACAAAAGCTGAAACTAAGAGAAGTTACTTGACTAGGGAGAAAATAGAATAGGCAGGATTGGAATCCAGGTCCTCTGGCTCCATATCCAGACATCTTTCCAGGCAGTTCCACACTACTTCCATGCCTGAGCTAATGAAATGATTCTTGACTCTGTAGTCCATGGGCCAGTGTACCACTGAGAATAGACAATGGCAAGAAGAGTCAAGAAGACCTGTTTTTGAATTCTGGCCCTGACCCTCATTAGAGTTTGCTTAGCCTTTTCTGAGCATGTTTCTGTCTTCATAAATAAGACAAGGCTAGTACCTGTAGCTACTCCAAGGGGGCCCTGAGAGACTCAGATGAGATAATAGATTGGAAGAGCTTTTCCAACTTTAAAAATAATATGCAAATGTTAGCTATCATTGTGCTAATAATTGGAATGACCCCAAGGAAAGCAGAGAACATTTAAAATGCTTCCTCTTAGGCAGATTCAAACACATCACATCTTGGGTTTCATTTATAGGAATGGTGTTCCCTAATACTTTAAAAGTCATTAAACCTTAGCTTATTATTTTGCAGCTTGGGAAATAAAATATACACACTTTTAAAAATCATTATTTCCTTTACAATTACTATTTAATCTGGATTTTAAGTAGCTTTCCTATTCACTCACTTATCTTTTGGGTTCTAACTTCCTTGTTCTCTCACCTCCCACATCTGTTCCTTTCTCTCCATTCACTAGAACTCTCCCCCTGCATTCCCTATTTATCTCTTACCCAGATAATTGGAACCACCTCAACTGGTCTTGAGGTTTTGAGATCTTCGCCATCTTTCTCCACATAGCTACAAAAATAACTCCTAAATTATGGTCTCTCCACATCATTGCTTTGCTCAGGAATCATCATGGGTTCTCCTCATCTCTAGAAAAAATGTACATTCCTCCCTTTATGTGAAACCCTTGGCAGCCCCCCAGATGACATGTCCACATTCATTCCCTATGGCTCCCCTCCACATATGGGACCCTTCAGCCCAATGGACTGGTTTCCCTACCACAGCATCCCATCCCTTGCTGGTGTACCCTGCCCAGCCCAACTCTTGTGCTTGGAATAGACTCCCCTCCAACCTCATCTTAGGATCAGAGATTTAGAGCTGGAAGTGAATTTTAGAGGTTACCTAGTCCAGTCCTTTCATTTTTCAGGTGAGGAAACTGAGCCACAGAAAAGTACAATGAGTGATTGGTGCAAGGTAATGATTGTATTAAGAGTCAGAAGTAAGATTTGGATGTGAGTTTTTTAATTCCAAAAGCAATGCTTTTCCCATCAGACCACTTAGAACTGGTCATCACTTCCTAGGGAAATTCTTTTCTGATTCCCTTAGTTATTAGGGCTCTCAACTTTATCAACTTAGCAGATATTTATTTATCTCTACACTGGTTGTATTCACCCCATAGAATGTAAGCTCTTTGAGGACACATCTTGCTTTTGAAATCTGTCGGTATCACCAGTGTCTGGCACAACGCCTCAGGCATAGCAGCACATAAAAATTCATGCTGAATTGAATTCATTGTGATTGTTTGAAGTCATGTAACATTTTCCACGAAGAAGGGATCTGAACATTTTCCCCACAAACTCTTCTGAGATATATGCCTGGGGGGGTCCCTGTTTACACATCAGGAGAGGGGTCATGGCAGAACTGAGGATAAGCCAGTGCTCAGTGACCTGTTCCTTCCCTAGCTCTCCTCTCATGAGTTGCTCTGAGACGTCCAGGAGCACTTGTCCCATTGTGAGTGAGCCAGCCCACTGCCTGGGACTAGAAGATGATGAAGCTTCTCTTCCCACGGGAGATGCCGTGTGTTTTTCCAAAGCCCGTGGCGATCACCAACAAAGCAGCAGATTGACTTTTGACGCTAGCTTCAGTCAAGCTCAGAATTTTATTGGCACTCGTATATTTTGCTGTTTATTTCATTAAGTGAAATCTGTTTCTTTTATGCCCTGTACAGAATGTGAAGGATGATGGACAGCACGTTTGGCGACTGAAGCATTTTAACAAGCCAGCCTACTGCAATCTTTGCTTGAACATGCTCATCGGCGTGGGGAAGCAGGGTCTGTGCTGCTCCTGTGAGTCTGGGGATAAGTATACAGCTACCTTCCTCAGCCCTGGCTCCCGCTCCCTACCAGGGTGGGCTTGGGCAAGGCTCCTGAACTGTCATTTGCTCTCCGGTTCAATAAGGTCCCTCCCAAGTCTCGCCTTGTTTTGTTGGGAATCCACCCCTGTAGCTGAGCCTGTCATGTCCCAAGTCAGCAGTGGAGATGGATCATCCAAAGAGCGGAGGCCAAGCCAGATCTCCCTTATCAAGTGTTGGGCCATCTGCCTGTGCCCCAGAGGCACATCAGAGGAAGGTGTTCCTGATGCCAGCTGACTGTTCTCACAGCGGCCTTCACTCACTCTCCCATGATGCCTATTACCTCCTCTGAAGACTGCTCAGTGATGTCCACTAATGGCTCACAGGCTGAATGGGCTTAGTTTGGTTTGACTTTTTAGAACTATTTATTGGTGTTTGCAGATCATCTTTCACTCTCTGTTTTTAAAAAATATCTTTTCATTATCATTCATACAGAAAATTTTAAAAAATTAAAAATTCAAATATATATATATATGGTACTAGGAAGACATGGTCATGGGAGAGTTTAGGATGGCCTTATGGGTAGAATGCTGGATTCCCCTTTGCCTTTTATAAATTGTTATAAAGATACATCACTCCCAAATAAGGCTCTAGGTCTAGTCACTTAAAATGCGTTCTCTTAGGTAGAAGTGAAGAAGAAGAAGTTATCACATGAAGGATTCAAAAAATCAGCAGTTCACAAGTTGTGAGAAGCATTTTAGTTACAAGAGCATTTGTCTAAGCAGGATTTGGGGTAGCTCCACTTAGAATTGCCAGAAGTGAAAGGAATGGGATTTTTCTTCAGTATTTCAGTGATTGCTGTTTCCACCAGTTGGACACATCCTGAATTTGCAAAGATTATAGTTCTGTGAACTTTAATATAGAAGATTCCTATGATTAAAATGAAAATAATCACCTGTATTCCTATTTTTAAAGATATCTAATTGATCTTTTTATGGATTTAACATTGCAAATCCTACCCCCCCCCCCACCCCCACCTTGGGCAAGAGAATCACTTCTTACAACAAAGAAATGAAGGAAAGTAAAACAGATTCTTGCATTGGTCATGCTTGCCAATGGATGCCCCATTCTTCACCTGTACTGCCCCCCACCCAACACTTTACCAAGAGACCAGAAGCACACTTTACTGTCGGTCCTTTGCAGTCATGATTATTACTGCAGTTAGAATTCAATGCCTTTCAATATCGTTTTCTTTTGCACTTCTGAGATTGTTGGGTAAAATATTCCCCTCATTCTAATTTCTTTGCTCCATATCAGTTCAAAGAATTCTTCTCAAGTTTCTTTAAAGTCTTCATATTCATTATATGATTTTATGGCATGACACTATCCTTTACATTCA
This sequence comes from Bettongia penicillata ogilbyi, assembly GCA_023548195.1. NCBI lineage: Eukaryota > Metazoa > Chordata > Mammalia > Diprotodontia > Potoroidae > Bettongia > Bettongia penicillata. The sequence continues at coordinate 829,390 of JAJHZJ010000812.1, forward strand.
AAGCTGTTAAACTTTCTTATGTTGGTTTCTAGATTTAGATTCAATAGAATAAATATATATAATTTTGTCCAATTTCCTTATCTGATAAAGGAAAAAACTAAGATTTAGAGTATCAACCAGAAGCTGGTGATGCTTGTAGGTTCAGTGCAGAGATAAGCCAGGAAGAACTAAGTTCCAGTCTAGCCTTGAATGCTCATTAGCTACGTGCCCCCAGGTCAGTCACTTCACCTCAGTTCTAAAAGGGGATAATAGCAGTATCTGCCTCCCAAAGGTGTTGTGGGAATCCAATGAGATAACACATATAAAGTATGCAGCAATCTCAAAGGACTCTCTCAGTGTGAGGTCATTTCCCCAAGGTCACAATACTAATAATGAATTGCTAGTCTGCTTTTAAAGACAGTTCTTCAGGCTCAAAATGCAAAATGATCCAATCTGACAGTTGAAAGGGGGTTAAGGGGTGTCCTATTCCAACCTGTATCTGAACAGGAATTTTATCTTCTCCCCAAATATGGGCTCACCCAACTTTGGCAAAAAAGTTGTCAATGAGTGGACACCCCTCCTTCCCAAAGTCACCTATTTCCTAGGAAGATTCTGCTGCGTGGCAGGTGCCCTCTTTGTAGCTCCCTCGTTCTGCCCTATCTCTCACCAAGTAGCCCATCTACTACTTGAAGGCTACTCTCGCGCTCACCCTACACACAAGCATCTAATTAATTCATTATGGATGTTCCAATTTCTTCTACTGATGCCCCTGGTGGGAGCCCCAGACCTCCTGTGGTTCTCTGCTTTCTAGATTGCTATCATTCATCCTAAAATATAGAGCCTGAAAATGAATCAAGTGTTTCTGATGTTGTCTAACCTGGACCTCCTGGAGTGGAAATTGTCCCCCTGGCTCTGGACCCTTTGTTCCCATCTTCACCAGGACCTAGAATAGGCCTCTGCTCATGATGGACATTTAGTGACTTTGTCTGTTGATTTCACCTGAATTAAATTGACCTACACCTAAAACTCTGAAAGTTGACTTGTTTTGTGATGGTGGCATATATTCCTGGCACATAGTAGGTGCTTAATTTTTTCTGATTGATTGGTGGAAGCCTATAATTTTGCTCTCTACCATCAGACTCGGGTGAGAGCTATGGGACTTCAGTGAAGCTGCATTGTTTAACTCTTCATATGTATGTCCCTAGTCTCCTTTATTTTCTTAAATAAATATCAATGAACAAAAAATGTATCTATAGGTCACTCAGATTTACATGAAATGGATAATGAAAAGGCTCACAAGATAGACCAGAAATCCTGAGTATTTGATCTCATTAAACAGCTTCCTCTGGTTCCATTATATCAGTTTCAAGTAGAATTTTTCAATTCTTTCATTCATACAGCATGGCAGTCTCTAGGCTTGAGTCCCTCCAGTCATCTGCTCTTTCCCCTTGTCCATGACCCCCTTCTTGCTTTGGCAGGAATGCCCAAAGTCAACCTGAAACTGCTCACTTTCCATAAAGAAACATTTCACTTGTATGGAAGACCTTGTCTCTCTGAAAGGTTTCAGTTGTCCTTCAGTGTCATGGGGTAACAAGGCCTCTTTTGACCCCTGCTCCCATGGAATACTTATATGCCCCTCACCCCATCAAAATCTACTGGCATTGCCAAAGCTGAATGCTGCTACCACTGTACCTGGTCATGTCATCTTTCTTCCTCCCCCTGCTCTATACCATGGTGATCATCCTATGGGTAGCTGGATGTCAATGAAGAATCTGTTGTAATCAGTATTAATGAAGACTGGAATTATCAATTTAACTTATTTGGCAGCATGAGGAGGTAAAAACCACTGAACCCAGGAAGGTCTGCCAATGGGTAGCCCAGTGCCTTTGGCTCAGGACTGACTTCCGTGACCTCTGATTCTTTTCCTAACTTGGGCCGCTTGTACCAAGCCTCAGTTTGACTGGTTTGTGAACTAGAAAAGGAGGCAATGATCATTGAGAACCACTGCAACTTCCTCAAGGACAGGCCATGCCCCATTCGTGTGACTTTTGACAAGTTTTCAAAGGTCTAGATCATGAGAATACTATAAATATAGTTCACTTAGATTTTGACTTAGATCTAACTGAAATTTTAACAAAGCATTCAATAAAGCATCTCATAGTATTTTGGCGATGAGTATGGAGAAATGTGGGCCATATGCAAATTAAACTGGTGGTATTTGGAGCTGTCTGATCTGACTCAAAAAGAATTTATTCATTAATGACTTGATGTCATTTCTGAAAGAGGCCTCCCACAGAGAATCCCAGGCTTCTGCTGCTTCACATTTTCCTCAGTAGCTTGAGACAGACCTCCAGGAGGTAGCTTGCTCATCCAGTGTTTAGATGACATGAAGCTAGGAGGGAGAGCGAAGAGACTGTTACACAGTAAGGGTATAAAAAAAAGCTTGCCAGCTGATGATGGCAGAATGAATCTAATAAGGTGATTTTGATAAAGAAAAATAGGATATCTTACATTTGGGTTCAAGAAACTGACTTCACAAGCACAAAGTGAGGGAGGCATCATTAGACAGTAGTTTGTCTTTGTAAACTTCTCAGGGTTTTAGTGGAGCGTGAGTTCATGTTAATCAGCAATGTAATGCAATAGCTCAAAAATGACTGAGTTCTCTAACTGCATTGAGAAAAGAAAGGAGGAGGTGGTAGTAATTGTACCCACACCATATGGAATATGGTGGTCATTTGTGTATGCTGCAGTTTAGGGGTATGGGCAAGTTAGGGAATATCTGTGGAGGGCAGAAGGAAGAAAGACTTTGAGCCCACGCCATCTGAGCATTGGTTGAAGAAACTGGGGGTGTTGAGTAGGGAATAGAGAATGTTCAGAGCAAGGGAGGGGAGGTATGATCATGTCTTTAAGGATTTGAAGAGTCATCCTATGGAAGGGAGACTTTATTCAGCTTCACCCCACAGGACAGAAGGTGAAATGTTGGGTGGCCATTCAAAAGAGACAAATTTGAGGCTCGGTGTTAGGAAAATCTTCTTATCAATTTGAGACACCCTAGTACAGAATGGAGAGGTGTGATAACTTACCCTTCATTGGAGGCCTTCTGACAGAGTAGGAGGATGAGTGTCTGTTGAGTACATTATAAAACAATTCCTTTTTGTGTATGAGTTGAACTCGATGGCTACTGAGGTTCATAAGATCTGGGTTCTCAATGAGAAGGAATCCAATCCAACCCCTACATTTTACAGCAGAAGAAACTGAGGCCCAGGGAAGTAAATGGTTTGTCCAAGAGCACAGCAGAAGTGATGTTATAGACAGGATATGAAATTGAATCCTCTGATCTAGAAAATAGAAAATATCTGTGCTGTATTTCTCTGAGAAAGACAATAGAATCATTGATTCTATTAGAATAATAGAGTCCTTTGACTGAAATCGCTGGAAGATATAAGAAATATGGCTTGGAGTGATGATATTGATTGCTTAAACATTGCATCTCCCATTAATGATGGAAAAAAGAAATCTGGTGTAAAATCATGACCTTTGAGGTGGAGGGGGCCTTGAGTCATCTGATTCCCTCCCCTCATTATTATACAGATGGGGATGGGAATTGACCTGCCCAAGGTCACTCAGACAATAGGTAGAAAAGCCAGCTTTTCAGTCTGGGATTTTTGGTCCAAAATTTAGGAGTCTTTCCTTTGTAATATGCCACCTTTCCCTCTTAGATTTAATTGGATTCCTTCTCCCCCATATTTTCATATGTTCCATGTTAGACACCTAGCTTGATTTTGTCACATGAACTTATTTATATTAAACTAGATTTCTTTAAGAATCTAAACATACAAAGGAATTGGAGATGGTGCTGAGTTATAATACATTTGATCATTTTCCTGACATTTTCATTCTCTCCATATATTTTTCCTTCAATATTCAGACAAGTTTATCAAGCAAAACATGTGGTTTAACAAAAGAAAATATTGTCTGGAGAGACAGAATTAGGGCTCTTATTGGCTTGGCCTGAAGGATACCCACTGCTCTCTGGGGGGGAGGGAAAAAAACCAGCCATTTAAGGTTGGAATAAATCAATAAACAGCTTAGCATCAACTTCTGGGGTCTGATTTCCAAGCTGACCAGCTGCTCCCCTTTCCTATAGTTGGTAAAATGTAGATTTTCTTCTGATGAGCAAATGACACTAAGCCATTTGGCAGTCATCAATTTTTCTTTAATATTTTAGTCATTTGAGAGTTATTGTGAAAAATTTTAGTGAAGACTGATTTAATTAAGCATTTCCTGCTATGCCATGATGGAGTCATTGTGGCTTTTCCCATGCAGAATATTTCCTGTGCTAATTGGCCTTTTGTATCTCATGGCAAAAACCAGTCTCCTTTAGCTTGTCCCTGCTGAGACTGATTGAATTGATTAGACGGCTATGGGTATGGAATGAGGAGGCCCTGCTAAAGCTGTCCTTTTCCTTGAAAAACACGAGCAGGATGAGGAGTAATTGGTGTTTGTCCATGTGCTTCCTTGCAGTTTGCAAGTACACGGTCCATGAGCGCTGTGTGGCAAGAGCACCTCCTTCTTGCATCAAGACCTACGTGAAGTCTAAAAAGAACACAGATGTGAGTGCTGGGCCTGTCTTGGCTTCTTGAGGGTGGCAAGGGAGGCCCTGCCTCTTGTTCCTGCTTATTTGCTTCCATCCTCAGTCATGCATCACTAATGGGTCAACACTAAGGCGTAGAGTTCATTATCTCTATTTTGTCCCTACTGTTCCATCCGACTTCATGTGCCATTCCTGGGTCAATGACAAAGCACCATACTATTCCTACCTGTCTTGTTCTCTCCTGTGTTGCACACCATTACCTGGTCAATGACTCAGTAGGACTCACTGTCTTAGAACCCCTTCCCATTGTTTAACTATAGGTCATGCACCATTACCGGGTCAGCGTCAACTTATCGTTGCCCTGTTGTTCCTTCCTAGGTCATGCACCATTATTGGGTTGAAGGCAACTGCCCAACCAAGTGTGACAAGTGTCATAAAAATGTCAAATGCTACCAAGGCCTGACTGGACTTCACTGTGTTTGGTGTCAGATCACAGTAAGTAGAATCAACAATAATCATGGGCATGCAGGTGCCCTGCAGGCAGCCTGGGAGCTGGGAAATGTGGGAATGATGACACTTATTAATGTGCCCCTGGGGGGTCTCCTCGGTGGGGCATCCTATAGATGAAGGAAGACAGGTGGAGCATTGAGCATTGGAAGACTCCTTCCAGTCACCTAGTCCAGCCCCCTCATTTTGTAGTTGAGCAAATTGACTCCTTAATGTATTGGAGCTGGGTTGGAGCTGCTCAGGGGAAAGAGTTAGGCCAAACTTCCTATGGCCCCAAGGGAAAACTTTGAGGATCTAAAGGTCATTCCTCTGTGCAAAAAGCTGATCAGAATCTGCTTCAAACCAAACACCCTGGAGCTGCCACTCTCTCAGCCCTCACAGGTTTCATAAGTCAGTTCTCCAAATGTGTTCGAGTCTTCATTGTTGACAGAAGTCAGTGTAGACAGGGCTTCTGAGTAATGTTGCTCCAGTGGCTTCTCTGGACTTATGTGGTTGGCAGGCTGGCATCTGTCCCATGCCTAAAGGAGGCTCTAGTTCCATTATTGTCAAGGGAAAACAATAGAGGGAATTGTCTCAGCTAAGTCAACACAGATATTGCTCTGAGGGTGGTGGAGAGGGCAATGTTGGGAGGGGTGGTTCTCAGAGCTTTGCGAGACACACACAGAGGGTAATGAGAACAACATACTATGACGTACATTTTAGAACACAATAAAATGGATTTTAAAGATAAATATATTTTCTTCACACATTTTAAGCTATTACTCAGTATCCAGTTATATTTATTCTTGGAGTTATTCTCAAGCTATGATGAAAAACGGACTCTTTATTATACTCAATTACGGGTGGTGAAACACAAAGATACAAACATGGTTTTCGGTTTTGGTATTCAGCCTGACTTTGAAGAAGACAGAAAGCTTTGGAACTTTGGGATTTCTTTTTCTCATGATCCTTGGAAGGTCTCCCTCTTTTCATGCCTGTCCACTCACTTCTGGTTCCTCTTATCCCATAGCCACTCCCATCTTTGGAATTATATTGTTTTTATTTCTTACCTGTTAGGGACCTTTCCCTGTTATTGTATGAGAGAGACACACACATACACAGAGGAAAAAAAAAATTAGCTGACATTTACATAGCATGCTACAAAATACATACACAATACTTTACATGTATTAATGAGATGCTCAAGATGTTACTGTGCACAGATGAGAAGACTGAGTGTCCAAGAGACCTGATAACTCCCCTAAGGTCTCACCAAATCAGGACACGTCAGAGATGAGATTCCAAACTGAAATCTAATGGCATATGGCTCCCTCCCAGTATCCCCTGTGCTCCTTGGAGTCTCTTTAGTTGGATGATTTAATGCTTATTTTGAGGAGTGTACATTTTGATTTGGTAAATTGAAATTCAAGCTTACTTTACCAGAAGCTATAAAGCTGAAGATGTCAGGACTAAAGCCTTGGCCTTCATTCTCAGTCACCCCTTATCTCTCTGTGATTTCTTTACCTTCACTTCAAAACTCTTTCTTAACAGGAAGAGCAACTTCTCTCTAGTGATTCAGTCAAAAAGCATGCATGAAACACCTACTCTGTGTCCAACACCGTGTTAAACCCTGAGGATACCGAGAAAGACAAAACTCAGCCTCTGCCCTCAAAGAGCTCCCTAATGGGGGATCCTTTTATTCAGTTCATTTAAGATTTATGAAATTCTCATTGTTCTAGGGAGGGAGACAGGATCAGGAGAGAGACACAGATGATATAAGACATTGTCAGTGCCCTCACAGGGCTTACAGTCCAAAGGTCCGGTATCATGAACCAGAAAGCCCTTGCTGAAGCCCTCTCTTCCCTTGGCATCCATGCCTGGGTATTTCCCTGGCCAATTCCCTGATGAACCTTTTTTCCCTGCTTTATTTATTATGTTCCTCCTTCATTGCCAAAGAAGACCATGCCGTCAGAGAAATGATGACATGACTTGCACTTGACTTTGTTCTGAGTGAGGGAGGGCTGTGCAGGTCACCAGCCTCACTTCTCCTCCAGAGCCATCTGAACCTAGTGACCAGATATTCATCAGGATGACTGGAGCTGACCCAGGGTGCACTGGGAGACCTTGACCCCTTTAGGCTTTATTTATTACAAGAGAAAGGAACATGTGTGTGAGACCCAAAGGGTTCTCAGTTCTAACAGAAGTTTGCATTTTCATAGTAAGAGAAGAAAAGGAGGAGAGAGGCAAGGGGTGTGGCAGGGAGGGGGAAGGGGCAGCAATCTTCCCAAAGGGGAGGAGCAAGGCTATGGCAAAAGACACCTTCTTTTCCCTTGGGAACTGCTAGACTCTGAAGAAAAGAGGGTATGTTATCTGCAAAGGGCCCCAGCGGCACAAGCATTATGCCAACCTGGCACAGACCCAAGGATGAAAATAGAGTCCAGCTTGGGGTGCAAACGACAGATTTTGTCAGTTCAGGGAAGGTTTCCTCCTTGATTCATCCTGCACACTCTGGGTCCAGTGTTTCTGGAAAATATGGCAACTCAAAATGCCGAATTCAGCGGACCCTTAACATCTAGTTCCTCTTCCTCTGGCCAACCCCAGTCATTGATGTTCATGATCTTACCTCACTCCCTTTAGTGTTCTTATCCATATCGTTGACTTCTGCCCATCCTCACCCCCAAGTCTGCACCTCTGGACCAGCCTCCTGACTTGCCCATGATTCCTACAGAGAAGAAGAGAAATTGGTCACTGAAAATTTCCCTGAAGAGGAAGAGGATGCCATGGTCTCCCCTACACTAGACCCAGAGACTCCTAGCAGAGTTCATCAGAAGGAGAGGGACCTTCACAGTCAGCCTATCCCACTTAGGCCTGCAAGGATTTCCCCTCCCCATCCCCAAAAGCTTTCTTGACAAAGAGCTATCCAGCATCTGCTTAGGGATCTCTAAGAGTCCATAGTACCACCCTAAAATTATCTCCCTTCTCATCTCTCCCTCCTGGTATCCATGGATTCTTTCATTTAGCCCACCTTCTCAAGGAAATTTCCTTGTGCCAACCGCGCTTAGTTCTAGTGCCTTCCCTCTGTTGATCCTCCATCGTCAGTTAATGGCTCAGTGGATAGAGCGCTGGACCTGGAATCACGAAAACCTGAGATCAAATCTCACTTCAGACACTTACCAGCTATGTGACCCTCGGCAAGTCACTTAACTTCTGTTTGCCTCAGTTTCCTCAACTGTAAAATAGGAATAATAATAGCATCTACCTTAGAGGGTTTTGTGGGGAGCATATGAGATAATCGTCGTAAAAACTGCTTAGCATAGTGCCTGACACACAGTAGGCATTATGGAAATCCTTATCTCCCCTTCTCTTCCTTTCCCTTCCTTTCCTACAATTTATCCTGTCTACAGGTTAATTGCATAAACTTGCTTATATATTGTCTCTCCTGTGATATACTGGGAACTCCTTGAGAGCGAAGAATGTGCTTTGTCTTTCTTTGTATTACCAGATCTTAGCACACAGTAGGTACTTAGTAAATGTTTATGGATTGGTCACATTCAGCCCCCAACCTCTTCTGTACCATATCCCATATCAACATTAGTTGTGTAATTTCCTTGGCTTCTTATCACCATATGTCTCTCCATTGTTGTTCAGTTTATCTGCAAATTCTTGGGAGTTTATGATATCCCTTCCTGGGTCACCTAAATCATTATGGTCTATTGTGAAAGAGAAAGGCTTGGAGTGATATGCTTGTAATGGCGTCACAGGGGCCAGCTGACTTCTCTCTAGCCAGACTCCTCACTCCTTGAAGGAAGTCGTAGTGTCCTCACCTCCTCTTTCCCCCGTGTCCTCTGCCCGAGGCCTGGTACGTGCTCCTAAATGAATTATGAAAGCACCTCATTTCATTTTTGTTTTCATGTAAGATGTAGATTATAAGCAAACAGATGTTCCTTTTAAATGTATTTAAGCAAATTTCCCCATGATACTCCAATCTAGATCAGATATGCAGGGAGAACTGTCACCAAACATGAAAAGTCTCCTTTCAGTCCAATCTCTTCCCTGTTTACTTCACAAACTTAGACCCTGATACTATAACAGCCTCAATTTACTACATTGACAGATATGGAATTAGCCTCCTAGCTCATTTTCCCCCCAAAAGTAGTATCCTCAACGCTTTTAAAGATATATGTACAATCACATACATTCACAAGATATATTGAAGTATGATTTAGGCAGCAAAGATACTTTGTAAGCAAGGTATCCCATCAGCATTAAGCATTTCTGTGTCCTTTATTAGGGTCCTATAAGCCAAGCTCAGTATCCTCTTCCCTGATCTTCCACTCATCTTTCATTCCCAAGCCTCCCATGATCCCTGAAGGATATGTTCCATGCATCTCAGATGGCAAGAGGCTATGGCACTATCTGCCTTGTGCTCTGTGAACCCAAGGCCTTAGTCCAGCAGGTACCCTGTGCCTAAAGGGTGAAGGAGTTGGTGTGGACCTTACAGACCTAGAGGTGAAAGGAATCATATCTGTAACAACTCCTTCTCTGACTTTAGAAGCATAAAGTTACACTCTTTTTATTAAAATATTGAATTCCACATAGTAATTTTAAAAGGTTAAAAATGGCTGGAAAAGAATTTAAGCTTTTTACAAATGTCAGAATTCAGAGAGTTTGCTGGAATTTGTACAAGATTAGGAAAAAAGGTTCCGTTCCCCAACAGATATATTCCTTCAGTGCAAGTGACCTGCTTTTTAGGGGAGGCATTTTACTCACCTCTTTTCTCCTTCCCAGAGTCCCATTAAAAGTTTGTCATTTATTATTTTCATTTTTTACTTTTTCAGAATCACAGACACTTAGACTGGAAAGGGCCCTCAGCGGCTGCCTTGTCCAGTTAATACTCTCAAAGGAGGTCAAATGAGAAATATACACAGAGAATTTTGTAAATTTTGAGGAACTGTAGAATGAAAACTGCTATTATTAGCTATTAATCTCACCAGAAGACCCTGGATGAAGGGTCTTCCAGGGTCTTGCTCAAAGACGTGCAAGAAGAAATCAGAGGATTTCTTGGGGAAGTCCATTCCACCATGAGAGATCTCTTATTATCAGAAAGGGGCATTTGTTTCTTTTTTATCTGTTGTTTCTCATTACACACCGATCTATGTTGACATCTTTGTATGTTCTCATCACTATTCCTAGTTCTATCCTCTGGAACCAAATAGAACCATCGTGATGTCCACAGGACATTCCAGCTTCGCTCTCACTTGAAGGAAGATTTCATGTTCACCCTGAACCTTCTTTGCCCCTCTCCCCTTTTTTCAGTAGATCCTATAACCTGAATTCAAGATCCTGGCTCTTTTCTTCTTGATCCACTTCTCCTTATCATTGCTCTTCCTCTTTCACCACATGCTCTGAAGCTACTATGTCATCCACTACTCACTCAGAAGTTGGGTCCCGGTGGATGTCTTTCTAAATATACTGCAAGATGATATCAGCATGGGTGTCTGCTACATAGCATCACATCTACTCATACTAAGTTTGTAGTTCATTTAAAGGCCTTAGAACTTGCTCAGTCCAAATGGTATCTAATGTTGCTTCCCTTATTTCATATTTGTGCAATCCACTTTTGAGCCTGGATAGAACACTTTGAATTATCTCATGAAATTTCATTTTCTTCATCCCATCTCAATAATCTGCCCTATCAAGAACATTTTTGAATTCTGATTCATCACTGTGAGAGCTACTCTTCTCAGGCTTGTATCATCAGAAAATTGGATGAGATTTACATCTTTACCTTTATTTAATATGGCACAGATGCTGGGCACAGCCCACTGTTGACCCTTCTCCTAGTTGACATCAGACTATTGATGGCTATTGTTTGAGTCTCACCAATCAACCAATTCTGAATCCTTCTATTCAGACCCTTGTCAAGCCCACATTTACTCATCTTTTCCATAAGAAGAGCATGAGATACTTGCTACATCAGCATATCAAAGCAGGAAGCATCTATTAAGTGCCCATTGTGTGTCAGGCACTGTGCTAAGTGATGGGGTATAAAAAAAGATCCATGATACCAAGATAGTCTGTCCTCTCAAGGAGCTCCCAGTCTAATAGGGATACAACACAAAGAAAACTATGTGCAGACAAGAAATCTAAGGATCCAAGAAGGGTTTTCTTTGTCAAGAAGGATTGAGAGACAAGTAAAGAAGGAGATGGCAGCAGGCCAACCATGTATAAGCATTCTCTTGTTGTACCAGTTAGGTCATTCCAGCCACATGAAAAAACGAGCTTTATCTGGCACAGCCACTTCTCAATGGTTGATCATTGCTTCTTCTTTCAGATGTTCATTATTCAATTCTAAAAATACCTAATAGAATAGCAAATTATCCTAGTCAAGCTCACTAGCCTATAGTTGGTAGACTCTGTTCTCTCCTTGCCTTTTCCCCCAAAATGTGACACTTGCCCTTTTCCAGTCCTATAGGACCTCTTCTGTTCTCCACGGAATTTCAAAGATCATTGAAAGTAGCCGAGAAAACACATTAGATACTTCTTTCAGGTCATCTGGACAAGGGCAGTTGAGCTCATCACCACCATCCAAGTCATCTCACAAAATTTCCTTAACAAAGAGTTACAGAAAGCCTCAGTACCTTCTAGTTCAACCCAAATACAAAATTCATCTCCATTCTAACATCCCTGACATGTAGTGATTCCATCTGTGCTTGAAGAATTCCAAATAGGAGAACCTAAACCTCTTGTGACAAGCCTGGTGATTATTTTTAAGCCATCAGGTCCAAACTATATCTAATCTAGGATCCCCTCAACAACAGTCCTGACTGGTGATATTATCATTTATAAATTGACCTTAAAGAATCCTCTAGAATCCTTACACTGTCACTAATCTATCTCTCCTTGTCTATTGGCCACTTCCATCCTGCTTACAAACCCTTCTATGTTCTCAGAACTCCTCAGAGAACCATCACTTGATCCGGCTGTGCCTATAAGCTACTGTCCTCAAGCTTTCCTCTTTTTCATGGGTAAATGCCTGAAGAAGGTCATCTACAATCAGTGCCTCCACTTCTTTCTTCTCACTATCTCCTTAACCTTTGTAACCTGGCTTCTGACTTCATAACTCAATGGAAATTACTCTCTCCACAATTATCAACGTTCCTGTTTGCTAAATCTAGTAACCTTTTCCCATTCCTCATTCTTCTTGGCCCTTTATGACCTTTAATACTTTCAGTCACCCTCTTCTCCTCAGTGCTCTCTTTTCCCTCAATTTTAGTGACACTGTTCTCTCCTGGTTCTCCTCGCCCTTGGTTGGATCTTTATCTAGGTCTTATCCACTAGCCATGAATGTCCCTCAGAGCCTTCTTCTCCTGACGTTCCTCTATGCCTTAGTGATCTCACTGGCTCCCGTAGATTCAATTATTGTTGCTATGGAGGTGATTCTCCAATGTGTTTACCCACTTGCATTCTCTTTCTTGACCTCCAGTCTTTCAACTAATACTGACTATCTCTCAACATAGATGTCCTGCAGATATCTTTAACCAAATCTGTCCAAAATCAAACTCATCATTTTTCTCCTCATTTCATTCTCAGACAAATTGTCCCATTCCCTCCATATCCAGTTAGTTGTCAAGATCTTATGATGTGTACTTTCCTAAGACCTTCTCCGGTCTCATAGCTCCCTCCTCATTGCAGGCCCTCATCATGTCTTTACTGCAGTGGATACTGGTGAGTCTGCCTGCCTCAGTCTCTCCAGCCAGCAAAGTGATTTCCCTAAGGTTCAGTTCTGACCACATCAGCCCCTTATTCAGTAAATTCTAGGGACCGCTTATTACCTATATGATTGACTACAAAGTCCTATCTCCCCCCGCCTCTCCAGTCTTTTTATATTTTAGTCCTGTCCATGAACTTTCATCACCAACACTCCCTCCTGACTCTGGTATTTTCTTTAGCTGTCTCCCATACCTGGAATCCTTCCCCTCCTCCTCATACCCATTTCTGGGTTTCTTTGGCTTCCATTAAGTTGTTTCCTGCTCCTCCTTAATGCTAGTACCGTCCCTTTGCTGATCATCTTTAAGGTAAAGTTGTAAACTTATATATGCTTCTATAGATATCTATACCATCTACTTACTCTACAAATCTATCTGTTTATAGTGTCTGTACATGTTTGTTTGAACTGAGGTCCTCCTGACTCCTGCTCTGGTGCTCTATCCACTGCACCACATAGCTGCCTCTGTTGTGGCACTTGACACTTACTAGCTGTCACTTGGGCAAGTCATTTAACCTCAGTTGCCTCATCCTGGGTCATCCCCAGTCATCCTGATGAATAATTGGTCACTAGATTCAAATGGCTCTGGAAGAGAAGTGAAGTTGGTGACCTGCACAGTCCTCCCTCATTCAAAACCAAGTCAAGTGCAAGTCATGTCATCATTTCTCTGATGGCATGGTCTTCTTCGGCAACGAAGCACAAACACACACGTTTGTTTACGTGTTCGTTAGACCTGAAAGCAAGGAAGTTTTTTTGTTGTTGTTGTTTTTTTTTTGCTCTTCTTTGGATCCCTATTCCTTACCACGATGCCTGACACGTAGTAGGTGGTTAATAAACACTCATTGATTTGTCTTTGCACTTTCTTTGTTTACCATTTTTTTCTTGGTTTGTTTTTTTTGTTTTGTTTTGTTTTTGAGCCTGGCTCTCCCTAGCTCTCCCAGGCTGACACTTCAGCAGCTCTTCACAGGCCAGTGCCAATCCTCATTGGCAGGAAAGCTTTAGCCTGCTCCATTGATATTAGCCCAGACTTTGTGCAGATGCCCACTCAGCGTTTAGCCCTCCTATAGCTTAGCACTCTGAATCCACCCCCACCTCAAGAGCCTCAGGACCTGGAGGAGCTTGCTACCACTCCCAGATCTGTTGATCTTCTCCAAAAGCTAAGTTTGTGGTGAGTCCCCCTTTCAGCCACGTACCATGGACATTTTCATTCTGTTTCTTATCAGAATTATTTCTTTTGGTGACTTGATATTTCTTTGTTCTGATTCAGATACCTGTTTCTTTCTGGAATCAGTTCTCCTTGATAAACTGGCTTTTTTACGTTGCCTCATTTTACCCCCACTACCTTTTTCTTACTCATTGTGGCACCATCTTCAGTAGGTAAAATGCCTGGGATTCAGTTCCACCATTCCGGACACTGCAAGAGAAACTGGGCTTGCTTTCTGGATGCCCACAGAGCTTCCTCCAGGGATCAATCTATCCACTGACCCAAAGATTGTGAGTTTCTCAGATACAATACGAAGTGTCTTAACCTGAAATTAGTGATGAGAACTTTGTGACACAAAAGTTATGGAACATAAGATTTGCCAGGTAAGGCTCCTCTAGAAAACTGGTAAGGACAAGTCCTAGTTGCAGATGTTAAGGAGTCTTTCTCATGCTTGTCTTGTGATCCTATGTTAGGTGGCAGTCAGGGCTGGCATTAGGAAGAAATCTGGGCAGTAGATTTGGCAAAGTTAACTTTGTCCAAGAACCTAGTTCTTAAATTCTTGTCATGCTCATCTTTTTTCTTTCCCATTTTAAGTAAACCTCCTGCTCTCTCTAGATTCTCATAGAAAAATCATCAAGTAATGTTTAATTTGGAGAATACAAAAGGGAGATGTCCTGTGGGGTTGACTGGGGCATTTTGTGTGTCCTGGACCTGCTTCAGGGGTCACTGCTTTGTCTCTGGGTGTTCCAACATTGCCTCTACTTCTCCACTGAAGCCATGACAGGCCAATGTTTGCTTTACCTCTGGGACTCAAAAGGTAATGGAGAATAGGAGATCTGATGGGCTAAATTCCTCCTAGTCAGCAGATCATGTTGAGAGAGACAGACAGACAGACAGACAGACAGACACAGAGAGAGACAGAGAGAGACAGAGGCAGAGAGAGAGACAGAGAGACACACACAGAGAAACACAGAGAGAGACAGAGAGAGACAGAGATAAATATGGAGAGGGAGAGAGAGAAAAAAAGGAATTTAGTGAGTGCTATCAAGTACAAGAAGTTTCAGAGAAATTTCTAGCTCTTATAAACATACATTCCTCAAAAAGACCCCTATAAATTTAGAATTTTTAAGTCCCTCCAAGAATGTAAAGCACATAATCCTTCTTATAAAGTACATTGAATTAGATGGACTCCCCAGGGACTCAGTCTGCCTCCAGGGACAATGGTGCTTCCCAACTCCAAAGGAGAGATGGAGGGAACACAGAGGAAGAGGAGGGAGGTGTTGAGCAAGGGTGTTTGCCACACAGACAAGGACTGCTACTACCTCTACATGTGTACATATCCCCGCCAATGGAATGTGAACTCCTTAATAGCAGACTCCTCAGAACCTCTATAATATAGTATGAAAGAGTAAGCACTTCACTGTGTTCTTTTTCATTGATGATAACACTAACAGTAATGCTACTAATCATGGCAGCAGTATGCATTACATAGCCCCCGCTCTGTACCAGGCACAGTGCTACATGCTTTATCAATATTGTCTTCTAACAACCCTGGGAAGTAGGCCTAGTTTAGTTGAGGAAACTGAGGCAGAGAATGAGAAGAAGTGACTTTCCTGGGATCCTGTAACTAGAAAGTGTCAGACATCAGATTTAAAGCAGCTCTTCCTGATTCTAGGACCAGGGTTTTCCAGTTGGAGGGTTGGAGGCTGGATCCAGAAAAGTCCTCGCATCCTAAAAGACTCAGAATCCTAGAAATTTGTTCACTTGTCTCCCCTAGTACCTACTCTATGAGGAGTCTACGCTTTCCTTCTTCCCTTCCCATTCTATTTTAAACTCCTTCAAGGCATAGAAGGTCTTTCTTTTTTCTACTTTATAAGCCCACAGCAGCCCTGCACGTTTTTGAGTCCTGCCCACCATTCCCAATCTGGTTAGCTTGTAGGTTAATTACTTTCCTTCTTCCCAGTTTTGTAATTGCTCTTCAACAGTCTCTGTTGTGTGGAGGCTCGGTCATAATTCTTGCCTTTGATATTCCCTGCCCAATCTGAAGGTCAGCAGAGGCATCCTCTTAAAAACTGAGCTAAGCTAGCTTTTGTTGATACATATGCATCTCTTTGATTGGGTCTTTCGTGGTGATTATCAATCAGTTAACAACATTATTAAATGTCTGTGATATTCCAGGTAGGGTGCTAGGTACTTTTGATAGAAGGCAGAATAGACTCCTTCCTCAGAGATCTTGAATTCTAATAGAGAGGTCAACATGGATTTATATAGGTGTATTCAAAGTAAATAAAAAGTGATTTTTTGAGAGTGGAAAAAAGTACTACTATATAGTACATTACAAAAATCAAACAACCACAAACATTTATTAAGTGCCTGCTGTGGTCAATCATTTTGCTAGGTGCATGTGGTACAACTACAAAGAATAAAGCAGTCACCGATCCTAAGGAGCCTAAGTTCTAATGGGGGAGACAATAGGGGAAGTATACACACATACACACACATGTTTATTTTGATAGATTAAAGCAAATAAATCCAAATATATACAAAATAGCTAAATACAAAGAAGCCTGGAAGGGAAGGGGCTAGCAGGCGAGGGGATGAGGAAAGGCTTCATGTGTCAGACAGTTGAACTTTGTCTTCAAGGAAGGGAGGGACTTGATGAGGCAGAGGTAAGGGGAAGAGCCTCCCAGATGTGTGGGATGGAGCAAGGTCACAGAGATGATTGATAGAGTGCCACAGTGGGTGTTTGGGGGTGGGTGGTGTCATGGAACACAGAGACGTCCAGTGCAACTGGACTGAATTTTGTAGGAGGGGAGTGATGTCCAGTGAGGATGGAAATAAACATTGGAAGCAGGTAGGGATTTGAAAACTACACAGAATGTTTATTTTATCCTAGGGACAACAGGAATTAATAGGGGCAAAAGGGCACAAACATGGCCAGAGATGAGTTTAAGGAAAATTATTTCCAGTGTATCAGATGCTTTAGTGTATAGACAGATGTGAAGCAAGAAGACGATTAGAAGGCTGTTTCAAGAATCTAAGTGACAGGTGTTGAGATTCTGAGCTAAGGTAGTAACTGTGTGAGCAGATCGGAGGAGCAGATCTCAGATGTGAGAGGTGCTGGGAAGATAAAAATGAAAAGCCTGAGCAGTGGCTGGCCTCTGTGTGGAAAGAAACATTAAGCAGTGCTGGAGAGTGGCCCTTTATTAACTTGGCGGACTGGAAGAATGGTGGTGCTTTCTTTAGAGCCAAGGAAGTTTAGAGAGGGAAAATTTTGGGGAGAACAATAAAGATATTGGAAATTTTGAGTTTAAATGTCCCATAAGTAAATGTTGATGCAGGACTGAAGCTCAAAGAGACTGGAGCTGCCAAAAGTCTTAGTGCTTTTGCATTTTAGCTTGCAAGACAGTAAGCCATGGAGAGCACCCTGCTTCCCCTTCCTTTTTTTCCACTTTCTCTCTTAGCTCTCTGAAGTCCAAATTACCACCTCATCATTCTACTCAAACTACTCTTTCCTAAAGGACTGACAACTTGCTGAGTGCTAAGTCTAATGGCCGTTTCTCTTTCCATCTCTTCTCCATCTCTCTGCAAAGTCAATCCCCTTCTTCAGCTCAATACTCTCTTCTCTTTTGGATTTGGGGACTTTACTCTTTCCTGGTTCTCCTCCTACCTATCCAAGCACTCTTTCTCCGTCTGCCTGGCAGCATCTTTATCCAGGTCCCACCCACTAACATGTGTGTCATATAGGGCTGTTACTTAGACCCTCTTCTCTTCTATTACTTCTCTTGGTGATCTCATCGATTCCCATGGGTTCAGTTATCCTCTCTCTCCTTCTCTCTCTCTCTCTCTCTCTCTCTCTCTCTCTCTCTCTCTCTCTCTCTCTCTCTCTCTCTCTCTCTCACACACACACACACACACACACTCACACACACATACACACACACACTCTCTCTCTCTCTCACACACACACAGACACACACACTCTTTCTCTCTCTCCCTCTCTCTCCACCTCTTTTCCTTTTCTCTCTCTCTCACACACACATACACACACATACACTCTCTTTCTCACACACACACACTCTCTCTCTCTCACACACACACACTTTCTCTCTCTTTCACACACACACTCACACACACACATACACACACATTCTCTCTCACACACACAGACACACACACTCTTTCTCTCTCTCCCTCTCTCTCCACCTCTTTTCCTTTTTTCTCTCTCTCTCACACACACATACACACACACACTCTCTCTCACACACACACACACACACACTCTTTCTCTCCCTCCCTCCCTCCCCCCCTTACTTTCTCTCTCCCTCTCTCTCCCTCCTTTCTCTCCCTCTCTATCTGTTTTCCTTTTTCTCTCTCACATACACTCCCTCTCTCTCTTCTCTCTCCCTCCCCCTCTTTCTCTTACCCACCCCTTCTCTCACAGGATGGAATTGAATTCTAGTCTTTCTGATTCCAGCTCTGGTGCTTTAGTCGATGTACCACCTAGCTGCCCTAGGCTCACAAAATGGGCATCATCCTTGATTCTTGACTCATTTTCACCCCTCCTATAAAATCTTCACTATGCCAAGTCAAATCAAGTGTCTCTGAAATACACTCCCTTCTCCCTTTTCTCACCACCCTCACCCTGGTACAGGTCCTCATTACGTTACCTGCTTCTCTCCTGCAATAGCCTGCTGGCCTCAAGTGTCTGCACTCAAGAGTATCCTCTACTTAGCTATTGCATTGTTCTTCCTTAAGGGAAGGTCTGACCTTGGCCTGCTGCTAATAGAAAAGCAACAGCAGCAACACCACAAGCCTCAGCAGCTCCCTATTACCTCCAGTGTCAAAGTCAAGCCTCTGCTTAGGTTTTTAAGTCCTTCATTCCTGGACTCCTCCTGCCTCTCTAAACATCTCCCATATAACTCTCTTTATCTCAGCCCCCACCTGCTATTCTCTGCAATCCATTGACACCAAGTTCCATCCAGGTCCCAGCACAAGAAAATCTATTTCTTGGCTCCTTCATTTTCACTGACATTCCCCGATATCTGCAATTCTTTCCCTGCTCATTTCAATCTTGTTTCATCCCTGACTTCTCTCTAATCTCAGCTAAAATACCAACTCCAAGAGTATTTTTCTGGTACATATGCGTGTGTGTGTATGTATGTATGTATGTATGTGTTTGTATGTACATAAATATTAAATGTATATACTAATAGATATTAAGTATATAATATAATATATTAAATATGTAATATATATTATACACACACACATATGATGCTCATTTGCTTATTTGGACTAAATCAACATCTGAAGAAAATGTATCCCTTATCAACAAGAACTATCCTAGAAAACAGCTCGAGAGAAGAAAATCTAATAATCATAGCTTTAATTGAAAACCATGGCCAAGTGGGGGAAAAAGTCTTGATACCACATCTCTTCTTCTCTCTATCACCTATTTAATCATGAAGTCTCCCCCATTCACAGATTAAAATGTTAGCTTTCTTTCCCCTGCAATGTGTTTATGATAGCATTTTTCATGTTTAAATGTTGTACTTTTTGGAGATAATCTTCGTATATAGTATGAGATACTGGTCTAAGTCTTCTTTCAACCAGAAAACTACTTTATAGATTTCCCAACAGTTTTTGATAAAATAATGAGTTCTTGCCAAAGTAGCTGGAGCATTTGGGTTTATAAAATTCTAGACTACTGTGCTAATTTGTTTCCATGTGTTGTGTGCCTAATCTGTTCCACTGATGATCCTCTATTTCTCGACTAGTACCAAATCATTCTATTACTGGCACTTTGTTGTATAGTCTGACATCGTGTAAAGTGTGTCCCTCATCTTTCTCACTGTTTGTCACTGTTTCCCTTGAGATCCTTGACTTTTTGTTCCTCCAGATGAATTTTATAATTATTATTATTTCTGTTTTCCAATTCTCTAAAGTAATTCTTGGGCAGTATGACAGACATGGCATCGAATAAGTAAATTAATTCAGGTAGAATTATCATCTTTATAATTTTAGCTCTGTCTAGTCATGGACACTTAATTTCCTCCAATTATTCAGGCCTATATTAATTTCCATAAAAAGCCTTTTTTGTTGTATTCTTAAATGTTTATTGGTTGGTTGGAGACAACCGAATATATTTGAGATGGAGTTCCCTTTTTTATTTATTTTCCTGCTGAGATTTTTTAGTAATATGCAGAAATACTACTAATTTATGTGGATTTATTGTATATTGCCACCTATCACATATAATTTTTAAATTGTTTCTGTTCATTTTAGTTGACTCCTTAGGGTTTTCTAAGTATACCATCATATCATGTAAAAAAATTATCACCATGTTACTTTCTTATTCCCCCATTTTCTTCTTCTTCCCTTATTGCTATAGATAGCATTTCTAGTACTATATTAAAAGTAATAATGTCAATGGGGATCAATTTCTCAACTACCAATCTTACTGGAAAGCCCCTCATACGTCACCATTACTATTATTCTATAATGCTAATTGTCGTCATTGGTTAGATACCTATTGCAATGTTAAAAAAAAATCTATTTCTGTTGGGTTTTCCTTTTGGTTTAGTTTGTTGTCTCTTCCCTACAAGAATGGACATTATATTCTGTTATACTTGACTTGTTGGTCACTTGTATTGGTAGGTTTGATTTTTGTTTTTTTGTTTTTTATCCTCCCCCCACACACACACATTAATCCGGTTTTGCTTTCTCAGTGTCAATCTTCCTTGGTCATAGTCTATAGAATTTGTTGTATGTTGTCTTTCATTACTACGACTTCATTTAATTTACTTTAATTTGAATGAAGTCATTGAATTTGCTTTTCCATCAAGGTTTATTATGGATGTTATTTTATAAATATATTTTTTTTCTATTTTCAATTTCCTCCTTTCCATAGTAAGACCATATCTGTCATAGAAGGAATTTGGTGGAATTTTTTTTCCTGTCTCTGAAAATACTTTATAACATATTGGAATTAGTTATTCTTTGAATTTTTCATAAAATTCATTTGTAAATTCATCTGGTCATGAGGATTTTTTCTTTAGTAATTCAATTATGGATTGGTCAATTTCTTTGTTCTGAGATTGGGTCACAATTTCTTTTATTGTTCTGCTCATCTGGATATTTTGTATTTTTATAAATACTCATCTATGACATTTAAGTCAGATTTATTTTCATATACTTGGGCAAAATTCTCTAACAATATTCATTATTTTTTCTCATTGTAAATTTTTCTTTTTTCACTTTTAATATTGAGAACTTTTCCCATTTATTTTTAAAAATCAAATTGATAATAGATTTTTTTAAAAAAAACTTCATGGTTTATATATTCATTCAGTTGACTTTTCAAGTTTAATATATTTATTTCTTTCTGTGATTTTCAAAATTGCTTCTTTGATATTTAATTCAAGATTCATGATTTGTTGTTGTCTTTTCTTTTTCTCTTTTGCTTCATCTTGAAAATTTTGATCAGTCCTTTATTATTTTGATGAAAATTGATACAGTTGCATATTTTTCCCTCTTGGAATATGTTGGCTACATCTGAGAAATTTTGATATGTTTATTATTATTGCCATTATCTTTACTATAAAGATCTGTCATATTCATGATTTGCCTTAGACCTGACTAATGTCATCTTCAGTGAATTTTTTATCCTTTTTTTCAATGGTCATTTTGTTTTTTACTGTCATTTCCTGTGTATTTGTAAAGAATACATTTAGTATTTGTGTTTCTGCCTTTATCTATGATATTTTTTCTATTCTAATTTGCCATCAGTTTTTGTAAAGATGTCATGTAGTGCTGAGGAATTGGTATGTTCCTTTCTATTAT
The DNA here is from genome assembly GCA_023548195.1 of Bettongia penicillata ogilbyi. Lineage (NCBI taxonomy): Eukaryota > Metazoa > Chordata > Mammalia > Diprotodontia > Potoroidae > Bettongia > Bettongia penicillata. The sequence goes on from JAJHZJ010000812.1 coordinate 851,266, forward strand.
AACTTAATTATTTCCAGAGATCTATTGTATGAAACTTTTAAACACACACACAAGTACATGTCCTTAACTTCTTTTGCATTTTTGTTTTGTTAAATTTATCTAGCTCTGAAAGAGGTACATTGAGTATCCTGACATTAGAGTTTTATTATCTGTTCTCCTTGAAAATCATTTAGATTTTCCTTTAAATATTTAGATGCTATTCCATTTGTGCATATATGTTAAATAATGATATTAATTAATTTTCTAAGCAGCTTTCAACAGCATTTACTTTCCATGTTTATCACAACTAATTAAGCCTATTTTTGCTCCTCCCTTGTCTGAGATTATGAATCCTTTCCCTACTTCCCCCCCCATTTCTGCTGAAGATCAAAAACACTTTGCCCTTCCTCTCTCTTTTTTTCACCTTTGCATGAAAAAATATTTCAAGTGTGTTTATTGTAAAAAAAAAAAAAACTAGATTGCTGGATTCAGACTTCTAAACCATTCTGCTATCTTCATCTCTTTTATGAGCAAATTTATCCAATTCACATTCGTAATAATGATTATTAATTGTGCACTTCTTTCTGTCCTATTTCTTCATTCCTTATTCCTTATTCCCTTAACCCTCTATATAGCTAAAGAGACCTGTGTAACAGGATTTTCCTAACACTAATGTTCAATGTTCTGTGCATTCAGCTTCCATTCTCCTGACCCATATGTCTGTCTTCCTCTCAACCATATTCCAATCATAAATTCTTGCCTTTTTCATTTAAACCCCTTTGTGATTTCTTCTCCAAGCATAAGATTTGTCTTATGACTTACCTCTCCTTAAATTTATTTTGTTTCTTGTTTCCCTTTCCCATATCTATTTTCTCCTCTCCCTCCCCTCCCCTCCCCTCCCCTCCCCTTCTCTCTCTCTCTCTCTCTCTCTCTCTCTCTCTCTCTCTCTCTCTCTCTCTCTCTCTCTCTCTATCTATCTATCTCCCCCCCCACCTTCCACTCTCCTTGGTTCAGATGACTGGAGAGATGCTTCAGGGATTCCTGTTCCTTCTCCCCATTCTTTGTTTGCCTAGACTTCTACTTGCATCCTCCCATCATATGAGATGATTTTTCCCCCACCCCAGTCTTATTTTTCCACTTTCTTTTCATTGTATATCTCTTTTCATTTCTTCTAAGGTTGTCAAACCATAACAAAATCACTCCTGAATCTTCTTTCTTATTTGATGATGCCTGTGAATCCTGATATCAGTATGGTTCTGAGGTGACACTTATAGCCATCTGTCCCCTCTCCATTATAATACAAATACTTCATCCTTATAAAATCTCTTCTGTTAAAAAATTAAATTAAATTAAACCTTTCCTAAGCTTTTCATTATTTCTGTGTTTGTATCTTGACCTTTCATCAGGAATACTTGCAAGTCATCTATAGTATGAAAGATCCAATCCCTATTCCCCCACCCCAGGTAGGGGAAGAAGTAGTTTTTCTGGGTAAGTTATTCTTATTTGTAAGCCTATACACACACATACATACACACACACACACACACACACACACACACTTTCCACTCCTTTATATTGGTATCTGCTTATCTTTCTTGATCTTGACTCTGGTTCTTCACTATTTCTTTCTGACTGCTTACATAATTTTTATTTGACATGGGAGGTAAGGATTTTGACTATTTTTGTTGTTGCTGTTTGGAGACTTCTATTTGGTTTCTTTCAAGAGGTTATTGGTGGATTTTTTTATGTTGTTGTTTTTTTTTTTGCTTTTACTTTGAATTCTTGTTCTTTATATGATAGTACACTTATCTTTCTTAATTTCTTGAAATGTGACATTCACATTTTCTGTCATGGCTTTCAAGTAGTCTAATGATTATTGAATTATCTCTCCTTAATCAATTTGTCAGGTATTTTATAATTTGAAATGCTTAAAATTTATTATTTTGTCAATATTTTCATTTTGTTTTAATATTACTTGTTATCTCATGGAATCATCAAGTTCTATTTGATCCATTCCAATTTGGGGGAAATCTGTTCTGAGATTTTGTTCTTATCCTAAACTCTTCCTTTTCCAAGTGTTTCCTCCAAAAATCTCATTTCTTTTCCAATACATTTTTTTTCAGTTGTCCTCATTTCATTTGCAGTATTGTTTTCAACTCTCTTGATCCTGATAGATCCTGCCTTTTATCTTCTTTTACATCCTGGGCCATCTCCAGTCATCCTGATGAATATCAGTCCACTGGACCCAGATGACTCAGGAGAAGAAAATGAGGTTTTTGACCTGCCCTGCCTCTCTCTAATCAAAGTCAACTGTAAGTCGTGTCATCATCTTGATGTCATGGTCCTCTTTGAGAACAAAGGACAAACACATATTTCTTTTACATACTTATTCTTCTAGCCTTACTTCCTGGATCAGGACTTTGGTGTAGGACCAGATTCTCCTCACTTAAGTCCTGAATTAAACTTCTTGTGGCCTTGTATAGTCCCAGTGTGTTTTATACTAGGTTCTTCCCAGTAGCATGAAGGTAAATATTTAGTAACCTGCTCCCTGTAAAAAGACTGTATTCCTGACACATGTTAAAGTTGAACTTGGATTATGACTTCTCCATCACTTTCTTAAGTCTGGAAATCGACAAACAATAAATCAAACCCAGATTCATAGAATTTGTCATTTTGTAAGATTTAGATGAACACGCTGAAAATTTAACAGTCACCTCTTACAAGTCCGTACAGTTGGGTTCCTGCATAATCCCAGCTGCTGCTGCATTCTTCAGCTACTTGGTGCTGTGCTGTCGAAAAAACACCAAGGCAGCTTAAGCCAGGAAGCTTCAGGTTTTCAGGAGGTCTCTGTGGTCAGATCAAAGATAGGCTCCAGTAAAACCACCTTCCCAAGTTTTCCAGGTCTCATTTACTTAACTTGGGGCCAAGCAGCCTCCTGGCAGACTTTGGCCCTGGGTAACACTTCATCAAACTGTCATTGACACAGTCCTCAGCAAGCTAGACAGCTCAACAATTTCAGAGTGACTGTCCTTCCAGGCTAGCTTAGTTCTGGACCCTGGCTGGGTCCTGATGCCTTCTAGACATTCCAGGACTACTGATCTGGCTCCATAGTCTAGGATCAGTTGTGTTATCCTGACCTGCCTGTAGGAGCCTGTACTACTGGCCTGGCCTCAGGGTTTTGTAGAGGATCTGCTTGGGATCACCATTCTCTGTTGTCATACCTGAGAGCCCTCCTGGCTTACCATATCCCGCACTTCCAGGCCTTGTCACTTGCCTCAGGGTCCAAGTTTGGACAGGACTGTTTCTTTTTAGATTTCCTGATCACCATTTAGTTACTCTAGCTTTTTTCTTTGATCTTTCTTGGATTAGCTGTGGGATGCGCTGAGTCTTGGCTGGTCACCTGGCAATCTGATTAAAAAAAGAAAGAAAAGAGGTTTAAAAGTGCTATATCATAAAAGAAAAAGGAGAATTCAAAACAAATGAAAGAGAGATAAAAGAAATTATAAGATATTTTTGTGCCCAATTACCTCTCAATAAAACTGACAAGTGAATCAGATAAATATTAACAGATTAACAGCACAAGATATAAATTATTTGTTGGACACAAATTTGGAGAAAAAAAATTGAACAAGCTATAATTTAACCCAGAAAAGGGAAGGGATGAAAGGCCAGATGGATTTGCAATTCACATGAACTATTTAAGGAACAATTAATTCCACTATGTTATAAACTATTTGTTAAAATAGGAAGAGAAGGCATTCTATCAAACTTCTCTGCTATAAATATGTTCTTACCTTAACCAAGATAAGACAGAATAAGAACACTGTAGACTCTCACCCTTCCAGAATATTGGCATAAAATATTTAAATAAAATATTACCCAAGAGGGCACAGAAACACATTAACAGGATTACACAACATGACGGCTCTGAAATTACAACAAAAATTCACTATTGTTCCAATATTAAGAAAAGAGTAATCATAAAAATTATATTACAAACAAAACCAACTGAAAATATTTGCATTTTGTCTCTCCTGTTAGAATATTAACTTCTTAGTGGCAAGGACTCTGAGTTTTTCATTTTTCTTCTCAATCCTTAGAACAATGCCCAGCTCACAAGAAGCACCAATGAAAGCATTACTGATTGATCAACTTATTAATTAAAATCACATGTATATATCAAGTGATGCAGAAAAACCTTTTGAGAAAATACAATTGCCATTCTTTGTTAAAAATACGAAAGTGGGTAGGAATAAGTGTTTCTGTAGTCACTTTAGCAGTACATATACTTAAAAAAGAATAAATGGACTTTTCCCCTGGGATGATAAATATTATCTATCCAAAATCCAAAGGCAGCATTATATGTAGCAGGGATGAAGTAAACACCTCTCCATTAAGATCAAGGCATAAAGTAAAAATGCCCATTATTATTTGATATAATGTTAGAAATGTTAGCTGTAACAATACAAGAAAAAAACGAAATTGAAGAAATAATCATAGGCAAAGAGGAAACAAAATTATTGCTTTTTGTCAATGTTTGATAATATGCTTAGAAAACCCAAGAGACAAAGATAACATTAATTTAAATAAATTCAGCAAAATAGGATAGAAAAGAAATCCACAAAATTATTAGCATTTCTGAATATTACTAACAAAATCTGAAAAGCAAAAGACTTAGAAAGGCCAATTCTATACCAAATAAATATGTGGTGTTTAAAATACTTGTGAATCTATCTGCCACAACTATGTAAATGCAACTACACAGCAGTCTTTACAAAAATAAAGGCCTGTGTGAACACTTGTAGAAATATTACTTACTCATGATGGGGCTGTGCCATTCTAGTAAAAGGAATAATATTACCTAAGGTTTTTTAAAAATTATTATTAAGTACCATTGCAATCAGAATTATATTATACAAAAATATACACAAGAAAAATAGCTTTAAAAATTGAAAAATTTTAAAAAATAATCATACAGTAGATCAAAAGGTCAAGAATCTCAAGGGAAATAATGAAAGCAAAAAGTACAGCTGAAGATAACCTGGGAGGGCCACATCTTAACCCAGTCTGCAGACAACAATCATTCAAGTGATTTGGTGCTAAGTGTCAAGAAGAGAAGTACAGTAGACATGTTCCACCTTCCAAAGCAGAAAAAGATTTGGTAGTGTAGCATTTGGCAGCATCAATGAAGTTAACTCCTGCGGAAAGGACTCTCCCTTGGACAAATCTACTGGGAAAACTGGAAAGCAGTCTGGCAGAAAATAAGTACAAACCCATGTCTCACTGACACATGGTTTATATATAAATGATATTATGCCTATCAGAATTGTGGATGAGTTCTTGACCAAAAAGTGGATGGAGCAGATCATAGAAGGTTTAAGAAAAAAGAGTGATTACCTGAAATTGAAAAGATTTAGAAAAATCAAAATAAATACAGTTAAATTGGGAAGTAAATTAGTTAATGAAGGGGAAAACATCAAAAAGCCTTTAAAGTAATTTTGTTGATCAAGGTTTGATATTCAATATCTATCTATCTATGTATCTATCTATCTATCTATCTCTATATATAGGGAACTAATTCAAATATATAAGGATTCTCTAATAGCCAAACGGTCAATGGAAAATGATAACAATATTAATCATAAAAGACCCCAATATTTATATAGTGATCTGAGGTTTACAAAGCACTTTACATATGTGGATAGGTCATTTTTCTCTCTTTTTAAAATAAATTCTGACCTTAACAAACATTAAATAAATAGTTGAACAGAAAAGAATTGTACAGAAAACTGTGACTTTCTTATGTGAATCTTATTTTTCTCTTAAATACATAAATTCTCTATGTAATTTTCAAAGCTCCCTTACTTGTCTGTGCTCCTTTCTTGACTTCTTTCTAAAAACTTTGAAATACCTCTTTCTTCCTTTTTCTTTCTTTTCTTCATACCCCCTTTGCCCTCTCATTCCCACCCAAATTGGGGTTGGGGGAGAGAAGGAGAGGTAAGGAAAGAAACCCACCAACCTTTAGTCTGAATATACCCAGTTTAGTAAGCGGGATTCACTCTCAGTCTTTGGGAATGCTGATTGGTTTATTAGAGTTCTTTCACATTGGTTTTCTTTGGAATGTCGTTATTTTATAACTTTCTCCTCTGAATCTGCTCGCTTCACTCGGCATTAGCTCATTCAAATCTTTCCAGATTTTTTTCTCCCCCTGAAACTATCCCATCTGTAATTTCTTACAGTGCAGCAATGCCCCCCTTTATATTCTTAAGTAATGAGAATCAAGGGTGTTTCTGGGTTAAAATGTCAGCCTAGTTTAGTAGCTTTGGGGGCAATGTTCTAAATTGCTTTCCAGGGGACTGGACTTATGTATTCCTCTACCAACCATAGCCCTTCCAACAATTGTTATTCCTCACCCCATTTTATTTTCTGGTTGTTTTGCCAGCAGTCAACAAGCATATAGAAAAGTGTTCTAAAGTACTAATAATTAGAGTGGCAAATTAATTCAAAGGAGGTTCTGCCTCTTACTGATTAGATTGCCTTTAGTGAAAGGGGAAAGTTTCTGTGGTCCATGTCCCCTTCTGTAAGAGAGGATGAGACTGAAGTGTGAGCTATGGGCTGAAGCTTCTGCTTTGGTGATATCATTATGGAGGGACTGTCTAGAGCAGCCCGATTCTATGTGTGGTGATTAGTGTAAGGAGCACTTAGGGAACCCTGACCTCTGTGATGGACCTCAGGGAAAAGGATGATAGAATTAGGGATGCTGATGAAGCATATATGGATTTATGTGTATGCATGCATGCATGCATGTGTGTGTCTATTCCTGTATATATGTGTGTGGATATATATAATATGTACATACACACATATATACATACAAACACATATATTCATGTGTGTGATTTGGGGTGTGGAGCAGTACTTTGATTTGCTGTATCAGTACATCACAGTGTGTCTGGGTTTTGGCTGGATGGTTCATGTACTTTCCACTTCTTTAATCTCCCCTAACCCTTCCTTCTTGTCAAAGATCAGCAGTGCTTAATACTAAGATGAAAATCATTTTTCATAGATAAGTTTGCTTGCCACTGAGAAGCAGAGCTGCTAATTATCCTTGAATGTGTGAAGATACGTTTATTTGATGCAACATGGCCTGGTGTGCATTAATTATGTTACAAGTAGCCTTATGAACAAGGCAGGGAATTATCCTGACAAATGCAGTAGATTGCTGAGTCCCTGAACCCCCCCACCAACTTCGTTCTAATGCCCAGAGTAAATCAACATTCATTAGGCTTCCTCTTTCCGTTGCTAAGTAACGGCCGGCCAAGGGAAGTTTGCCGCACAAATGAATAGGGACAGGTCCTCAAGGAGGGGGCATTCTGTTCAAAATGGAGAAGTCCTGTGGCTCCTCAGCTCTGCCTCCGGTAAGTCATCTCTTAACCTGGGGGCCACGGCCGACCACTGAGCATTACAGACTTAACAACAGTCATTATACACATTCAGATGAATCAAAAATTAAAAATAATAATAATGAATCCCTAGTTGGGGGGGATGGTGAACCTTGGGGGACTGGATGGATGCAGGAGTCTACCATCTTTCCTCAATCTATCACTGAAACTTCCCTCCTAAAATTGTGTATTTTGTGTATTTTATTCCCCTCTGGCCATTTGTCAAAGGGGAGCCAGTGCAGGGTCCATGGCATCATCAGTGCCTTTGGGATCAGGGGATGGGCTTGGGAAATTTGGTTCTGCTTCTCTCTGGCCCTTCCTTTCCTTCTCTGTGAAATGAGGGGGTTGGGCTAGATGGTCTTAACACCCCCACCAGGCCTGTATGTATGACCCTAGCAGAGGCTTTGTCTGTAACAATAAGAATTACAGTGGTGATTGATGATGGCATGTAGCATATTGCGCTGTAAGTCAGGCAAAGCATTGCATGTATATTGACTCCTTGGACCCTCAGAGCAGCCCCAGGAGGTAGGTGCGATCATTATTCCCATTTTACAGATGAGGAAACTAAGGCTCAGAGAGGGTAAGAGACTTGCCCTGGATCACACAGCTAGCCAATATCTGAGGCAGGATTCGCACTCAGGTCTTTCTTGTTCTAAACGCTGCCCCCTCTTCACTGAGGTCTGTTCTATCTTTACAATTCTCTCTGTGTGACCTTAACCAAGTCACTTTACCCCAATGAGCCTCGGTTTCCTCCTCTGCCAAATGAGGGACTTGGCATAGCCAGCTGCTCTCTCCCATTTTGTATGCATGCTTCTAAGTGCGTGTGGAAGATCAGCACATCCCGCTAAAAGTGGTCTCTGCCAGGGGCCACACCCCAAACACTCTGCAAAGCTGCATTCCTCTCATTGCAATCATCCTCTCGGATTGAGGTTCTGCTCCCACTGAGCAGAATCTCTGGGCGCATTTACATATTGAATTGCTAAGTTAGGGCTAATGATAGGATCAATTAAGCCACATACTGAGCAGTGCAGTTTGGAATGACTTTGAGAGAAAGCAGGAGGGTCAAAAACAAAAAGGGAGCTGAGCCACCAGCACACAGCTCCACGGCCATTTTGTGATTGTACTCACAGCATGCACACACACGCACACACATGTGCACACACATACACATGCATACACATAAACATGCACACACAAGTGCACACACACGCACACACGTGCACGCACACACATGCATACACATAAACATACACACAAGTGCACACACATGTGCACACACATGCACGCACATGCACATGCATACACATAAACATGCACACACAAGTGCGCACACATGCACGCACGTGAACACATGCATGCACATGCACACACACACAAGGGCTGCTGCTAACTGACAGCCTGTGGGCTTCTTGAAGGAGGCTGTTTTCTCAGGGTGAAGAGGGAGACTCATTGTGAACACAGCCTTGAGGAGTATGAAAAGCCCAGGCTGGCACAGAGAATTATTCAGGGCTGTATTTTGGTCAAATATCAAAGAGCAATTATGGTAGGAGGCTGTGGAGAAAACCTGGGCCTTTGGGGAGGGCATCCTCAGCCGGGGCACATTGGCGGGCTCTCAGTCCCCATGCCCCTGGCTCTGAGGGCTGCTGTGGGCTGCAGAATTCTCTATCTCCTCTTGTTTTCCTTTGTTTTTTCTCTCCCTCCTCCTACAGCTCCATAATAAATGTGCCTCTCACCTCAAACCTGAGTGCGACTGTGGAATCTTGAGGGACCACATCTTGCCCCCCACAGCCATCTGCCCCGTGGTGCTGGTGAGTACATCCTTTTCCTCCTTCTCTAGCTCTCGCTGTTGGTGGCTGGTCCAGTCTTCCATCCAGAAGATGCTGATCAATCAAGGTAGACGAGTGATCCCGAGGTGGGGGCGCCAAGAGACGAACCCCATACCACAACCGATTGTGCTTCTTTCCTTATGACCATGAACCTGGAGTAGGGCACCAGCAGCTAAAGCTGAGTCAGGTTTGATGCTTTCCCTACATTGCGTTACCAGAAATGTTTCAGGCAGCACTCTGGTGCATCGTAAATCTTTGACAGACCCAGCTTCCCAGAAGCTTGAAGCGAGCCTTCTGGGCACCGGGTTTGGGGATTGCATATTACCTCCCCCCGAGCCAGGCCTCAGTCTCCTCTTCAAAGTCGGAGGTGGCTCAGACAGATGGCACAGACTTGAGAGACAGTAATGCAGTGCCCTTATGGGAGGCTTTTTTCAGGAGAATGAGGAAGTAAATTATCACCAACAGTAAAACAATTATTCTGGTCAATGGAAATGAAAGGGCCATTGGATAGAAAGGCTAGGTTGGAAAGGAAAGAAGGAACCATTTGCCTAGAACAGAGAGAGGAAGTGAGAGCCAATATCCAGCCTAGGTACAAAGGGGAAGAATTCTTCTTTTAATCTCCACAGATTTTATTTCTGACCTCTAGTGCTCAGTCTGGCCATCTTCCCAAACTGAATCTGATGACTTGCAGGAAAGGTGGAGTTTCACAGGCCATACCTTGGGGCAGCATCAGGCCTGGAGCCAATGAGTAGCAAGAGAGGCATGCCAAGGGAAGAGCAGCAGGCAATGGAGGTTTCTTCTCCCTCCAATTGTAACACATCTCCTATTCAGGAACTGCCTGAATAACTTGAGATGAGCAGGATTCCTCTTCAGAGGCTGGTAGAAGCCCCCAGTTTCCAATCTCCAGTCTCCAATCTGGTGTTTACAATGCCCTTGTTTGAGTCGGAAAGTCTACTACATATGGCCTAAGAGGCTTTCTTATCACTACATGTTTTCCATCAGTCATCTTAAAATGCACCCTCTCCTAATGTTTTCCTATCCCTCATTGTTATAGCATTATATAGCATGCCTTAAAAAAAGTCTTTCACTGTGGAATATTTGTACCTTTTAGATGTGTGTGAAAAGTCATTACGTCCTTGTATGTTACTTATATTATCACCTAAAAATCCTATCTCTATCTCTAGATATATGTGTGTTTGTGTGCTTGTATGTATGTATGTAAATGTCTATAGACATGTATGCATATATATGTATATGCATATACCTACATGCATATATATAACTTAACATTTCTATATACCAGTTGGTAACCCAGTTGGTAGAAGGAGCAATGCATAGTGCTTCAAGAAGACAGGGGCTTGAATCTTGCCTTAGACACTTAATAGCTCTGTAACCCAGAGCAAGTCACTCAAACATTCTGGGCCTCAGTTTCCTTATCTTCAAAATGAGGACCTTAGAGTTAATGGTCTCTATGATCCCTCCTCGGCCTAAATCTCCGATTCTACAATCCTTGTCTGAGATCCCAATACACTTCTAGTGAGAGTGGTGAGCTCTCCATGCTTTACCTTAGGTCCTTTCTTGGCCTAAAAATCCTCTCATTCTGATCCTCACTTTGGAAATGCCATAACCCAAGTTGATAAAAGTGAAACAACTGCTTTTAAAAAGATTTACATAATTTATTGACACTGATGAAGAATCTCTCCCATGATCCCAGATGGGTTCCGCTGTTCACCGCCTTTTTTTCCTTCATTTCTCCAGTCTATAGGTGGCTTTAGGCCAACACTAACATCTGCCTTTTCTGTACCCCTGACTTTCTTCCTTCCATTCTGAGTTCATTTTGATGATTTCTTGACCTCAATTCCTTCTCCCACAGTCTATGCCTTGAAAACCTGTGCCTTGGCCTACTTCTCTTTGCATAGTTAAGAAATCATGCCAGAGCCTAAGGTTTTGCTGCTACCAAAATGGTTTGAGAATCTGAAGACAAAAATCCTATGAGAATTGCTCTTGCCATCTTGGCCAACATTTGGTGAATTTCTGTGTTGGTACTGTGGCCCTCCCCAGATGATGGATATCGATAGCCATCTCTTTACATTGTGGAAGTCTCTTTGGAATAGCCTTCTTGGCTATGCTACTCATCAGTGACCATCAGAGTGGGACAGTCTCTTCAAGAAATGTGGAAGTGAAAACAAACAAAAAACCTTTCTACATGTTTTTCTTGGATAAAATGGAGAAAACTGGTCAAATCACAATTTCTCAGTACTGTAAGCCATTTTTCTGAAAAATAATTTTCAATTAGTAAGAAATATAATGTGTCAGGTATTGAGGAACCTTTATATTCTGCAATAGATGTTAGGTCAGGCATTCTTAACCTTATTTTAATAACTCTATTTCATGATATTTGGTCCCGCTCATAGTCCTCTATGTCTTATATCATGCCCTTACAAATAGTTTTTCTAAGAAGATGTTCCTTAGACCAGCAAATGACTTCAGCACACAGAAATGGTTAAGAATTAAAAAAGAAATTTCCCCAAATCACAGAACCTCAGCGGTGGAGGGGACTTCACTGACCAAGTAGTCTGTGCCACCCCTGACTAAGGACCATCTCTACAATATCTCTGACTACTTGCCATTAAGTTTTTCCTTGAAGACCTTCAAACTCTCTATTCTTCAGTTTTTGATGATTTTTCCCACCAGGTCATTATCGCTGATTTTTCTATGATCCCCTCCTTTTACCATATTGACTTCATTGGCCTACGGAACCAGATCAACTCTGTACTGTCTTTTATTTTTGAGTGACTCAACACCTTATCTTATCAAAGATCATGCCCTTCCAGATAGGAGGCTCACAATAAACCCAACAAATAATTTACAAAAAACATATTGGATGTATCCACTACAAATTTAGGTTTTGTAAGCCAACCCGGCCCTCACTATGTGAGATGATCATTTTGCAATTCATTTTCCCACTCAGATAATAAAATAATGGTTTTAAAGTACTTAGCCCAGGGCCTGGCACAAAGTAGGTATTCAGTGAATGATTGTTCCTTTTCCATTCCCTTCCTATTTACCACAGAAGGTTTTCCAAACTTTTTTTAATTGCTGTTCTAACCTTCCATGGCTCCCCGTACCCTCATCCACTCAGCTGAAAACCTCATCTCATGTTACAGTGAAAACTTTCAAGACATTCACTGAGAGCTCTCTCTTTTCTCTTACTCAACGAATATCCCCCAGATATCTTTCCCTGCTATCTCTAGCCCTACCCTCCCATGAAGAGGCACTCCTTCTTCCTTAAAGCCTAACCACTCTGCATGAAAAACTGATTCTGTCTCACCATTTTCTCTCTGGCTATTTGTTCCCTCCATTATCTCCCACTTTCACTTGTCTTTGGTCTCTCCTGGTCTACAGGCTCTTTTGTCTCTGGTTGGCCATTCTCCCTTCATCCTTCTAGATTTCTCCACAGCCTTTGATACAGCTAATCACCCACTCCTGGTCCAATACTCTCTTCTCTCTAGGCTTTCAGGAGACTGCTTTCTCCTTGTTCTCTTCCAACCTACCTGATTCCCCCTTCTCAGTGTCCTTTGCTGGATTATCATCCTGGATCACACCCATTGCTCCCAAGACATTATCCTGAGCTCTCTCCATGGTTTCAATTGTCATTACTTTACTGGTACTTTTCAGATCCATTTATCCAAACAGATCTTCCCTAAGAATCTCCAATCTTATCTTCAGCTGCTTACTGTATATCTCCAACTGGACATTACAGAGATTTCTTAAACTCTACATTTCCAAAGCCAAACGGATTATCCTTGCTCTAAAACTTCTCCTCTTCCCAACTTCCTTATTATTATCAAGGGCTCCAGCACCTGCTTAGTGACTCGGACCCTCAATCAAGGGGTCATCCTTGCCTCACTTTCTCTTATGTCCCTCGATGTCCAATCAATTTCCAAGTCCTGTTGATTCTACCTTCCCAATATCTCTTCTCCACCCACTTTCCCCTTCTCTTCTTGGAGTCTGCCTCCACTCTGGTACACAGTCTCATTAATTCACATCTGAACACTTGCAGTAATCTGATAATCTCCTTGCTTCAAGTTTCTCCCCAGTTCACTTCATCCTTCACTCAACTATCAAACAGATCTGCCTAAAAGGCAAGTTATTGCTGCCACACCCCTCCCCCGTATTCAAGAAAGCCCAATGACTCCTTCTTTTCTCTAGAATCAAAACTAAGTTGTTTTGCTTGGCTTTTAAAGACCTTCATAACCTGGCCCTTTAATACCTTCACAATTATTGTACACTAATGATCTCCCCAAATGCTCCTCCATGCATTGCCAATGGCTTCGTTGCTGTACCTTGAAGAAGACACTCCACCTTCCAACTCTGGGCATTTTCCCTGACTGCCCCCCCATTCCTCCCAGATGAGTCACAACTTCTCAGGTCTAAGAAACTCACAAGACCATAGTGGTAGAGAAGAGCTACCCTCCATGGATAGAGGAACTTCTCTCATCTTGGAGTTTCTTCTATCAATGACTTCACAGTTCTAGACTTTATCTGCATTCCTTTTAATATGGATTCTGGACAGCATATTAAAGTCAAGGTTTTGACTCTGCCTTTGGGTCCTTTTGGGGGAATTTCTGTTATAAGTAGAGCCCATTAGGGCTTTCTTTTCCTTTCAGTCTTCTCTCTTACATGATCTAGAGTAACACAGGGGAATCGCAATTTCTACCAATACTTTTATGAGTCTTTATAGCACTGGCAACGACCGTGTGGAAACAGCTTACTATGCACAACCTGAGCGCTACATAGACAGTAAGACTCATTCCTTTTTCTTCCCTTGTCCAATGCCCTATTCCAGTATTTTTTGCCCCAGAAGCTCCATATGGAGTCATGAAGAGCCAGGTATGACTGAACAACAAAAATTTGATGCTTTTGTCAAGCAGTTCTTAATGTTCTTTACCGACTCCTGTTGGACCTCACTTAAGTAGATTTCTTGGATAATACTCCTGCTTTTGGTGTCTTATGAGTTTCCATTACTTCCTTGCTCCAAAGAATTTTATTTCCTCATTATCACCAATATTTTATGATATTGAAATATTGAGATACATAGCCAGCAGATAATTAGAATGATAACCAATTACCTGAAAAAAGGCTGCTACTACCAAGGTTAAGATGGAAACCCATAGCAATCCCTATTCCAGAGTCAGCATTTCCCTATCCCTCAGCTCTCCTTCATACCTGGCACTTTCACCTCCTTCCTACAGCCATTTCCTCTGTAAATTAACCTCTTTACTACCCTCATCCTTGCAGGAGGTCAGCCCTTATGTACAGGCTCCAATACTGACTAGTTGCTCTGTAACTAATATATTTCTCCTAATGCATTCCAAGTTTGCTCAGAATTCCATAAGAGATTTAGATTTTCTAGTTCTGGTGTTGTTACTCAGATTGAACTTACCAGTTCTGAGATTCATTATGTAGTTATTGTTATCTCATGAATAATCAAGGTGATATAATATCCACTCAGAGGATACCTTTCACCAGCAAGCTGGAATATATCACTATAATTAATGTAACTTTTGTATGCTATTTAACACCAAGACTCAGTTTTGTGTTGGAGAATAGTGTGTTTCTATACTTCTTATTGTAATTCAACAAAGAAAAAGAAGTCTTGTACCCTCCCAATCAAAGAAATTCAATGACTAAGTCATTTAGGCAATAACAGCTAGGTCATTTAGTCAATATTGGAGTACCTGAAACTTTGCTCAGCTGCTATACTGACCATTTCAGGTATAGAAAGCCTTGTGATGAGGGGCTGTTCCTCTCCCTTGCTTCAGCACATGTTCTGCATAGTCTTAGAATAACCTAATTCATCTTCCCAATCTGACAGGTCATGGAAGGTGGCCTTTCGGGGAGAACTCTGTCTCCATTGCCATCCCACTGGGCCACTGTGGGGGCAGCTAGGTGGTTCAGTGGATGGAGCACCAGTGCAGGAGTCAGGAGAATCTGAGTTTGAATCTCATCTCAGGCACTTGACACTCACTAGCTGTGTGACCTTGGGCAAGTCACTTAACCCCAGTTGCCTCATCCTGGATCATCATCCTGATGAATATCTGGTCACTGGATTCAGATGGCACTGGAGGAGAAGTGAGACTGGTGACCTGCACAGCCCTCCCTCACTCCAAACAAAGTCAAGTGTGAGTCATGTCATCATTTCTCTGATGACATGGTCTTCTTCGGTGATGAAGGACACACTGGGTCACTGTGAGGATCAATGGAGATAAGAACAATCTTATAGCATTTTATTACTACTTGCTAGTATTATCTCCATCTCTATTCATTTACATCTATTTATCTGTATGTCATTATCTCTACCTAGAATTCTCTGTATATATGTATTACCTTTTATATCACTATTTCTTTTCTTTACCTCATACTAAATGCAGCATTATATCATAATCCCAAATTAATTTCCAGAATACAAGGGAAGCATTCAGTATTCAGAATGGTAGTCTTTGTAAAGATCATTGAATCCATTCCTTTCATTTGACAAATAGGAAATTGATGTCCAGATAGGAAAAGGCTCCTCCAAAGATACACAGGTAGAACATGTATTTCACATGTATTTATAGGGCTGGTCAAGCCTTTCTGAATTTTTTGAAGAGTTGAGGAGGGAAATCCTGGTCTGAGTATAGTCAAGAGATTGACATAAATTAAAGCTTCTTGGACATCATCTCTGCCCAAGAAATGGGAAGGGATTCTGGGAGCCAACATCTTTGGTGGCCTTAGAATGCTGGGCCTGTCTTGGACCTATTGGCACAAAGTTCTCACCAGTACCAGATACCACCTCTTTCCCATATTCACACGTGCTCTGTACCCAAGCAGCATGGTCTACTGACAAGTGCAAATGTGAGTTTTGCTTTAATGTGATTTTATTTTTATCACAAACTTTCAACACATCACTCTCTAGGTCTTAGAATTTCGTTACCCTTAGGAGCCCTCTTAGCTGCCTATAATGTGCCACAGAGAGAAGAAAGGGATTCAGAAGAGGACAAGTAAGTTCATTTATTAATGATTTCAGCTTTGCAAAATATCTTCACTGCCTTATTTTCTCTTTTTCAAAATTTTCTTTTTTATTAATTTCTTTTTAGCTTTCAACATTCACTTCCACAAGACTCTGAGTTCCAAATTTTCTCCTCATCTCTTCCCCCCCATCAAGATAGTGTACATTCTGATTTCCCCTTCCCCCAATATGTCCTCCCTTCTAGCACCACCCCCACCTCCTTTTATCCCCTTACCTTCTACTTTCTTGTAGGGCAAATAGATTTCTATACCCCACTGCCTATTTGTCTTATTTCCAAATTTTATGTCTCATTTCCCAATTTTTAGCATTTGTTTTTAAAACTTTGAGTTCCAAATTTTCTCCCTTCTTCATTCCCCAACCTCTTTCATTCAGAAGGCAGGCAATTCAATATAGGTTATAAATGTGTAGTCATGCAAAACATTTCCATAACAGTCATGTTGTGAAAGACTAACTATATTTCCTTCTGTCCTATCCCTCCCTCTGTTTTTTCTATTCTCTCCTTTGGCCTTGTGCTTCCCCAAAAGTGTTTACCTCTGATTACCCCTCCTCCCATTTACCCTCCCTTCTATCATCCCCCCCTCTTATCCCTTTCCCTACTACTTTCCTGTAGGGTAAGATAGATTTTTGTACTCAATTGAGTGTGTATGTTATTCCCTTCTTAAGTCAAATCCAATGAGAGTAAGGTTCACCCACTCCCTCTCACCTCTTCCCCTCCATTGTAAAAAGCTTTTAGCCTCTTTTATGTGAGATGATTTACACCATTCTTTTTTCCCCTTTTTCCTTCTCCAAATATACTCCTCTCCCACCCCTTAATTTTATTTTTTTTAAATACCATCCCTTCATATTCAACTCTGTCTCTAGATATAGAATTAGATGTAGATAGATATAGATATTCCCTCCAACTACCCTAATACTAAGAAAAGTTGCAAGAGTTACAAATATGATTTTTCCATGTAGGAATGTAAACAATTCAACTTTAGTAAGTCCCTTATGATTTTTCTTTCCTGTTTACCTTTTCATACCTTTGATGCCTTAATGTAGAAGCTGCTAGATCTTGTTTTATCCTGATTTTGTTTCTACAATACTTGAATTGTTTCTTTCTGGCTGCTTGCAATATTTTCTCCTTGACCTGGAAACTCTGGAATTTGGCTACAATATTCCTAGGAGTTTTCTTTTTAGAATCTCTTTCAGGAGGTGATCAGTGAATTCTTTCCATTTCTATTCTACCCTCTGCTTCTAGAATATCAGGGCAGTTTTCCTTGATTCTCTACATTATTTTACTGGCACTTCATGTAGACTCTTTGAGGTAGCCTCCATTGTTATCACTATTTTACAGATGAGAAAACAGAATCTCCACAAACCACTATTTGTGTCTCAGCAGCAGACTGAGGTGTTGCTGGCTCCACAGCCAGTTCTCTGTCCTCTACCACACTGCCTCACAAGAGTCATGGTCAACTGTCATAACAGCCATCCTTTTTTTTATTTTAATGTAATCTTATTTCCACTCCTCTTTCATCCCCCCACTTTGCCAGTCCAGGCAGGAAATGCCAGGCAGCCCCAGGTCCAGTGGACAGGTGCACTCAGGTTATTTTCTTCATCATCCATACCCCTTTCGATCCCATGTAACATTTTTTTTTCCCTTGGAGAGTATGCC
Source organism: Bettongia penicillata ogilbyi (assembly GCA_023548195.1). NCBI lineage: Eukaryota > Metazoa > Chordata > Mammalia > Diprotodontia > Potoroidae > Bettongia > Bettongia penicillata. Next base: position 869,239 of record JAJHZJ010000812.1, read on the forward strand.
TGAACACACTGTCAGGATTCTGCTAATGTTTCATCAATGTCACCACTTACTATTCATCTATTTAATATTCATTATGGATCAATTCATAATTGTCATCATAGTAATGAAATGCAAAAAAAAAAAAAAAAAGTCTCCCGACTCCTCTATACTTTGCAAATCCATGTCACATACTCCATTCAGAGATACTTTTCTTACAAATAGTATAGACAGGCTACTGTTTTCATATAATTGCATATTTAGAATAAAAGTTCCAGTGGCTCTGGTCCTGAAGGATGCTCAGGATTCTCACCATATTACTACCCATCCCTGTATCCCATATTACTCTGAGAATCCCACTCGGTTCTAACTATGATGAACTTCCTGGAGCCTTTTACTCTGTTCTTTTACATTCCATTTTAGTAGTAGTGAGGCTTTGCTGGTAGAGGAGGGTAGTGGGAAAGGGAGGTACTGGGGCTGACCCTTCCTGCATTGAGCTGTGACTGATGGACAAACAGAAGCTCCCATTGCATTGATGAGCTTAAAACCCAGACTGCGCACAGGCCTCTAGAATTATTCCTTTTTGCCAGGGCGGAGACCTGGCTTTGCTAGAGGGGAGGCTTTTAATAAGCAGCAAAGTGCCTGCAACTTCTCAGCCTCTTCCACCCCTGCCTACCTCAAAGTAGAGATGCTTCTGGGCTTGTAAATGTTTGTTGGTCGATGTGGTTATGTTTTTATTGTTGCTACATTTATAACCAAGGTAACAAGAGTAGCTGAGGGAACTTGTAGCACAACCAGGTGATTGATTGGCATTGATCAGACATCTGTTGTGTGGTAGGCCCTCTGCTCAGCCTGGGAGAGGTCAGAGACTCTGGGGGAAAGCTTAGCCTTTCTGGAGTGAAGAGGAATTAGGGACATTAATTGTGCTAAAAAAGTTTGATAGATAATGGGAGCAGCCAGGGGGCGCAATGGAGAGAGCACAGAAAGACTCATCTTCCTGAGTTCAAATCTGGCTTCACACCTTTACTGGCTGTGCGACTCTGGGCAAGTCAAGTCACCCTGTCTGCCTCAGTTCTCTCATCTGTAGAGTGACGTGGAGAAGAAAATGGCAAAACCATTCCAGTGTCTTTGCCAAGAAAACCCTAGATGGAGTCATGGAGTGTTAGATGAGAGTGGAAAATGACTGAGCAGCAGCAACGATAGACAGTGAATTAATGTCAACACTGAATATTATATATACATATATAATATATATACACATATACACATGTACATACATATCTATGTACATGTGTGTATATATGTGCACATATACACATACATATATGTGTATGTGTGTGTATAATCAAATGTTATCACATCTATATCTTAACAAAAATAGTTAAATAAATTACAGGAGGAAATAAATAGTAAAACCTCAATAGTAGGGAACCTCAATTTACCCCTCTCAGACCCAGAGTAATATCACCAAAAAACAAAAACAAAAAAAAAGGAAAGTTAAAGATCTGAATAGAATTTTCATGAGAATAGAAAGAAATATAGATATAACCTCAGCTAGGCCTTTGCAGTAACTGACCATTAATTAGGGCACAAAAACTTCACAAACAAATGCAGAAAAGCTAGATAAAACTTTCATAGGCCACAATGAAATTAAATTATATACATAAAGGGCCAGTGAAGAAATGATTTAGCATTAACTGTAGATTAAACAAAACTATAAAAACTGGTGGTTAAAAAACAAATCATAGAAGCATTTAATAAATCCATTAAACATAATGACAGTGAGACAAGATACCATCATTCTGGGGAGTCAGAGTAGTCCTTAGGTGAAAATTCATATCTTTAAACATTTTCATCAATAAAAGAGAGTGAACAGAATGATGGATTGGGCATGCAACTAAAAAAAGAGAAATAAAACGAAGAGAACAAACATATTGAAAAACTTCCACTAAAACAACAAGGTTGAAATTCTGAATATCAGAGAAGAAATTTTAAAAAGCAAAAACACATTTGATCTGTAAAGAATACATTCTTATCACTTTTTGCATTTGTTTGCTCTAATACATGGCCATTTTTTTGTAGGGGTTCCACCTGATGCTGAAAATACATATATTATTCTGAAATCTCACTTATATGACACCAGAAGCCTTTTAGCTGTGTTTTCTCTAGCAGTTTCTTCAGTTTTATATTTTCCATCTTGTTTGTCTTTCTGTTTTTAGATTTATCAAAAACCAAAGGAGGGACATTAAAATCTCTTGTCACTATTGTGTTACTCTCTCTATATATATTTTTTGTAGATGACTTCATATTTTCTTTGCTAACTTAAATGCTGTATTATTTACAACATCTGTGTTTAATATTCATCCTGGTTTGTTATGTATGGTTCTTGTCAACCTGGTGTAGTTTCCTTCTTTATGCCTTTTTGTATTTTGAATCTTAGGTTTTGCTTTTTCTGATAGGATGATTACAAATCCTGGTTTTTTTGGAATCACTTCATGCATGGCATTTCCCCCCATCTCCACTCCTAAAATAAATCCTCAGTTTGTGCTCAGTCTTTTATAACGCTAACTCCCCTACACCTTTCTAATTTTTTAGACCTTACATTCCTTCCCATAGTCTGTGATTCAGTGACAAAGGGCACCTTGCTGTTATTCAAACCAGGCATGCAAATGTTGAGCTCTCGACACTTTATCTGCCTGTCCCCCAAGCTTAGAATTTTTCTTTCCTCATTCTCACAGCCTGAATTCCCAGCTTCCTTAAAGTCCCAGTTAAAATCCCACCCTTTACAAGGAGCCTTTCCTGATTCTTGCCCCCACCCACACTCACACCTAATGCTTCCCCTAGGTTAGTCATTGCCAATTTATTCTGCTCATATCTTGATTATACAGAGTTGTGTACATGTTTTCTCCCTCCATAGATGAGAAGCTCCTTGAAGGCAGGGGCTGTCTTTGGTCTATTTTTGTATACTCATAGCTTAGTACAGTGCTGCCCCAGAACCCAGGAAGTGCTTAAAAAATCATTGCAGACTGACTGGCTAACCATCAGGGTGGTCCACATCTTTTCTATTTCAGGAAAAGGCAAATTCCTTCAGTTTAAGACTCTTTTTCCCACTTTTCCCTTTATATCCCAAGTGCCTAATGCAGTGCCTAGCACATGATTGATTGATTGATGGTACAGGTTGATATCACTAGTTTAAAAGAAAATGTTTTAACCTCTTTCAGTTTTGTTACCATCCTCAGTTCATTCTAAGCTTCTTCCCTCTTGAAGGTCATTTTTAGTACAACAATCCCCTTTTGTAATCATCCTCTGTTTTTTGCTTGAACTTCCATCTAGGTACATGCCTTTGAAGTTTTACCTTGCTTGAGGATTCATTAATCAAGTCCCCTTTTCTTGTCCATCAGAATAGTTTCGTTTTGGATATTCACCATTTCATTAGTGAGAATTGTTATTCCTCCTGATCTTCTCTCCTCTATAGAATCTGAGGCCCTAGAATCATCCTTAATGTTTCTCTGAAACCTTGTGTTGAATCAAGACTCTGCCTGACTTTCCTTCTTTTAATGTAAAATGATCACCTGATGCCAAAGCTCCCATCCTTTCTACTTCAGCAGCCTGTTGTAGTTCTTGTTGCTGTCCAGTTGTGTCTAGCTTTTTGTGACTCAGTGGACCATAGCCCTCTATCTTCCACTGTCTCTCAAAGTTTGTGCAAGTTCACATTTCCTGTTTCCATGATACTATTTATCTATCTCTAACTCCTCTTGTCTTCCATCTTTCTCCATATTAAGGACTTTTACATCTTCTCACTATGTGGCCAAAGTATTTAAGTTTCAACTTCAGTATTTGACCTTCTAGTGAATAGTATGAATTAATTTACTTAAATATCAAGTGATTTTTATCTCCTTGCTGTCCAAGGGACTCTGAAAAGTCTCCTCTAGCACAATAATTTAAAAGCATCAATTCTTTAGGGTTCTTCTTTCCTTATAGTCCAGCTCTCACAACCATATGTTGCCACTGGAAGAACCATAGCTTTGACTAAAGAGACTTTTGTCAGTAAGGTGATATCTCTGCTTTTTAATCTGCTGCCAGATTTTCCATGACTTTTCTTCCAAGGAAGAAGCATCTTTTAATTTCATGACTGCAATTACCATGTGCAGGGATATTTGGGCCCCAGAATATAAAATATGATACTGCTTCCATTTTTACTTCCAATATTTTCCAGGAAGTGATGGAACCATTTGCCAAGATAATAGTTTTGTTTTGTTTTTTTTCTTTAAATGTTAAACTTTAAACCAGCTTTCACACTCTCCTCTTTCATCCTCATCAAGAGGCTTCTTAATTCTTCTTCACTTTCTGCCATCAGAGTGCTATCATTTGTATATAATTCCAGCTTTGGATCCATTGAGCCTGGCATTTCAAATGATACAGTCTGCATATAAGTGAAATAAATAAGGTGATAATATACAGCCATGTCAAGCCCCTTTTCCAATCTTAAACTAATCAGTTGTTCCATGTTTTGTTCTCATTGTTGCTTCTTGTCCTCCATACAGATTCCTCAAGAGAAAAGTAAAATGACCTGGTGCTTCTGTTTCTTTTGTTGTCAAAGCTTTAGTGTAATCAATGAAGGAGAATCATTTTTGTTCGTTTGTTTGTTTTGTTTGTTTTCTGAAAGTCCTTTGCCTTCTCCATAATCCAATGAGTATTGGCAATTTGGTCTCTAGTTCCTCTACCTCTTCAAAAACCAGTCTATTCTTCCGGTAATTCTTGGTTCACATATTACTGAAGCCTGGCTTGCAGAATCTGAAACCTAACATTGCTGGAGTGTGAATTGAGTGCAATTGTTCAATAATTGGAACATTCCTTGGCATTGCCCTTCTTCAGGATTTGGAAATAAACTGATCTTTTCAAATCCAGTGGACACTGTTGAGTTTTTTAGATTTGTTGGTATACTGAATGCAGCGCTTTAACAGCATCATCTTTTAGAGTTTTAAATAGCTCAACTAGAGTTCCATCACCTTCACTAGCCTTATATTAGAATGCTTCCTAACACCCACTTGACTGCATTTTCCAGGTTGTCTGGTTCCAGATTTGTAACCACACCATCACATTAACTGGTGATGTTAAAGTCTTTCTTGTATAGTTCTTATATATGTTCTTACTACTTCTTAATCGCTTCTACTTCTGTTAAATCCCTGCCATTTTTGTCATTTATCACGACTGTTTGGGCATAAAATGTTCCCTTGATACCTCTAATTTTCTTTAAGAGATCTCTTGGCTTCCCCATCCTATTCTTTCATTCTATTTCTTTACATTGCTCATTTAAGAAAATTCTCTTCTCACTCCTTTCTATCATCTAGAATTCAGCTGCATATATCTTTCTTTTTCCTTTACATTTTACTTTTTTTCTTTCCTCAGGGGCTCAGAGTTGTGGTGATTTTATATTTAATATTTGTTACAGCTTAATGTTTGGTTTAATATGAACTCCCTAAAGCAGAAAAGGAAGGAAGCCCCACCCCCCCAGGGAATCCCAGAGACTTGAAACAAACTCATTGTTGTCAAAAGTGTTTGTATGGCTCCCTCAGGTCTCAATCCAAAGTCTGAGTCTGTCTCCTGATTTCTTCCCTCTTTTCTTCATCACAGGGTGCTCAGCAGCATATTTGTCCTGACAAAGATGCTGCTTAAATCTGTTACTCACGTATTCTATATTAGAGATTTGTGGAAACCCAAGGGGTCTGCTAATAGACTTCTGAGGGTCTGTGAACTTGGTGAGAAGAAAATTTAATTTACTTTCACTCGCCTCTATCTGAAATGGACGTTTCCTCTAGATAGGAATATAGGCAGTAAGACAGGATATTGAGAAAAGGTAGAGAGCCTTAATCAGACTGCCAGATGGATTCATGATAAAATAAACAACAGCAAAGACAAAAGCAAAACTATACCAGGTACTCTCCCTCGTACTTCTCCCTTCTCCTCTTCTACACATGGCCTCGGCTGCTTTGTGCCTGTTCAAGGGTGCTAACCGTAGGATGAAGGGAATTAGGAATCTGATCTCCCAAGTCAGAAGAGCCTGTGAGAGCTGGACTCTGTTCCCTAACACTGTCTTTTCAGACAGAAGTTTTTCAGCAGAGACAAAAATCTCATTTATTCTGTAATATGTCCACATCATGTATTTTAAATAAGGAATATGATACATTTCTTAAATAGCTAGAAATACCTACATTGTGCTAAAAAGCATCTATTCCTTGGCTTCCATACTCCAAGACCAGCAGGCTGGGACTATTTAGAGCCTGTTAGATAATGAATGCTTGAACTGGTTGATTTTTGGAAGTCTAATAAGAGTAGTGAGGGTTTAAATGAAAGGGATTAGAGTAGACAGCTTCCCCTCCCCTCCTTCACTCCCCAACCTTTCTGAAATAGACAGGGAATAATAACTCTCATTCATATAGAGAATTGAGGTTCACAAAACACTTTCTTGACAACAGTTTTGTGAGGCAGGCTGGACCCATAGTATGATCCTCATTTTGTAGATGTGGAAATCATGGCTCAGAGAGTTTTGCTGACTTGCCCACGATTCTCTGTTCAGGGTCTGAAGTGGGATTTGAATCCAAATTTCCTGATTCATGTCCACTATCCTTTTCACTATGCCAAATTGCCTCAACATTAGATCTGCAGGCCTTAAGCAAACCGTCCCCAATGGAAGATGGTGTTTGGACAGAGGCTGATGGCACCATGACCCTCTGGGATCTAAAGTTGACAGAACCCATGTCTGTTTCTTATGATGTGCTTTGTGTCCTAGGTGAAATGTGGTTCCATTACTAGTCAGGGGTGCATGTTTGTCTAATGAACTGGCAAAGGATATCGGTCAAACCACAAACATTTATTAAGCACTTACTGTGTGTTCTAGGTTTCATGCTAAGCTCTAGGAATACAAATATGGAAAGGAGAGGCAATTCCTTTTTTCTCCAGGAAGCTTAAACTCTAATGAGGAAAAAGCAACAGGCAAAACAAAGCTGAAAAGGGAAGGCATCCAGGTACTTAGCAATTACCTGGAGAAATTATACAACATACCTAAATCTATACATGTATTATATGTATGTAATAATGTGGGAATATATGTATATGTGATATCATTAACACACTATAGGCAGATATTATAAATATTACATATTATATTGAAACTATTTTAGGGATATAGCATATGTATAATATGTAACATATGTTACATACTGTATATGTATGTGTATGTCTGTGTGTCTTTATGTATTGCATATCCCAGATCTGTGAACTCCAGTGTATGCTCTTGTGAACACCACAGTATATCTACATAGAAATGCTAATCTGACCCATGATCGTCTAGACCAGGGTGTCAAACTCTCAATCTGCCAAACTCCTAAGCCTGCTGAACCAGACTAGAATATAAATGAGAAAAGCTTAATAAAATAACTAAAAATGCACCGTAGATAATGTTACTTTGTGGTTTTATGTCAATATGGGCCCACAGGGATCCCTTTCTATTGGAGTTTGGTACTACTATTAATTGAAAGATAGGCAAAGGGAGACTAAGAGAGGATAAACAGATAAATAGCTTCTTCCAGAGATTTGCACTCAGAGTCATTGAGTTTTCAACCTAATAGTGAAGACAATGTTAATGATATCTGATATAGAGGGCTTTCAGATTAGCAGCAAGTTTTCCCTGTGGTGTTTGATCTCCTTACAAGCACATTGTCAGGCTTCTTTTATTTGTATTCTTCTTTTACTGAGCAGAAGTCAAGTTCCCATAGCCAGGAAGTGCCCGAGTCAGATCTGAACTCAGCTCTTCCTTCTTCAGTCCCTCACCCTTTCTGCTCTATTTTATGATGTCTGCACACTCATTGCTAAATTTTCCAGTTTTATGTTTCTCTTTTGGAAATATTTCCAGTAACTAATCTAGACCATTTCCTTGTCCACTTGTCTCATTTCTGATCCAGGTTACAAGGATGTTAAGTAAATGTAATGTTCAATATATATCTGAAATCTGTTTAAAACTTTACATGTTGGGTATTTTTTCCTCCTTTTTCCATATGGTCTCTAATCTTAATTTATGGCATCATGTATTATGCATTTTTGAAGGAGGATTCTGTGCGGAGCCACATGTGCATATTCTACTTAAGGGAAACAGCCGGTCTTGCTAACCTGGGGTATTTTCAGTGATTCAGGCTTCCTTCCATTTCCAAAAAATGCAGATAATGCTTTTATCCAATTTCAAGTGTGAAACTGTGAGCCCGATCTGGCTGTCACAAAGTTCAGGAAGAGCTGGGCAGATGCCTAGGCAGGCCAGGTTAGAAATGACATTTTCTCCCCCTTCAGTTAGTTGAGTAATAAACACAAAGGTGAGAAACTTTTCGGACTAAAGGATTATATTGACTGGCAATGAATCCAGAGGCTTTCAGTTTGTTCACTAAATTACAATTGCATTTCATCTTGGGGTGAGGGTGAATGGTGGCTTCTAGTGTCTGGGGGTTGGGGAGACTGAGGCGAGAATCTTTGGGTGGGAGTGCAAGCCACCTGCGAAAGCATTCCCCTCTCTGCCATGTCTGGCTAGCAGCTTCCAACCTTGACCTAGAGACCTCCAGCAAGGGAGGATTCGTCCCTAGGAGGAGATCTTCTTCCACTTTGGGGGAGCCCTAATTAGGAGGAAGTTTTTCCCATCAGGAAACTACAATCTCCATCTTTTAATCACTCGCTTTTCTTCAGCCCTTTAAGGTTTGCAAAGTGGTTTACACACCTCATCTCAGTGGATTCTCACTATATCCATAGAAAGTAGGCACTGTTATTTTCCCACTTTGACATGTTGGGAAGCTGATACTCAAGGAAGGTAAGGTCCATGCAGAAAATATCCAATTTCAATAATCCCTGATAGTCTTGAGTCTGACACTTTCCTTTTGCACTCTAAATTTGGCTGCTTCTCAAAGGAAATATGATTTTTGTCACCATATTCAAATGGAATCATCTACCTTTCTGTCTATCTATCTATCTATCTATCTATCTATCTATCTATCTATCTATCTATCTGTCTGTCTGTCTGTCTCTCTGTCCGTCCGTCCGTCCGTCCGTCTGTCTGTCTGTCTATCCATCTGTCTATCCATTTCCTGCTATTTCTTTGAACTGAGAGTCTGTATATATAATTGATAGAAAGACAGTTATAAGATGTGTGACTCTAGGCAAGTCACTTACTCTCTGTTTTCCCGTTTCCTAAATGGTAACAAGGGGGTAATGAAAATTCCTACCCTACAGGGTTATGGTGAAGATCAAATGAGTTAATATTTGTAAAGATGTATTTAACCCAGTGTCAATATGGCAGGCTCTAGCTAGATGCAGATTCAGGAACCTCTGCAAAGCTAGGCTCAAATCCTGAATCTCACTGGCTTTGATTAGATTATTAGTCAAATCCTTTAGTTTTTCTGAGTTTGAGTTTATTCACAAAATGAATAAGGGGTGAAATGGGAATCTCTCTCCCAGATTCCTGGTAGGACACAAAGGAGATACAGAGCAGAAAGTGCTTTTGAGGGTTAAAGAGCTATTCAAATGCTAATTTTATTAGTATCTGTGTTTCTTCACTCTCACAGCCCTTCCCATCTCCTAGAAAGGCAATCTCTGACCCAGGTGGAGCCAGCAGAGACAAAGAAAACTGGAGTCTAAGTTATTGACTAGGTTATTATCCCCAAACACTTTCATGACAAAGATTGGCCTGGGTGGATTTCTAAAGTTCCACTGAGAGTGGTCAAGCACTGCAGCCACATGGCCACTCTTCTAGCCCAGGCACGGTTCTGATGATAAGATAAGACTTCACCAGTCGTGCCCCACCTTCGTGCCTGCCATCTTCATCCTCCATTTGGAAGCTGTGCTAACCTCTCCCTCCATTCTCCAGCTCTGCTGACTGCACACAGCCCCGTGGAGCAGAGCTCCTTACTGGAGTTAAATGGCTTTAAATATACACTCTGCATGCAGATCTCAAGTGATAGTCTCTTAATAGATGTCAGATACACTTTATTGCTACCCTCTTTTATTTCAGTAACATTTTAATTAATTCACACTGATTGAATAAATGTACATTGAGACTTGTTTCCTAATGAGGGCACATTTAGAGGAAAGGTTTTGCATCATTCTGATATCCTGTGGGTAATTATATTCTAATTATATGGTCGGGAAAGAGACTCTATAACTCAGTGCTGATATTGTTCATTGGACCCAATTAATTACAGGCACGTAATGAAAGTTCATGATAAGGTTGACTGACAGTCAGGATAAAATTTTAACTCAATTGAATCCTTGCCTAACGTGAGTGCAGAATTGGACTTTAACCTGGTTAGAAAGTGCATGAGCATGAGATCAGGGGATATTGAGAGAAGGGCAGTTGGGGGTGGGGTGTTATTTATGATCTTAAGTATACAGTGTCTTTTTAAATGATATGGAAAGAAAATAGCATACAGTCTAGGGCATTACTCGTATTATCCCTCCCACTCTTACCTTTCACATGAACACAGGAGCTCAGTCAGCTTCAGGTAGAGAATCATCAAACATCCAGGTTAGACATTGGTAACGTCCTCCTTAATTAAGGAGTGCTGATTTATGGCAGGTGCTTAATCAATGCCTCTTAATGATTTGATTCACATTGAGGGATGAATGTGTGGGTAGAACATATGAGGACCCCAGTGAATATCCCCTTCACTGTCTCATCATAGCATGACTCAAGGTTCTTAAAGGCTATAGTACCAGTATGAACGCCAACAAGTGTTGTGAGGCTGGAAAGGTTGGGAGTGAAGGCTCAGTGACAAACTGTGTATTCCAACTTAATTCAACAAGCATTCGTTGATTGCCTACTGTATACCAAACATCAGGTTAAGTTTTTGGGGCTGCAAAGACAGCAAGAAACAGACTCTGCCCTCAAGGAGTTTACATGCTTCTTGTTCTTGGGAATGATGATTTCTTTAAAAGTATACAATTCATTAATAGCCAGATTATGTTCAGACTATTTCTGGATCCACATCATAACTCTTGAAGGTCATTTTCTAAATTGTAGAAAGTCTACAGCTTTGGAAACCCAGGTCAATAGAAGTATCTTTATATGCTGTGCCAGAGGAAAATCTGTTTCAGTCTGTTGCATTAATTTGTAAAAATGAGCTGTTTTGTTAATCTTTAACAAGTTTCCTCCCCTACTGCAACTTGTTCATTCTGCACCAAACACACACACACACACATGCACACATGCCTAATCACTTCTCAGTGACCTGTGGTAACTGAGGTGAATGAGGATCATCGTTTCTCTTTGAGTTCAGAATAAGCTCTCAAGCGATGTTCATGAATATATTATGTTTTCAATGAAGGAATAAAGACACTTCTGAAGCTGAGCAAAGGAGATGATTGTGTTCCCCATGTATCCCCACTATTCAGCTTGGGGGCACCTCACTGCTTAGTTACTGAAATGGAAACGCAAGCCGGATTTCTGGCATTGCTGAAACCATTTTTCTATGTATAGACTTTGGTCAGTATGAGCTGGGGAGAACAGGGCAGCATTTGGGGGCCACTAATGTTAGTGGGTACCTCACTAGATTTTGACTGACATATAGGTCCCTTCTAGTCATTGGCCAATAAATGAAGACACATAAAAATCAAGAACTAGAGTGTGGGAGTTAAAAGGCATCTGTCCCAAATTTCTTCATTCCAGCTAACTTGTTTACCTTTTGGCTCTGTGCATCTCACTTCTTACCTCAGGGAACTTTACCCCTCAGATTTGAAGCACCATCCTCAAAGGAAGCATTACATTCCTGGCCTTATTTTCTTTCTGGGTCACCTTTTTCCTCCCTCCATGGTTTAAAAAGGATATCAATAAGTAGGACAGTGTTGAGATGAAGTCATTCACAATGGGGGAGGAAGACTGGGCATGTTCAGCAGGAGAAGACTCTGGGAAGAAAGTGAGAGCTGTCTTCAAGTTTCCCAAAGTTTCCCTCCTTTAGGGAGGGAAGACAAACATACCAGACCAGTGAGCTGGCCTCAGCCTTCCCCAGGTAGAGTGGGCTGGCTCACGGCCAATGACTTTCTCATCTTTGGATGAACTCAAGCAGAGGCAAGAGTAACACCCAGCAGAGGTGTTCTAGTACGTGGCTGGGGCATCCCTTTGGGGCACAGGTTGAGCTGTATGGCTTCTGAGGACATTTCCCCCTCACACATTTTCTGATTTTGAGCTTCCAGGAATGATAGCCAGGCCCACTTAGAAAAAAGAAGCAGGCTATTCCTGGGAGGGGTTCTGACACTGTGCGATGATGGTCTGGGAATTACTTTATCAAGCTAATCAATGCTTTGGGTCAATTCTGATATTTCAACAAAACAAATACTCCCTAGGTTATGAACCTAATTAACCCTCGGAATTGATCGAATTAACTGAATAAATGTAAGAATGCTACTGTAAAAGGGCAGAGATTTCTATCCTCAAGTACTTCACCAGACTGTGAGTGAGCCTTTTTATGGGGGCAACTGGTCACTAAGCATGCCTATGTATCTCTAGCTTTTCCTAAATAGTAGAGACACAATCAGATTATTTCTCCATGGTCTTCTGTACCTCGGGCATTGAGCATGTAACGAAATAATCTGGAGTGATGAAGGAAATAGTAATGAACTTAGTTATTCAAGAAATGTCTTCCAAATACCTCCTAAGGCACATAAGTAAGGCTCTAAGAGACTCTGCGTGATGAAAGGAAAGAAAATATGGCTCCTGCATTCAAGAAGTTTATATTCTAGTATGGCCATTGTGGGACATGTGAGTGTGCAAGTAGGACCTAGCCATCAGCTCTCCATGATAGAGACAGATGAAATGGCGGCATAAGGAAATGCAGCAAGACGTGCACAGTCAAGAAAGCAGACTCTAGGATTTTAAGGAAACCTCAATCCCAATGACAATGAAAAAGAAAATGGATGCCTATGGTTCTCAAAGCACTTTTCATCCAGCTCATCATTAGATGGTATCAATAGCTTTTTGTGATATGAACTTCATGCTTTATTGATTACATTTTCCCAAAGAGGAACCAGACGGAGACAGGTAGATGCTCAGTGAAGAATGAAGGGCAGAGAAACAAAGGGAACTCACATGTCCAAGGCACTATATTTCCAAGAGTTTCCAAGAAAACTCTTCTTCAGACTGACCCTGGGTTGTAATTACACATTGTAATATGAGTATTATTTCCTACATTTTACAAATGTGTAAATTAAGGTACAGTTGAATCAATCTATTAACAATCAATAGGCTTTCATTAAGTGCCTACTAAGTGCCAGGCTTCTGTGTACCTCAGCGCATACAAAGACAAAAGTGAAATACATAGCCTCTGCCCTCAGGATGCTTATAGTCTATTGAAAGTGAAGCAACAAAGATTACTGACTGCCACTTACTGGGGTTTTCTTCACAATGATAGATAGTAAATAGTGCAAGTTCCTTAGGTACTTCATGTTTGCAAAATGCTTTCCTCACTACAATCCTGACAGGAAGGGAGCATAACCAGCTTTGGCCCCATTTTGCAAACAAGGAAAGTTAAACTTGAAGAACTGTGTGTTTGGTGATTGTTGGACTGATCCTTCATTCTTTCTGTTTGACAAATTTTAAATGATTTGTTTCTACAACTCATCATCCATTTCTCCCTACTGGCAAGGCAGTCTGTGAAGTAAGGCCACCAATGATAGCACTTCTGGTCCTGCCTCTTTGGGACTTGGCTGTTATTATTTGCACACTGCAGTATACTTACTTGGCATACAATGGTACTCAACTTCTTTTGGTTAATGCATTCCTCTTGGATTGTTCTGCCCAATCATTCCAGAATTTCAGTTGAGTCGTATTTCACCACAAGGCCATGTTTACCTCTTCATGTGAAGATCTTTAATTCACTTTTGAAATATGTTCTCCAAACTCTGAACATTTTTGCGTTGTCTTTAGAGACCAAGTATTAGCCCTCTTGGATACAAATTCATCTCATACTAGCCTTGGGACTATAAGGAAGAGGGTAGGTGTAGGGCAGGGAAGGGAAGGGAAACGTTTATTAACTACCACATGTCATGCACTGAGCTAAGGACTTTATCATTTGATTTGATCCTGTCTCAGGCAAGTTTCAGTAACCTTTATGGGCCTCAGTTTCCACTTCTGTAAAACTGAGGAAGCTGGAAAAGATGACCTCTAAAGATATGGAGCTCTATATCTTTGATCCTGTGCCTTTAGCAACTCCTATATTCCACTGGATAATTCCAAATCTTCCATTCTCCCAAAGTCATACCAATTTGGAAAATGTACTTAGGTAATATTCTCCTCCACTTTCTATTTTCAGTTTAAATAAAAGTTTCATTACTAGAGTCTTCTCAGTCTCCTTTACACCCATTCTAAGATTCTGTCTTTCACATACTTGAATCCAAGGCAAGAGATCAAGATTCTACTTTTGACACCATCTTGGACAGTTTTTATTTTTTCCCTCATATTCCCTTCTCTCTTTTAATGTCACTGCCTTTAGGCCCAGAGTGCTGGGCTTGGAATCAGGAAGACTCATCTTCATGACTTCAAATCCAGCCTCAGACATTTACTAACTATGTGACCTTGGGCAAGTCACTCAACCTTCTTTGGTGAGTTTCCTTATCTGGAAAATGAGCTGGAGAAGGAAATGACATGCTACTTCAGTATGTTTGCCAATAAAATTCCAAATGGGGTCAAAAGAGTTGGACACACTGAAACAACTTTCTTCTGAAGACCTGCAGAGAGTCGATACTGGTCTGTGGTACCCTGGAAACTACTTTCTCCTACTAGGATCATGCCACTCTTAGAAGAACAAACCTGTTCCATACATGGAGCATTTCTACAGTCTTCTCCTATCATCTGTACTTCAAATGGTTCTACCTTCCCACCTCCTGGCTTGGGTCTGGAATCCCCTCTTCCTGAAGCTGGGTCTTCTTTGTTTTCTTTTTAGGCATTCCTTCCATTTTTTCCAAAGGAGGATTACTTCTGATAGACGTATCAGAAAGTACAGCTAGGCAAGCTCCAGCATTTTCATTCTTCTGTAAGTGGAAATATCCAGTCTCCAAATGAAAGTGTATAAAACAGATGACCTAACTGTGAGCTTGCAGTAGTATTGCTATGACAGGTAAAATTGTTAACTAACTCTGGAAGACACAAGCATGGGAGAGTAATATATAATCAATCCCTGGCGAATCTTCTTAGATGGGCATTCGAGAGCTGGAAATGAAGTCAGGACTTCCTAGTCCGGGGTTCTTTACATGTGCTCCATAGACACTACCCTAAAATCCTGTGAAATCTCATCCTCCCTCCTATGCACAGTGTCCTCTGACTAGTTTATTGTTTCCATCAAATATTTTAAAATATTCTCAGAAAAGGTTTCACCAGACTGGCAGAGAGGTCTATGGCTCCCACACAAAAGTTGAGAGGCCCCTTATTTTACAGAGAACGGAAATGAAATCAGGGAACATTTCTTGACTTTTACCCAAGGTCGCACTGATGGTATCAGAGGTATGATTTTAAAGTACATTCTCTGATACTGGAGTCCTTACTCTTTCTATACTAGATAGATTATCAGCCTTTCTCCAGCTCTCCAGCTTTCTTCTCTCGTCTTCTCGGTTGATCCTATGTTAGCTATTTCTATTTTCCTTTTTCCTGGGGAAGCATCTCTTTCCAGTCAAGCCAGACTCCAAACAAAGAAGAAAAGAATTAGACTTTCCTGCCCTTTTCTATATTTTTCTACCGTATCTACACTGACAGTTTGCTACGCATTTCAAGTCATCTTTTATTATTGTATTTTAAATTGATGTGACTGTGGGAACTGAGAAATAATATTTGTCAGTTATTAACATTCACTAAATATTTTCAAATGGAAAAGGTTATTGTGAAGAGAAATGATTAGTCTCACAGTTAATACTTTCTTAGATTTTCTATTAATTAATTCCAATCTTTGAAAGTCTCTTTAACTCCATTGTAAAACGAACGATAAAAAACAAAGCTGAACAACTAGGACTGAATTGGGCAGTATCCCTGGAGGTTGTGTGTGTATCTCACCCCACAGTTTTTCCCTGGGAAGTGAAGCTGGGGGAGGAGGTGAGATGGGGAAGTAGGGGTGAGGGATGGGGGGGTGGCTGTGCTGCCACAGTCCTGGCTCAAGGGCTCAGCCCAGCCTCCTTTCAGGAAGTGGGCCTGGGGAGCAAACAAGCACTGAGAAAGTCCTCTTTGGGGAAGGTAAGTCTGTGTGCTGTGTGTGTGTGTATGTGTGTATGTGTGTATGTGTCTTGCATGTGTGTGTTTGTGTGTGTGTGCACACCTGTGTGTACGTGCACATATGTGTGCGTGTGTGTGTGCGTGTGCGTGTGTGTGTGCATGCGCCATTGGGTACAGAGCCAGGCTATGGTCTTCACTGGGGACCATGGGAATGCAAAGTAAAAAGCAAGGAATAGATTTGTGTTCACAAAGCTCTAGGGTTTTGAATGTTCTTTTTCTTTATTTGAAGCAATTTTAATATTAACTTCTCTTTTCCAACAGACTCTGCAGACTTCAGGAGTTTCACTTCCTGAGGTGCGTAAAAATTCCCTAATTGAAAAATTAATAATAAGCAAAAATTTTTCCTAATTGAGAATATGATGACTCCTACTGTTTATTTATTTTTTTAATTTTTTATTTTTTTAGTCAGTAAATGTTAAACTGCTTCAGTGGTATCATCATCACCGCCATTATAATGCATGCTTTTTTTTCCTCCCTCTTTTTCTGGATTTTCAAATCCAAGCATGATCACATTTTGGGGGTAGCTGATGATCTTGCGATGCTCCAGGCTAACAATAAGCTACGGTTGAGCCAGACCTGATCACCAAGAAGAAGCAATATTGCTAAGAGGTTACACAGCAGAGACGTTGCTGTCTGAGGTCTGGCTGGGCTTTCCCTAGACAGACTAGTCTTTGGTGGGGGAAACACTACCCCAATTTTGTTTTTTATCAAGGAATGGCCCAAAGTCCAAGCCATTCCAGGCTCTATATTCCATCCAATTGTAGCTTCTCATTACTGAGTAACCAGAGTCCAGTATCTCTCCCCAGTCCCTACTCCTTTACCCAACAGAAGATGCAATGGCATCTCTATCAGTCACTGAACATACAGTCTCCATTGGTAACTCACTAGTGTAGAACATGATCATAGGAGAAATATTACCTCATCTGAACGTGATCGCTGAGATGTTGTCACAGTGCTAATTTTCCATACATGTTGGTTTTGCTTTTGTATGATTTTAATCTGGGCTTTCAGTCCCTCTGTAACAATATTATATTGAGTTAATAGTGCCTTTTTAGGAAATACCAAAATTTGTTGTTTTGTGTGTGCATTATATGTATACACAATCTAATATCTATGTATTTATACATGTATATATACATGCATAGACATACACACATGTTTATGTGCACACACTCATACATATATAAAACATAACAACTGGTCCTCTGATAGAGTAGGTCATTTTGTGAATAACTATATTATGAGAAAAATTCCCAAATTCAAGGAATTAACGTTCAAAAGTGCCCTTGCGTGTGAGGATGGATGCATTGTTTTAGAAACCAGTTAATCTATCACTGAATTGTGAAGGGGTGCCTGGAAGGATGACATACTGGGAGGATAATTAGCCTGCCTTCATATTGCTTTTTGTTCAGATTATGAGGCAACTGTTGTATTTATACAGATTTTAAATTTCATCATTAGGTGATACACAAGTAATAAGAGGCGAGTACTCTGTTTTTGATGAACATTATTATAATTTAAATTCAGCCCAATTATTTGGGTCCTTTAATTCATCATATATAGAGATTTTTGTGCTTCTTATTCAGCAAAGCTCAAAAGGCAAATACCCAATTGCATAAAGAGATCCCGAGATTCTCCTCCAAGGCTTTGGTTCATTCCAGGACCCTTGAGCGCATCTGATTCTTACCCTGTATCCCGTGAAGCAAAATAAATCTTCCTCTGTGTAATGCCAATTAAATCCATAGGAATGGGCAGTCATTGGTAAATTGCGTAACATGTATAATGCTTTCATCATTGGATGCACTGTGATATAAAGAGACATGGTGGTTTTTCTTAACAGATCATTTTTCTTTCTCTTGGCACTGAGGCTTCCCCCATCTTTCTCAGGAGTCTCTGACGAGGTATCTTGTCCTTATATTTCCACTGTCCTCCCAAAGACTGGTATTTGACTTTGCTGGTGGAGCTGGGCCTCTACTGACCCGCAGACTCTGCCACAGTCGCCTCTTGGATCGAATTCCTTCAGCCACAATCCAGTAAAAAGTCACCCTGAGAAAGTCAAGTGTTGGCCAGTGCAAGGCCTCCTCTCCCTGCAGGGGTTCTCCCAGTTAACCCCCTGGCCCTGCCCTAATCCTAAATGTGTTCTTGTTCTTTCCTTCCTAGTTCCTTTACTTCCTCCAAACAGAACCATCCCTCCCTCTCTTTGCCAGCCCTCTACTGGGCTCTGTAGCTCCCTAGTAAAGGCATTACTAGGGTGAGGTGGCTGAGGCTTGACCCAGACACCTAATTCAGAAGGTTTCGAGTGCCTGCATAGCCTTTTAGGGAAAGAGTCAGTGCTAAAAGCCTAAATACCAAGAGGAATTACTTAAAATAGATGTAGCCATCTGTGCTTCTGGCCCTGGGAGTGATCTGGACATCTGCAGCTGCTAATATGACCGTGAAGTCTCTCTACCCCACCTGTCCTCCTCCACCTGGGGGCCCCAAAGCTTCTGACCGTGGTGAACCGCATGTTCTGAAGTCCCTGTGTGTATCTGTGCATCCAGTCCCTGCCTGAAGGCACATGGAGATTTTGTTCACCACAGTACATCCCTTAGCAACTTCAGAAACAGATCCTTCTCCCCACCCTACCCCCCTCTTTTTTCTTCTCCTTTTTGTAAAGCAGTGATCCTGGAGTCTCTTTGGGCCAGAGTCCACACAGATAGGTCTAGCACTGGTGCACTCACTGGTCACACCCAGTGGAGATAGTGAGAAGGCTGTTCCTGTGTGTTTAATAACTGCTTGGTTTGGGAGGATGATGGCATAGATTCCCCTGGCATGTCTCAGTCTGTCCCCAGCCTCCCATCACTGGGGTCACTGCCTGGAGTCTCTTTTTACAGTTTAACAACAGAGACATTCTCCTGCAGAACCAGAGGGTCCTTGGGTTTGGGAAGCACCAGGCCCCACAGGACTACCAGGGATGGGGAAGACAAAAGCTTTCATAAAGATCCAACAGACCAAGCCAGGCCCACATGCTCTGATATTGATGGGCCCCTGTGGGCCTATAGGGCCTATAGGCAGAGGGTAGGGAGCATGGGGTCTGCAGCTCTAAAGGATACCAAAAGATCCACCGGGTCAAAGGATGGAGTGTGGACTAGAGGGGGATTACTTGGGATGAGACCATTCCAGAGGCAGCTACAGCAGTCCAGTAGAGACGTGGTGGGTCCTGCATGCTGGCAGTGGGGGTTCAAGAGACAGAAGAGGGTAGAGGAACGAGAGTTTGACGGTCAAATCCAAGGCTTTTTACAGGTTTTGTCCCTCTGGTACTCACACCGACCCCTGAAGCCACTTCTGTCATTATATCCCTTTCTGAAATGAGGAAACTGAGGCCCCTGCAGGAGGATATGGTGAGCAGAGGAGTCAGGATCAGGACCCGGTTGTTTTTCCCAGCTCAGGCTCTGGGCCCTGGCCTGCAGCTCACAGACCAGAGGTCCTGAAGGAAGCGGCAGAAGCACTGATGTGGCCGTTGTACACACTCAGGTCCAGTGGGGCCAAGTCATTTACTCCAGGTCATGGAGGGAGCTTGTGGAAGAGCCAAGTTTGAGGCCGGGTCCCCCAACTCCCAATCCTGGCTTTTTTCCTTGGCATCTTATCTATCTTGGTGCCCCAAAAGCCCATTGGCTCCCAGGCCTCATTACGATGGACACCTCTACCTTCCACCTAAGCTGCCACCAGTGGGTAGAGAGTTCCATTCATCCAGAGACAGCAGGAAAGATGCCAACCCCAATCCAGTCTAGCCAGGACTTTGAACTGCTCCCTAGTCCCAGGGCCTGCTGGGCCTTGTCAAGGCTCCTGGGGTATTTCTAAGATCTTCTGCTAGATTGGAGGATGTTGTTGCTGCTGTCAGTGAGTCAATCTTCCAGCCAGAGTGACCCTTGAATGATTAAACCACCCAAGGTGGGGTCCTTGGCCCTGCTTCAGTCCTTGCCCATCACTGGACTCAGGGAGGAGGTCCTTATACCTCCAGGAAGCTACTGTCCTCCAACGTGAAAAGATCCACAGTTTTCTGGGAAGTCTTCCTGCCTGGGCTCTGGCTATCTGACTGACCTGTGGATACCATTGGTATAGCCTGTCTGATCTGGGCCTGAGTGACAGAGTCTCAGGGGCAATGCCTGCTGCTTTGTACCCAGTGAGAGGCTGGGTTGTCTGTCTTTCTCCTGTGCTGAGCTCAAACACAGTCATGCACAGTACACACACACACACACACACACACACACTCACACACGTACACACGCAGACGCCATACATAAATCTGCACATTCTTCAAAGCCCCATTGATTTGAAAGACCTCAGTGCAGCCTTTGTTGGAGGCAGGGCCTGCTCCTTGTGTTCAGCAACTCCGAAGGCTCAGCTGTTTCCTTTTCCTTCCTTTGTTATCATGGTGATGCTTTCAGAACTGGACATGGCATCTCCTGTGACTAGCCACTGCTGGGCTGGTCATGGACCCCCAGGACCCCAGGTTGGCAGAGTCTTCATTTAGAATGTTGGAGAACCCCAGTGAGCTGATGTTCAGACAACCTTGCTGGGATGGGGCCATCCACCATCTTTTGTTGGCCTGCATCCCATCGATTTTCTCCCCCCATAGAGGAGTGCCTTTCAGCTTTCTAAAAACTATTTCCGGGGAATTAAAACCATAATTTCCTTAGTCATTTTAAAGAGAATATTGTATATGGAAGAGTGTGTGTGTGTGTGTGTGTGTGTGTATACACATGCTCAATTCATATATAGATATTACTGAACAAAAACTCTGAATTCCAAAGTCTTCCTTCCTTCCTTCCTTCCTTCCTTCCTTCCTTCCCTCCTTCCCTCCTTCCTTCCTTCCTTCCTTCCTTCCTTCCTTCCTTCCTTCCTTCCTTCCTTCCTTCCTTCCTTCCTTCCTTCCTTCCTTCCTCTTCACTTCCCTCCTTCTTTTTCTTTCTTCCAGGGCTGGTTTTCTTACTTAGCTTTCTGACCATTTCTCATGGAAGAAGCGGACAGGGGCGGGAGAACCAACGTGCTTACTTGGTTGTTTGAGATAGGTGGTCAGGATCTGCTTCACCTGAAGGCTGATCCTCTCCATATGAAGCCCAAAGATCCCTGTCCTTCAGCTATTCCTCCAGGTCTCTCTCCAGAGATGCCCAAAGTCTGGCTCTGTCTCGGTAGAAGTGAGCCTGCCTGCTCACGGTAACTCTCAGTCCCTTAAGGACCCTACAGCGCAGGCCTTGTTTGACACCTTAAAACATTTTGCCCTCAACCACAGAAACCACAGTTTGAACAAAAAAGCCCCCACAAGGTGGTGAGAAGTCCTAGAGCTTTTCAATCCATCTACTTTCACCTAATACTTTGTGTACAGCACCAGTGCAGGAGTCAGGAGGACCTGAGATCAAATCTCACCCCAGACACTTGACACTCACTAGCTGTGTGACCTTGGGCAAGTCACTTAACCCCAAGTGCCTCATCCTGGCTCATCTCCAGTCATCCTGATGAATATCTGGTCACTGGATTCAGATGGTTCTGGAGGAGTGAGGCTGGTGACCTGCACAGCCCTCCCTCACTCAACACAAAGTCAAGTGCAAGTCATGTCATCATTTCTCTGATGGCATGGTCTTCTTCAGCAACAAAGCACAAACACACACATGTGTACATGATTATCTCATTTGGATCTGAAGGCCTCCCTTAGCATGGGGTACTTCAGATTTAATTGACTCTATTTTTTCTGTGAGGAAATGCTGTCTCAGGAAGGTG
Organism: Bettongia penicillata ogilbyi; assembly: GCA_023548195.1. Classification (NCBI taxonomy): domain Eukaryota; kingdom Metazoa; phylum Chordata; class Mammalia; order Diprotodontia; family Potoroidae; genus Bettongia; species Bettongia penicillata. The sequence continues at coordinate 891,254 of JAJHZJ010000812.1, forward strand.
ATAGGATTCTCTTGCTTCAGCCAGGAAGCATTTATGAAGTTCTTACTACGTGCCAGGCAGGTAGATGACTCGTTGTATGAAGCACTGGGCCAGGAATCAGCGAGGCCTGAGTTCCAATCTGGCCTCATAGGGTTGTTGGAAGGATGAAATGAGATGATATTCATGAAGTGTTTAGCACAGTGCCTCGTAGAGGATAGCCCCTTAATAAATCTTCTCTTTCCCTTCTTCTGGGCACTGTGCTAAGTCACACAGCAGGGTAAAAAATCAGAAAGGCAATTTGAACCCAGGCCTCCTCTGACATTAAGCACTGGGCTCTATCTGCTTTTAGCAAGTTGCTACCTCATACTGGTCTTACTTATTAACTGTCATTTGTCCATGTTGACCAGAGTGATGAAAGATGATCCCTGGACTCATTAACAGATATTGTCATAATTTTACATGCCACTCAGTCCAAAAAGATAACTTATCTCCTCTCCTATTATTGCTTGATCATCTTAGGGGTGAGAAGTGAGAGCAAATATTTGTTAGCTGTGCAAAGAGCTCATTTTCTAACAATTTACCACATTGAGGGCCAAAGCTGAGTCTCTAAGGGAGCAGGCAGTTATTCAAAGAACTCTCTAAATCCTGGCTTTCAGGGCAGCTGGTCCTTCTACCAACATACACTTTCCAAGGAGAAGGGCCAAGAAACCACTGGACCAACAGTTTTACTGGGTTCCTGTCTCCATGAGTTCTTCCTGGAGAGACAGACCACACTGATCAATTTGAGAGAGAGAGAGAATGGCTTGTCCTGTGCTCCCAGTTAGATTTAGCAAGGGGCCTTTTTATTTTTAAAGTAGGACTTTTAAAAATGTCTTCACACTAAGAAGATAAACAAAGGCAGTGCCCATGCGTATTTAAATAGAATTAGAGGCTACTTTGAGCAGCTAAGTGGTATGACAATGGATAGAGCCCCAGGCCTGGAGTCAGGGACAGTCATTTCTGAGTTCAAATATATCCTTAGAGACTTATAAGCCATGTGACCCTGGGCAAGTCACTTAATCTTGCCTCCATTTCCTCATCTGTAAAACGAGCTGGAGAAGAAAATGACAAATGACTCCAGTATCTTTGCCAAGAAAACCCTAAATGCAGTGACAGAGTTTGACACGACTGTAAAAGCTGAACTGCAAAAGTCCACCATATAAATAACTCCTAGGACGGAGATTTAGGACTACAAACACCTGAAAGATCATCTTGTCTAACCCCTCCACTGACAGATGAGGATTTCTAAAACATCACTTGGAAGTTGAGGAGCCTTCCTGGATTAGCTCCTTTGAAATAGGTAGACCACAAGCCAATTACACTGATAGTTTAGGAAACACATCGAATGTGAGATTGTCCATAATTTCTCTTATTTGAGAATCCTGACTAGGAAGATTAACTTTCCCTTTTCTTTCATTCTTTTTTACTAATGGTTTGTCCAAACTGCTATCAGTGTTGTTCATAGGACCTGTTCCAATGGAGTGAGGTAAAATCAGCCTCTCTTAACCATGTTAAAAGTTCAGTTTCATTTTGGGACAAGAAAAAAAATAAGTGAAATTATTTTATGAAGATAACGCAGCATATTTATTTCTCTTCTATTAGGATCGCCAAGGAACCGTGAACAAGGACAATGAATCCTCCCAGCAGGCCAACAAAGCTGGGGACAAGAGCAAAATGCAGAGAGCCAACTCAGTGACCGTGGATGGGCAAGGCCTACAGGTGGGGCATTTCTTCTGCCTCCCAACATCACCACCACCATCACCACCATCATCATCATCATCATTGCTGTCGTCACCTCATCATATTTTTATTTTGTTCCTTCCAGCCTCTTTGGGGCATGCATCTCCAGTCATCAGTCCATTGGTGTAAGCCCTGAGTTTGATTTGGGAGGGAGTCTCCTGGGTCTAGTTAGAAAATGGATCAAGACATCTACCTTCTAGGCGAATATCGCAATGTTCTTTGTTTAATCTGGCTTCAATATTCATGATTGTCAAACCTCTAGTGGGCTAGCAGACCCCTGCACTGTGGGGCCATCAGCATGGGGGTTTGGCCTATTGAGAACTCCGTATGAGTATGGGAAGAATCAGATTTTAGAATCTTCATGACAGTAAAAAAATATACAGACAAATGCTTCAGATAATATAAGAATAGATATTGGATTTTGTTTTTGTGAGTTCAAGCAAAATTTTATTTCATTAAAATAGAAATATATATATACATATACATATATATTCTCTATCAACATATACATATATAATATACAATCACCCAACATATAAAATATTGAAGACACCTATGCTAATATATGTATGCTCCTAAGATACATCATCCAAGTAAGTGAGAAAACTTACTCTCATAACTGCTGTGACCAAATGTAGATAACCTCGGTCTTCACGTATGCTAATTAACTCCTTTGCTTGGCCCTGCCACATCCTACCTGTGTGACCTTAGACAAGTCACTTAACGATTATAGGCCTTCATTTTGTCATTAAAAATGAGGTAGCCTGAACAGATGCTTTCAAAGATTGTTTCCCACTCTATATCTGTAGCCATCTAAGTTGCTGTAACTAAAAATAACCCTTAACTTTAATATCATCTTCCTCATTGTTTTCATGAAAACATTATGATTTTATTCATTCCCCAAAGTAATGGGGTGGTGATAGAACACTGAGCCTGGAGTCAGGAAGATCTGAGCTCAAATCTAACCTCAGACACTTAGCTATATGACCCTGGGCAAGTCATTTAACTTCTCTTTGCCTCAACTATAAAATGGGGATAATAACAGCACCTGTCTCCCAGGATTGTTATGAGAATTAAATGAGGTCATTCTTGTAAAGCACTTAGCACAGTGTCTGGAACATCATCTAAGTGCTGTACACATGGTAGCTAGCATTTTATTTTATTTTATTTTTTATAGACATACCATCATCCAGGTAATAGTAGCATTAACCAGAATTTGGACAAAAATTGTGGCTAAATCCAGTGTACATAATATTATCAGCATTCTAAGCCTGTTGGACTTCTATGAACTGGTCTCTAAGCTCATAAACTAATTTGTTTGTAATTTAATCACATGGACAGAAACACATGGAAGTGTTCATGTTGTTTAGTTATGAAAGGCAAAAAGGGGAAAGAGAAAGAGCCCAGTCCAACCCCTAGCTATTTCCAAAGTCACAGGAGAGAGAAATCGATTATTTTGCTGTTTTGCTAATAATGGACTTCTTCAAGTAATAAAAATGGCAGTACTTTATCAAGATTGAGGAAAAAGAACTGCCAGAAAATTAATTTAATCCGTAAGCTTTAAAAAAAATACATCATGAGAAAGCATTGAATTGCAGCCACGTTTGCATATAACTCACTGACAGCAGAGATGTGCGCGGCTTAGAGAAGGCGATTAATCATAGTTAAGAACATTCATCTTACTTCTCTCTAGCTAACCAGCGTAATGATCAGGATTATTATTTCTAATTAGAGGAAGTAATAGATCATGTATAACCTTAGCGTGAGCCTCATTAATTAATCCGCGTCCTAAGGGACTTCACGTAGAGGTAGTTGGGTTCTCCATCTTTGTCATCACTGGGGCAGAGGTTTACCTCTAATACCCATGATCACAGATTATGGACATGGTAACACATCGCGAGAACTGATTAAAATGGAAAAGATGCAGATACCACATGTGTGTCCTCCAGGAAAACATCATGGTGCCATCGATAGCACAGATGCCCCAAAATGGACTTTTGAAGATAGAGTTCTTAGTCATATGATTGTCCATTATAGGAAAGTTTCCCAGAGGAGACTTTTGTTGGAGAAAAGCATGGCTTCCTTAGATATTATTACCCAAGATGAGAGTGCTTCTCAGTGGATGCTCTGCTTTCTCCTCCAACTCACTGAGTTTCAAGCAGAACTATTCACTTCTGCTTCCTCAGAGTAAACTCTCAGACTTATCTGCTTAATTCAGTGAAAAAATCATGGGTTCAGTCTCTAATTCATGTTCCTTTTCAGGCTAGACCTCCATTTCTTTCGTGCTTCCCTTGGCTAAACAGAAGCCATTAGAGATTAGAAGGCTCTCCTTTCATTATCCCAAGAACACACCCATAGGGTTGGACTTTACTAAGGTTATTCCATCAGGGCACATCCCAAGGAAAAATCTAAACTCACCTACCAGGTACAAAGGAAGGTTTCTACACCATGTCAGCAAGCATTGACTTTTCATGAATTGTGGTCCAGGGATGCACAAGACTTCCTTGTTGAAATGGTTTGTCCAATCCATGTTGGTAAAGCAACAGGACAGCTTTGGATTGTGATTAACCACTCCCAGAAATACATGTATGATGTTGCAATCTGGCATCTAGTAAGTGCATAATAAATGCTTTTTGATTGACTAGTGGCACCATTTTTCATTCCTCTTTTCAGTCTAAGTTCATTATCATTTACTCTTTGCCTTCTAAAGAGTGAGTGTGACCTATGATTTTCACATATGTGTATATGCATATGCGTATGTCTATATGTACTCATGCACATACATATGTGTATATGGGTGTATGTGTATATATGTGTATGTGTATATACATATATATACACATGTATACATAAACATTTATACACATTTATATATGCACATATGAACATATTAACATATATGTATGTATGTATTCTATCATGGTGATCCCTTGTGGCTCCTCAGGACAGATATGTCTTCCATGTGTGTTTGAGATTTACCCTTTCTTTATCTCATCACATATCATAAAAGTGTTCACATATCCACGCATTCCTGCCAAGGTGTTGGTGTGTATGGGGATAAAGGCAGGCCCTCCCTCCTCCTTGCCATCATAGTATCCCCCATGACTTCTTTCCCTGCTTCCTTAGCCAATGTGTCATGAGTTCTGCCGATGCCTCCCCTCCTAACGTCTGGGCCTTTTCTACCATTGTCATGGTACTTCTCCAGTTTAGGACATAATCAAATCTTGCTTTCTCTCACCAGTAGGTTCCTAACTAGGCATCCTGTTTCCAGGACCTTCCTCCTTCACTTTATACTTTGTGATACTGTTACATGATAGGCCCAAGACATTGCTTTCATACTTTCATTCCATTGATTTAAAACAAAGCAAAACAGAAAAGACATGGTGACTGTTCCCTACAAATTTCAGGCTCTTCCCAAGTCAGAGTTGAAATTATCTTTCCACTTTTGCCCAGCCCTTGCTTTTCACAAACTCTATGTCCCATTTAGGTTGGTCTAGACCAGGGGTTCTTAACCTCTTTTTGTATGTGATGGACTAGACCCCTTTGGCCCTCTGGTGAAGTCTACAGAGTTCCCTCTCAGAATTAAGCAAGTCAATTATGTTAAAATGCATTTATCCAAATTTACGTATAAAAGATGAACTCACATATTTATTTACCTCAGGGTAAAGATCCTTGGTGTAGCCATTGCATTATTGTGTATGTGTATTCGTCCTTTGCTGCCAAAGGAGACCATGCCATCAGAGAAATGATGATATGACTTGCACTTGACTTGGTTTTGAGGGAGGGCTGCCATTGAATTATACTAAATTGGAAGGAGCCTTAACAATTAGCCCCTTGTCTCTTTCTATGAATTCTTTCTATTATCACCTCAACTATTATGCCACTTGCCCCTAATTAAATACCCCACCACCACCTCCAGTGACAGGAGAACTGATATCTGGATGGTATGTTCCTTTTTATATACAATCAGATAGAAAATTCTGCTTTACATTGAGCTGGGGCATACAGCAAGACTAGCTCCTCTGGCATGAGGGCTGCTCATCTACCTTTGGTGTCTCCCTGGCACTCATACATGGCAATCATAACCCAGTAAAACCATCATGTCAGATGGGCTAAACCAGGCTAAGGGTAACTGAGAGGACTCAAACCCAGTGTTGAGTTAGGGGGTATCTACCCCAAGCATGTGAAGACATCCCCTGTGGAATGGGCAGAAGAAAACAATTTGTTCCAATGGCCATGAAAGCAGCTGCAGCAGGCACTGTGAAGTTCCTAGAGCTGGATTAGACATTAAAAATGCCAAGATGCCTCCACTGCATCCTGGGTCATCACCAGTCACCTTGATTGTTGTCTTGTCACTGGATTTTGATGATTTTGGAAGAGAAAGTGAGGCTGAACACTGTGCAACTCTGCCTCGCTTAAATCCAGTGCATTCTCAAGTCAAGCGTGACGTCACTGGTCCTCTTTGAAAACACAGGACAAACAACAGTATTAGGCTTTATAAAATCTTCCTCCTTATAAATTTGACCCATTAGATCCTGCTATAGCTACACCAGAGGGGCAGCATGGCAGAGAGGATGGGGAGTCAGAAGATACCAGTTGTGTGATCAAGGACTTTTCCCAGCCTGTTTCTTATCTAGGGAAATGATGGTAATACATGTAGTATCCACCTCCCAGGGTGGTGCGAGGCACCATTCATTGAGATAAGGTATATAAAACACGTCACAAACTGTTTAGTGCTACAAAAATGACAAGCCAATATGATGGCATAGAACAAGTTTAATCTCCCTTCCATAGGACAGATTGATAAATATGAGAGGACAGCTTGTCCTCTCCTAAGTCTCCTCCTCTTCCTGGGAATTCAACTAGTACTTTTAAATGACTTCCATAGGAAAATGTTTCAATGCCCTCTCTCTTTCCCACAATCCTCTGTGGGATGAGTTCCATTTTCATAAAATACCAGAATGTCCAAACCCTAAAAGCCAGAAAGGACCTGACCAGTCATGTCATCTCACCCACATCCCAAATTAGCTTCTCTACAACCTGCCTGGCAAGGCCTATCCTAGGTAACTTCCAATTACCCCCAGGATTCAAGTACAATGTCTTCTCGGGGCATTTAAGAATCTCCCAATCTCCCCCTTCTTACCTTTCTGGTCTTTGCACACTCCCCTCCCCTCCATGCACTCTGAGATTCAGTCCTGCTGACCACCTGTTGCTTTTTCATGGAGTATTCCATCTCTCCTCTCCAGGCCTTTTCAGGGACATATCATGCCATGCCATGCCAAGAATACACTCCTTCCCCAGAGCCTCTTGAAATCCTTGGTTTCTTTCGAGACTGCTCAAACTTCACTTTAGCATGGGGTTTCCCTGGTTCCATCCCACCTCCCTCCCCATTTGAGCCTTTCCAGCCCCTAATGACCTTCCTCCTATCCAATCAATCTGCAGGCCCTGGACTAGGCACTGAGGATTAAGGGATAAAGAATGAAGATTTTTCTCTCTGTATCTGTATCTAACTTTTGATTTCCTGCTTGTATTCCCTGTTAGGAGATAAGCTCCTTGAAGATAGCCAGTGTTTTTGTGATTCTTTGTATGCCCAATGCTTAGCACTTGATTAATCATTGACCACGGAAGCCCTTCAGTTGTTCTATAGAAGACTCCAACTACTGACTACCATTCATAATATGTTCTGGATAATTGGCATGGTGTACCCAGTGCCTGGTTGTCTTTTATTTCCTCTTCTCTAGTAAATATCCCACTGTCATAGGTATAGTCAGCAAATAGCAGCACATGTTCCAGACACTTATCTTAGGATGAGCTCTTAAGAGGAATTTTTTAAAAAGTTAACTTAGAGCAGACAAGTTGGGAAGAGTTTTCTGGACACAAAATATACTTCTGAATGATGGCATGAGAAAGTGGAGGGATAAAAGTGAATCCCAGAGGCAATTGGAAGTAGAATCATGGAGTGTTCTTATGGATAAGAATCAAGGCAAAAACAAGGAAATTCAGTTGAGTGATAAAGGAAACTCAGAGCTTGTCAAGAGGGAATCGATGAGAAAACACTGAGAAGAAGGATGTTGACAAGGAGAGTGAGGGGCAAGAGTCAGAGCTCACAGAAAGTTTCTTCTTCAAACTCATGGGGAAAATCAGCATTTGGGGATAAGAATGTAGAGGAGTCCTAACTTGCTGACCAGCCCTGGCCAGCCTTCGATCGAGTTTGGTTTCTAAGGCCCTACACCCTCACTGTGATGCCCTTTCCTCATGTGATGTCCGTATCAGGCCACCATTTTGGGAGCCTAGCCCAGTCTTCTATTCCACCTTTGGCATTTCCTCCTTCCTATTATAATGAACTGGTCCTATATCCCTTGCCCTGAAGACTTGGCCAAGACCGGCTAGTGAACTTAGAATCATAAGATTCTAGATTTAGCCCTAAAGGGATCTTACAGGTCATTCCCTAATTTTATAGAAGAGGAACCTGACAGAGACCAGAAGTGAATCTTCTAATTCTAAAACTGATGCTTTTTCTACGTCTCGACAATGACCAACAGTAATCACAGTCTGACATCAGAGCTATAGAGCTGGAAGTAACTTTGGGGGTCCTCCAATTCAAACCCATTGTTTTGTGGAAAACAGAAGTGCAGCAAGGTCAGATGGCCTACCCAGGGTCACAGAGGAGGTTAGTAGTGGAGTGACCCCACATCTTAATATATCTGCTCCTGTTCCTTCATTTTTCCAAGCCACAATTGTTAAATGTGTTCATTCTCTCCAATCCAGCACCCCAGGTTTATTTGTCATTGATCATTTGATTTTGCTTTACCAGACCAGACCACAAGAACTAATGACCTTGTCTTTTTTTCCCCCTAGATTACTCCAATTCCTGGCACTCACCCACTGTTGGTTTTTGTCAACCCCAAGAGTGGTGGGAAGCAAGGAGAAAGGTTTGTATTCTTGGCCCTACTTGTTCTGTGGGTCAGATATGTGTAGAAGCATTGATATGAACGTTATGATGTGAGGTGGCATCATTGGAATTAATGATATAACTGAATACCCCAAGAGGTAATGCGGCATAATGATTAGAGACCTGGCCCCCTAGTCAGAAAGATACATGTTCAGGTTCTGTTTCTGATATACCCTGATTGTGTGACCCTGAACTTCTCAGTGTGCAAGGCCCCTCTGAATCTCAAAGTCATGAGAAGATGATAGCGTACATTGTGGAGGCAGTTTTCTATTCCAGAAGTTCCCTGTTCTAGTGAAATCACATGACTAGGCCCTCTCCCTAAATAAATGTCCAAGTTGTGATTAACTCAGAGATTGAATCTATGAGAGAAGTCTTGGTCTGATTTCTCCCCCATTTTTCATAGATATTTTATATCTGGAGATATTTTAATATAGTAATGGGGATTTTTATGAACATTTTTATTGCCTTAGTTCAGGATTCAGTATTTTATTTCATGCTATTAAAATAATCCACAAATCATTCACTTTTGTTTCCTGCGATCCATGACCACAGAGGGTAGGATCATAATTATGTCACTAGGCTTCTTCCACTCTTAGGCCAAGCAGAGAGATTGTGTGTTTAAGTCTATAGAGAGAATATCTATGTATATTTATGTAAAAAAATGACATAAGGTCATGGGCTGTTTAAGAGGAGGATTGACTGGAGAGTATGTATATCACAGTTGTTAGCAGATCTGTAACTAGGGTGAACCATCTGGGGCTTTGTCTTAGGCTGCTATATCCCGGGGAAGGTGTTCTTCCCCATAGCCAACCGAGTTTGTTTTGTGCCTGCTCTGCCTCCACCATTCAGCAAAGAACCCAGCCCCTTCATTTCCTTTGGTTGTGTCAAAATGGCACCTCTCTTTCCGCCTGACTGCTGCCAAAACATGGTTATGTCCCCGCTCCATGCCACTAGGGTTTGAGTAGTTGGGGCACATTCAATGCTTGGCTATACAAAAGGGCCTAGAGCTGGAGAAATCTTTCCAGTAAACATTCTTGGAGGGAAGAAGGCCCCTTCCCCATCCCTGCAGGGGCTTCATTCACTTTAAGTAGACAACTATTGGGAATAAAATAAACAGGTATATATACACATGCATACATACATGCATATATAGTATGTAGATATTCTAGTATTTACGTATATGTATGTACTTGTGCAAATGTGTGCGTGCGTGTGTACAAATGTATGTGCACATAAGAACTGGACCTCTGATTACTCTGATATAGGGAACTCCCCATACCAAAGCAGGGAGTAGGCGGTATGTAGTTTAACATCTTAGAGAGTTTTCCAAGGGCACTGAGGATATTTAGTTACTTGCTCAGGACTGGCCCCCCCAAGTCAGGAAGGGTCAGAGGCCAGAGGCAGGACTTGAACCTAGGGCTTCCTGAATTCTGTTTGTTGTGCATGTGTGTGCACACTGGTCTGGGAATGACATAATATGGAATTGTATTGCCTTCTCAGGCAGGGTCTCTCCCTTTCTCCTCTCTCTCTCTCTCTTTCTCAATCTGTTGCTTTCTCTATAGACTATATATCTATATAGTAAATTTTGGATGCCTATTTATGTGTGTATGTATGTATGTCTATTGCGGATATATCTGTTCAATTCACCTTTATTAGGCACCTATCTTGTGCCAGGCCCTGTGCTAAGGGTTGAGGATACAATTAATAAAGAGAAAATCCCTCCTTGGCCCCCGGGAGCTCACAGTCTGAGGTGGGTAAGAAGGGGATGCGGGGGGTGCGCTGTATGAGGTGATCTTGTTCCCTGGAGTTAAAACCCAGCAGAGCAGCAGATGGAGAGTGAAGTGAGCTCCAAAGCACAGTTTCTACCCTCGGTAAAGGAAAGCATGAGGAAGAGATGCCTCCTTCCAGGCCTCCCTTCAGAGCAGAAAGGAGGCTGAAGGAGGTAAGTGATGTAAGTCAAGGCTTAAGTCAGCAGCCTGACAAGGAGATTGAGGTGACAAGCTTCACCTGGGAGAGGCAGCTGATGTTTTTGGAGAGTTGAAGTCAGACAGAGTAAGAGCTGTAGATAGACAGACAAATAGATGGATAGACAAACAGACAGACAGACAGACAGACAGATAGATAGATAGATAGATAGATAGATAGATAGATAGATAGATAGATAGATAGATAGATGGATAGATGGATAGACAGATAATAGTATAGATATACACACATTATATATTATATATAGATACAGATAGATCTAAGAAAGCCTTCATGTAAGAGGTGCTAGTCATCCCTGAACACCCCACCTTCCCCTTTACAGGGAAGCTCATCCACCTTTGCTATCCATTCAACTCTCACCTGGAGCTTCAAGAAGCTATAGTATGGGCAGAAGCCACATTCTGGTAAAAGCAGTTCAGCATATGGGCTAAGTCAGGTGGAGAGAAACCACCAGGCCTCAATCTACCCCAAGCTTGTGAAGACTTCTCCCCAGTGGAATGGGCAGATAGAGCAATTTGTTCCAAAGTCCATGAATGTGGCTGAGGCAGGCTCTGTGGATCCCTCACAGCTTGGTCTGATACTGAAGACACCAAGATTGTACCCTGGGTCATTGAGAGTTGTCTTGATTTTTGTCCTGACACCGAATGTCAAGGGCTCTTGATAAAAGACTGAGGCTGAAGATTTTTGTGTGACTCTGCCTCATTTAAATCCAATTCATGCCCAAGTAAAGACATCACCCTGGGATGTCATTGATCCTCTTTGAAAACAAGGAATGAACTACAAATAGATAACTATCCTATCTATATCTACATAGCCTATACATCATTACCTACACATAAAATGTTACATATGCCTATATAAAAAAAGAAAATACAGTTATACACACATATATGTACAGATACATGTATACGTCAGGTCTTTAGGTGTTAATATATTCTTCTCCATTGAAGAACTGCATTTCTTCATTACAAAATTTCATAGAGATTAATTTAGGGTTAGGTATTTTTTAACAGTAAATGAATGGCAGTCATTTTGTGGAGTAAGGGTTTTTGTGTATTTTTCCCCTAGATTTTCAAAAGCACTCAGTGAAATGCCTCCCCTTCCTCCTCTCTCACTAGTTTGGAAGCCCAGAGATTCAATTTCCACATACACTTTGGCCATCTATCTGTCAGGGACTCAACCACTGTTTCTCCATAGAGCCATTCATTGGTTTCCCAATAGAGCAGAGCTGCATGCCCTGTTCTCTGAACTGTTCTGCTAGAAACTCAAGCCCAGCCCTGTGTACTTCCCTTTTCCTCTTCTCTTTGCCCCTCTTTCTGTTTCTCTGTTCTTTCCTTCACTTTTCTTCTTCCTTTATGTTCCTGATACTGAAAACCTGGCCCAAGGAGGGGTGCGGCTGCACTTCCTGCTTCTACAGCCCTGACCTTTCTCATGCTGTTGACTTCACTCTTGTCTGACTCAATTTCTTTAAGAAAAAGGCAAATGACTCTCAGGACCCACTTCAGAAAGTTGTTGTGAGAAAAGTCTTTGATGGGGCTTAAAGTGCCATCAAAATATGAGTGACCTTGTTCTTGTTTTCTTCTACTTTCCCATTTTCCTTTTCTAAACATCCCAGGAAAACATAGAATTGAGTCTTTGGTCTTGTCTGAGCATACCAGGATAAGTTCTATGAATGCAGGTTGCCATCAACATTATGAAAATGATGATGATGGCGGTGGTGGTGATGGTGATGGTGATGAGGATGAGGATGATGGTGGTGGTGATGAGGATGAGGATGGTGATGGTGGTGATGAGGATGATGATGATGATGGTGGTGATGAGGATGATGATGATGATGGTGGTGGTGAGGATGATGATGGTGGTGGTGGTGATGAGGATGAGGATGATGATGGTGGTGATGAGGATGAGGATGGTGGTGGTGATGATGAGGATGAGGATGGTGGTGGTGGTGATGAAGATGATGATGGTGGTGGTGGTGATGAGGATTAGGATGGTGGTGGTGGTGATGAGGATGATGATGATGATGGTGGTGATGAGGATGAGGATGGTGGTGGTGATGATGAGGATGAGGATGGTGGTGGTGGTGATGAGGATGAGGATGGTGGTGGTGGTGATGAGGATGATGATGATGGTGGTGGTTATGAGGATGATGATGATGATGGTGGTGATGAGGATGATGATGATGGTGGTGGTGGTGAGGATGATGATGGTGGTGGTGGTGATGAGGATGAGGATGATGATGGTGGTGATGAGGATGATTAATTAGCAAGTTAGATAAGAGGGTTGCTGGACAATTCACCTGCACTTCTCTACCTGTCTCTTAACTCGGACATTCTGTAATTGTCATTATGTAGTTGTCTTCTCTTCCTGAAGCTCTTTGACCTCATCAGATTTTGAGTGAAATAGGACTAAGACTGCACTGGAATGGTGTTATACCCAAATATTCATTTTTGGAGTGATGGGGAGAGGGGAAGCTCACAAGATTCTTTCCCACTGTTTGAATACCCCAATTTCCTCATCATCTCTCCTTCTTTGCCCCCAAAGACAATGTAAATGACTGTCAAATTATGAAGGAGCCATGTACTCAGCAATAAAATTAATGTGTTTAGAAATAAAACTGAGATATTGAAGGCTAATTGTGGAAGCAATGGAGAACATTCCGGCAGTCCTTTGTATGCAGTGGTTCATAGGGTACCACGACCTTGTTTAGCCATAAACATGCCCACAAGGCCTCTTCAGAACCTCAAACATGCCCCAACATTTTTTGTTATTATAATAATTCATTTTATTTTCATTCACTTCAATGGAGGTCATCGAGACGTGGTTCAAAGACATGATCTTTGGTCTCATTGCTTTGTATTTAATGTTCTGCCAGGTTGAGAAAATGATTGGTACTGGCAATTACCTAAATAATGGAGATGTAAATGCCTAGCCTTAGACATACTGAAAGCACATTCAGAACAAATTCCAGCAGTAGCTAGGATGACATTGATGAGGAGGAGGATAAAATTTTCACTCTGTCCCTATGATGTTTTCATTTGTTCAACTAAGGCTCCTTATCTTGAAAGGTTTTTATTCCACATGGTTTTGAGATGATAAACATTGGGATGTTGTTTTTTCTTAAAATAATATTCTTTAAATTTTATATATTGATGTTACATCCAGGGAAAATGTGAATTAAAAAGTTTGGTTTATGATAATAGCATAATTCTAAGACAGCTTATTTAATGCTGTTATTAACAATATTAATATGCACATATAATTATGCACATATATCCCTCTTGATTTTGATCAATCCACCTACTACTAGATTAAATGGCAGACATGCCAGAAGAGTTGACAAGGACCGCTGAGTTATTAGTTTCATTCCTGTTGTTATTTACACTCACAGTGCACCTCTCCTCCAAAGTAAAAAATGCAATCTTTTCTGCCATGATTGTGGGCCATGTGGCTTTTAGCATGGAATTAGTCATGAGAAGCATCTTCTTTCTTGTTACGTGAAGTACAGTTTCACATTTAGGGAAACAAGGACTTCTTCCTATTAGGTAAAAGCCTCATAGAAGTGTGAATGACCCAGAGGTGGTCACCCAATAGGCATAGGTTCAAATCCTTCTTACATTTGGCAGCCACTTGCTGTGACTTTTCTCCTGACTCATCAGTGGCTGTGTGATTCATGCGTCTGACCTGGGAGCCAGTAGCCTCAATCCTTCATAAGATCATAGATTGAAAGTAGAGAGACTTTAGAGCCCATTGAACCCAATCCCTTATTTTTTCAGATGAGGAAAATGAGCCCCAGAGAGATAGTCACTTGCCCAATAAGTAGAAGAAATAGAATATGAATCCGTATATGGAGCTATTTATAGAAGTGCAGTCTATTCCAAACATAGGAAAGCAGCACCCTCAATACTTATTAGCAAATACAGGCATTTTATCCTGGGGAGGTCAGGTAACAACCTTGTTTCTTATTCACAAAATCTGTTGTGTTCCTTTTGTCCCATTTCTTACTAATATCCAGGAATAGCATGAATCATGTCTGATGCTTTAGTTATCAATTCATTGGATCTATCAGTAAAGCCTGAGAATATATTGGAATATAATGGAAATATATTCCTACCCATCATTCCTGGTCTATGGTTTCAAAAATGGAATTCGTCCACTCCTTTGATGATCATGTTAAGTACACTGTCATATGCATTTAAAAGTTCATATGAACCCACCAGTCAGCCTTCTACCTCAAGACCTGGAGGAAGGTGGAGATGGTGGCAGAGCAAGCTCATAGATGGACTGTTATTTGTGAAAAGGAGCTGCTGAATTAGTCTCACAGTTTTCAGAGCCAAGTGTTAGAGATCAATGTCTTTTTCGAGAAAGGAGATCTGGGGAAAGCACATTTTTACAAACATATACATGAAATGGGAGTACAATCACGACAGCATCCACTTGGGTAGAGGCTAGTGTTAGGTTGGCAAGATGCCCCTAACTGTTAGTCATTGCCAGGATGTATTTAGATAAAGCATTTAAACAACTCAATGTCTAGGGTAAAAACATTTATTCTGTCTTCAAAATGAACTGGCATTAAAATATCTTTATGGAGGGGAAATATTTCCAGTAGTATTTTAAGAATATCCATGTAATTGTCTGCAAATTGAGATCCTTTGGTGTCCTTTTATTGGGGGAAGGGACTCTTTCTGATTACTTTGTTACTGGGCCCCTGAGCTCCTCTGCTGCAGTTAGAAGGAAACTGCTTAAAACTGCTTTGCTTCTGAGATTTTATCATGTCCTAATGGCATAGCTTTTTAAAAATGACTGGAATGATAGCTAGTAACACGTAGAATTTATTGACAAAATTAATACAATTAAAAGTAATACAATTTTTCATATCACTAAATAACTGTTTTTCCCCTCTGATTTCTTTCTACTTCACAGAATCTACAGAAAATTCCAGTATCTCTTAAATCCTCGCCAGGTTTATAGTCTTGCTTCAAATGGACCCATGCCAGGGTAAGTCTGAGGCTAATGTCATTATCATTAATTCATTTAATATTCTCTAATTAAATAAGCAGGCTGATATACCTAGAAATAATGTGATTTGAATGCATCAGCCAGACCACTAGGAAAAAAAGTGTAATATCAGCTTCCCAAAACAGATCCCAGCTTCCAAAATGGCTAATATCCTGTTTCCACTATTGTTTCTCATCCAAATGTGTTGGAAGACATGAAGGACAAAGAATAGAGGAAGGGTGAGTTCTCTGTCCAATGGAGGAAGATGGAACCAGCCTCTCTCCCCTCGTATAGCCATAAATAGTTCAGAACTCTCACAGATTAAGAGCAGGGAATTTCACCTAGAACATTATCAGGTTTAACCATAAATCTGCCCATTTAGGTCTTTCGAGATGCTCACGAAATCAAAAGAACCTGAACTGCAAAGGATCCTTTGCAATACTCACTAACTCACTATGTAATTATTACTCATTGTCATCCACTAACAGGGAGATCTCAGTTTTCAAATATGGCTTACTATTCAGAGGCATTAGGGCAAAGGAGTTATTTAGTTTATGGAGTGGATGTTTCTTTTTTATAAAACTGACCAGGGGAAGTGGAAACAAAGGCGTTATTAACTGGGAACCAGTTTGGTCATTTGATCTGTCCACTTTTCCTATTGACTTTTCTCAACTGGTCTACCATAAAATTGAGTCATGGATCTGGCAGATTCATGGAGGGGACAGCAGGACAAGCTTCACCCATTGAGAGCAGGGCAGCCTGGTGGGCATAAGAGGTGGCCTTGGAGTCAAAGGCCCCAAGTTCAAGTTACAGCTCTGATATATTTATCAATTGTGGGGATCTGGGCGAGTCATCATCCCCTTCCTTCCTCCAACTTCCTCTTCTGTTCATTCAACTCAGTAAGACAAATATTTGCTCAGCAACAGTTTTGATAAAGGCACGGTAATTGATGCTGGAGATTCAGAAGCCAGAATTCTAGGGAAGGGGGGAAAAGAAAAAGGAGGGAGGCAATTGGCAAAAAAGTAAATACAAAATGAAGACAAAGGAACAATAAATCAAAGTACTCAGATGTGGGAGAATCAGGAAAAGGTGGAGTGTGTGTGTGTGTGTGTGTGTGTGTGTGTGTGTGTGTGTGTGTGTGGAGAGAGGTTGGGGGCATTTGTGCTAAGACTAATCAGGAGGTAGATTCCAAGACATAGAGGGTAGAGAGAGAAAGAGCATGACAGCAGTGAGGGCAGGTCATTGACTATTTCTGGATCTCAGTTTCCTTTTCTTTAGATTTCATTTAGGGGCTGAAAGGTTAAATAATCTAGGAGGAGTTTTCAAACCTAAATCCAGTGATATTGTATCCATTCTTTTCTGACAGAGTTGTGAAAAAATATTGATAAGTGTTTAAAAATGCAATAAAAATGCAAGTGGTTAGGATGTTAGTTTCTGACGGGGATAATGCTTGGTTAGACTTGACATGTTGACTGTTCTCAGGACTGGTGGCTCTATGGACACTGCTCATTTCATATTAGTTTGGATTTATTTCTTCAAACGCCTTACTCATCTCCATTTATCTTTAATGTATACCTTAAATTTATATGACTTACCTTCAGGCAGGATAAGATAAAAAGCCAATTAGCATCACCTGTTGATAATTTGCTGATCGAATCCACTTTTTCCATTTACCTTCTGACTCCTCGCTCTCCTTTCCATGGCAAGTATGAGGAAGTCTCTGATCACTGAGCAGCTCTGAGCACGTTTAGTGGTCCCGCTTATCACATGTGACTGCAGGGAGACAAAGGTGCCCCCTCTGCTGAAGGGTCCTCCAGACTCTGATCTCACAGTGCCCTGGGCATAAGACGCTGGGGACCCTAGGACTGATGCTTGGTGAGCCTGGTGCGCCATTTTAGAGGTAGAAAAGCAAAGCCTAGCTGTAAGTCAGGAAAGAATAGAAAGCTGGCCAAAGGCAGGAGGGCATGATATGTGTTGCCCTTGATCAGTCAGTCAGTTAATAAGCATTTATTAAATGCTTACTGTGTTCCAGGTCATGTGCTAAGCATGAAAGATACAAAAAGAAAAAGAAGCAAAAGGTCCCAAGAAGCTTGCAGTCTCATGGGTGAGACACAAAGCAAACCAATATATACAAACAAGTTATATGGATATAGATAGGAAATTATTTAACAGTCTAAGGCCCTAGAATGAAGAAGCATTGAGGAAGGCTTCCTGTAGAAGGTGGGATTTTAGTTGGAAGCCAGGCAAGGGTGAGGGAATGCCAACAGCATTCTCATAATTTGTACATCAGTCACTTTTGAATGATATTAGAGAACTGTCATATGATCACAACTGAGAAAGGCTAATGTATAGAGTTGAATTGCTTTTCTAGTCTTCTGTGATTCAGAAAACAGCTGCAGGCTCAGGTAACAGATTAATACTCAGAAAAGAAAATGATCATTTTAGCCTGTTCAGCTCCCAGGCACCTACTTGCCAATTTAGTCTCAAATCCATTGAAATGTATTCCTCAAGACTAGAGGAATTTGTCCCTTGACATAACAAACAGTTCATCATTAAGTTTCTCTCTTTTTTAAGAATGATTTGCTCTAATTATACATGTGTGTGAATCACACACACACACACACATACATACAGTAAGCATATTGGGTTATACAGAAGTACAATCAGCTGCCTTGATCAACATGAGATTTCTCCCATTCTAGTTCCTCAAATAAAGTCCATAGGACCATTGGTCAAGAAGGAATACTAATTGACATGGAGGGCAGGGGATGGATGGGACTAGATGGCTAATGAAGTCCCTTCCACCGTGGACATTCTGTGATTATGTGATATTAAAGGAAGCATTGGAAGGTCTGATTGTTTGATTAATGTATAATTTGGAAATATATATGTATTTTTTCAAATAATTGATATGATACTCTCTGGTGTAGAGCTATTAATAATAACTTTTAGATATACTGGAATCATGAATGAATATTGGAATTTGATATGTCTAACATGCTGATTAGTTATCTGGCAGAAAGACTAGACATGTCCTCCCCAAAGATGATTAAACTTGTCAAAAGGAAAATATCTTAAAACTGAATTGGGCAAGATTATATGTGAATATACTGTGTACCATTCATGTCTATGTAAAAATGACTATATGATATATATTACATACATATACATGTTGTGCACACATATATATGTGCTCCTATACTTTGTGCATTATATATATATGTGTGTGTGTATATATACATATATACATATATATGCATACATACTACAAGGAGGTAGAGAGAAGGGAAGAAGACAGAAGGATAAAGAAACAGAAGAGGTGAAGTGGAAGGAAAAGGTGTAGATTATATAAAGATATTTTCTAGGTTGAATTTATTTTATGCCTAAGCCTACTAACTACAAACCTAAAAATTTAACTTTAATCCTACCATACATTTAAATCCTACCCTACATGTTGTTGCTGTTTTCAAAGATCAGCCAAGGAGTGGGGTGGAGGATGGATTTCACAGTGGTTAGTCACTACTGCATACTTCCTAATTTGTCTATGCCAGTTGTTTTTACTTTTTATTTAGGATTTTATATTTCCCCAGTTACATATAAAAACAATTTTTAACATTATTTTCAAAGCTTTGAGTTCCAAATTCTCTCCCTCCCTCTGTCCCCACCACCATTCCCTCATTGAGAAGGCAAGAAACTTGATATAAGTTATAGATGTGTAATCATGCAAAACATTTCCATAATAGTCATGTTGTGAAAGAAAGCAAACCAAAAACTAACCCTCAAGAAAAATAAAGTAAAAAAAAAACTATGCTTCAATTTGCATTCAGACACCATCAGATCTCTCTGTGGGAATGGATAGATAACATTTTTCATCCTAAGTCCTTCAGAATTGTCTTGGATATTGTATTGCTCAGAATAGCTAAGTCATTTACAACTGATGATCTTACAATATTGCTCTAATTAGTACACTGTACATTTCACTTTGCATCGGCTCATGTAAGTCTTTGGTTTTTCTGAGAGCATCCTGCTCATCGTTTCTTATAGCACAATAGTTTCCATCTCTATGTCACTTTTCTAATAACTTCCCTTTATAATTGTCATTAGATTCTTAAGATAACAAGAGGTGACAACTGTTTTCAGCTCTGTGATTAGTGGATAGGAGATAACCTGACACAAATCCCCACACCCTTCTTGTAGGGAAGGGTTGCTTGTATAATTAGTGGGCAAACTGGTGTTCCATATATAGTGTTCTGGAAAAACCCAACACTGATGATACCATCAAATTTAGTTGTTACAGTGAAAGGGATGGGGAAACTCTTTAGAATGACTAATTCTCTTGTCTCCAGTATGGAGGCATATTTGGTCCATTTCAGTGATTTTCTCAATTTATTTTCTCCAGTATCTTCTCTTGAGAAAAATAAATGAAATGCATTGGGTGGACACAGGTAGTACATGGTAATCTGCTTGCAATGAGCATGTTAAAGAATAAGTTTCTCAGTAACTCTGATCCTTATATAATAAATATATAGAGAGGCCTTAAAGAACTTTAGAAATAATTCATGATATTTTTTCTAAAAATTAAGAGCTCTTCAACAAACATAAGCAAATGCTTGTTTGGAAAAGTCAATGCTCTACTGGGTATCGAGAGTAAGGTATTCCAAATGAGTGGGCCAAACTCTGCCCTGGGTCCTACTTACACTTTATTCAAAGACTTAGAGGGAGGCCTGGAGTGTGGCAGTCCATCTTCAAGGGAGGTTTCCTGAGAGCTTGTGGAGAGAATTGCACAGGATGGGCTGTAACCTGCACCAGAGGAGGGTATGTGTACCTCATCACTGAGATGAAGCACTTTTAACATAAGAATTCATGCTAAAAACAGGGCTTCTATAGGAATGTGGTAGAAGATGTTTAAGATCTAGGACCAAGTCAAGTCTTCCTGGGATCAGCAGCAGTTGATGTATTGGGAAGAGCTCCAGTCCTCATTTTGGGTTCACGTTCTGGCTAACGTGTCATAGGAGCACTAATGTGGAATGGCAATCAGAGAGGCTCCCTCCCTGCCTTGTGGGGGGAGTGAAAATAGTCTTTATTTACACCCCCACTCCTGCCCAGTGTTTACCTGTGCCTTGTTGCTATAGTCAATATTGGGATCCAGGTAGGTCACATATGAGCAGTAATGGAGAGATCTGGTCATTCACCATTAAGTGGCAACTTGGTGCTTGAGAAAGCTTCTGGTGAGCTCCAGACGGACAGATTCACTAGGAGGGACATGTTGGGTAGTTTGAGCTTTGTTTGTTGTAGGAATAGTGATAAAGTGTCAGAGATTTTGGTCAGAATTCTAGAAACTTACAATGAGCATGGGCCTCAGAGACCATGCAATCCAAACCAAGAATATAAACTGGAATGATCCCACCAGAGACCTTCTGTCTTCTGAACAAAGATCTCCACTAACAAAGAGTTCATGACCAACCCATTTCTTCTCACAACAGCTCTGCATTTTAGGAAGCCCTTTCCCCAAACACACAAACATAGATCAAGCCTAAATTTTACCTTTAAAGACTTCCAGTCATGGCTCCTAGTGTTGATCTTTGGGCCAACAAGTAAACCCAATGCTGGCTCCATGAGACAGTCTATAGACCTTGAAGACAGCTATTAGATCTTTCCCTGAACTTATTTTCTCCATGCTAAATATCCCCTTTTTTCAACTGATTCTCACGTGGCATAGATCCTTAAGGCCCTTCACTAATTAGGCTGCTGCTGCTGCTGCTGAAGACCCACAACACTGTTCACCATTCATGAGGGCAGATTATTGGGAGCCGACAGAATCAAATCACTTTCTTTTTGGCATTTCAAAATTGACAGAAAGCAAATATTGCAATAACACAGATTCTAAGTTTTTTTCTTGCTTTTTATTTTGTACTTAGCAATTTCCCATTTGGTTCTAGCTGGCAAAAACAACCACAGCAACAAAATAAACCATTCTCTTAGTAACATGGATTGAAAATAATATTCAGTCTTCATGTGGTTAAGGCTATGTTTTGTCAGATTCAGTTCTAGGATTGTACAAATGAATTAAAACAATAGGAATTTTTAATTTCAAAGTGCTTCTATTTCTCAGGTTAAATTTTTTCCGAGATGTTCCTGACTTCAGGGTCCTGGCCTGTGGTGGAGATGGAACAGTGGGCTGGATTTTGGACTGCATAGGTAAGAAAGACAGAAGCATTGTGTTTAAAGGAGATGAAGGGGTGGTGGCAATCAAATTTAGGGAATTGTTGGGTCACAGTAACTCTTGAAGACCATCTTCCATGTTGCAGAAGGTCTCTGATTGCTTGGTGGTAGAGAGAACATGCTCACTGAAGAAACCACAAATCTTTTGTGTGTTGAACAGAAGCTAACATTATTTCTCAGAATTGCTGCCCCAATGATTTTCTCTTCTTTTCTTTAAGCATCTGTTTGTCCCCCCAGCCCATGTATCATCCCGTTTTTCCATCCTTACAATCAGGCATGTAGCAGCTCCTTGCCTGACAGACTGATAGCAGAAATCAATGAGAGAGGTGATCGTGTCACACAGTTAAACTCCCTCCTTACTTTAAAGGGACATCTATTCCTCAGGCAAACACATCAGGTAAACACTGAGTCTGACTTGTGAAATGGAGGGAGGGGGGACCGGAGTGTCTCATCTCTCACTCTCTACCAGCGCTGTGTACCTGTTTGGCAGCTCACCAAGGTTTCAGGCCCTTCAGAGAAATGGGACACAGAGCCCACAGAAACTGAGAAAAAAATAATCAAATAAAATAAACAAAAACTTCTGCTAGGTCAGCCTGTTAAGCCAAAATTCAAAGAATCAGAACTTTTTCTTGCTCAATGGTCACTGGATAAATTTCACTTCATCCCCAAGCATCCATTTTTTCTCAAAGCCTTTCATCTGGTGGTTCTGGATTCCTCTGATCTGTTGTTTTCTTTGGCTGATCTTTGAATTCCTTGATGTGCACATACCCTTCAGTGGTGCTCATAGCGATTCATTCAGAGGCTCCAGTCAATTTTACAGAAGGTCTCTCTCTGGCAAGCTGGGCACCTCCTTTAGATATCTCAGACTTGAACACACACATGATCATTCCTCACAGTCATAAATATGGATTCTGTGATGAGGAAGGTACTTTGCATCATTTTTGCATCACTTTATGTCTAGTATTCAAATCTTGGCATCTTGAAGTTTACAATTCAGACATCGTGATGAAAGAAGACCATGCATCTGGGTTCTAGCCCCCATTACAAAGTAAGCTGTGTGTGTATACTGCCCAGCATCCTTCAACTGCTACATGAATTTTATTGAAAGCACCTGGGGTTTGTTGGGGATTTTTGTTTTGTGAAATCCAGACTCTCAGGTGATTCAGATTGATTCCAATAGCCTTTTTCGAGCAGACAGCTATGCTCCTGGGAGTCCAGGAGGGAGGTTCATCTCATAAAAAGGCATCCAATTCAAAGATCCTCCTCTTGCTTTTTTCTTCTGAGTCCCTTTAACCCAGGCAAAATAATCTCACCTAAGGGACCGCCAGAAGAAGTGACATTGAACCCAAATTTCGTCTTCAGTTAATTCTACTTCTCAAATGAAATATGTCAAAAGACATTGGTTTAGTGAAAGAACCAAATCTAGTAGCATGGAAGAAAATGTAGATCAAGTAGCCTTGGTCACATTTTCATCTAGGCATCAATCACCACACAGATCTACAATCTCACACATTGGAAAGTTTCCTTCAGTGATACTGATCACAGCCCATCCATCTTTGCTACTTTCATTCCTATGTGTTCTGCTCAAACTTCACCAAAGGGGGCTCCATTTCTCTGACATGAAAGGCTAGCAACAGAGAAGACTTCCCACACATCTGTCATCCCTCCCTCTCCACACATGACCATCTCTTCTCTTCCTATCATCTAATTCCTCGAGAATGTCTGTTACAAAGATATATGTGTAGTAGGATGCAACTTACGTCCAGCAAGGATGTCTGGAGAACAGAGTATAAGGTATCCCTGTGTACAGGTGGAAATAATAATTTAATGAAAAACTAGGCATAGTGAGTTGAATCTGTGAGCCTCTATCTACTTGTTCTTTTTGTGATTCTTAGAGATATCAGCCAATTTATACCTGATATTTTTGTCTTATGTAACAGAATACACATTAACTCAAGCTTTTATTGAGTGACTACTGCATGCCAGGCATGGGTCTGGGCCTGGAGCCTTAAGGATATAAAATCAAAAACAAAAAAATCTGCTCTAGAAAAGCTTAATGTATGTTGGGAGACGTGATGGAAATGCTCATTTATCTCTTGTATGTGGGTAAATCTTGTGAATGTGTATGAACTTCATTTTCTTTTACCTATTAATATTAAAAGTCACTATTTCAAATGTGTGATTCCCCTGTGCACACAGGGCTGGCATTGTTCACACTGTCCTGTTTTCACTTAATCATGTGTGTGTGTATATTTTTCTGTTTCCTTTCCCATTCCACAGAAAAGGCAAATATAGTCAAGCATCCTCCAGTTGCGATCCTGCCTCTGGGGACCGGTAATGACCTCGCCAGATGCCTCAGATGGGGAGGAGGTAAATATAAAGAATGAGCGAATCAACAGATGAATGCAAAAAATAGAAATGATGAAGTTTGGCTACTCAGGACAGACAGATTTATGAAAGCTCCCATTCAGTGATCTGCCTGAATGAAAAGGATTAGTCCCTTTTCTCAGTCCATTCATAAAAAGCTTTTATTCCCCTTAAAATTGGCTCATATTATGATGGCCCATAAAATTAGCACCAGTGGTGTGTGGAAAACCCACCTGACCATGCCTCTCAGGAGAGTATTGAAGGACAAAAGATCTTTTGAAAAAAATCATATTTCCTTAAAAAGGTATTAAGGCTATTCTACCCATTATGCCAGTTATTAGGACTCAGGCAAGTCCACTGATAGTTTTGACTAAATATTTGGGAAAATGAGATATTTAAAGATTATTTGACAGTTTAAAAAGTTTTACGTAGTCATAGTATGGGGAGGGGGAAGATATTCAGGAAGGGGAGCATGGATGACACCTTGAGTTGATTCAGCCTGACTTAACCGTTGGAATCTACCAGTGAAACATCAAAAAGAATGATTGGAGCTCCTCATATCTGTCTCAGATGGCCAGGAAGGTATACTTAGAGCCTGAAGCTTTAGTACCCTGAGCCAACCAAGTCTTGAAGATGCCCCTATACATTTCCCATTGGAAAAACTATCCTAACTTGCATTGGGGAAGGGAATATTGCCCCAATGAGCGATGAACCAAGTGGGCAAGGGTTATTTTGCATGACAGGAGCATGATAAACAGCAGCTCCCATCTCTGGATGAGTACAGTGGACACTTCTTAATATTCTAACTTGCTTAAGAAATTCATGTGGAGAAGGATGTCTCCATGAGCACTGTGGAAAATGATTGTGTAATTTGGGCAGAATGCTTGATAATACATGTATTTTCATTTCAAGTTTGAGAATTGGTGAGATAATGGAATTGAATTAGCGAGTGCTATAAAGCACTTGGCTTAATCTTGAAGAAACTAAAGAGAAAACCTGTAATCATCTTTGGATTCCCAAAAACAAAACAGACAGCAAATAGAAAACAGCTGACTGTGTGGCCATCAGTCACATTATACTTGTGAGCACTCATGCGTGACTGTGCTTCAGGGGAAAATGGTTTTCTTAATGCAAAGAGGCCGGAGGCATTAGTATCAATGACACATGCCTATGACAGTCACCTTAGCCTTTTAAGGGTCTCGGGTGACTTCTTCTGGGTGTTTGGCATAAGGATGAAGTCACAGGTACTGACCAGATCATTAATATACTTTCTTTTCTTCTTCTTCTGGAAGTCATCTGGCACAGTAGATAGTGTTCTAGATTCAGGAAGACCAGAGTTTGAATCCCTCCTCAGACACTTACTGGCTATGTGACCCTAGGCAAGTCATTTAACTTTCTCAGTCTCAGTATCCTCATCTATAAAAAGGGGATAATAACACCTACTTCAAAGGATTTTTGTGAGAATTGAATGAGATAACATATAAAGAGCCCTTTGAAACTTGAAGCATTGAATAAATGCTAGATATTATCACTAATAATAATACTTTTTCTCAGTATCATTCAGGTATTTGACAATTTCACATTTTATTATCAAGTCCTAAAAACCCCTGAGAACATCTTGGGAATCTGAGTACTCGTGGAGGAGCAGACTTAGCACAGGGCAAAAATACCCTCAAGAGATCAATGCCTGTTTCTGCAGATTCCTTTTCTTATGTTTTATGCTTAGGAAATGATGGAGTTGAGGATAGTGGGGGAAGAGAAGCCAGCCTCATTTGTAGTTTCTCTTGAGCAAGTATGCATTCCTTCCTCCAGCAATGGTTCTGGTATCATGCACGTAAACACTGCATACCTCAGTGAAACGCACTGAGCATATACTGTGTGACATCATACATAGAAGTCTGAGTTTGGGGTCAGCAAATGCTGGATTTAAATCCCATGTCTGACACATTTGGCCTGTGTCAAGGGACTTGAGAAGTCACATGACTGAGCATCTGCCAACCTGATCTGCAGGGAGTCCAAGAATAAAGGGAATCCTTGACAAAGCCATAGGTGTGCAAGGCATTGCCCAACATGTTGGGGATGCACAGACAAAAAGAAAGCATCTCTTGCCTGAAGAGGTTTCCATTTAGCTATGGAGTTCACAGATCAGGGAGCCAACAAGCATTTCTTAAGTGTTTCCCTGAGCTGGCATCCTGCAGCCCTGTTTAGCCTAACTCAAAGTGGCGGGAGGTTTTGCCATGGAAGTAATTTGTTCACAATCTCCTAATGTTCCACCCTGCCTCAGCTTTGTCCTTGACTATGGAGACCTTCAATCCTTCCTATATCATTTTAGGCTCTCTGACTATGCTCTCCTGCTTTCCTGGAATTGGCTCCTGCCTGAAACTGTTTAAGACTAGACTTTGTCCTCATCCTGTGGAACATCATGACTTATTAGCTCCCCAGGCCTCAATTATTCTCACTATTTGCCTTCTCTGCTTCTCCTCATGTACTGCAAAATGGAACCGAGGAAAGCCAAAACACCATTCAAGGCAGGCACTGGAATTATTATTATATTACCTACAATCTCCAGATGGGGAAACTGAGGCAGAGATCAGGGAAATGACTTGCCCAAAGTCTTACAGTTACATCGTGCCAGAGCTGGGATTCAAACCCAGATATTTCCTGCTGCCAGGTCCCCCACAGTTGGTTGCCTTTCCCAGAAGGGTTAGGAGATTTGCTTACCTGTGCTTACCTAGGCGGGAGGCTCATTTCCCTGAATCCAGGGCTCCTTCCACCATATCCCACTGCTTGCTCAAATATAAAATGCTATTCCTTCCCTTATAAATAAACTTCTCAGCACTTTTGGGATAGACAGCCTTAAGAGTCCAGTTATTTGAAAGCTTCATGTTATAAAAGAGTTAGGATAGTTTGGGTTGGTTTTTAACGATGAGAAGAGAACCCAAGAAGGAACTTCTGAACTGTAGCTGAATTTTCTTACAGCATCAGAGATCTTTTAGTCTGTGGTTTTCAAGGTTGCACAGGTTATTTGATGGGGCCAGCACAGGTGTCAGAGAGATATTAATTGATGAGGTTCTACTCTCTCCCACCCCCAGCAACCTGCCTAGGCCTCCATGATCCATGTGTCCATGAAGACATAAGTATGTGCCCTTAGCTAAGGCAGGCCCACCTTTGGCATCCCTTTCCCATCTCCTTGAGCTAAGCAATCATTCTTTGCCTTAGGTTACGAAGGGGAGAGTCTGATGAAAATCCTCAGAGACATTGAGAACAGCTCCCAGATCATGCTGGACCGATGGAAGTTTGAGGTCACTCCAAATGATAAAGATGAAAAAGGAGACCCAGTGCCTTACTCGATCATCAATAACTACTTTTCCATTGGCGTGGTAAGTCTTTTCACTAAGGGCTGTGGTTTGTCTGTGCTGTTGAGCCACTCCCAAGGACGACTGATAGTGTTGGAAAACTTAGAGAAAGAACAAATTTCATCTGCATCTTGTTTTGAATGGCTGCTAGCTGCTCTGCCAGTTCAGGCTTTCTCTTTTGATTGTGTATTTCCCTCTATTCCAAACACTTTCCAGGAGAAGAAGATGAAATTGTGCTCACTGAACAATTTTTGAGCACCTGAACTAACACATTTTAAGAAAAGAAATGGCAGGATATTCAAGGATGGTTTCCAGATAGGAGACAAAAGACCAGGTTTGTGAGAGCAGAACCTGGTTTTTGTTGTTTTAATTTGCATTGAGACCCAGGAGTATTGTATTTGAAAGGACTGATAATTCAATTTTCATGCACATGTACATAAGAACGGACAGAAACATATACATCAATGATGACTACAAGTCTGTGGTTGAGGTCATTTTCCTCTTCTGTGGTTGATTTCACTGGATGAGTTTCATTTTCTCTTTAGGATTCTCATGTTCAAATACGCAAATTGGGCATTGATAAGGACATGGATCTGAATTGGTAGAGAAGTAAGCATTTTCACAGGGGATGTGCTGGGGTGGGGAGGGGATGAGAAGGGGAAGGGAATGAGTATTTATTAAGCATCACCTACTGTGTATGAGGCATTGTGCTAAGTGTTCTACAAACAGAACAACCTATGAGGGAGGGGTCATTATTATCTACATTTTAGCATTGGAGGAACACAGATAATAAGTGCCTGAGGTCAGTTTTGAATTCAGGTCTTCCTAACTTCAATCTTAGCACATCATTCACTGTACTACCCAGCTGCCAAGAGGCAAGTGAGGGTGTGTGTGTGTAATATTTATTGTAAACTCTATTGTAAATTTATTGTGGATACAAAAACAAATCCTTTTATCCACATTACATTTGCCTTAATTATGGTCTAGTATCTAGCACATAGTCTGTTTCCATATCTTCTCTCTCTCTCTCCCTTCATATTTAATGAGACACAATTTAGGGCATCAGTCTTGTTAGGATTCAAGCCTTATCACCTGTGTGCAAACCCTGTCCTGGGCATGGGGAGGAAGGAAGGAAGGAAGGATGGATGGATGAATAGATGGATAGATGGATGGATGGAAGGATGGATGATAGATTTAAGTTGGGCTCTTATACTCCATGAATGGACACAGACCAAATGAATAGTTAGTATGACTTTAGTTCCAGCCCATAGTTCTTACTGGTCACTAGACTTTATGCAAGTCATTTTTTCCCTCATTGGCCCAGATTGTTTTCTAAGAAAAATAGGAAAACCGAAGCAAACCTATTGGCACAATGATTACCCCCAATAGCATAGGCAACATTCCCCAGCCATGCCCCATCCCTACCCTCTTCTCACCAATGAAAAGAAGCAAATACTTTTCTCTGCCCTTTTCTGCAGTTAACCTCTATTGTTACAGTCACACATAATTTCATGTTTGGGGTGGTATTCCTTCTGTTCATACTCTGAAGATCTTTGTGTATTGTTTCAGTCCAACGTATTGACCTTGGAATCAGACTCATGTCTTCCCATGTTACTCTTGGTGTATCATCATCTACCACAGTTTGTTTAGCCATTACTAAATTGACAGGAACCTACTTGGATGCCATTTCTTTGCTAACAGACACACAAAATGCTACTCTGTGTGTGTGTGTGTGTGTGCTTATAGTTCTTCTTGAGGTAAATGTTGAGTAGTGGCTTATAGAAAAGAACCTTTATTAGTCACAATACCATTCTGAAGCACTTTCCAAAATCCCAGCTCCCTCTGGACTCTTTATTTTCAGCTTCCTTTCCAAATCCCATCAACTCTTTCCATTTTTTTTGGTCATCTTTAAAAGTGTTGTTATCTTTATTGTTCTCCAGCTATTGGAGTTTGGGAACACTGATTCTTGCCTTTGCTAAGAAATTGCAATTCTTTGGAGAACTATTTATTCATAAGTTTTGACAGCTTATCCATTGGGGAATGAATGAATGAATGAATGAGAATATGTTTATGGAGTGCTTATTGTGTTCCAAGCACTATATTAGGTGGAGATATATTTACAATAAGGGAAACATCTCCTGCTCTCTGGGAACTCACACTTTAACTTGGGATACAACCATAAGTGAGAGTTTAGCTGGGGAGCAGATGCAAATACCTGGACATCCTAAAAAAGTGAATGACAGAGCAAATGACCAGGCCCAGAAGTCCTTAGGGCTTGTCAGAAGACTAGATGAGAGGAACTTGGGACACTGTGGGATACAGAATCTGGGTAGATAGTAAGTCCTGAAGAATTTTAGGATGCAGGATTTTAGGCAAGGCTGGTGTTAAGGCCTGGGTATCTTCCATCTCACTAGAAGGATTAGATCTGATGACCCCTAACTTTTCTAAGTATGACCAGACATGTTGTTCTCCCATCTTGTGGTATTTGGACTACCTGGACATCAGGAGAGTAAGTGAAGGAAATGGGGGAGGGCACTCTTCCATTTCTGCAATGGGTCTGGGAAGACTTGGGGATCAGGGAAGAGGTCAAAGTGAAGGGCAGGTCTTGGTGTGAAATATTTGTATTAGTTGCCTATAGATCTTGAATATCAGATGCTTTTCCGAGACACTTGATGCAGGCACTTTTTCCCCACTCAGTAGCTTTCTTTTTTATCAAATGTTCATTAATTTTGTTTGCACAAGTTTTGTTTATTTGTTGAAATTAACTTGTGTTTCTCTTGATGAATAAATTAATAAATGTTTAGCATGTGTCTGTATCAGGTGAGAGGGTTGTCATAGGGTGGCCAGAGGATCTGCCTGGGAGCCAGGAATATGTAATTTCAGGTTCTTCCTCTGATAAAGCCTTGGGAAATCACTTAAACTTTCAGTGGTCCGGGTCAGTTTAAAAGACTCTGGTTGTTTTCTCCCTCAGATATTTTCTCATCTTGGAGTTTTCCAGGCCAATGAAATCAAAATTCTCACCTCTATGTATGTTGCAAGATGCTGGAGACACAAAAAAAGAAATTTAAACAGCTCCTCTCATGAGCTGGTTTTTGGTTTTAATTCCTTGTTTGGTTAAAAATTCTCCCCTTGCTGATATGCGTGTGTATATATGTGATATGTGTATATATGTGTATGTGCATATATATATGCATGTGTATACATTATATATATGTATGTATTTGTGTATATAGCTCTGCTTATTCACTTCTTTTTGGGAGGGTAATAATTTATAATCATAGTTAGCATTTATATAGCATGAACGGCACTTTTATTTTTGAGAACCATTTGGAATGTATGGGACTGGGTATATTTTGGTTGTTGGGTCATTTCAGTTCTCTTCAACTCTTCCTGACCCCTTTTGGGGTTTACTTGGCAAAGATGCTGGAACAGTTGGACATTTCTTTCACCAATTTGGGTATATTATGCTTTTCTAAACATGTCTGTTTTTATTATTATGTATGCTATTATCATCATCATAGTCAATATCAGCCTGCCTTCAGTGGTTTTCATTTCAAGACTATATCAGCAAATGCCAGTTTTCAGGATGCACTGATATGTATAGAAAATGCCTAGAAATTCATAAAAAAAATCTTCTATGACATAGGGTGAAGCCCCTATTACTATACTTCTGGGATAACAGATAAGAGTCACACGGTATAGACAGACACTGCTGGATTGAGATTTGAGTTATTGGAGGGAGTAATTATATTGATCAAATCACAAATTCATTAATTAATCAAAGCAATTAATGCCTTATATAAGACCTTCTGAAGTGATCTAATTAATAAGGGATTATTTAAAAGTAATGCTATTTTAAGTTACTTAAACCTTCCCTAACAATCTGAAAACTTAATAAGCTATTCTCCTCTGCCTCCCACTGACTACAAGTTGTCTACAAATAAGTGTGAAGTGCCTCGGTCTTTCCTAAATTATTTTTATGTCTTTTGTACTTGCGTTGCCTAGATTTCCCATGACATCTTACATGTTGCCTCCTCCCAGTGACTTGTCCCCTCCCCTAGGATCCCTTTTATACTTTCTTTAAAAAATATATTTATTCTGAATTTTCAACATTCACCTCCATAAAATCCTGAATTTCAAAATCTCTCCCCATCTACCTCCCAACCCCAGTACAGTGCACACCCTGATCACCCCTTCCTCCAATCTGCCCTCCTCTCCATCACCCTAATCTCGCCTCTCCCTCCCCTCTACCCTCCTGTAGGGCAAGACAGACCTCCATAGCCTACTGTCTATATATCCTACTTCCCAGCTGCATGTAAAAGCAATTCTCAATGTTCATTTTTAAAGCTTTGAGTTCCACACTGTCTCCCTTCACCTCTCCTGACTGACTCCCATTGAGAAGGCAAACAACTCAGCAAAAGCTACACATGTGTAGTCATGTAAAACACTTCCACAACAGTCATGTTGTAAAAGACTAACTATGTTTCCCTCTATCCTGTCCCACCCTCCATTTATTCTATTCTTTCCTCTGACTTGTCCCTCTACTGAAGAGTTTGCTTCTGATTACCTCGTTCTCCACTGCTTTCCTGTAGGGTAAGATAAACTTCCATACCCAGTTGAGTGTGTTTTATTCTGTCCTGAAGCCAAATCCAATGTAAGGAAGGCTCACTTATTCCCTCTCACCTTCCCTTTCTTCTCCTCCATTGTAAAAGCTCTTTCTTGCCTCTTTTATGTGAAGTGATTTGCTACATTCTACCTCTCCCTTTTTCTTTCTCCTAGTACATTCCTCTCAACACATAATTTTCTTTTTTAGATAACATCCCTTCATATTCAGCTCACCCCCTGTTCTCTGTCTGTCTCTGTCTCTTTCTCTCTCTGTCTCTCTGCCTCTGTGTCTCTCTCTGTGTCTCTCTCTTTCTTTCCATATATATGTATATATATATATATGTATATACAAATATATGTGTGTATACATATATGTGTGTGTGTGTATATATATATATATATATATATATATATATATATATATATATATATATATATATATACATATGTGTGTGTGTGTGTATAGATTTCCTCCAACTATCCTATACTGGGAAAGTTCTCATGAGTTACAAATATCATCTTTCCATGTAAACAGTTCAATGTTAATAAGTCCCTTATTGTTTCTCCTTTCTGTTAAATTTTCATGTTTCTCTTGATTCTTGTATTTGAAAGTCAAATTTTCTATTCAGTTCTAGTCTTTTCAACAGGAATGCTTGAAAATCCTCTATTTCATTGAAGTTCCATTTTTTTTCCCTTGAAGTATGATACTCAGTCTTGCTGGATAGGTGATTCTTGGTTCTAATATCATTGCCTTTGACCTCTGGAATATCATATTCCAAGCCCTGCAATCTCTTAGTGTAGAAGCTGCTAGAGCTTCTGTTGTCCTGATGGTGTTTCCACAATACTTGAATCCTTTCTTTCTGACTGCCTATGGTATTTTCTTCTTGACCTGGGAACTCTGAAATTTGGCTACAATATTCCTACAAGTGTTCTTTTTAGGATCTCTTTCAGGACATGATGAGTGGCTTCTTTCCATTTCTATTTTGCCCACTGGTTCTAGGTTATTAGGTAAGTTTTCCTTGATAATTTTTGTAAGGTGATGTCTAGGCTTTTTTTTTTTTGATCATGGTTTTCAGGTAAATTATCCATCCTGGATGCATTTTCTAGGTCAGTTGTTTTTCTGGTGAGATATTTTACATTGTCTTCTATTTTTCATTCTTTTAGTTTTGTTTTATAATTTCTTGATTTCTCATAAAATCATTAGCTTCTACTTGCTCCATTCTAACGTTTAAAAAATTATTTTCTTCTGTGACTTTTGGACCTCTTTTTTCCATTTATCCAGTCATACTTTTTAAGGCATTCTTCTACTTGTTGGCTTTTTGGACCTCTTTTGCCCTTTGGGTTGGTCTAATTTTAAAAGTGTTATTTTCTTCAGCATTTTGGCAGGTTGCTTTAGCAAGCTGTTGACTGATTTTTCATGATTTTCTTGCATCACTCTCATTTCTCTTCCCAATTTTTCCTCTACTTCTCTTACTTGATTTTCAAAATCCTTTTTGAACTTTTCCATAGCCTAAGACTGATTCATATTCTTTTCATGGAGGCTTTGGATGCAGGAGCTTTGACTTTGTGTTCTTCTGGTTGTATGTTTCGATCTTCCTCATCAACAATAAAATAAGAAAATACCTCTTCATAGAGAAAGTAAGAATCTATAGTCTATTTCTTCTCCAACCCCACCCCCCCAACCATTTGGCTCATTTTCCCAGCCATTTACTTGACGTTTGAGCTCTTTGTTAAATGGAATGCTCCAGAAGCAGCTGTAGCTTCAGCAGTGGCTACCACTATCCTGGGGCTGGACCTGGACCAGGTTCCCCTCTCAGCAAGGTGAGATTTTATCCCAATAACCTTTGAAACTTTACTGGTATCTTGGGGCATAAGTTTGAGCTAGCACCACCAGCTTCAGGATGAAGGAAATTCCATGAAAAGGTCCATTTTTGTTTACTTTGTTTTGCTTTGGCAACTTCCCCTCCTAGAGCCTCATTATTCAGAAATGCCCTTATATAATCTATCTTTTTATTATTCCAAAGTTTATGATAAAATGAACTTCACCTCAACTACAAAGTGGTCAGCAGGTAGTTAGAGATAGATAAAAATGTAAAGTTAGAGAGCTGAAACTGCCTAAATGTTCAAAATTTTCCTTTTGGGTACTCAGAAGTATTGTGATTTTACTGTTAAATTTTTTGTCTAATATGAATACTTGAAAGTAGAAGAGGAGGGAACCAAAGGATGTGAGGGACCATTACATTTCTTAAAGTCTTAAAAAATGAGCTAATTATTCTAACAATATATTTCAAATAACTAAAGTAGAAATAGCTTTGAAAGTTATCTCAGTCTCCCTTCATCATACCATCTCCCATCTTTTTTGCCCCTTACTGGGATAAAACACTATTCATAGACTAGAGTTCTTCCCACAGCAATAAATTTCTTAAATGGAACAGCAATAGCCAACCTTAATATATCTAAATAAATGTATTTCATTTATTTACTTAACTGTGTATGTATATATGTGAAATTAATTGTGGGATTAAAGTATAACATACTAAGTAGAGGTCTAGGAAGGAAGAAATTGGAAGGAAGAGGGAAAGAAGGGTAGGAGAGAGGGCTTATTAATAATTTCCTATGTGCCAGGCATTGTGCTAAGTGCTGGAATTATGAATTCCAGAACAAAAAGAAAGGTAGTCCCTGGCTTCAAGGAGCTTACATTCTGATGGTTGAAGACAACACACATAAGGAGCCAGAAAAGCAGTGGTAGGAGTAGGAATTGGCGAACAGAAGAGGTACCTGGTGTTTGAAGTGCAGGCAGGAGCAGGGCTGGGAGCAGAGCCAGGTGCAGAGCCCTAGCAGGCTGGCCTGAGCCCCTCCACAAAATGGAGGCTCCAGGAAGAACATGCCACTGGGAGGTGGGGATGGACCTTACAGGGAGATGTTCCAGGATGAGCAGGGATGGTAGGGTCCTCACAGGCCAGCAGATCCAGCTAGTTTCAGATCAAGAACTCTGACTACAACATCTTCTTACAGTGGCCATCCAGTCTTTGCTTTAAGACTTTGGGGAGTGTGTGTGTGTGTGTGTGTGATGCTAGTGGGGTACTCTCACTAGCTTTCACAGTATTGAGTAGTGGAAAATATATTTTATAAAGGACTAGAAGGAAGAGTCTAGGTTGCAAATGACTTTAAGTTATTAACAGGGGGCTTTAGATTTGATCCTGGGGATAAGCAGGAGCCACTGGAGCTCATTCATAGACAGTTGCTGAGTTCAATTGGAATTGGGTCAGACAATATTAGCATCCTCAATATCACCACTCCCATGCTCTCCTCTCTCCCCCTTGTCCTTTTCCATGGTGTGTCCCCAGTTCTTGGGACACATTTTTTATCTTCATTAGCTTCTGAAACACTTCTCTTCCTGAACATAGTCAATGTGTCCTAAAGACCACCTAGATCCTTACTGGACTCTGCATGGTCAAATGCCTTTCTCCCTTCCCAATCTCTCCATCAGTCTTGATTTGGTCTTTCCAAAAGATAGCTGATATTTTTAAAGTACTTTATGATTTACAAATCACTTTATGTTTATCATCTCTTGTGAACCTTATAATAATCCTTCAAGATAGTTTTTCTGTTATTATCCCCATTTTACAGAGGGGGAAACTGAAAAAGTCACATAGCTAATAAATGCTGAAAATGGTTTAAAAATTTGGATCCCCCTGACTGAGTCCATCAGTCTCCATTTGCCCATGTTATCACTAAGAACCCTTCTGATTCTATTTTATATTTTAATTTTCTCTATACCGAGTACATGAGCTTACTTGTGTCATTTTGCAGATAAATGTAACAAATCAAATACTGAACTTGGTGTTAGGAAACCTGAATATTTACCTTCTTTGAGACATATTAGCTGTGGAACCCCTCACAGACTCGATATACTTCTCTTTAAAATGAGAGTGACAGCACCTATCTTCTATGATTGTTTTGAGCATTAAATGATTTATATAACACTTGTATATTATATAAAATAGTATGTTATTAATATATTATCTATAATTAATAAATTATATATTGTAAATATATATAATTATATAACAAATTATATACTTTATTTTTAACATAATAGGTTAATATTTATGTACATTACAAACAATAAATTCTATGGAGGTGTCCTCCTCATCATCATCATTATCATCTGCCATATCCCTAGTTCTGAGCACCCCGGCCTACACTTGGTGAGTGGTTCACAGCTGTTTGCCATATTAAAAAGTTGAAAGGTCTGCCTCCTCTCAATTTTGGAGAAATCCCAGTGTGAGAAATCCTACCTCTATCACAAAAAACACCAAAAAACCATGATCTTAGTTGAAAGGTGAAAGGAAATAGGCCCCACAGGCAAGGACAAAGGATTTGGCAATTTTACACACGATTTGGACTGAGAAATGCTAAATCCCAATTTAGTCAGACACTCATTGAACGTTTATTAGATACCTACTACATGCCAGTCACTTTGCTAGACACTGGGCATACAAAAAGCCAAAAGATAGCCCCTACCCTTGAGGAGGTCACCATGGCCAAATCCCTGTGACTGCAGGGCAGGATGTTTCTTTCCACCATGGCACTATGTCTCTTCTTTCTTATGTTAAAATAGATTTAATTGAAAAAGAAAGGATCCAAATACCCAAAGGGCCAGGGGTTGCTGCACCACCTACATGACCCTTTTCCCTGAGTCTGTGGACATGCTGTCGTAGTACATTCTTGTGTTCTCCATGTCTTGGGGTGGATGCTGGCATTATTTGGACAGAGAGGGAATTCCACATCATTTTCCTTTTGTCTTCTATCACTGTTCTCCCAGAGCCCAGCACAGTACCTATTTTGTAGGAGATCGTATCTTTTGATGTCTTCTGATTCGTGCATAAATTGGATTTAAGTGAGGCATTTAAGTTGTCAGCCTCACTCTATCCTCCAGAGTCATCATAGTCCAGTTGCAAAACAGAGTCCAGAAGACTGACGATGGCTCAGGATGCAGTGGATGACCTTGACATCTTAGTTGTCCACCCAAGCTCTAAGCGTTCCATATAGCCTCCTTCAACTGCTTTCATGGCTGTTGGAATAAATTGTTCTCAATTGCCCATTCCACTAGATGAAGTCTTCACATGCTTTGGGTAGACACCCCCCTAATTCACCAATGGGTTTGAGACCCCTTGCTTATCTTCAACCTGGTTTGACCTGTCTGCTGAAACGGTTTACCGGGGTATGGCCACTACACATGCTGCAGCTTCTTGGAGCCACAGATGAGAGGTAGAACAGATGGACACCAAAGGTGGAAAGAGCCAAGAAAGGGGCTCAACAGCCATCACTGATCCTCCCTGAACACACCCTATACCCCCACCAGATCATACTGTAGAATCAAGGGATCATGGATTCATTGCTGGAAGGAGGCCATTGTATCTAACTTCTCATTGTACAAATCCAGAAACTGAGGTTTGAAGGAGTTACATGACCTAGCTATGATCACACAGCTAGTGTAGCAAATGTGATTTGAACTTGAACTAGGTCATCTTGACTTCAAGTCTGGCAGTGTCTACTGCATGACTCTGCCTCTCAATATTTAATCAATAAAAGGATATTTTTTCCTTACTTCCAAAATACTGGAACATATTTCAATTGTCAGCCCTACCTATGGTCCTTATCTGAAGGGTAAACGATAGGTTTATTAATGCTGAGAACTGGTATTTCCAAGGTCAAAGCCTAAGAAAGGCATCTACTGACAATGTCTATCCACTATAGAAAGTCCAAACACCCCATCACCAATGTATTGCCTTTATCAGCTATCCACTGTGAATCAGTGAGTGCTATTGGTACCAAGGGAACTTTGGGCAAAAGTAAGAACCCAGGAGTGAGGGACTGATGGACTTGCTGGGTGTGTGTGTTTGTGTGTGTGTGTGTTTGTGTGTGTGTGTGTGTATTGATTGGCCTTTTACACAGCAAGCAAGCTAGTGATGCATTCATTCTGATGCTAATAGAAAATAAAATCTTTTTCAAGAGTCTTTAACTCTATAATTGCTTCTAGGAAGTCTCTGTGGAGCCTGTGATCCCAGCTCCCTCCCAATCCTTTAATTGGCATACCAGGGCATTATAAAGCAAGTGTAAAAACATCTGTATTCTCTTTCTGTGTGAATTTCTACAAGAGAAAATGATCAGACTGATTTGGAGACAAATTACAACAACTGGAAAGTCAGGACATGGTTTCCAATATAATAAATGTAATCAGTTGTGGGGGGTTTTTTTGGTTTTTTTTTAAATAAGCAAACCCAATTCTTGTTGCCAGTAACAATAAACTCCTTTCCTATTAAGCAAATGTATTGACTAGGGTATTTGTTAAAGAACAGTCACTCTTCCCTGACCCATTGTCCTCAACAGCACAGCTCCTTTGCCTATGGCTGTACCCCTCCAAGTAATACTGGACTTGTTCATGTCAATAGATATCTGCTCTTAGCAAAACAGTGCTCCTGTGAGACATACAAGTACTCATGTCAGGCTGCTTCTGTTTTCCCTACGTGGAGGATTGATTTTGTAGCAGCTGTTAATCATCCCAGTAAGTTCCAATTTGGACACTCTTCAGTAGAGAAGTCAGCACTGTGAGCATACGCAAGTAAAGCCAGGAGAATTTCAAATGCTTCTGGAAATGTCCCCCAGCTTGTGGAAAATGGATCCAGAAACAAATTAGCATTACACACTGTGGAGTACATGGAAGCCAAAGTGGAAAAGCAGGCCTGATTCATACTGAAGCCTCTAATGAATAGGAAGTCCATTGGTTTCCAGTGGGGCTCCCCAGGAAATGATCAGCACGATGTCAGCAGGCTAGCTGACAAAGTCAGGTGGACATTTATGCCTTCATATAGATTGTCATCCAAATGCACTATCAAGGAGAGATTTGCATGATTGTGATTTAATATCCTTCAGCACTAGTCAGTCACTAAAAGCCTGTTACTCTGCCATTTCAGGGAAAAATATGACTCCTTAATTCTGGCCACCATAAATTGTAAGTTATGGGTCTGGATTGCTCTCCATGTCACCTTGTTACTCAGTTTTATCTTGTATGACAACACTCATTCTTTACTCAAGAACACTACCGACTTGAAGAGGTAGTCCAATCAAGAGTTAATGCTAGTATCCCTCAAAAAATGGAGTTTTGAAGTAGCCTCCAGTCAATAGGGTCGAACACAGGCTGGGATCAAAGTTGTTGGCCTGTCTGCCATCTTGCTCTCTCCTCTTTGATCAGGCTATTCCAGCCCTGGAGCTCTTTGCTTTGTTACAAGCGCTATGTATTTTTAAATTCTCCCACCTGTCCTATTCCTTAGATCTAAATTTGTCTTGACCAGATGGTGACAGTGTTCTAGAAATTATGCTGAGTAAGTTGAGCCTTGGTGCTGATTTTATATAATGCAACACCTAGAGACATCCCAGCCTCTTCAGTACAAACTGTGCATCTAAATGAAGCCTTGGAACTTCTCTTGAATAACCAAATATTAAAGTAGCATCTGAGTGCCCAGAGGAGAAAGTGTTCATGCTTGAAAACTGAGTTTGCCAATGGTGACCCTTCTTATCTTCTGACAAAGGGACTCACAGAGTGATATTAACC
This sequence comes from Bettongia penicillata ogilbyi, assembly GCA_023548195.1. Classification (NCBI taxonomy): domain Eukaryota; kingdom Metazoa; phylum Chordata; class Mammalia; order Diprotodontia; family Potoroidae; genus Bettongia; species Bettongia penicillata. The sequence continues at coordinate 931,116 of JAJHZJ010000812.1, forward strand.
CTGTACTTGAGAGAAAGGGTCTTTTGGAAAGGGAAACATCTGTCCATCTTGATGTTACAGGCTAACTGTGAAGTGACTCACTTGCTCCCTGGAAGAAGGAAATGTTCACCCCTACAAGGTGAATCTTCTACCAGGGAAAAATCACTGGCTTCAAGTATAGGCTAACATTGCCTCCTAGAAGAAGTGGGAATTTATGACCCACATTCCACCATAGAAATCACCCAGTTGCATTCTTTTGCAGTTACTTGGGGGAGATATTCTAGCAGGAATTCATCGTTCTTATTAGGGAAAAATAGTCTTATCATCATTCACTGAAAAAAATCTTTATCTTTTCCCCAAAGTTTTAAACAGAAAAGAAAAGAAGTTATCTTTAGTGAAGCATTTATTGACAGGGAATTGGTATCCTGTGTGCTGGTTCCTCTCCCTACCTCCTCCACCAACCAGAAAGACCCTCTCAAGAGAACTGAGTCATAAGACAAACCATATTTCACGCTGGACATATTTTACTATTCTGAAAGCTGATCATATTCTCAATCAGCAACTGGACTAGGTGACATTTTTGCTATTGTCTTTCAACAGTCTGACTTATTTTTCCCCCTACCTAGCTCTTTTTAAATTGAATTTCACTTTCACAAGTTGTCACCTGTGAAAGGTGACAAGAGATTTCAGTTGCTAATCATATTGTCCTGACTTTGAGAAAGTCAGAATGGGATATCCAATCAACAGCATTCTCCAAGATTGCATTTGAGGAATGAAGTGAAAATAGAATAAAATTATACTCATTTTAATAAGAAATAATCCCACTTAGAATCATTTCTGGGGTTTTGCAAACATAATTATTAACAATTATATTTTAATCAGATTTGATCTCATTTAACTGTATTAAGCTGACTTAAATACTGAGTAGGATGCATGGAGTGGAATTTTTTTTCCTTTTCATTTTGATATTTGAGTCATTTAAGCAGGCTTGACTGCCAGTTCTCTTGCCTCACATCTGATCACAGGAGCTATCACTCTAATGGTAAAGGAAGAAACAGTCTTTCAAAATATTCATTACAAGATGAAAGAAAAGCCTACAATTAAGAGTTAAAGAACTTTTACTTCTGGACATCTGGACAAAAACCAAACATGACTTTTTAAATGTGTCTGTATATTTTTAAATCATTGAAAATTGGAAATAATATATGGCAAAGTATAGATGATGGATTGTCAATGTCGCTAAAAGGTGTTAGGAAATGGCAGCCCCTCATTCAACAGAATCTTCCAAAAGAGGTTAGATGCCAACCTGGTGTGGCTAGAATTCTGTTCCAGACAAGGAAAGGGGGATATAACTATCCTTGAAGTTCCCAGGAATTCCATGATTTTACCAGTTATGAATTCCATTCTCTACCTTGTCCAAGTGCAGTATACTGGTTTCATTGTCAGGGACCATGTCCCAATGAAACTCACCAAATATGGCAGCCATGAGTAAATCAGAGTGATTACTATGTATCGGGTATTGAAGTTAGACAAAAATGAGACAAGCCCTACACTCAAGGGGGGTTACACTCTTTGTGGGAAAAAAACATATATGCAAATAAACCTAAAATATATTCAAATTAAACACAAATTATTTTGGGAAGGTTATGGGTATGAATAGTTTGAGGCAGGGGGAGATGCAGAAAGGCATTATGTAGGAGGAAACACTTAAGCTGAACCTTGAAGGAAATTAGGGAAATTTGAAAATAAGAGCATACCCACAAAACCTGTAAGTGCAGCACCCGCTCAGATGCTCTGAGTGTCAATGGGAACTAAGAGTCTTCCTGAAGACATAATTAATCTGCGCCAGGGATCAGAACAGCTCCTTAGGTAAATGAAACTAAATCAGCTGTGTGCTCTGTAATTAACTTACAACTCTATTAGCCCAAGTGCAATATTATTCATTAGACTGGCAAGGAGGCATTCTTTTCTCCAAGAAAGTCCTAATTTGCTAAGTAATGATTAACAATTCATCACCATACCTGATTTACATTATCATAACATGATTGTGGTTCATTTCTTTCTCGGGCAGTTTACTCATCTAGTTCTGAGGGCTGATGTAAATGTGCATTCATAGCAGTGGCTTTGCACCCTGTGAAATCCTAGCATCAAGAATTGTAGACTTCTAAATTTCCCAAGCTATAGCAGGTTTACTCTCAAATTGTCAGGATGCACGAACAAGTCAGTCCACTGGACCAACCCTGTGTTACAGTCATAGTGGCTCATCTACACAAGCTGCTCTCTCCTTTTTGATGAGTTTTCTACCCTTTCTCTTTCACAACCCTACACCGTCATGGCTCTCCTACCTTTTCTTTGGTGGTTTCTTCCTTCTGTCCCATACCATGAAGATTCCTCAAGGTGTATCCAAAGTCCTCTTCTCTGCCTCACTCCCTCCTTTGGAAACCTCACCTACACCCATGCTTTAACTTATCAACTTCATGTAGGTGACTGGAACTCTTTCTCCATCGCGCTGCCTGCTTAGATATCTCTCAGATTTCCTAGGACTCCGAATGTTCCCTTAGCACTATATTTAAAGTGAATAAGTATTATTTATATACATATCTACTTCTTGAGGGCAAGGAGATATATCTCATTCCTTAATTTTAATAGGTTATTACATTCAGTTCTGGTGCCACAGAATCAGAGAATCATGGCATTTCTGAGCTACATGGGCTTTCAGTGATCCTCTAGTCCAACTCATATACAGAGGCAGTCCCCATGATAATACCCCAACAAATGTTTGTCCAGTTTCCGATTAGTTACCTCCATAGAGAGGGAAATCACCACCTCTGGAGACTGACCATCCCACCTTCAGAAAGATTCAGAGTGTAGAGAGACAAGGAACTGGGTGCTCCAGGAAGAATGATCCTACGATGGGCAAAGCCTTTGTTTTGGCCACATAAGGATTGGTTAAAGAATCTGGGGGTATTTAAATAAAAGAAAGGAAGACTCAGGAGAAAAGTGACCTTTGTCCTCAAGCATCTGAAGGACTGTCATGTGGATGAGACAAGATTGACTTTGTTTGGCTCCAAAAGGCAGAGCCTTGAGTGGTGGGTGGCAGTTACAAAGTGGCTCCTTCTGATCTCATGTTCTGAAACATCAAACCAACATCTTCAACAACAAACAGCTGCCCTAAATAACAGTGACACCTAGCCCAGCATGGAATGGTCCACCTGAGAACTTGGGAAGGATTACAGATTTCAGGGAACCTGCTGTGTGCCAGGGACTTTGCAAGTTGCTACATGCTTTAGAATCTCACTTGAGACTTAGAACAACCCTGCAAAGTAAAGACTGTGTCTTCATTTCATTGTGTGGCAAAGCAAGGCAAACGGAGGTTAAACAGCTTGCCCAGTGTTGCCCAGCTAGCAAGTGGCCAGATCTGAACTCAGGTCTTCTTGACTCCAAGCACATTCTCACTCCAGCTACCTTTGATGGTTTTTCCCAAATGGAGTTATTTAAGCAGAGATTGGTGGCTACTTTTTGGAAATGTTATGGAATTCTGTGGTGAGGAAAGAGCAGGGCTTCTGAATCTTCTCTCTTATGAACTACTCTGAGTCCAGTGAAGCAGAAAGTGAAATAAAATAAACAGGGTTAGGAAGGAAAACAGCGATATTAAAAGATAGTCTACATACATATGTATGTAAAAGTTACCCCCTAGGTCCCCCTTTAACCCCCTTGGCATGAGATGATTTTGAGGCTCTCTCTGTTTCTGTGATCCTGTGACCCTGTACCCTAACGCTCAGAAGAGCCATTCACTCATAAGAGTGTTTCATGAGTGTGGTTGAACTGAAAAAATGTTAGCATGTGAAAAAGGCAAGACAGTGAATTCAGGACAATAGCGAAGGAACCAGGAGGCAGGTGGAAGAGGTGATTCCTGGTGATTCAGGTTCAGACTCACAGAGGCAGATCTGTGAGTATGAGACGTTACATATGTGCCCTAGCAGTTCTACCTGAGTGGAGTCATGATGCCCCAAGGAGGGATGGGCTCAAATAGGAAAGGAGCCACTATGTTATAGCATTGAGAGTTTATATAAGCTTATTCTCTGATCTGAAATGTTTAAAGGAACAGTGCATGAAGGAGTTCAGAGTAGATGAGAGGAGTTCAGCAAGTCAGATTTGATCCAGGAGGGATGAGCCATAAACTCCTTGAGAGCAGGTGTTATTTCGCTATGTTTATTTATATCTCCAGTGCCAAGCATGGTGCTTAGCATATAGCAGATGCTTAAGAATACTTCTGGATTCTTTGACCAATAAAGAAAATAAATAAATGGGTATGTCATTTTAGGCAGCTCAGTGGTATAAGTAGAGCACTGATACTGCAAACAAGAAGACCTAAGTTCAAATCCAGCCTCTGACATTTATTAGTTGTATGACCCTGGACATGTCACTTAGCCCTGTTTGCCTCAATTTTTCATCTGTAAAATGACCTGGAGAAGGAAATGGCCAACCATTCCAGTATTTTTGCCAGAAAGGGTTGGAAAGAATTGGACATGACTAAGAAACTGGACAGTAACCACAATGCCATTTAAATCAAATTGCTAGCACATATATGCATATGCCTTAACAACTCATTCTAGCTTACATATTCCCAGAAAGAGTCCCATCTGAATAATTTTTAATTATTTTGAATTCTTATTTTTTATTCAGATTTTAGTTTTTTATTTTAATTTTTCCTCCATACTCAGTATAAGGTCCTGCCACATATTCAAGGTTTATTGAACATTTGTTAAGTGCATGAAATTGAGCCAACAATTTATTATGCATCAATCTTGGGTGGTGTAATCTGCCTTGTTTACTCTAGGGGATGGGAAACAACATTTAGTGCAGATCCTAAACTCAAAAAGCTTCTAATTTAGTCATGAAGCCGAGATGAAAACGACGTAGGCAGAAGAAAGGACAACACAAAATAATTGGTTGGTTGGTTGTTGTCCATTCGGAAAGAACCAAAATGACATCACTATATTAGGGTCAAGGTAGAGGGGGTCCAATCATGGCACACTAATACAAGCATGAAAGACTTGATCACAACTCGGGCACACATGGTCCACGTGAACATCTGGAGTGGAGATGGCTCTAAATACATGCATCTCATGTTTCTTCTGACCTACTGCAATTATGCTTTAGTCCTAGATCACAGAACCATCTTTGATGCTGGGCACTACCATACCAGTGTCTCCTGTGTCTCATAGTTGATACCAAAGTTCTTCAGAGAGACTTTGAGAGTGTCCTTGTATCACTTTTGCTGACCTTTATGTGAGAGCTTGCTTCATGTGAGTTCTCTGTAAAATAGTCTTGTAGACAAATATCTTTGGGATTTGAACAACTTGGCCAGCCCATCTGAGTTGTACTCTCTCTGCAGTTGTTTGTGATCATCCTTCATTGCCAAAGAAGACCAGGCCATCAGAGCAATGATGATATGACTTGCACTTGACTTTATTTTGATGAAGGAGGACTGTACAAGTTCACCAGCCTCACTTGAATTCTTGGCAGTTCAGGTCAAGAAAAGACCTCAGTGTCTGATACTTTATACTGCCAGATGACCTTGAGAATCGTCGTGAGACAGTTCAAATGGAAGCGGTTCAGTTTCCTGGCATGGCACCGGTAGACTGTCCATGTTTTGCAGGCATACAACGATGAGGTCAACGCAGTGGCTCTGTAGATCTTCAGTTTGGTAGTCAGTCTAATACCTCTTTTCTCCCTCACTTTCCTGAGCCTCCCAAACACTGAGTTAGCTCTGACCCTGTGTGTGTCAATCTCTTTATCTGTTTTAAAGATATAAATTGTATGTGAACAGTCAATATTCCCAGTAAAAGCAGTCGCAGCCCTAGAAGAAAGCAGAAAACTAAAAGAAAAGGAGTAAATAGAAAACAGAAAGAAGCACAAAGAGATCTTTGAAAGGAAACAAAGAGAAGGAGTGGAAGGAGCCTGGAAGAGATTGATGCCCCTTACTCATTAATGTTCCATAGTCTATCCTCTTGGGGCCTCAGTTTTCTTATTTGTGAAAGGAAGTTGGGTCCACATGGTCTTCAAAGTATGCTCCAATTTAAGTGTGTGTGTGTGTGTGTGTGAGAGAGAGAGAGAGAGAGAAAGAGAGAGAGAGAGAGAGAGAGAGAGAGAGAGAGAGAGAGAGAGAGGGAGAGAGAGAGAGAGAGATACAGATTGACCATAAGCTCTGGAGGGCAAGGATTGTTCCCTTTTGTCTTTGTATACCAGATATTGAACATGCTGCTTGGAATACAGTAAGTAGTTAATAAATACTTGTTGATTGATTGTGATTGCTAATCTAATGGGAATGAGGGAATGTGAGAATGTTCTGAAAAATTAGACATAAAAAAAGAAGCTTGGCATCAGAAAGAGGTAGCATCTGACAGTAGAAATAGAAGTGGGAGGGAGTGAGGTGGGTGGGGGGGGGCAGAACTGACATTTGGGAGAGCGCCTAGAAAGCAGAAAGAAAAAAATGAAAGACTGGTGGAAAGAAAGAAAAAAAAAACCCAGCAGTGTGACGGGCCTGGAAAGCAGAGAGGGTTACTAGTCTAAAAGAAGACACAGCACTGCTCAGGAATTTCACATCTTGTCCTGGGAAGTTTCCTGCCAAGAATCAGCACATGGAAATGGTGGGGTTTTTTTTTCCTCTTAATTCACTCGACAGCATGTTTAATTACCCCAACAATCTTCACTGCCTGATCTGACTCTGGATTATTATTTTGGAGGAAAATGAGAGCCCTCAGAACCCAACGTCCAGAGGTGTCCTCTTTGGAGACCTTTGTTTCCATCTAGTACTTCAGGTATGATTATACCTAGAGCTCCATTGGCATTTTCCCCATTACCAGTATGGAGAAGTTTCCCAATATGACATAATGCTTATTTTCAGATTCCTCAAACCATGCAGAGTTTGATAGAAACTTGTTTGCCCAGCCTGACCTCATATTGCTTCCAACAATGTATTCTTGCTTCAATCAAACTGGGTTACCGTCCATCTCTTAGACTCACCTGGCTCTGACGTTCCTCAACATAACTCTTTCTGCCTGCTCTGCCTGGAATGGGGCAGCCTCAAGGAGCCCCCGAGGACACCCCTGGAAGCCTCCAAACCATTTACTTGAAGTATTCCCTTTCCTTGAGGTCTCAAGTCAGAAGTCACTCACCTGTTCCCATGAAGGTCTGGTATCGTAACCAAACTCTGTCACCCCTCCCTCTCCACACACTCATTTCCATCTTCTTCCACCTTATACTTCCCTCCTTTTAGGCATTCTGAGAGTCAGTGACACTGGCCTCCTCACTGTTTCTGGCACAAGACCCTTCTCCTTACCTTAGGCATTTTCACTGTCTCTAATTCATGCCATGTTCCCCTTCCTCATTTCTGCCCAGACTTCCCAGGCTTCCTTTACATCCCAGCTAAAATCCCACCTTCTATGAGAAACTTTTCCTAATCCCTCTTTATTCAGGTATCTTCTCCTTAGTACTTATTTCCAACTCTGTTGGTTATTTCCAATGTATCCATTCTGAACTTGATCATGATGATTTGCATGTCATCTTCCCCATTAGTCTGTGATATCCTTGAGGGAGAGGATTGGCATTTGCTTTTCTTTGTATCTTCAGCACTTAGCACAGTGCTTAGCACACAGTAAGTGCTTTATGAATGTTTATTGCCTCTCTGTAATCCTCCCCCTCCCTCATTGAAAGTGATTTCTCTCCCCTTAAGTGATCTTCTATCATATTTTCTAGATGTGATCCTTTCCTCTCTCATATCCAACCTTGCATCATGTTTATTTGCATATATGCCATATTTCCTCCAGTAAGCTGTAAATTCCTAGGAAGCAGGGTCTGCACTGTATCCATCTTCTTGGACATAGTGAGCATAGCACATCATAGATACTTAATCAATGTTGTTTGGGACAGATTTGGCTGCAGAGTAATAATAGACATTTTTCTTTTGCTGAGAGGCTGGTTTGCCACGTGCAAGGCATAGTAAACACTCTTCCCCATGAAAGAGAAAAGAGAATTTCGAAATATAGTTTCTCAAAACAAGGGAAGGGAATTCCAAGGACAGAATGTGATGTGGACTCTTGGAAAGTCATTCATGGGCCTCTTTGTACACACTTACAAACAACATAAGAGCCCCTTGTTACTGAAAAATCACAATCATTTTGAAACTCTTAAGAAAACATCATGAGCTTTAACAGAGACATTTTAGAAACAAAAATCAATATTGATTCAACAGCCTCTTTAACTCTGAGAGCCACAAATGGCCACAGGATTTTAAAGTCACTGAAGAAGTTTAAACACACACACACACACACACATACACAAACAGGCAGGATGGACCAAGGAACAACATTTGGGAAAGAAGGACTTTAGAGGAGAAATGTGCAATGCTTGGAAGGAGGGGTTCCATAGCAGAAGGAGAAAGATGGTTCCCGCTGTCTTTTGTGGAGATAGATGTGGGTTTTTTGTTACAATATGGAGAGGCCTGGGGGAAGCACCCAGTTCTTCAGTTATGGATTTGCTGGGGACCCTCTTTTTTCTGGAATATACTGTACTGCCTGGGCTAAAGGCAAGCAATTGGCTGCAGGGAGTGAGCTTAAGAGCCTTTACCTTCCCCTTTTTGCATCTTTGGGAACTCCAGAGCCTTGGTTTGGATTGGGAGAATCTGCAATTTTCGATGGGCAAGAACCTCTGGTCTGTAAAAACAACATGAACCATGCTGAGTTCTCTTAATTCTGAATATTTATGCTCACTCTTCACTCTATAGAGACTCTTGGCTTACATATTTTGTCTTTAGCACATAGTACCATTGCTGACTGTGTGACCGCCTTTAAAAAAATCTTTATCTTTTATGTTCACATTAACATTATTTCCAAATACATCCCTGCCCTCTGCCCTACACAGCAGGCATCCCTCATAGTGAATGAGGAACAGCCAGGACACATGGGGTGGGGGGCAAGAAGGGGCAGTGTTCCACAGCCATGGTTCCTGTCCCCCACCAAAAAACGAAAAAGAAAAAAGGAGGGAATGAGGCCTCTTTTTTCATCTCTTTTTTGTGGGCAAACTTCTTTACTAGACTTCCTACCAGCTCCTGGGTAATACCAGACATCACACCCTCATCCCTGGGAGCATCAGCTTTTTTCCACTCCTCACCACACTTGTCCTTTAGCTCCAAGGATTCAGTCGTCCATTGCTTCCCCTTGTGGAACATTCTTTCTCCCTCATCTCTCCTGACTTGGGTCCTGTTTCTCCTCTCTTCCCAGATCTTTCTTTCTTGATTATTATACTCTAGGTCATCTTCAGTTTGTTTTAAAGGAATACACCACTGTCCCTGGAATCTGGAGTGTGGACATAACATTCCTTGAGATCTCTCATGTTCCCTCATAATAGTCATCAAAGCATTGGGGTTGGGGTGGGGGCTGGGGGAAGAGGATTGTCCAGAAAAGGAATTAGAGGAAATAAAAAACAACAAGTTCTTGGGGATGAAGCTAGCAGGTTGCTAAGTTTGGTGACCAGTACAAATCCTGACTTTGTGGAATTGAATTCACTGATATTTCCCTTACTGGTTGTTAGATCTCTCAGAGAGTTAGGTGTGGCCAGATAAGAAGGTGCTGACAGCATCTCTGCTTGTCAGCAGAACTGAGTTTGATTGGCCCCCTAATCCTCAATTGTGAGATTAATGAAATAATTAAAATTTCACTAATGGGTCATTAGTGGTCTCAGCTTTATGAGACCCTTAGAGATAATTGGGGTCACCCTGGAGCATCAGGAAGCTGGGGATAGCATCTGACTGCCCTGATACAAAGAATTCAGCAGCATGGCCATTTTCAAAGACTGTCATACTGCCCTTTAATAAACTGTCCCCTATTTCTTAAGGTGACTTCCCTCCATCGAGGAGACACTTATTTGACTTTCCACTAGGTTCCCAGTGGTATACTGAGCCATCCACTTGTTCTTAGTAGTTTTGCCTCCAAATTAAGAGCAATTCTGTCTGTCTGGGATAGGAAGTCTTCCTTCCCTCCTTCCTTCCCTCCTTCCTTCCCTCCTTCCTTCCCTCCTTCCTTCCCTCCTTCCTTCCCTCCTTCCTTCCCTCCTTCCTTCCCTCCTTCCTTCCCTCCTTCCTTCCTTTCTTCCTTCCTTCCTTCCTTTCTTCCTTCCTTCCTTCCATCCTTCCTTCCTTCCTTCCTTCCTTCCTTCCTTCCTTCCTTCCTTCCTTCCTTCCTTCCTTCCTTCCTTCCTTCATATTTGGATCTTCAGTGATTATCACAATACCTGAGACATAGCAGGTATTATATCAATGACTTTGGGGTGTTTGATCTCTCATCATGGTATACAATCAGCCAATCAATAATTCTTAATAATGTCCTTAAAGTTCCTACTATGTATGAGATGCTGTGCTCAGTGACAGTGCTAGAAATGTAGAAACAGGCCCTGTCTGCAAGAAGCTTTACATGGGAAATTCTCTACAAGATGCTAATTTTCATGGGTCTCTATTGTACCTGCCTCTTTGAAGGTATTTATGCCCCCCACAGGGCCCAGGCCATGGTGTCATACAACAGTCATGGTTCACGTTTTCAAAGTGGGTGATGACTCCCTCGTCAGTCTCCTGCTCTCAGCACAAATCATTGCCTTTCTTGCAGAACTCGGCCGCCTGCAAATGTGCCTGTTACTGTTGGGGGCCTCCTATTCTCTCGGTTATCAGGGCTCAGTCCCTTGATGATCTCAGTTCCTCAATCTCATTCACACTCAATATTGTCATTATCACCTTGAGTATATTTCTCTTCTCACTACTCACATGGCATCACCTTAGTTCAGGTCCTTCTCAACTGACTTTTGGACAAGGATGATAGAAGTCTAACTATCCTTTCCCCAGTCCAGCATGTTTTTCATTCAGTTCCCAAAGTCAGTCAGTCAAGCATTTATTAAGTGTTTACTAGGGGCCATGCACTGGGCATACAAATATAAGAAGGAAATACAGGGGAAGGGTGGAGGGGAGGGCTACCTTCTTTCCACCAGAGGCCCCCAAGGATGATTTTTCTGAAGCACAAATGTAAATATGTTACCCCTCCCCTCCTCAATAATCTCCAATAGCTCCCAGTTACCTTCAGGATCAAATATAAACTCTTCTTGATAGCATTTAAAGTCCTCACAACCTGCCCTCTCCTACCTTTCCAGTCTTATAGCATCCTACCACCCCATACACTTCCTATCCCAGTACCTTGGTCTATTCCCAGTTCCTCAAAGATGGTGCCCCATCCTTCTCCTTGATGCCTTTGCCCTGGAATGTCCTCCATCTTCCCTTCCACTCCTGAGGATCCTTAGCTTTCTTGCAGGCTCAGCTCAAAGCCCCCCACCTAGCACAGTGACTCTCCCTCTGAGATTACTTCTTTCCTCTGTATCTTGTGCACATCCAGTTGTTTGCATGCTGTCTCCCACATTACCTTGTGAGCTCCTTGGGATAATGGGGGTTGGGTGTTGTTTTTGTTTATTTTCTTTGTGTCCCCCTCATTTGGTGCAGAATACTTGCTGATGGAGTGACCGATTGACTCATAGCAGCATCACCACTGACCTTTGGTCTTTTACCAACAGTGATCTAGCCATCTGTGACTTTGTGGCCAGTAGTTATCACCCTGTTGATAAGGCTTCCAGCTTATATTTAAAGTAAGATATGATAGTGACCACCTGACTTGGTAAGTCATTTCACGGAAAATGGCTTCATGGGATCAGGACCCAAATTCCACCTTTGGTGTTCCCTGTCCCTGTGATCTCCTAAACCTCAGTTGTCTCAGGTGTAAAATGAGCTTGTTGGACCTGATGCCATTGAGGATCTTGTGAGTTCTAGATCTATGAACTGTGAATTGGAACAGATTTCCAAGGCTGCTGATGGCACTGCTCAGGTGTGTTGTCAAAGGATTATGTGTCACATATAGATTCAACCAAAGGGACCCGAAGATCCGTGTGAACCCTACAAGTCAATGCTTCTGAAGACATGAGGTCCCCAGGCCATATCAGAGCCCATGTCTACTGAAAGGTATTACTCTCTCACATGGTGAAGATAATCTAAAGCTAGGACAGTGTCCACAATGCAGAGACACCTTTTTCCTTTTAAGATCAACATAGCAATTTATAAAAATGTGCTGGGGGGTAGGGAGGGGCATGAATCCAAATGAAAAGAATCATGCTCCTCTTCTGAGAGCATTCTGATCTTTCCCTTATGTCTGGAGGTGCCTAGGCGATGGTATCATGTGCCATCTGTAGGGAACAGATGAAAACTGCCACCTTGGTTTCTGTGTTATTTACGGTTAATTTTGGGGTTCAAATTTAGAGGGGTTGGATAATTATAGGAAAGCCTGGTTGCTTCATAAAAGGAAAAAAGTACTGTTAACTACAAAAATCTAGGTTTTAAAGAAAAGTTTATGCTGTGATGTTTTTCTGTGAGAGTCTTTGCTTTGAGAAATTCTATCATTCTAAAGATGAGTCAACAAGGAGAGGGTGTTATGGTCAGCTCTGTGTAGGTGTTAGACCAAACAGCTGTCATTCAAACTTTACCCGCTTTTCTTGGGTATGGTTCTTCCACCAGCAGCAGGTTCAAGTTCCTGATAAACATTTGGAATGTGGCCACTAAGAATGCTGATGTGATCCTGGGCTCCTTGGAGATAAATCGCCTCCTAGAATAAAGAGCTGGCTGTCCTGCTGGACTCCTCCTCTGTCAGACCTTGCCAGGAGGTGTTGCTCCTTCCTGGGCCCTGTAGGAAGGACATTGCTAAATTGGAGAAGGTCCAGAGGAAGCCCACCAGGATGGGCAAGGGTCATGAGTCTATGCCTGACAAGGCTCAGCTGAAGAAATTGGAGGGGGCTAGGGGCAGTGTCCTGGAGGAGAGAAAACTGGGGCTGGAGAGCAAAGGCCATCATGGCTCTAGTCTAGTCCTTGGTGGATTGAAGTTTTCAGAAGGAAAAAAAAGTACTGAACTTGGAGTCAGTGACTCTGAGTTCAAATTCATGGCATGGCCACTCTCTACATGTGTGATTTTGGGCAGCACACACTTATTGTCTCTGGGCCACTCTTCCCTAGTCCATAAAGTGAAGTCACAAGACAGCGTGAGCTTCCCATCCCTAGACTGACACACCCCGATTTGTAGAGCAGGAAGGTAGGTGAGGGCAATGTGACTAAACTAAAATTATCCAAAAGCAGATAGGGTTTTCCTGGGGGGATGATCTCTCTAGTGGTCATTGTTGGGCATAGACTGGGGGCTACTTTTGAATCGACTGCTGTGGTTGCATTTTTACAGGTATAAGTTGAGCTATCTCCTTCAGTTTTAAAGTAGTCTGTGATTCTGTGAACGACTGAATGAATGAATGAATGAATGAATGAATGAATGAATGCATTTCTTTGATAATGAAAAAAGTCCTCTTTTGTTTCTTGAGGTTTTTTTTCCCCCTTTATGCTCAGGGCCCTCACAGATGAATGGAATCCCTTATTTCTTTCTGACCTATTAAGATGATTTAGAAAACACTGGACCTGAGTTCAAATCTGACCTCAGATACTTGCTAGCTGGGTGACTCTTAGCAAGTCACTTAACTTTATTTACCTCAGTTTCCTCATCTGTAAAAGGAGGGCAATAACAGCACCTTCTTCCAGTACTTTTGTGGGCATCAAATGAAATAATATTAGTAAAGCATTTAGTATAGTGACTGGCACGTAATAGAAACTGCATAAATGTTATTTATATAAATATTATTTATATGAATGTTTATTATCATTATATGTCCTAAAATGTGGAGAATAAAGGGTCAGAGTGCACAGAAAACCCAATAGCCTTGGCCCAGCACTAGGGCTGAGGCAGGGGGTACAGATGGAAGATTGAAGCCATTTTGTTCTAGGTACTGAGCTAAGCTTTGGGAATAGGAAAAAAGGCATAAAGCCATCCATGTTCTCTAGATCTCCCAACCTAGAAAGAGAGACATCAGACAAGCTGCTGGGCTTGGGGGAGAGGTCCTTGAAAGCTGCAGGTTGGTAGACGGAGGGTGTGGAACCCCAGGTCACAGGGCTGCAGAGTACATCGATGGGGAATCAGAAGTATAAGGTGGAAAAAAGCAAGGAAAGGCAGATCAGAAGGTTGGATGGTTTGGAGGAAAGATGATGATGTCATCCTTGAGCATAGTGAGACTAAGGCATTGATGACATGACTCAGGGAGTTGGTTAGGCCTTGGTGGGAAATGGCTTCCTGCTACTAAAACGTCCCCCATCCACTCTAAAGTGATCAGAGCTCCTCTCAGGCCTGGGCCAAACCATTAGGGCTTATTGGAGAACAGACTCTGGCTCCTGAAACCAGGGAAGGACAGATGGGACACCTGGGACATACGTGAAGAGTGTGTCACTCTCAGAAACAAGCAATTGCGCTCATCTCGGACGTTATGACATTAATAACTATAGCATGAGTCAAATGACATTTCCTGTCTTAGGAGGGTTATTGACATTTTGATAGAAGACAGAGACCTTTAATGAGATCTCAGTGAAAGGCAATATTTGGGGAATGACACACGAATGCATAAATACTAGCCCACAAGAGGGACCCCTGTCCATTTAGGCCTTTGCTTTCTGGGGAGCTGCTCAGGCTCAAAGGTTAATAAGATGGGAAAATGACTGCCAGCCCTTTCTCCCTTGTCTATACAATTACCACAGACTAATTGTCAAAGACGATGTTGGAAACACTTTTGCAGTGCAATTGCATCTAACTACCCATCCCAAAATTTCCATGGAGATGGAGTATGCCACATTAAATGATCACGAGTATTACTATCACAAAGTAAACCATTTGGGAAACCCATGAAAATGAATTCCTGTCTTGGAATTGTTAGTGAGAGAAATGGTGACATAATATTGAACCTTCCAAATGAAGGGAGGAAGTTCAGGGTCAGAGAGTCTCTTTCTGTTCTTTGATAGAGGTTGCCCTCAATCACTCCTGACTCAGGAGACATTAGAGTTAATTGCTCAAAAACATTATATTTTTCTAAAAGATTAGACACACATGGTGCCATGCTTTTGCCCAGATCTACTGGGCATTATGCACAAGACTTAATGAATTCCAGAGTTCTTCAGCACAGGATGATAAATACTCTAATCTGTTTCAGATCTCAAAGGGGTTTTTCTTACTTCTAGAACTTGTCAGAAAAGGGACTTTCAGGGGAAGAACCCTGGAATTTCATGTCTCAAGCCCTGGGTTTCACAACTACCTCTTCCACCTTATGATATGTGGAAAAGTTACAGAATTAATCTGTGACTTAGTTTCCTTTTCTGTTAAATGAAAATAACTGCAAATCCACTGCTTTTCCCAATGAGTTGCTTTCTGAGTCACGTCTGAGAGGTTCCAGTGAGAGAGCACTAGGTAACCCCCCAACAGAATATCATCATTCCATTATTACAATGATGATTTCTATGATTGTTGTCGATATTGCTTTAAACAAAGCTTAAATAAGAAGTAGTGGGCTTATTGAAGCCATATTAATGCCTATGGATGAGTTCTAGTGCAGTCCAAATGGTAGATGGATTCCTCGTGGATGGTTTAGTCATCCTGATTTATAAGTTCATGTTTACTCATGACATTAATATGATGATTTCATTGAGCTGAATAATGTTACCAGGCTTCCTAAATGAGTTTCATTATCATGTTCAACCTAATGATTCACATAGAAAAACCAAGAGTATGAAAAACACCTTTGCATAGATTTCAATATCCAGTTGTACAGATGGCCTATAGACCCAATCTGTCACTATCCAGTATAAACACAGCACAGAATTGAACAAGAGGGGTGGGGCGTACCATAGATGGGCTCCATGCAACTGCAGTTGTTTGAAGGACCCCATACTGCCAGAAAGAAAATGACATTCTTTTGACCATCATGCTTTGGAGGTTGTTGTAAGAGTATGAATCGTGAAACATTATCCCCTCCAAAGCATTCAAGTTGACAATCACCCAAATAAACATTTAATGTGGCAATTTCACTAATATATTATTAGGGGAAATTGAGAGAAATTCTACCATTGGTGAATTCAGCATGGGCTAACTGGCAATGTCTACTGGGTCAAGAATCTTCCCCTCCCTCCCTTCTCCTTTCACAGTCCAGTGAGCCCTGGAGCATAGGAGCTGTTGAGAATGCTGCCTGGAGATACAGCCCCATTTTCTGGTCTCCATTTTCTCAAAAGGATTCATCCGGGAAGTGGCCAAATACTCTCGGAACCATCCACTAGGCATGTAGCGGTAACCCATATCTGCTGGCGGCTTTTTTGTCTAGTTGAGGGGTGGGAAACCTGCAGTCTCAAGTCACTCGAGGACCTAGAGGACCCCATGTGGCTTGGAGGTTGCAGGTTCCGCACCCCTGCTGTAGTTTTTGCAAAATAGAGATTCCTCTTCTCCCTCTTCCCTAATGAATTGTGTAGATTTTGAGGCTTAGCCCAAGGCTTCTTTATTAGCACAGTGTAATGACAGCATTTTTTCTCTCTGTTACCACTCTTTCCAGCATTTGTATTCTAATGTAGCTACCCTGTAATTCCTGTACAGGACAACAATACAAATACATTTTCTAGCAGATTCCTTCGTAATTATCCTTGAAGTTACTATGTAGTTCAGTGACTAATTACCATGTTACTTGCAATTTTTATATCTCATAGGGCTGCAGTTTAAAAGACAGAAATAATCAGATAATTATGCTTTGATTGTAGCATACTCACCCTGTTCTTAAATGTCCTTAAATGGTCAATAATTACCATGTAATTTCAGAGCAATTATGGGAGCGCATTCACACTGCCATATGTACGTCAGTGTCAGCGAATGCGTCCCCTGTGTTTAGGGCTTTCTGACTCAGTCACAGAAGGTCACTGCAGCCTGCACCAGGGCGAAGCCACTCTGCCAACGGAAGCATTGTTTAAAGGTGGGAACAGAGAGAACCACGAGGGAAAAGAGTCTTTTTTTGTGTGTATTTTTTGAGGAAATTTAGCATATTTTGTAAGGCTGACTTCCAAGACGATCCAAGCCAAGAAGCATTTATTCAGCAGCTACTTTTCCCAAGACACTGTGCAGGGACTTGGGGAGACCAAGACAAAAGCTCTGGCGGAGGAGGGCATGATGATGAGATCGCCACGCCTCTGTTAGATGGATCAGAATGCTTGGGAAGGCGAGCGGTTGCTCTTTCCAACCAAGCCAACATGTCTGCATCCCTTCCCTCACCAACCAAAGATGAAGTTCGTTTTCTTGGTTGCCAGTGGGCCCTTTAGAAAGCACACAGTGCAACCAGTCTTCACACCATGAAAAAAAATCCCCTCTCACTTCCACATCCCAAGAGGCATTCAGTGCCAGCACCTAGCGCCTCAACTAAAGATCTGGGTTAGCACATTTTCTTCTCGCTGTTGTTACATGGCAAGAAGGATGATTTCCCACTCATAGAACTAAATAAAGGTTTCTGCTTCAAAAAATGATATTTATATCATCGCAGTTCCCTAGTGAACTCTGCCCCCAGCACATTACATTGCCATTCAGTCATGACCGACTTTTGGGCTTTAGATGTTTTCTCTAGCTATTCATTAGAGTTATTGAAATTAGATGTGAAAGGCAGAGATTAATATCTGAACCTTGGTAAGAAGTGGCTAAAAATGTGTGCTACCCTAGAGTAGGAGACACTATCCGAAAGGTGGCTGGTTTCCTGTCTGTGGAGATCCTCCAGCTTGATGGACACTTTAGCAAGACTGCTAGAGAAGAGATGCTCCATCAGGTGGCCCATGGTCCCTTCCAGGCCTGGGTTTCTGCAACACAAGGGAAGATCCCCTATCAGATGGTCTCTGAGTGTGCTGCCCATGCTAGATACTATGACCTCTGACCTAAATTAATTTCACCTGACTCATAACTTCCTTGAAGGCTAAGGTGCTGTGCTTTGCTTTTGGTTGTTCCCCTGACAATGCCTGGCAGGACTGAAATATCAATCACTTAGTATATGCTTCTTCAATTAAACTGAAATTCCTAATGAAGGTTATTTAAAAGTTAGTCTTAGGTACATTCTGGCAACCTGCTGGCAACCTGCAGCCCAATTTACTTCTCTCAAAGGCTTTTAAACAGCCATTAGATGTCCCTGTCTTCCTCATTCTCCTGCCAGCCTCTGGTAGGGATGCTGAGAAGTAAACTATCCATGGAGTTCACTCAGAAGGAGCACCCACCTCAGATCCTCATCACCTCTTGCCTGGCTTATACAATAGCAACTTCCTGGGACTGTCAGCCTCCATCCTCTCCACCCTCCTGCGCATCCTGTGCACTGCTGCCAAAGGCATTTTCCTCCAGCACAGATATGACTTCATGTGTCCCTCATCCAGACAATCCCAGTGGCACCTCATTATTGCCTCTAGGATTAGGCATAGCATCATCTCTTTGGCTTGTAAAGCCTTAAACCACCTGAACTTAATTTACCTTCAGGTTAGAGTTCATTGCAGTGAGAATGATCAAAGTAATTTTGCCTGTGATACCATTGATTGGTGGCTGTTTTAACTTCACTAAGTGTCACTGGACTGGCCAAAGTATACTTGCACTTTTAACAAAGAACCTTTGAGGATCTAATGTAGATAATGTAGATAGCCCATGAGGAGAGTGACTTTACATGATACAGGTGGCTTTGACTCCTATAGCATTCTGGCTGTGTAGGAGGAAATGCTCACATTTGTTGTTGGATTGGGATCCATATCTGGGCATAATTTAGGTTTCAGAAAAATTAAATTGGGAGTGAAATGGATGGTAGAGGGCTCCCATTCACACACAGGTGTGCCATGTTGTCAAATGGAAGGACACAGTGTCATTCCTGAGTATATGTCTATATTTGCACGGTTGGGTCACAAAGAAGACTCATGAAAGCCTGGCTTTGAATATTGTGATCACCTCTCACCTCATGCTGTCTGCTCAGCCCCTTGATCCTGTCTCAGTTCTTTTCTCTTTTTGATTTGTCCTTCTCTGAGAGATGATTGGAATACTGAACCATGGCATGCAAAGTTTGGTGGGAATGGGCATTGTCCTGCAAATATTTCTGTGGAATCTTTTGGAATAGTCAGGCCACACTGGGGTATCTTCTTCAAGTGGAATGATTGAGCGAATGAGTGGCTTTATCAAGGAAATAAAACTTTGTGAAAAACATGTTTATATTCCATATATTTGTGTGGAACTTGATTCACTTGAATTCAATTCAGCAAATATTTATTAATTGTTCTGTGTAAGGCTCAGTGTTAGGCACTGAATTTAACTAAGAAAAACAAAAAGAAAAAGAAAACGTCCCTGACCTCAAAAATAAAGCCCGAGTCGCATCATACTTTGATAACAATTTTCAAAATCGATAACTCACATATCATTTGGTCCTCATAACAACTCTGTGAGAGAGATCTTACTATTAACTACATTTTATAGAAGAAGAAAATGAGAGTCAGAAAAGGATGGGGATTTGCCCAGTATCATGTAACTCCTAAGTGTCAGAGGCTGGGGCTTAGACCCTTGTCTCCCTGACTTCAAGTGTGGGGTCTGTCTATTAGCCTAGACCTGCATTGGACTATGGCATGCAACAGACACACACAACTAAATAGAGACAATGTATAAAGTAAATCCAAGCAGCAGTGAACACCAAGAATTTGAGGTGGGAGTGGGGAAGAAAATATTGCCTGGTGGGAAAGGCGAGACCTGAGCTGTGCTTTGGAAGATGTTAGGGCTTCTCTAATGTGAAGGTGAGGAAGGCCATTCCAGACATGGGGCGGGGGAAGACCCAACACAGAGGCAGGAGGCAGAAGTTCCTGAATGGGCTTCCCCAAATCCATTTGCTTGGATTGTAGAGTCTGTGAGGAAGAGGAAGAAGAAACTGGGCTGGAAAGGATGGTCTGACAGTCCCTAGTTGATATCCTATAAAGGAATTTAGACAGGTAATTTTCTAATTAGGAAACCCATAACCATGTGGAAAAAAAATCCCAAATCACTAATAGGTAAATGTAAATTAAAACAGCAATGGGGTTCCACTATACCCTTGGTACCTGAAGGAAGGAAGGAAGAGAAAGAATGAAAGGAAAGAGAAACTATAGAAGGAAGAGGCAGGAGAGAGGGATGAAAAGAGAGAAAAAAAGAAGCAGAGAAAATGCCAAATATTAGAGGGATTATGGGAAAAAAAGATACAATAATGTTCTTGTCATTCTTGGAGCTCTGTATTACTACATCAGTCTGAATAGAAGTTTGATACCACACTCCCAAAGCTTCTAAGTGGTGTATGTATGTGTGTGTGTTCGAGTGCACATATGCACACACATACCCTTTGGACCAGCAATGCTATCATTCTGTCTACATCCCTTCAAGATCAAAGTATAAGGGAAAGGATCCATATGTATAAAAACTACATTGCTGGAAAGCCAAGGAAGGGATGAGGCTGTGGGGGCAGTGAAGTTTGGAGGGTGACTTGAGCCAGGAATTAAATTAGCATGACTTGGGACCTTTTTGGAATGGTGGTCAGGAGAATGGGAGGAGTTACCTCCAGAGGGAAGGTAGACAGTAGGGAGTAGAGCGGTCCAGAAAGTGTGTCTGTTCAAGATTGTTTTCAGTTTTGAAGATGGTGTTTTGTCGTCGCTATTGTTTTGGGGTGTGCAGGACAAAGTTTGAGCCTTGAAGGATGAGAAATAAGATATCTATCTCATGCCTACCATTTCTCTTTGAAAGGAAAATGGCAGTGATTCCTTCTAGACAGGGTGAACTCAATTCAGTTGCAACCAAGAGGTAGGCACAAATTGAACTGGCCTAGTCATTTCATTATCATTGAGGACTTCCCAGGTGAGGGAACTGCTTCCTCCGATGCAGAACATATTCTATGTAGTTGGAGTCTTGGAGAGTCACATATAGCACTGAGAGGTGAAAGAATTTGCAGGAGGCCCAAGGCCTGACTTCCATCCAAGTCTTCCTGCCCTTTGAGGCTAAAATACCCATCTGCCTCTCCTGTATATATTTATGGGGAAAATAGAGAAATAAACAAAATAGGAAGACTAAATATGAAACTAGGTTGTATCTATAGATCTATATCTATGGCAGCTATATCACTTATATAAAATTATATAACAACATTATTATAATGCTTATGATTATAAAATAATGATAATAGTTCAAAATAGAAAAACTTAAAAATATTCAAAATCAGTATAAAAGAAATCCATGAGAAAACAAAAAACGGGAAAAAAAATCCAGCCACAGCAGAGAATAGAATTGCTATTTTATAAGAACTGCTGGTAGATCAAAGCATAGTATGCTGGTGTTTTGTTTTGTTTTCTTTTACTTTCTTTTTTCTGTCTGTTTTCTTTCACAACATGACTAATATGGCAATATGTTTTGCATGACTGCACATGTATAACCTTTATCAAATGCTTACCTTCTCAATGAAAGGGAAGGGGTGGGAGAGTGGGAAAGATTTTGGAACTCAAAATTCTAAAAAAAAAAACACAGTTTAAAAATTGTTTTTGCTTGGCTGCTTGTACTTGAAAAAATAAAATATTAAAATAAAAAAAATAAGAGTCCTGGGAAAATTGTATACTTGAAGGGACAAGGGTTATACTTAGAACCTTACCTCCCACTATTTATTTCAATGAACTTTGAGGATCCCCATAGTTTAAAAAGTTATTTTTTTAACCCCACAAAAGGAAAGAGGAAAAATAAGAGTACTCTGTCTCAGTTGTGAATTAGCTGTCACTAAAATCAATGACATTACTGAAGGCAAATTATAGATGCTCACGTATATGCACTGGCACTTGGGTATTGTTTCATAGTTTAGAAATCTGGCAGAACAAGTTCTCATTCTCCTAGTCTCTTTTTTTCAGAATATATCATATTCGTGGCCATCTGCTTTTCCATATGAGTTTGCAACAACTTTATCTAATTCAATGAAGTGCACTATTGGTATTTTGATTGAGATGGCATTTAGTCTAGAAATCAGTTTTTGGAGTTTTTAATCGATGAGCTATGGTTTCTTGGTCAACTCTTGAGTAAGGACCATAGAACTGGAAGATGCTTTGAGAATGGGAAGGGACCTGAGATCTCATCCAGTTCAATTTTTTCATTTTATTGAAGAGTAGAGGGAGCCCCAAGGGTGTTGAGAGAGTGTTTACAATCATGGAAATTGTAAGTAGCAAAGCCCCACATCTTTCTCAAAGATAGGGCTCTTTCTACTTCTTCGCTTTCCCCCAATCTATTCAGTTCTTTATTTTGATAACTGTAGTCATGATCATATGGATAGTCACATGTGTGTCTTGACAAGGTTAATGCTTGGTACATTGAGTCACTCCACAGACATTGATAGTGAAGCCACAGAATGGGGGAGGTCAACAAGAGGAGTTGTAAGTCATCTTGGTCACAGGGGCCACTGGGACAGCCACGAATTGATGTCCTGGAAGCACCTCTACTTACCAAAGACGAGATCAGGAGGCAGAAAAGGAAATTAAGTTTTGAAAGGCATCTGCATAGAGCTGGAAGTAAGTTAGTAACGTAAATGAAGTCATCAAAGGAGGAGAGTGCAAGGAGAGCACACAGAGCAGAGTCATAGATCAGTTTAGGGGGCCCCCAAGAAAGAGGGTGAGCAGCCACCAGAGGCCATGTTCCAGAAGCAGGAGGAGACCCCAGGGGGCTTGGTGGCACCAAAATTAAGGTTGAAGAGGGCATTTTATAGGATGGCCTATAACGTGAGGCAGGTCAAAGAACATGAAGGTGGAGAAAAACTCATAGGATTTAATGATTTGAAGGTCACTGATGTCCTTTGTGAGAATAATACCATCAGAGTAGTAGGGAAGGAAATTAGATCCCAAGAGATTGAAGCTAGAGTGAATAGCAAAGAGGTGGGAGAGACCATCTGGAATTTTGATCAAGAGGATATGCAGCAAAGGAGAGAAATAGAGGCAAGACATGGGGTCAATAACTTGGGGTGATAGAAAGGTCAACAAGGAGCCATTATTTGGGAGAGGTTAGATTGAGGAAGCCTGAGAACAGTGGTAGAAAAGATAAAACTAAGGGTGGGAGGGTGGGAGAGAGAAAGACAGAGAGAGACAGAGTTCTCACCAAACTAAATGTCTCAATCTGCATATTTGTGTCCTTCAGACACTTGATTTTGACCTTGTAGTTTGCTGGGCTGACTTTATTGTAACCTTAAATTTACTGACTAAAGCCCTACTATAGAAAATGATAATATCTGGACAGTTTCACTTTTAAGAACTTGTGGACATTCTAATATTTCTAAAAAACCAAGGACTTCACCCCAAAAGTTAAAGTAATTCAACTTCAACAAAATTACCAGATATAGAAATCATTTACACTCTCATTTCCTCTGGAAATAGAATAGAAAACCAATAGAATGTTGGGGAGGGGGGGATGCCATTTACAAAAACAATCAAATATTTGATAGTCTGCTTTTCTAAGGAGAGCAATGAAATTAACACTCCATGTCTCCCCCAAAAGGTGTAACTGACAATTGCGTGTGAGGGTGTTGGATGGATATGTGTGCATGAGCGTTGGCAGAGGAATATTTGGGGTTTATGGCTAGTGCAGATGACTATAGTCAGAATGATAATATTTCCCAAATTAATTGTTATAATTCAATACCAATCAAAATCCAGAGAATTCTTTATAGAATTAAACAAAATTATGAAAATATTTATCTGGAAAAAAGAAGCCAGAAAGACCCTGAAAGCATCCTTGCCAGGGGCACCCCACCCCCTGCCCTTCCTAAAGAGTATAGAGCAGTTAGTATCAAAGCTGTCTGTCCTAGACAGAAAGATAGAGAAAGAGATCAATGGGACAGAGCAGATGCACCAGACATTCAAACAAATGTATACAAAAGATTTGTGTGTGATGAAATGTTTGAAGATGAAAATTGGGGAAAGAATTCATTATTTAGCAAATGGACTTCAGAAAATTTATTGTCAAAATGATTTTGGCAGGAAAAGAATTTGGACCCACATCTTAAGACATATACCCTTCTGAATTCCAGCTGGAGGCATGTCTTAAACATTTTTTTAAATGAATTCTATAAAAGATGGAAGAAATGCAAATATTTATGTCGCTTGTGGAGAGACATTTCTTTCAATTGAACAAATCAAAAGAATTATTGGGCACAAGAAAGATTTGCTGGAGTATCATGAAATAAAAGAGACAAACTTCTGTGGAACTCAAAGAAATATAATAGAAAAAAGGAAAAAAATAACAGATTGGGAGTATGTTTATGGCAAACACAACAGATTACAATTTTGGCATCTACAATATATAAGAAAATGTTAACAAGCCATAGTGGTAACTTCTAGTACACCATGGATAAATGGTCTAATGGATGAGAACAGATAATTTGGAAAGATGATAAATACGCTAAAAAAAAAAAGAAGTACTTCACATGATCAAAGTCATTAAAGACTGTTTACAAAGCAGCATAACTTTGAGGTGTCCCTCCCACCCATCACATGGCCCTTCTTGTACCAGCTAGGGGATGTAATCACGGAAAGTAAGAGGCAGATAAAAGAGATAATCACTTACTGATGTACTCACCAGGTGCAATCCATCTGTCCATCATTTATAAAAGGTAGAGGAGTTCTCTGAAATAGAAAAGTAGCTTGCTATTGGCTGGATTAAGATGTGCCCCACCCCTGATGCCTTTACAAAGCTATGCATTTCAGACTTGAACATAGTTAGAAAATTGGCTATTTTGAACTGTTCAGAGTAGGGACCAGCTTTGTGGAGTGTTATCCCAGCCATCTGATTACAACATAGCAAGAGGTGAGGACAAAAGAGCTTTTTCCTCTCTCTCTCTCTCTCTCTCTCTCTCTCTCTCTCTCTCTCTCTCTCTCTCTCTCTCTCTCTGTCTGGGTGTCTCTCTCTGTCTCTCCCTCTGTCTCTCCCTCTCCCTCTTCCTCTTCTTGCACAGAAGCTAAATGTTTACAATACGAAATCCTCCATCCGCTGGAGTGCACAGAAAGATACTGATACAAAATCAGCATTTGTAGCAGGAAGCATCTACAAGGACTCAGTCCTCAGGAAGTAAAGAAGAGAGTTGACTGAGGATTCAAGTGAGGACCCAGCCTGTGAGTTTAAAGTTGAACTTTAAAGAGAAGCAGGTCCACAGACCTAAGCTAAGTGAGCTTCCCGGCAGGAACATGGGACCTAAGGCAAGAGGGCCATGGAGACTCTGATATTACATGAGGCTCCTATGAAAAGGTACCCAAGGGTCCTGGGGCCATAAGTTTTCCTATGTGTGTGCCTCACCAAGTTCATGCCCTCTCCTCCCACTGACCTTTTGTGTGGCTTGTGGGAGAGAAGTCCAAGGTTTATGGGAGTAGAGGTTGTTTTGTACTTAGCATTTTTGTTATGCTGTCTTAGAAAACTGCTTTTGCTTTGAGCTAGTCTAACTATGTGTACAGGCTCTTAAAAGGAAGTTTATCAATAGCAGCTTAGGAGGTCTAATGGAGGAATAAGAATTTACTGAAGGATTCATCGTCCCACCAGGCCCCCCACCCTTCAGTGTGATTCTGAGTTTGGCAATAGCATAATGGAGTAGTACAATGGCAAACACTCATCCAAAGCATTGAAGTTCAGTGCTGTTGGGATGGCTGGGTGTGCTCATTCATTGTACCTGGAAATGGGATCTTTCTATAGAACAATCTAGTCCTGTGCAGTAAAGTTTGGGGGAATAAGCATGCCTTTGACCAAATCAATCCCTCATTAAGCAAATACAGACAGCAGTGTTATAAAAAGTGGAAAAAAAGACCTGCTAAATTATTTTCTTAGAAGCATATGAGAACAAAATAAAATGTTAACAATTATTAAAACTGGAAACAATCTAAATATCCAAAGTGAAATCCTGCATTTTGATTTGTCTCCTTTTTTCTGTAATCAGCCAAAAATTTGGGCGACTCAAAGTGGATTTTATGATTGACAATACAGTCTGCTCTAAAGAGTGATCTGTAAGATCTTCCACTGTCTCATTGTTCTGATCTCCTTGCACATGTGTGCCAGGTTTCATTTACAATAAATTCTATTGTGGGGCTCTTTGATTATTTTTTAATTCTGAACAACTGGATTGACAAGTAGTTATTGCTGTCTTCGTGCTCACGTGTTTGGGGAGATGCTTACATCAAATGTGATCTGTTTCATCCCTTTAGAAGTTGGTCCTCTTTTATACATCTTGGCCATCGGATCCTGAGTCCTTTCTAAATTGCTTCCTTTCAGAGCAGGTTTCTTCTCTTTCAACAAATAAACAACCGATAGGCAAAACCTTGGGTTCCAATACTGACCCTAATCCTTAGAAGCTGTAAGATTCCGCAGACCTTTTCTCATCTCTACTTTGTGATCTGTCAATTAGGGAATAATAATCTCTGGGCTCCTTCCAACTCAGGGTTGTGATGAGGCTCAAATGAGGTCATGTAAGAAAATATTTGGACATCTTCAAAATACAGTTATTGTTTCCTTGTCAGGTCTTGTCTCCCTTTCCTGATTTCATTTTCTTTTGTACTAATTCTTATTCCTCATGTTGAAAAGCAGTTACTGAGCTATTAGACTTTAAATAAGTGGTACCTCTGTCTTATATGACAGGACTAGTGCTTCATAGGAACAATGGCAGATCTGTTTCTGCTTCACATCAATTTGTTAACCTTCTTCCTTACTCCTTTAAAGATGCGTCCGGTGTGATCTAGCTAAGTTGAGGCTCCAGACACAATGCTTCTCACCATTTGTGAAGGCTATACTATGAATTTTAATTTTTTGTCTTCTTCTGTAACATTTTGCAAAAGACCAGTATTGCTGTGGGTTGCCATGTTTCTGTCCATTATAGAAAGATCAAGCATTTCCTGACTGGGTTCTTTGGGTCTTTTCATTGTGGTAATTGCTTGACCTCAGTTAAAACATTCCTAGAAAAAAGGCCAAGAAGACATGTTCCCTTTATGTTTAGGCAGTCTCTCGTTTTCAGTCGACGGAATCAGATTGATCCTATAATCATCATAGACAATGTCATCTTTTCATACATTTCCTTTCTTCTGATTTGACGCTCATTTTGACTTTTATTATAACCAGCCAATGATCTGACTTTACTTTTAGTGTAACGTTGATTTTAATTTTAATAATCATTAATTTCGACTCCCTTACATTATTTTATTTTTAAAGGAAAAATAATCCTCTTGAAATAGGTATAATCAAGCAAAACGAATGCTTGCAGTTGCAGTGTCTCCAGCATATAACCTAGTCTGTCACTTGAGTCCATTAACCCTCTCTTAGCTGGCAGGTGACATGATTAGTGTCATCATGGCATGGATTGAACTTTTAGATATCCTTGAAAGTTGTTTGGTTTTCAGTATTATATCAATTGTTCTCTGTATTCTGCTGACTTTGCATCACCTCATGCTAGGCTATTCAAGTCATTGGGATTTGTTTTTGTTTTTCCAAAAATCATCCCCTTCTTTTTTTTATGTCTTAGTTGTACTCTATTACATTCATATGCCATAATCAGTATAGTCGTGACATAGTTGATAGACCCCTCCTCAGTTTGGAGTTCCTTACTACCAAAAGGAGCTTCTATAAATAAACCTCTCCCTCTGCCTTCCTCTCCCTCCCTCCCCCTCCCTCTCTCTGTCTCTCCTTCTTCTGCTCTTCTCTCTTCTCTTTTCTTCTCTTCTCTTCTCTTCTCTTCTCTTTTCTTCTCTTCTCTTCTCTCTATAGATAGATAGATAGATATCTAGAGAGAAGTGCAAACATTTCTTTTCCCCCTTTCTTTAATCTCCTTGAGTATAGACCTGGTAGTGATAAGTGATGTACACCAATCTCGGTGACTTTGGGATGGTGGTTCTGAATTGTTTTCCCAACCAGCCAGACAATTCCTGGCTCTACCACATGCACTAACGTGCCTGTTTGCCTGCAGCTCCTCTATCATTTCATATTTTTTTTTTCTTTTTTGGCAACTTCACCAGTCTGATGGATGTGAGAACCTTGGAGATCCTTTAATTTATATTTCCCAAATTTTGAGTTATTTGGAACCTTTTATATAACTATTGATAGCTTGGATTGCTTCCTTTGACAAGCAGGTGATCTGACTCAAGCAGCCAGATTAGCCCCTTATTGATCATGTGCTATTCCTATCTATTGAGATATATGGTCAGTTCCATTATTTGTAATAATGTTTGGTACTTGATATATCTGGGATCTTCTCACTTTCTTCTGGAACAATTTTTTTTTTTACAATTTGTAAGTCATGGGAATAGTTTGAAGCCTACAGACTCTTCAGAATATAGTTTTTAAATGCATGAAATAAAATACAAAGGATAATAAGGAAACCAGTTATTTTGAAATAAACATCCTTCTTTCAAGTTCATGGATGCTAAGTTAAGAACTCTTGTTCTAGAAGGAACTAATAATGATTTGGAGAGATGAAGTATTTGAATGGTCTTCCAGACTTAGGAATCCTTCAGTTTTTCATCCCATCTCACATATTCCAACATGTGTGTACATGTAGACTTTCCTCCAAAATCTTCCAGAATTCTCATAACTTTTCAGATAAAAAAAATGGTTAAATCTTGCTGTCTCTGCAGACTTATTATGAACATTATTTCTACCTCTTAGAATTTGTCTTTTCCCTGCATCTTCTGCCATAGAGATTGGTACCTGATTCTCAACTTTCTTCCTGGTTTTCCCCTTTCTAAAGCTTACTGTGAACATGGCATGGAAGGCTGACCTGCTTCCCCATGTTGCTTCATTGGTTTCCTCTAGTTCCAAATGAAATCACTCACTTGGTTTGTTTCTTCAGGAGCCATCACTTTCCCATTTGAGTGCAAGTTATTGAATTCTGCTTTCATGATTATTGAGAAAACCAGAATTTTGCTTTATTTGTTATTTTTTAGAAGTAACTTCTATTTTTAAGAGAAACTTCTTCCTGCTAGAAGGATTAACATCACTCTTAAGTCTCCCTCTGACTGGGAGCTAGGAAATTCTTTTAATTACCAGCTTTCTTCTTTATTATATTTAGGTAGATCACAATCCAACAACACCCCAGACCTTTATATTGCTCTTAAACACAGTGCCTTTCTTCATATAGCCAACAACCTCTGGACATCCATATGCAAAGGAGTAGGTAGAGAAAGCCAAGCACTGATATGTAGAGATGGATATTTCTACCTCTATCTATCTATCTATCTATCTAACTAGCTACTATGATGTTCCCATGTTTCACTTCTAGTCCTTTGTCTTTCATCAGTGTTGAGAAAATCAGGGCAATCTCATTGACTGCAACTTATTTAAGACTTCTGTTTTCTTCAGATATGGCCCTATTTAAACTCAATGGTCACTAGACAAATAATGCACCTTGAAACTACTAGAACCAAATTAATGAGTATTTCTAGACGGCTGAAACACAACAATCCTTTTTCTGCTCCGTTTCCCTTGTGGGCATTCTGCTATGATGCAAACCAGATAGAGAGGGGAAGAGCTATAGATGACCAAGGTCCTCCTGGTTTTATGATAAGCCTGGGACGATGGGGCCTCACTCAGCTAGTCCTCAGGCCACAGGCAGAATCACCAAGATGATCTTTGAAGCTTTTCAGCTGGGAAAAATCTCTCTTTGATTATGGTCCACTAGCATAGCCTACAAGAAGCCAGTATAAACTCCATTCCATGACGAGATATCAAAATTTGACTTTCATGTGGGGAACCAGAGTAGTTGTTAAAAGAAATGAACAGTGCAATGAACATATTACATTCATAGGAAATGTTTGTTGGTGATTCCGTAGGCATCTGGTCTAGTGAGAGCAGAAAATATTTGCATTTCGTCACTTGATTTTGATTTAAATCAAAATGTGGTAATTTAATCAGTTTCAAATCTACCAAGAAAAAAAAACATACAACATATTTTGTGGTTTCAGTGATATTATATGAAGTGCAAATAATCTTGTTAGACATAACGTATACATCAACCCAATAGCCCTGCTGGGATGAGGCCATTTTCAGCCCTTGACTTGGCGTGCTGGGTTTTCTAGGCAGAGTACCAAGTATCCAATTATGTATTTTATTTTTAAAATCACTTTGGAAAAAAAGGGGGTTATTCTGTAATGTGCACACTTCTGCTTGTGAAAAACTGACCTAAAACTGTGAATCTTTTTACCATTAGACTCTTGGGTGATCTTAGTATCCTAGACATCCATCAAAATTGCCCACACAAGCACTACAGAAAGAAATCCAATTGTCTAAAACATTGGTAGCATGGTATTTTCTCTCCCTGCCCTTTTTTTAAGGATTAACACCTTGTTATTGTGGTTTTTTTTCTACCACTTTAACTTCCCCATGTTTTCTTCCCTCCTCTCTCCACTCAAAGATTTGTCTCTTGTAACA
Source organism: Bettongia penicillata ogilbyi (assembly GCA_023548195.1). Lineage (NCBI taxonomy): Eukaryota > Metazoa > Chordata > Mammalia > Diprotodontia > Potoroidae > Bettongia > Bettongia penicillata. Next base: position 961,502 of record JAJHZJ010000812.1, read on the forward strand.
AAGACTGGGAGTTCTCGGTATGGTCCAGGGATCCCTGGGAATCCATGGAACTTTTATGAGGTCCATGAAGTCAAGACAATTCTCATAATGATACTAAGATATTTTACTTTCTAAAATAAATACCAATACCTATGTAAAGGCTTTTAAGGAGGGGTTGGTCCTCCATAATATTTAAGAGTACACATTGGTCTTAAGACAAGAAAGTTTGAGAATTTCTGATACAGTTTAAAAAAAAAACAATCAGGCAAAAGTAACCCAGACTTCAACCAGTCTTTGCAATGCTTCATACCTATGGTCTTCTATCTTTGCCCAAGAGAGTGGATGGTACCTCAGTGTCTTCAATAGAATCTGGAATAGAGTAACTTTTTATATACCTCTATAATATTGACAGCATCCCTTCTGAAATGTATAAATTGAGGTAGAGACAATATATAGGCCCAAGGACCATGAGAAATTAAACTTTTAATTTGTCCACATTTGAAGGTTAGAATAATATTTCTTTATCTCAGCAACATCTTAAGATTTTTATTTATTTGTTTTAGAGGATGTGAATTTATTGGTGTGGTGGCCAACTCCTCAGGAATTTCCTCTATGAAAGAATAAAAATGAGCCCTCTGCAATGTCATCTTAAAGCAATACCTGGGTTGATGTAAAATTTAAAGGACTTGCTCAAGATCACAGTGTGTGTGTGTGTGTGTGTGTGTGTGTGTGTGTGTGTGTGTATATGTGTGTCAGGCTCTATGACTCTAAAAGTAGCTCTCTAACCACCATACTCTCCTGCCTCTTTCTGTCATTTCATACAGATCAGGTAGCTCTGCAATTCCATCCTAGAAGAAAAGGCTCCAATTCAAGATGATAGCATAATGAAAGGATGTAAGGAAGGCCCTCCTGATCATGCTAGATACATATTTAATGGGGAACCTCATTAGGCTAGGGATAAGTCCCATCTTTCAGGAATGGCCCCGGTAGGCTGCTGCCTTCAGATAAGGAAGGCAATGACTAGAACCCCTCCCTTAAACTGAGAGTAGGTTAGCAAATATTTAGCAAACATTGACTGACTGCCAGGCACTAGGTTAGACGTGGGAGACACAAAACGCAAAATACAAAAGTCTCTGCCCTTGGTGAATTTACATTCTACTGGTGGTTTTAAAAAAAAATTCTGTTTATCCCTCCTTTCCATCTGCTCATAGGTAAGACATCTACAATACAACTGCATGAGAGGACATACCTAGTGTGCAACACGCATGATCCATTAAAGGAAGATGGAGGTCATTAGAAGAGACAGTATAAACTTAAGAAAGAGTTACTAAATCTCATATGAATAATCCAAAAATCCTTCTAGTTTGATTCTTAATTATATATAATGCCAAAAAAAGTGTCTGAGCCATTTTAATATAGGTGGAAGATAGAATAATAAAGTATAGGTTCTGTCTTAATCACTCTGCTTTATTAAATATTAAGATGCTGTTATTAATAGCACTTGTTATAATATATGTCATTCTGTGCCTAGAATGAGAATCTCATCTCCTTTCGAGTATTCTTCACAAAACCTGCGGGAGAGATTGCATAATCATTTTCATTCGGAACATCATCCCCCCAAAGCTTTGCTTTTGGCCATATTCCACCCCAGCCCAGTGGAATCCCTTTGTTGAATCTCACTGATCCATGTGATGTTTGGAGGTTTGGGGAAGACGTTTCAGGCCGTGTTGATAGCCAATCCATGGAGCACCGAGTTACATTATCACCGTTTAATAATTAAACAAGTATTTGCCATCAGCTGTCCTATGCCACAGTATGCCAAGGGCCTTGGGAGTATGGTCACAGTCAGCCTTGAGTTAAAGGACCTGGATTCAAAGTCTAACTAACCTGGAGTCAAAGTCTCTACTAACCACCTATAGTACCTTGGGTAGATCATTTATTATCCTGGGACTCAGTTTTCTTATATGTAGAATCATGAAGATTGACAAGATGACCTATAAAATACCTTAGAGCTTTTAAGCTATTATGCTGTGATTCTGTGCAAAGGTATTCCTCCTCTATATCCAAAGAGAATAAGGCATTTATCCTTACTGGTCACTCAGAGGAACAACAGAGGGAAAACAACACCTCACAAGTTTTTTCAGAGACAGAGAAAGTGAGGGACAGAGAGATCTGTTAAACCTTAGAATCTTTCCCAGAAACTTAGCAAGTTTGGAATACAGACCTACAGACCTCTCATCTGTTTTCAGAAATAATTTCTGCTGAAAGACTGAACATCAGTCTCCGGTCTCTAAGGACTAGAAAAACCCTTTTAATTGTCAGCATCATTCTTTGTTAAGTTTAGGCAGATCACAGTCTAGCAAGACCCTACAAGGCTATTTTGGCTTTAGACACCAGACCTCCCTTCAAATATCCAAAAGCCTCTGGGTATCTATATGCAAAGGAGTGGGTGGAGGAAGCCAGGCATTGGCACATAGAGATAGATTTCTATGGATAGACAGATATTTCAGCCTCCATCCATCCATCCATCTACCTATCTACCTGTCTATCTACCTGTCTGTCTACCTATCTGTCTACCTACCTACCTGTCTGCCTAACCCCCCACACCCCCCATCCCACCCCTCTCTCTCAGCTACTGGGAGGCTGCCGCCTTTCATTTCAATCCTTTGTCTCTAATTCCTGTCTTTCACATCCATATGTAACTGGCTTAGTGGTGTGTGTCTAGAAATACATTGTAGAACTTTGCCAGGAATCAAAGTCAAGTTTGCTGTCCCATAGTTGCAGGCTTCATTCCCTTCCCTTTTACAACATTCTTCCTTTTTTTTAAATGTTTTCTTCAAGAAGATTTAAATACATCAAGAAGGACCAAAAATAGAATTGTATATCAACCTGGAACTTCCTTCTGTAACACCATTTGTTTAAATATAAAGGAAAGATTTTTTTAATTACAAAAAATGGATGGTGATTTTTCTGTAGGCCCTGTGGGATCACTATGTGGGATGTTCTAAACGACAGGTTAATAGAAACATGGCTTGGGGGATCTGGCTTTAGCAAAATGTTGCCAGCCTTCTCTAACCAATCATTTCCTAATCTATAAATTGAGAGAGTTAAACAAGATTGTCTAATGGCTAATCTCACCACTGACCCTGTGACTAAACACAAGCCTTCCCTCTAAAATTTCTGGATATCATTTCTTCATCTACAAAATGGGAATAGTGTTGGCTATGTGAATAAATCATAGGGATATTGATGACTTGGATGGAAAAAAAGAGGTGGTTTTATATAGTGTTATAGCTAAGGAGCCAATAATGGTCACCTATCCCAATCTTCCCATTTTAAAGATGAGGAAACAAAGGGCTGAAGAAGGGAAGGTCCCATGGGTAGTAATTGGCTAGAGTTAGTGTTTAAGCCTGTCCTCTCCTCATTCCCACAGGCCAAGCCATTTATGGGTCAAGAAAACAGACCAGGTAGACCCTCAGCTTAAACATTATTGCCCAGACATTTGACTGCCACCATTTCAAAATCATTCCCATAATTCTTTGTTTTGGGATTTTTTGCGGAGAAAATTTGGAAATGAGAGTGAGATTTATTGGCTGTTTCTTGGAGTACTATCATAGATTCTTTAGGCAGAAATCAAAATAAGCAATTTTCTGCATGTCTGTGCTTTGACAATTAGATCACCAAGGCAAAGAGCAAGACGTTGCTCCCAGTTTCTACTTACTCTCATCATACCATCCCAGGAAGCTTCCTCCACAGCCAGGGGCTCTTTTTAAGAAATTACTTTTAAAAAATCCTAATAATCCAGCTTGGAACTAGCTTGTTGATGACAAATCCTCTAACTGTAAGCATGTTCCTTCAGCTCAGGCTGGACAACTGTTTGGACCTCCATGTCTGGGAAATGTGCCATTGGGCCCCACAGTGGCTGCACATGGTTTCTTGGCTCGCTCCTCTCATGCCATCTGTCCCCTTGGCAAGGTGCCCACCCCCAAGTTGGTCAGAACAGTGCCAGCAGGATGGAATATAGATGAGTAGGACGACGAGTACTGGGGGCTAGATGATTGTGATTGAGAAAATCTGCTTTAGATGGGGATTTAAGTGGGGTAGAAAAGGCACCATATTGGTTCAGCAATGGAGTATGGCCTTCCAAGACCCCTGAAGAGAGATAGTACAGAAAGACTCTGAGTTCTCAGGTATTCCCAGAGGGCACAGAAACAGGCAATCTGTAATGACCTTGGAGAAAGTGCTCAGATAAAGCCCAGGCCATCATTCAATCACCAGACTGAGCAAAACATTAAATTAGATGAGGCATTTCTCCGGTTTATTTCATTGTGGATGGGCTGCTGGGCTGCTTTTAGGTCAAGTCTGGCATCCTCAGCTGTAGTCCCTGGCAGTTAACTCCTGACACCAGGCTTTGTGGAGTTCAGTGGGGCTTTTCATTCTGTCTGACTTCTTTTCTAAGAGTTACAGCCCCAAGTCCAAGGATACCAGACATGGCATCATATGTTATCCTTTGGGACCGAGTGAGGGTGTGTCCTCTTTGGGGCCTTGTACTCATATCTGTAAGACAAGGGGATTATAGTAATCTCCGAGGTCACATCCAGTGCCCAATTTCCTGACTTCCATTTCTGAAATTCACAGTTAGACTGCACTTAGACTCACCTGTGAATTCAAGTCAAATCAGTAAACATACCTACTATATGCTGGGCACTGTACTCAATGCTAGAATTCACCTGAGGCAGAATAATCTAGGGAAAGAGCACAAATGTTTAAGTTCATGTTTTGAATCCATAGGATTCACCCATCAGTATGGACATCTATAATGGACAGATCATGAGCAACTCATGTCAAGAATTAAATAAAAAGAGAAAAGCAGGTTGAGTGGCCTCTTTTAAATTAAAACAGCAAATTTTTCCCTGAAATGAAAGTTCTTCTTTCAGTCAACAAGCATTGATTAAGTGTTCTTTGCTATGTGTCGAACAATTAAAAAATCCCATCTTCTACAAGAAGCCTCTACCAACCTCTCTTAACTCTTAATATATCCAAAATAGAGCACACTACCTTTCCTCCTGAGCCCTCCTATTTTCCCCACCACCATCCTCCCAATCCTTCAGAGTCATCCTAGACTCTCTCTTCACCCTTTCTCTTGCCCCTCTCCAATATGCAATATGGCACCAGGTCCTGTCAATAACACCTCACTAACATATCTTGTCAGTTTTACTTCTATAGCATCTCTCTCTCCTTGGACCCTGCCTCCACCCTGGTACAGGTCTTCCTCATCTCACACCTGGACTGTTGATAGTCTGGCTGTCTTAGATCTCTTCCCACACCAGTCCATCTTCCATTCAGCCACTAAAGTGATTTTCCTGATGTATAGGTCTATGACACCCCTCTCCTCCATAAACTCTGGTGACTCCCTATAGCCTCCAGGATCAAATACAATAGAGTCTTTAAGGAATTAAAATTGCCTGTCACTGGGAGAGCAAAGGAGGGGAGCCTGGCAGGCATGCATAACTTAGGATGTTTGATTATATAAGGAAAAAGGAGAGAGAACTCACACTGTAGGGCATCCCAGAAATGTACGATTGGAAAAGAAAATGGGGCAAGCATGTAATGAGAGGAAGGGGTGGCTAATGACTACCTTCTCTGATCCACAGGTGTTCTTGTAAGATCCAGAAAACTCAAGAAAGGTTGATATTCAATAATTAGAATAATATTATATAGTCCCTACTGTGTGCCTGGCACTATGCCAAGCACTTTACAAATATTAACCTCATTTTCTGGATCTTCACAACCACCCTGGGAGGTAGGTATTTGTATCCTCATTTTACAAATGAAGACAACTGAGGAAGACAGATTAAGTGATCTGTGTGGGGTCACACAGTCAGTAGGTATTTGAGGCTAGATTGGAACTTGGATCTTTTTGACTCCAAGCAAAGTACTCCATTTGCTGTGTTACTCAGTTGTTACCCAGGTTTAGTACTTTGGGGATACCCCAGTCCGTGGTGCATTGGATGGGGTGCGTCATTTTAAGGAATAGTGCTGTCCAATGTCAGTGATTTCAGGATGAGCATAGACTGTAAGAGTTAGTGAGAGTGATGCTTAGAGATTATCTGGTACCTAGAGAAGGTGATTGGTATCTGAGTGGGGGCCAAGTTTAACAACCAACCAAGGCATAGTAAGCATTTCCCATGACCTAGGACCCTAGGCACCATACTATTTCAGGTAATACAAAGCAAAATAAAAACAGCCTCTGCTCTCAGAGCTTACATTCTCCCAGGGGAGCTTACAAACATGTCCAGGAGTATATAAAATTATGTGCCCAGCATAATTTGGGAGTGAATGTCAGGTTTCCTGGGTCACTATAATTTGAAATACATTGTATTCCAGGAACCAGCATGTGGACCTGAAATAGTTATTCGTGGAGGGCTCTAGGTGATTTGATCTCTGAGAAGTTTTTCCATCCAATGACTGTCCATGGTTGGAGGGTACTGAGCTGAGTCAGAATTCTGTCACTCACAGGAGACACTTCTCCTCTCTCAGTTCAGAAGCGACATGGTATTTTGCTCAACTCTGAGCTGAAGCAGCTACCAGGTCTTGAGTTTGAGTTTCCAAGAAGTTTTCTAAGTATTTGTATGTCATGGTTCCTCTGTACTCACAGGAATTTAGACACTCTACATCTACAAATGTCATCCTGCCCACCTGCCTTCACAATGTACTCTAAAAATGATGATGACAAAAGAGATATTCAGGTTAAATCTCTGTGCTTCATTTGACACAGTCAAACTCCATATCAATACAGCCTCTTTTCCTTCATCATCTGAGATATGATCTTCATGGTTCTCCTTCTGCCCCTGTCTTGGTTCAGCCACTAAGTCCTTTCCTGTTGAATGTCCAGTACAATGTCTTGTATAAAGGGGGGACCTCGCAACTGTTTATTGGATGGAATTTGATAAACTGTTACATGCCTTTGAGCACCAAAGTAGCCCAAGTCTCCACATCCACAGATTGTATGGTTTCTGCCCTCTCTCCTACCACTTTACTTGGCATGCAGACCTCTGAGCTGGATCCAGGCCAGAACAGAGCAGGACAAAAGAGAAAGTAGTTCATGCTTAGAGTTGAAGTCTAATATGCCCAAGATACGTTGACACAGGGAAAAGTCAGTCTGGGGGGGCGCAGAGAGGAAAAGAAGAGAATGGGTCCAAGTGGATCCATTCATGTGGGTTCAATCTAGCCTAAAACTCCACACCTACAATAAGTGTATCCTGGGTCAGAAGAAAGAAGAGTAAGGAGCCCCTGGAGGAACAGGACAGACTTGTGAAAGATAAAGAACCCTTACACCCATGAGGAGGAAGAATTGATGAATTGGAAAAGAGGGAGAGGACTGTGTATCTAGAGCTGACACTGTGCAAAGTCAGAGGATGGATCAGTGAGGAAAATAACTTATCCATAGCAATGATCAGGGCCATTATCAGACTTGCAGATAGTATCAGAGAAGGAGAAACTGCTCGCATGCTAGATTACTGAGACAGGGCTCCAAGTCACCAGGCAGGGAAGCAGACCAGCTGAGGCTGAGTCTAGCAGTATGAGGTTAAATAGATAGGAGATGTGTGAGTCAAAAATCAGTTTCATGAACTTAACTAAGTTTGGGGGAGTCCATGGCCAGACACCTATTGATATGGGGAGGCGGGGGGAGACTTGGGGAATTTAGTGTCCCACATGCTCAGGGAAAATCAAGTGTGTGGGGGCAGCATCCAGAAAAGCACCCACACCTCAAGCCTCTATCAACTACGTTTCATTTTCAGGAAATTTTAAAGCTAAATGTTGTTCTTTCCTATGATACATACTTCTGTAGTACAGATTGGCTTTTCAAAACTATAATAGGGGTGGGGGGGATTGTCTTTTATAGTGGAGGGTGAGATATGAATTAATATCATGTCTAATGTGGTGAACGATGTTCAATCAGGCAGGACAGAGCAGTGGATTATCGACAACCTAGGTTCTTACCCTGCTTAGGCCACCTGCTAGCCATATGATTTTGGACCAGTCACTCTCTGGTCCCCAAGTTCCTCATCTACAAAATGAAGGGGTAGGGCTATGATTTCCAGGGTTCCTTTCCTCTATTTTTTGTGATCTTGTGATTCAAAATTCTAGAGGAAAATAAATCTACTTCATTTAATGAGTCCTGCTAAGAAGCCAGTCAATGGATATCCATTTAATATGTGATGATGTGAACTCCAGCTGACTGTCCTAGCAGCTGTGTGACTTCATTACCATTAGAAAGGCACACAGCCAAGCCAGCTGGCACCCAATCAGCTCCTTCATGCACGTGGTGGATCCATTTGTGGGGCTACACGGTAGAATTGCATGAGACCCCCATGAAAACTTGAGAGCACAAAGTCAAATCTGCATAAAGATTTAATTGAAAGTGTTGATCATTGCTGGGCCCAATACAAGTGAGTTTATTTTGTTTCTGGGATGATGGTGGATTCAGAGACCGTATTCATCTCTTCAGGAAGTACAGCCAACACACAAAATTTGCATTCAGATACCAAACATCCCCACACACGATAATTTCTCAGTTTAGAAAACATATTTTTGTGCTGTTTGTTGTCATGCCGGCAACAATACATTTTTATTTTCTCCAACTGATTTCAGAAAGGGCTCTCGAGCCTTGCCAACTGCCAGCGTTAATGTTCTCTGATTTCCAATAACGTTGTTAAATACTCAATAGAAGGATGATCACCGTGTCAGGCAGCCAACCAACATTTATTAAGCACCTACTAAGCTAGGCATTGTGTTAAACCTTGACAAAGTAAAAACAACCCCTATCCTCAAGAAACTTACCTTCAAATGGGGCATGCAAATAACTATGAATACAATATATACATATACATATATACAGATACATACACACACACATATGTGTGTGTGTATGTATATGTGTGTGTGTGTGTGTGTATAGGGTAAATGGGAGATCCTCTAGGGAGATTCTGACACTCGGTGATAGGGGCAGAGCAATGTGGTCAGGACTTTGAAAGGCTTCTCAGGAAAGGTAGCATTTGAGTTGAGTCTTGAAGGGAGAGTATTTCAGGCATGGGAGGTCACCAGTGCAAATGTATAAATGGTAGCAATCAGGTGAGTGTCAATAGATTATAGGGTATGTTAAGAGTCAAAGAAAAGGCCAGCTTGTGAAGGGCTTTATATGTTCAAGGGAGGACTTTGATTCTCTCCAACACAAGCATCCCATGGTGTTTGGTGCCATGAAGGAGGAATGTGACATCATCACATTTATGTTCTAGATAAATCACATTGACTGCTTCGTAGTAGGTGGATTAGAGCAGAAGAGTACTGATGGAGGAGATGACTAGTTAGAAGACTTTTTCAGTAGCACAGGACAGATGGGTTAAGGGCTTCTATTAGGGTGACACTTCTATGTGTGGACAGACAGGACAAGGTAGAAATCCCAAGATCTGGTAATGGATTGAATGTATTGGGTGAGAAGGAGCCATGGGTTTTGGATCTGATTTAGAAAACCTGGGAACTGGGAGTTTGGTGGTACCCTAAGTATTAATAAGGAAGTTCAGAAAAGGATAAGATTTTTTTCTCTTAGTGGGATTGGGGGAAAATGAGTTCATTTTGGCAAATGTTTTCTGTGGGGAATCCAGTTCTAGGTATGTGAGAAGTACATAGTAATATTGGACTGGATCGCAGAAAAAATGTTAGGGTTCGATATAAAGCTATGGCAGTCATTGCCATAGAGAGGATAACTGTATGGAAAGGAACACCTTGGGACTTATGGGGTCACCAAATGTATGCGTGTATATCTGTTCATGTCGTTGTATGTGTGTGTGTGTGTGGGAGGGAGAGAGACAGAGAGAGAGAGAGAGAGAGAGAAGGAAGAAGAAGAGTGAGGGAAGGGAAGGGAGGAGGGGAAGGGACTGAGACACAGAGAGAACAGAAGGCTGAGAATAGAGCCTTGGGTGATACCCACAATGGACATGACATGGATGAAGAACCAGAAAGTGGCATTGAGAAGGAATGATTGGAGAGATAGGATGAGAAGTTGGAGAGAATAGAGGCATGAAGACTGAGGGAGGAGACAAGTTATAAGGAGGAGGAGGAATTGGGCATTTGGCTGTGTCAGATCTCACAGGGTTGAAGGGTGAGGACTGAGAAAAGACTCAGACCTGCACATTAAGGGATCATTGGTAACTTTGGGGAAAATGGTTTTAACTGAATGATGAGGTGTGAAGCCAGAGCACAGAGTGTTTAGAAGAGAGGTAGGGCTGAGGATAGGAAGTCATCAAGTAGAGACGACTTTGTCAAGGAGTTTAGTCACAAAAGGAAAGAGATTTATGATAGTAGCTAGTGGAGATGTGGGCAGCTAGATGACCTCACAGTGGGTAGAGGATGGAGCCTGAAGTCAGGAAGACTCATCTTTGTAATTTCAAAACCAGCCTCAGCCCTTTGCTAGTTGGTGAACCTAGGCAAGTCATTTAACACCGTTTGCTTCAATTTCCTCATCTGTAAGGATCCTTCTCCATATAAATACATAGAAATAGACATTATATATACATATATATAATATACATACATATATGTGTATATAATATATATATATGTATAATATACATATCCTCAAAGCCAGGCATTGTTTCATTTTTGTCATTATATCCCAAACCCCAAAGATAGTATATTGTCACAAGTCAGTCCTGAGCAGCATTTATTTAGTTAAACTGAACTGAGCTAAAGGCCTGGCACATAGTAGGCATTTAATAAGTAATTGTTGGTTGAATCTGTAATCATCAAAGTTGTCAATTACAGTGATGAAGGTTACCCCATGCAAACTCCTAAGGAAAGTAAGGTTCCTGAGAGAGTATAAAATTTCTCCAAAATAAAAAGGAAAGGGTTTTTTTAAAAGGAATTTGACACAGCTAACCCACTTGTTACCTAGGTCTGATAATATATATGCTATATTTAATACCCATATTTCTCTACCTCTGCCAAGAAGAAAGGGAGATCCATTTACTAAGCCTTCCTTTAGGGATGAGCTTGGTTATATGATTTCAATATCCAGCTTTGGATTTTTTTGTTTTGGATATGTGTGTGTGTGTGTGTGTGTGTATCTCCATATATATCCACATATATTTTTGAATAGATATGTATCATACAGCATATGTATATTATACATGTATATATACATATACACATACATACATACATGTAGGTCTATTTTTCTGATGAGGTTTAATTTTCTCTCAATTCCTAGAAGTCTTCCCAGCCCTCTGGGCATTTGTCACCCTCCTCATTTCTTCTAGCAGCAGAATAGTCCATTCTACTCATATGGGATTGTGTGTTTGGCCATCACCCAATCAATGGACATCTGCTTTGTTTCCATTTCTTTGCTAAGACAAAGAAAGTGCTGCTCTGGATACTTTGAGTGCATGTTTCAGTGGGCAGGGGGGCTTCCTGTCCTTGACTTTCCTGTTGTAGATTGTGGCATTAAGTTTTAGTAAAGCGCAACATGCACCTGCATTCACAAGTACTTTTTATCCAAATGTTATGTTCAAAGTAGGCTTCAGAATTGGAGGGTGTGCAGGAGAAAGATATATCTCAAACCCCAGCTGGAGAAATACATAAAAATTTCTTTTCATTTTCATATCTCTCTTTGTCTTATTAAAAGTCTCTAAAAATATTCTACACCCCCTCTCCCCCGCCTCCAACACTCCTTTAGAATCACGAAAGAAACTGCGGGGGTCGGGGGGAGTGTGGAGGAGATAAACCTGAGATTTCAACCCCTTGACCCTCAGACCGTCTCCATCTTAAAATATGCAAACATTATCCTATGTTCTGTTGGAAAATTTACGGATCTTTTATGAGTCAGAGGTAAGGTAAAAACATCACTAGTTCAGTAGGTTAAAAAAGATGCCAGATAGGAGGTTAAATATTCATTTGAATGTCTCCAATAATGGGCAAATAAGCTATTTAAAGAAGGCATTATTCCAGTCTGGTGTCAACACAGCTATTGATTGGAATTAACCCACTCCTCAAAGTCCCTGATCATTTTTTATAGAAGTTTCTCCTCTTTAATAGGGTTTTACACTTGTCTTTGTGTACGTGCGGTCAATTTAGCATCAGATTTGCAATTAATCATTTGCTGATTGCAATGAATGGTCTGTGAATAATGCACATTCCTGTGCTCCGGGGGTTCCACTGAGGACTCTTTTTTCCCTCTGCCTGGGGAGCACTTTGTGGAGCAGGGTTTCCTAGAATAGCTCATGAAATTATGTTTCCGAGGAACGCAAACTGGCTTTAAAGAGACTCTTCGGGCTTCTCAAGGAGACATAAATCATGTTTGGGCCCCAACTTTCCTGTTGGTATTCCAATATTTGGACATCTGTTTCAACTCCCTCGATGTGAAATAGGCCTCATACGATATAGAAGAAGGAATGAAGGGTTTCATTATCTTAAATGTCATAACATTTGTTTGAATTATCACACGTGGATTTTAAATGCTGAAATTGTCATCCTCACTTTTTATTCATTTTACTGTCCTTTCAGAGGACGATAAACCAGAAAATCTTTCTAAAAATTGCATTCATAATTTAGGGGAAACAATTTCCAATTGAGGCAACAAGAGGGAAATGGTTGCAGATGAGTTATACAATTTGGTAGTTCTTTAAAAGCATAAATATTTTACTGAAAGAAACATACCCTTTTAAGGCACAAAAGATTTCTTATTCCAGTGGACAAGGCACTTAGTGACAAATAATGCATGAACAAGAGGCCTTCTTTGCCCATTAGGAGATGTCTGCAGAGAGGTCTGAAAGTCTCTCATTTGTGAAGTTATGAATTCATTGTGTTTGGAACTTTCCCATTGTCTGTTTCAGTAAGAAACAGCTCTTCTTGCTCTGATCTCTTGACTTCTGCTGCTTTAATGGTGACTTAATGAATAATAAACTATCAAAATGAGAAAAGAGGGTATTTTCATTTTGAGTCTAATGGATAAAAAGACAAAAATAAAAAAAAAAACATAAATATGATCAGTATTACTGAATAGATACCACAACCCAAATACTTCTTGGCTCTAATGATAGTCTTTCAATGTCAGGAAAGAAAAGCTAACCAACAAGGAAGAGCCTCAGTATGTTATGTGGTCCCTCTGTGGTTACATGATGGGGGGGTAATATTTGAGTCACTCTGAATGAGGAAGTTTGGATTCTAATCTTTGCCAGGGAGGGAATATGGGAATTATGGGATCAAAGACTGTCCGGGAGTATTGGGTGTCGTATTATAAAACTTGTTGAAAGGATCTGAGTTAGGCACAAGCCCCCACTCTTACCCTTGGGAGTCCAGTCTGGACCAGCGTGGATTATGGAGTCCTAGGAAATACATTTGCCTGGAGCTGCAAATCTGTAGCTTATGGTGGAGAAGGAGGCTTGGATATCATTTGACTTGAAATAAATGATTTAGCTCCATCATGGAAGCAAGAGTGTTTTACAAGTTGGTATTTTATGTTTGCATATTTAAAAAATGTAATGGAAGCTTTCTCTCTTCTGGGTGCTTTGCATCCTTTATGTCAGATGTTTTGACTAAGGCAGCATTTAGAGCCAGAATATTTTCTTACTGACTGTAAGGAAAGGTACCTGTCAGTCCCATCCCAATGTGGAAGATATGCCATTGTGCAAGGGGGTCAGCTGGGCAGAAAGGCCCCCACCAATTCATGCCCATTCCCATCCTCACAAAATTCATTTTGAATCATTAGGAATATCAGAGTCGACTGGCTTTCAGTCAAGTTTTCATAACTCACCACCCATCTAAGGATATTTGAAAACTTTCTGTCTCCTTCATCAGCTCTTTTTTATAGGCTGTGTCCCTTCGTGGAAATGCCTTCCCTCCTTACCCTACTTCCACTGCAGTATTACCCACTTCCTTGAAAGCACAGCTGGGGGCTATGAAAAGTTACAAAAAACTTTCTCCCAGCGGTTAGTTAATGCTTCCTCTTAACTTTGTATCACTTTACACAAACTTGTAGATTAACTTGCATACAAATGGAATCCCTCCACTCCTTAATCTGAAAGGGCAACTAAATTCCTCTCTTTATAACCCCAGGATCTTCAGCATCCTAGAAAAAGTGGAAGGGCCTGAGTTACAACTTCTTAGCATGGGGCCGGTAGCAAATAGTCATGTAACAAAGTCTTACTGTCTTCAGCTGCTAAATTGGGATTACTGAAGTCTCTGGTTTTCCTCTGGCATTTTTTTTTTACCACTGTAGGAAATTTTTGGCTAATGTTTGGGGAAAGCTTTTTCTTATGATTACTCCAGGTGCTTTTAAAGCCTTGTTTGGTTTGTTCAGTTATGGCCCACTCTTTGGGACCCCATTTGGGGTTTTCTTGGCAAAGACACTAGACTGATTTTCTCCAGCTCATTTTACAAATGAGAAAACTGAAGCCCACAGGGTGAAGTGACTTGCCCAGGGTCACACAGCTAGGCACTGCCTGAGGCTGAATTTGAACTGATGAGGAAGTCTTCTGACTCTAGCCCTGACTCCAGCTGCATGCTCTACGGTGCCTTCTAGTAACCTCAAGATTTTCAAACTTTGTTTGGAGTAAATCCCAAAGACCAACATGAAACAGTAAGGAGGGTAATACTATTGAATTGAACCAAGGAGGTTGTACCCTTGTCCCAGGGCCCTCATGCAGTGTGCCATAGGTCTGAAAAGAGAAGCACAAGCTATCCTAGTTCGGTGTCTACTCTGATAAAATAAGGAAATGCAAACAGTGTGGAGCATGGCATCTAAAAAGAAGATTCTCTAGGACCTGGCACAGTTTAGCCCAAAGCTGCCATGATTCCTCATCTTCTGGTAGGAGCTGTTGTCCAGCTGCAGTCCTCCGTAAAGATGGAAAGATCGCAGCTCTTGGGAGGTTCTTCCCAAGAGGATTTTAATGGGAGAACCTGACTCCGGAGGAACTCGACTATCAGTCGTCAATCTGCCATGGGGTGGGGGAGGGGAGCTTGAGGAGATAATGATTAACCCGTTAATTGCCAGGGGTTGCCCTGTGTAAGATAGGGAGTTGGTGGCAGAGGTAGATGTCTGGCTATTTTCCATGATCACAGCACTGGATTCAGCCCTGACCTCTTCCTTTATGTCTTATGATTGAAATGAACAGTGCCTTGTTTAGAGGAAGATTTTTAAGTTTCTTTTTTCCCAAGACAGGAATGGCTGTGGATACAAGAAACTTATCTTAGGCTATCCTTTGGTACCTGATGGGATCATCTCTCCCCCATAGAGAGGACTTTTCTGTCATGTGACGACTAACATGTGCCTACACACAGAACTGATTTTTCTAGAATTTTTAATGTCAAAACTTTACAATAAAAATAGAAACTTACCCATCTCTCTATTTTTTTTTTAAAGAAGCGTTTGCATGTCTAAATTATTCAAATCAGAGATACTGAAAGGTGGTTCTGTTCCAACAAGTGCATATGAATAGTTTGATGGAAACATTTGCCTACAGCAATTGCTATTCAGTGCAGCACCCAGGGAGAACATTTAC
Organism: Bettongia penicillata ogilbyi; assembly: GCA_023548195.1. Lineage (NCBI taxonomy): Eukaryota > Metazoa > Chordata > Mammalia > Diprotodontia > Potoroidae > Bettongia > Bettongia penicillata. Next base: position 977,038 of record JAJHZJ010000812.1, read on the forward strand.
GATGTTTTTATTCAACTGTACCTACATTTAACCCATTCCCTTCCATAGTCCTAAAGTTTTTTTTTCTATACATATTTTTTAATACTGTTAGAAAAGTTAATGATCTTAGAGTAAGCAAACCTGGATATGAACCCCAGCTCTGCTGATTTACCACCTTTGTGATCTTGGGAAGACTTATTCAATATTTCTGGACTTCACTTTATCCATCTGTAAAACTGGACAGTTAGACTAGATAATCTTCGTGGTCCTTTTCCCTTATAAATTGATCTTCTGGGACTGATTGTTTCAAATACTGATGACATTGCACATGTGTTCATTTTTTTTTCTCCAATTCTTCAAGCATTTTTTTCATCTTCCTGACTACTGTCAATCTATTAGAGAATTCAAAATAAACTATTCAATTCTTATGTATGATGAGCATTTTCCAAATATTGCATTTTATCATCACACTCCTGGAAGGTAGGTGCTGTTATTATCCCCATTTTTAAAAATGGGAAAACTGAGGTGGACACATTAAATGACTTCCCCAGAGTCACCCAACTAGTAAGTGTCTGAGGCAGGATTTGGCCATGGGTCTTCTTGCCTTCGCTTGCTGAGTTCTCTATTTCCTGGGCCTTGATGGAATCCACTGGAGTCTTGATGGTATTGAAGGGAGTTTAGCTCAGAAATCCTTGATTAGAATAACTTTCCCCTTTCCTTCCTTTTTAATGAAGTCCTTGTAAACGTTTATGCCCCTCGGAGCCCCAGCTCGGTGATGGGCAAGGTTTGCTCTAACTTCCTGCACTGTGAATGTACAGATGTTGCCCATAAAATGTATGTGTCCTGAGATGCTTTGGAGCCCAAGGTTTTCTTTCTTTCTTTAGCTCTAGGACAAATAACTCAGTTCTGTGCTCTCAACTTGACATTATTTATGGCAACTTTCTTTTGAAGGTCTGTCATCATAGCAAATGTCATTGAAAATAAGTATGTTTATTGAGCCTTGGAACCAAAGAAGAAACATAGGCACAAACTATCTTTATGCTCTACTCTGTATTCACGTATTCTATTCATGAACTCTTCATTTCCTGCCATGATTCCCCTGCTCTCACCCTCCTCCTCTTCCCCTAAGTGTGGGTGTGGAAAGGTCCCCTTCCTGTGTCTACCTCCATGAGGCAGAGATAGAAGCTTAGCCATTCCCAGCACCTTGTACACAGCAGGTGATTCATGTATGTTTGTTGATTTCTTGCTTTCAATCAAAAGGCCCCAGTTCATGAGCTGCTTCATCCACAATGACTTCGCCCTTCATCTGAGCCTCTCTGTCCACAAGATGATCTCTGCCTTACATCATATTATTCCCCTGTTTGAAGTGTGCCTTAAAGGCACACTCTCAGTTCATCTTTGTGTTCCTATTTCTGACCATTTCTTCTAGTTTTAAATCATGTACCTGTATTCTTCCAAGATCGTATCAGGCTTATTTTGTGTTCACTGACCAGAAAACTGTGACCTAGTGGCCAAAAGTTGGTGCATCCTGGTCAGTGACCAGTTTAGTAAGTATCTGAGATGACATCTGAATCTGGTCACTCCCAGCTCCAAGCCTAGAACTCCTCTGCTGTATCCCACTGCAATTCCAGTGAAATCCACTTCCTTGCTGGGCGCTATCACCATTAACCAAAGGCCACTTTCACCAAACTGGAGAAGTGTAGGGCCCTAATGTTGTGACAAGTGTCCCCTTGATGAGGAATCTCTGACAGAGTGTTCATGACTATGGCATCAGGATGGGGGGCGTAGGGATACTGAAGGCTTCTATTTACTGAGGCACCAATTGCAGAAGTGATGTAATCCTGGGGAAATGACCACTGGATTCTTCCTCCAGCACATCTCTCAGATGACAGTAACAATGAAGATGGATGTCTAGTGGAATTCCAAGAAACTGCTTATGCGTGTAGGCTTGTTACAGGGAGCTCTGTGCCTAGTGCAGGCCTCCTTTCAGAGTGGTCAAGGCTAGTTTTCTTTGCTCTCTGTCACCCCGTGATCCTGGTGATACTGGTTGAGGCTGAATCCCTATGTAAGAGGAGCATGACCAATGGGCAGCACCATCCCTTGCCAGGACCCTTTGGCAAACAAATGTTTATCTTTGTTCTTTTGCTCCTGTGAGATGCTCCCAGCCTCCTTGTGGACAGTCTTTGATAATGCAGGAGCTTTACTCCTAAATGCGTGCTGACTATTCAGGGTGGACACACTTGGGTTCCAGGCAAATCAGTTCAGGGTCCTCCTATCAAAAGTGGAAACTTCTGTAGCTGTGATTCTTCTTCATCCTCTTCTTGATTAAAGATAATTTAGGGTACGACTGGATGGTTCTGACCTGGACTTTTCTCTGCCAGGTCATATCTCACAAGGCCACAGGATCACAGATTTGGGGCTGGAAGTTTTATTGGAGACCATCTAAACAAACCTACTCATTTTACAGATGAGAAAACTGAGGCCCAGGGATCGTCTCAAAGGCAAGATTAAAGTACAGGACCTCAGAAGCCCAAACCTAGAGCAGTGCCTCTAACATAAGTGTGTGCATATATCCTGTCAAAATAAGGCTGTTGTTGTTGTCAAAGACCCAGGAACCAATGCTGCTTTTAAATTGCCTCTGTGTGTGTGTGTGTGTGTGCGCGCATGTGTGAACTGTTCCTTGTAACAGATCAAGGGATGCCCTCAGACATTGAGCTGGCAGGGACCTTAGAGACCTCATAGTCCAACCCCATCATCATCCAGAGATTGAAATGGAAGTGCAGAGGAGCCAGGGACCAACATGCTGACAGCCTTTTGTTTTCTTTTCATCAATAAACATTTACTGAGTATATATTAGATTGATGAGTTAGATTTTCTTGGATACAATATGTTTAGTTTCCCATATATAAAATGAGGCTAATATTTTGCTATTTGGCTTTTGCTTCTTAGTACCTCTTTGAAATAAGGGAAATACAATGACACATCAAAGGCAGACCATTTTTAAAAATACCTCTCTCCCATTTTCCTCAGTATTTCTGAGCAGCATTCTAGGTAACACGTGCGCACAATCTTACAAATCATTAAGATTTTGTTTGTGATGTTCTAAATCACAGCCCCTGCTGAGTTACTGGGCCCAGGTCCTAGTCTCAAATCATATTCCACAGAGGAAGCATCTGGGAGAAGAGGGGGGTAATAATTAGCCCGTTTCTGTTCAATAAATACATACACAGGCCATCTAGGTTTGATCAATGGAACAAAATGATTCTCATTATTTAATGGAGCTGGTGATCTCAGAAAACTTTGAGTGGGGTGCATAGGACTACATTAATTCTTAGAAACATTTATTCCCAATGCTACATTAGCAACATTAAGCAGAGGCTGTAGCAAATGTCTGTTTGATAATGCCAATATGCATTGGAAAAGAGTGTACGTGTATTTGTGTGTATATGAGAGACAGGGACAGAGAATAAGAGACAGAGGACCTGGAGAGGAAGCTGGAGAGAGAGGGGCAGCTGAATCCTAGGTATTAAGGAGATTTACCCTTAAACTGCTTTTCTTCTTGGGAGGTGCCTCTGGTACCCACCCCAGGTCACCCCAGCACTTGACCTCTCCCTCCAGCAAATGATTTGAAATTCACCCTGAAGCAGCCTTGTGATGGTGTTTTGCCTTTAGTCTGTGTATATACCAGACACACTGCTTGGCACGTAGTTACACCCCATAGATGCTAATTGATTGATTTGGTTGGTTGGTGGAGAAAACACTGGAGTGAGAGGTCAGAGGACTTGATTCTTGTCTTGAATCTCAATACCTTGCTGTGTGACCACTGTCTGTGGACTATCACCCAGTGTTTATGTCTGGTTTCAAGCCATTTTGAAACAAGTCTCAGGCTAGTAGAGGTTTTCTGTTTCTGAGGATTTGCCAGTTGTGCTAGTGGGGTAATGACATCAAACCATTATCATCATGACCCAGTCATTTTAAGGTTTGATGTAGTAAACAAGAATCTTGGTCTAGTTATCAGCAGTATCCTCTCCTGACATGTGTTGACTGTCTCCCTGAGGGAGTCACTTTAGCTCTGGGTGACTCAGATAACTCCCTAGGGTTTACTTCCTATTTCCTAAAAGTGCTGTGGGCTACTTTGGTGGAGGAATTTTGATTAGTGGAAGTTTCCTTCAGAAATCACAATTTTTTACATCTTCATAAAAACTGTTGGTTTTTATTAATTCTGCCCCACCATGATGAAATGATATTCTATAAATAGCAGCACCTGATAGAGTAGGTGCCAAATAAATGCTTGTTGTCTTCCCTTGGATGTAAAAAAGTGATTCTTCTAGTATTCCTTTACTTCCTGCATGAAGATTTTTCAATTACTGGTATCTCCTATCACTTTCCCTCCCCTCAAAAAAATATTCACTATTTAATCATATGTTTATATGCATCTGCCCATCCAATCTGTAGAATGGAAATTTCTCTAAAGCAGGAACCAGCATATTTTTATCTTTCACATATCTGGAATATAGTAAGCACTTAATAAATGTTGATTTGTTGCTTTAAGGTTAGTTTTTCTAACAACCAAATTTATAAAGGTCTCCTACCTTGGGCAGGTGCAGTGCCTGGTGCATCCTACCTTCGCAGAAATATCTGTCCTCAAATAAACATCACCTGAGCCCCTGTTAATGGCAGACTTTGGGCCTCAGAGACCTGTTGCTAGGAGTCTGTTGTTGTGGAGGAATTTCCCAGAGTTCCTCACATTGCCCTATGTAGGTAGTCGCTTAACACACAAAACTGTCCTGTTTTCTTGAGCAACTGTCCTCCTTAATTCTGCTCCCACATTAATCAAAATGGTGAAGTGAAAGGTGGTTGATAAATGGGACAAGCAAGGGTCTGATGCTGTTGAAGATACCTTAACCCTTTGGTCACCCTGTTATCCAGAAGAACCAAGCTCTGGGCACCTTGACAGGATGCAAGTTAATTTTCTCTCAAGATTCCTTCCATTTGACTACAGCACAATGTAATTTCAACAGCACTGATCACCAGCTTAGCTAGAATAACTTAATTAAGATGGCAGAGGAAGTTTATTAGAAGAGAAAAGAAATCCTGAATTGCATCCGGATATTGAGGCTAACTCATTTTCTGTGTGTTGTGTATCAGTATACAAACCAATAGCTTTTAGGAGCAGGGGCTGTGTTTTCCCTTCATTTAAAGAACTAGCCAGAAATAGAGCTAATTCATAGTCTTCCTGCCTTTTCAGACTGGACGAAAAGCTGATTTTTTATGATATTTTAAATATCCAACCTAAGTGGGCACTAAAGCCCTATTTCCATCTGCAAAACATAATAGAGACAACCCTTCTTGAGTTACATTTTTCATCTGATTTGTTAATGGTGCAGTGTCACTGAGAATATTTTCAAACATTATTCATGACTAAAGCAAGCAACTTTCTGATTTGCCTTGAATATTTTCAAGCCAATAAAATTTGTTTACCTTAATTTCATACTTTTGTAGAAACCATAAACAATTTCCATGGTTACATCATGAAGTGTAAAATCAGGCAGGGGGTGGGCAAGGTGGGATTGTGTCCAGATAACAAATCACAAATTTGCTCTGTCTTCCCAATACCTGTTGAGGCTACAGTCACCCTTCTCACCTTGAGCTCTCTCTTGGCTCTTGATAGTTCATCATTTTTACTTTTATATCATTCGAGTTCTTGAATTACTCATTATTTATTTACTCTATTGTTTATTATTTATTTCTTTATATCATTTATTATTTATAATTGAATAATCCAAGGAAGAAAAAAATGTCCATTTTGGAGGAAATTTTCAAACAGTTTAAACTTGCATGGAGAATGAAGCATTACCTTGCTGTCTGTGGTGGGCACCCATCTCATTGAATATTTGGCCCATTCATTTTGTATTGTATAAGTACAACTATTAACATCTTCATTTTATTTACTAGATGTGTTATATCATCTTTGAATCGTATTTTCTAGGTTTATGCAAATACGACATCTCAACACTTTTTCTTTTACTCTTTCCATGAACTTTTGGTCTTTTGTCCGAAAGTAAATTAACAGTTAAGCCTTCTACAATGTCCCTACCCACCATCACCCCCTACTGCCGTTGTAGACAGGTTTGTGACTGTCGTGTTTTATAAAGTCTGGATGAAAGTCCCCAAGAAGGTTCTAGAAGCTACTGGAGGTTAGCTGGAAAGGAAATGTCAGTTTTGTTCCTGTCTTGTCCATCCATTTGAGGGCAGGATGTGCCATTGGGAGCTGGAAGCTGGGCATCTCAATGGCAAAGTCTTCTCTTGCAAACGGCTTGAGTACCCCATGAGCACCTCAAGTTTCTGATCATATCCCTCTTCTGTAAGGATCAGAGTCATTTGTCTTTTGTTACTCTAATAAGAAGGAGAAAACAGTTTAAGACTGGTGGTAATCTAGTTGTTCCTCAAAGTGATTTCTAATCAGTTTGTATTTAATGATACCTTGTCAGATGAAAATTTCCCTAATCCCCGGACCTCCCTTTTTCCTATCTCTCTTTCCTTCTCTCCTGCTCACTCTTGCTTGCTCTGTCTGTCTGTCTCTGTCTGTCTGTCTCTGTCTCTGTCTCTCTCTGTCTCTCTGTCTCTCTGTCTCTCTCTCTCTCTCTCTCTCTCTCTCTCTCTCTCTCTCTCTCTCTCTCTCTCTCTCTCTCTCTCTCTCCAGAGGTTTCCATCTGTGATCTCCTCCTTTGGACAATTCAGTGACTATTCATTTAACAATTTCTTCATATACTTTTTAGAAATATAGTTGTCGGTGTACTTGGCTATAATTCGGAAAACAAGTTTCAAATTTTGAAAGGCATGGAAATTACAGTGATTTTTTGAAATAGACACAATCTCAGGATTAAAAATCTGACTTTTTAAAAAGTGTTGAAAAAGGTATGCAAAAACAAAGCATCTTAGCCTCAGTTTGATCCTTTCCTGCCCAGTGTCCAAAGGTAGAAGGGTGACCTGTGGCATCCAGGAGCTGAGACTCTAGCTTTTGAATCTACCATTTCTCTTGATAACATTATTTAACATTAGATTTTTTTTTCCTCTTAGGATGCCTCCATCGCTCACAGATTCCACATTATGAGAGAGAAACATCCAGAGAAATTCAACAGCCGGTAAGTGCCTAGATGTTGGTGGCTGAAACTTTATGTGGTGGCAAAGACATCAAGTGTCACAAATGCATCTGCATATTTGTGAATGAGGGAGGGAAGCTGGGTCTGTATCTGTAAATGGATGGAAGAAGACAGAGATGCTTTTGATTTTCCATGTTTGTGAATGTCTTCATGATCAAGCAGCATGTTGAACTTCTCTGCTGTGGCTTGTGGGGCAGCAGGGTATTTGAGGGAGCTGGCAGAATGGGGAGGAGTCAGCATCCCCCTTTGTTGACAGATGCCTCAGTTTAAGGATAAAACCCCATTATGGATGGAAATGAACCACAGGAGCTTCTTTCCTGGACTCTGGAGCTTTTCAGAGTAAATCGGAGCTTTCTCTGGAGGATACATGGAAGACATGGGTTCATTCTCCTCCATCCCTCTTCCTTCAAGAAGGGAGCACCTTCTTGTCCATATTGGGCAGAAGAGAGGGAGTTTGTCTCTTGCCTTCACCTTTTTTGGTTTAAATTACTGCCAGGATATGTTTTACCATTTTCTGTAAAGTGTGAAAGTCTGTGTCTATGCCTAGACCTATCTGTATTTCTAGCTACTAAACCTTTAAGCTGCACGAAGACTTTTGGATCGTCTGGCATTTATACTGCTATGGATGACTATACATGGGGACTCTATCTTTTGACACAGACACTACAGTGACTTTTAATTTAAAGGGTCTGGATTTCCTTTTGGGGACATTTTCATGTGAGACATCCCAAAGCCTTTTTCCACTACCTGTAGCTGAGATGTCTGTGGTGACTGATAGTTGGGGCACTTCTGGGGTCATGTCTTTACAATAATAGAACATGACTGAGGATCTTTAATCAATCAGTCTACCTGCACCCTTTGTCCAAGTGGCATGAGGATTCTTTGGTGCTGTTTACTCTCACATCTACATAAATGAGACCTAAAGGCTTTGTCTCCCACAGAAACATTGCTTGAGCTTGAGCTGATTTTATCAAGTTTCTAATTTACCTGTGGGGGGAAATTCTGCAGAAAAAGAAAAAGGAAACTGTTGTGTCTTCCAACTGGAAGAAACCAGATACAAAGGAGTACTTTGAGCTTGTTTTCAGATGTATCATTGCTTTACAGAATGACACAGTGGTTTTCTGTTTGTCATGGTGAAATAATCCATGATGTTTAAAAAGTTTTCACTTAGTCATTTGAATCAGGCACATTTGAAAACATTTGCTGAGGATTTCATTTAGAATGTCTAATTGCCCATCTAGAAATGAAGTTTGGGCTTGGTAATCTACCTCAGCTGGAGTGTAGGCACAGACCCCACTGTCACTAGAAAGCAGAGGAATTGAGAAGAAGATAATTTGCTGCAGAAACTTTCTGAGGATGCCAAGGTGCTGAAGTGAGGGAGCTTCAGCTGGATATGGTCGCTTGGGCTGAATGGTCACCCATGGCACTGAAGCTGAAGGCTGTAAAGTGACCAGACTTAGCAAGTCCCATGTGGGAGCATGTACAGAGCAGGTCCAGTTACCTACCATGCTGAATCTTCTAATTCTCAGACTTAAAGAATTTGAAAGTTGGAAAGGAGCTCAGTGGCCATGGAAAGGAATGATCCACTAAGTTTGAAGAGCTCCCGGAAGGGGGAGCCAATCACCTCCCAAGACACCAATTCTACCATGAGCCACCTCTAATTTTCAGGAAGTTTTCCCTAACATTCAGCCTCAGTCTTTTCATTACTCCTGGTTTTACCCTTTGGATCTATAGACTCTGCCTCTATCATCATGCTTTCTCCCTTGTCCTTGCTCGAGTCTTCTCCCCCGCAAAAAAACAGTCTATTCCAGCCCAATCCAAACCAATCCAAAAAACCTTTATTAAGCACCCACTATGAACCAGACTTGGTGCTAAGCATTGGGGATGCAATGACTAAAAAGAAAGTCATTGCCCTCAAGGAGTTTATGGTCTACCACATACCCATTTCCTTTCCTGGACCCTCATGAATTTGAGCACTTCATGAATCTTCTCCTTTGGGTGGCCTCATCTGGACCCTCTCCACCTTATCAGCTCCCTCTTTCCATCTTGGTGCCCAGGACTAAATATTATATGACTCCATATAAGCCTGAGGGCAAAAGTTCATCAAACCTCTATTCCCTCACCCTGCTGACTTGTGCTGAGTCTACAATCCACTAAGACCCTTCAGATCTTTTTAGAACAGCTGTTTTCTGTCCAGGCTCCTCTATTGTAAGCATGTAAACTTGATCTTCTACACTAATCACATAGACTTGACATTCTCCCCTATTCATTTTCGACTTGTGTTAGAGTCAGCTCAGTGACCATACCTGGAAAGTTCTTTGGGAATCTTGACTTGGTCATTCATTGTGTGCACTGTGCCACTGCATAGCACACTGTTTGCCACATAGTAGGTTCTTAATGAATATGGGTTGACTGACTGGCTATATCTCTCCATTCATTGTGTGATTATATAATTGACATGTAAGATGGTCTCTGTACACAAAGATGATACTGATATTTCATTAAGAGTCAGAGAAAATAGATTTCTGTTCCCTTAAAGGAGGCCAGCTCATTACAAATATGATAGGTGGTGTTATTCTTTGTATCCCTAACATCCAGTTCACAGTGGGTGCTTACTAGATATTTATTGGATGAATGATGATTAAGAGTGTCTGATGAAGATGTCTTGGAGACAGGATATCTGGTAAGGGACCATGTTTGACTCCTTGCCACGAAGGAGCTGGTGATAAGGTGTTGTTTAGTGCAAGTAACCCTGCCACCAATACCCAACTAATATGTATTTGAAAGGATTGTATCCTGCTTAATGTTATTGAAGCATGTTTGATAGACTTAGGCCATGAGGGAAATGTGAATTTGAAATGTGTTATAATGATAATTGATATTTATAAAATATTTTGAAGTTTTCACAGCATGTTACACACAGTATCTATTGTGAACCTCACTCACAACAACTTTGTAAGATAGGAAAAATGAGTATTTTGATGTCTATCTTATGGACTGGTCAACTGAGGCTCAGGATGGCCATGTATCTTCCTCATGATGTATGCGAGCCTGCCTTTAAGGAACTTACTCTAATAAGAGAGGCAACACATAAAAAACTACATGTATGTAGGAGAGATGTGTAGATGGAAGATCACATAATGGGAAGAGGCTGTGGAAGTTGGGAACATGATGGGGAGGATCCTTAGGAAGGTAGTATACGAACTGAGTCTTGCAGGAAGCCAGACAACATGGGAGGTGGAGGTGAGGAAATGGTGTTCCTAGTTATGAGTGACAATCAGTACAGGTGAAAAGAGGGAGAGTCTATGTGAGGAACCCCAAAGAAGTCATTGTCAGTGGCCCACAGAATGCTGGGCAGGGAGTAAAGGGTGAGTAGACTAGAGAGGTCCTGGCTATTGGAAAGGGATTTCAACATGAAGGAGGAACTGGAGTCTGATGAGTGAGGACAGCAGGGAGGTGACCGGACCTGAGCTTTAGGAAAATCGCTGAGTGGAGACACCTGAGATGAGGAGGTGCTTGGAAGGGAGGGAGAGTTGGTGGCTACCTGAGCCAAGCAGAGAAAAGACAACATGCACACAGAATTTGTAGTTCTTGTTACTTCCAGATCAAATAGAAAATTCTCTGGACTTGAGAATCTGGATCCTTCCTTCGTGTGGCCTTTCTAGTCTCATTCCTCCTTCCTCCCCTCCATGTCTCCTGTAATACCCTGTAATACAATGACGTTGGCCTCCTAACAGTAACTTCGGACAAGATGCTCCATCTCCCACATCTGCTTTTTTCCTGATTGTCCCCCATGCCTTCAATGCTTTCTCTTCTTACCCCCATCAGCAAGTGTCTGAGATTCACCTCATCTCTGCCCTTCTGCAGGAGGCCTTTCCCGAGTCACCCTCTGATAATATCTCCACTTACACTTCCCTGTACACTTCTTTTTTCATATTTTTCTCCCCACTGGGATATGAACTCCTTGAATGCAAGGACCGTTTTTGCCTTTCTTTGTATCTCTAGTACTTAGCACCATGCCTCACTCATAGCAAACATTCACTTGCTTTTATTATTACAGACATAAGAATCAGATCTGACCACATTGTATATGCAGGGTAAGAATGGGGAGACAAGGATACCACTGTGGTGGTGAGCCCCAGTGACTAGGAGGATCATGGTATTCTCGAGGATCATATGAGTTCTCTTTAGGACAGTATGAGTTTGAGATGCCTATGACATATTGGTTTCAAGATATTTGAGACAGTTGAAGATGGTAAACTAGTGCTCAGGAAGAAGATTAGGGCTGAAAATCACTTGCATAGAGATAATTGAACCAATGGGACCTAATGAGATCACAAAGTGAGAAAGTATGCTGGCAAAGGAGAAAGGATCCAGGACTACCCTTGGGGGTTATTAACCTTCAGAAGGTTTGACCTGGATGAGGATCAACCAAAGGAAACTGAAAAGGAATTATTGAATAAGTATGAGGAAAAAAAGGAAAGAACTCTACCATGAAAACCTCAAGATCAAAGTTTCTAGGAGGAGAAAGCAATTGACATTGTCATAGGGTGCAGAAAAATTAGCAGAGATGATCACTGGGAAAAGATTATTAAATGTGTCAATTAAAGCATCATTGCTAATTTGGAGGAAGCAATTTCAATTAAATAGTGAGCCTGGAAGGAGATTGCCCAGGGTTTACTAGAGAATGAGGAGAGAAAATTGAGGCAGTGAAGGTAGATGATTTGGACTTTTGGCATGAAAGAGAGATGTAGGATGAGAGTTAATAGCTAACAACATTTGGATCAAATGAAGGACCACTTGTTCATTTATTTACTTTTATGACAATGGGTTCGTGGGCATGTTTATAGAGAGCAGGTAAGGAGCCAGTAGAAATGGTGAAATTAATATTAAAGAGAGATTGGGATTGATCAAAGGACATTAAGCTGGAAAAGACCAGAGAATGGATCAAGATGCATGTAGAAAATTTTGCTTGGACAAGAAGGACCACTTGTTGATGCAACATATAGACATGGAAAAGAATAATAAGTAATGATGTCTGAGTAATGTGAGAAGACAATCTCTTGGCAAATAGCCTCCATTGTTTTTTTTTTTAACCTCAATGAGATATGAGGTAAGGTCCTCACCAGAGAGGGGGCTGGTAATGGTGAGGTACCATAGGAGGTTTGAGAAGGATGAAAAGATTTGGAAAAGCCATTATGATAAGTGGGACAGTTAATTGAGTAGAAGAGTATAAAGTTCTTCTTGCTGTGATGAGGGTCTAGCTGAGATTATTTGGTGAGAGAACAAATTTGTTGGTGTGCCCAGTGATCAGAGTTCCATGATTTTTCACATACAAAAACTCACCTCTAAAGTGTCTTCTTCACTCTCAATGCAACGGTTTTCCTCTCTGCTCTCCTAGCATGCTTTATTTGCCTCCTAAGTTAAACTGGAAGGTTCTTATACTAGGGATCGTGCCTTAGCATTCTTTCTCTTTTTCTCTTGCTCTCCAAGTGTCCAGTACAACACTAATACACAGCTTCTTGGGCAATTCTAGCTGATTGGATAATGATTAAATCAGCATCTTTGGAAGAGAGGGACAAGGAACATGAAATGTGGACATGTTCACTTTTGGTTGTCTAGCTAGACTTGGGTGCTATGAGCTCCCCAAAATGAAACCCAATTCCATGGATGTATAAGGACATTTAAGGAAGGAATCTCTCTCCTTCCAAGGACACAACTCTGACTGTTTGCACAAGGTCTATGACACCTCGTGATACCATTCTTTTCATTTCCAGAGGTGAATCCATTTTCTCTATGGCCCTTTTCCAGTTTTGCTGTAGCAGAGGCCAATTAGAGTTTATAAAAAGCCCTGCTAATAATGGGTGCTTCAGATTGAGCCTCTTGTCACAATAAATCATAGGCCATTAATAACAGCTAGGAGCGGGCTCACCTTGAAATTCATCTATATTTTAAAGAACCTGATGTTTCTAGCATTATCTTAAGGAAATTAATTACCAAAATATAGAATTCTGCTCTCTGTGCTTCTTATGACAGAGAAATTGGAAGAAATGGAAAATGGAATGACTTTTCCGGTGCTTAAGAGAACTCCAGTAGAGACAGATTACATGATATTCTAAAAAGAAATTTCAGTGTAAATCTCGGTATTAACTGTTTGTAAGAAGCACATGTCTGAGTTTTCTTCACTGAAATGTTCTTGTGCCCACTCAGATTTCTGATACTGATATTTGTAGTACTGACATTTTGGACTCAAAATTACAGATGTTTTGACTCCAAGATATTACCATCCCTGTGATGATGGAAGAATATTTACTTAGTGAATAATGGAATTTTTTGTTATCAAAAAATCATGAGCTATTAGCTAATATTCAGTCAAAGTATTATAAAACAAAATTTTATAGGAACAAGTAAAAAGTCTTATCCTGCACTTAATTTCAAAAATTAGTATCACAAATACAAGATGAGGGAGACAGCAGCTTAAAAAAAAGAAAGAAAAATACCTGGTCAGCTAATGCACTATAAAGTGCAATATTAGTCACCTGTGTGATATTGCAATCAAGTACATTGCAATTTGAGGCTGGTTAAGATCACTGGAACTTTCAGGAACAAGGGAATCCAAGGCTCCTGTTCTCTGTCTTGATTACATAAAACCTAAAGGATTTGTGTTAATTCTGAATGTTTTAGTAGGAATAATGACAAGCTGGAAAGTTTAGGAGAATCTGATGAAGAATGAGATGAGCAGAACCAGGAGTTCATTTTATCCCAAAATAGGGGCAACGTAAGGACCAAGTGCTGTGCGTGACTCAGAAGCAATGAACTTCTCAATGACCTGTGCCAGAGGGCTGGTGATGAAGCATGTCACTGACCTCCTGAGTGAGGATGGACTCAAGGGGTAGAATGAGATGTGTTTTGGGGGGCATGGACAAAGTCTGCTGTGACGGTGTATGTGTCACAGGGGCTTAGGGCTCCTTCTTGCTTCCTTTTCCCCTCCCCCACCACAGAGGGAGTGAGAAGAGAGAAAGCAGGAGTCAATTTTTTTTTCATTGAAAAGCACACAATTAAAAAAATAAGAATTAGAAGCATACAAAGGGGACAGCCAGGATGGGGAAAGATGAATGAGCAGTTCCGGGTTACATGGGGATTGGAGATTCTGGGAAGAAACATACAGATTTAGAACAAGACCCACATTGATCTTTTAACTTTTCATAATGATAATAGCAGACATTCATATAGTGCTTTGAGGTACTTTGCTTTATGGCAAGTATATGCCATCTCCTTTGATCCTAAAAACAACCCGGGATGGTGGGTGCTATTCTTATCCCCATTTTACAGACCGGGAAACTGAGGCTGAGAGAGGCTAAGTCATTTGCTTAGGGTCACATGGCCACTAAGTGCCTGAGACCACGTGTGAATTCAAACTCCTTGACTCCAGGCTCAGTGTGCATCTACTGTACCACCAAACTGCCTCACATTTCCCTAGAAATCACAGCCTTCAAGGAAGTTAATACCCACTGAAGGTAAACAAGCTTTGCATAATCAGCTGCTTATCTTTTCCAAAGGGCAGAAATGCCCCCACTCCAGCCATTCTTTCTATGGATTTCATGTCTCCAGTGACTTCAAATGGATTGAAGGACTAAATGAGGTTGATTGACTTTCTCTGAATGTCCTCCAGGTACTGGATAACCTTCAAAAGTATCCCAAAACCTGAATGGAACACAAAGCTCTAGAGTTCATCCAATGAGGGTGGGTACAGCAAGGCTCTCACTTGCTGATTCCTGAAAGCCGATGGTCTCCTTGTGCAGCACCACATCTCGTTAACTTTCTTGGGAGGGCCATTTCACAGGGATAACCCCACGGAACTCACCCGCCATGACTATTTAGTATTTAAATCCAATCTGTGCTAGGTGGATGGAGACTTGTTGTCCAGCCTATGAGCTCCAGAGTGAATTGGGTTTGAGGCTAGATCTTTAATTTAAATACTAAATAGGATTTAAATAATAAATGGTCATTGTTTCTCTTTTACTTAGGAACCTTGAGGGTCTTTTCCCTGTTTAATTTTTTTTTTTTTTAATTAAAGGAGCCATCCCTTGAGCAACTACTTAAAGAAGCCTATTCATTGAATGGGTGTATTTCACGTTAACCTGAAAGGGCCAGGGTCTCCCACTGCATCCTGGGCCACCTCCAGCAGTCTTGATGAATATCAGGCCACTGAACACAGATGACTCAGGAGAAGAAAGTAAGGTTGGTGACCTTGAACAGTCGAATGCAAATCATGTCATCTCTTGATGTCATGGTCCTCTTCGAGAATGAAGGATGCACACAACAGGCCATGAAATCACCAAGATCTTTTTTCCAACATCCTCCCTACAAACTATGATTTCATTCACCTGCCTACTTGTAACATTCCTTTCCTGAACCCAAGTGTAGGAATGTTTTCTTTATCCTTGTCATATTTCATTTGATTCAATTTAACTCAAGTTGTGAAGATCTATTTGGATCTTTATTCTGCCATGCAGTGAATTAGTGATACTTCTTCACTTGGTATTAGGAGAACAATGGAAAAGGTGCCTACTCCTTTGTCTAAATCATTGATAAAAAAAGTGCTCGTTTTCATGTGACACAGAAGATTTGGTGTTCACAGGTGAAAATTCATAAAGTAACACAAAATACAAATGTATACCATTCTGACAACAGCAACATATATACTTCTAAATGTTGCTTAATTTAAAAGAATAGAAATGAAATATCTAGCTCTTTTCTACATCTGTCTTATTCCTCATTAAAAAGAAATTCGTAAGAGGACATAGTCAAGTACCACAGGAACCAGGGTTCCAAGGGAACATGGAAGCATTAATGACTGTTCTATATCAACATCTCTTCCTGTTCTGACTCTATTGGATGGTCCAAGATCTAGTTGCTCCCTCACCATCTTTTCCACCACATTATTGAATATTTGATCAAATATCTGGTTAAAATCAAGGCGAAGTAGATCTATAGCTTGGACTGGCCTAACAGCTTGATAATAACTTGAAGAAAAGTTTATTTTTGCTGCCCCTTGTTCTTCTGGGAACTGCATTTCTTTCTCTTCTAGTTGCTCGCTGTCTATTCCTCTGTGTCCTGGAAAAATGTGCTACAAAGTCTAAGTGATTGGTTCATTGTTGGGAGAATGCATTTTCTCTCTCTCTCCATCATTGTCTTGGTGTGTCAGTTTCCTTTGTCTATCTCTGTCTCTATTTCTCTCTTGTATGTCTACCTCTGTCTCTCTCTTCCTAAGTAGAACAACCTGTCCTATTTAGACCTAAGATAATTTTTTCTCTCATGATCTTTCCCATGCCACAGTGATTCAACTGTCACACCTACCTGTTGTGTTATTACCTGAGGAGATGATTCATCTTAGTCTAGTGACCTGAATTCATCAAGGATAGCTAATCTCACGGTAGCTTTGCTGTTATCAGCTCCCTGTTATCTTTTGAGTTCTTTATAGTTTGAAAGTCATTTTGTTGTTCAGAAAGAACACAAACTAAAGAATCAGGGAGCATTGATCTCCACTGTCTTGTCTTTGGAGATCACATCTTACTCACGCTGAACAGCAGCATCCTTACTTCCCAGATCATCCTTTGCTCCCAGTAGAAAAACTGAAGTAACCTTGCCTTTCTTCTCACATATGACCCTCCATTTTTTATCTCCAAGACATCATGCCAACCTTCACTTCCTCAGTATTGCCTTTTCAAGCCCTTGGCCTCCTTCAGCACTCAGCTCAGGTACTAGTTTCTGTGAGATATCTTCCCTGACTCCTTCCCCCCACCATGGTTACTTTGTGTGTGTTTTGAATTTGTCTGTAAATATACATGTTTTTACCTCCTTTAAAACACAAACTTGTTCTTCTCCTTGAGGGCAAGAACTGTTCTGCTTTCTCTTTGTATCCTCAACTCTTCACAAGTTGCCTTGCATGTAGTAGGTGTTTAATAAATGCTCATTGATGGATTTCCTCTCCAATTCAGCTCTTTCTAAGCTTTAGCACCCCCAATTCCATCTCTATAGCATCATACCATGGTATTCTTTCATCTTCTATTACCTTCCCTTACTTCTTTCTACTTCTGTAATATAAACTTTTAAAACTTAGCTGAGTTTCTTGTCTATACACATTATTTCTCTGTTCACCTCCTTATATTTTTCCTGTTTTCAATGATTTTTACTTTCTGTAAGGGTGAGGAGGTAGGGTTATAGCCCCGCCTGACTAATGTTAACCCAGAAGTTCTAGATGTCTGGCTGAAACAGTTAATCCATGCAAGCTGGAAACTAAGCCAAGACATGGATCAAAGTGGGAGGAGGGATTTTATACTTGGGTCATTGGAGAAAACAGACCAGTTCACATTGGAATTGTTTTGTTTTTGGCTGAAAGAATCAGACGTAACACTGGGCCTTGGAACTACCCAGTTGTCAAGTCGTGAAGCTTTAGCATCTTCTTGGCCCCAGGAACAACTTGGGGAGGCAGATGGACCCACTGTGAGCAAGGATGATTAGGAGTGAGCTTGGCAAGACTGCCATATTTCATGTCACCAGAGAGAATGAGCCAGGCTGATACAGTTTACTGAGAGCTCAGAGACACACCGAGACATACGTTGTTAGGATTCTACAGAGGCGCCAACCCTCAGAGTCAAGCAGAGGGCTACAGTTAGGCAAAACGTCCTGAGGAGCTCAGAATAATCATGCGAATTCCAGATGCAAAGGGTAGGTATCACGGTAACCCTGAGGTGAAATCTAGTCCTCTAACAGGAATTTTGGGAGGTAACCTGAGAGCAGTAGTCACAGGTCTTGAATTTCATCCTTCAGACCTTCACATACTGACTCCGTTACAATATATGGTATTTTAGTCCAAGGGATCCACCTATTTTTCCAATGAACTCTTTGTAATCTGGTCTTCTAAGATCTAGGATACATGGAGACTGTGCCCAGTATTTTAAGCTTTGTTCATTAGCGAGAGACAGAGATGGATGGAGGAAGACAGAGATAAAGATGGAGAGAAAAAGGAGGAGACACAAGAGAGAGTACACTCTAACATATGACTGGATTATTGAGATCCCACCACTCCTCCTTGATTTCGTTGCTGAAGTCAGCTTGTCTTTCTATGTGGACATTTGTTCTCTAGTAGATCCTGCTGGTGAAATCACTTATGTTCATTTTTCATCGATTTTAACCTAAGATTCTCAGTCATGCTCCTTCCTTCCTATTCTTGGGTTTTCTCACATGTCTGTATGTATGTATGTATATGTCTTCTTAATATGCAATGCACCCCAGGCCTTTAGTACATTATCTTTCTTTTATATAAATTTATATTGAAAACATATAGAACCACATTCCATTCATAGGTTTCATCTCACTAAGTCTCAGGGGTAGGACACTAGATCTGGAGTCTGGAAGACATGAGTTCAGATCCTGCCTCAGACACTCTCTGTGTGACCATAGAAAAGTAACATAACCCTGGTCTTCCTCAGTTTTTTCATCTGTAAAATGGGGATATTAAATAGTACCTACTTTCAAGGGTCGATGTAAGGATCAAATCAAATAGTGTTTGTAAGACTCTTTGTAAATCTTAAAGCAGTATATAAATGTGGCTAATAGAACATTTATTGTCTTGACATTACCTAATCCTTGGGCATTTTTGTATAGATGTATGTAGCTGTGAGTCTCACCGCTGACTTCTTTCTTGTATTTTGTCTCTCTGATCTTTTTGAGTGTTAAGAGATCTATTTTTCTCAATATTTGCATTCTCTATATCTTATTGAACATATTTCTATTTCTATACTCCTCTATCTCTATCTGTATTCTCTCTGTCTATAATTATGTATGTATGTATGTGTATATATGTATAAGGGACTTGAAATGTGTGAGGAGGGGAAATGATGGAGGAGTTGGGAGTAAATCCAGGAGGAAAGAAGGGGTACTCATGGCTGACCTGGACATTTTCTTAAAATGGAGGTTCAGAAAAGGACTCCCCAACTAGAAGAAGGGGGCACAGAGGAGAAGAGCTCTTCCAGAATGGAGCATGGTGGCGATGTCCAAAGCGTAAAGAGTGAAGCCAGGATAGGAGTAAAGGGGTGAGCGTGGCTGGCCTGGGCAAGGACTAAGGGAGTTGGCTCTTCCTGTTCATAGATTATGTATTGTGTTTATAAGATCTGTCTGTTTCTCAGCGTGTGTAATATGTTCTCACTTGTCCCCCACCTGCAATGAACTTCCTTAGCTAATCCCCAGCATCATGTCTTGAGAGACTTTTCTGTTAAATGCTAAGCAGTTTTTTCATTTGTTTCAACTTGTGCAGCATGTAGTTTACTTTACAAAAATTGAAATATAAGTCCATCTGTTATTCCTTTCCATATGGGATTAGCCTCACAACTTAGGACGTTTGTAGTACTGACAAAATAGGGAAAAACAAACAACTTTATGTCTATAACTGGATTAACTGCCACAATTCCTCCCTCGATGGGAACCATTCTGTGAGTCTTTTCATTCTCTTTATTTAGGCTCTAACTGTGTGAATGTAGTTTCTAAATGCATGGACAATTTAGAAAACATTATGCACATATCAGTTCTCTAAGTATGGCCCCTGAAGGAAATGATTCCCCTTCCAGCCAAGGGGAGGCACTTAGTGAAGGCTTGGACTCCCACCAGTAATTGTAGAGTCTACCTATTAGCTCAGGAGAGTGTACAGGTCTGGGTACAGTGCCTTGCCAATTAGGTAAACTTAGCGGTGATGATGTTGGAATAGAGAGCATGACTTCTTCATTCACCCCAAGTACAATCTCCTGAGTACTCACTGGTGTCTCCATATGTTTCTAAGCTAGGGGCCAAGGTCAATATGAATTTTCTTTAAATGATGTAGATCTAATATAACCCCTCCCCATAGGATATTTTATTTCCCATGTTAGGTCATGAACTTTTATATGGGTTTCTGAAGTGCAAATTGTATGTACTGTGCAAACTTTAATTAAAACCCTATTGCTTTATTTTAGGGTTATACCTTGGAGCAAAAAGATAATTGAAGAAGTGAAAGATAAGGAAGCCATATTTATTTGTAATAGTGAGAGAAGGAAGGAGCAGAGTTTTAAGTAATAGTGAAGAAAACATTTTATTTTGTTTTTGATGTTAGAGTTAGAGGTTCAGGAGACCATCTAATCCAAGGTGGTTCCTAATAAGATTCTGCATTACAGTGTGCTGCCAAGTGGTCACCTAATCTTTAATTAAAAACCTGCCAGGGGGAAACCGAGTGACTCCCTGCTTCCATCCACTTGACTTTAAAATGGCTAGTTTTGCTTTTCTCCTTATGCCTGTTCAAAAGTAGTTTCTTCCCACCACTCCTTGGTCTGCCTCTTGTCCAATTGGACAAAGTTTCATTCCTTACCATGAAAGCCTTTCAGATGCTGAGACCAGCCTATCTGAGATTGCCATGGCCCTTTGTGGTAGGAAATCAATCAAGAATGACGTTGTCCAGTACTGTCTGAAAAGTCCCACGTTCTCAACCAGAGAAGATGGTTGTACATTGTCATTTACCATTAAGCAAATCCCTTGAATGGAGTCTAATAAGAGAATGTGAAAAGGGGGATTGTATCATGAATTTTAGCACTTTAGAAGTGGGAACACCTAGTTCAGATCCTGTCACAGACATTTGTTTCCTGGGTGGCCCCATGTATACCCTTTGGTCTCTGGGTCACAGTGTCCTCATTTATAAAACTAAGGAGGTGGAGGGGCCTGGGTCTCTCAGGGATCTCTCAGGAACCCTATGAATAGAAAGTTAGGGCACAGTGAAGATTTGAGTCTATTAGAATCCTAGAAAATTCCTGTTTGCAAGTCTGCCTCTGAGCTCTCCAGACTATATGGGGCATTTCAAGGATCTGAAGTGGGCACATGAAGCTGTCTTAATGGCTACTCCTTGGGTTTTATTATGCGTATGTGTGTGTATGTATGTACGTATATGTATGTATATATGTATATATGCACATATCCATACCATACACAGATATATACATGTATTTCATGTATATGTATGTGTGAATGAATATTTGTATATAGATGAATATATATATATAACATAAACATACACATGTGTATACATATATCTGATATATAGTACTTCAATATATTTGGATCAGATAAATATAAACTTTTTAGTCATGGTTAGTGATTGAACTTTGTCTTTCTGCAAATTTCGTAGTAAGTATATATAGCATCAGCTTTCCTCAGCATGTTATTTTGTGCAACAGGATACTTTGAAGAGATCTCTAGCTTTCACCAAGAGTCATAAATGTTCAATATTAATGTTTCTTCTGAGTAGGAATATTTTTTTTCAGTCACATCCTGAAATAATGACACGTGTACATGCATGTGCTAACCCTCATCCCAAGCAACACAAATAAAGCTCAAGCATATCATGTTCCTGTCATCTTCTGTTATGGCACCTGACCTTACTTTTGCATCAATAAACACAATTAACCTAATATTTGTTAGGGAAACGCTACCCCCCCCCATTGAGCAATGTAAATTATTTTGATTCATTTCATACTTCCCCCATTATGTAAAAAAAAGAATACTTTTTATAAAGCACATCACTCATGTGAAAGTTAAACACTGACAATATTTATTCTATTTTCAATAACCTCTGGGAGAGTGGACCACCTATTTCAGCATTCCCAACCCACACCTCACTTTGTTTTCTAGGGGATGACAGGTCCTTCTAACTCCAGGGAAAGCATGTCTCTTCACAAACCCAGGTAGGCAGTTTGCGGCAGCCAGAGGAAAAGAGTGGGGTCACAGGAGAGGATTTGCTCACGATTAATGCCCTCCAATGGTCAATTCTGCCTGCCAGACTTCCGTATTCAAGCTCCAAAGGATAAGTCACACCTTTAAAAAGGTGACCTAACACTCTACCTTGTAAATTGATCATTCAAAACACATTTTAGCTTAAGAATAACGAAATACATGGTAAGGTGAGCACGATAGAGGGAATATCCTTGAGTCATAGGTCACCCAAAGGTGATAAAATACTTATTCATACATTTTGTAATTTTATCAGTCTTTTCTAGTTAAAACTCAAACTCTCTGGTCCTAGAATCTAGCCATTGTGTGCAACAAAGAAAAGCAGGTCAACGTGTTACCAATATGGTAACAATAAGTGATAAAATATTCACCATTCAGCTCCCATAGGTCCTACCCCTAATGAAGAAGAGGGAGGAGGAATGGTTATCTGTAATAGGGCCTACTATTTGTCATTACATTTTTAAGACCCTTGCTTATCATTTGTAAATATCACTTCCATGCAAATCATCCCAATGTTTTTTCCACTTGGGGATGACTTTTAGAACCAGAGTTTGCCTATTAGTTTACATGACTTTGCATGTGATGCATGCCAGAGGGGAAATGTTTCCATGTGGAGCAAATAAACCTTGGGGGTGAAGCATCTATTGGGAAGAGAGTGTGGGGCTCCCACAGGATCACACTGAAATAGGAGGAGACTTAGAGATCAACTTCTCCAAATTCACTTAAAATATCTGAGATGGGGAAATTGGGACATGGAGAGGGAACGTAGCTTGGTTAGGGTCACACAGCTAATCAGCAGCAGAATCTCAGGTTTTCTCATAGTAAAATAGTCCTGCACACTTTCTGACCACCAGGCTTACGACCAGCGGGGTCCAACTTGAATAGAAAGCAGGGTCACTCTGCTGTCCATCAGGATCTCTGCAGGCTGCATGTGGCCTGGAGGGAGGTTGGTACAGGTTCCACATTAGGCATAGGAAAAACATTGTCTTCATCCATAATTATTGGTACTGTCCAGCCATTAACACTTTAGGAAAATAATCATGAAAGTTAAAGAAAAAGGCAAATGAAACTATTTCCCCTTATTTATATGTCAGGATTGTATCATCATTGTCCTCCAGTTTGTCAACAAAATAATTAGTGGAAGACACCAGGTGTGAGGATAAGCCACATAGACCACATTAGCCACACTCCTCAGTCAAAAATGTTGTTAAAATTAAAGAAGCATTTATAAAGTGTCCACTGCATACCAGGCCCTGAAGCTATGAAAATAAAACCATAAATTTGTCTTTGCTCTCAAGGAGCTTATGTTCTCTTGGGGAAGTCAGGCTGTACACAGATAAATAGAAACTATATGTCGAGACAGACAGTGTCAAGCACCATGATGGTGCTTCAAGGAAGCCATTGTGGAGAATGAAATCCCTGAGCTAAGCCACGGAGGGAACTGTAGGATCAAAGAGGTAGAGGGAAGAGGAGGGGAAGGAAACATTGCAGAGTAAGGGGGTGCTTGTATCAGTGCATCAACAGGAAATATTGGAGGGTCAATGTCAGAGAACCCTTACAAGTTGAGCTTGTCTCTAACATCAAGCACACAGGTAATGAATGAAGTTAGAAACATGAGTGGGAAGCCAATTATAGAGAGGATCAGATGTCAGTCTGAGGGGCTTGTATTGTACCTTACAGGCTGTAGGGAGTCACAGAAAGTGTTTAGTCAGGAGATGGATGGGCTTAAGTGATTTGTCCTAGGATTTTCCCTAAATCTGTTACAGCCACAGTTCTGTTTTCTGTCAAGGTCACTTCCATTCTTCCAGACTATTTCCCCTACTAACATTTCTCAGAAGTGGCTCTCCCACTGTTTTACAGAATAAAAAGGACCCATCACTTAATCTCTGAGGAGGAGCGTTAGTGCCCTGAGCATGTATTGTCAAGAAACCTTTTAGAGGTAAGATCAAATTGGGATAAATATAGATAATTCCCCTAAGGACACCTGGGAGTTGACCACTGTTTACTTTCCCATGAAAGAACATAAATGCATATTTGAATAGTTCGTTGGTTGGAGATCACCATGGTGTCTCCAGTTGCTAGAGGCCGTAGGATGTAGCCAACCTGTTCCACCAGAAACATCAAGGTTCAGACTAAGTGACTGTTGCACAGCAGTCTGCCATGTGGTATGGAGGCCAGAAAGCAAACAGACATACAGACAAGGACAGTTTGGGCTATGCCAAGAGGCAGGACTTTTAGGAATTAAAAGGCCATGGTCTTCATGATTTAGTTAAACTGCTTCTGGAGAAGTGAGCTGCTTTGTGGTGCTACAGTTTAGGGAAGTGATGAGTAAGTGGGAAATTGTCAGAGGAAATCTGCCAGAATGGCGATGGGCTTCATGCCCTGGCACAAAGGGGGTCAGTAAGTCACCAAGCATTTTTTAAATACCTACTGTATGCCAAGTCCTTTACTGGCCTTGAGAGATACAATAAAAGGAGAAAACAATGACAAACATTCTTCCTGTTCTCAAGCAACTGACCATGAGGTGGGAGAGTAAATTGATAGTTCTGACCTGAGAGTCAGGAAGATCCAAGTTCAAATCCTGCCTCAGGGACTTACTAGTTGTGTGACCCTGGGCAAATCCTTTAGCTTCACTTTCCTCAATGTAAAACAAAGGGATCAAACTCAGTGGTCCCTAACCCAGCCAGCCCTACTTCTGTGGTCTTATGACATGGAAGAGAACATCTGTCCTGCGCGCAGGACAAATGGAAGGTGATTTCTGAAAGAAGACACTAGCTGTGGGGGTGGTGATGGGGAGATTGGGAAAGGCCCCCTGCAGAAGGTAGGGTTGAACTGACTTTGGGTAGAAGTTAGGGAAACTAAGGCAGAGGTGAGGAGGGAGAGCAGAATACTCTGTAGAGGCTTGACAAGAAGGTTGTTGAAGAGCTGGATGGTAGGTCCTCAGAGAAAAATATGGTATAAGAAGCCCAGATACATCTTTAAGTGCCAATCAGAGGACTTTCTATTCCATCTTCGTGCTTATCAGAAGGCACTGGAGTTCAATGCAGATGGGAAGCTCTAGATGGGTACATTTGGAATTAGCAAAAGGGAAACCCTACCAATTAAGGTATTGCCAAAATATAACGGCTGCCTTGAAAGGCAGTGGGCTTCCCCTTGTTGGAGGGGGCTTCAGACAAAGAGTGAATGACACCTAGTTGTCTAATGCAGAAATAAGTCTTCTTTTTCCGTGTATGGGCTGAACTAAATGACCCCAGGTTCCCTGCCATCAATTAAATTCTACGCTTCTCTGATACTCTAGACAGCATAGAACAAAATTCCGAGTGAGCTGGGCCAGGCTTCTACTCCCTCCGCAGAGGCTAATTATTATAAGCTAGCCTCCTTTCTCAGGTGATCCCAGGGCATAGATAATTGGATCTAATTACTAACTGGATCAACCTCATTATCCCTTCTACCTCTAGGCACCAAGTAACAGCTCTTCTTTGCAAGTGAATCCCTGACAGAACTAATATGCTCAGAGTTATTTTCTTTCCATTGACCATAATTAATTCTAAAACCTAAAATTTCAGCAGCTGATTCATTTACTCATGGTGGGAGTAATGAAAATACACATGAAGCAGAGCCTTGGTGGCCATCTGGACTAGTGTTCTCTGCTCCATGATTCTGTATGAATAATTTTGTATTGACTTGGGTGAACTCTCTCTTTGGAACACTATTTGTCTTAGCTGTTCAGTAGAGCCAATCAGCACCCAGGAGGAGACTTCACTAGAAACTTAGCTGTTGTAGAAGCTTATTTCTCAGAAGGCAAAAAAGGAGTCTGTCACCTACCAGCCTCTGGCCCTGTTGGATGCAGCCACAGCTGGTCCTGACTTTGCAGTCCAGTCGGACCCCACCCACATTCCACATTTCTAATTACTATTGTGCTGAACCCATGTTAAACAATTGGGAATGTGTATGTGGGGAAGGGGGAAAGATTGGAGCTCTTACCCTGTGTGCCAAGAGACTCTGTACCCCTGGGGGAGAGAATCTTTATACCCCATAGGAAAATAATATTAGTGTCCCCACAGGGTCTTCTGGGATTTTGTTTTTCCCTTAAAAGGAAACCTCAAGGAGTGGCTAGTAGAAACCTATAAGAGGGAAATTACTCTTACCTCTGTGATAAGCTAAAAGGAGATAATATTTGTAAAGCATTTTATAAACCTTAAAGTACTAAATTCTATTACAGCTACTGATAATATAATCATCCTCATAATCATAGTGCTACAGGATTCAAAAAAAGCAAAGTCTTAGTTTAAATAAAAGAAAAGAAAAAAAGTTAAACTTAGAACATGGATCATGAGATGCTCATTCTCCAGGGAAGTCCTGGGACTTCCTTAATACTGAGATCTTGTCTGAATCTGCATCGGCATCTGCACTTCCCATGTGACTGTTGCCCATGCTCTCCCATACATTGAGCACACCCCCTCCCCCAACACACATGTACAGGCACACACCGTCCTCACTTTCTCCAGAATTTTGGATGTCTCTCTTTGTTGCTCCAGAATCACTCCATTTTTTCTTCCTCTCACAATCTGTTGATGGCATCCTTTACTCCTTGTCTTTGAAGTTCCTTGTTGGTTCTACTTTGTGGTTGCTCACATCCCACCATGTATCTTTTCCGTATTATGGGAGGATGCCTGTTGTTTTTTTGTTTGTTTTGTGACCTTGATGCACCATATCTCACTGCTACACAGTAGCACTGAAATAAGAATAAGCGTCCATGTCTTCAGTTTAATTGAGGATTGGGAAGGTAGACCCTTGCTATCATACAAGTATTTCATAGAATCAAGGAAGCAGAACTACTGCTGCTCTCCCCACTATTGCTCCTTAGAAGCTCAGATTTGGACCATACCACCGAGATAATTTGACCCATTTCCTGCCTGCAGCCTGAATCTGCTCTAAGACACTCCCTTTAATGGGGTCATCCAATCCTGCTTCAAGATCTCTAGGGATGGGAAAGTCATCTTCTTCCAACCCAGTTAGTTACATCTTGGACAGATCCAATCATTCAGATTTTTTGGCAAATTGAACCCCAGTTACTTCCCTATTACTTCTATACCTCAGTCCCAGCAATGACCTTGGGATCAAGGAGGAAAAAAAAAATGATTGCCTTTTCTATAAAAAAGGTGAATAAATAATTGAAGATATGGATTGTATTCATTCTACCCTCAGGTTCTCCCTTGGAGGCCAAACATCTGTTGTCCTGGTTTTGGTGGAACAGTTCCCTTAAACTTATCTCCATATGAACATACTTCATCTACTCTTGCAAAATGTTTTGTAACTAACTCTATACTATTCATCCCAAGCTGCTGATCAAAAAAGTTAACATAATTAAGAGACTATAGTAAAAATTTTGTTGTAGGGATTAACATGTTACTTAGAGTGGTAGTAACCCCTTGTAAGAAAAGAAAATAATTTGTACCGACTATGTGCTGGATATTGGAGATACCAAGGCAGAAGTGAAGTAATCCCTGCCTTTAGTGGTCTCATAGTCTCTCAAGGGGCATACACAAGAAACACAAACATATGAAAGCCACATAATTGGAGAACAGAGAGTACATTCCTCAAACTGGTGATGGAGGAATCAAGGTGACTCTAAGGTAGCAAACCAAGGACCAAGCAAACGTGGATGCCCTTGTGACTTGAAATGACATTTTCTTCTTGTCCTCCACATGCATTTGCAGGTGTTTTTTCCTATAAACTTTTATGTCTAAGGTCATACAATACTTATCTGGAATATTAATTTGATATGAGATTATTTATCAGTGAGACTGGATGGTTGTTTCAAGCATGGGCTAATACATTTTAGAATTCTGACAGAAATACATCACCCAGAGTTACTCAACAGGTTAGAAATTCTTTTCTTCCTTTGACTTGCAAAGAGACAGACTAACCTATCATATTTCTGTGGCATTTGAAAATTTGAGTGAGGAAGATTCAGCAAGTATCATTATCCCTATTTTAAAGATGACTAAACTGAGACCTGGAGAAACAAAGTGATTTTTCCCCGTGCTAATGTTTCTGGCATATAGGATTCTGAGTTGGGCCTCTCCAGTCTCCAAGTCAATTGAGACTTTTACTACAAAGGTAAAATAGGTTCATTGTGGTATAGTCAATATAACTATGCAAATCTGTTCATTTTAAGAATAAGGCAACTTACAGAAGTCACAGAATGACAGAATGAAAGAGATTTCCAGCCAAAGGTAACCTGAAAGACTGACAGGAAAGGTCTATACTGCGGGACTCTGAGCAGAGCAGAGCCCAGTCCTGGCTGCAGGGCCCTGGGAGGAACAGGACTGGAACAGGCCTCCAGTGCAGAATCTCTAGCCAGGAGGGTCTCAAATCCCTCAACCCAGAAGTTCTAAAGAAAGCTTCAAAGGTCAGTGAGAGGGTTGGATGAGAGGGGAGAAGGATCCCCCTAGCATGGGTCCTAGGCAGCAGTGGCATCCATCTGTGAAGCACTACACCTAAAGCCCCTGGGGGAGTTGAGGAGCCAATTTGAATCTCAGCCCTGAGCACAGTCCTGGGTGAGGAGGAGCACTAGGACCCTCCTCTTGACAAAGGATTCAGAAGTCAAGTAACTGGCTGGGAAAATACCCCTAAAAGGAAAAAAAAATATTAGTCTATAGAAGATTACGTTCTTGGTGAACAGGTATTTTCTTCCATTCTTTAAGAGGAGGAAGAACAATGCATACCATTAGAAAAAGACATAAAAGTCAAGGCTTCTGCATCCAAAACCTCCAAAATAAATATGCAATGCTGTTAGGTCACAGAAAAGCTCAAAAAGGATTTTGAAAATCAAGTAAGAGAGGTGGAGGAAAAGTTGGGAAGAGAAATGAGAACCATGCAAGAAAATCATGAAAAGCAAGTCAACAGTTTGCTAAAGGAGACTGAAAAAAATGCTGAAGAACATAACACTCTTAAAAATAGACTAACTCAAATGGCAAAAGAGGTCCAAAAAGCCAATAAAAAGAAGAATGTTTTCAAAAGCAGAATTCGCCAAATACAAAAGGAGATTCAAAAGTTCACTGAAGAAAACAGTTCTTTAAAAATTAGAATGGAACAGATGGAAGCTAATGACTTTATGAGAAACCAGGAAATTACAAAACAAAACAAACAGAATGAAAAAAAAACAGAAGAAAATGTGAAATATCTCATTGTAAAAACAACTGATCTGGAAAATAGAACTGGGAGAGACAATTTAAAAATTATAGGACTACCAAAAGCCATGATCAAAAAAAGAGCCTAAATATCATCTTTCATGAAATTATCAAGGAAAATTTCCCTGGTATTTTAGAACCAGAGGGTAAAATAAATATTGAAAGAATTCACTGGTCACATTCTGAAAGAGGCCCAAAAAGAGACACTCCTAGGAATATTGTGGCCAAATTTCAGAGTTCCCATGTCAAGGAAAAAATATTGCAAGCAGCTAGAAAGAAACAATTCAAGTATTGTGGAAGTACAATCAGGATAACAAAGGATCTGGCACCTTCTACATTAAGGGATTGAAGGGCTTGAAATATGATATTCCAGAAGTCAAAGGAACTGGGATTAAAACCAAGAATCACCTACCCAACAAAACTGAGTATAATACTTCAAGGAAAAAAATGGTCATTCAATGATATAGAGGACTTTCAAGAATTCTTTATGAAAAGACCAGAACGGAAGAGAAAATTTGACTTTCAAACACAAGAATCAAAAGAAGTAAGGAAAGGTACATAGGAAAGAGAAATCATAAAGGACTTTTTAAAGCTGAACTGTTTACATTGCTACATGGAAAGATAATATTTGTATCTCTTGAGACTTTTCTCAGTATTTGGGTAGGGGGAGGGATTTTACACACACACACAGATACAGAGTATAGGTTGAGTTGAATCAGAAGGGATGATATATATAAAAAATGCAGTTAAGGAGTGAGAGAGGAATATACTGGGAGGAGAAAGGGAGAAATGGAATGGGGCAAACTATCACTCATAAAACAGATAAGAAAAATTTTTTTCAGTGGTGAAGAAAAGGGAGGAGGTGAGAGGGGAAAGGTGAAACTTACTCTTGTCACATATAGCTTAAGGAAGGAATAACATGTTCACTCTGTTTGGTATGAAAATCTATCTTACACTGCAGGAAAGTAGGGGAAAAGGGGACAAGTAGGGTGAGGGGGATGATAGAAGGGAGTGCAAATGGGAGGAGGGAGTAATTAGAAGTAAGCACTTTTGGAAAGGAACAAGGTCAAATTAGAGAATAGAATAAAGCAGGGACAGGGTAGGATGGAGGACAATATAGTTAGTCTTACACACATGACTATTATGGAAGTCTTTTGCAAAACAGTACATATATAGCCTGTATTGAATTGCTTGCCTTCTCAGTAGAGATGGGTGGGGAGGGAGGAAGGGAGAGAAGTTGGAATTCAAAGTATTAGAAACAAATGTTGAGAATTGTTATTTCATATAACTGGGAAGTAAGAAATACAGGTAATAAGATATAGAAATTTATCTTGCTCTACAAGAAAAGAGAGAAGATGGGGATAAGGGAAGGGTGGGGTGTGATAGAAGAGAGGGCACATTGAAGGAAAGGGTAATCAGAATGCAAGGTGTTATGGGGTGGGGGGGAGGGGGAGAGATAGGAAGAAAAATTGGAACTCAAAATTTTGTGGAAATGAATGTCATAATCTAAAAATAAATTAAAAAAAATATTTCTCATTTATCCCATGTGATCTCCCCCTTTAGAGTTGAGGCAGAGACTGTCTTTGGCCTCTTTTTGCATCCTCAGCACTTAGCACAGTGCCTGGCACACAGTAGGCACTTAATAAATATTCATTGAATTGAAAAAAATTGAAAAAAAAAATAAGGCGACTTTGCCCAAAAACAATACATTGACCCTTTGTCAAAAATGAGGTTCCTTTTAATTGGCAGAAAGTAAAATGAATTCAAATGAACTCAGATTCGGTGACTTCCTTTGATTATCCTGACGTATCTCCCATTCTGGATACTCTGGGTTTCTCCATGAACTTTTCACCTATTTCACTAGTACTTCTCTCTCTCTCTCTCTCTCTCTCTCTCTCTCTCTCTCTCTCTCAC
Source organism: Bettongia penicillata ogilbyi (assembly GCA_023548195.1). NCBI lineage: Eukaryota > Metazoa > Chordata > Mammalia > Diprotodontia > Potoroidae > Bettongia > Bettongia penicillata. The sequence goes on from JAJHZJ010000812.1 coordinate 1,008,101, forward strand.
ACACACACACACACACACACACACACACACCACAGTGTCTGTCAAGAGGACAGTTAGCTGCAAAATCTTAGCAATTGATATCATTAAAGGTTACCAAGCAGTTTTCCTGATGGTTTGGATCATGGAAAATCACATTCCCTCTGTATTCTGGACTGGTCACACTAGAACTAGGATGTTATTTTTGGTTCAGAGTTCCTGATTTTAAGGTGATCAGCAAATGGCAGAGCATGGAGAGAATAGTAAGGATGGTGAGGTTGACCATCATGGCACTGGATGATGCTTCTGTGAGTCATTAAGGGTGTTCTATGTACTGAAAGGACATCTCCCTGCTGGACTGCAAATTCCCTGAAGACAGGGACAGATCACTTTTGGTCTTTCTATACCCTGCACTTAACATGCATCTAGAACACAGTAGTTACTTAGCTGATGCTTAGTGAATGGTTTATTAAATGAGCAAGATCTTGTTCTGTGGAATCCGTACTTGTTGTCGTAATATTTCTGACCTCTGGCTAGAGCTTCTGGAGTTTTAGTGAATGAAAAAATAGGATCAGAAAAAATAGGGTGAGGATGTAACTCAGAGAAGAGAAGATGAAAGGAAGTCACCAACAAAAGAACTTTCAAAGTTGTCCTGGGCTTAGGGATTTAGGAAAACCAACCAAAAGCAGAAGTGACTGGAGTGTGAATGATGATTCCTGCTCCAAAGTTGCATCCGCCATAAAGTCACCAGATCTGGTAACCTTGTTTGAGGCATGGACCCAGATGGCAAGTGAATTAAACTAATCCACATTTTCCCAGAATAATCCTTTCAAATGCTTAAGGTATATGAAATTACAATGAAACCAACTAGAGTTCTGAAAACATATATTAAAATAGAAGAAAATAAAACAATTTCATTGAGTCTAGGTCAAGAGCCCCTGACTGAGACCTTGGACAGCCCTTTGCTTTGCATTAGATAAATGGACATACCATCTAATGTGGATCATTAGATTCATTTCCATTGTGTCTTATCTGCCTGCTGTTATAAGCTTCGCTCAGAGGCCATTGCTTTTCCAAATATTCTTTCTCTCTCCACATCTAGTTACCCATGCACTGTACCCAGGGAACAATAAATGTTCACTGAAAAACACTCAATGGAATCGGACTTCACATAACTATCTAAATAGAGTTTCTATAAGAAGGTAACAGACTCTTCCCCACTGGGGGCATGAGGCAGAGACTAGAGCACCATCTGTCAGGGATACTAACACTCAGAGAAGTCAAGAAAAGCTGAAGAGGAAGGTCAGTGCCAGTGGCCAATGCTATCATTCTGGGAGCCAATGTATTTTTATGAACCAAAAGAAAAATTACTCATTCCCAACCTTGACTTGACCACATGTGGCTGGCTGTACAGTTAGCATTTAGCAATCTCTATGATCAACTGGATTGAAATCTTCCTTTTTGCCTGGATGCTAATCCCCTTTTTCTCACTGAAGTCATATTTAACAGACCATAGAGAATAATTCCTCAACGAAAAAACATAACCAGAAAATGAATCTGGACTACTTCCTGACTTCCACAAAGACCCTCAGTTTGTCCAGAGTGTGAGTGAATTGGAATCTTAGCTGCCTTATTTATTTTGGCACTGGTCTACATCTTAATATGCCTAGTGTCTTTTTCCAAAAGGGAAATGACAAACTCAGGCGGCCATGTGTCATCTAGCACAACACCCTGAGATACTGACTGCTTGATAAGGATTGTATGGGCTGACTTTTATTAAACCACTTTTATTAGAAAAAAATAATTAAAGATTTCAAAATCATAGGATCTTGGTGCTGGAGGAGACTTCCCACAGTCAATAAGGGGAGGAAGTGACCAAAAAAAAAAAAAACATAGAAAAGCAGATACAGAGATTAAAAGAGACACGAGCAGAGAGAGAAAAGGGCCAAAAGGACACAAGGTAGGAGGAAGGGGAAGAAGGCAAGGGAAAGGATGAGGGAGATTCTCTAAGACATCTTCTGTCTTAAAGAGTCATGATTTTAAAACTCTACTCCTCCCTTTCCCTTCTTCCTGCCTGCTTGGAAACAAATCTGAAAGTCAAGACGGGTCTACCCTCTATGAGGGTATTGAGAACTCTCGCTTACTTGAAGCCTGTCCATCTTTACTTGCAAAGATCATTGTTGAGATATCATGCTTGAGAGGTAATTAAGAACTGAAGCACATCATTTTCTTGGCTTCCAACACTTCAATGATACCCAGTTGTGTGGGTCCCATCGATACCAGTTGATATCTCTGAAGCACCTATTACATACAAGATTCTATAATAGGTTCTGAGAATATCCAAATGGCAACCATCCAAGGGCCATACCTAGGAGCCCTAGAGTTCTGTCCAAGATTCCTAGAGGAGGAGTGGGCCCTCATAGCAAAGGGAGTCAAAAAAGGCTTCCTTTCTTCCACAGGCAGCCCATAGAAACCAAGGACAATGACAGTCAAGATTCAAGATGTACGTTATACCCCTTTAGATTCAGAAGAGATGTCAACTACCATCTAGTTTAAGTCAATTCAATGTGATCCAGTAAACCTTTAGTAAGTGCCTACTCTGTGCCAAGCACTGTGCAAAAACTGGGCATTCCAATAAGACAAAGAAAGGGGTTGAATGATTGTTGAAACGCAACACAGGGGAACAACTCCACCCTCTGCCAAAAAGTTTCCAAAAGAAAAAGAAGATTCTAGTCACTCAGCACCACTCAGTGGGCTGGCTTTGTTTTTCTGCTTACATCGTAGCTGGGTATGATCAGCTTGGGTTAACATCACAGACCATGGCTTCAAGGCCAACCTGCATGATTTTGGGCACTCTTGCTTCTCAAACAAATCTATCCTTTTCGGATTTCCTTATTTTTCTCAGAGTGATATCATTATTTTTGCTAGTTCCCTTGGATTAAATGTTTTTGCTTTTCACTGATTTTTGTTCCCATGTTTTGCAGCCTCATTTCTATAGCTCCTTCCCAGTGCTTTGCCCCCTCCTGCCATGCACTGGACTCCTATCACTGACCTCCTAAATGTGCCTCCCCTGCCTCCAATCCCCTCTCTACCCTACACTGCCTTCAGGGAGGTCCTCACACAGTAATGCCATGCCTCCCCTTTAAAGCCTTCAGTAACTCCCTATTGTCCCCATGATTGAGTCTCAACTCCCTAGCCTCACACTCAAGGCCTACTTAGCTTAACTGTCCCCTGCCTGCCCTTCCTTGCCTCTCTCCCCCTTCCTCCTTTTCCCATTGTGAGCCTTGCAGGAAACTCCAGTTCTAGATACATTGCTCTCCAAGTTCATTTCAGGAATTTTAGCTTTCCCAATATTTCTTATAATATTGTAACTTCTTAGAGCTGGTCTCTTTTGTTGTGTCATCTTAGAATTCTACCCTAAACATGGCTTCACTGCCTGCTAACCTAGAGAAAATAATTCTCTGAACATCTTTATTTGTGTTGAGAGTTCTACCATATTTCCAATCACCCAGGTCTGAAATGGAGTTGTAGAATCATTCATCGTTCCTTTGTCTTCCTCCCCTCCACTATCGTTACCTAAATACTGAACATCTCTCACGTCTGTCCCCTTCTCTATGTTCATGTGGCTCTTAGCCTAACCAAATTTGGTTTTGTTAGGCCAATAACTTGGAATTAGGAAGAAAATTGTTGCCCGAAATATCATTAACAGATTTTAGTTTTCACCATGGGAGGTAGAACAGGACAGAGAGTAGTATCCCCAACTTAGAGATGAGGAAACTGAGGACCACAAAAATGAAGTGACTTTCCTAAGGTCACGAAACTTGTGATTGTGAGACCTGGGATTTAATCCCAGATCATCTGATTCTTAAAATGGCACTCCTTATTTTGAGCTGTGCAAGGAATGGTGCTGAAGCTCCATGAAGCTCAGGCCTCCCTCTCTCCTCAGCTCCCCGTTAGAAGGCAGGGACCGTCCTTTGTTGTTACTGTTGTTTGGATTTGCACCCTCAGTGGTCAGCACAGCATAGGCCACATGGGAAGTATGACATTCCTTGAGTGGGTGAGTCTGTTTGCTTCATCCCTTTAGCTGTATATCTATCTAGATCTTTATTCCCTTGTCCTGAGACTTGTGGTTTTGTTTTCCTTTGCACACATCCGAACACTGGGTGCTGGGGAGGGCATGGGCCAGTCGGGCCAGTCAAGGGTGGCTTTCAGCAGAGCCAAGGCTGGGTGGCCTGGGGCTAGTGGGGAGGAATGGACTCCAGGTTCTCAGCACTTATATCTTTGTTCTCCCTAACTTACAACAAGGAGCTCAACCCAGACTTCTCTGGCTTTGCCTATAAACTGGGGTAACTCCTGGAATCAGAACAATAAATGGACTTAATGATTAGAAAGAATCAGAAAATTTGGAAGTGAATTTGAAAATTAATTTATCTCCATTTTGAAGGGATTGGTTCATTTAGCATACAAATAATAGAAGAGAATGTTAAGATATGCTAAACATTAAAGCTTTATGCAATGGTAAGAATGGGCTTAAAATTAAAAATTAAATAATAATATTTATGGACAATGTGACAACACTTTTATCCCAAATTTTAGGGAAGTTGCAGAAATGTTCATCTGAAATCCCAGACCACAATGGATAGATGATCACAGTATGACTTTCCAAAGAAGAAATAAATTGTTAATAGTCACTTGGGGTAAAAATCCAACTACTTATAATCAAAGAGATGAAATTAAAACAACTTTGAAGTATCACTCCATGACCGTCACATTGGCAACAGTAGCTAAAAGCACAAAATACATGGTCTCAGTGCTCTGGAGAAATAAGTATATTCATTGATTCCTAGTAGAATTGAAAATATGAAAAAGATCTCTGAAAATCATTTTGGTAATCCACAACTAAAGCTACAAATTATTCCAGTTCTTTAAACCAAAAATTCCCTGATAGGAATATAACCTTGAAATGTTATGGGGGAAAAATAGTTTGTTCAAATAATTTCAAACACTGTTTTATATGATTGCAAAAGCGAAACAAACTCAAACCCTCAAGGCAACCTAAATGCCTAACAGTAGCAGAATGGCTAAAACAAAACTTGTGGTGCATTAATTAATCCATTAATATTTATTAAGAATCATCTAGTACCAGTAAATGTGCTAAGCAATGGAGATACGAATACAAAATATGAAAGTGGGAAACAATCACTACATTGTTGTATGCATAGAGCATAAAAACATGACTGTGTGTTTATGTTTATACATCCACATAAAACACATATAAATAAATATATATGTGTGTGAATGTGTGCATGTGTGCATGTGGATGTATGTATGACCGGGTGTGTGTGTTTGTATGTCCATTCAACTTAAAATGTCCACTAGGCAAGACCATCGGTGACATGGGAAGGAAGGTCAGGGCAGAAACTGGGTCTAGACATGGGTTATTTTGTAAGGTAAGGAAGACTTGAGCATATTTGAAGCAGGCAGTAAGGAAGTAAGCTGTTGATGGTTCAAGTCCAAGAGAGAGGAGAAAGATTAAGGGCCCACATTGTGGAGGAGGCAGGAAGGGATGGGATCAAGGATGCATGTTGAAGGGTTGGCCTTGAGAAGGAGAAGGGACCCCTCTTTGGGAGAGACCCTGGGAAAGGAGAAGGGAATACACTAATGTCATCAAAGTAGACAAGTGTGATCAATACAGAAAATTCCAAAAAGATGCTTATGAAATAATGCAAACTGAACACGGCAAAATCATCAGAACAGAGTTCACAATAAGAAACCATAGAACCGGAACCTATTTATGTCTAATGGTGTCATCTCTGGGGTGGTGGTTGGGGAATGAAAAGAAAAAGAAAAAAAAGAAATTTAGGTGATAAATTCATAATATATTTAAAAAGAACAGCAAATTGCACATAATAGATTTGCAGTTTCATGTATAATCTTTTTTTATTATCATATGTTATGGAAACGCTTGCTTTGTTACTAAATTAAAAATAAAATAAATAAAACTATTCAAATAAATTGAAAAAGCAGGAAACTGATAGGAACTTGCAAGAAGTGACAGAAAAGTTGTAATTCTTTAAAGCAAGAAATTAATTTACATGTAAATATTCAAAAAGGAGCTTTGTTTTTGATGTCCAATGTTAAGTAGTTAATAAAACATTTAATATTTTAAATGGACAAAAGGTCAGGGCAGTGTCATGTCTAAAGGTCTTGCAGGGACTTCTTTGATAATATCTACCGTACACTGCGTTCTAGCCGAATTTAGAGTAATTATTGAAAGCTTAATGAGTCTCAGATATGACTGTTCAAAGCATATTTTGCCTTAGAAATAACAGAAAAAAATGACTGCCATAATTTCCATTTGGTCATCATTTCTCTATGTGCCTTTCTCATAAAGCTTTGTATTTTCCCCCAACTTTAAAACATGCCCAGATAAAGTCATCACAATTTAGCAATTCTTTTTACTGTGGCTTCCATGGGCAGTAATCTAAAAGGAGGCTGAAGCGCTCAGAGGCCTAGGCCCTGAAGACCTTGCAAGATGCAAAGATGTCCAGCTGGGCCTGGGTCTTGTGAACTCTTGCCAATAAACCATGGATGGTTGACAGCTTTTTTGTTCTTGGTGTTTCAGGAAAACCTGGGACTGGGGCCAGCAGAGGGCTCTGGTGCACATGTCCACTAAGGGGATCAGGACATGTTCTGAGAGCATGGGAGGACTTTGCTAGGGGAGGCAGAATCCTTGTGAAGTCTGCATTTCATCATGGACAAGCAGGGAGATATTAACACTCATCATCCCTTTCTTTGCCAAGGGGAACTTCACTTGCCTTTGAATACCACCCAGACTGAACAATGTGCATGTGTGTATGTATATACGTGCATACTGGGGAGGTCAGAGGCCATCTGTGCACTCAGAGTACATCTACTAATTAAAGAGCCTAGGGTCCCATCTGCTGAACTTCTACACTTTGAATCTGAGATGTAAATAGCATTTTGCTGCAGGCATACTCTGAGTAGACAGGTCTCGCCTTTTTTGCCTAATCACATCACTACCAGTAGCACCAGCACCCATGTATCTACTAGATTGCAGCTCATATGTGAAGCCAGGAATGTGTATAATAAGCCTGAGTTCCAGGCTGAGAGTCTGAGATAGAGGAAAATAAAAATGAGAATCTCCAGAGATGAGGGTAGACCCCTGACCTCCCTTCAGGACCATAGACTCTTACCATCCTCATTCTTTATGGTTTTCCTTTAAGAGGACTGAATGCCTTTGTAGAATTGTGTTACAAAAACACACAGCGAATAGTTTGTAATTCAGGTTTAGGGTGATTTGTGTGTCCTTCACATTCTTAACAAGGTTTGGAACATATAGAAATTTCTATTGTCTGTGAGTAAAAGTTTGACCTGTTCGACACTCTGCTTGTTTGAAATCCTACAATTAATAACATGGGCTAGTAATTCCTCACTAAGAATTGATAACTCATAATTCTGGGTGCTCTAGAGTTACCTGCTACAATCACTGGTCTAGTCCATTTTCCATCTTACTTGGAGTAAGAGTTGGGTATGTCTGTGGAATGGTCCATCATGTGGGAGGGTTTTAAAAAATATTGATATGAAACATATTTGCTTCTTAGAGTTTATAAAGCATTTAATTCTGCCATTTGTACTTCATGATCCAACACAATGAATGCTTAATAAACCGTTCAAGAAACTGTGGGAAGCTAATTTTAATGTGTAATGGTGTGAGGGGGTCTTCTCTCTTTGCTTCCTACAATGAAGCTTATCACAATTTTATTTGCAAAGATGATGGTTATTTAATAAAGTGACAAACTGTCCCACTGATAGGCTACATTAATTTGCTTCCAAAGTTGTTCCTTGTGTTCCATAAGAAGGTGATAATTAGCTTTGCAGATTAGAATGATGCGCTCCCACCACTTGGGTGGATGCTTGTTAAAATATATTTTCCCCTTTAGATAAACTTCAAAATAATTAAAACCTGTAAAAAATAGTTCTCTACATGGTCTTTAAAATGAATCCTGCTAAGCTATCACGGTCGTCTTAAGCCAACAGGACTCTTGTAAAGGTTAACATTTGACAAAGACTATGAGGAGTGATTAACTCATCAGTGAAAGCAGGAGGATTAGGCTTTGCTGGAACACCTACAAGCCAACCCCAGGCTCATTCATATCCTGATTTAATTTCTTCCACTGTCATTACTGATTGTACCATTTAATCTTTGATAAGTCGCATGAAATCATCTTGTATGTGTAAATTAACACCCTCAATTTTCATTGCTGTTGAGAGCACAAAATATCGTCAAGGATACTGCAAGTGATTACATTTCAATATTATCCTTACATTAAACACGAATTAAATGCATTTATAGATGCCACATCTGAGTGCCTAAGAGCACCATATAATAAGAATGTTTTTAATTTGGAAGAGTAAAAACACAGTTTATAAAAAAAAATAAACATGGAATGATTTTTTTTTTAAAGGCCGATCTTTTCATTGCCTTAGGGCTGGCAGGAGCACATTCCCTGAATTTGTTCAACCATCCTGTAATTCCTTAAAGCCTGTCTGCTTTATGTTTGCATAGCTAAGGGCAAATCATTTTCCTGTAGAGTGTAATAATATTAAAAAATACTTCTTAAAATCTATTTCTCATATCAAAATATGGAATGCCCAGTCTGCCTTCAGCAGACACACAATGTGTGAAATGTTCTTACAAGGTCCTTTTAATAGGATGAAGAACGGTTTGGTACACAGGAAACTCAGAGGTGGGGTTGCAAGTGGAAAAGTGAAAAGTCAGTTCCACTGGAAGAAAAGTCTTCATAAAAAGATGGGCAAATGTATTATTAAAAAGGTGCTTACTGAACTTTTGGAAAAATATTTAGTAATTATGAAGTGATCACATGAATTCCACCTGATTCTATGTTACCAAATCCATTTGCTTTCTTTCTGTGTTAGCATAACAGTGGATCCCATTTTATGTCTGATGAGCTGCTTTGCCTATTTGGGCTAAGATCAAGAATAGTTATAAGGATTTAGAATTGTTTCAATGTTTAGACTCAAAGAGTAGCCATTAATGGTTCAGTGCCCTTTGGTAGGAGGTCTCCAGTGGAGTGACCCAGGGACCTATGCAGAGCTTTATGCCATTTGATAACATTTTTATCAATAACCTGGATAAAATCATGGGTCACTTGCTCATCAGAATTTGCAGATGATACAAACCTTATATATCATGAGACAAAGTCAGGATCTGAAAAGTTCCTCATAGGGGATCCATTCAACTGAAGAAATAGATTTTAAGCAACTGCCTTGTTTAAAACACAGTCCTAGGCCCTTGAAATAAACAGACATCAATCACCGAGGCATCGTGGGGAATAGGGCAGTCAAGAAGGGAATAAGTAAGACACCTGGCTCCCCGTTACCTTGGACCCATCACTCCACCCAACAAGGACTCCATGAGTCTCCTCATATGTCAGACAAGAGTGAGGGTATAGTGATTTGATATTCCTGTAGCTGTAAGTGTGATCCTTTGACTCTAAGAAAGGTTTCTTGAAGACAGTAGTTGCTCGCTGTGCTTAGATAATAGGAGTAGCACTGAGGGCACTTGGAAGTATTTGATGATTCAATGGGGCTGGAGTCAGGAGGATCTGAGTTCAAATCCTGCCTCTGACTGTATGACCCTAGGCAAGTCATTTCTCTGAATCTGTTTCTTGTCTCTAAAACAGGAGCAACAGTGGTAGCACTGAGGCCTAGGTAGCTAGTGAATGTGCCATTAAATGGTGCCCTTAATGGATCTTTCATAGCTTAAAGGGGCCTTGTCTGGCAGCGTATGAAGATCAATGGCAGTGATGGTGATGGCATGATGATGACAATGATGATGACCATGCAGAACAGGAGGAAAGTCCCACCTCCACTTATGTTCATTGTTCTCATATTTCACAGAATCGAATACTCTGAGATTCCTCGTGCTCCATGGGGCCTGCTACAAACCGATTCATTCCTCCTTGGCTTCCCATGACCCCAGTGTCCCCTGAGACTCCCTACCAAAGACCCCACTTCATACTTCATCCTAACCGGAAGAAATAGAGGCCATGTGCTGAGAGCTTTCCTTTCTCATCTCACTCAGCCCTACATCTTCCACTATCCTTTCCTTAAGTCTACTCTCAGATGAAGAGGCATGCCATCTCCATGCCAAGGCGCAATCCTTTAGACAAGCCTCTGATATCTCTCTCCCTCTCTCTCTCCCTCTCTCTCTCTCTCTCTCTCTCTCTCTCTCTCTCTCTCTCCCCCCCCATCTCCCTCCCTCCCCTCTCCCCCTCTCTATCTCTCTCTCTTTCCCTTCCCCCTCTCTTCTCTCTCTTTCTCATTCCCATGACTCCTCTGTCTTTCCCCTAATCTAACCATCCCCATTGGCCATTAGTCTTATTTCTCTTCCTCTTCTTCTCTAAACCCTAGAATGCCATCTGCACTAGGGCCGTTTTCTTCCCATTTCATTCAACTATTCTTGTCCTTTCCAAAATTATCAATAATGTCCTAGTTCAGTCACACCTGACTCTTTGTGACTCCAGTGGGGGTCTTTTTCTCAGAGATAATAATGGTTTCCCATTTCCTTCTCCAGCCTACTTTACAGATGGGAAAGCTGAGGCAGGCAGGGCTAAGGGACTTGTCCAGTGTCACCCAGGTAGGAAGTGTCTGAGGATGGATTTGAATTCATGAAGGTGAGTGCACTCTGTGCCCTGTGATGCCACCTAGCTTCCCAGTATCCTGGCTCCTTGGTCTCACAGCCTTTTCTCAGCTCTGATTCTCCTGGCATCCTCTGTACCATTTTACTTGCTTCTTCCCCTTCTCCTGACCACATGCACTTTTCTTGGTTTTCCTGACTGCTCTTTCTCAGCTCTGCTCCAATATCTCTGACTGCTCCTTCTTCACCTCCTTTCCATATTCTGCACCCATGCTCTGTCCAGCTCCTGGAAGCCGCCCCCAGAGCTTGGCCTTTGCTCTGGACTCTTTGTTCCATGATTCACTTGGTCATTTTCTAGCCTCCCCCAAATTCAGGTACCAGGGCCATGCAAGTGAGCCTCTTACACCTGGACATTCAGCCTTTGTCTCTCTCCCAAGTTCAGGTCAGGCACCTCCAGCTGCTTCTTGGATATTGTGAATGACCTCCAGGCATTTAAAGCAACGATGTCCGAAAAAGCATCGCTTCTCTTTCTCTCGGTGTTGTTCTCTTTCCCAACATCCCTATTGCTACTGAGGGCACCACCCTCCCCCAATTGCCCAGCCTCCCAACCTTGGCCTTGCCATCCAATGCTGGCTTCTTGTGCCCCAGAGGCATGCTGGGACATATTTAACATCTCGTTCTTTGGAGGGGGGAAAGCACACAGTTCACTTTTAAATTTTATATCTATTATTAACATTTTCTTCATTCCTTTCAAGTCTAGACCATCAACAAAAAATCAAGCCCTTATTTGTAACATTTACTGATTTCTGAGGTATCAGTGCTCAAGCTGAATATTTAACTATTGACTCTTCTGGGCCCACAAGCTGTCTATTTTTATGTCACTAGTTTTTTACATGTTGGCTCCCCCACTAGAATGTAAACTCATGGAAGAATGATTTTACCTTTTTTCCTCTTATACTCAGTGTTTAGAATAGGCAGCACTATCACCTAGCTAACACCAAAGGCACCAATTAACCCAAACTGTTAGCATCTAAAATATCTACTTTTCAAAGTCTTTTGAAATATTGTTAGAAATAATTTACGAATGGAAATGCAAATTGTCAAAGGCCACCAGGATCTTATTAAATGGGCGCTCCTCTGGATCCACTCTGAGCACCCACATTCTGGGTCTAAAGTCTCTCAGCCAGAGTCTTTAAGCTTGTTGGTGTCTGCTGGTACCTTGGGAGAATTAGCCATTATGCATCTGCAGTTTTTGAAAGATAGGGATTGAATAAATCCACAGGGATACCGACACTTGTAATTCCATGGAACAATTCTTCTAAATTAGTTCCATGATCAAAATTAGAGACTCAGTTGCTCTGAACATGGATGGGGTCAGTCTATCCACTGTAGATGACTACACAGTCTTGCTTTTAAATATTAAATGGGATCTTCCAAGCAAATGCCATGCTGGATGGTTGTGCTGAGCTCTCCTCCTTGGGGGAGTTCTTGGATTGGAGAGCCCATGACCAAGATGATTTTTGTGATCCAGTGGTCCAGTCATATGGAAATGTTCAGTTGATTAAATTTGCTTCTTCTATCTTATTATGGTTTTACAAAGGGAGCTGCTGCTGTCTTTGGTGATAAGAGTTGAATGTCATGAGAAGAGAAGAGTGCCTTCTTGGGGACCTTGGGGACTTTATCAGAAAAAAAATGTAGGATGCCACCTTGACATGTCCAGAGCTGGATATCAGTCCTTAAGTATTCACTTTAATCTATGTAGCACTGATCGGGTGCTACATAGAGCTGTTAGTGGCTCTGATAGCTGGAATGCCTCCTGAAACAGATGGCTTTTTAGGAGTTTTTGAAGGAGAAGAGCAAGGTGTCCTGATGTATATTAATTAGGAGGCTGTTCCAAGCAGAGGGGGGTGGTTTGGAAAAATTCATGAAGCCTTGAGTGGGTGACTGCTATAAGCATGCAGAATTTCAAAATAACCTGAGATTTATTTCTCGGAAAGTCATGAGACAATACACACAAGCATACTTTGTATGGTACAGAGAGGGTCATTAAGAAACTGGTTAAGTGTCATGGTTTAACAACAAACATTGAAAATGGCAAAGGAAAAACAAACCAAGCCAGGCAGAATTTTCACTTGGAATGCTTGACTATTGTCCACTGGCCAAACACAAAAAGCTCTAATTAGGAGAGCCTGAGGAATACGAACTTGCTGATTTTGTTTTTCCAAAGAGCAAAGCTGCCCAAAGCATTTCAAGAAGTCACGGCTCCCATCTTTAGAAGACCCCACTTTGTGAAGAGTCAACTCAGTGAGATGCTTTATTGGATAAAGTTCTATGGAGCAGATGGGGGGAGGTAATGAGACTTTGTAACCCACACTGACTCCTTTCCCACATGCCCCAAGTCTATACTGTGGCCATCCAGATCACCTAATAGGGCAACCTATGGGCCAGTTGAGCTAGCATTCTGTTGGGACTTGTCCCCTTCAGTTATCTTCAGACTCTCCAACATTACAGATCTCTCCTTTTCCATGAGCTTCTTCTACTGTATCTTCTTCCTCTTCCTCTTTCTCCTCCTTCTCTTCCTCCTTCTTCTCCTTTGCCTTCAAGCATAACTAGATCACCACAATCTTGAGAAAAACTTGCCTTGTCTCTTCTATTCTCTCTAGCTGTCTCCTGCTCTCTCACATTATGAATATAGCCAACCCTCTCAGATAACTAGTATGAACATTTTAGTCAGTCTCTTTTCCAAGTCACCATTTTATTTGCTTAGAAGCCATTTTTCCCTTGAATTTCCAACCTCAGAAATCTAGATTCTGTTTGCACTGTCCCATAGACACAACACTTGCTATATGAAACATCTGTTCAGTCCAGGAAGCCACATAGCCTTAGGTTTCTAGATCACATCATAGGGCTCAAGTTACCATGGGGTCCACTGATCATTTTGCTCAGCCCCTTCAAATTCAGAAGGTTGGAGAGATTGTGATTGATCCACATTGGCACAGGAAGTAAGGAGAAAGGTGATGATCAAGTTCTAAGATCACCAAGCATTTATTGAGCACTAATGTCCCTCTGTTACCTGTGGTATTGTCCAAAAAAACCTGGACATAGCACCCAAAAAATTTGCCTTATCTTGAGCCCTAGAAATTCTGGGGTGCACCATCGAAGAGGGATAACAGAGCCTGACCTTCTCAGGGGAGACCCTGGGAGGCTGCAAGAACTGTGGGAAATGACAACTGATAAATGGTCAAAGGATGTGAAGAGGCAGTTTTCAGATGAAGAAATCAAAGCTATCATTAGTCATGTGAAAAAAGGCTCTAAATCATTGTTGATTAGAGAGATGTGAATCAAAACAACTGTGAGGTAGCACATCACACCTCTCAGATTGACCAACATGACAAAACAGGAAAATGATAAATGCTGGAGAAGATGTGGGAAAATTGGAACACTAATGCATTGTTGATGGAGTTGTGAACTGATCCAAACATTCTGGAAAACAATTTGAACTATGCCCAAAGGGCTATAAAACCATGTATTCCTTTTGACCCAGAAATACTACTTCTAGGGCTGTATTCCAAAGATATCATAAAAATAGGAAAAGGACCCACATGTACAAAAATATTTATAGCAGCTCTTTTTGTGGTAGTAAAGAATTGGAAATTGAGGGGATGTCCACTAATTAATGAATGGTTGAACAAGTTGTGGCATGTGAATGGAATGAAATACTGTTCTTGCATAAGGAATGATGAACAGGTAGATTTCAGAAAAAACAAACAAACAAACTTGGAAAGACCTCCATGAACTGATGCTAAGGGAAACATTGGACGTAGTAACTGCACTATTATTAAATGATCAAGTTCAATAGACTCATCTCTGCTTAGCAATGCAATGATCTAAAACAATTTCAAAACAATCATGATGGAGAATGCTATCCACATCCAGGGAAAGAGCTTGGGAGTCTGGATGCACATCAAAGTATGCTGTTTTTCCCATTTATTTGTTTGCTTATTTATCTTTCTCATGATTTTTCCCTTCGGTTCTAGTTCTTCTTTACCATATGATGACTATGACAATATGCTTAATATGATTGAAATGATTTAATATGATGTAGTATGATGTATACTGTATATCAGCTTATACAGCATTTTGGGGAGAGGAAGGAGAGGAAGAAAATTTAAAACTTAAAATCTTATAAAAGTGAATGTTGGAAACTAAATACACACACACATTTATATTTTAAAGAAAAATAACCGTGGAAAATGAGAGTAAGAAACCCCATATTCATCTTCCACCACCACACATTAGGACTCCTCTGACCAACTTAATATCTGTGTGACTCTGGACAAGTTATTTAGAATCTCTGACCTTGTTTCCACTATCTGTTAGATGGGGATAATAAAAGCACCTGCCTCATAGAGTGGTTGTGAGGATTAATTGGGATATTAATAATACTAAAAAAGAAAGAAAAAGTTGCTGGATGAATGAATGAATGAGTCAGGGAAGTTCAGCAACCTTGCATTCCATGTAGAGCTTACTCTCTTGGTTTACAAAGCTCTTAAGTGTTCTGAGGTTTTCAGGTTGCTGACTGAGGGAACAGAAATATCCCAGTTTAGTTAAGAAAGTCAAAAAAACTATTTCCCATAATTTGGATGGCCCAGTGCATTCACAAAATGAGTTAGTCGCGGACTTTCAGGATTAGCCCGTATTGGAAGCTGGCTGAACTTGGGGATGATTTCACCAAGAATCTCATTCTGACGACTTGACTTGTTCTAGACGTCTGATTCAGAACTCCTGAAAGCCAGCCAAAGAAGTACCATGATACCTGTGCCGGGAGGCTTCATTAGTGGCCAGGACCCCTGTGAGCATCCCCTGGGTAGAATCCACTGCTAGCCCTGGGCCTTATGATAAGTGAGGGGCCTGGGTTAGAAGACCGAGGTTAAGGTTATTGTTCTTCCCTCCCTTCCTTGCTGGGCGAGCCCATGTGATCCTAAGCTTCCTCTTGGGTGCAATGGGCAGAAGTCTGCCCAACTGCCTCCCTCACAGGATAACTTTGAGGAAAGCTCTTGATGGACTCACTCTCCCTTACTCTCTCTCCAGTCAGCTTTGTGGATAAGAGCTGATGTTAGGGAAGCCAAGGCCGTAGGCCTCCCCAAGGGATCTCAGTATGTTCTGGGGCTGAATCTCTCTCCTTTGTTTGGGTCAAATGGCCTTATGAATGGGGAGAAGCAGGTGGTAGAGTGGGAGAATCTGGGTCTGCCTGAGGGAATGACTGAGTATTCTCCACAGGATGATTCCTCCTCTTGGACAAATTGCAGGAGTCCATAAGGGCCTGGTCATCATACCTCCAAGACAATAGCAGAAAGCTAAAGCCAAGGCAACTCCATGCCTCTCCTTGGAGCCCCGAGTTGACCACCACAGGCTGACTTTTATTTCCTTCCTTGTCATGATCTATGTTTGAATCTCTGAGGGGTAATGATTTCCTCCATGTGAATGTAATGAAGTATTATTGCTCCATAAGGAATGAACCTGAGGCTACCATTCACTGGTTTCCGTGCTTGCTTAGAGACTGGTGTAGAGAAATGGCGACTGAAGGAGGGAGGAAGCTTCCCATAAAAGGGAATCAGAGTTTGGCCTCCAACCTGCTGGAGTCCTTGATCTGAGTTAATGGGCTGCTGGATGAAAGTCAAAGCAGATCCAGTTCACCTCAGCCACTGGGCAGGATTTCTGAAGAGCCTCCATAGCAGCTTGGATGATGTGCAAACATCTCACTCTGAAGGGACAAGCTGGGTGGTGAATGGAATATTTGTTCAGTAACTGCTTCTCCAAACACAGAGAGTGCAAAGGTCAGGAGGCATTTCTCACCTTCCTCTTTCCTGGCCACTCCTGAACTTCAAAGGCAGTGAGGGGCATGAAGTGGGAAAAGAGTACTTGGCTCTTTGTGATTGAGAAAAAGTGTTTGGAGGAGCAATTACTTGGAAAGTCTCTAAACGAGTGGAGAAGTGATCCCCAAATTGGTGGTGACATGGCAGATTAAGTCTAGGACCTGTCCCTGATGCACAAGTTACTGATGCACAAGATGAAAGCAAGGTTCCACTGCAGAAGAGCTAATCCCATCAAATCTGGCTGTTTGACTCCAGAGAGACTAACATTTTACTGTTAGTGTGTTCTAGTATATGAAGGACTGGGGCTTTCAGTGGACTTCAGACTTAACAGAAGCTAAAAGGATGAAGTTGTAGCAAAATGAGGCAATACCATCCTAAAATGCATTAAAAGAGGATGAGGGGCCAGGACTACAGTGGTAGCCCATCTCCCCTCTGTCCTGGTCAATCCACATTGGGAATGCCTTTTCTAGTTCCTGAATCAATATTTAAGGGATGATGTTGGAAAACTGGAGGTCATCCAAAGGATACCTAGGATGGCAGAAAGCCATTGTATCTGAAGCTCGGTTGAGGACAAAGAGGATGGTGATTCTGGAGATTAGACTCACCAGGGACATTGAAGTTGCCTTGGGGAATTTGAAGGGCTGTCCCAAAGAAAACAGTCCAGTTATAGTCTGATCAACCTCAGAGGGCAGAACTAGGAGTCCTCATGTAGGGGAAGGGTAGAGGGGCCAAGGGACAGTTAGGCGGGAAGTCATTTCCTGATGATCAGATCGGTTACGAAGTGGAGCAGAGTGTGGCATGAGGAAGTAAGTTCCTTGTCACTAAAGACAAGGCAGAGACTGTGTGAGTGTTAGTTGGACGGCAGGGGGAGGGTCTTGTTCTGATCCAGGTGGGACCAGGAGATTCTGAGTTCTTTTTCCACTCCACAGTGGTTTGTGCTGTAATGGTGGGGACAGTCTTCATTTGGTCATTACTTCCTAGACAGGGCAGCTAAGTGGTGCTGTGGGTAGAGCACCAGTGCAGGAATCAGGAGGACCTGAGTGCAAATCTCACCTCAGACACTTGATGCTCACTAGCTGTGTGACATTGGGCAAGTTATTTAACCCCAATTGCCTCATCCTTGGTCATCTTCAGACATCCTGATGAATATCTGGTCCCTGGATTCGGATGGCTCTGGAGGAGAAGTGAAGCTGTGGTGACTTGCACAGCCCTCCCTCACTCAAATCAAAGTCAAGTGCAAGTCATGTCATCATTTTCCTGATGGTCTTCTTCAGCAATGAAGGATGAACATACTTCCTAGGCAGAGAACAGAACACTTTTATTTAATGCCAGAAGAATGACTTTCCTGGTATGTTTGATAATACCCTATGAATGTGAGCTGGGAATGGCAAAACTTAAGACAGAGCTGACATAAGATGTGCTTGAAGCTGTTGGGAAGACAGATGAAGGGGTCCTGAATCAAATCAGAAATGGGGCAGAGCAGGGACTAAAGCCCAGCAAAGAAGTCAGGTGAGGAAGGGTTCCATGGCCTTCCTAAAAGGTCCACACTCAGCTTGTCTTGTCCTAAACCTCTGATCCTTTCCAGAAAAGGGATGATGGCTCCTATAGGGACATAGAATCAGGAGAAGCTTGGGTTCAAATAGTCCTGTCTCAGGTCCTCTGTTTCCTAATCTCTAAAATCAGGATAACAATGTCTGGGTTCTTGACTTTATAGGATTGTTGATCCCATAGCTCCAGTAAGATTCCACTTTGATATAAATTCAAAGAATTATTGAAATATCAGGAATCACGATTCCAAGAGTAAGAACAGGTGTTCTACCTTTCGTGTCTAAAGAATGTTAAAATAACCTACTTTTGTTTCTTATGCTGGAATGCCACCTCATATTCCACAAACCTCTGATGATATAGAATGGCTAGTGACCACTCTTCTTCTTAGGCACTGGATGCCTTCAATTCAGAAAAAAAAATAATGTTGAAGACAGCAGAAATGGTTACCCTGGGGATGAGCTTTGTAAGATATAATAGAATGACTTGTGTTAGTGGCTTGAGATTCCCCCAAGTAAGCCTTAGCATTGGGCTAGACTCTGCAGTATTTTGAAGGATATAGTCAATGTCAGATACTTATGACCCTATGTGTGATGGATAAAAGGGTAGAGAGACACAATTTCTGTCTAATGTATCATCTTTCTCATGTGACCGTAACAGGAGTGGCATAGTTTTTCTATGTGGAATCCATGAAGATAAATTCCTCTGATACCTCAAATTCTGCCCATTTGACCACTGTGAACTATGAAGCCAAGGAGGGAGCCAAGGGGGAGAGGGAGAGGGAATGATGAAATCCAGTGAAAAAGCTTTGATTCAGTGGTTCAGAACTATCAGTTCCATCTCCAAGCTAACATTGTCCACACTGGAAGTTAGTAAATGTTTTGATCTAGAAATATTCCAGAGACATTTCACGTTCAGAGATTTTAGCACTTTTTTTTCCTAGTTTTTACTTTAAAAAGATATATATTTTATTGCTCTGTGAAGAGTCATTGGCTAAAGTCTGCCAAATAGCCCTTCTTGATTATTCATGGATACGTTTAATTTATCTTTGTTATTAACTAGGATTAAACAGCCTCCCGATGCTGACAGATCTTTTGACCAATCTTCAAAGAAGCCCTTAGATGAGGATAGATATCCCTCAGGGACCAGTGTTGGAAACAGAGACTCCTCTTGGTTGTGTTTCTAATCCAATTAATTTTCATCTCATTTTCTTCTTTCTCCAGTTGAGGATTATAGTTCAGGAGCTTAGTGAAGCTTTCATGGAACAATTTATTTTATTCCCATTTTTTTCCCACAAGGTTTGTGCTCCTTTTTATGTAGACATTTACTGCACATCTAACAGTTTTTAATAAGGGTTATTGATCTGCATGTTAAGACTTCCCTGCATTTTATATAACAGTAACAGTAATCATAACAGCATTTATATGGGCTGCAAACTGCTTTTCGTGTGTTTGTCTCACTTGATTCTCACAACAATCCTGTGAAGTCAGTGCCATCATTCTCATTTTACCAACGAAGAAACTGAAGTCAGCAGAATTTAGTGACTTGCCCAGGGTCAAACACAACCTCTATATGTCTAAGGCAGGATTCAAACTCAGACCTACCTGACTGCAAATTCAGCTCACTAGATGCTATGCCACTTCATGTGATCTTCCAAGAACCTCCAGCATAGTTGCTATAGTACATGTAAAGGTCCCATTTTAGAGATGAGGAAAGTGAAGTCATGCAACTATGGAGTGTTGGCGTTGGGATCCAGTGTGATCTTCCTTGGTTTGGTCTGTGTGTGGAGGAGACCACTCTTCTTCCAGTCCTCCCAGGTCAGTTCTTCACTGCCCTTACCACCCTTTCCAGTCAGCTGCCAAGTCTTGCTCCAGCATCTCCCCCATTAATCCTCTCCCAGCAGAGGCCCCCGTGTCCACTGGCCTAATTCATCCAGGTCCCCCTCTTAAATCATTGTCACTGCCCTCACTCATGCTTGGCCTTCTGATCCATCCTCCGTGTAGCTACCAAATTGTATTCCTAAGAATCAGGCCAGATCCCATCTGTACCTTGCTCAGTAAACTCCAGGTGTTCCCTTGATCTCTGGGATGAAACGGAGACTCTTGGGTTCATCATCTATAGCTCTTTCTGATTTGCCTCCCACTCATCTTTCTTGGATGAATTTTCTGTTACTTCCCCTCTTTTCTGTCCATTGGCTCCTTGTCATTCCCCACAGGTTACCTGGCATAGACCATTTCCCCTTCCCAGGATTCATCTCTTCTTGCTAGCAATCTTCTCTGATGCCACCCTACCCACCCACACAAGATGAGCACAGCTTGTATATGTGCGTGTATGCGTGTGTATATGTGTTCTACACCAAGATTTGCTATTTCCTTCCTACACAATCTGCATTCACTTTTCTGAATAAAATTTGCCCCATCTCCACTTTAGACTTGTAAGCTCCTTGAAGGCAGAGACTTTGTTTCCCTTTGGTGTTTTCTGTTCTTTACTGCAGTACCTACAGTAGCAACTTACTGAATCAAAGCCTGTAATGTTGAATTGGATTAAAACCTGGCTCCCTTATCATTCATTATACCATGAAGTTTCAAGATTCTCAAAGAAAGGGGAAAAAAAGGGAAATGCTACATTGCTATCCCTCTCATCTATGATTTTTTCAGCAAGTTCAATGTCTTATAGAAAGGGAAATCACAAAAAGAAAAGGAAAACACATACACAAACTGAGTTATGGAACTTTTCCTTTAGAAGCTAAGTGATTATCTTCATTTGGAACATTTTATCTACTGGGCTTAAAGAAAAAATCTTGTACCATGTGCTTAATTCCAAAAACGAGGTAACCTTGTCATAGAGCCTGGTGCACAGGAGAAATCCTAGTTGGGCTTGCCACCAGGAGGTAAGTTGTCTTGTTGTCTGGTCAGGGAGGACCTAAGGAAGATAATAGAGGAGGAGTTTCTAAGGCCCCTGGAGCAATTTACCTCCTTGAAGCAGAATTCTCATTATTGAATACTTTGTATTTTAGCTGACCTATTGAAAAAAAATCATTAGCTTGTCTGCTTGACAAACCTTGACAATATACTGAGGTCCTGCTAGGAGCTGTGGATAAGTCAGTCAATAAGCATTTACTAAGCACTACCCACATAGGGGCATGATGGAGAAGCCCAGAAGCCTGGTAACTGGTGAGAAAGGGGAGGATTGTGCTGAACCCCCTCTTCAAATGGAGGCCCCAGAGCCCATGGCCCTGCCCTCCAGCCAGAGGGTCCAATCAGAGAGACAGAGGCGGCCAAGACGATGTCAGAACCAGCAAGTTCAACCTTGCAGGATGATGGGATGCCCAACGATGAATGGTGGAAGGAAGTCATCATGCTGAGTCAGAGGAGTTCAGAAGTTGGGAAGCTGATGGGAAAGGGATTTTAGAGGAACAGAGCAGTCTGGTTGTCTTCTGCATAGGAGGACAGGCAGAAGCAGACATTTCCCCCCGTTTACAAAGTTTCCCTTGCATAGTCACAAGAGTCCAAACGTCCTTTGGCATGACTGGTTCAGAAATTTCCCATCCAAACCAGGCTCCTCCTGGGGAGTGATAGTCACTTTGTCACTTTGGCATTGTCCTCTTCTTGAAATCCAGTTCACCGGTGACAGTCAATCACTTTCCTAAGCCATGCTGCCATTTGTGCACCATGATGATTGTTTGGACTGCATTTCTTTAGGGCATTTGCCCCCTGGAATGGTGATCTCTTTATTGATTGGACCTCTGGATTAGTTACTAATCCTGCCCAGACAGAAGTATACACAGCCAGTATGTGTGAGGAGCAGGCCTTGAACCCAAGTCTTCCCAATCCTCCCCACCATAGCACATTACTGATTTCTGAGTCTAGAAACACTGGATTTTTACTTTTCTGTCACTCTACGAAAAGTCAGAGAAGGAAGAGATAAAGGTCTGCCAAAGGTGGGCACTGCGATCACTCAACACATATGTCCCTTCCCCAGAGAGAAAAGTGAGGCTTGCAGATAGCTTCAGGGGCCACCAGAATGAGCAGACTGTGACAGAAGAGGTGGAGCCTGGGCTCTTGGAGGAGTTCCCATTGAGCTGGCACTTCTTGGCCACATATCCTCCCCGCCTCCCCCCCCCCACAATCCATGTCTTTGACACAGGCTTTTTACCAGCTGCTCATTTTGCACTAGAGTGGCCGTATGGTAGAGAGCAGGGCTCATCATTGGGATGACAAATTCAAATCCCATTTTGGCTGAAACTAGTTCTGTGACCTGGGGCTAGTCATTGAACCACTCTAAGCCTTGGTTTCTTCATCTGTAAGTCAAGGATAATAACACCTGCGATAGCTCTAGCATAGACCTTGCAGGGTTGTTGATATGAGTAAATGGGAAAATCAACATATGATATAAATGTCAGCAATTACTATTATTATTATTGATAAATGAACCATTTGAAAAAAGTGTTTGGGCTTCACAAAGCCCTGATTGTAAAGGCTGGCTCTGTTATTAGAGGGTTTTGAATGTAAGAAAAAATAAAATAAAAGAACTTGGAGAATGATAAAGGTTAGAGGCTTTATTCAGGTCACTACAGCTTTTTTCTTATTACCTGGACTTTGAAATGTGTAAGCTCTAACCTTTCAAAAAGGCCTAGAGAAGCAAGGCAATTAAGCAAGGTGGTGCTTAATTATCTGCTTCTTCCAGGGAGATCTCACTACCCCCAACCCACCATTGGCTGCCAGCACTTGCACAGATCAGCTACAAGGGCCTCCTCTTCCTTCCCAATGACCTGAGTCTAATTTGAGATAAAATAATGCACCAAACCATGCAGCCATCTATAATTCATGGCCACTTACAAGAATAATTCATTGAAATCTCACCTATGGCACACCCTTTGTCTCTCCAGGAAGCCAGATGCATAGCACTCTTCTTTCTGGTTTTGTCCAAATCATTATGTTTGCCTGGAGTGGGGGGGAGAAGGGGAAGAAGAGAGAGGCCGAAGAAGAAGGCAACACATTATATACAATGAACATGAATCCAAAGACTGGTATGTAGAGCTTTTTTCTAATAAGAGAGTTTGCATTCATTTTATTTTCTCCTTTTTTTTAACAAAAAAGAAAGAAAACAGTATGCACACAATTGGGTTTCATCTGCTAAGAGCAAGACCTTCTCTGAATGTCTTTTTTCATGAGAATGTAAAAAATAGAATATCTCAGCTTTTTAAAGCTCCAAATACAACTTCGTTACACTTTGCTAAGAAGCCAAGGTTATCCACCATGATTGCAGGGTGGCCAGACTGTTCAAAATCCTTTTGCCTTGATTTTTCCCATTAGAGGATAAGTGGCGTATGGCTACTTTTCTTTTTAAAATTTAAAATTTACTTATTTTTAACATTCATTTAAAAAAAAATTCTTCCTCCCTTTCAACCCCGCCATTGAGAAACTAAGCAATATAATATCAATTATACATATGAAGTCATACAAAACATATTCTCCATATTATCCACGTTGCAAAAAAAAAATGCAAGAAAAATTAAAGTGAAAAATTATGTTTCAATCTGCACTCAGAGTTCATCAGTTATCTCCCTGGAGGTGGATAGAATTTTTCATCGTGGGTTCTTTGGAATTGTCTTGGATCAAAATAATTGATCAAAGTAGTTAAGCCTTTCAGGCTTGGTCATTGGACAAGATTGCTGTTATTATATACCCTGTTCTTCTGATTCTGCTTACTTCGCTTTGCATTGGTTTATATAAGTCTTCCCAGGCTTTCCTGAAACCATCCCCTTTATCATTTCTTATTATGTAATAATATTGTGTCACAGTCATATACCACACATTATTCATCAATTTTCCAATTGTTGGGCATCCACTCCAATTTCCAATTCTTTGATACCACAAAGAAGTCTGTTATAAATATGTTTTTGTACATATAGTTCCTTTTCCTTTTTATCTCTTTGCAATACAGAGCTAGTAGTGGCATTTCCTGGTCAAAGGCTGTGCAGTTTTATAGCCTTTTGGATATTGTTCCATATTATTCTCCAGAATGGTTGGACTGGTTGACAACACTCCCAACAGTGCATTAGTGTCCCAATTTTTCCATATCCCCTCCAGTTTTTGTCATTTTCCTATTCTGTCATATTAGTCAATCTAATAGGTGTGAAATGGTAAGTCAGAGTTGTTTTCACTTTCATTTCTTTAGTAATTAGTGATTCAGAACCAATGTTTTGTTTCTGTTATAGGACTAGTAATAGTTTTAATTTTTTTCTTCTGTAAACTGCCTATCCATATCCTCTAATGATTTATCCATTGAGGAATAACTTTTATTTTTTTGCCAATTTGACTCTGTTCCCCATGTATTTGAGAAATGAGGACTTTATCAGAAAAACTTGCTGTAATCCCTTCCCCCTCAGTTTATCGCTTTGCTTCTAATTTTGGTGGCATCAGTTTTGTTTATGTGAAACTTTTAAAATTTTATGCAATCAAAGGTACCCATTTTACTTCCTAGGATTCTCTCTATATTTTGTCTGGTCATCAACTCTTCACTTATCCATAGATCTGATAAGTATATTCTCCTATACTTCCCTAATTTATGTATGATATCATCCCTTCTGTCTAAATCATTATCTTGATATATGGTGTGAGATGTGGGTCTAGGCCTAGTTTCTGCCAAATTGGATTCCAGTTTTCAAAGCAATTTTTGTCAAATGTTGATGTCTTCCCCAAAAAAACTTATATCTTTGGGTTTATCAAATACAAGATGCCTATGGACATTTATGACTGAGTATTGCGTACCTAAGCTATTCCACTGATCTGCTCCTCTGTTTCTTAACCAGTACCAGATTGTTTTGATGATTCCCACTCTGTAATACAGCTTGTGATCTGGTATCACTAATGGATGCTCTCCAATGGCACAGATATATTCATCTCAACATTGTTTTTCTCATCAGTTATGAAGATGACTTTGTCATACTACAGGAAGCTCCAAGTTTTAATGCCCGGCCCTCAACTCTGACCAATCTGTATTTACTTTGCATATCTACTGATCTGCCCTGGCCGCCTCTTCCCTGTACAGAAGGTTGGCTCCTTAAGGTGAGGGGATGCTTCCTGTTTTCTTTGGCTCACTGGTGCCTAATGTAGATTCCAGCACAGAGGAGGCCATATTAATAGCTGACATTTACGTGACACTTCAGGGTTGGCAACGCTCTATACATACATTATTCTACTTGCTAAAAATTGAAAAGAAAAATCGATGAAGGTTTGCTTACACTGACAGGTGGGATCAATGCCCTGGCAATATATTTTCATGTATGTAAGTATTCTGGGAGATAGAGCAAATCTTGGGTTTAGCCAGACATCTGTAAAAACCTATCGTATTTCGACACTGTGCTCCTCACTCTACAGGCTGGGAATGCAGACAGGGCCAAGTCCACCATCTTTTTTTCGTTGGTTTTGTTTTCCTTAATCTTTTCACTGTACTCCCCATGACTTGCTTCCCCAACCCAGAATCCTTTGCTCAGAGGCCAGCAATAAGGCCTCTCCTGAAAACAACTTCCTCAGAATTCTCAGAGGCTCAGTGGAGTTGTTTCTTACATGGTATTCACAGCGTTTCATTTTATAGAAGTAAGATAGCAGCAGGGGGAAAGGGATTGGGTCCAGGGAATGTCAGAGGGTGGCAGGCCAAGCAGGGGGCTGACATGAAAACCGGACAAAGTTAATCTTTGAGAATAATTGAGTTATATATTTATTATTATCATTATTAATCTTCATTAGAAATTACCTTGAAGACAATTCTCTGCTTTCTCAGAGCTGCCCTTTCAAGATGCAAATTACACAATTACCTTAGCTGAAAACATATTTAGGAGTTATGCAATCAAAGTAATAACACTGTTAAATAAAGCCCCCACATGCAATCATCACATTGGGTAAGTGAATAATCTCTAATGAGAAATTTAAAAGATTTTGTTTAGCATCCTTTTAAATTTTGTGGGGAGCTTGTGTAGACGCAGGTGCCTCCAGTGGAGCAGCAGAACCCTGGTCTCTTGGGACCATGGTCATTCTGCCTGGTTCTGTTTGTTTGTTTTTTCCCAATACCAGGAGAAAAAAAGGAGGACATGAATCTGTACAAATATTGATTCCTTTGAATTATTGAAATATTACTAAAATTAGAGGGTAAGCCACCACGCTTATTTTGGCAGTGGTAATAAAGGATGAATTGTCATCCCAGTTACTGTCAAGTTACATAGGATTTAAACATTTTTACAAGGCACTTGACATGTGGCACCTTCTCTGAGTGTGACCTCAGACCCAGAGGAAGAGATTGCAGCAGTTAGAAGTCCCGTTGAGAGACATGTAAACAGGGGGCCAGAGAGATCAGCTGGCCTGCCCACATCAAATAGTTAAGAGTGTGAGATGTAGCATGCCAGGCCCCTTGTCTCTTAACTTCCTGGGTCCAGCTTCCTGACTTTGAGACTGAGCGGGGCAGGAGAAAGCATCCTGATCTGGGCATTGTGGAGCCTGGCTTTGAACCATTGATCTCCTGGTTCTCATTTTTCTCCTCTGGCTTGAAAGGGCCCCCTCCAGATCTGAACACACATTTCTGTGACTCTAAGTATCAGAAATCCTAGAAAGTTGGCATTGTCACTCCGTCTAGAACATACAGAGCATATCCCTGGTTGTCCCATCGTGGGTGGTCGAAAGTCTGCTCTTTGCTGCTGTTGATGCTAAGAATGTTTGACATGGTTCTACTTCTGAATAATGACTTCAAAATGGAAAGAAAGGGAAAACAACAGACTGTCCTGACTCTTAGGGAGAATATGTGTATGTGTATGTATATGTCTGTCTGCATACATGTATCCACACATACATATATGTATGTATATGTATATATTTTTACAGATGTATATTCACATATACATATAAAAAATACACACAAATGTATGTGCATATATACAAATATATATGTGTATATATCTATATTTGTGTGTGTATGCAAACACACAAAAGAAGTGATGGTACCCCCGTATAAATATATCTATCTATATCTATCTACACCATCTCCTCTTTTGAAACACATACATGTGTATGCATGCATAATTTGCTGATTTTGCAGTTATTTCCTGTGAAAACCTGAAAATAAGCAAAAAAGAAAGAAAAAAATACCAACTAACCATGGCTAAGTTAATTAAGGAAAGTAAGTGCAATTGTCTTAATTGATGGTCAGCCTCAGTGAGAAAGTTTTCAGGGCTTTTAGGAGTTCTCTTTACTGTTCATTAAACGGGACCTCAGTCAGAGCCCCCTAGTTAAAACTTGAAAAAATAATACACACAAAAATTGCAATGGTGCAACAAATGGAAACAAATGTCAGGCCCTCAGGTTGAAGCACAGGTGCAGTTAACGTTCAGTAATTTTGTGGGATAAAGATACTTCCCAGGGGAAAAAGGCCCTGTTATATCAGGAAGAGGAAAATGGGAATTAAAAGGAGATTCCTTTAATTCACTTCAGCTACTGCTCCTTACACATTTAACAAACATTGAGCGTTTACTGTGTGCCAGGCCATGTGCTAAGCAGGGAGGAAGCAAAGAAAGGCCCCCAATGCAGGATGAATGAGTGAGTCAGCAGACAGGAGACCCTAGAATGAAGTAGGGGAACCCATAGAAGGTGGGATTGTGGATGGATGTGAAGGAAGTCAAGAACCCAGGAGGCAGAGATGAGAAGAGAGAGTGCTCCAGGCCTACGGGACAGGCAGCAGTTGGAGGGTCTCCTGTGGGGACCAGCAAAGAGGCCAGTGTCTGGATCACAGGGTATGAGGGGACAGGGAGAATGGGAATTAGAAGTAAGAAGACTCCAGAGGCAGAAGCAGCAGAGGATGCTGTATCGGATCCTGGGAGGACTAGGCAGCCTGTTACATTGTTAAGGTGGATGGGTGATAGGGTCAGATTTGGGATTAAGGATGATTAGTCTGATGGGTCAGTAGAGGGTGGGCTTGAGCTGGGGGAGACTTGAGGCAGTGAGATCAAGAAGAAGGAAGGTGCCATGGTGCCGGCGTGTGAGGTGATAAAAGCCAGCGCTGTGTAAGAGGAGAGAATGGTGAGACCTAATGGGACAGATGTGAAGGTGGAAATGACAGGATAGGCAGTGGATGGATGAGTAATGGGGAGTGGATGAGAGAGTGAGGAGGCAGGATGACTCACCCCAGATGTGAGTGTGAGCACCTGGCAGGATGGGGGAGCTCTACACACTAATAGGGAATGTGAAAGACTTCATTTGGGGACATGGTGAGGTCAAGAGGGTACCAGGATGTTCAGTACCCACTCTGTGCCCAGTAACACAGAGCCAGGCTCTTGGGGATAACCAAGTTCATGAGGAAGGGTCAGGATTCTCGTGTTGCTAACCCTCTAGGAGGAGGGTAGAACACAGACATGGAGAACTCAGATGCACAGGTTTATCTGTATGAAAAGGGTTTGGAAGGGACAACAGCCAGACCAGAAAATCTCGTACAGAGAGCCCTGGATATGGAGTCAATGAGGACCTGGCTTCTAATCTCCCCTCTGCCACTAAACAGGGTAAATGCTAACGCTTAGAAATCCCACCTCACCGGAAATCAGTGAGGCCCCAGGAAGACAGCAGCTCTAAGGTCACCTTCAAGCTTTAAAGCACTGTAGAAACAGCCATTAACATTATAGGGTCATAGACAAAGAGCTGGCAGAGACCTCTGAGCTCATGCCAGTCCTCTTGGTTCACAGATTGGGGATGGGGGACAGCTACAAAGTCCCAGAGACAGGACATTGCACAGTTGGACCCTGGGTCTAGAGGGCCTCCTGCTGTGTCATTCCCTAGACAAGTGTTGGAAGGATACAGGGCCAGGAGAGAGGCTCATACACATCCCCTCCCAGTGAGATGACCAGGGGCTTTAATGTGGTAGTTGAGGCCTAAAAGGTCAGTGCTAACAGGGGGCACTATGTAGAGAGCTAGGTCTGGAGTTGAAAACACTCATCCCCCTGAGTCCAGATCTAGCCACAGATGCCAGCTGTGTAACCCTGGGCAAATCACTTAACTGTTTACCTCAGTTTACTGGTACATCTATAAAATGAACTGGTGAAAAACCCGTTCAGCATCTGTGCCAAGAAGCTCCAAATGGGGTCACAGAGTCAGACACAACTGAAACAATTAATAACAGACTGAGAACACCAACCATGGTGGCTAATATTGACGCAGAACCGAGCGGACGTTCCATTGGAGAGTTCCTGCTCAGAAGCAGGGGATTCATGTCTCTGACCTCAGCTCTCAACTTCCCCACCCCCACCATGCCCAGGCTCCTCAGACCCCAATCTGTCTTGATGAGTCAGCAATGACTTACAAAGGAGTGCCCTGAGAGCAGGAATTCTTCACCTGCCATCCCTAATATTGTTTTTTTTTTTTTATATTTTGAGTATTCTATGTTAATTTAATTTGTTTCCAAAATAATCATATATATGTGTATATGTATACACACATATATGTATGTGTATATATATACAAATACACATACATACGTGTGTGTGTGTGTGTGCGTGTGTACGGAGAGAGACAGAAAGATGCCATGATTCTGTGCAGACGTCCTTCACCCACCACAGTGGACCATACCACAAAAAATGGCCAAGTGCTCCTTCATGGGAGGAGCCCAAGGCTTTTGTTGGGATCCTGAGCAGCACTTTGAGCCCTGCTGGCTTCCCACTTACTTAACGCCTCCTCCTTTGCTTTTGGCCTGCCTCTTCCTGCCATCCTTTTCAATACAAACACCAAAGTCTTCCCATGAGATCCATTCCCTGCTTAATAAAGGCTGATTTTCCTGTAAACCATTGAGTAGAACGTGGTCTCTGCCATTGTGGTCCTGAAGCAAACACACAGGCTTTTTTTTTAATTTCTGAAAAATTTTCTAACATTTTTTCTTCTTACTTGAAACAACTGCAAACCCGGGGGTGTTGACCATTCCAAAACAACATTTCAGGAGAGTATCCAGTCACTAATTAGCCTCGTAGATGCATGGCCAGAAGAGATTAATTGTGGAGACTGGATAGACTTTTCGCCTTTTCCAGAACAGGAGTCGGACACTGAGAGAGGGGAAATACTCTCAGTTTCAACCAGTGACAAGAAGAAGTGAGATTGGAACTCAAATCTTTTGACTCATTTCACTCTGTCTATTTTCCCACGTGTTCTGACTTTCCTTGTGGTACAGTCACAGCTCCACTGTGACTCTTAGGAGTCATGCCAGATGCCATTACATTTCTATGGATTCCTGCATTAGTCAATACTTTCCCTTGGATGCTCCCACCCCTTCCCATGGCCTTTCCTTTTCTAATTTTTTGCCCAAGTGCTCTCAGAAGGTGCCAATGGAGGGGCTCTGGAGTCACTAAGAATGAGATTTTGGGGCAGCCCCAGATTCAGTGAAAGTTTGAAGGTCAGTAAGTCAGTAGATCAATTAACTCACTCTATTTAAAGTAAACTATAAGATATTGTTCCCTTGTACCTTAACCAAGTACAATTGTATCTCCAACAATCAATCAAAACCTTGAGACTAAGACTAAAAAGTTTCTGAAAACCGCTGATTGGGTGAACTGGGGTGGTATGCTTTGAAAGTGTCTGGATTGGCTGAGGAAGCCTGGTCACCCTTCTGGCTCTGCCGATACAGACCAAGTCAGTTCTGGAGCTAGGAGAAGTGAAGTCTGTGCTGGGGTAGAGGAGAGAGAGTCCCCCCTGAAAAGGAACGACTCAATGGGGAGGAATGCTGAGCCTTTCTGAGCAGCTCCTGACGGGATTCTCCACACATCCTGCAGAGGTAGAGGAACAGTTTTATTGATGAAGAAGCTTCTGGTTGAAGAAGGGTCCAAATAATCTGTGACCTCATAGCTGGGGAACTTTGACCAGGGGCCAGGCTCTCCTCTAGTGTTCTTTCCCTTGCCCCGCACGGATTGTTTCTCCTTCCTTTGTAAAGAAGACCAAGGTATCATTGGTAATCTTCAGAGCTACAAAGTCATTGGCTTTGCTCTCCCAGAGACATTGAAGTTCAGTGGCAGGACAAAAGTCAAGATGACTAGTGATGGCCAAGAATGCACTGGATGACCTTGACATCTTCCATGTCTGACCAAACTCTAAGATCTCCACAACAACTGCTTCAGCCAACTTCATGGCTATTGGAAGAAACTGTTCTCATCTTCCCATTCCATTGGAGGTTGGGGGGGAGTCTTCACATGTTTGGGGTAGACATTCCCCTAAGTCACCAGTGGTTTTGTGGACTATTGGTTGCCCACAACCTTGTTTAGCCCATCTGCCTGGACAGCTTTACCTGGGTGTGGCGACCGTACATACTACAGCATCTTGGAGCCGTAGGTGAAAGTTGAGTGAAAGGTGGGCACCAAAGGTAGATGAGCAGCCCCCCAAAAGACTTGGCAACCCTACACAGGAAATTCTGGTCCTCCTGGAACACCCCAAAAGCCCCTTTTATTTTTTATCTTCCTTTTCTTTTCTTCTTTTTCTTTCTTTTTTTTCCCCACACGGCATCTTGGCCAGTCAGAGATACAGTAGGTAGGGACTAGAGATGCTGCCAAGGAAGCTGACCCATGGAGATGTTCGATGAAGGGTACATGTATAGGGGGGGCTTCCTGTCTACAAAAAAAGTTTCTCATTGGTCCAAACGTAATTGTTTATGCATAGATTGGGGGAAGGATGTGTTTTTGTTATTATTTCTAGGCAAGAGCCTTATTTTCCTTTTCCATCAGGTCTGGCTGATGAAATGTTCTGAACAAATGTGGAGTTGTGGTTAAGTGTCCTCTCTCAATAGTATGTACAAATGTGTCTGGGAGGGTCAAAACAAGAATCCTTTGGGCAACACCTTTCTCCTGCTGGCCTGTCACCCAGGATTCTGTACCTGTGCCTTCTTTGGTCCCGTTATAATTTAAAGAGTTGTGTAAAACCCAACTCCAGAGTTCTTGCTCTCGAACCAGATTAATCACTGGACAACCACCATCTAGGAATATGAACCATGCATCTGGGCACCAGCAGGGTATGCTCTCCCTAAGAGGTACATAAAACTCCTCATATGCTGTCAGTCCATGATCCCTCAAAACTGTCAGTTTTTCATGTGAGATCATCCATCATCAGTGTCAATAGAACATAACTTGAAGGTATTCCTTTTCTCATTGCTTATTTGCTGGGAAAATAACAGTACTCTTTTAAAGCTATATTGACATGTTTTATTTTTACATTACAAACTTTCCAGATCATTCCCATGCTGGGATGTCTCTTATAACTAAGAAAAACAATCAAGGAAACTAGCAACCCAGTGTCCTTACCCGAAAGTACATGCAACATTCCACATTTGTAACACCCTCCACCATGTGTTAAATGAACTGAAATCTATTTTCTGTCCCTCCCACCCCACACTCCATTGAAAAGGAAAAGAAAAACAATTTTTATAACATATATCCATATTCACATGGACAAATTACTCATTGGCTGTGTACCAAAATGTGTGTCTCATTCTGTATCCTAAATCCATCATCTCTTTTTGATGATGGCTAAGCTATGTCATCATTTCCTCAGGAATCATGGGGAGTGATTGCATTCATCAGAGTTGTAACGACCTTCCAAGTTGCCTTGGCAGTGTCCTTGTTCTTGTTCTCCTGCTTCCTCACATTTCATTCTTCATCAGTTGACACAGATCTTTTCATGTCTCTTTGAGATCATCAGTCTCAAGGGAGATGTGGTATATGAATGTGATGGAATCTCACTTCGTTACTTCTCCAAAATGGCCAGTGATCTCCCAACTGGCAAATCTCATGACCTTTTCACAATTTTTATCCTTCTCAAACTCTTGGCAGGAAAGGATTATCTTTTTTTCCTCAGATGATACCCTTTCCACTCTGTATCTGTGTGGGATCGATTTCTCCATCTTTCATATCTGACTCCTTGTCTGTCTCTTCTGCTGGATGATAGCATCTATTACATCTGTTAATTGTGGGTGTCCCCCAGGAATCCATCCTGGTTCCTCTTCTCTTTATACCCTTTCACTTAGTGACCCTTCAGCTCCCACAGGTTTAATTATCATCATGTAGATGACTCTTAGACTTATTTCTCCTGAGCTTGAGTTTCTCATCACCAGCTGCCTATTGCATTCTTCAAGAAGGATGTCCCAGACACAGCTCAGTCTCAGCATGTCCAAAACCAAACTCATTATTTTCCCCCCACAAACCCCTCCCTCCCCCATAAGTGTCATTATCTCTTCAGAGATCACCATCACCTCTCCCAGATCCCAGGTTGACTTGAATTTGTTTCATTGAATTTTTCATTGGGCCTTCTCCATTCTCCTCCTCCCACCACCTAACGTGCCCATCATCCTCATGAGTTTGTCACCTTCTATTCCAAGCTGCCAAGGCTTCATTGTGAGATTTACCAAGAGACTAAGATTGCTCAATTGCCCAATTTTTTAGAAATAATACTTTTCTATAACTCTCAAGCTGTCCCCATTGTCTTTTCTGGAGCTCTAGATGTAGCTAATGCAGAATTATTCCCTTCTAAAAAAGAATTTCCCCACTGTTTTCTTACCTTGTAGTATTTCTCAATTGTATCAGGAATTTTCTGTTTGCTCAGTGTTTTTCTCTGCTCTCCAAACCCAAACCAGGTGCCTGTAGGCCATGCTTGAGAGGAGCTAAGGAAATTGCCTCTGGCCTCCTCACATTACAAGTCAGTCCTCTTTACCCGGACATTTTCTGTTCTGTCATCTCATGTACCCTCCCTACCCACCCCAACCACATCTTACCACCTTTTCCTCTGAGAAAGGTAAACAAATCTATGCTGAAAAGGGTGCATCAGCAGACAGTCTCAGAGCTCGACTCTCTTTCCCTTTGCCTTCCAAGCCTTTCCTATTAAAATGTAACCACTTTGAGGGCAGGGAAAGTCACACTTCTACATAGGAAGTACTTAATAAGTGTTTTCCATTTCTTTATTCAGTCAGTCAGTTTCTTCTGGATTGTGTATGTGTGTGCGTGTGTGTGCGTGTGTGTGTGTGTGTGTCTGTGCTCCTGCGCATTTAGGTTTCCTACTTTAACTTAGTTAATGCTCATCCTCTGATGTCAGAAACCCTGAAAGTTGCATTTCCCTTCAGCATAATACTATCCAACTTGAGAATTCTTAGTTCCATTCCAACCTGGCCATTTCGTCTATACACGGCATATTGTTCAGCGATGAAATTGTGGTCTAAAAGAGAAGAGCCATCAGAAAGTGTGGAAGAGCATCCATTCTTTAGAAAGGCTTTGAGATTTTCAGTGCTTACTGATAATTAAATGGTTTTACATTTAATTTCTCAGAATTTTCTAATTTTCATTTTACAATGAGGAACATGATTTTATTAGCAATGAAAAGGAGAAAAATACGTTAAATCCTTGTAGAGACCAATAATCATATATCTGTCCTTTCATACTCTTACAATTTAAATTATATTTCTAAAATAATTCTTTTCCATGTATCAAGATATTAGAAGTGACTTGTAACCTCCAGATTTCACATCTCTCTTATCCATCGATCTAAGATACTTTATCTCTTAAATTCTCATATCCCTCTCCAGATCCTGAGATCTTCATGTCTATAGAATATTCCATTATGTTCCTCTCATATGCATAATAATAAGATAGCATCAAAGGTCTGACATCATACATTCCATTTAATGACTCATATTTGAAATGGCATGATTTAAAGAATCATAAATTTCAAACTGAATATGACCTCAGAGAAAATGAAGAACAGCACCTTTATGTTGCAGATGAGGAAACCGAGCAAGAGAAAATGTAAATATATGTAAATAAATGTAAATATATGGGAAATGTAAATATATGTAAATAAATGTAAATATATAGGAATAACTATAAAGTATTTGAGGCAAAATTTGAATTCAGATCTTTCCAAATTCAACACACTAACCACTGTGAAACCTTACTACTTCCAGATTCACTTCTATTCAGTGAAATTCAATTCAATAAATATTTAAACACCTACTGTGTGCAGAGATACTATGCTTAATGAAGTGCATACATAGACAAAATGAGGAACCAGGTATTACCTTGAAAGACTTATAATCCACTGAGAGAATATAGTCTCTCAAACCTCAAAGAAGTGATTCTGTTGCCTATAGGTACTATATTAGATTTTATCCTGAAGGAGATTACTTAGGGACTCTACTCTTTACTAGATTGCCACTCCCACCAATATTTTTTTTTTTTACAAATTCTGATATCTTTTACACATTCCACATAAAGAGGGTACAGTAGAGCAGACATGCTAAGAGTCATTAACATGGTGTGGCCCGTTGAGACAAACATCTCTATGGGTCAGTGGGAAGAGAAAACTTCCACTCAAAGGGGCCCAGATTTTACAGTCAACACCCACAGAAGCTCAGAATCTGGGAGTTGAAAGGGAGCACAGTGGCCATTCAGCCTAGCCCGTACAGACCACCTTCCTTTAATCTCCATCATTCCAGGATACTTCTGCACAGTTGATATAACAGAAATTCTTCCAGGGAAGAGATTCTTTGGAACGTCTGAAATGGCTAGCATCCATTAGAAACATGGTGGCTTCATTTAAAGAGGATAAACAAAGCCTGGGAAAAAGGAATGAGCAGGACATATCTGGGGGATATTGAGTAGTTGGTTGTGTTTGACAAGTTATTAGAGGAGAAGGGTATGAGTGCAGCAGCCTAAGTCAGGTGATATATGCCTCTAAATAATGGGATACCAATTATTATAGAAGGTCTCACATTTTTGGCTGTGCTAGTTCTAGCTAAATGCTAGAGCTTTTAATAAATATCAGGGAGACTTTGAAGGATTTTGAGCATAGGAAGGGCATGACCAGATCTTTGACTAAGGATGATTTGGCAGAAGTACAATTTATTTGGGATGAGGTGGGAGAAAATGGAAGCTAGAGAACAAAATGGATTCACTGGAATCCTAGGGGCCTAGACTAAGCTAGTGGCAATGAGAAACAAAAGGATCGATATCATAGATATAGAATCAACCTACCATGATCCTTCCCTCGATGCTGGGAGTGAGAGAGAGAGAGAAGGAAAAGATAAAGATTATATTAAAATTCCCTATATGGGAGCCAGGGTGAAAGGTCATGACTATTACAGAAATAATGATGTCAGAATGTAGAGTAGAGGGGAAAGAATGGGGTAACAGCTTCCCTTCTGGACATACTGAGTATTGAGGTACTCATTGCATAACAGATCTGTGGAGAGTTTTAGATGTGACCAGAAGGAAGACCAGGACTGTAGATAAAGAGTGGGGAGTCATCTAGAAGGAGGTGGAATAGTGAAAGCTGTGGATTTGGATGGGATTTCCAAGGGAAAATATCTGGAGATGAGAGTCTGAGAACAGAAGCTAAGAGAAAAAATACCACTTTCTTCTACTGTGGATAAAATTTGCCCAGAATCTCTCAAAGTGTTTGATAGCATATCTCATGGTATTCTTGTGAAAAAGGAGGAGAGAGAAGAGAGTGGTTTGATGGAGTCCAAAGTAGTTGATGGGCAGGATTTAGAAAACTGGAACAATTGAATGAAATTGAATGGGGATCAATGGAAAGTTTTATTCTTGGGTTCAAGAAATCACCTTCATCTTTACAAGATGGGAAAGGTACAGTTATCTTAGTGCTTAGCACATTTAATGTCTACCATATAATAGGTGCTTAACAAGTGATTATTGATTGACTTAAATAGCAATTTGTTTGGAAAAATAAGCTGAGTGTTATAATAGTAATAGCTAATGTGTTGAATACTTTTAAGTTTTGCACAGCATGATAGGTATAGATAGATGAATAGAGAGATAGAGAGGAAGATGTTCTTTTTATCCCTATTGTACAGATAACAAAACAGGATAAGAAAGTACTAGTGACTTGATGACTTTCCTTGAGTCACAGCAAGAAAGTGTTGGAGGCAGAATTTGAACTCATGTCTTCTTGGCAACAAGCCCTGTGCTCCATCTCCTATGCCACATAGCTGTGTATTAGTGAACTGTAAGCTCAGTATGAGTCAGGGATTTGGTACTGTGGTCAGTTCTAGTCTTTAGAAAGAGTCATGCCAGCCATAGCCTGCCCTACCCATTTCAACCCTTTCAAACACCTTCCATCCCATCCCTGTTCTTTGTACTTTCAACATTTGCTAAAAAGGAGTGCCATGCTTTATGACCGCCCCCCTTTGTCCTCAGAGTTTGTCATGGGATACCCATCTCCACCATCCCATTCTATCGAGGCTGCTCTTGGAAGAGGCAGCAGGTATCTTCCGACGTGCTTTTTGACCGAACAACATTGCATTAAAATATCCTTCATATTTAACTGCTCCTAGTGTGCTACAGATGATTTCTGTTTGACACACACACACACACACACACACACCCCAAAACAAAAATTTGAAATCAAATTTAACTTGATAAAATGTGCCAGTATTACTGGCATTTCTCTTGTGTTTACTACTGTTTGGGAGGAAACTTACCCTCCTATGAGTTCAAATCTACCCTCATTCAAATCTACCCTCAGACACTTATTAGTTATGTAACCCTGTTTACCTCAGTTTCCTTATCTGTGAAACAAGCTAGAGAAGAAAAGTACTTCTGCCAAGAAAACTCAAAATGGGATCATGGGGAATCAGACACAAATGAAACAATTCAACCACAATACTACAGATTTGAAAACTAAACTGGATGACGTTGTTCTTTGGGGGAGAAAGTGTCCCTAAAGTGTTAATGATAGCCTTGGCCTTAAGCATTCTAAAAATGTTTCTTCCTTTCATCCTTTTTTTTTAACCTCTGCTGACATGGGGCTGTGCTGATTAGGCACCACAGACACTTGGAGTCATATTTACCCTGAGGCTGATTACAAGATAATGTCAATGATATACAAGGGATGCTGCCGGTGGGTCATTGTCTTCTCTCTCCTGCTGTTCCATCAACTTGAAGGCAAAACTGAAACACTTATTTTCAAAGCAGGAGATATTGATCCAGCCACTGGGTTCTATTTCAGTGACCTGAGATCTAATACTGACGATGAGATGATTGCTTTTAGTTTAATGGACCTTTCCAAAGGAGGCCGATGTGTCCAAATCATGGTGGCTGTCTTGGCCACCAGATAAACTTGTATGTGTTACATCTCTTATCTCAGGATTATATTTGGACAAAACACAAGCAGAAGCTTATTTTTAGCCATCTCTTTCCAAGTACCTGCAGGCTGACTGACATAGAAACACATCTATATTCTCTGATGATCAGCCATACTCCCCAAACAACACTGAGTAAAAGAGATATTTTAAAGAACTAAAGGAAAACGTGCCTTTAATAAGCTCAAAAAACCTGTTGTAGATAGGACAGTACCTTAGAATAAGTTTCTCAACAAGACTCTGGGACTTTTGCCCTCTGAGGTCCCATCAGGACTAAATGAATAATTGTGTGCCCTGTTAAAGTACATTTATTTGTTTTGTTCTACTTAAACCATTGTTGTAAGCTTGAATGTCTTGATCATGACATTTTAGAGTTGCCATCTGACCTGCTCATTTTACAAATGGACACGCTGAGTCTGTACAGGTGTGGTGATTGTTCAAGGCTGGGCAGCCAGTTTGTTTACACAAAGCCAGATTAGGACCATGGTTCCTGGGCCACCATTCCATCACTAAGTTCAAAGCATTACAAAAAGAATCTTCCAGCTATTAGTAGAAAAGAAGAATAGAAATCCAGGGGAGGGGAAAAAAGGGATCACCATCCGATTTCCTTCTAAATGACAGCCAAATGCAGTTCTCAAATGCAGTGCCTTCCTGTGGCCTTTGTGATCTGTCATGTCAATATATTAGATAGTCAGGCCACTGTGGGGGAAAAGTGTGACTGGAGCCAAGAAACCTAAACCTGCACAGATGTGACTCCATGGCCATACACCTGCACACATATGCCTCCATGGCCAGGGAAGATTCCAAACAGGAGCCTCATGTGACATCATTCACTTTGAACTTGCAGAAGGCTTAAGGAGAGATCCATTATTTGTGACCTGGCGATAATACGGAACCAGTTCTAATACCTCACTCAGTGCTTCATGATTCTTCTGACAATATGTTGGATCAAATCCAATTCACCTTCTTCCTTGTCATTCCTCTCCACTGTCAATCTGCTGTCAGTGTTGACAGCTGCTGTCCATGAGACCCCATGCAATTTACCCCCTCAGATTCTTTCCTTCTCTCTTGTGGACTCATATGTGTGTGTCTACATAAACACATTGGTGTGCTGGTCAAAGTTTAACAACCAGCTCCCCAGCCCCAAGTGTATTCACACCACACTTGTAATTTTTATTTGCATCATTAATATTTTCTTCATCATTTTCTTAAGCTTAGAAACCAATAAGACCACAAATCGAACTCTGGTTTGTAGCCTTTGCTTATCTTCGAAGTGTAAATGCTCATAGTGGAAACTTTACAGTCAACTGATGCTACCTGGTTCACTTGACTCTAGATTCAACCCCCGTTTGTTCACAAACAAATATACACAAACCTACCCTGGTACCTTTATGTGAGTGTGTGTGTGTTTGTGTGTGTGTGTGTGTGTGTATAGATCCATCCATATGATTCAAGACCTTTATCAGTGAATCAATGAATTCATTGACTATTGGACAATGAGAGCTGGGAGCCCTGAGAGCTATCACAGTGTCAGGAATTTCCCAGTGTGGGTAGAGAGCCAACAGTGACCAGTGAACTCCTGGCCCCAGGAGACAGGAGTGCTGGGTTTTTAATCCAACTTTAGGAACTCAACCAATATTGATGGTCACCTCCCTGAACCCCTAGAGCTTCATTTTTTTATTTGCCAAATGACGCAATACTACTATTGGTATTATCTCTTAGGAGCCTCTAAAAGTTGTTAAGAAGTAATCAGCAAGCTTTACAGATCCATTGAAGTCACAGCTTTTGTTGGTAGAGCTAGGAATCCAAATTTCTTATCTTGGCCTGCCTTCAAGTCTCTGCTACCCAATTTTGCCCTTAGGTCTAAATATTGCCCTATATTTACCGTTTTCTTTAGTCAGATCAGACAACTTACTGTTTCTTTATTTCTTACCTCTTCTTGTTTGTTCCTGACACTCCCATGCCTGGAATAGTCCCTTTAGCCCTACAGTGCTAGAGCAGAATGGCCTCTTCGTCATCCTTTGGTGGCCAGTTCCATGGCCTTAGCCTGGCTGAAACTCAGATGTTCCCAGAGTTCGTTCTGAACTGGGTTCTGGCTGAACCCAGAGTTCATTTCCAAATCCCCATTCCTTGGTGGAACCTGTGGCCGGTCTGGCACTGAGCTGTAGCCAAGGCGATAGTTGCTTAATGAAATAAGCAGCATAGTGTACTTGAAAGAAGACATGACAGTGAATATCAGTCTGATTTCTGCTGCCTTTATGAGCCTGGGTGTGGTCTGGAACCTCTTGGGGCCTCAGCTTTCCTATCTGCTTTCCTCCTACCCACACCAAGTGGGTTTCTTCTCTGCCCAGTTCTCTTATCTGTACATTACTCCTTCCCAGATACCAGACACACCTGTGCACACACACATACACACACATACACACACACAGCAGGAAGCATGGATGCTAATTGAAGACAGATACTGTTTTCTGCTTCGGTATCTAATATAGAATAAACTGCTTAATAAATAATGGTTGAAATGTGTTTAACTAAACTTGCAAACTGAAGAGCGGAAAGCGAAGGAGGGGACTCCCTCCAGGCCTCATTCTGGGATACCACCTATTGATTGGATTGACCTAAAATGATTATTTCTAGAACTCATTTCCCCAACTTCTCCACAGAGGACCTAACTTGCCAGCGGCCAGGGCAGCCTGGAATCTTTTTTAAGGTCAGCACACAAAAGCAGGGAACCCCTGGGTTTGCTTTTTTCTTAGTATATTGTAAATGATTTCCAAAGTGATGAATATTTTTAAATGATCTGTGTTCAAGGATCGGTCCCAATTAAGTGATTACTCATTAGATTGTAAGATCTTTGAAGACAGAGATTATCTCACTCTTTGTACTGGTAGCTGCAATCTTTGGCATAGTATCTGACATACAGTTGGTGTTTAATAAATGCTAGTTGATTTACAAAAAGATAAAATTATAGAATTTCGGGAGATCCGGGAGGTTATCTAGTCTAGTCCCATGATTTTGCATATAAAACTAAAAGTTATGGTTATTAATAGAGGTATAAACAGATTAAATGTATACATTATTCACTTATGAAGAAAATAAGTATTTCATGTAAGACCTATTTTCCTGTTATGAATTCAAGCATGAGGCCCTACTGTATTGTATAATAAGTTAGGAAGCTAAATAGATATGTGGTTGCTACTAAAGCTTCCCAAATGTGCTTAAAGTCTAATTTTATGAACTACCAAGCAGTAATTGGACAGTTAAATCAAAAATTTATATGGACCTGGACTCATTAGCTCTTGTGTACTAATTACGGGCC
The DNA here is from genome assembly GCA_023548195.1 of Bettongia penicillata ogilbyi. Taxonomy (NCBI): domain Eukaryota; kingdom Metazoa; phylum Chordata; class Mammalia; order Diprotodontia; family Potoroidae; genus Bettongia; species Bettongia penicillata. The sequence continues at coordinate 1,049,652 of JAJHZJ010000812.1, forward strand.
AGATGATATTTAAGTAGGCTGAAATGCCTAAGAGATATGATGCAGTTCTAAACTTCTTAAATGTCAAATATTTTTATTAGTGTTCATGTAATTAATATTCCATTACCTGTCTCAAAAGGTAAATAGCATTCTTTCTGAAAGGGAGTTTTAAGGAAAAATTCTCTCACAGAAATTCAGAGTGGACTGAACCGGTAGGGCAACCTGTTAGCCAAAGGCATTCCGACTGATGACTAAAGTGCTCTCCTTCTGGAGAAAGAAAGAAGAAAATGCCTTCCTTCAGGCTTTTACGTGACATCTTCTGGCACTGACTGCCAAAGACACAGGAAGCTTGTGGAGGCCTCTCAGTGTATAAGGGATGATTCCAGGCCTCTCAATACTAACACACGGGGACATTTTTCAGTTCAGAAAAGCTGTGAAAGATTGTAGATGGGGACAGAAAATTCACGGAATTCAACTATTCTTCTATTGCTGATATAGAAATCCTTAAAATAAGTTGTTTCTTGCTCTTTCTCCTTTTTCTCTTCCCTCTCCTCATCTCTCATCCCCCTTCCTCCTTTTCCTTCTCCCTCCTTCCTCTTCCTCTTCTTCTCTCTTTGCTTTTTCTCCTCTTGCAACTAACATATGAAATACTGCCAGATTTTATATAGGCAAATAGTGCAAGAAAAAGATTGCAGAGTCCCCGCTTCCTGGAAGGAAAAAAAGGGAAAGTGCCAGGGGGAGGACCTCTTCTTTGAAAACCTGTAGAGTAGGCTAGTATTCCTGACTCAATTGCCAATCCTCTGTAATAGACCTTTCCATCATAAATGGGGGGTCAGGGTGTAACCCCCCAAATACTTTGTTACCTAAGGCCCAAAATATTTCTTTTGCTTGTTCACTCCACCCTTATCCCAGACTAGATCCAAGGCTCCCTTAGGGTCCCCTGTGAAATGTTGTAGACCAGTTCAATAAAGATTTTCCTTCCTTGAAATTTTAGCCTTTTGATTCACATATCCTTTAGGGCATAGAAATTCACAACTGAAAACACACACATTTTATATTAAATAGGCATGTATTTGTTCTCTTGATGAGAATCTGCCAGAGCTTCTTTGTGGTCTAAGACCATGCTGGCAAACCATGAAAGTGCTGTTATCTTTTGTGTCCCCTGGATTCATCATATTTAGAAACAATGGAAAGGACATTGAATTTAATTTTATTTTCCCTTTTAGGTTAATGGAACTGAGGTGGGTAATACAATTCAGCAAATTGATAAAGGAGATTTGTTGTCCCAAAGACATTTAAAATATATAAACACAGTATATCAATATTTCATATACATGCACATTCTATAAATATGCTTATTCTTTCCCTCAGATGCTGTAATGGCTCCTTTGCAGGCCTCATGTATGCCTCAAGTGACTTTTTATGGCTCAGTTAGAAACCCCTAACAGAATGGTTTGTAATGGAAACATGGTTAGATATTTAATATCAGCATGGAAAGATGTATTGTAATTGTGTTTGGAAGTAGTAACAGCATTCAGAGTACATTCTCTCTCTTTCTCTCTCTCTCTCTCTCTTTCTTCTCTCTCTCTCTCTCTCTCTCTCTCTCTCTCTCTCTCTCTCTCTTTCTTCTCCTCTCTCCTCTCTCTCTCCTCTCTCTCTCCTCTCCTCTCTCTCTCTCTCTCTCCTCTCTCTCTCTCCCTCTCCCTCTCCCTCTCTCTCTCTTTTCTCTTTTTCTCTCTCGATCTTTATGATGTTTCCTTAACTAATACTTTTTGCTCACATGTATATACCCCTTCATATTTTGAAAGTGCTTTACATCCCTCATATAAAAAGGTGTCCTCTAAGATGAGGTAATAAATGCTTCCCTTTTCTTTCCTTTCATAAATTTTTCCCTTTTCCTTTCCTTTTTCCCTTCTTCCCTCCTTTTTTCTTCTTTCTCTCCATCTTCCTCTTAATTTCCTTTTTTTTTTCTTCTTTCCCCTTCAATCACTCAGGAAAGGAGTTACAAACTATATCCCCAAACATAACCTTAGACCTGAAGATGCCCCCTATTAGAGCACTACCACAAAGACATAAAAAATAAAAAGAGGAAAAGGACATAAATGTATAAAAATATTTATAGGAACTCTTCTTGAGGTGTCAAAGAATTGGGCACTAGGAAGGTGTTCATTAAGGAATAGCTTAGCTAAATAATTGTGGCATATGAATGCAATGGAAGGTGGATACTTTGTTGCAAGAAATGAGGAAAAGAGAAGTTTCAGAGAAGCTTGGGAAGACTTGTATGAATTGATGCAAAAGGAAGCGAACATAATCCTACAGAATGTGCACAGTTAAAGTATAAAGAGAAATAATTTTCAAAGATTTAAGAGCACTAATCAGTCTTAAAACTAATTATAATTCCATAAGACCAATGGTGACACACACCACACTCACCATAACGGAGGTAACAGTTGGGAGAAGATAGGGAATACTTTTTAAACACAGGAGCTGTAGAACTTGACTTTGCAAACTTGTTATAAGAGGCTTTTTATTTATTTATTTTTTCAATACTGGAGGTTGGAAACATTTGTTCATTGAAAATAAAATAATAATAAAGATTTTTGTTTGCTTTTTAATGCTTTATAAAAGTCTAATTGTATTCTTTAAGGGAGAGAGATAATAGCCAAAAACAACTCCAAGAGTTTTGGAATAACCAAGTTTATTTTAGGAATGTTTCAGCTTTCTGGAATTTGTCTAGACCTTAGCTATCTAGAACAGAATAGAAAAAGAAAAAAATTGCAAAAGAATTCCACAGAACCACAATGGGAACTGATCACTTCCTGAGGTCACTTCCTGAATCTAAAGTAGGAAGTCATCCACTTTACCCACTGGGTAACTCTTCATATACTTGAAGAAGTTCATTGGTTTATCTTCCTTCCAAACACTCAGAAAATTACAAAAACCATTCTGAAAGGGGGAAGGAGCATCTTTAGAAAATCACTGAGTGTCAGGAGTAACTGGGTTCATGGTAGATAGAGCACTGGACCTGGAGTCAGAAAAGCTCTTCCTGAGCTCAAATCTGTCCTCAGACACTTAATAACTGTGTGACCCTAGGCAAGTCACTTAACCCTGTTTGCCTCAATTTCCTCATCTGTAAAATGAGCTGTAGAAGGAAATAGCAAGCCATTCCAGTATCTCTGTCAAGAAAACTACAAATGGAGTCTTGAAGAGTCAGAGATTACTGAAAAAAGACAAACCAAAATGAGAATAAAGAGGAGAGTGGCCTCCAACAGAGAGAGATATCAATTCATGTTCTTTGCTTCAATTTATTCATCTATAAAATGGGGATAAGGACATCACAATGTCACAGGACTGTTGTGAGGATCAGAGGAGACAATATATGGGAAGTATTATGCAATTTTTAGTTATTTAAATGTCACCTGCTATCATCATCATCATCATCATCATCCTCATCATCCTCATCATCACCATGACCTGTGATTTCATGTCAGTATGTTGGCAGGGAGTCTCTCTGAAGGTTCTGGGTAATTGAAGTCTTATCATGATTTTTAATGCACTATATGGATGAGAGAGCTATATGCACATGTGTACGTGTATGTCTTCTCCTTCCTTCCCCTCCATACTATAGAGACAGAGGTCTTCCTGACTCCAGGTCCAGTGCTCTATCCACTGCACCACCTAACTGCCCCTCAGGCAAGTTGAGTTAGTTTTATTTAGGTAAAATATTTTTTTAAAAAAATAAAACATAGCTGAACCATCATAAAGATCATCTCTTTATTAGAATAACAAACAAGAATCCCAAAAATAATTGATCTAATTTGAGATAATCTCATCCAGTGGTTTTTAACCTGGAGGTCATGGACCCTCAAGACATCTTTAGAGGTTCTATGAACTTGAATGGAGAAAATAAATGGTTCTTTATTTTCACTAACTGCCTAAAACTTACTATTTCTTTCAATTACTTTTAAAAAATGTTATTCTGGACTAGGGGTCCATAGACTTCACCAGATTGACAATGGGGTCCAGTGTACAGAAAATGTTTGGAACCTCAAACCAGGCCCTGGAAAAGCTCTGTCCTTGACCAAAGTCACCCAGCTAGTTAATGGAGAACCACCATTAAACCCAAAGTCCCTTTATTTCTTGTCCCCCATTTTTTATACCAAAGCCTTTCTTGTGATTGTCATCAATCTTTCTTGTGTCTTGGTGTCTATGGAGCTTTCAAGCTGTGTATGAAGTTAAATGAGCATAGACCTCCATCTCTTGTGCCGCCTCCATCACCGTTCAAATGAGATTATCTATCTACAAATGTGTATATCTATAAATACATACATTTTAAATACACACATATGTATAAACTTAGACCACTATGGAACTCTTACTCCTCACCTTCATCATCATTCTTAGAAGTCAGCAATGCCAAAGAAGCATTAGGGTGCTCAGGAGCCTTGGCCTCATGCACAATCACAGTGTCCTGGAGGTTGTATCTTAGATATGGAGCAGGAATCAATAGACACCACCAGGCCCCTGGAGACGCAGAAGATAGCACAGTCATTCAGATGGGATTTTCATGGACAAACGAATTTCCTGTTTCTGAGCTGGGTTCCCAGATTCTTTTCTCAAATGATGTCTGCTCAGGAAGCTTTGGTGGGGCCAAGTTGCCTCTAGGATAAAACACAATCTCTCCTGTTTGGAATTTAAAGCCATTCACAGTCTGGCTCCAGCCCCTCTTCCCAGGCTGATTTCACATCACTGCCTCTCACACATTCTACTATCTAGCCAGGCTGCTCTCCTTGCAGCTCCCTGTAAATGACAGCCAGACTGTCTACTAAGCCTGGATCGCACTCCCTCCATACATCCCAGGCTGGGACCAGAAGCTCACTGCCAGCCTCAGTTCTGTCACCCCTCCCCAAAGAGTCCCTGCTGAGTGCCCAGTTGGCATTTTGCAGATACTTTGAATAACAATGGAGGGTAGAGGTGTGAGGGAGTTAGTACTCAGGAACAAACTCCCTGAAATCAACCACTCTCTGCTCCTGACTCCTTTCCTGTTTTCTTCCTTTCTTCAGGTTTCAAAGGGTTACACTGTGATATTGTCAGTTACCAACATTGCAGGAACTCAGTCTCTCTCTGTCTCTCTGCCTCTGTCTCTGACTCTCTCTCTGTCTCGGTCTGTCTCTGTCTGTGTCACTCTCTGTGTCTCTCTGTGTCTCTGTGTCTCTCTTTGTCTCTGTCTCTGTCTCTTATCTCTCTCACTCTCTCTCTCTTTCTCTCTCTCTCTCTCTCTCTCTCTCTCTCTCTCTCTCTCTCTCTCTCTCTCTCTCTCTCTCTCTCTCTCTCTCTCTCTCTCTCTCTCTCTCATTAATTCTTTCCCACCTGAGTAAAACAGGTATTTTCCCTCTCTAGATTAGACCTAGGCTCAGCCTACAGCTATAGCCCCTCTCAGAAATCAAATAATAAAACCATGGAAGGCTCATTTTGCTTCTTGTAATGTCAAGTTCTATATTCTGTTATTTGAAATTTTCCCTCTTACTTTTAAAAATTCCATATAAATGCCATGTAACATGGAAGTGAGGAGCCAACCCTCTTCATAAAGAGCTCACATTCTCCCAGGAATGCAACAAGTGCATATGGGCAGAATAAATGCAAATAGAATTATGATAAATAAATAGAGAACAGTTCATGGAGATCCAGGGCACAGATCAGTTCTGCTACTTCTCAGCTAAATGACCTTTGAGCCTCAGAACCTTTGAGCTATCTGTAAAATGGATACACAGAGAACCCCATGATGTGTTCACTATTTCCCCTATGAGGTTATCATGAGGAAAGGCTGTAACCTGTGGGGTGGTATAAGCAACTAAGTTGTGCAGTGCATAGAGGGCTCTACATGGAGTTACAGAGACATGGGGCTGCTTAAGACAGTGACTTAGCTCAGTGACTCTGGACATGTCACCTAACCTCATTCAGTCTCATTTTTGTCATCAGTAAAATAGGAATAACAACAGCACAGCACTGAGCTTACAGGGTTCTGGAGAGGATATATATATATATATATATATATATATATATATATATATATATATATATATATATATGTATTATATATATATATATATATATGTATGTATATGTATGTATATATATGTATATGTATGTATGTATATGTCTGTATTGTTTAAAGCACCTTAAAAATACTAGCCACTGCTGTTACTACTACCCCAGCCACCACTACTACCAGCTCCACTACTACCACCACCTAAGTACTACTGCTACTGTTACTGCTGCTACTGCTTCTCCTCCTCCTGAGGACATTACCAGGATTCCTTCTTTTCACTCATCATCAGTCTATTCAATTAAGGAGATGTAAGATACCATACTCAACACTGAGAATTTAAGAGTGAAGGATTTCCTGAGCCTTCCTTCAAGAACTCTCTGTCCAATGGGAGGAAAGTGAGCATACAGAAAACTCACAGAGTACAGATCCAAATCCAAGATAAAAGTCTCTGGAACATTTCTGATTGTGCTCCTTTGTCAGTATCAATGTTGTGATTCCCTCCCAATATAATTTAATTTGTGTAACATGCATTCATGACTATGTTCATATTGAACATACATTTTAGAATAGACAAAATAGAAATTCAAAGCCTCCTTGTATGTCCCATCCTCTGACATGGGCCAGGGCTATTCTCTTTCTTTTTTGTGTCCATGTAATTCCTATTGTTTAGCACCATAAGCATAGACCTTACTAAATAATAAATGCTTACTTTTAAAAATTATATTTATTTTTAGTTTTCAGCAGTTACTTAAATAACTTTAAATTTTCTGCCCTGCCTTTCTCAAGATGGCCTGCAATATGATATGGCTCTAGAAATACATTTCTATTAAACACATATTCATATTAGTTATGTTATTGTCATGAATGGGAGAAAATATGAGAAAGAAAATACAAAACAAAACAAAATAGCTTGCTTTTCTCTGCCTTCCAACTCCACGTTCTTTCTCTGGATGTATATGACATTTGCCACCATGAGTCCTTCACACTTTTTAGCTTCTTGCATTTCTGAGAAGGACTAAGAATATCAAAATCAGTCATTGCTCACTATGGCTACTTCTGTGAACAATATTCTTTCAGTTCTGCTAACTTCACTCAACATCAGGTTCATATAAGTTTTCCAGGATTTTCTGAAGTCTTTCTGTTCATTTCTTCTAGCATGGTAGTATTCCATTACATTCATATTGCAACTTGTTCAGTCATTCCCCCAATTGATGAGCTCCCCTTCAATTTCCAGTTCTGGGACATCACAAAAGCAGCTGCTAGAAATATTTTTGTGCATGTGGGTACTTTTCCCATTTTTATGATCTCTTTGGGATATAGTCCTAGAAGAGGTATTGCTGAATCAAAGGGTATGCACATTTTTATAGCCATTTAGGCATAGTTCCAAACTTCTCTCCAGAATGGTTGGATCAGTTCACAGCTCCACCAACAATGAATCAGTGTTCCAACTTTTGCAATCTTCTCCAACATCTATCATTTTCCTGTTTTATCACGTTAAAATGCTTTCTTGCTAGCTTGATTGATAGTTCATGAACTGATATGGAAGGTCTGTATAAAGTTTATAAATTGAGGGAGATGTTGAATTTTTATTAAGTAAAGAGGGAACTTCCAAACATAACTTTGGATTTGCCCTACAATTTGAGAAGATGTGACTAAATACAGGAATGGGTCAATTAGCAGGCTGACCCACCATTGAGGTCTATGATCCATGAATGCCACTGCATGTGGGGGACACCTGTCTGGCTAGGCATATACAAATTGCCAACACCTTGGAGCTCATCCCTCAGCTGTTACAGGACTTGTGCTCAATTATCAATCACATATATGTACACATGTATGTTTAGATACATACATTTATGTTCATGTACTTAGTGACTCACCCACAAGCAGGTGTTCCCCAAAAAGACTAGATTTTGTAGCCCGTGACATGATCTCTAGGGGGTCTGGAAACCTGAAGAATGGCAGGGCAGATGACCAAATAAAATAAGTGAAATGAAATTCAGAGCAATCATAAGACTTAGAAAGTGTCAGTCTGGCACCAAGCACCAAGTTCTTCCAGGCATTGGAATACAAAATACAAAAAAAGGCAAAAAAACCCAAAATCTTTTCAAAATCATAATATCTAACCTACTCTCATTTTACGTATAGTCCAGAATGGACTAGTAACTTGTCCCAGGTCAAGCAAGTAATTCATTATGGATTAAAGTGGAATTGGGAGGCAAACCCAGGTTTTCTATCCTAACTCTGTAAGTTAGCTCATTCCAACAGTTTGGTCGTAAAAGCAAAAGAAACAGGCTAGTCAGAGAAATGACAGTTCAGTCAAGTGAAAGCTTGCTGTCCCATTCTGGTTCTTCTTTATTTATTTAGAAAGCAGGAGTCATTTTCTGGGGTTCTTCATCCGCTATAACTTTGCTCTGTTGAACCTACTCTTCCTATTTTTGTTAGAACAAAATGAATAACCAAGTATATGTATCACTGATTTCTTCTGTCTTACATAGAGTCCTCTAATCCCTTCTTTTATCCAAGAATAGGTTACTACCTTTCACCCAGAGGAACATGAATGACCTTTGTAATTGCCATGAGGAGTCTTGACTTGTTTCTAGTACCATCATTAGTTTTATTTATTTATTTTTTTCTGGAAATGTGATTAATGGTCACATGCGCATTCTACAGTGGTTTCTTTGCACAGGAGATCCCTAAGTATCCAGTGGTTGAGTTTGCTTGTGGAGGCCAGGTTACCCAATGAACTCCACCATTGTCTTTCTTGATTGACCTGTCCTTTGACACCCCAATTCCCTCAATTCTTCTGCAGCTTGCTAGCGATGTTTACCACCTGCATGAACAGATATTTTCTAAGGCAGAGCCAAAAGAAAAGGTTAATGGTGGACCAAAAAAGAAATCCCAGGGCAATATTTCAGAGGTCTTAATGGGAGCCCTTCATTTTCTAGTTGACAATGAACAACTTCTGGATGAGTGAGCTAGAGTCATCTCTCCCTAAGACCTGCAGGCTCACTTGAAAATTGGAGGAAAGTAGATGAATTGATTGACTTATTAAAAGGCCTGATACTGGGGCCTTTTGTGGTAAAATGGTTCCCAATAGAAAACATGTATATTGTAGGAAAAATAGAGGAAGAAAAGATAAAGAAAACTGAAAGCTCACTATTGATTAATTATTCAGATTTAATTCTAGTTGTCAGGGATATATGTGGTCCTGAAGCCAAGCTAAACTCCAGGGAATGTACCAATGAATTGTGTATATGTATTCATGGGGAATGAGAAGGAGGAATGGGAGAGGTGCTGAGACTGCATGCCAGGCTCTTATTGTCCAGACATGGGGAAAAATCAAGTTATTCTGTCCCACAGCTAAAAGGACCATATAGGTACCATCTGGTCCAACATTCTCATTTGATAAAAGAGATCATTAAATTCTATGAAGATCCATTACTTGCCCATAGTTTGCCCAAGCAGTAAGAGGCAGAACTGGGCACTTCAACTCCATACCCAGAATTCTTGGTTTGTACCACATCCTGCTGCCTTAATTATAAACACCAAGCCTTTCATTCAGATCAAGATTCTGATTTAAGATCATAGGATTTATAGCCTTTAGTTCCAACTAAACAAATAGAAGGCAGACACACACAAACACACACACAGGCACACACACACACAAACACTCACACACACAAACACACATACACACACACACATACACACACACACACACACATACACTACAACTCCACCGACCCCTTCCTTTCAGTCTCCATTTGTGATTCCATTGATCCAGGAATTTGTCATATGAGAATTAGCTTGTCTATGGACTGTGAGGTTAAGATGTTAAGTGACTTACTTACCTAGGGTCACCTAAATAGAATTAGGAAAGAATTTGAACCTGGGTCTTCCTGACTCTAGGGTGACTCTCTGAGCAAAACTTCATCTTTGTCAACATGAATTTAAATGCATCAATTATATTCCTCCCTTGATATTGAGTACCTTTTCAATCTCATAAGAGAAAGCACCAGTCTCCATTCTTTCACAGGAGAATGTGAAGTCCTATCTTGATTTTAAGTCATTTTCCCTCTACCCCATTTGACAGCCAAGAAGTAGAACTGTTTGAGTAAAGACAGAAGATTCTCCCTTTGAGATGGTGAACTGGTTAACTCAAATGCTGGAAAGGGACCATTATGCCAATTATCTGAAATGTTTAAATCCAAACTAATGCCGACTATTCTGTTTGGAGTTAATGAAGCACTAATCCCCTGAATGTCGCTGAGTAAAGGAAAGCAAGATCTCATGCCAATATGAACCTCATCAGGTGATGATCTTGTCAGAACAGCCCGATCCCTGTCACCCAGAGCTGTCATAAACAAGCGGCTGACGAGACAATGACAATAATTAACACAGTGTTAATGGGTGAGAGAGCCTCACTGCGATTTTTCAGCTACAGTGAACTGAATGAGTGCCAAGCAGTGCACATGGTTTCCCCTTCCGTGTGCGTTTCTCTTCTGTTCACTGAGGTGACGTAGGTTCTTTCTGGACTGCCCATCCCCAAGAGCCTTCCTTTGGCCCCTGGGGATGACAGATGAGAAAATCTAGAAAGAAAATGATGATGCTGAAATAAGCACTGAAGACACCAATAGTGGACAACTTGTCTGAGGCTAACACTGACTGTCGGGAGATGATGGTGCATTACCCCTGCCCCCTGAAAAGCATTTCACGTTGAGATTGCAGCTCTCACTGGGCTAGAGGGGAGCATGTTGGCATAAGGAGCTGGCATGAGCAAGGACTAATTATTCATAGCAAAAGCTCTCTTTGGATTCTGGATTTTGCCACTGGGTGGGATGAGGTCCACCAAAAGATGCCAGCAGTTGCTGCTGTAAGTTAGCACATGTGATGAGAATACTGAAGGGAAAATAGTCAGCTGAGACCCCATGACAAAACTGGGGAGCCAGGGCAACTGATGGCAGTGAAAGCAGTGGGCAGCCCTAGCTGCTGCTTTTCCTTAACTGACCCTCTCTTTAGAAATTATCATCGGCAGACAGATTTCCATGTACTATGTCATCCAGAGTACACAGAGAAGGATTTTCTCCCTGATGTTACCCTATTGAATAGGGCATTTGTGCTATAAAAGAGCCCAATGAAGCCCAATTTCAAGCTTAATAAACCTCATCTTACGCAAAGGACAAACATGGTGCGTCTAGACAGAATTGTTTTTTTCATTTGAGTTCAAACCAAAGGAAATAGCTACCCTGCATAAAATCCATTCATGGTAGAAATGTAAGTGAGGAAATGTTTTGATCTCTATTAAATACTGGAAATAAAATCCATTTGAATGTATTAAATAGTCCCAGTGGAAAGTGGGACTATTTGTACCAGCCTTTCTCAATAGCCTTTCCAGCAATTAGTCTTAGTCTAATGTCATTTCTACACTGGCAAGACAGAGCACGTTCCTTGCCAAAATATTGGAGAAGATGGTACTTTCACGGCAGACATATCATATACCCAAATGCCAGAACCGCGGCTTTACTTTTCCAATGTAGATAGAGCTTAAGATGCTAGAGATACAAGCATCTGGATTCAAGTCATTTCTCAGCGATCACAGAGAGATGAAAGAACTCCAAGAGCCACAAACTAAGGAACATGGGCAGAATGGGAATGTTTCCATGTCTGAGTCAGTGCCAGTAAAGACGGCTGGGATTAGAGTCACAGTGGCTTCTATACTTTATGGTCTACATCACCTTAGGCAAATCAAGTCATTGTGTGTGCCTCAGGTTTTTCTGCATATAAAACAGTGAAGCTCAAAGATCCTTTCCAGCCCTAAGTATAAGGATGAAGAATGAATAGAGAAGGTGGACCCTTGATTCTCAGGGAGAATGTGAGGAAGTCAGTTTCCTTAGATCCACCATTTAAGCATGTAAACGGATGCAGTGTTATTAGTAGATTTACACACAGTTTTCCCATATTTTCCAGGGTATAAATGCTGGTTTTCATTGTCCATTAAGTCTTTGTAGAGGTCTCCTTCCTTAGAAGTCTTTTGAAAAACTTTTCTTGCTTTCCTGCCAAAACCCAGGGTAGATTTCATATGAATCTGGAAATTTAGTTAATGTCAACCTTTCTGCATATATTCTATCAAAAGAAAAAGTCTGGCAATTAATTGAAAGAATGACAAGATTTCAGTTTGGGGCAGAATCAAGAATCCCTTTGTGACATCCCTTGTCCTGTCTGCTATAGGGATGCTAAAGGGAGATAGTGACTTTAAAACCTGCCCCCTCGAAACCACTTAGTTTGGCCATTTGTCCCTATTTTGGAATTTTGGAAATTTTCCCATGCTGTCTCTCAGTTAAAGCACATTTTTCTCTTGGATTTCTTTCTTCTTTGGCCAAAATGAATGGCCTTATTCACAGAATGTGCCCCCAGTAATCAATTTCCCTCTTTACCAAACATGATATAGAAGTAGCTGCCAGTTACTGAAATGGCAGTGCCAAGGAGAAAGTCATCTTCATCATCTTTTATTACAAGACATGGGTATTTCCTCTTTCTCAGTTTCATTCCTAAGCCCCTCACTGGGTGGCCAGAAATGTCTTTCTTCCCCCTGGCTGAAAAATTCATTTTTTGTATCCTCATAGAATTTGGATCTAGGCAAGACCATGGAGGTGACCTTGTCTGATAGGTTTATTTTACAACTGGAAAAACTGATAAAACAAGATAGTTCAGTAACTTTAGTAACAGTTTAGTAACAGAGCTGGGATCCAAATCCAGGCCATCTGATTCTCAATCCAGTTTAATTCAGTTTAGAACTTTTTAAGGATATGTCATGTACCAAAATCTGTTTTAGACAAGGAGAGAGAAAGAAAAAGAAGGGGAAGAGGGAGGGAGGGAGGGAAGGGAGGAGGGAGGGAGAGAGAAAGGGGTAGAGAGAAAGAGTCCCTACCCTCAATGAGCATCCATTTTATTGATACAAAAAAGTACACAGATGTATATATATATATATAAGGCAGAATACCAGTTATTTCAGTGAGAGTGCCAACAAATTCAAAATACTTTCCTCTATGCTGTGTACTCCCACCAGATCCTCAATATTTACTAAATATCATTTTCTCTAAGGATCTAGACTGCTGTCTTCATGAGTTTTAGAACTTCTGAGACCATCTTCCACTTATACTGTATACATGGTCTGTGTGCAACATTATGTTGTTTTGTCCTCCACAAAAATATCAGCTCCTTGAGGGCAGCTACCATCTTCCTTCCTCTCTTTCTATCCCCAGTGTATGAGTACAGTGCTTGGAACAAAGTATGTGCTTGTAAATTCTTGTTGACTGACTAAGTTTGTTTTGGTTTCAAGAATGCAAATGGAGCTTTAGAAAATTACCAAATATTCCAAGTATGGGGTGGTGAGGGGTTGGGGGGAAGGGGATTCACATGCACTCAGTAGCTGTAATGCACATCAGTGCTACAAGTAGACTCGCTCCAGGTCAGCTGTGCAGAGGGTCATGCTCTGTCTCACTCTTAGAGAGGACAAATGCAGTCATCCATGCCAAGATGTATCCCAAACTCCTCTAGGCTTTATTTACATCTATGTGGAGAACACTCTCAGTAATGTGTGTGCACAGAGCTAGCAACAAAATGTTAATAAGAAGCGCATTATACTTGTTAGAAACAAAGAAAACCACCAAAACTGTCTTTCCAAGTTCAGAGTGTCTCCTGGAGTTCAAAATGCTGCTTCTGGAAACCTGGCTACTTTTCTGAGGTTTGTCTTGGGCTGTTAGAGGAATCACTTTTGTAAAGTCTGGGTCAGATCCCCGTTGGTGCAGTACTGGCTATCCATAGACCATTCCAGCTACGATTCCAATAGCAAAAGCATTTAACTAAGATATAAAAATACTAAAAGGGCAATCATTCATTGCTTCCATAAACAAACACACATACTCTCATCTAGTCTGCCTTCCCCATTCATGTCTCTAGCTTAACCCAAGAGGGCCACCTAAACTTGGGTCCCAGTGTTAAAACCTTGAGTCTCAGGCTCCTCTTCCTCATGGCAATGTGTGGAAGGATGCATGTGAGAACTGTTGACTTTCTGGGGCCAGGGTCTGGGGTTCTCTGTCTGCTATGGATGCTCCTAGGTTCAGGGATCCCACTGATCCCTGCATTATCAGTCTGCAGGTGTTCTCTCTGCTGTTCCTGTGTCTCCTTTGAGTAACCCAGCTTTTATTTACTGTGAATTCTTTAACTTCTGTCTCCTATTTCGGTGACTCCTTCTTTGCCCTATCTCTTCCACCCCACATTTGCCACTCCTGATGACATCCCTGTATTTGTGCATGATCAGCCTGTGGATCTGCAGTGTCTGTGGCGTTCCGTAAGTAGTGTCCCTTGGCCTCCTCACTCTGGCTACATGAAAATGTTTTGGAGAGTTCATGTTATACACAAGGCAATCTTTGCTTAAGTGCTGAATCATCTAGCTGACTCTTCTCACTATTGGCTGAGTCTTGTATACCACCAGACACTAGCCACTTGGGTGGGGGGCACTTGGGCTTGGGTTTCCCTTCCTCTCAGGAGTTTCATCCTCCATCATGCTTTATCCTCCTAAATAGTTCTTCGGATTTCCCATTAAACACACACACACGCATGCACGCATGCACGTGCACACATACATGCACACACACAATGCAACTAGGTTTTTCTCTTCCATATGTTTAGGGTACCCAGGTAACCTTTGGGCTGTGCATCTGTCGGAATGTCACCCTCATTGGTAGCTGGATCACTTCGTTTTTTATTGATCCATGTCTTTCACAGGCATTCTCAAATGTGCACGTTACCTATTTGTCCCTCTTTTTAGTGCAGGAAGTCAAAATTTTCTATGGAACAAACACTGGCCAGGCAATGTTAGCAAATTCAATGGAACCACAGAATTTGGAGTGAGAAGGGACATTAGTGGTCATGTGGTACCAAAGCCTTTTACAGCAGGGCAAACTAGGACCCAGAAATCTCTGCGATTTCCCTAAGGTCACATATTTTTATGCATTTCAAATATGGAAATTCTACCTATGACAAATGGTGATGAAAGTCAGACCCCAAATATTCTGTGCCCTCCTGGAGATTATTCATCTTTGTACCACAAAAACACCCAAGTAAATATCAAATGCATCTTGCTCCTAGCTCTCCAAACTCTAATCCCAGTGAGTTCAGTGTGTTTTGTGGTACTCTCTGTGGCCATCTTGACTTCGGTTAAAAGTTTGTGACAGCCCCTTAATTAATGAAAATGTGGAGAAAAGGGCAGGGGAGAGAGCAAGTTCCTCTACAGCTTTTTGGTTTATTTTGCTGTTGTTTTGTCTGGAAAGGTAGACAGATCTACACATCCTTTAAGGATAATTGCCCAATAGAGGGCTCAGATTTATGGAACAGGGCTAATAGAAGGACATTTTTACTTCCGAAGAATATTTAAGAGCGATGACCTGTCAGTCATTCACCAGGCATTTAAACAACCTATTGTGTGGGAAGATCCCTGACAGAAAATACTCGGAGACAAATAAAATGTAGCCCTTACCCTCAACAACTTTCCCATCTAGGAGAGAATATTCAATAGAATGAACAAGATGAGAATTCCAGACAGTCAGAGATGAAGGGGACCCCACACCAGTCCATCCAATCCTTGTGTGAACTGGAATGTCCTCAACAGCATCCAGATGATCAGGCATCCAATCTTTGTTTAAAGAATACAATTAAATTTGTGAAATAAGTATGGTGCTGTGGGTACCTCTGATCAGAGGGCCTGGCTCACTTCCCTTCTCTCTGAAATATGGGCATTATGTGAAATAGTCCCTTAAAGGCCCTTGGAGGCCTTAATCTAATCCCTGTGACATTCAAAGTAGCAAGAGAATCCTGAGGAGAGAAGGTCTCACACCTAGATAAAGAGACATCTTCAAGGAGCAGGTGATATTTGAACCGTGACTTCAGGGTCGTAGAGGCTGTCCCAGTCAGTCAGCCAAGCAGAGAATACACCATCTTATTTCATTCTCACAGTAGTCATGTGAGGTAGACTGGAGAAAGAGTTCACAGAAGGAAAAACTGAGACTCCAAAGGCTTCAGTAACTGGCTTCAGGATACACAGAAAGTGGTTGAGTGGAGCTTGAAACTCAAATCTTAATGGATCAAGGCCCAGTATGCTTCTCACTAACTGTCCTGTTCTTTTAAATGAAGACAGCAGTTCAGTTTAAATGTGGAACCTGCTTTAATCGCTCCATAATTAATTACTATTGATTATTAGATACTTTGCAGAAAACCCATCAACAAATGGGTGTGTGTTTGAAATGTTCAGTTCTGAAGGCCTCAGAGCCAGATGGTCCTTGCTGTTTTTAGTCGACTTAAAGTATCATCTATGCATTAGAGGCTCTTACCAGAGGTTTTACACCAGAAAGAGTGATTTGCGAATCCAAATTTAATGCTGTTTCTGGTGGTAAGCCAAAAAGGTTCCATATTGCTAGAAGATGACCTGTTGTAATTATATCGGCAAATAGCACAGAAGGCCTGGTATGTGCAAGGCCAGGACGCTTACACCCAAATAGAACACTGGCCTTCGCGTGACATCAACTCCAAGACATACTTGTCTTTTGCCCTTTCCCTTCTTCTTGAATTATTTTGTCAGTAATCACAGTAACTTGCATTTGTACAGTGGTTTGCAAAGAATCTCCAATAGGATTATATAACCCTGGGAATTAGGCAGGGCAATTGTTTTAATTCCTATTTTATAGGTGGAGCTCACGAGCAAAACAGCATGCCCAAGGTCATGTCTAATTCCTGGAAAAAAATGGAATTTGAATCTAACTCTGACAGCTCCATTTCAACATCCATACATTCCACTCATGGGGATGGAATCCTTAGTAGCTGATGTGCCAAAATAAAGACATCTCAGCACATCGTTGAGTGAAATTTGGGAATTTTCTGCAAAATGATAGCTCCCATTTCATGCAAAAATGATTGATGAAATACCTGTGCAAGAGAGACAAAGAGGCACACACTCATACCCACTTACATACAAACACACACCATCCACCTACATGCATGCACACTCACACAAATATACTCATTGACTCACACACTCACCCACACTTGCCTGCATTCACTCACTCATACTCACACCCACCCACGTACAAGCATACACACTCACAAACATCATTCACATATACACACATACACACACTCTAATACTGCTCAGGTACACACAAAAATACCCTGACCTTCACAGAGTTTACATGAGACGCAGCCTGCAAGGATGTCACTAATAAACCACAAAGAATTTAGAAGATAATAAGGAATAACTTCAGGAAAGACAGAGAACTAAACAGTGGGGGCATTGAGAAAGGTCTGGTGTGTGTGCATATGTGAGAGTGTGTGAGTGCATGTGAGTGTGTGTATTTGTGTGAATGTGTGTGTGAGTGTATGTGTGTGAGTGTGTGAGAGTGTGTGAGAGTGAGAGTGTGTGTGTGTGTATTTGTGTGAATGTGTGTGCGAGTGTAAGTATGTATGTGTGTGTGCATGTGTGAGTGCATGTGGGTGTGTGTATTTGTGTGAATGTGTGTGTGAGTGTAAGTATGTATGTGTGCGTGTGTGAGAGTGTGTGAGTGCATGTGAGTGTGTGTGAGTGTGTGTATTTGTGTGAATGTGTGTGTGAGTGTAAGTATGTGTGTGTGCGTGTGTGAGAGTGTGTGAGTGCATGTGAGTGTGTGTGAGTGTGTGTATTTGTGTGAATGTGTGTGTGAGTGTAAGTATGTGTGTGTGCGTGTGTGAGAGTGTGTGAGTGCATGTGAGTGTGTGTGAGTGTGTGTATTTGTGTGAATGTGTGTGTGAGTGTAAGTATGTGTGTGTGTGTGTGTGAGAGTGTGTGAGTGCATGTGAGTGTGTGTGAGTGTGTGTATTTGTGTGAATGTGTGTGTGAGTGTAAGTATGTGTGTGTGCATGAGAGAGAGTGTGTGAGAGTGTGTGAGTGCATGTGGGTGTGTGTATTTGTGTGAATGTGTGTGCGAGTGTAAGTATGTATGTGTGTGTGCGTGTGTGAGTACATGTGAGTGCGTGTGAGTGTGTGTATTTGTGTGAATGTGTGTGTGAGTGTAAGTATGTGTGTGTGCATGAGACAGAGTGTGTGAGAGTGTGTGAGTGCATGTGTGTGTGTGTATTTGTGTGAATGTGTGTGCGAGTGTAAGTATGTATGTGTGTGTGCGTGTGTGAGTGCATGTGGGTGTGTGTATTTGTGTGAATGTGTGTGTGAGTGTAAGTATGTATGTGTGCGTGTGTGAGAGTGTGTGAGTACATGTGAGTGTGTGTGAGTGTGTGTATTTGTGTGAATGTGTGTGTGAGTGTAAGTATGTATGTGTGCGTGTGTGAGAGTGTGTGAGTGCGTGTGAGTGTGTGTATTTGTGTGAATGTGTGTGCGAGTGTAAGTATGTATGTGTGTGTGCGTGTGTGAGTGCATGTGGGTGTGTGTATTTGTGTGAATGTGTGTGTGAGTGTAAGTATGTATGTGTGCGTGTGTGAGAGTGTGTGAGTACATGTGAGTGTGTGTGAGTGTGTGTATTTGTGTGAATGTGTGTGTGAGTGTAAGTATGTATGTGTGCGTGTGTGAGAGTGTGTGAGTGCGTGTGAGTGTGTGTGAGTGTGTGTATTTGTGTGAATGTGTGTGAGTGTATGTGTGTGTGAGAGTGTGTGAGAGTGTGTGAATGTGTGTGTGAGTGTATGTGTGTGAGTGTGTGAGAGTGTGTGAGAGTGAGAGTGTGTGTGTGTGTATTTGTGTGAATGTGTGTGTGAGTGTAAGTATGTATGTGTGCGTGTGTGAGAGTGTGTGAGAGTGTGTGAGTGCATGAGAGTGTGTGTATTTGTGTGAATGTGTGTGCGAGTGTAAGTATGTATGTGTGTGTGCGTGTGTGAGTGCATGTGGGTGTGTGTATTTGTGTCAATGTGTGTGTGAGTGTAAGTATGTATGTGTGCGTGTGTGAGAGTGTGTGAGTACATGTGAGTGTGTGTGAGTGTGTGTATTTGTGTGAATGTGTGTGTGAGTGTAAGTATGTATGTGTGCGTGTGTGAGTGTGTGAGTGCGTGTGAGTGTGTGTGAGTGTGTGTATTTGTGTGAATGTGTGTGAGTGTATGTGTGTGTGAGAGTGTGTGAAAGTGTGTGAATGTGTGTGTGAGTGTATGTGTGTGAGTGTGTGAGAGTGTGTGAGAGTGAGAGTGTGTGTGTGTGTATTTGTGTGAATGTGTGTGCGAGTGTAAGTATGTATGTGTGTGTGCATGTGTGAGTGCATGTGGGTGTGTGTATTTGTGTGAATGTGTGTGTGAGTGTAAGTATGTATGTGTGCGTGTGTGAGAGTGTGTGAGTGCATGTGAGTGTGTGTGAGTGTGTGTATTTGTGTGAATGTGTGTGAGTGTATGTGTGTGTGAGAGTGTGTGAGAGTGTGTGAGTGCATGAGAGTGTGTGTATTTGTGTGAATGTGTGTGCGAGTGTAAGTATGTATGTGTGTGTGCGTGTGTGAGTGCATGTGGGTGTGTGTATTTGTGTGAATGTGTGTGTGAGTGTAAGTATGTATGTGTGCATGTGTGAGAGTGTGTGAGTACATGTGAGTGTGTGTGAGTGTGTGTATTTGTGTGAATGTGTGTGTGAGTGTAAGTATGTATGTGTGCGTGTGTGAGAGTGTGTGAGTGCGTGTGAGTGTGTGTGAGTGTGTGTATTTGTGTGAATGTGTGTGAGTGTATGTGTGTGTGAGAGTGTGTGAGAGTGTGTGAGTGCATGTGGGTGTGTGTATTTGTGTGAATGTGTGTGTGAGTGTAAGTATGTATGTGTGCGTGTGTGAGAGTGTGTGAGTGCGTGTGAGTGTGTGTGAGTGTGTGTATTTGTGTGAATGTGTGTGAGTGTATGTGTGTGTGAGAGTGTGTGAGAGTGTGTGAATGTGTGTGTGAGTGTAAGTATGTGTGTGTGCATGAGAGAGAGTGTGTGAGAGTGTGTGAGTGCATGTGGGTGTGTGTATTTGTGTGAATGTGTGTGTGAGTGTAAGTATGTATGTGTGCGTGTGTGAGAGTGTGTGAGTACATGTGAGTGTGTGTATTTGTGTGAACGTGTGTGAGTGTATGTGTGTGTGAGAGTGTGTGAGTGTATGTGGGTGTGTGTATTTGTGTGAATGTGTGTGTGAGTGTAAGTATGTGTGTGTGTGCATGAGAGAGAGTGTGTGAGTGTGTGCACATATGTGTGCGTGCATGTGTTGGGGGAGGTCTCCGGAGCCCCATTCTCTGGGGGATGCGGGAGTTTCTCCGAAGGGAAAGTCTGGGGTTCTCCATGAGGGGCTATCTGAGTGAAAGTGGAGGTGAGTCTAGAATAACTCGTCTTAGCTCTAGCTCTTAGCTCTAGAATGTTAGGGTTAAGCATGGCCTCCAAATCTACCACTGACCTCCACTCTTAGAAGGATAAAAGAAAACAAAAAGTCCCTGTGTCCTCTGCAGCTCCTTCATCCTGCCTGACTGGAGCTGGCTCCACAGACGCGCACAGGCAGCACTCTGAACTACAAGCGAGCAAAGTAACCTTCTATCGATCTATTGATGCCTCACAATGGGAAGTCTTGTCTGAGGGCAGCTCTGCAAATGGACATTGGATAACCTTGAAGCTTAAGGGTAGGAAAGTTCCTGTAAGTTGGACACTCAGCAGCTGTGGTTCTAGACTGGGAAGGACCCAGGCTTCCTCAAAAGCCCATTGATGGAATCCCTGGAAGTCAAAGGGACTTTAACAACCTAGCATTTTCTGAACGACCAAGTGGTCTCCACTCCAGTTCCCTCTGTTCTGCTCTATGTTCACTATAACAGCAATTAACTGTTGCATATCTCACTGTCCTCAATGTACACATCAAGGTTAAGAAAATACGTTTGGCAGGATGGGAGATGATCCCTGTGGTCTCTCACCTTGGAGCTCTTTGGAATAAAGGAGACATGTACATGTGAGCTAAAATTCTACTTTCACTGGGAATTCCATAAGCTAGATTGATTAACTGGGAATCAGAATGCTGGAATTGTGTTTTCAATTGGTCAGTGTAGATGAAGTCCCAGTAAACTCATCAAGACTTTAAATTTTAAAGGAGATAAGTCAGTGTACCTGGACTCCCTCCTAAAGAGGTTCAGGGGGTCATAGGTCTAGAGATGGATGGGAACATAAAGTACATTCATGCCTCCCTTCTCACTGAAGATACGAGGAAACCAAGGCTGAGAAAAGTGAAGTTCATGGAGCTAGGAAATGGCAGAGGCAGGATTGGAATCTCTGACTCCAAATACAGTGTTTGCTTATATTGTATCATGGCACATCTCCTTTTAAATGAGAATTCTTTTTTGAGGGAGAGGTAAGATAAATATGCTTGCATAGATATGTATAGATATAGTTCTATACATATCTGTATCTGCCTTTCTATCTTTCTATTGATCTCTCTATCCTTCTAATCCTAAAAGGTCTTATCCTTTTTAAATGGCAAGTGACATGACATATATATATACAGAAAAATTATTGATACATCTCTACCTCTACCTCCATCTATACATATAGAGACATACCTGCCTATCTTATACATACATATCCCTGTGTAGGTATATGTGTATATACCTACATGGATATATGTAGATACATAGACACAGCCATAGTTTGAGGTCTCAATTTAGGACCAACCTGTCACTTCATTGGGGAAGGGGACTGCCAATGAAGCAACACCTACAGATGCAGAGCCTCTCCTTCTGTTATAACCTTAAAGGGGTTAGATGATTTCCTCACATCCAGTCAGTATCTTTGAGAAGCAGATCTTGAACCCAGGCCTTCTTGACTTTGCACACCTCTCCCACTGCTACTGTCCACTGTCAGAGTAAAGAACTCGAGGCAATTACAATGGTACTTAATGTTCTGCATCAGAGTCTTTCCTTAGACAATGCACCAATGATTTGTATGGATTTTCCAGTGGGGCCAGGTGGAGAGAGGGGTTGCAAGTGGACATATTTCATCACTGTGTTCATCACCATAAATCAAATTGCCTGGAGGATTTGCCTTTATGTTTTGGAAGACCAAGCTTTTTTATTGACTGTCTTTCATAATTAATAGCATTTACTCTGTGAATCAAATCCGTCCACATCTCCTCTCCTAAAGCGTGTATGTAAGATCATTTTTAAAAACTCTAATGACCTTGACAAAAATGAAGGATCAATAGTGTGCTGATTAGCAGTCTCTTGTCTGCACCTCCGGTGCTTTCCCTGGTGCCGTTCTCATGGAGCATCAACGCAGTTGCTGGGTCCTGGCTAGCACATGGCCCGTACTTGGCTCTGTCCTACCTGGGTTGATGGGTCCAACTATCTCCACGGATTTTCTGATGGATTAAAGATCCATCCATTTGAATCTAGATGTTTGTTACAAGACAGATGCTCATTATGGAGGAAGAAAATCTGTCTTGCTATTTGATTGGGCTTTTGTTAAATCAATTCCTGGGGTAAGATTTATTCATTGGTGCCAGAAGAGAGTAAAATAAAAATGGGATGGTGGCATAAAAATGAAATTAAAATGGATCACAAAAATAGCTGAAGGGACCCCAAATTCTCCCTCCTTCCTTCACTGTTCTGTGCAATGCTGGTAACAGAAGTTGAGTCAGGTCACCATGATTGTAAATGTTCGATCTGAGATACTTAATCAAAAATTTGACGTTGTTTGGGGAGGTGCCCTCACAGCAGGGTTCAAGCTTTTCCCTTTACTCTCCA
This sequence comes from Bettongia penicillata ogilbyi, assembly GCA_023548195.1. Classification (NCBI taxonomy): domain Eukaryota; kingdom Metazoa; phylum Chordata; class Mammalia; order Diprotodontia; family Potoroidae; genus Bettongia; species Bettongia penicillata. The sequence continues at coordinate 1,072,432 of JAJHZJ010000812.1, forward strand.
AATTCTGAGAAAAGAGCCTTAATATAGGACAGGTCACCTCTGCTTTCGTTGGAAAACCTGAATGTATGTAGCCTTTGCCAAGAATGTACTAGGAAGAGTTAGTCTGAAATAACAGAATCAAAGAAGGGGGAAAAAAGTTTGCTTAGTGTAGCCAAGAGGAGCACAGGACAAATGAGCTACAATTAAGCAAAGGACAATTGAGTTTGACTCTAATAGCAAAGCCTTTAATGATGCTTTGGTTCAGATAAATTTGATTGAGAAAAGACTCCAACTAAGTCGTGGAACGCCATCTCCTCAGTCACTTAGAGCTGGACAGGACAAAGTTAATCTGCTGGGGGAGAAAATTGGAACCTTGGAAATGGACTAAATGACCTCATTGATCTTCTTTTCCATCGCTGATTTTCTGGATACTGCTACGAATTAAATGAAAAAGGTTAATTTTTGCTATTTAAGATGAAAAGAAATGAAATGAACTTACAAGTGCTTACATTTTTTATTCACTTCCTGGCTATGTCTATAGGATGGAAACATCAGAAAAAGACTCCTCTGTTTTGGCCAGACCACAGTAGCCAGCAGATACCCCCATATTCAGGGATGATCAGCATTTGTCAAGAAGCCAGAAAACTGATAAGCAGTTTGTATTTCCCCTTGAAAGTAGAGAGATAAGATGCTTTTGAAAAATGCTGGTAGGACAGTTTGCTGGGTAGGCATAGGGCAGTCAGTGAAAGAAGGATATGTCAAGGTATTTGTCCCATCTTAATAAACAGTCTTTTTTTGTTCTTGCCTGAAATAAGATTGGTAACAATAAGGAAATGGGATGTCTTTTCCTCAATATTTTCACAGTTTTTTTCTATTTGAAAATTTAGCTCTTAAGATATGGCCATACAAAACATCTCTATTTGAAAATTTAGCTCTTAAGATATGGCCATACAAAACATCTAGGAATAAAGATTCAAGCAACATTTAACCTCCAACAATGGTAAAGCCAGGACATTCAGGTCCATACTCATGCATATATCTAACACACATACCTGGCCGCACCCAGATGCAGCATGGATCATTGAGGTTAAATGCTATTAACCTCACTTTCTGAGGCAACCTCTTGTCATTGATAGACTGTACCAAGAAGTTGTGCTTCCAATAACAAAAGTATTCAATTAACACATGGAATGATGTAAATGTCGATTGTGGGATTCAGGTAGTAAGTTCTTGTCTGCACCCACACACAGAGTTGAGTCATCTTCTCCATCATCTCAAAGGAAGTTATAATCGAATTCTGTGGGAGGGGGTAGGCAGGGCCAGTGCCAAGCCCTCTTCATGACTCAGGCCCACAGTGGCAGATTCTCTGAGGGTGATAAAGGCCATTTCTTCTAGATTCTTCCCTAGGACTCTCTCTGGGCAGACTAGAGAGACTCTGAGCTGTCCCCTAAACTCTGGTGTCATTGGCTCTGGGCTATGACACACTCAGGGCACCTTGGCCTGAACTTTGCATGACGCCTCTTTCTCCCTTTCTTTTTCCCACTCTGACTTCAGGTCCATGACTTGCCTTTCTCCTCAGGGTCAACATCACTGTTTCTACTTTAGTTTGCTCTTTTAACCTTTGTCCCCTGTACAGCATGACCTCAACCTACAGGATCTTTACCTGGTGATGTCACCACACTGGGACTTCCACATAGTCCCTACATGGGAGACACAATCTGGCAAGTCATTGCCAATGGATGGCATTCTCTTGGCTCCATGCAATGTAGGAAAATAATTCCTGTTCATGTGCCTTTTAGTGACACATGCGTACATCACCTGCACAGCATTATGCTGTATGCCCCTGCTTCAGTGACCCCTACCCTTTATAAGGCCAGCACAGAAGAAAAGCCCTCTCTTTTCTCTGTGGTCCAGCAGTGGGCATGTGGTAGCTGGATGGGGGGGTTGCAAAGTCCACTTGACTAACCCTGTGCTTGTGTCTTAACCAAATTCCAAGGCTTAGACAAATGACTCAAAAACATGTCTGCCCACTCCAGGGCCCTGTGCCTTCCACTGTGACCCATTTCCTCTCTCAGCGTGCCACACTCACAGAGCTTATAGGCTTCCTTTTGGGACTTTGTTTTGGTGTTTGCTTGCTATTAATTGATGTAAGTGAAAGGGAAAGAACTGGAGCTGCCAAATTAGCTGTCTGGGCTTGTTGTTTGCAGAGGATGTCTTCTGCTGTGGTTTCCCTTCTTCTCACATCAGTGGGTAGTCTGCTTCTATCTCTGGAACCCTCCTTCTCTGGCTCTGAAAGGAGAGCTGTAGTATCACCTGGGAAGTGGGAATTTTAGTAGGGGCTGGATGGAACCCGCTGGGCCTAAAACCGCAAGGCCATCATTGATTATGCTATGTTCCTGTGGATGGGTTTATGAAGGATCCTGCCAATGACTTATCTTGATAATTCAGTAAACTCTGGGGAATCAGGAGTCATGATTTTTCTGAAACCAGCCCCTGGATATCACTTCATTATAGTCTCAAGGGAATATGACTAGATTGTTTGTCAAATATCAAATATTGGAGTCAAATATCACTATTATATATCAGATAACAATCCTGCACATAACAATGATGTAAGGAGGAAAAGAATCAAGTGACCCAAGAATATCACCTGATTTCCAAATCAAGCAACGGAAAAGGTAAAACACGTGTCACTAGTGCGAAAGACAGAAAACGTGTCCCTTGATAACAAAACTGCAACTCTCAGACAGGTCCGATTAATTTGAATTGGAAAATATTCCCTCAGAAAGTCAGGGGTACTTTAAAATCAAACAGCTCACCACTAGGAGCATGGTTCACCAAATATGGTTTGGTGAATTGTAGAGTCAGAATATTTGGGTCTGATTGAGTTTTTCCATCTGTAAACTGGAAATATTAATGCGCTGCCTAACTCACAGGGTTGATGTAAGCCAAGTGCTCTGTAAACAATAACAGGTTGTAAGAATCAGAGTTGCTATTTTATGTGGCTTGTCTTTTGCCAAAGCATGAAGCCTTTGAGTCCTGTTTGTACCAAGAAGATAGCCATGATCCTACTTTAGAAAACACCAAATTCATTTCATACTGATTCCATCATGCCGAGTAGTCAGCAGATGCCCCCAATTTCGAAGTCTGGGAGTCTTTGTACTCTGGGAAGAGCCCTGATTGTTCAGGGTCAGTAGGGCCATGTTTGGTTGCCTGAATCAATAATTTGCCAGATGTTGCCGTCATGGTCCCGCAAACCATATCCTTAACGGAAGATCCAAATGCAGTCAGACTTCTATGGATGATCACCACCCGTGTAGCCCTTCCAAGGTCACTTTACAACCTGAGACCTCTTCTGTAAAATGAGGGGGTCGAACTAGATCTCTGCAACTCCCCTCTCCTCACCCCACCCCTATGCCAGCCCAGCGGGATCTTCAGAAGCAGCTGAAACTAGTGTAGGAGCCTCACTCAGTATCAAGAATGAAAAAAGAAGCCAGGAAGGGCATTATAAAGAACAACATGTATGGAATCAGAGAGCAGTTAGTATAATCACAGTCAACAGAACCAATGTCTTTTCAGTAAAATTTCCCAGGCTTGATAAGTAGGTTTAATGCTGTTGAGAATCTAGTTCATCTCTTTGTCCTTTCCATTAATTCATGCTCTTAAACAAGCAAAACTATTAACTCAGAAAAAGAAGCCCACTTAATGGATTAAATGGAATTTGAAGAAATTCTGCTTTGGCCATCCCAGTTTTTTCCCCTCTAACAAACAACTGTTCTTGATAGTCACTGAACTCCTAGTGGCTGCCTAACTAGATCTCTTATGCTAGGACTGTGTGTCTGGGTGTGTATGTGTGTGGGCACACACATTTATGTGTGAGTATATTTCCATATCTACATATATATTTATCGTAGCTCAATCATTTTTTCATTTGAGGTTTTCTTGCAAAGATACTGAAGCAGTTTCCCATTTCCTTCTCTAGCCTATTTTACAAATAAAGAAAATTAGACAAACTGCATTTTGTGACTTTCCCAAAAATCACACAGTTAGTAAATGTTTAAGGCCAGATTTGAGCTCAGGAAGGTAAGTCTTCTTGACTTACCAGGTCCAGCACTATATCTACTGGATCACTGAGGTGCCCTAAATATGCGTATACCAGCAGATTTTATACGTATATGTGTATATGGACACATGTGTACATGTCTATCTTTCCTATAAAAACATTTGCTAATTCTCATAAGCATTTTTCCTGACATTGAAACAGCTTATCTGAAAATAAAGATTCCTCCGCAGAGAGAATTCATTTCCCAAACTGGTGATGCCATGAATCTAATGACAGTCTTAACCGTTGAGTGACCTTTCCTCCCTGGATCAACTCTGGTGACCTGAAGTGCTCACGGAATGTGTCCTTGAGCGTCTGCCTTCACATGTGGCTTTGGCGGGGTGGTATTCATCGTATTGAATGTAACGTTCTTGAAAACAAAAGTTGTTTTGTTTTGCTTGTAATTTCTCTCTAAAGATGAGCACGAATCATCCAATTGTCAGGCGTGTTGTTTTGTCCTTGTTTAAAGGGAAAGGCCCTGGGGCTACATGCTGGAGACTCAAAGATAAAAATGAAATAATTGCCATCTTCAAAGATGTTACACTTCATCAGGGAAGACAGCACAGACATCAATAATACATATATGAAAGCATACAAGACATAATCCAATCAGTCAATAACCATTTTAAGCACCTGCAATGGAGAAGGCACTCTAACCACGCCCTGGAACAAAATACGTAGATTTCAGTGCGGAGGGCACTAGTCTTTGGGAGGGTGAGTAATGGGCATTCTCTATTAAAGTAGACATGTTAAACATGCAGCTCACGTGTGCAGGGGGTTGGGGGGTTGGGGGAGGATGCAGCCCACAGCATTCTCTTGATGACCTGAACCACATAAAAAAGTGACTAAGAAATATTAAACCAAATAAATAGAAAGTAAAATAATTTTAAAAAGTCAAAACTTAAAATACTAAATAAAATATTGGTAACATCACCTTTTAAAATTCACTATGAAACCTCCAGGGATCCAAATATATATATATATATATATATATATATATATATATATATATATATATATATTTATACACACACACATATATATATATATATATATATATATATATATATATATATATTTCCCAACAACTTTACAGCTTACTTTATCTGCCTTGACTTACGGGTAGAAGGAATTTGAATTAATTTTTCTCCGATCCTCAAGCACCAGATTCCACAGAGGTTCTTAGTGAAAGAATTCCCATTCCCTGTACACTTTCATTTGAAGGAATAAGTTTTATATTTAATATTTACAAGAAAAGAAACTTTGGGGAAGGGATGAAAAAAGTCCTGGGATTAGCCATGTATAATCAACAGCATGATGGAGGTCTAACTTGTCCCAGGGTCTCACAAGCTTAAGTCAGAGGGGGCCTTTCTTTCACACCAGATAAGAAGAGGTCTGCATAATGATTCAAGCCATGCATCTGACCAATTATACTGACTGGGTCTAACACCTATCAATGCCATACCCGCCATGTTTAAGTAAAGGAAGGCAGGCTGGTACAATGGACTAGAGCTCTATTTGAACCCAGGGACAGTGCCTCTTCAGATACTCTAGTTGAGTCACCAGAACAGCATATTTAAGCTCCGTGTCCCAGGTCATACACTAACACTGTGACTTGCTAAGAAAGTGACTTGCATACCTGTGATGATAGACTTGGAAATCCCCTCTACTCATGAAGGTGCAAGTACAGTCCATAGCCTTTCCTGTTGAGCAAAAACTATTTGGAAGCTATTTATATGAATAATGATATAACATGCCCTCAAGGATGCACAAACTGAGGGCTAACCCCAAATTGGTACCTAAGGTTCCTGTTTCAAAAAGGTGACATGCCTCCATCAGGTCTCCTGCTAGAGGCACCTGCCCATTTGGGGCCATTGTGGTTTAGGTAAATGGCGACTGTTGGCTACCATATGGACCTTGGAGCCTCATTTCCTCCCCAGTGCTTGAGAGCTGTTTCCCTGTAAAGTGGGTTGTCACACCCCCTTAACTTGAACAAGTGTGACTGATGGATGTGGTCCATTTAAATGCACGACCGAGAGCTGAACTAGATAACGAACTTATTATTACTCTCTCAGGATTATAGGTTAGTCCCCAAGGAGTGCAGCAAGCCAGAGAAAATCCATATCTACTGGCTAAACAATAGCCAGAAGGCTGACTAGAGGTATTGATTTACTTTCTAGGCCATTTAGGCCTTAATGGTGGAGAAAAGCTGGAGCGATGTTTACTTTTCTGCCAAGATCGACCAAACAACCAGTCCATTTTTTACAGGTTTTTGATTGATTTCGCTTAGAGGAATTAGAGGTGATTTATTTTTAAGCTGAAAGCAACTCGTAAATATCGTCCTCAGCCCAGGTTCTCTGAGAGGAAACGTTAAGTGGAGACGCTTACGGAGGAAGACTGTGCTGGGAATCGATGGGAGCAGGTAGGTGTCAGGCACCTCTGTAGATGGGGAGCAGGACTGTCATCTCATCCTTCAGAGGTAGCTCCTCAGAAAGAGCTCAGCCTCCCCAGGATCCAGCCTGAAGCGCCCTGTTGATGCTCAACAGGCCTTGGATGGGACAACATAATAGCGCTCAAGGCTGACTCAGAGTGACTTCAGTATTTGATAGGTGAAAGCAACCATTGATCGCCTAAGTGGCAATCTTCCATGACTCCTTGGCCCCCTCACACAGAGAGTGGGAAAGCTGACAAAAAGATGAGGTTGATTCTAAATAAATAATGCCCAAAGGCCCATGGTCCCATACTGTACCAACTTTAAAAAATAGAATCTTACCTCACCATGTTTTGGTATCTTGGGATGGTGAAAGAGGCGGTGATGTGTGTCCTATCTTCTGCTTTGAAAGTTGGCCATCCAGTGGAGACAAAGACTGACTGAAAACATTGCACATCTGTTCAATACCTCCCCAAGGGAGCTGCTCTGTGTATTTGGAGGCTGGAGGGGAAAGGGAAGGAAGGTAGTACAGAAGGATGTATGAGTTAGGAGCTGCCAACAACGCAGACAGGTAAGGTATCATCATGATGGGGCTCCTGTACCCTGAAGTCACTCTGCCTCTGGAGCTGTCTCCACTGGACTCCTCACCTCGGATATTTTCTGTCATGGGCCTGCCTCTGTGGCTGTTTGTTTGCCCCTTTGTCTTTAAGAGTGTGGTTTTCCAAATTTACTTTCTTAAAAATTAAAATGTTTACTAAAAGTAAGTGCTTTAAACACACAATATATCACTTTCTTCCTTTTAGTTTATTTTTTTTTTTATTGCAAAAGCATGAATGGGCAAATGACCCACGTTTTAGAAGTGGAGATATCTAGTACCTGAGATTCCCCCCAACACTCCAGAGGCCAGCCTCCTTATGTCAGGAAGTCTGAAAGGCTCGCAAGGTTAACGGAAAGACAACATGGTGGTGTAATAGCAAACGTGTTGCATAGAAGAAACAGATCTGGATTTGGAGTCCTGGGGAAACTCCAAATGGAAGAGATAGATGTGCCCTTCCCCAACCCTGCGTCTGCTTTGAAGAACAGTTTTGTTCTTCAGGAAAACTGCACTGAGGAGGGCAATGACCTAAATGTGGAGTGTGACGAGACAGGTCTAAAAATCTGAATATCCCTGCCCCAACTCCTGCAGAGCAACAGCGCTGAGGGGCAGGGAGTGGTGGGACAGACAGGCGGAACACTAGGGAAGGATTCAAGAAACCTTCACTCAAATATCCCTTAGTGCCTCCCTGGACCTCAGTCTCCATATCTGTAACATAGTAACTTGATTAAATCAGGTTGAACTCAATGATCCTTAGGAGGAATGAATGAAAAAACTGATACTTTTTTGGTAAACATTGTTATTTTTTTCCAATTACATGTAAAGATAGTTTTCAACATTCATTTTTTAAAAATTTTTGAGTTCCACATTTTTCTCCCTCTCTCCCTACCCCCTTCTCAAGACAGCAAGCAATCTGATAGAGGTTTTACTTGTACAGTCATAAACATATTTCCACATTAGTCATGTTGTCAAAGAAGAAACAGAACAAAAGGGGAAAACCATGAAAAAAAACGTGAAAATAGTCTGCTCCGATTTGCATTCAGAAGCCATAGTTCTTTATCTGGATAAGGATAGCAAATAATGATAATTTTAAGCACAGTTATTAAGCACTTACAGGAAGAACAAAGCCCCTGCAGATACACACAGATAAGGCTTCAGACACTCCACTGAGGAGGATGGAGAAGATGTAGCTTCCAGGAGGGTGGTCAGGTGTTGGAGCCCTTAGGCTTGGTTGTCAATGACAGTTCTTAGGAGTTTGGTGGGACAGTTGCAGGAGTTTTCAAGTACCATCAGTTGTCTTTGAATTGAATCCTCAATGAGGACTCAGACTTGACCCACCCACCCCTTTAGAATAGCAAGTTCAGTGATTCTGTTCATAGAAAAATTTTTATTGTTAAATCTCAGTCTTAATAGTTGTAGATTACATAGAATTTTCAACACCCGCCATAGCCCATCTTCTCTGGCCTCACCCCTTCCCTCTTCCTGTTCTTTTACAACATTTCAGCTGGTGGAGGGAGGCCAGGATTGGCAATGAGGAACTAAGGTCCCAGTCCATGCTGAGCTTCTACCCCAGTGAGGGCAGACCCAGCACTCTCCCAATTTATGGGCTGCCAATTTGCACTTGCATTCTCTTATCCCCTGCTATCCACTGAATCCTGTGAGACTATTTTAAAAACTGATGTTGGTGCTGTGGCTGTGACAAAAATCCCCTTTTCACTGCAGGCCTTTCTTTCAGATGAATAAGGCAGCAAAACTGGGAGAGATGGATCCTTGAGAAAGGAGTTGGACGTTGGTGAAGAGGCCAAGGGCAGTTCTGTTCCTGGCTTGTGTGTGGAGGTGGGAGACAGCTCCTTGGCCTTTGGTCTTCAGTATTTGAATACAGAGACTTGCAGAGGTTCCCAGGAAGACAAACTCTTATTTTTCCCTCCTGAAAAATGTGGGAAGGAAAGGAAACAATATCTGGTAGAATAGATTAGCAAAAGGCACAGTAAAGTCATGAGTAGAATTGCAGCATGACGTCACAGTGGAAAAAGTCTAGGGTAGGTTAAGGCAGACGTGGTGAAGAAAGGAGCCCAGCCCTGGCACTTGGAGGACTCATAAGCTCACGGAGACCCCCAGTTGACATTCCTGCCAGCTTGGGTCCCCCTGCAAAGCAGGCCACCATAACACATCTCAAACCACCCTAGGGATTCTTGAGACACTTCGGGGCACCTGAGAAAGTGCTTCACTTAGAGGAATGGGGCAGGGGTGAACTTGGGAAGCGGTAGTCAGCAAGCACTTATTAAAGTACTCCCTATGTCCCAGGCACAGAAGAGAGAGTTGTATTTTCAGCTCTGGGAACCGTCCTTTGTCTACTCAGCACAGGAGAAATTTGATGGAGCACTCACTCACTCTTGCCAATTTCTAGGCTATTGCGACACTGTTCAGGTCAATGTTTTATATTTAGATACAGGGAGAGACTAGCCTTGGGTTTGCATAGGGAACTCCCTAGTGGGAAAATATCTTCAATTGTGTAGGTTGGCACCCTCTCTGCAACTTAGGGATTTGCGGATTTGCCTAGATCAGTGAGAGGTGAAGTGATTCACTCAGCCTCACACAGCTGGTGTGGGAGAGGTCAGACTTGACTGACCTGCTGCCTCAAGGGCAGCCATCTGTTCAGTACCCCACACTGCCTCTCAGGGCCTAGAGCTCAAACAGAATGCCTCATCTCTTCCCTCAGGATTTCTACAAATGGAACCTTTAGCATAGTTCAGAAGACGAAATCAGATAATGGAGGTGAAATGACTCAAACTTTCAAAGGCTTCAATCTATGTATTATGAAAAAGTATAGAGAGACTGTTTTTGTATCTGGGTAGATGATATATTTGTACGGTCTTTAAGACATCTGTGACCTCTCAGCAAAATGCATTGGATCTACATGGTATTCGTGGTCACACACATTGTGCCACATGGGCTGGTTAATGATCTGGCTGATGTGAACACTAGCACCGATCAGGGCTCCCCCTTGCCTTCCTGCCCTATTCACCTGCTGCCCAGTCATCCCTAGGGTCCTCTGGGCACTGGCAGATTTCCTCTAGAGAGTTTAGTCTTTGCCGGGAGGCAGGACAGTGACTCTCCTCAGTCAACCCTTCTCCCTCTCTCTTAACACACAGCTGTCTCACCTCCATTTTGGATGCTTGATTGCCCAATCTTTTCCATCATTTCTGATATTCATTGCCCAATCAACACTTGGCATATTCTGCAGTCCTTTTGCTTTCAGGAGCACTTCAGCAGGTTACGATTCATCAATGCTGTAACTGTTTCTTTGACGTGTACGCTGCTTCTTGCCACAGAACAACCACACTAGAAGTCATGCAGCACTCGAAAACTTTGGAGGACTTTACAAACTCATTTGTTCCTCACAGCAGCCCTGGGAGGGAGGCGCTGTCATCATCCCCATTTTATAGGTAAAGAAACTGAGTTGCAGAGAGTTTAAGAACTCACCTAGCTAGTTAAGTGTCTGAGGTCAGATCTGAACTCAGGTCTTCCTGACTCCACATCTCTCACTCTACCCACTGTGCCCCAAATCTTCCTGAGGCTTGGGTTTAAATTACAGGATTGGATCATAGGACATGAGCTTTAGCTGCCCAGGCATTTTTAGTGCCTTCGGTCTGGGGTGGCACTGTGGAATTAGGCAGTTTGACGTCACATGTAAAATGTATTTCCTGGTGCTCGTTGCAAATTTCTGGCACAATCACTCAGTAAACCCAGTTTTTATTTTTTGTTTTTTCTTCAGAATAAAGCAATATATTCATTAAAACATCCGCATTAATAACAGCAAACTTGCATACTGTTTTAGTAAATGAGGGTCCTTCTTGAAACAAGAAAGAAGCAATAAAATGATCTATTAAGTTTCTGAAATTACACACCCTCCTCCTTTGTTCAAGGACAAACAGTGTGATGCATATGTGCTGGAGCTGAAGGCAGGGAGAAGTCCTCCTCAGATGTCTATGGTCTTGTCTATGTGAAGCTTGGTACATCATGCCCTTGATCTCCATTTCCTCATCTTTAAAATGGGCAGAATACTAATAATAACCCTTCCTCACTGCATTGCTATGGGGCTCATCAAGGCTTTGTATCAGTGCCCCATAAGGGTGGGTTATTTTACGGGTGATTTTGAATTGCATGATTCTTTCCTCTCCTAGGGAGTGGGCATACAAAGGTAAAATCTAAATGACTTATTCCTTCAAGAAGCTTCCATCCTTCCAAAGAAATTCAACAAATGTTAATATAATTGGGATTTGAGAATTGACCTGCAATCCTGGGACTTGTCGTTCAAAGGGACAAGCATTTCCCTCAGCTCTAAGAGTGTTTGAGGGCCATTGTGATATTTGAGTGTGGACGTAGAATTTGGTCGTACCTCAGAGATATTCAAATAACACACAGACCTAGAAGAAAGAATGGGGACTTCTGAAGCTGAGTAGCAGCAGTAGTGGTGATCAGCACCCTCAGACCAGTCCCAGAGCTGCTCTAGACTGATGAGCTGAGCCTGAAAGAATAGTAGACAGAAGGAAAATATAATTGAAAGCAGAAAGTGAAGGAAGGGCCATTTGCTCCTTCCACTTATACCACTGAACCCATCTCTTCAAATATTGAGGAAAGTTGCTCTCTGAAAAACCCAAAATCTGCTTTTTGTCCCCAATTTCCCCTTTCTCTATTTAGTAACAGATATTCTAATAGAATCTGCTTACTTCTTCTGCCTAAACATGTCTTGAATCCTGATTTTTGCCTCAGAAAAAAGAAAGGATTCCAACCTTAGTTAGGCATCAACAACAATGTTAATTAGGGCAGAAATCCAAGCCTCTATCTCAGTGCTAGGAATTTTCCTAAGGGAAGACTCTGAACTCTTGTCATTGTGCTACTAACTTTTCCTCTGATATAGACATGATGAAACATCTGAGGAGGAACCCCATGAATCTAAGGTGCCAAGACTAAAAACAAGCTGATAAATTGAGAGTATGGCTGCTCAACTCTTCAGAGGTCAAGGGAGTAGGGCTGGGTTATAAGTATTGGCCACACCCAGCACTGGGAGCTCAATGGAGGATTAATACCTGGCATATCAGAAAAGAGGTCTCCTGAAATGGGGGAACTGAGCCAAGACTTAAAAAACTGCTCATGGCTTCAGTGGGTGAGGAGGTGTAGTGACAACATGATATTCACAGCACTTACAGCTGCTCTGAATATCCTGGCATAATTCTGAATCACAAAATACAATAGACTCTCCACATGGAAGACAAAACCAAAATATTTATTCAGATACCAGAAAGTCAAATCCATCATAGCAACAAAGCAATCCATACTCAATAACATTGCAGGAGGCACTATCATCCCCAAGCCTTCCACCTGCTAGGGTCTTCCCACAAACACTCACAGCTCACTTCCTGCTTCCTCTCTCTCCTTCAGCTCTAACTGCTGTGCCCAACTTCCTCTCAGCTCTGTTTCACCCTTCCTACTCCATCCATTTGACAAACTCGCTCCTCCCACCACAAGCTCATGTGACTCAGGCTTCCATGTGACTCACACAGCTGGTTACATGGGCCTGTTAATGGAGGGGAAAGATCTTCTCATTATGCAAACATATATTAACAATACAGGAGGGAGTGAGAGCATCCCAGGCAGGGCCTGTTCAAAGCATGGGCAATTAGTTTGATTGCAGAGAAGCTGAGGGAAATTCATAGAAAGATCAACTGGGATGAGCTTGTACAGAGCTTTAAAGGGCAAATGTTTTATTCCAGAGACAATAAAGGGTTACTGACGTTTCTTGAATGGCAGACTTGCTGGGGAAACAGGGGAATAGATATAAGGGCTTTTATAGTGGCTAAATCAGTAAGACTCAGCTTCTCATTGAATGTGGGGGATGAAGGAGAGACAAGAGTTGAGGGGGCCTTTTGATTCATCTGGTGCTTGTTCCCTCCGTAGCAGTAAAGGAAAGATAGACTATCATATTCTAGACATGCTGAATTTGGGATTCATCCAGAATTTCTCACATGGCAGAAGTCAGGAGACTGATGGGGACTAAGTAAATACACAGAGATGACTGAACCTTTACAGATTAAGAGGATACTGAGAATGAAACCTTAGAGCTAAAATGTGTAGTCCCCTCCTGATGTCCAGAGCCTGCCCTTCCAGGAGCAATCTCCGTGAAAACAGGACAGCAGATCTTGCCTCCACCCTCCTTTTGGATTCCATGCCTCTCCAGGGCAAATGAAGGTGGCATTTCCTGTTTCGTTTTTTTTTTGGATTTTTTGCCAGCCATGTCTCATTGCTGACTCATATTGAGCTAGCAGCCAATGGAAACCTGAGATCTTTTCCATTACAAACTGTTTCTTAGCCATCCTACATTTCAGAAGCTAATTTTTAGAACAGACAATTCACCTTGCAATTACAACTCTTTGCAAATGTATAAATGGCTTCTTTGGGTTAAATATGTAATGGGCTCTCTCTTTGAAAGCCTTCTCAGGACTTAGACTGTGATCAGTGTTTTGTTGTTTTGTTTTTTTTTCAGGTCAATGTCTACTTGCCTCAGGGTTAGCTAATTAAACACTGTATCATACATAGAATCAATTCCAAAGAAAGCTGATAACCACTAATAGCTTGTTAGTATGCTGCTTATGACTGCCCACCACCACCATAGTTGTAGGTCAACTCACTAGTTCCCCAAACAAATTCTTTCCAGAAGCCTCAAGACCAACCCAGGCAGGGACTTACTGCATTAGAAGCAAAGATTCAAAGATACACACTCATCAATCAGTCCCCTGGAAACCAATAAAGACCCCTCTGATCCCCTCCTTCCTCCTCTCCCCCCAAATTGTCAGTGTTCACAGGAACAGAAAGGAGAATGGGGTAAACTCATCATCCCATCATTTCTTTCCTGAACTGCATGATGGATCACCATCTAATTGGAGTGCTTACAAAGCTGATGCTTCTGTAGAAAACTGGTCCAACAAAGACAATCATACTTGCTTTAGGCTTGTTGATAACTAAAGAAAAGCCTTTGGGGCACTAACCTAAGGATCAGAGTTTGGAAGCAAACACTTTGAATTCAGGAAAAGCAGAAAAGCAAATGAAGCCACAGAAATGAGTCTGAGCTACCAACAGCAAATGTAGGAAATGGCTGAAATGGTTTCATGATCGTGGTGTCATGAGAAGGTATGAAAATTCCTATGATGAGAGGGGTGACAATTCTCTTGAAAACTCCCAAAAGCTGAGCTTGAGTTCAATTGCTTCCTTGCCATTCCATATTCTCCGCCACCACCTCAGGTATCATCGGGGCTTTCCTTTTACTTCATTTTCCCTTTTATGTTTCTTACATCTCACTTTAGAAAAGAAAATATATATATATATATATAATTCCTCTCTTACCAGGATACACAAACACTTAGGATCACTAAGAGAAAACTTTTTGGTAGAAATGTAGGCATTTCTCTGAAATTGTAATCTACAATAAAGATATTAATAAAGTACTTCCTCTCACTTTTTTTTTTCCAGAGGTAGAAGACCATGGGTATAGAGCATTACATATAATATCGGAATAATTTTATGTTCTGGTTAGTTTTGTTGAATTTCCACCACCCTTGTTATAGTTATTCATCGTAAGGGATAGGAAGCGATGTTATCGATCAAATGGTGTGGGGAAGGGGGCATTTTTAGCGTTGACTCAGTGTCGTTAGTTCTTGGTGGTCTTTAGACCACTTTTATAAAGTGCCTATGAAGTTCTTATACGGAGGTGGTGTTGGGCAGGGTGGATAGAGAGCCAGCCTCAACATCAGCGAGACTCACATTCAAGTGTTACCCTTGACACTCTCCGTCTGTGTAATCTTTGGCTGGTCACTCAGCCTGACCCGGAGCCGCAGGGCAGGGGCTGCCTCTCCTTCATAGAGGGAGGTGACCCTTGGGACTCCTTCCTTACACCTAGAATTGCTGCCTCGGTCGAGCTGGAGTCTTTGCTTCTGCTCTGCTCCACTCTGAAGGCAGAGGAACACTCCTGAAGCTGGGATGTGACCATGTGATGCCCCTACTCCAGGGGCTTCCTGTCACCTTGGGGACAAAACTAGCGCCTCTACTTTGCTTCTGATGCTTTTCAGAGATTGGCTCCGCCTCATCTTTCCAGTTTCCTTGGGTGCTCTTACCTCTCCCAATAAATCTGATCCAACCTTGGCTAGTCTTCTCTGTTCCTCACTCACAAAACCCCTTCTCCCGATCCCACGCTTTTGCCCTGACCATTCCCCAGACCCAGCATGCCTTCCCTCCTTCCTTCCGTCCTGTCTCGCACAGTCTCTCTCACTTGAACGTGTAGCACAGACATAATTCTTCTGTTGGGGCTGTAGTTGATGCCTCAGCTGTCTGTGCCCACCCTCCCCTATGGGAACTTGAAGTTTACCCCTTTTTGTGTGTTTATTCACTTTAGATTCATTGTGTACATGGATTTATCTCGCCTACATTCTTTCATGTAGGTGTTGTGTCATATCCCATCGCCTGGCACAGAGCGATGCTTAGGAAATACTTGATTGGGTGAAACACGACCTGCCCAGTGAGGTTGCATCCAGTGGGTCCAGGATAGAGCCTGAGTCAAAGGTGATGAGACGTGTGGAGGACATAGGAGACCGAGAAACTCGTTGTGGATGACAGCAGAAGACCTAGAAACTCATGTAGATCATGTGAGACCGAGAAGCTCTTGTGGACAAAATGAGAGACCAACGGACTTGTGTGGACAACGAGGGAGACCGAGAAACTATGGAGAGCAGTCACGTGGGCAGAGGCGGCATCTGTGA
The DNA here is from genome assembly GCA_023548195.1 of Bettongia penicillata ogilbyi. Taxonomy (NCBI): domain Eukaryota; kingdom Metazoa; phylum Chordata; class Mammalia; order Diprotodontia; family Potoroidae; genus Bettongia; species Bettongia penicillata. Next base: position 1,088,349 of record JAJHZJ010000812.1, read on the forward strand.
GGAATTGGGAACCAGTGTGCGCTGTTGACCGCCCCCCAGCCCCAGAGCCCAAGTCCATCATCCGGCACGTCTCTCCTTCCTCTCCCTCTCCCTCCCTGCAGGCACAGGGGGAATCTCTCTACCTGCCCTCGTTTCTCATGTTTCTTTTTTTGTTTTTACACATTTTTAACCACAGGCTTTTGCTGGTCTGGGTTTATTTGTTGGGAAGGCAGTTAGGAAGCAGCAATCAAATGGGAACCATCCCTAGAACAGTGAGGGAGAGGTTCTGCATACATGAGCCAGTATTGATTCAGCTCTGACTGTGTGCCTGGCACTGTGCTCAGTTCTAGGGCATTGAGGAGTCAGTACCTTGAGCTGTTCAAAACCTGTTTGGGTGGGGTTGTTGTAGACTTACTTTGGGGTTCACGTATTCCTATGTGCCTTCCCCTGTTCCACGGCTTGAATCATTAGTTTAAATCTCGAAAAGTCTTCCTCGCGGAACCATCAGATGCTAGAAGGGATGCCCCAGATCGCTCAGCTACTCAGTGACTTGTGAACATGTCCCAACCTAGGGCCCTGACTCTTGCCTTGTCTTCCCTGCCCAGCTCCCACCATGGGCATGGAAACTCTAAGAATTTTAGTGCCCCAGGACGTTAAAAAGAAAAGCTGTGCTTTAAATCACGAGGCAAATTCAGAAGTTTAGCGGGAGGAGCAACTCTGCCATTGTTCATATTTCATTTTAAATTAAATCACAGGAATAAAACAATTTTCCCTCTTCTCTCTCTTAAGAGCTTTGCCCATTAGAACCAGAATGACATTGAATGATTGCAGAATTAATGAACTCATTGTTACTGTTCACTAGGAATTTAAGGACAGATTCATAAAAGACACTTTTTGTGCCACAACTAAGGCCTGGGTTGCGGGGAAAGCCAGGAACAAAGGCTCCAGGTTATCTGATTCCTCCTGTCCAAGGATCTGGCTACCCCGGGACAAGGTCCCAGCAGTTATCAGTGTGGTGCTAGGTCAGGTTACCACTGGGACTTTCAAACTGCAAACCACTCCACCCTGAGCAGCCCCATCATCTACCACCCCATTGCTGGGATTGAACAAGGCTCAAGATAGACCTGTTCATTGGACCTGGGAAAGAATTTCAAGGGAGTCAGGGAGTACTTGGTTGAGCTCTCAGCCTTTAATTGCTAGTGCTCAATCCCTGCTCTGTCTCCAGGTCCGTTTACCAGAATCCCTTGGGAATTTCAGAATGTAGGAGATGATGAGCTCCTGGACAATGAAAGAGTTGCTTAAAGGACCTGGTGGGGTTTTACCTACAAGGAAGAAAAGACTGTAGAAAGGCCAGAAGAGCCAATAACAAACACAGGTTAGCCTCACTCATCATGGTCTCAGAACAACAGCAAGAGAAAGCTGCATGGAGGTCACTTTCAGTTCAGGGTCCAGACAATTCTGCCTTCTAATGAGAGCTGCCCCAGGGTGGACTGGGCTGCCTCTTAATGCAGGTGTTTCTTCCACAGTGGAGGTCTTCCATTGCAGGCTGGAAGAAGGGCAGTTCCCTGGGATGATATAAAGGAGATCCTTCCTCAGGTGGGAGATGGATAAAACTGTCATTTGAGGTCCCTCATTCCTCTAACAGTCTGTACTTAAAGAATTCTGCCAGACCAAACTGTTCAGCCTGCTATCAGTAAGTTCTTGACCCCTTTAGGGACAGTCTCCAAAGTAGCAATGATTTAGGACTCACATACAGCCATATCCTTTACAGTGTGTTGGCGGGGGAGGGGGAGAGGAAAGGTTTCTTTTCGTTTCCCTATGATTTAATTTGGAATGAAAATTGGCTTTGCTGAACTTTTTGAGTTGTCGACAACACTCTGCTCTCATGGAGGGATTTTTTTTTAGTGACATCTTGTGTTTCTATCCATAGTTGAGAACAAGAGAGGAGCAAAAGGATTTAAAATATAGCAAGAGCTATTTAACTATAGGGAATATGCAGGATTAGAATTAAAGATGATATAGAAATGGAAATTCTTAAATACATAGAGGTCAACTTGGATAGTTACTCTTTTGCTGAAAAGTCATGTGCCTCACAGGGAAGGTTTTCCTAGTATGGACTGGTGGGGAGGTCTTTGTGTAACAGGCCTTATTGATTCTTAATCCACAGTCTGTCACTCTCTCTCTCTCTCTCTTTCCCCATCTCTTTCCTTATCTCCTTCCCTCTCCCTCTCCCCTTCCCTCTCTCTCCCTCTCCTCCCTCACTTTCCCTGGCTTTGTCTGTTTCTCTCTCTGTTTGTCTCCATATATATGTGTATGTGTATGTGTGTGTGTGTGTGTGTTTGTGTGTGTAACCTTTTTATTTTTCTCTCCCTCTCTCCCTGTCTCTATCTGTCTCTCTTTTCTATGCCTCTCTTTGTCTCTTTCTCTGTCTCTATCTCTCTCTGTTTCTCTGTCCCTGTCTCTGTGTCTGTCTCTCTCCCTCCTCCCTCTCCTTCTCTCCCTCCTCCCTCTCCCTCTCCCTCCCTCTCCTTCCCTCTGTCTCTCTGACTCTGTTTGTCTCTGATTCTGCTGTTTCTCTCTCTGTCTGTCCCCATCTCTCTGTATCTATTTTGATCTTTCTCTCCTTCCCTTCTCTGCCTCCATCTGTCTCTGTCTCTCTTTTCTCTGTTTCTCTCATGCACTGACCTCCCCATTTGTACTCACTCCCATGGCTACCATTTTAAACTGGGCTCTCAGCATCTCTCATGGGACAGTCTCAATGGTGCCCCAAGCTGTCCCTGCTTCACTCTTACTGAGCTTGAGCTCTTTGAGGTCAGGGCCTCTCTTTGCTTTTGTATTTGTGCACTTAATACATGCTTAATACATCCAGTTCTTTGGACAGTGGTTAGTGTATATGGGGGATAGAGCACTGTGCCTGGACTCGGGAAGACTTCAGTTCAAATCCAACCTCATATACTAGTTCTTAGTTATATGACCCTGAGTAAGTCATTTCACACCTGTCTGCCTCATTTTTCTCAACTGTAAAATGGAGATAAATAGTAACACCTACCTGCAAGGTTATCATGAGGATAAAAGGAAATAATGCATGTGAAGTGCTTGGCACAGTATTTGTAACAAATTAATGCACCTCTCCTTCCCCTTATTTCTTCACAAAGATGTCAAAATAATTATATCAACTAGGAGATATCATGAATACAGTGCTGGAAGAGGAATCTGATACACCAGAGTTTTATTCTTGCCTCAGACTCTAACAAACTATGTGACCATGGACAGCTCACTGAGGCTTCCTTGGTCTTAGCACATCTGTAAAATGGGGATAATTGTAGCAGCTACCTTGTAGAATGTTATGAGGAATAAATGTGATAATAAATGTAGAAGGTTTTGTAAACCTTAAAAGTGATATGTAAATGTTAGCTGTCATTTCTTCCCAAGGCTCCTTCTCCGACCCCCTGACTCCTCAAGTATTCTTCAGTTGCACCCCCATCCCCAATTTGTCATCAAGCTACATTTCTAGATTTATACCTTTACTGTCTTTCAAGTCAACAAGCATTAATTATGTATGAAGCACTCTTTCAAAGTGTTAGGGGTACAAGAAAGGGGGGAAACAGTCTCTGCTGTTAAGGAACTTATAATCTAATGGAGAGAAAATATTCAGATAACTATGCAGAAACAAGATGGATAGATGGATGACTGAATAGATGGATGGATGGAGAGATGGAGAGATAAATGGATGGATGATAAATTGGAAGTAGGTAAAGAAAGAAGACACTAAAATTAAGAAAGATTGGGAAAGGCTTATTGCAGAAAGTGGGTTTTTTCACTGAGATTTAAAAGAAGATAGAAGATAACTTTTTTAATCTTTGAGAAAGGAATATTTACTTCAAAGATTAGCAAACCACGCACATTTCACCCAAGGGAATTATCCCCTCTATGCAACTTCAATTTCTAGAGAAGGGGAAATTAGGTTTACAGTTTACCAAATACATTTTTACATAGCATTGGTCCCACCAAGTTAAAGTTCAAACCCCATTAGTCTAGCCTCAGAGACCCCAATTTCTGAGGCTCTCCCTGAGGGGCCAGCTCCAACATTTGTCTGGAATCTTGTGATCCAAGATCCCCAAGGCTTGAGCTCCTAGGTGTAAGACTCTACTTACCTGCCCCTCAACTTGGGCAACCGGCTACTATTCCCCAGTACTATTATTATATTAATAATAATAATAATTATTATTATTATACTACTATTCCCTCCCCTCCCTGGTCTGCACAGTCTTATTCAGTCCCAGATGCCATCTTTCATGACTAAAGCTCCAGCTCCTCCCACCATACTTCTTTATGACATCCCACTAGTCCTACCCCCAGCTCAGAGTCTACTTCTTCTAAATTTCCTCTCAGCCTCCTTCTAGCTGAAATGCTCTGTCACTCCTTGCCTGGTCTTGGGTGATCCTTCCTCTGCATTCCCCCTTTGCCCATCCCCAATGTTTTGTGACACACTTCTTTGTGCAAGTGATTCGAATCTTAAGTTCCATGAGGCCAGAGATTAAGTCATTTATCTTTGGCTCCTCAATGACTTGCACATAACAGAATTTGGAAAACAAAACAAACCAACAAAAGCCACCTCTGTCGAACTGAGTTTGAGGACCCTGGATGTCTGTTTATATAAGGTAAGATTTTGGTGGCACATCAGTTTCCCAGAGAGAGGATGATGTAAAAGAAAAAGCATTGACCATGAGTGTTCAAAATCAGATAGTACCACTCACTTATTAGTGTTGTGCCATAAGTCACTTGCCTCACTGAGCCTCTTTGTCTTTACGTGCCAAATACAAAGATAGGACTGATAAACTCATCACTTATTTATTAAGCCCACATGAAATGCAAACTCTCTAAGCCCTCTTGTAATGGTTAAAAATTGGAAAGGGGAAAGAAATAGGGAATGGTGAGCCAAAGGTAAGCCTTACATCCACTTTTGGATTTGTTTTTTATTAAAACAACATAAATAAATTGCATGATTCCAGTTGTGGTAAAACTGCGATATTCACAAATTATTCCCCAAATAAAAGCAAATACCCTGAATAATCTCTTGTTTCTTCTTTGAAATCCTGATAAAATCTAACTCCAATAGACTCTCCCAGAAAAGCAGGGTGGAAAGGGATCTAGAGGTCATCTAATCCAATACTTGCCAGAGGAAAAATTCCCATATCTGTAGCATACCTAGAAGATTTCCCACAGTCTATGGTTTTGTGTTATTAGTTGAGATCTATTAGAAAAACTACATTGATTAAATTGAGATTGTAATAAGAGATCAGTCGTGAGGATTTAGGCTGCTTAAAGGACCTATTATTTTGTTTTGTATTTTTATCCTCAATACTAAGTACAGTGCTCACTCACTCTAAAGTAAGCCCTGCCAAACAGATTAGGGACTCCCTCTCCCCACAACTACTTCAGAAAATGCTCCAACAATACTTTTCTCCCAGCTTTCTTTATCCATAGCCTCCATAGTTTTGGAACTTAACTCCAGTTTTGGAACCATAAACTGTAATCACATCAACTTTGTCACTGTTCATGAATGGGATGTGGAGATCTTTTTTTGTAATTTTGCAAATGAAAGTTCTCCTCCCTGGCTACTATTCTCCCTTCCATTAGAATAAAAACTTCTTGAGGATAGAGGATGTTTTTGATTTTGTGTTTGTATCCTCAGCACTTACTCTCCTAGGCATATGTAGGTACCTAATGATCTGTATTCCTTCCACCCTCCTTTCTTCCTTCCTTCCTTCCTTCCTTCCTTCCTTCCTTCCTTCCTTCCTTCCTTCTTTCCTTTCTTTCTTTCTTTCTTTCTTTTCTTTCTTTCTTTCTTTCTTTCTTTCTTTCTTTCTTTCTTTCTTTCTTTCTTTCTTTCTTTCTTTCTTTCCTTCTTTCTTTCCTCCCTTCCTTCTTCCCTCCCTCCTTCCCTCTTTCCCTTCCTTCCTTCCTTCCTTCTTTCCTTCCTTCCTTCTACTGGATTTAGTTGTCTAAGAGAAAAACCAAAGAACTTGTCCTTTCTAAGCCTGAATCAGCATGTGTAGGATGGTAGTTGGGGTAATTATAAATAAAGTCGGTATGTTAAAATGATGTCCTGTTCTAGTCCCCCTGACCCTCTCCCTTTTAGATAATATAGTAAGTTTATAAGTAGCCAATATTCAGGGGTAATAGCAGGAAATAAAATTGCAAAGAGGATCCTGGAAATCATGTACAAATTGTCCCAACCAAAGGAGCATAATTTGCAAGTGTTTCATATGTTAACCAAAATCTACATCCTTGTAATGTGTGCTGGATCAGGGGAAGGTGCCTAGGCTTTGCTGTCAGGGCCTTTGAGTCCTATGAGATGTAGCCCTCAGATAAGCTCCAGACATCCACAGTAATTCCAACAGAACACCAGATGATATTGATAATGTCAAGATGACATGGACATGTTACCTTTAAAGTTTCATTGGCAACCTTGTGACAATTTGGATGTGAAGAAACTAACCCAAGCTGACCTAGCTAAGGATTATTCTTTCTTCCTCAAAAAAAGACCTATCAAAACCCCAAACTCCTTCCCGTCCGGCATTCATGTGGACCCATGATACCTCATGCTCTTAGCTCTACTCCTTGGTTATACAAGTGATTCCCTGTACCTCTTTGCCTCCCCATTCTCTTCCCCATTATGCCTGACTTCCTTCAGCACCCCTTCCCCAGTCCCCACACCATCTGCTTCTGTACCCCTTCTCAAACACTTGGTCCTATATTTTCTGTGCCTGTTCCCCACTTCATACCTTTGATACTTCATTAAAATGTGATTGCTGCCTCATTTCCCATTGCTATGGTGGTCTTTTCCAGTGAATACCCATAACTAGGTATGTCTTCCCCATTTCATAATTTAATAAATTAACCATTTTCTTGGTTAAAGGTACAATTTTTTAATAATACTGTAGTTTACCACTTTACACAATCATAGAGTTTTATGTTTCTATTGCAGAGAAGGGTTTCGTGAAAGGGACTTTCCCACTGTCATTGACCTGTATGTAGAGTAGAAAGAGCTCTGGATTTGGATTCTAATCTCAACTTTGACAATTACTAGCTGTGGACCCATGGACCAATCCTTTAATTATCAAGTCTGGGTTTTTCATTGGTAAAATGAAGATGATGTAATATACTAAATGTCAAATAAAGATGACCCTATTCCTTTCCTACCTCACAAGGTTTTTGTTTTTTTTTTTCGGTTTTGTTTTGTTTTGTTTTTGAGAGGAGAGTGCTTTGGCACCATGACTGACTAGAAGAATATGAAAGAAATATTACTGTAGGGAAATATTCCTCTCAGATGCCTTTATGCTGACCTCAAAGAGCAAAAGGGAAAATTAATGGAAATATTGACTATTTAAAATAAAGCCAAGCACAATGTTCCTGAAACTTGCCATTGCCACAATAGTCCCTAGGTCAAGAGCCATTGTGTCTAGGAAATAACATGATCTCAAAAGCAGGGCCTGGAAGTTCCAGACGCCGAGGTTCTGCAAATTTGAGGTTATGTGACTCAAGGACTTGGACTTCTGTCATTCTTCTGTGACCTGAAACCCACAGAGAAATCAATGGATTCCTCTTCTGATCAATGCCTCTGGGCTTCTCCTGTCACTTCAGGTATCTTCACCATCAAGAAGGAATGAAGACATTATGATATTAGTAATAAAGGATCCAATAACCTAATGTGGTCTAAGGCTGTTCCTACTTAACTTATTTTCTCCAAATCTATTAATTGCAAGTGTGCAATTTCTCTTCTTAGGTATGTGATTCTTCTGGGGGGGGGGAAGAGAGAGAGGGGGGGAGAGAGAAGGAGAGAGAGAGAGGAGAGAGAGAGAGGAGAGAGAGAGAGAGAGAGAGAGAGAGAGAGAGAGAACAAAGCAATTTTTGAAAAAAATGTTGGACAATAGTCTCCTCTGCAATGAATGTGAAGATAAGACATGGATCCACAGTGAAGGTGAGCATTAATCCCACCCTAAGTTATTTTTAATACAACATTTTTCTTCACAAATTTTAATGGGCTCCATCTGACAGCGATTTATTATTCCACTGGGATAGTTTATTTTATAGGAGAAAAGTTAGAGGATTGACAGTGTCAGTCCCCTAATTTATGAAGCAGTAATGCAAAATAGAGTGACAAGCTGTTCTACCTGCCTCCTGAGGATGGGCAAAAGAAGAAAATGACTATTATTAATTCCAGGAATAGAGCGACAAGAGATAGGTGCATGGAATTATACACATATACATTCAAATCCACAGCCAACATCTGCGCCTGTGATTTCATCAATGTAGAGAACTCTCAGTGTGGAAGCTTCCCCTATCAGTCTATCAAGAAGAAGTTATTAAGCACTCATTCTCCAGCTTGGACTGTGCTTGGGCTAGGGTGCACAAAGTCAAAAAAACAAGAAAAGAAAATGTTCATTAAGCTCTTAGCTGTGTGCCAGGCACCATGGTAATCTGTGGACAAAAATGGAACAGGTCCTGCTTTCAAAAAGGTTGCATTCTGGGAAGACAATCTGAGCTTATGTAGCAGTATATAAAAGAAATACAGGGTGCTGCTGTGGGGAAGGCATTAGCAGTTGAGGGAGCAGGAAGGGGCTCATGGAAAAGGAAGTGATGCTTGAGCTGTGCCTGAGAGCAAAGGTGAATGTAGGATGCATTCTAAACATGAGTTCTATCAATGAAAGGATAAAAAGACAGGAGATGAAGTGACAAGTGTGAGAAACAGTAAGGAGTCAAGTCTAAATGGACTATGTGTTGTGTACATGTAGTCAGGCTTAAAAAATAGATTGGACCCAGAACTCAAAGTTCTGCTCTAAATGCCAAGCACAAGAATGTATGTTTTCTCTTAGAGGTCACTGGTATTCATTGAGTAGGGAAGTATCATGGTCAGACCTACACTTGGGGGATGCCACTATCAACTGAGTGGAGGAGACAATCAAGGCAACTTAATTCATTTTTCATTTGTTGTCTTGGGGGAAGAATCAAGATTCAAAGAAAGCACTCAGTCTAGCTCTTCCAACATTTTCATCCAAATAATTTTAACATAATACCTCAAATTGAATTCCGGAGTGACAAAGCCAATAAAAGGTCAAAATGAAACAAGACAACATTGGAAGTTGGGACGAGAGATCTGTGGCATGGGGATGGAGGCTGACCTGAAGCCCACATGAATGAAACACCAGTGATGGAACCAGGAGCTCTCAAACCAGAGACAGCAAAGGACCTGGTAACTGGTCAGCAAGAGATCACAGGGGATCTCTGTGCTAGCACTGGAAGCAGGACCAGAAGTTGCCAGCAGAAGTGGCAACTCCACTTCTCGGTCATAGTTCAAAGGCAGAAAGGATCAAGTGCCCTTCCTGGGTAAGCACCAAAGTGCAACCAACAAAGCACTGACCACACCTCTGTCCAGATCATACTACCTTGGAAGAACAGAAAACAAAACAAAACCCCACAGAACTACTTCTGAAAACAGCAGTGTGCAAAAGCCTGATCTCTGAGACAATGCATCTCCACCCTGACCCCGTGGTGGGAATGTAACTGAACTTTAACATTGATTTCAAAACAAAAATGAAAAAAAAATAGGCTAAAAATGAACAGAGTAAAAGAAATCCCGGACTATAAAAATCTATAGAGTGACAGGAACAATAATACGCAAATTCAAAATAAGACAATGAATTCAAAAGATCTATAACCAAAGGAAAAAAAAAAGAATTTAACACAAGCCCAACAAAATTTCTTGGAAAAGCTAAAAATGATTTTCAAAATCAAATAAGAGTGGTAGAGGGAAAATTAGGTAAATAAATTAGAGCAGAGGAAGAAAATTATACAAGGATAATTAATAGCTTGGTAAAAGAGCCATAAAAAATAATGATGAAAATAACGCCTTTAAAAATCAAATGGGCCAAAGGGGAGAAAGAGATGCAAAAATGGACAAATAAACATGACTCCTTAATAGCACAGATATGGACAAATAGAAAAAAAGAGATGCAAAAGTTCATGGAAGAAAATAATTTCCTAAAAATTAGAATTGGGCAAGCAGAAGCTAGTGACTTCATGAGACTTCAAGAAACAATTTCTGAAAAGGTAAAAGCTTTGGAAAAAAATAGAAGAAAATATGAATTAGATAATGAGAAAAACAACTGACCTAGAAAACAGATCCAGGAGAGTTAATTTAAAAATTATTGGACTACCTGAAAGCCATGATCAAAGAAAGAGCCTAGACATCTTCTTTAAGATATTATCAAGAAAAACTGCTCTGATATTCTAGAACCCAGAGGGTAAAACAGAAATTGAGAAAACCAAGCAATCATCACCTGAAAGAGATCCCAAAATGACAACAGCTCCCAGAGAAAAGATTATACGCTTCAAGTATGCAGAAAGAAACCATTTGAATACTGCCAAGCCAACTCAGTATCACACACAATTTAGCAACTACCACATTATAGGAGTGGCAGATTTGAAATATGATATTCCAAAAGCCAAAAGACCTGGAATTATGACCACAAATCACCTACTGAGTAAAACTGAATATAATCTTTCATGGGAAAAATGGATGTTTAATGAAATGGAGGACTTTCAAGCATTCCTGATGAAAAGACCAGAACTGAAAAGAAAGTATGACTCTCAACTATGGGATGTAAGAAAACAAAAAAAAGTAAACATGAAAAAGATATAATAATGTACCCAATAAGGTTAAGTCCTTCACCTTTATATATGGGAAGATGATACATGTAACTTCTAAGCATTTTACCATTATTGGAGCAGTTAGAACAATTCTACATTAAAGAAGATATGGGAGGAAGTCAATCATGTTTACATGATATAAAAATGAATTATTTAGAAATAGGGATTTCCTGGGATAAAGGGGAAGGGAGAGGAAGAATAGGAAAAATTATCTAACACAAAAGAGGTGCATAAGGAAAAACTTTTACAGTGGAGGGGAAATAATGGGGGAGGGGAGCAAGCAGTCTTTGAACTACATACATTAAATTGGCTCAGACAAGAAAAGACATTAATAGATAGATGTATATAATAGAAACATATGTTATCCATCAGGGGAGTAGAAGAGGAAAGGGATCAGAGAAAAGAGGATGATGATAAAAGGAAAGCACATAAAAGGCAATGGTCAGACCAATTCATTGCTGTTGGAATTGTGACCTGATCCAACAATTCTGGAGAGCAATTTGGAACTGTGCCCAAAGGGCTATAAAACTGTACATACCCTTTGATCAGCAATACCCCTACCAGATCTGTATCTCAATAGATCATAAAAAAAAACAGGGAAAAGGGCCAACATGTACAAAAATATTTATGGCAGATGTTTTTACAGTGACCAAGAATTGGAAATTGAGGGGATGCCCATCAATTGGGGAATGACTGAACAAGTTGTGGTATATGGATATAATGGAATACTATTGTGCTATAAGAAATGATGAACAGTTAGACTTAAGAAAAACCTGGTAAGACTTATATGAACTGATGCTGAGTGAAGAGAGTAGAAGAACCAGGAGAACATTGTTCACAGAAACAGCCACAGTATGTGATGACTGATTTTGATAAACTTATCCCTGCTCAGAAATGTAAGGACTTAAAAAAATCCACATCTAGGAAAAGAACTATGGAGTGTGAATGCAGATTGAAACATACTATTTCTCTCTCTCTCTCTCTCTCTCTCTCTCTCTCTCTCTCTCTCTCTCTCTCTCTCTCTCTCTCTCTCTCTCTCTCTCTCTCTCTCCTTTCACATGTATTTTTGCCCTTTTGTTCTGATTCTTTTTTCCAAACATGACTAATGTGGAAATATGCTTAATATGATTGTATATGTACAGCCTATATTAGATTGCATGATGTTTTGGGAAGTGGGGAGGAGAGGGAGGGAGAAAAATTTCAGAACTCAAAATCTTATAAAAGTGAATGTTGAAAATTATGATTAATTAATTAATTAAAATGTAAATGCAAAAAAGGCAATTCTCAGAAATAAAACAGGTTTTAGAGGAGGGAGAGGAAATAAAGAGAAAATAGAATAGAGGGAAATGCAGAGTTAGTAATCATCACCGTGATTGTAAATGGCATGGAATAACACATAAAAGAGAAGCAGATAACAATGGATTAAGGATCAGAATCCAAAACTTTGTTGTTTACAAGAAGCACACTTGAAACAGAGAGACACACACTGAGTTAAAATAAAGGACTGAAGCAAAGTCTATTATATTTTATCTAAAGTAAAAAAAAAGGTAAGGATAACAAATATGATCTTAGAGTAAAAGCAAAAATAGACCCAATTAAAAGATAAACAGGGAAATTCACTACAAGTCATTATAGTCAATGAAGTAATATCAATACTAAACATATACATCAAATGGTATAGCATCCAACTTTTTGAAGGAAAAGTTAGATGAATTATAGGAAGATATATAAAGTAAAGCTATGATACTAGGGGATCTCAACTTTCTTCTATCAGACCTAAGTAAATCTAACCATCAAATACGTAATAAAGAAGAAAAGGAAATGAATAGTATAGATAGATAGATAGATAGATAGATAGATAGATAGATAGATAGATAGATAGATAGATAGATATGATATGATATGATATGATATGATATGATATGATATGATAGACCTCTGGAGAAAACTAAATAGCAATAGAAAGTATATCTTTTTTTTTTTTTCTCAGCTATACATATCACCATCACAAAAAAAAAAAACCCAGAAAACTGACTATCTATTAGGGCACTAAAAACTCCACAACCAAATGCAGAAAAGTCAAAATATTAAAAACATCCTTTTCAGACCATAATGCAATAAAATTATTTTTAATAAAGGGTCATGGAAGCATAGATTGAAAGTTAATTGAAAACTAAATAATCAAATACTGAATAATGAGTGGGTTAAAGTATGAATCATAGAAATAATCAAAAATTTCATTATAGAGAAGGAGAGCAATGAGACAACATTACAAAATTTGGGGGATACAGACAATGCAGTATAAAGGGGAAAATTTAGAACTCTAAATGTATATATCAATAAAAGACAGAGCAAATTGTTGAATTTGATATACAATCAAAAAAAAACTACATAAAGAACAATTTAAAAATCCTCAATTAAACACCAAAATGGAAATCCTGAAAATTCAAGGATAGACTAGAAAAATTGAAAGAAAACCATTGAACTGATAAATAAGACTTAGAACTGGTTTATGGGGGAAAACACAATGAAATAGATAAAGTGTTGTTCAATTAATTTTATATAAAAAAAGAAAGAAAATCAAATTACCAGAATTTAAAATGACAACAGTAAATGCACCACCAATGAAAATGGAGTTAAAAATATTGTTAGAAGTTATTTTGCCCATTTGTATGCCAGTAAAACTGACAATATAAATGAAATGGATGAATATTTGCAAAAACATCAATTGTTCAGAATAACAGAGGGATAAATAATAAAGAGGAAATAGAATAGTTTTACCAAATATTTAAGGAAAATTGATACCAATGCATTATAAACTATTAAAAATAAGATAAGGTAGATCTGCCATATTCCTTTTATATGCAATTTGATACCTAAATCAAAAACAACAAGATCAGAAAAAGAAAACTATAGACCAAATTACCTAATGAATTGTTGCAAGAAAAGTTAAAATACTAGCAAGGAGATTATAGCAATATAAGTCAAATATAATATACTATGGATCAGGTGGTTTATACCAGGAATGCAGGACTAGTTCAGTATCAGGGAAACAGTTTAGGAAAACACCAGCATATTTGACCATATCAATGACAGAAGCAGCAAAAATCATGTAATTATATTAATAAATACTCCCCAAAAAAGTCTTTGATAAAATACAATACCAATTCCTATTAAAAGCACTAGAAAGCATAGAAATACATTGATGTTAAAATAACTTAAAATGATAAATTAAAAGTTAAAATTACAAGTAATATCTACCAAAAACCAAGAGCAAGTATTATTTGTAACATGGATAAACTTGAAGCCTTTCTAAAGCAAGGATGTCCATTATCACCACTATTATTCAATACTTATTAAAAATGCTGGCTATAATCGGTAACACAAGGAAAAGAAATTTCCTCGGAAAGGACAAAGTAAGAATGACTAAGTTGATACATAATGAGATAGTAAGTTCAAGCTGCCCTTTGGTATTTGATATTACCAGGCCCAGAAGAATTATATGTTTAGATATTTAAAGAACCAGCAGGTATGCATGCTCTGCCTCTCAGTGATTTCTGAAAGACAGTGATGAATTGGAAAAGTATAGCAGTTTTAGAGAAAAAGAAATGTCCTCATTTTAAAGCAAAAAGGAATATAATGGAGTTTTCAAACTGAAAGTCAATGAGTGTGGCAGATTTTGAATTCATTATTAGAAGGATGACAAGGAACTTGTTGAAAAGGAAGCAGTGATCCCAAGAAGTCAGCATGATTTCATTAAGGGCATGGTTTCATCATGCACCTTTAATCTCTTTTTCTTTCCAATATGGTTTCATGAGTTACACACACAAACACACACACATTGTATGTACATACATATACATATATATGATACATATATACATATGTATTTAATGTAGAGTTTAGTGGTAAAATCTTTTGTATTTTTGTAGGAAATAAAACGCGATATAGGTTCTGTGTTATAAATGACTTTGGAAATTCTGGAATGGTCAGACCCAGAGTTTAGTCATTCATGATTTGTCACCATGTTGGAAAAAGTTCACTGGGGTAGGGGAGGTGAGTGGAAAGGAACCACAGGGACTTGAATTTATTATTGGACTATTGAATATTTTTATCATTGCCTTGAATAAAGGCATTTTCATCAACTGTGCAGATGACATAAAGCTGGAAAAGTTCAATTAAACAGAGGATACTAGAGTCAGGATCCCCAAAATTCTTGCTAGGTTAGTCAGTTCAAACTGAAGAATAAAATAGGGTTCTATGTATAATGTTGCACTTAGGTTCAAAAAATCAGTTTCATAAACAAAAATTGTGAGAAACATTGGTAGCATCAGTTCCTCTGAAAACAAATATTTGTGAATGTTAGTGGGTTATAATCTTAACATGATGAATTAATACATGAAACTTTAATCACATACTGTGTGCAAAGCACTATAGTAAATATAAGAAAGAAAGACAAAACAAGGAAGGAAGGGAGGGGGAGGAAGGAAAGAAAGAAAAGGAGAGGGTGTGGGGGGAGATTGAGAGGCCCTGCTCTCACAAAGTTCACATTTATATAAGGGGAGATAGCACAAGTAAGAGTTGTCAGCTGGAGAGCATATGAAAAAGCCCAGGGGTCCTGAGGGTACAGTAGTGAGACTAATGTCCATCTATCTCCTTGACTGTCATTTCCATCAATAAAGTCATACCACTTTCTGACTCTGAACCATCTGACAATGCCAAGGACTTTGGTGGTGAGTTCTTTGCTTTCATAGTCTTCAGTAGCTGTATAAGTAGCTGGAAATTGTCTTACCTGCAGACACAGTTGCCAGGTTGCGCATCTCCCCTAGGGTTGCTTTCTCTTGATGATGGAGATGGGTGTTGAGCTCGGTGGTGATCTAGGGGTATTGCTATTTCTGGGGCTCTTGGGTGTAGAGTTATAGCCTAGCTCCGCCAACATCTGATAAGACCTGTTGAAGGTTTTAATCAATGTAGTAGCAATGTATGACCCACTTCGTACATGCTACCTCTTGTCTCTCCCTCAGATCACCTTGATTCTCTAACTATGCTGGTTTTTCTATCCCACTGATGAGAGCTGCCTGACAGTTCCTGTTTGTGGCAGCTGGAATGACAGATCTCTTCTTCATAGGTGTTTCCCTTCTTAATTAGGGGTCAGACTGGAAATAGGACCACTGCTCTACATAATGTTGCAACTCGCTTGGGCTTAAGGAAGGAAGGAAAGCCCAGAAGCTAAGGATTGCTTTAAGAAAATAAGAATCCATGATTAGAAAGAAGAGAGTCCCTCTGTTTTTTGCCCTGAATGGCCAAGTGTGTGGAGGATTGTGTTCAGTTCTGTATAACACATTGTCATCAGGTCACTCATAAGCCACAGATCACCCAGAGGAGAGTGGTCAGGTTCCATAAGGATCCTGAGGTTGTGCTAAAAGGCTCATTTAAGAAACTAGGGAAGAGACGACTTTGAGCTGAAGTAATGGTGCCTTCTGGTATTTAAAGGGCAGTCACATGGTAGATACAACCTTGTTCTGTGGGACCCCAGAAATTGGAACCAGAAAGCTTGTTCCTTATTTTCAATGGAAATGGGAGGGAATCACAAGGAAATCAATTTAGGTCTGATGGTAGAAGAAATTTTCCATAATTAGAACTGCCCTGAAGTGGAATGAAGTGCACCCAGAGGTACTTGTCATTCATGTTGTAGAGGCGGTTCTGCACAGTGCTGGGTAAAAGCCTTATTGTTTGGGAGACTGAGGGGTCCTTAGAAGCCAGAATCCAAACCCTCTCCTTAGTAATGAAGAAGTATCAGGCTGGAAAGACTGAAAGACTTCCTTGAGAACCCAGATATGTTAAAGGGCCCAGCCAGGCTAAGAACTTGAGTCCTCTGAGTCTAACTCCCAGAGGTTTTCCTCTGCACCTCATACTGAAGCCTTTACAGAGGTGTGACTAGAAGGGAACACAGAGTGTAGCCCATGTTCCTATTCCACGACGAGGAGATTGGGCTAGATTCTCTGGAGGACAGCATCTCTATACACATAATTATACTCACCTGGGAAGGATTGTCATCTGGGCTACCACTTTCCAAGGACACCCTTCTACTCATTGTCTTATACAATAAGCCCAAGGATTCCTTGTAACGGGTTCATGTCCAATGTGAAGCCCTATGACAAGATAAAGATGGTAACAGTAATGATAGAACTGTTGCTATTCAGTCATTTCAATCATGTCTGACTGTGACCACACTGGGGAAAGAAACAGGAGGGGTTTGCCATTTCCTTCTCCAGCCCATTTTACATATAAGGAAATGGAGACAAACAGGGTTAAGTAACTTGCCCAAGGTCACACAGGAGGAAGTATTATCTGAGGCCAGATTTGAACTTGCAAAGAGGAGTTTTCCTGACTCCAGGTCTAGACTTCTATCCATTGTACCCCTAGCTGCCCAATAATAATATCCAATATTTATGTAGTATTTTAAGGTTTACAAAGCAATTTGCATATATTATTTTGATTGGTCCTCAAAACTCTATGAGATGGGTGGTATTGCTTTACCCATTTTACTAGTGAGGAAACCGACTCCAACAGTCTCATTGCTTGTGAGTATCTGAGGCAGGATTTGAAACTGGGTCATCCTGATCCATCTTCCCACACTTAGTGCTCTGCACAGTGACCTCCCCTTCAAAGTTCCTTTTGGGTCTAATATTCTATAATTATATACTCCCCTCTTCCATGATACATGAAAACCCAGCTCGTGAGATGGCATTAGGACCAATAAATGTATTCCTTTGTGTGGCATATTTGCAGATGGTGACCTTCTGTGTGATAATCTTGGTGCATTTCCCTCGGATTCCGTGTTATTTTGGGGTCTGCTCCTTCACAACTTTTGGTTCCTGAGATTTATGCTCCTATGCAGTCTGGGCCGATCCTTCATTAGCACCTTGATTTACCATGGGTGCAGATGGTTATTGGAAATAAAAAGTCAGCCATTTCCTCTGATTAAATCTCTCATGGGCGTGCATCTCTTTCCTCGCTATTTCCTCACCATTGCCGATGATTCATTCGAAAGCAGAACAGTGATTATCATAGGATTGTTAAGGCTGAAGTGGAAAGGAAAGTAGGATATTAGGAGAAGTCATAGTAGCTTATTAATATAGATTATATGCTACAATGAAATGATTTTACCAAGGTATTACCAAGATGATAGATTTCTGTATGATGAAGAAAGACAGAAAATTATTCGAGTGTGTCGAAAAAGCATAACCAAAAGAATCTCAGAATATTTTTGTGTGTGTCCTGCTTAGCACTGAATCTCACAACCTCAGAAGGGGGCTCGTCCTCCTTGTCACTTGAGAGTGAGCATGCACCGAGAAAGTGCTGCTCCTGACCCAGCCCTGTGGCATTTGATGATAGAACCTCATTTTAATTGAGTTCACTTTCACCTACGTTTGTGAAATGGCTGCTTTGTGTCAGACACAGTATTCTGTGCTGAGACGTAAAGACAAAACCATCTCTGCATTCCAGGAGTTTACATGCTACTTGGAGAAAATCATATGTATCATAGAGTGTAAGAATTCTGGACATGGGATCAGGAAGACAGGATTTCAAATCCTCCCTGCCCCAAGCACTTATGGATATAATACATGGAGGTACTAATAGCACATGCTTCCCAGAATTGTGAAGATCAAGTAAGATAATGTATGTGAAGTGCTATGTATCAATGCTTATTATCAAAAAGTATTCCCATTTGATAAATGAAGAAACTGACATTTTGAAAGGTTGAGTGATTTACTTGTGATGACATAGATAAAAGCATCTGAGGTAGGTTTTGACATCTGGTCTCTAGTGATTCTAGGTCCTCAAGGTTCATTTGGCCATGAGACAGTTTGCTGCCTTCCTGGACTGGGTTAATATTAACACCACCCATCTATGAATAGAGTCAGGGGGCCAGTCATTTTCCTGTTTTCAAGGAAAGTTGATGATTCCATTTTAAAAGAAAAATCCACTTGCAGTTTATAAATACAGGTGTAAAATCTTTCCTTCTGTACTGTCTCTATGATTCAATTAGGTAGGGTCTCTAGTAGTCAAATACCTGTTAGCAAAGAGATTCAATTATGCCAATAGGTTTTTGAAAGCTGGGTTTGCTAGCACCCATCTCCCCAGACTGAAGAATTCAGGTGGAACATGAACCAAATGGTGATTAAACAATTATTGGGTAGGTCTATTATCTTGCCAACTGAGAACCACATAGACAAGGGGATTGGAGGAAAATCATTGGTTGGACATTTGGTGAAAGTGGAGGAAATAGTGGACAGTCCCCAGCACACTCCATTTATGTTAAGGTAATGTCAAGAGATCTAGAGGAAATCACCATCCCATGTAGTGTGGGAAGAATCTACAGGAGGACTATGGAAAGCAGGCTACAAAGAGTACTATTGAAGGGAGTATGTTCTGGGGAGGTCATAAGTGTGGGGATTTTGCTGGTTAGCTTCCCCTGTAGAGATTTGCATCAGAGTCAGCCCATTTGAACTTTTCTTCCCAGGGCAGAATGACTGCTTGAATGAGGCTGGTAGACCACCAGGCCACCACAGCACTCAGAGTGTTCTTTCATTGAAGATGTGAACTCATAACATGGCGAATATTTAAAAATAATAAGAAATCTTCATTCTTTCAAAATCTCAAAACTGTCCAATAAACTAAGATCTTAAAACAGTTTATTATTTTTTCATGTGTTCTAAGTCTGATGATGAACTCAAGGAAAAATCCTGACTGTGTTTCTCCAATGGAGATGACAAAGCACCTGGTTAAGAACATTGTGTTTTCATTCCAATTACAATATTTTTAAAATTGTTATCAATTTAATTGTTTACTGACCTTTGCAGTGTTTTACTAGACTCTCAATTTATGTTTGGCACAGAGATGCCGGGACCTGAAAGAGCAAGATATCTCTTTCTCTGATTCCCCAAAGTATTATTTACCTTTTGATTGGGGCCTCTTCTCTTCATTTAAAAAAAATTATTTATTTTTAGTTTTCAACATTCATTTCCACAAGATTTTGAGTTCAAAATTTTCTTCCCATCTCTCCCCTACCCCCACTCCAAGACACCATATATTCTGATTGCTCCTACTTCCAATCTGCCTTCCTTTCTATCACTCCACTCCCTCCATTGTTCCTATCTCCTCTATCTTCTTGCAGGGAAAGATAGATTTCTATACCCCATTACATGCATTTCTTATTTCCCAGTTGCATGTAAAAACAATTTTTAACAATAGTTTTTAAAACTTTGAGTTCCAAATTCTCACCCTTCCTCCCTCCCCACCCATCCCCATTGAGAAGGCAAGCAATTCAATATAGGCTGCATACATGTAGTTATGAAAAAGAATTTCATAAAAGTCATGTTGTGAAAGACTAACTATATTTCCCTCCATCCTATCCTGCCCCCCATTTATTCTACTCTGCCTTTTGACCTTGTCCCTCCCCAAAAGCGTTTTCTTCTAATTACCCCCTCCTTCTATTTTCCCTCTCTTCCTTCTATCATCTCCCCACACCCCATTTATCCCTTTCTCCCCTACTTTTCTGTAGTGTTAGATTTTTATACCAAATTGAATGTGTGTATTATTCCCTCCTTAAGCCAAATGTAATGAGAGTAAGCTTCACTTTTTCCTTCTCACCTCCCCCCCTTTCCCCTTCATTAAAAAAGCTTTTTCTTTCCTCTTTTATGAGATAATTTGCCCCATTCAATTTCTCCATTTCTCCTTCCAATATATTGTTTTCTCACCCTTTAATTTTATTTTATTAGCTATCATCCCTTCCTATTCAACTCACCCTGTGCCCTCTGTCTATATGTATGTAATCCCTCCAATTACCCAAATACTGAGATGTCTCAAGAGTTACAAATGTTATCTCTCTATGTAGGAATGTAAACAGTTCAACTTCAGTAAGCCTCTTATGATTTTTCTTTCTTGTTTACCTTTTCATGCTTCTCTTGATTCTTGTCTTTGAAAGTCAACTTTTCTATTCAGCTCTGGTCTTTTCATCAAGAATGTGTGAAAGTCCTCTATTTCATTTAATGACCATTTTTTCCCTTGAGGTATTATACTCAGTTTTGCTGGGTAGATGATTCTTAGTTTTAATCCTAGCTCCTTTGGCTTCTGGAATATCATATTCCAAGCTATTTGATCCCTTAAAGCAGAAGCTGCCAGATCTTGTGTTATCCTGATTGTATTTCCACAATACTTGAATTGTTGCTTTCTGACTACTTGCAATATTTTCTCCTTGACCTGGGAACTCTGGAATTTCACTACAATATTCCTAGGAGTTTCTCTTTTCAGATCTCTTTCAGGAGGTGATCAGTGGATCCTTTCAATATTTATTTTGCCCTATGGTTCTAGAATATCAGAGAAATTTTCCTTGATAATGTCAAGAATGATGATGTCTAAGCTCTTTTTTTGCATAATAAAAAAGCACTTTTTCTGCTAAGGACAGGCTTTTGGGACTTTTGTGATAAGGGGATTACTTCATTGACTTCCTCAAAAGAAATATAAATGACTTGTTTACTTCATGACAGGAAAGTGATGGAGAACATTACTAGGGCTCTAATGGAGAAGAATAATGCAGTGAGTCAGAGAATGGTAGGTTTACAACCCAGAACTTTAAGCTACTGGCATCCCATTTCTTTTAAAACTTACTCCTCAAAGTAGAATTCATTTCTATAGGTTATGAGCTGACAATTCAAACTTTGGTTCAAGACAAGACACTACAGAATATTAAGAATGTGTGGGTCCATATATCTGTATATCTTCAATATTCCCTTTATGAATTTGTGGGCAGTTGTGTTGAGTGTGTATGTGGCAGAAGATGAGAGGGAATAGGTAATGGGCCTTGGGGTGGAGGGAGATCTGGGGCCAAGTCTTTCTTCTGGCCCATATTGGCCATGTGATCTCAGTCTGATTGTTCGGCTTTCAGTGATTTAACTCTTCCAAATTTTATGTTGAAGAAAGCATATCAACATATAACCATGTGTACACATTGTATGTGTCTGCGTGTGTACATATGTAGAGGGACTTTCCTCTCCCAAATGAAATTGCAAGTCTGGATCTGTCTTCTCTGCCTCTAACTAGCTAGCTGTCACCTACCTCTTTATCATGTAATGAAAATAGATACCAAATATGTGTATGCAAGTTTATATGTATAAAAATACAAATAGACATACATATATGGAGTATATATCTATATGTTTATATTTTCTGTCAGTAAGGCAGGGTCTGGGCCCACCACCCCTGTATTTATTTCTTAATGTTTAAGAACAAAAGAGTCCAGGTAAGACCTTTTTGCTAATATGGCTTGAACACATGTTCTAGCAGAGTATTATCGTGTCTTTGAAAATGCACTAAACTCCTTGAATTCTTCTTTTTCATTTGTCAGTGTTAAATTTAGTATCACTGGAGGCAGCTTGGCACAGAGAATATAGATCCAGGAACATCTCACTCCATTCCCAGCTCTGATACATACTGGTTATGAGACCATGGACAAGTCATCTAAACTCTTGATGCCCATTTTTCAGACAAAATGCTGTCAGCATTGGTGGGGGAACTTTCCTTTGCTAAGGGTTTCCGATACTCATAAAATGATAAGTCCACTACCTAGCCCAGCTCTTTAGCTTCAACCACATAGAAGATCTGTCCAAAATTACCAGAAACAATAATTAAGGAAAATTGGCAGTCTGAGTGCCCATCAGCGCCCTTTTCAATCCTTTCTCCATCAAACTTTTAATAATGTATCCTGAGATTTCAAGAAGCAAGCAAGCAAACAACACCCCCACCAACCACCCCCTTCCTCCCTTTGTCTTCCTGATTCACACTTCACCCCCTTCCCCACGCTCTGTGAAGATCACCACAGCTTCACACATTTCAGGTATTCATTCCTAATACAATTTGCTTTCATTCATTAAAAAATAGTTAAGGCCAGTAGCACCTCTTTCTTTCCTTCACACATCCACAGACCTCTTCCAATCCAGTAAAGAGATTTACAACTTTGCATTTTAGAAATTCTGTTTATCCAGAAGCTTCTCTTAAGAAAAGGAAAGAGGGAGGGGATAGACTCTTTTTTTTCACAGTTCTCAGTGGCTCTAGAAAGTGGTTTCATGAGTATAAACACACACATACACACACACACAGCACTGAAGTGAGACTGGTTGAAATTGATCACAAAATGTTGAGATTTAAATCAACATGAAGGATGATGTTGCGTACCAGACAAATCAGTTCATCAGTGAGTATCTGGGCTGTGTTCTTGTCATTGATTTGTATCATGAGGGACACCTGATTATTCCCTGAAATCTCATCATCTGCCTTTGCTTTCCTCAGTTGGGGTCGCGATAAATTATATACAACATTCTGAACAAAATGTATCTCTTCTAACAGACAAATGCAGATGAGATCGCTTTTTATATTCAGGTGGAAGCAGGCTCACTCCAAGATCAGGAAGCTCATTTTAATATGGGTTGAAAGCAGACATTCACCTCCTGTTTTTCCCTTCAGTTTTATCTAGGAATTTAATTTCGGTATCTTCACATGCACATTCATATATGTGCATAAATATGTACATACAAGTAGTAATAGTGAATTGAAATCTGATCTCAGAGTCAGGAAGACCTGGGTTCAAGTCTTGTTTCTGGCACAAAGTTGGATACTGTGAAAATTGCTGATCTTCTCATGGGCCAAGGAAACTCTGTGTTAACAATAAGAGAATGAATATCCTGCAGAAGACCTGCTGATCTTTGTCAGTGAAAGGCATTTCCATACTGGGAATTCCTTTCAGCAGTGAGATTGTGAGTCTAGACCCCCAGAAAAAGAGATACTTTAAAGGAAGATGGGAAAGGTGGCTAGCAGCATAGATTTCCAAGTTTTTACTTTACATGGCAGACTTTTCCCAGTTCCCTTCAACTGAATCCTCCCTTATAATAAAGAAAAATAGTCACGTAATTCCCTAAACAGGTACACAACCAACCATGGTCTGGAAATATATCCAGTCCTCCATGGCCATGGGTCCCCATATCCCTACAGAAAAGGGAAGGGGAACTTTGATTGTTCATTCACCTTGTTTCTAGCTTTTCCCTACCAGTCAAAGTAATAGCTGATACTGGTAGAGGGAAAGGCTTCTACTTTGCAAACTTCTCTAATTCCTTCCTCTCACTTGATTCTTCCTAATTGTAACCTTGGGGGACTAGGTTATGTGTATTGTTGCACTTTACAGTTGTTGGAAATGGATGTCTGAAAAGACCTGCCATATTTAGCTCATACTGAGTCTCTGACTCCCAGATATGAGCTGTGAGTTGGGACGACTTGGTTTACTCAGTCTCCTGGTACAAACTGTTTTGTTTGTGTACAGAGGAGTGCTTGTTCATACTTGGCATTGACAGAGACAGTGGATTCCCTTTGTTATATAACCAATAGTCTTCATTTAATCATTTTGCAGAAGTCTTAAGTTACTGATAATTATGAGCATCCTTGGTGAAAGGGTTTCTGCATTGACAGCACACCTCTTTTACAATAATTTTCCCAGGTAGAAGATACGAATGTCATGGTTGCCATTTTTCTTAGAAAACAGAGACTCAGTGAGGGGTGATTTGTCAAAGGTCACCCATCTACTCAGTTTCAAAACTTGACCTAACATCCTGGTTTTCTGGCTTTGAGTTCAATTCATTTTCCACATGAGCATGATGCTCCAATCAGTGAACGATTAGGTAGACAGTCTGAAGAATGGGAAAAAATGACAACCAGGAAGACACATTGACCAGGGAAATCAGTAGCCCTGTTAAGAGAGTTGCACTAGGAACCAAATTTATAAGAAGGAAGGAAGGAAGGAAGGAAGGAAGGAAGGAAGGAAGGAAGGAAGGAAGGAAGGAAGGAAGGAAGGAAGGAAGGAAGGAAGGAAGGAAGGAAGGAGAGGAAAGGAGGGATGAAGGCAAAGAAAGAGAAAGGAAAGAAGGAGGAAATGAAGGAAAGAAGGAGAGAAAGGCAAAGAAGGAGAGGGAAAGAAAGGAAGGAAGAAAAAGAAAAAAAGAAAGAAGCCTTACATTTGAAAGAAAATTATTCTAATCCATAGGATATGGATAGAAGTTTGTTTCTCCCTGGTGAAACATCTATGAAGGTCTTTTTCTCCAACTTCTGTTGAGAACTATGTTGAGCACTTTATTAGTATGTCCTTGCTATTAGGGGTTGCTTCATTCTCCATACTTACATCCCCAGCACAGACCCTGGTACACAGAAGGTACCTAATAGTTACCTGTTATATTATAGATTCCCACATGATTCTTGAAGGTGGTGTTGCATGGGATGCTAAGTGTCATCTAGGGAATAGAGGCACATGTCATAGTTCTCAACCAAAGCCCAGGGAATTAGACAAAAGCTCTAAAATTCTTCATCCCTTGAGCCAGAACTTGCATGTGACTCTCTAGGCCCTCAAGTCCAGCCCCTTCACTACATTCAGTCACACTTGAGAACCCAGAGGGGCACATGTGGATCCCCACCCCCAGACTTGAGTTCATTCTTCCTATGGTCCAGGGACTTTACACCTTGACATAGTTTGGCTTGTACAGAGCACTGAACTTGGAGGCATAAAGATCTGGGTGCAAATTCTACCTTTCACACTTACTAGCTGAATGATTGAGGGCAAGGCCCTTAACTCCTGGAGTCTCAGTTACTTCATTGATAAAACATGGAAGTCATATTTGCAGTGCTTATTTTCTGGTGTTGTGAGCCTGAATGAGTTAAGGAAAGTGAAATTCTTTGTAAAATGTAAAGGTCTCTAGACATGCCATCTGATATTGTTATTTTTATAGTGCAGTGGCACCCAGTAAATAATGAATGATTTGTGTTACTGGGAAATGAGAGAAGAGTTAAGAGGTGACCCCTAGTGCCCTACCTCTGACAGCCCCTTGCTTTTTCTCCTGTCACCTGAGAAGTGGCCAACAGGCAATCTCTTACCAACTCTGCCAATCATCACCCTGTCTCTTCTTCCTAGCAGGTCCCTGGGAAGCCTCATTTTCTTGTTCTTTGTCTCCTTTCATCTCCCCCCATCCATGAACCCGCAACAACCATGGTCATGAATAGTCACCCCATCTCCTTAGTTCTGTCTCTGACTTCTTTAAAGGTCCGAATTTATTATTAGGGTAAAAAGTAAAGAAAATCAGTATTTGACCAAAATAAGTACCACTGGCCTCTTTCCCTGTCAAGATACATGCATGTAGCTTCAATTTGCAAGGAAAATCATTGAAAATTGGGAGGAATGGATGAAAACATTCATTTTATTGGGCAAAAGGCATTTTTCTTGTATTGTAAAAAGTAGAAGAAACTTTCCTGATGCCTGTAAAAGCCATTAGGGTAAAAAATAATTTGTTTAAAGCATCCATCTCCTTTAAAAACCAAGATGGAATGATAAGATGCACTCTGAGGTTTCAGTGGCCCATTTCTGTGGCTCCTTGGGATTTGGGCCGCACATCTTATGATCTAAGCAGGAAGATACATGCGTTTCTGTTTGGCATTTTACTATTTATTACTTTTTACCTGGAATTTGCATTCTTTGGTATGAATACAAAATGGCTTCACTAAAGTTACTTCCATGATGCAAAATCCCCATGAAGAAATTCCCGTGAGCACAATTCTTTCCCTGAGAAAAACGGGAAATGTCATCATGGCCCCAAACCAGAGTTTCAGAGCTGAAAAGAACACCAGGGGTCACCACTGGTGACCTATCTCTAAAAAAGAATCCTTGCTACACTGAAGTAGACAAGGGGCTTCCAGCATTTTGTCTTCCATAGGAAGTCCCTTGCCTTTGAGGGTAGCTCTCCTGGGTAAAGGGATTTTCTTTCTGTTGAGCCTAAAGCTGTATCTTTGCAATTTCCTGCCCCTGATGTCAAATAGAACATTCTGATTACCTTTCTATTAGATCAGTATTAGGAGAGGGGACACAGGCTTGCAGACTCCATATTTCTGAATTTTTTTTTCCTTCTTCTAAATCAAGTATGGGATTAGAATGTAGGGGTATTGCACCAACTTGGACAACATTCTCCTGACTATTTGAGAATTGAATTCTGCTCCTAAATTCAGTCTCATTCTGTATCCTGTAGATGATTTGTCAAGGTAGTAAATTACAGAGAATTTTACCTTGATGTGATTTTTTTAGAGTGCCCCTCCCTTTTTTCTGATGTTTGTATATGTGTATGTTTGTGCAAGCGGACATACATATGCCACTTTTGGTAAAAATATTTTCTTCCCAGAAAATGTCATATATATTTGAAGTTAATGGCTCTTAAAAGGACCATTCTCATTAGCCAGGCTCTCCACCCTTGGTCATCCATCCTTAGCCCTTCTCCCTCCTACAGTCACTGTGGTCAGGGTTTGTTGATTCTCCTCTGTTAGACTCTCCCCTTCCTGCTTCCTTTCCTCTTTATCTGCTCTCTACCCCAGTTCCAACCCTTGTCCTTTCTTACGAGGACCATTCTAATAGCTTCATAATTGATCTTCCTGCCCTGTGTTCTCCCCTGTCCCATCCATCCAGCATGCTGATATTAAAGTGACTTTCCTAAAACACAGACCTTTCTGTGTCACCACAGCATCAACACATTTTAGTGGCTTCTCTGAGATTCAATCAGCTTACACTTGCTTCAGGAAACATATCTTAGTACAAGTCCCTTTCTTTGCTCACTCTCTATTAGCGTTAAAGGAGGCTACTAGCACTTCCCTTTACATGGTACCTCATCTCCTACATCCCTGCCTTTGTACCAGTGATCTGCCATGTCAGTATGGCCTCCTCAGTCTGCCTTACCAACAGTCCCAACCTCCTTTCAAACTAGAGGTTTGTACAGTCCACCTTCTGCACCTACACAGGACTTTATTCCAATTTTCTCAGTTGGGTTTTCTCCTAGAAATTCCTTCTTATGACTTTCTAAATGAGTTACTTTCAGAGGACCTTAGGTTTGGGACTATATCCTTCAGATGTCATCTGGTCCAACTCCCTCCTTTTGTAGAAGAGGAAATCAGGGCCCAGGGCATGCCTCATTTCCCCAGTAGGATGGAAGCTCCTTAGTTTTATGTCTGTTTCCTCAGGGTCCAGTATACAGTAGGCCCTTAATTATTGTTCTCCATCAGGCATTATTCAGTCATGATCATTTCTGGGGTTTTCTTGGCAGGCATACGTTGGCCATTTCCTTCTCCTAAACATTTTACAGGTGAGGAAACTGAGGCAAACAGGGTCAAATGATTTGTCTAATTAGTAAGTATCTGAGGGTGGTTGTACTCGGGTATTCCTGATTCCAGGCCTGACACTCTATCTGCTGCACCACCTAGCTGCCCTTAGGCTTTTAATAAATGGTGTTGAATTTAAGTAGAAGCTGTTTGAAAATAGGTTTATTTTTATTTTTTTCTAAGAAATAATGAGACCATATTTTTTATGGGCAATAGGCCCTTTCCCTGGGGATCAGGTGGACTTGGAAAAGCAATGGGCACACCTACGGGTCATTGTCAATACTGTGGGGTGATAAAAAGGGACAAAGAATGTTGAGAAAAATTGAAGTGGTCCCAGGGTTAGCAAAGCAGTCATCTTCTTAAACCTGTAAACCAGCCTTCACACTTTGGGGCCCACTGAAACTCCAAGCCATTTGGGAAGACTTCATTATCCTTAGGAAGGGGTTTCTTCTACTGCATGGCATGGTTTCCAGAAGAGTCACATTTTGACATCTGCAGATAACCAAGAAAACAAACGTTGTGGTCATTATTGCAAAGTCCTTGATCAGACACAGCCAGAAACCAAACCAGTTTCTTCTGACCCAAATGTGCTCATGAGAGAAGCTTCCTTGTTCCCCTTGAATCAATCCTCCTTCTGCTGGCATTCTGAGTCCTCATTACCAATCTAGCTTGGAGGTTCTGAAATGATTCTATCAGTGATCCTCCTTCTGCAGATACAATTCATTTTGAGGTGTTTTTTTTTCTTTTGTCCTTTCTCATCTTTTCTCTTATTTGCCCTTTTCCTTCTTTTTTAACCCATTATTTATTTATTTTTTTAGACTCTTCTGTCATCCCTTAGAATAACTGCCACCAGCCTCTGGAGCTAGAGTCGTTTGGATCATCCCCCTGATAGGTGAAAGGTAAAAGTCAGTTCAGCATATAGATCAGCTTGGGTTTTTTTTTTTTAAATACATGAAACAGCCTGAAATAGGATTGAATTTAAGTTGACCACCTCAAATATTATATTCCTATATTTACTCAGGGGGCCCCGATGCCTAGCAATTTCTGCTTTTGGCTATTAAATATGTAAGCCAGCCATCTTCTAGGAGAAGGTAACTTCATTCAGGAACAACTCTTCCAAAAGTCTTTTTGCCTTGGATGCATTGTTTACAGCCAAAATATCCCTCCCAGGTCCTTGTAGAAATGTCAAAGGGAAGAGTCCAAGAATGTGGAAGGATCTGACTTAATTTCCAAATGATATACTGATTTAAAACTATGCCACAGGTTTGTAATTTCAACAGTGATGGAATTGGACAACTAAGGTAATTCTGCATCCTCTCCCACATCCTTAGTTTGCCAACTAGTTTTTTCATGTCTGAGCTTCCAGACTAGTTATGCTTCTGTGTCTTCCCTATAAGAAAACATGAATGTTTCTTGTTTCTCTCACCCACCCCCACCTTTTTTTTTTTGGCTAGAGAACTTTCCTTAGAACCTGAAAGTCAAACACTTGGATCCATCAAAGAAAAAGGCTGGTCAAGAGCTATATCTTAACAATCAGGTTACATATTTAGCAGTGAAAAGCTCTGAGGTACAGAGTACCATTAGCTGCTATGTTGACAAAGAATGATTTCTCTTCAAAAACAGGAGGAAAAAGAAAGCTCAATAATTTTCCCCATCTGTACTGCTGTGTGAGAGAAACAGAAATGACAGTCAAGAAAATGCTGTGTACATGGAAATTGTGCCCTCCACCTTCAGTTGAACACCTGGGAACCAAGTGCTTTGAATATTAAAGAGGAATTAGAAGGTTTACAATTAGAACAGACTAAATACTTAAAAAAAAGACCGGAACATTCAGCCCCTCTCCTTTAACTAACTGTCCCAGGGCTTATGGGCAGAACAACTCTCACACCAGTAGCCACAGGGCCTTTTGAAGCAAAAGGCACATTACATCTTGGTCTTAAAAATTCATGGCAGCCTAAAACTTTAGGCTCAAATTTTTAGGCCAAGATTATTTATCTCTTTGCCCTGTCAAAAGTGATTAGGAATGCACCGGCTCATTTTCAAATGTGCATCATAAAAAAGAGATGGTATGTATGTTCAAATGTGCTTTTTTGCATTCCTACAATCCAAAGATCGTTTTAGTATAAAAAAAATAAAATTTAACAGCCTTTAATTTGTCATGTGGACTCACATTCTATGTGGGCTTTATCACC
The DNA here is from genome assembly GCA_023548195.1 of Bettongia penicillata ogilbyi. Classification (NCBI taxonomy): domain Eukaryota; kingdom Metazoa; phylum Chordata; class Mammalia; order Diprotodontia; family Potoroidae; genus Bettongia; species Bettongia penicillata. Next base: position 1,118,465 of record JAJHZJ010000812.1, read on the forward strand.
TCCATATATTTCTCTAAGTGAAACATAAAAATGGCTGTAATAACTGAGAATTTAAAGGAGCTTGGCCCATGGACCGTGATGTAAACCAAAATGGTGAATGGGGTCTGGGGTGGAATCCTGAAGAGTTGAAAAGAGTAAGTGGGTTTGTTTGTGAAAAGGGGAAAAAAAACATTTGTTAGTCTCGTAGAACTAGGCCTTGCTCTAATTAGACATCAGTACTTAAGGTGTGAATATAATGAGCTCATCCATTTCGCATCAAATATGGAACTTCAATAATCAAAAAGAATGAATTTGGGAACTTGATCATTTCCTGAATGTTAAGGCCCTGGTTGCCTTCATATCTGGGCTGGAAGGGTTAGAAAACAGCACCCACCATGGTGGAGGCATGCTCTTTCACCCATGGTAAATAAGGAGAAAAAACTGGTAAAAATCAGAGCATCCAGTGTTGATGAACAAGGGGTAGAGTGGGAGCAATGAACAGGCAATTACCAACCATAAGTGAAAATGGTAGCAAAGATAAGTGGGGTATCGGGGGTCAAGTGATGCTTCCTGGAAGGCCAGATACTGGCCAACAATTCTTGAGTTTAGCCAGACCTTTATTCCCCCAAATTTTCAGTTTAGAGGATGAGATTGACCTGGGCAATCTATTTCCAGTTTTATGATAGAGCTCTGTATCCAAAAAGTATACCTTCTATATACCTTCACTTTGCATTACATTCTCCCAAGTTAAGAATTCTATACAAAGACAAGATTGACGTGATCTCAGTGAAATCTTTTTTTTTTTGAACCAGAGGTCTAAAGACTAAGCAACATTTAAAATGATGTTTTAATCTAAAAATAAATATTTTCAGAGAAATCAAGAGTGCTACCCTTCATACAGTCCTTCAGATTAATGATATTCAATTTGTTTTTCTTACTATATTAGTAATTAAAAATAGGCTGGTGAGCGTTGAGCAACCTTCAAACATTAGTGGGTCCTGAAGATTTATGGAGCTCATCCACAAAGTTGTTTTAAGTTGTCGGGATTTTTAGAACATAAAATCCGTGCACTATTTTCTACCTACTATCATCACACGCCAAGTATTGGTCCCAGTGGCAATTACTGTAACTGAAACAGAGTGCAATTTGTTAATCATGCCCCCTGTGGTGGCTGCTTGTAATTGACGTGTCCATTGTTACATTCTGATACATGTCCTAGATGTCAGTTTGTATCAAGTCCAAGATACAGATGTCAAGATTTATAAGTCAGATGTCACCAAATGGCGCCATCAGTGTCTGCCAGAGAAATGAGAAAATACTTTCCAATTATACCTGTGTTCATGTGTGTCTGTGTGCCCATGTAAATATGTACATTATTTGAACTGAATTCAGGATTTCTGATTTGAGTAACGAATGATTTTAAATGCTTTAGCTTTGTCAAAAATGACTTTTATCACACTATGATTTTTTCAACCACATGAATAGGCCTTTTGAAAATCCTGTCTCCTTCCATGAAATTGCATTTCATTCCCAGGAGTTGAGCTATTTGCATTGTTTTTAAAGACAAGCAGTCAAACTTCTTGTAAGGATATATGATTCCATGTCAGTTGGTTCTCCTCTATCCACCTACACAGACTCCAAGCCCTATCAAAGGGAGTAGAAGGGAATAGATATGAGAATTTTCAAGTAGGGCATTTGGAGATAATAAATAAAAAATCCACTGATTTCCAGAATAAATACACTCATAAACTGATGTATCCATGTTTCTTTTACGTCTTAATTGAATTCTCTCTAACAAATACGTTAGAATCTCACTGGAGGCAAAGCAATGGACTCTAACGATGAGATTCCAATATCTCTGGGACTTCTGATAGCACTGAAAAAATGAAACTGTCTACTTCTTGTCTCTGTTGCACTCCATAATATTGTAGAATTTAACTTTAGAATGAACATTCTTTTCTTGAGTGACATCTATCCCTAACAAATTCCAAATACTCAGTTCTCATAGATACTCACCCTCCTTTTGAAGTGATTCCCTCCCACCTCCAAGAAGCTTCTTTGTTATCTAGTGGAGTTGGGGAGAGGGAGGGCTGATAATTCCAATGACAGAAAAGACAGGGGTGCACTTGAGCCTGTCATATGAAAAGCATTTTTGTTATCCCTTTAGGGGCCATCATCCAACTTGACACCAACATTTAAGCTGTGAAAATTATGGGCTCATCCATTTCACAGTGGACTTCAAATGTGCCCAAATCTCCCCCATTACTCTTGGCAGAAGACAGGCTGGGCCCATTTCTTCTCTTTCCTGTCTGTTACTGATGCTCTCTAAGCCTTTTCTCCTTTTCCTGTTTCAGAATGAAGAACAAATTTTGGTATTTTGAGTTTGGCACCTCGGAGACATTTTCGGCGACTTGCAAGAGGCTACATGAATCTGTGGAGATCGAAGTAAGGAAAAGAGTTCTCTCCAAGGGAGTTAGGAGGCAACTTTTGTGCATGGAGGGTCCTAGTCGAGCTAAACTCTGAGCTCTGCAGAGAATGCCAGGCTAGGGAGTCTCAAATGTTATTTTTGTCCAACTGCCTTGAAGTGGGGTTGCCCTAAATTTTGGTATGAAATTCCTCTTGGTTATTAGTTAAGACTTATTACTGAGTAAGAGGGTAAGAAGTGGAGCATAGTTTCTGGAAATCAGTGCATCAGTGACAGTGACTGATGTGGATAGAAAGACATAAGCTAAATGAAAGACTCTAGCAGGAGGAGAGAAAAATCCTACAAGAAGCCAAAAAAAGGAAAAAGAAATCCTTATTATTTCCAGGTCTCAATATTTTATAACCTTTAAAACCCAATTCACTAAAATTGTACTTTCTTGAATAAAGGTTAAAAAATACACTTTTTGCCAATTCATTCCCATTCATTAAGTAGCTTTCCTCAGTGACCAAGGTTGCCATGTTTCCATTACCTATGTAGGAAGTCGAAATGCCAAGAAATAGAGCAAAGTTAGGGAGAAAAAAAGACTCTCAAAAGTCAAGGAGCAAACAAATCTAAAAAAAAAAAATATAGGCGCCATGGGACACAGGCATCTGAGAGGCTATGGATAAAAGGATATGGCTTACTTATACCCAGGGAGGTTGAGAGGCGAGAAGAAAAAGGGAAGATGAGTTCTTTGGAAATGAGCAAGTTAAAGGCACTGGTATAAAATCAGGACTTCACATCTGATCCATAATTAATTTCTATTCATTTTCAAATTTAATATCTTTCCATTTCAAAAGGAAAAGGATGACTGACCCTTCCTCCCCCACAGCTGACCTGTTCACAATTACTAAATAAGTTTAGGCGATTTGTTAGGGGCCAGGTTATTATAACCTATTACTTAGTGAGGCTTATTGTTTGACTGGGTTTGGTTGGTCTAGACCTGGACTTTTAATCCACGGAGGAAACTCCTAGGGAGAAAACTCCTCCCTCTGATAGAGAAGGGTAACTTAACGGTCTTAAAGAATTTCCAGGGGCACTGAGAGTTTTTGCCATTCAAACAGTGGCAACACAGAAATCCAGGTCTTCCTAACTACAAGGTCAACCATTATGTTAGATTGCCTTTGAATAGGTAAGCTCTGTTGAGTACAGGATTGAACTAATGCCACACAGAGGAACTGTCCAAGTTAGAGGTCTTTGGCATCCTCCCACCAAAGAGTTAATTTATTTCTGCTGCTGAGAATATACAATGTTGACTATCTTGCCAGGGGTTCCAGGTGTCTCTAAGGAGAGGTGAAGGGTTAGTCCTCTTGCACTACTAGAGTCCACCTCTGCACAGGAGTTTGCTCAGCCTGTGGCACAGAACAGAAATTAAGCTCCCAGCCCTGGCCACCATAATCAATTCTTCCTAGCAACATGAGACAGGGAGGAGACCCCTGCACCTAGAGTCCAAGGACCCCAGTTGCATTATTCATCATGCCATGTAAACAGGGTCAAGCCACCTCAGCCAGAAGCCTTAGATTACCCATCTATAAAATGAGTGTGGATAAGGATCTTTTCATTGTGGTTCCTGCTGGACAAAGATGAGAATCAGATAAGGTTAGTAAAGTGATATTTAAGGTATCATCATCATCATCATCACCATCACTAATAATTGACTGAATTTGGGGCATTTTTTGAAACATTAACTTAAAAATGGATTCAAGATTTCTTTCTAACTCTTACCAGCTGACATTTTTATAATTTTTAATTGGGCATAATAGATACTTAATAAATATTTAGTAACTGATTGTTCATTGTTAAAGGGTTTTACATAATTATCTCATTTGATTCTCCCATGTGTTCTCTGTGGTTGATGGTATTATTCCCATTAGACAGAAGAGAAAACTGAGGCTAAATGTTGACTTTTAGAATCAATTATAATATGCCATGGTCTAAGGGAAACTTGTATTAAAATAGCGATGCTACTGTTTCATAAAACTTGCATGAGGATCAAAAGTCACCTTGAGCAAAGCTGATGAGGTTATCTGGGTTCAGCATCTTGATCCCTGACCCTTCCTCCAATGGTATGGGATAGTTCCTTAAGTAGACCTTAGAAGAGGACCCAACAATATATCCAAAACTTTAGAGGAATAACTTTAAAATATCATTCACATTGTATCAACCCTTGTACTTTTTTATATAATGAAAAACAGATATTTGTCTGAAAATGTGATATTTTAAGGAAAAAAAAATATTCTCTGCCACCTTAGTGGAGCTCTGATTTTACTGCCATAGGCCCTCTTTCCACTAGCTTAGTTCTGATTCCCTTTGCATTTCACAGACTCACAGAATATCAGAGTATAATATCAAATTTCAAATTGGAAGGGACCTCCAAGGTCCAAGCTGGGGTGGGGAAAATGTCCAGACTCTACCTTCAGAACCTACCCTTCAGGACACACTCAACCAACACTCATTCAGCCTTTGATTGTAGATCCATAAAAGTTAAGGATGGATACACAATCCTGTTTTGTGCCATGTCCTCCGTGTTGTTTGTGGTACTTGTCCCAGCAGCAAAAATTTCCAATCATGTTTCTTCCATGGCTTCTTTTAGCTGATCACTTACTTATATTTTAATATATCTTTCTGTTTAATTATATAGAATATTTGATAATTTACTATATTGTTGTGCCAGAAATCTTTTTAAATCAGAATTTGACAAGTTTTCTTAGTGCCTCTAGTTTTCAGAATGAATCGTTCCTTAGTGGTTAGTCCATGGGTTAGATACATCAGGACAAACCCCTTCATTTCCCTTAATCTTTCTAGAAGTATTCTCAGGGCTTCTAATGAAAAAGATATGTTCTTGATGTCATTTGACATTTAAATGTCTTACCTAATCAAAGATGGCAATCCCTGTTCTTATGTCCGTGCATAATAGATGTCATTTATATAGTATTTTATATGTCCTCCTAATTGATAGTAATTATACCAAGTCATGCACACTAAACATAAGTGGCCACTAAGGCTCTACACTAGACCATTTTCTCTTCTCCCTTGGTGATCTTATCTTCTCCCCTAGATTCCATGATCATCTCTACACAGATAATTCTGAGATTCTAATACAGAGCCCTTATTTCTCTCCTAACATCCAAACTTGTATCTTCAGCAACTTCTTTGGCACCTCTATCTGGGTGCCCTATGGATATTTCAAGCTCGACATGTCCAAGATGGAACTCATGATCCTTGTCATACCTCCCCCACCATCCCCCACTAAATAAAAGTCTCTTACCTTTTCTGAATACCTCCATTACTTTGGAGGTCATCCTCCCAATCACTCATGCTCAGAACATAGGTTCCATCCTCCATTCCCCTCCTCCCTCTCTCTCTGTCTCTGTCTCTCTCTGTCTCTCTGTCTCTGTCTCTCTCTCTCTCCCCATGCCTCTCTCTCCTATATTCAATCTGTTTCCAAATCTTGTGATTTCTACCTTCACAGCATCTCTCATATGCATCCCCTTCTTTCCACTCACACAGCCACAAACCTACGTTGGAATTTCTTTATCTTTTACCTGAACCGTTGGGATAACTATCTCCTTAATTTCCATTACCCCTGTCTCCTCATTCCAGTCCACCTTCCATGTAGCTGCCAAAGGGATTTCCTGAGACTGCAGGTCTTAATAAATCTACTTAATAAATCTCAGCATCTCCCTACTACTCCAAGAATCCAGATTATTAATAGGAACATTCAGAAAAAGTGAGAGTTGTTTGTTCTGGGGTGTGTGTGACAGGGATCATTAGTTCCATTTTGGACATGTTGAGCTTGAGATATCTATGGGACATTCAGGATGTTGAGGACATCCAATGAAAGAAATCATTGAAGATAAAACCTGGACTCCAATATAGCATCTGCTGTTTGGTATTTGAAGCCCTTTCTAATATCACCCTCCAACCTTTTCTGTCTCATATTTCTCTCCCTCCATATACTGCCTTTTCCAACTGCATTGGCCTCCTTGAAGTTCCTTGGATCAAAAACTCCATCCCTTGTCACTAGAACTTGGCATTGCCCATTTCCCCCATGTCTGGAATGCTCTGCCTACTTAGCTCCTCCTCTCTTTCCCTCTGGTTCCCTTTAAGAGTCAGCTCTTAATTGCATTAAATGCATTTTTTCCAAGTCCTTCCTGGTCCCCACCTTCCTCCATTCCCTCCTAGTGTCTTCCCTTCCTCAATTATTTTCCATCGATTTTATATAGATCATGCATATAGCTGCTTATTGACAAGTTCTCTGCCCTTTTAGAATATATGCTCCCTGAGGGAAGGGATGGTGTTTTTGCTTTTCTTTGTATTTCTAGCCCTTAACACAGGGTCTGGCATAGAGAAAGCATGTAATAAATGCATCTTGATTGACTGACTGAATATCAATATTTATACTATATTGTATTTATACAATAATGACTTTACTATATTAATTACAAGTGCTTTACAAGCACAGGTTGTCTTACTGGAGCCTTGCCCCAACCCTATGATGCAGTCACTGCAGTTCTTATCATCCTATTTCAAAGATGAGGAGACTGAGATTCTTGAACGTGTAGTGATTTACCCACAGTCATCCAGCTAAGTTCATTTGAACCCTTTCTCCTGGACTATATATAGCCTCTCTCCTATACTGTCTAAAATATTCAGATAATTACTGGAGTGTCCTTGACCAGTGAAGTGAACAAGGAATTTGTAGGAAAAGCCTATTCATGACCTCTGGATGTCTTATGACTAAGTAACACAGGATGCGTGGTTCCTATTGTTTACACATCCCACCATCTTCTTCCTGCTGGCTTTAACTTTGTCAGCTGAATAAGGAAATAAGATTGCTAGTTTGAGGCTGAGCCTGTGGTGTTCCACTAATTCAGTCATTCACAACCATATTCAGTTATAGAGGAAATCTCCCTTTTTTCTGGATATTTGTATAATACTTTGAATTTTCTGACTGTCTGTGGTCATCAGCTTCCCAGCTTTTATTTTTTGTGTCTCTTCACTTGCCTCTGTGTGTTTGTATGTGTGTGATCTGAAGAGAGGATGAAAATTTTATCTGGCATAATATGGAAGCATTTATATTTCATGGCTGTTGCTTTAGTATGGATTTTATCCAGTCAAGTGTTGGAGGTGATACCTGGCCTCCATCAAAAATGGGATGGCAATGTTCTAAGCTAATAAGCATAACATTAACTTGAAGAGAAGAAGGCAACCTGGGGGCATCAACTTATTGAGACTGACCCTTCATAAAGACTTCTGTCCTGCAGTGCATCATCTTCTCCTCAGAGAACTAGTGTTCTTTGAAACTCTCAGGGAATCTCCTTACTTTTCTGAGATTCACTTACTCAAATCTAAGGAAACTGCTTTCTATTACCTCTCTGGGTTAGAGCTGCCTTGTCTTCAAATAAGGAATTGGGTTGGATGACCTCCAAGATCCCTTCCAACCCTAGATCTAAGGCCAGATCTGTGACTAAGGTGGAGCAGAATCAGAGAAAGTCAGAACCAGTGGGGTTCCCAATTAATGAGTTCCACCCCAACATGAGTAGGAGACCCCTCTACAACATTCAACTCTTGTCTAGAAACTTCTAGCAAGGTAGAACCTTCAACTTCCTGAGGAATCCTATCCCACTCTTATTTGCCGCTTAAGGATTAGAAGTGTAGAGTTTTGTGTTCCTTATGTTGAACCAAATGTGATCAGCTATCTTGACACTCCTTTCAACATGTTGAAAGTCACAAACCCCCTGGAATGTCCCTCCTTTGTTCATAGTTCTACCGTCTGGCTCTAAGCAAAAGTCTACTGAAAATCGCTCCTCAAGTACTTGTATTCAGCTATCATGTTCCACTTAAGCTTTGTGTTCTCCAGGGTAAACCCCACCTTTTCTTCCATCAGTTTTCAAGGAGAATGAACTAAATACCCTTCCCTGTGATGCTTGCTTTCCTCTAGACACTTTCTGGTTGAGAAGAACATTCATAAACTATGGTTTCTAGAATGGAGCTCAATACCCCAGGTATTGTCTGTACATCTGGACAGGGTTGGGGACAAGGAGAGCATCACCAACTAAGGTAGCATCTACTTTGTTGCCTACTATGTCATCCTATTGGTTTATTTGGAGTCTTGCAGTCCATTCAAAGTCTGTGAAGGAAGGAAGACAAAAAAAGGAAGAAAACAGATAGTAACAGTGTGCAGTCATGTTTTCCAACTATCACATCTCAATCTGTTAGAATTGTCAAAGAAGGAGGGGGGAAAAAGAGCTTCTCTTTGTAGAGTCTTCCTCTCTAGATGAACAAAAGAAATCCTCTTTTACTAATTCTGAAAGTAACTCATCCCAGCAGGGTTCGGAGGCCTAGTCAAATAATTGTCTTAGTCTATTGCCTGCTGTGCTCAATATTGAGTGCAAATGGAAGCCAGGCCCCCGAACCATCTTATTTCACAATTCCTCTGTTATTTAAATAATTCGAACTGGTTTGGGGGACGCCAGACCTTTATAAATTAACAGCAGGGAAATACCAAAGGTGTCAGATTGCATATTTATCATCTTTTTTGTGTAACACTTAAATATGTATTAAGAAGTGACTGACATAAATTAGCCAGATTTCCGAAGCCACAGGCCGGAGCTTGTCGAGGACCCCCTTCTGCTTGACATTTCATCCTTGTCAAAGATCAAATTATTTTAATTTCGGCTGCAAATTATAAGGAATGAAGACTTCTTTGTGGGAATTCCCTGTGGTAATCTGACTTTTGTTGTTTCGGCTGCTTGTCAGTGTGCAAAAGATATAATATGCATGCAAATAAGGTTAAAAAATATGTACTATCTAATTATCCAGCCAGTACATTCCACTTGAAGACAGTGGGAGGCCTGACACACAGTATGTGTTTGATTCTTTGAGGCCTGCAGGGTATTTACACAAGATTACTTTTAATTATGAAATTAATATCTGTTTATCTAGAATGTATAGCAGTAAGTGAGGATACACATGAGGAGAATTTTTTAGTAAAATAAATCATCTTAATTTAATACATAAAAACGGGGAGAAAATCACTTGGCCTCTGAAAAAGACCTGCAAAGACCTTGCTTTCACCCCTGTTGGAACAAATGGAGTGAAAACTTGGCACTTTCTCGCTTGTCTGTTTCCACCCCTGTGAAGGGGGTCTGCAGTGTGTTGTTCTAGCCTCCAGTTTTTGGTTTGGGAGCATGATGGGATTTTTATGTTCCTTTTGTAGAGCACAGAGGAAAGAATAGTAATGTTTGAACGTTAAGCACAGCCCTTGTTCTTCTTCAGGTCTAACCAGGAGTTCTTTTTAGAGACTAGCACAAGCAAGCAGCATCACACCAATGAGATGGGTTATATTTGCAAGGGCTATGCCCAGGGTAACCTCTCTCAGTTCTAATAAAGAGGAATTCCCCAAAGTTATTTACCACGTAAAGCATTATCTAGTGAAACTAAGGTTTCACACCGATTTTCATTGAATAAATGGAGAATCATTTTGGGAGAGTCAGGGCTCCTTGAAGTCCTTCCCTCCAGGCATAAAACAAGTCTAAAACAACCACTTGATGAAAACAACCAATACATTTGCTTTGCCCATTTCCATTTCAAGGCTAGACAAGGTTCCCTGAAAGGGAGTAGTAGGAGGTAAGTAAAAGGGATACTTGGTAGCCATGGAGGAAAACTGAGGGTGAACTAGGGCTCCATGGGACTTAAGCAAGTCATTTCTCAACTTTGGCCTTAATTTCTTTGTTGAAAAATCTTGGATTTGAATCAGATGATTTCTAGTATCCTTTTCAAATTTACATCTTTTAATTCTTAATTCCACCTACTTTGCCTTTAGAGGTTCTTAACTTGGGGTCTTGAACATGTTAGAAGGGTAGATAGATAGAAAAAGAGAGAGAGAGAGAGAGAGAGAGAGAGAGAGAGAGAGAGAGAGAGAGAGAGAGAGAGAGAGAGAGAGAGAGAGAGGGAGAGAGAGAGAGAGAGAGAGAGAGAGAGAGAGAGAGAGAGAGAGAGAGAGAGACAGATGGGTAGTAGATGGGTAGCCAGGCAGATACATAGAAGAACTAATAGAATGAAAATAGAATTGCTTGAATATAATTGATTTCCTCTGTCATGTTAGGCATTTGATTTTCTGCATTTACTAATTCTCTTCTGAGGTTTCACCCACCTACCAGAAAGGTATAGGATGCACAAAAGACAAGTAGGAACGGAAGCTGACTTTGCCCCTTCCCTTTGCCAGGCCCTGTCCTCTACCATATATAAGAATGTATTTTAGAGCCTTTCTTTTTTCTCTTCAATTAATTCCAAGCTCCCCTGAATGAATTCACTCTAGACATATGCTGCTTTAAAACTATGCTTGGCTCATATTCATGATGACCACAATGTTCATGCTCTTCCCTCTTCCTCAGGCAGACCATCTTCCCCTTCCTCCTCCTTACCCTACATCCCGAGAAGAGTAAGTCCCCATCCACTCAGCACAAGCACCTCCAAGCAGCCTTCCTAATACTGCCAGTCCGAAGTGTTTCCCTTCATCTGTGGAATGATCATGGCGCCTTGTATTGGGTCACTCCAAAGACTCTGAATGCACACACCCCGTTCACTATGGCTCTCTGTTTTATTTCCCCTGGAGACTAGGGCCTCTCTATTCGACTCCTCCTTGTATTTCACACCGCATTGATCTCCATGCTTGTGTTTGCTGCATGCTCAGAACAGAGTCTGCGTTCAGCCTTCCGGTTGAGTGAGCCAATGTGTCTCCAATAAGACCGTAAGCTCCTGGAGGACTTTGTCTGAATCAGCCTCCTTTCACTCCCTTCTTTAAGTAAATGCTACTGATGAAAACTAGGCCGTACCTTCTAAAGGCAGGAAAGCTATAATGACCAAGTCATCTAGGCACACTGGACATCTGAGCAGAGCAGAGTTAGTAGCCATGACTGAAAGGGTGATTGGATGGGGAGAGGAGACAGGTACATAGACAGCCAGATTTTTAGAAATTTGCTTCAAATTAATTTGATCTCACAACTAAAGTGCTCTTTTTTAAATTCACATATATGATAACCAGTAGGTCTGAAAAAATTGACTCAGAAATGCAAAATAATGGATGAAAATTGTTTCAATAAAATAATGAAAACAGGATAGCAAAAGAAAAATAAAGAATAAAGCTTGAAAATTCAAGCTTTTCTATTTTTTCTCCCTTTTCCCTTTGTCACTTTCTCTGATCAGTGTGATGGCGTGCAGCTAGATCTAATAAACATCTCGCTGGAAGGAATTGCTATTTTGAATATTCCCAGCATGCATGGAGGATCCAATCTTTGGGGAGAGACCAAGAAAAGGCGTAGTCATCGCCGAACTGAAAAGAAGGGGTCAGACAAGAGAACAACTGTCACTGATGTTAAGGAGCTGAAGTTCGCAAGTCAAGGTAAGCTTTCCCACCTTCTTCTGAATTGTCATGTGATTTATTAACTCATCTACATCGCCGACTTTTCTAATCGAGGGAATTTTTGATACTCCTTGATAAATAACATATTCATGTTCACTTGAATCATTGTATTGCCTGAATAGCATGTGTGATTATAGGACATCACAATAGAAGTTTAGAACACCATGCAAATTAGACTAAATCGTTCGTTTATTCTTTCTTTCCACTATTCTTCTGCTGTAAAACAACAGGGAATAATGCTTCTTACTCCCCAAGGAGATCACTTTGATACATGTATTTCTTGGATAATAAAATGTTGCCCTCTGCTATTAAGATGTTCTTCATATTCCTTGCACAAAGTAATCATCTGAAATTGAATGAACCTCAAGTAGAGAAAAATATTCATACACTATTTCTTTTGGCATCAACTCAGAAGCTTCATCTCAAGAATCTAAGGGAAACACCAATAAGTCTATGAGGTAAGAAAGGACAGGGATAGTTACAGGAGAGAACTGATTTTTTTTTTCTGACTTCCTACTAAGGGCAAAAATATGGAATCTTGATCTTATATGTTGGAATCTTAAAATATTATGAATGGAAATTAGGTGCAGGCTGGTGTAAACTTTCTTATTGCTGAGGGTCATACATGAGCAAAGGTCAAGGAGAAACTTATCATTGGTGAGGATAGAATTGCATCAAGGACCCAGGGTCCCCTTCATGTCCCAAGAAGGGAAGGATGCTTGCAGAGCTCCCCACTGCATTCATTTCAAATATTATTAAGGGAAGAGTTATTTTTAGTGGAGAGATAGCCACAGACTTAAAAATGACCTAAAAGTGAACAGAAATGTCATTCTTAAAAGTAAAATGACTTAGAATATAAAAGATAGGTTGGGTTATGGTTGTTTTCCAGTTTGAATATTGACTTCGGTGTTCAACCATAGTGCTCTGGGCTTTCTGTACTAAGGACAGCCTTTGTTTTTGAGTTCTTTCAGTCCTGTCTGACTTTTGTAACCCCTTTTGGGGTTTTCTTGGCAAAGATACTGGAGTGGTTTGCCATTTCCTTCTCCAGCTCATTTTATAGATAGGAAACTGAGGTAAACAGGGTGAAATAACTTGCCCAGGGTAAGATAGCTGGTAAAATGTCTGAGATCAGATTGATTCCAAGTCCAGTGCTCTATCAAATGCCACATTGCTGCCCAAGAGCAGTCTTTAGGAGGATTCATTTTCCTCTACGCAGGTGTTACTGGCTCTGCAGCCCATGAAGCCACACTTCTGGCTATGCTCAAGGCTTGGAATCTCCACAGTGGAGCCATCTGAGGACAGTTTCCACTCCCACCCTCAGATTTGTTGCAGGGCTTTGTTGTACTTTACTTTGATTTTTTATAGAAGCTTTACATCATAATCATATCTAGAAATACACACCGCTCCAACTGAAGCCTCCCTTGTCGTAAAGAAAAACAATCCTCAATTTGGTGAGTGAATCTGATGCTGCCAACAGCATTGTATTTTTGTGTGTACACTTATCTATGTATGTTGTCTCCACTTCCTTGGGATCTGCTCAAGAGTAGCCATTGTTCTTGCCTTTCTGGGGGGCAGGTATCCGCGATCCTCAGCCTGGTCCCTGGCCTGTTCTAGGGGCTTCATAAGTGTTTATTGACTGACCTGGGATTGTTCAGGCCCTTGACATGTCCCTTCTTTTAGGAGTGTACCTTGCCATTGGACTGGAGATGCCTATTTGGAAAGGAGATGCCCACCCCCAGCTGTAATCCCATTAGTGCCAAGGGAGCAGCTGTACATGGAGGCTGCCAAGGAGGAATCTGTTTGTTTGTTTATCTGTTTGTTTTCCCATCTCCAAATGGGATGAGAGGCAGAAACAACCTCTGAAAAGTACAGAATGTGGTCAGAACTGACATCTCAGGCTACATGAATCATTCCCAGGCCTAGCCAGTTGCACTTGTGATCCAAGGATAGATTTTATTACAAGGAAAGTTGGCATAGAGTATTGAATGTGGCCCCTGGGGGTGGGGATGAGGCCAGTGTGCACCTAACCTGTCATCAGTGTTGTCTGATTTATTTCTAGAAATCAATAATTTCCTTCAAACACACATTTCTCAAGGACATAGCAAACCTTAAACTCAAGTGAACCCTCACTCTGGGCTTTGGGTCTTTATTAATTCTTAGATTTACATTTGACATTAAGTTGCAGGTCACATGCTTGCTTACCTATGAAAGATATGTACGTGGGCTTGTCTGAAATGACACATCCCCTATCACCCTACTCCCATTGGCCCTAGCAGCCAGGCATTTTTAATGACAGTAATGGATTCATTGACCACCAAATACATCAGAATTATCAGTCTAGACTTGTGCAAAGTCACCGGACTCTCCCTTCAGTCCTAAGTCTTTTAGTTCTCACAGGCCCACCCACACCCTAGGTCAGGCCCTTGCCACATCTTATCTCCAATGTGGCAATGACCTCTTCATTGGTCCTTTTGCCACCACTCTCTGCTCCCTTCTAGTCTTTACTCCGCAAGTGCTTTTTCCAAAGTCTTTTCCTAAGTCTTCTGCCTGTTCATGTTACTTTGAGGCTCAACATTCATTGGCTTCCTGTAGCCTCTGATATAAAATACAAATTCCATAGCTTGCAATTTCAAGTCTTCAGACTGTCTCTACCTGATTTTTTTGGACTGATCTCACATTACTTCTCTTCACATGGTCTAAGCTGTAACAGACAATTTTGAAAGTTGGCGTTCCATTTCTACCTCTGGGCCTTTGCAATTCCCCCCAACACACACACACAGGCACACTCACCTTTATATAACCCCCTGCATCTCATCTGCCATGCTTTGAAACCATTTCCTTCTCATTTTCACTCCTAGCATGTCTTTTCTTCAGTCAAAATTCACCTTAGGAGCTCCCTATCAAAGGCAACCTTTCCTTCTCCCTTGGGTTGATCATCATCTCCCCTTCTTCAGACTGTCCAAACTTGACTGTGTCCATACTGTGTGCAGCGCTAGAATGGAAGTGCCGTGAAGTCCCTGTTCAGTGGTAATTTTTTTCATGTTGTTTTTGTTTGTTCTCCTTGAATTCCCAGGGACATAGCACATAAAGGTATTTAATGAACACGTTTTGGATTAGAAAGCCCAGAGCTTCACCCAGACAAGGAGGAAATGGGGAAACAGTCCTGTACCTCTCTTTAAGGCAATTAGAATAATGAAAGGAGAAGGAAAGAATTTATCTCCTAAGTATCTGCTTGCTCAAATTCAAGTGTACTTTTCAGATGGGATTGGATCAGCATCTCCTCCACCATGATGGAAAGAGTGAAAGTAGATTTGATCCAAATACTCCTGAAGGAAGAATTACCCCTGCTAAAAAAAAATACAAGACAAAATGAAAAAAAAAGCTAGAATATTTTCATTGGATCCCAAAATTTGGTGTTGAGCTTTTTGCCTGAGATTTTATTTTTTTGGAGTACATTAATTTTGCCAATCAACAAGCATTCTTAATCTTCTGCTATGGTCCAGGAGCTATGCTGTGCAATTGGGAGTGAAAGACGAAAGTGAAGACTGCCTTCAAGGGGCGCAAACAGAGGAGTTTATGTTTGATCCTGAAATCAATAGGGAGCCAGTGCATTTATTGAGTAGGAGCTGGACATGATCGGAACTTCACTTTAAGAAAATCACTGTGATGGATTTGAACTGAGGAGAGCCTTCTGAAGCAGGGAGACCAATTGCTGCCTTTGATTTGTCAATAGGGATTATGAGAATACCTCCGTGCACTCTGAAAGGATAGGGGTTAATTAATGTCTTTATAATTTTATAAACTGAAAGTATTGAACTTTGTTATCACCAGAGTACTGCTCAATGGCATTTAACAGCTAAGAACATGACATTTTCTAAGCTGGTAGAAGATGGACTTATTCTAAATGTGATAGAAATGGGCATTTTTTTATCCATTATTACCAATTTTACTCAATGCTTTATGGGTTACTTGGGGTAATGTAGAAGGCAGTGTTCGAAATTGGCTAAATAGAACTGCAACATTCATTTTAGAGCTGAAGATGATGCATCTGGCATTCAAATACAGGCAAGCAGAACCATTTCCAAGCATTTAAATTCAGTGATTAAATCAATTAAATTTAGAAACATGAAAAGAATTGCATATAGTATTATTATACCTGGATGCAAAAATTATTGAGAAAAGAAGATTATGACATTTGGGTTGTCTCATTCCAGAAAAAGGAAAGAAAGAAAAAAGAAAGAAAGAAAAAGTGTCTTCTGATACTGCATTAAGAACATGGGTTGGCTATGTTAGTCCAAATGTTTCCTATCACATAATCTTTAAAGGGAACTTTTCCCTTTTGTCTCCCCCCACCCCATCTGTGATATTTAAAATAGATCTCCACTGGAAATAATCAATTCATTATATAAATGATAGTATGTTATTAATAAAGCTAGCTGAATCTTAAAATTATTGTTTTACTATTGAAGCCTAAATGAGCCTACAATCTTGGGTTTCTTTTTATATGGCTTCTCCCACCCCATCACCCCCAGAGGATTTCCTTCAATTTCATTAAACATGAAGAAGAACCTGAAGGAACAGGAGCTTAGGACAGACAATATATTGTCCTTGTCTAAAAAAGTGACAACTCATTTTCCAAACTTAAGCTCAGATTAACTTTCACTGCTTTAGATTCCTTACATAGAAGCACAAATCATTGAAATTCAGAGTGGGAGGGGAATTTAGAGACCATGCAGTCTAACCTGAACCATGTCTGGCCTTTCCAAGCCAAGTGACAGACAGCTCCAATTATTAGGAAGGCCCTCCTTGTACCAACCTTCAGTTTTTGTTTTTGTACCAAGTGTTACTTGCACCCTCTTTGGCACCCACTCCACCTACCATTTGAAGGTATTCCCTCTATGCTCAATCCTTGATTGCCACTGAGGAATTAAAACAGGAATTCAACTGGAGCTGAATTAGGAGTTCAGGAGAGCTGATTGTTATATTTTCATTGTGAGCACCTATGAATCTGGGATTGATTCTCTGTCACTTAAAAAAGGGATAGAGAAAATGCTGACAATGCAGATTCAACTAAAAGGTGGACCATGATTAAACTTAAAAGTGGACCATGTGCTCATTTATTTTCTTCTGTAGAGGCAGAGGTTAAATATTTCTGTGCACACTACCAAACATGAGGTAACAGAAGCGGCATCTAAGAGAATAAAATAAAAGGTAGAAGAGCGACAACACCAGCCCAGGAGCCCAGCAAGGAAGCCCCTGTTGGAGGCCATGGGATCTGGAGGGCATCAGGGACCATCTGTAATATATTTCAGGGAGGGGAAAGTTCTGAAAAGATAGGCTGACTTTCTCAGCCTTAAACAATCATCATGAGAAGGCTCTTCTCCAGTATCAAGCTTGTTCTTGATGAAAATTCAAGGAGGGGTAAAGAGCAGAAGTTTGCGGAATTTCCATAACAGACAATCCTGTCTTCATCGTTGTGCTGTTGACTGATAGATGAAAAGAAGACAAGATTCCTTTGTGTTTCTTCATTTTTTCTTATCTGAAGGAGAAAAACTATGCAACCTTCCCATTGATGGCAGCTTCTAAAAACAAAGCAGCTGCTGACCATGGTTGACTTTCAGCTAAACAAGTGGTTGTATTTGAATGATCAGAAATGACAGAAATGAGAAATCCAGAGAAACACCGGATTACATCTAGGAACTGGTGAATGATAAAGTCAGCAGAGCCAGGAAGATAATATAAACAATGATGATAACGATGTGAAGAATTCTGATGATGATAGCAACAACCCCTAGCATTTATACAGTGTCTACTATACCAGACACTGTGAAATACTTTACAAACGTTATCTCATTCATTCTCACAGCAACCCTGGAATTTTTATTATCTCCACTTTACAGTTAAGGAAATTGAGTTAAACCGAGATTAAGTGACTTGCCCAAAGTCACACAGTTACAAAGTGTCTGAGGTCAGATTCAAACTCGAGTCTTCCTGACTCTAGGCCCAGTGCTCCATCTACTACACCACCTATTTGCAATAAATACAAGTCAACTAAAATAATTTTAATGAATTAATATCACTGTAGAAAAGATGAGAAAATGGGCCTTCCTCCTTTTATTAAATTGGTACAGTTCTATGATTGTGAAATGTTGATATGCTACCCATTGATGCAAAGACTTTCTTTATATCAGCAGTCAAAATAAAATCCTTTTTCATTGATAGAAAAAATGCATTCTTAAAGGCTCTTCAACAACCTCACAATAAATGTAAATAAATATTCATATTCAGTTCCTTAATGATAATTAACATTAAGCATGATTAATATAGAAATATACACTCTCTAGCAAAGATGTCGGCTAATATCATGGAGGATATCCCACTCAAGGGCAAAATGGTTGAGTCATTTCTCCAAGAAGGTGAGATTCTTCTGTCTCCATATCATGTTATTCTGAATATATATATATGACACTATAGGCTTTCTTCAGGGAAGTTTCAGATGACCCACAGGAGAAAAGCCTTAACAATTCATGCATGAAAGAATATGTTGAAGAAAAATGCCTATTAATCTAATTAATCTGAAGGGACTATGAATACAAAGGTAAAATGGAAACTGGTCTCCGGCTTTAAGAATCTTACACTGTAGTTGAGGAATATACACTGCTTTCAGAAGGAAGGAAAGACCTCTAACTGGGAGAGATGAGCAAGATTTCCTGTCAGGTATAACAGAACCTGAGCCTTGAAGGAAGCTGGAGATTTCAAGAAGGAGATGTGATCAGAGGGTCCACAGAAGCCAAATGTGCAATGCTGAGTTGAGGGAAATCCAGTGAGTCCAGTTTGTTGGCACAGGAAGTGTGTAAAAAGGAAAACTGAGTAATAAACCTAGTAACATAGGCTAGATCCAGATTGTTAAAGTACAAGTAGTTTGTATTTACGCTAAAGGTAATAGGAAACGAGTGAAGGTTGTTTAGCAGGGAAATGGTCTGGTCAGATTATTTTGGTAGCTTTGTGAAATTTTTGTTGGAGGTGGGGAGAGACTGAAAAGGAGTCCAATTAGGAGGCTATTACAATAATCCAGACAAGAAGTGATGAGAACCTGAACAAAGGGAAGAGGTGTGTGAATGGAGAGAAATTGACAGCTGGGAGAGATGTAAGTCAGTTGGAAGGGTCATGGTTTGACCACTGATTATGCATGGAGGATATGGGAGAAGGACAAGTCAAAGGGGATCCAAATTTTGTGAACCTGAGTCACTGGAAAGATGATGATACCTTTAACAAATAGAGGAAAGATAGCAGGAGGGACAGATTACTGGATGATAGAGGAGCTCAGGAGGAAGTTTAGGGATAAATAAAAAAATCCAGGGCTTATCTCCAAAGAAGGTACTAGAACCCATGGAGATTGATTAGATCAGCTACAAAGATAGTAGAGACTTGGAATAGAGTCTAGCATATAGGTCCTGGGGGACCCTATATGCAGGGGCAAGGTAGGAATAATATTATTTTATAATGAAAAGTAAGTCAAACAAGTCAGACAAGTAGAAGGAGAACCAGGAGAAAGCACTTTGATACCAATGAAGCAGAAAAATACATACAGGAGGATGGATGTGTGTATGTATATATGGAAGAAAAATGGCAAGTGGCTTATTATATATTAATGAGGATATTAATTATTATTATGTATTAATGAGGGTATTAATAAGCCAAAGAAACTCAAGTCCAAGTGTAGGCAGGTATGAAATTGGAAGTCACTTGCCTTCTTCTAATGCATCTGGAACGTCCTAGGGGGTTAAATTTTTCAAACACTTTTCATGTTGAGAAATGCATATTGCATGCCCTGACAGTGGTGGGATATTGACAGAAGTTATCACCCAAGATCTCTAGTGGGGGTTCTGGCTGATGTTATGATACCTGCCTGAGTCCCTGCCTCTGCTCGAGAAAAGTGTAATTATCATTTGGGTGATTACTTCTTCCATCTGTTGAATGTTAATGCGGCTATTATATAAGGATGATTTCAATACATAATTTTCCAACATTTGCCAGTGACTGTTGAGGGTGATCAGATGCCTTCTGATTAGCATCAGTACCATGCACAACTCTCACTGTTGGCTCTTCAGATCCACATTGGCTCATTAGAAGCAGTATATGTGTGTGCATGTGTGTTCATGTGTGTATGTATATATGTGCATATGTGTGTATATGTGTGTGTATGTGGGGGGGGTGTTGGTTTTCCTCACAAAGGGGCTGGAGTGCTGGTCTTAGAGCCAAAGATAGAGATGCAAGTTGCAGAGCTGGCATCCATTTGGCTATTTGGTTATGGTCAAGTAGCTGAGCCTCCGGATTTCCTTCTATGAAATAGAATTAATGAACCTTTTAGAACTGATTGCACAGGTTGTTTGTGCAAAAGTCTCTTTGTTGATGTTAAAGAACCATGAGAATTTGAGTCATCATTGTATGTTAGCATATTGGTAGACATGTAATATAGATTTCCAAGTCTAGTAAGTAGACTAAGATCATGCAAAGTACAATGAAGGCGGTGATAAAGATAACTGTTTGTTGTGTGGTCACTTATTAGAGTTATTTGGTCTGAACCTGTGATTTCATCAGCATGTTGAATTCCCAGTTTGGAAATTCCCTCCACCAATACAGAATAGCAACTCTTCTGTGACTTAAAAGTCTTATAACATTGTCTGTTAGTTCACCATGGTCACACAGACCACATATGCATTAGACAAGCCTTCAGTCAGTTAATTTATTAAGTACCTACTATGTGCCAGGCACTATAAGCACAAAGTATGATATCATCTATCAATCTTAAGGTATTAGGGAATAGTCAATTACTCCTCTTCCTGACTTTGGAACCTAACAGCTGAACTCTTCCTTGAGATAACCCATCCTAGAAGCTTGAGCTGAACAACCCTGATGGACCCGAACCAACCAGTTCAGCAAGCAGGGAACATAGACTTCCTTTGGACATGTTCCTCATCAGGTACAGGGTGCCCCCTCTCTAACTTGCTGACCAACTAAGTGGCTCATGACCTATTGGGCATCCTGACCTGCTCTCTCCTGACTTCCAGAGCCAGAAATGGCTTGTCAAGTGACAAAATGCCAAGCTCTTCTATAGTATCTACTACATTCTTACTTTGGGCCCATTGTGTGTTTTGCACATTAAGTTGTTTTGTGACTTTTTGAGACAATACTTATGAGCTACTCTATTAAATTGACTGTTTATCAGGTAAGGCTCACTGCAGGAGCTTGTGCATTGCCAGGTGTCAGTCACTCAAAATCAGCATAAAAACACCACATGCCTGTATTGGACACGGATATAGGAACCTCAGGAAGTTCTTTCACTGAAGTCCAACTATTTGATGAACAAATCCATGGTTATTTTATTCATCTTATATGATGGTATAAAAATAAGTCCCATTTTTTAGACAAAGGGGTTTACATGCTCCCTCTAGTTTCCCATTCTAGCCCTTAGAGGCTTCTCCTCTTTGATAGAGATTCATTAAAAAAGAGTAATTATGGTCTGCTTCACAGATCCACACAAAGAAAATGTATGTCTGACCAATTCCATTTCCCTTAATGGTAGTTCATTTCATACTGGAAGACAGGTCTATTAAGTATCTTCCACCCTTTTTAAACTTGCCAAAGAAAGCCATTAGTAAAGGTGAAATGAGTCAGTGTGGTCCTGATCAGGTGAAAGAGAAGTCAACTATTTATGGAGCACTGAACTTGTTAGAAATGTAAACATGATGCACAATGTATTTCAAGAAGAGTGAAGAAAAGTCCCCTAAAAAGGGCTCTGCTCTTCAAGCTCTGAGGTTTGTGTACATGGGTCTTCAGGTACCCCAGACCTTCAAAGTGGTGATGTCATCCTGAGTGATCATCCAAAGGGTTGGATGGCACCTGTGGGTGCTTCTTTCCAAAGGGCTGCAAATTATAATCTCCCCTTTTTTCATGGCTTGCACATTTACAACTCTGGATTTGAAAGAGTAAAGAATGGTAGATGGATTATTTAGGATAATGTCATTTCTTTTTTTTCTTTGCATTATTTGGTCCTTGGGACGCAAATCTGTATTTTTAAGACAAACTTTACAATATAGCATTTCCCAAAAATAGGTGAAAGAAGAAAAATCATTTAAAGTCATGTTGATATGTCAGAGCTCATCAGAGCTCAGTATAAATTCTGAAGAGCTAAGGATATGAGTGAGTATGTAGGGGTGGACTACATTTCTGGATCACTTTTTGGTAGCCATTATTTTTTTCCTTTTGGAATTAAAATAAATATCTATCTTAGTATGTGATGGATTGGTGAAGTACCTGAATCCAATCTCTTATTCTCTCAATCAACGAAGAGAGTAGTGAGTGTTAATGAAGTGTCTGCTTTAGGCCAGGTCTTGTGCTAAGTTTTGGAGATACAAAATCAGTCTCTGCCTTCGCTGAGCTTCCAGTCTGGTTAGGGGAGAAAACATGGGTAGACAAATGGATCAGTAGAGATTTAGAGAGATAGTTAAGGAAAGAGGGACCAGAAGGCTAGAACATGCCAACAGATGTAAGAGTATTATGGAGCAGAAAGCGAAGAGCTGGGGATGAAGGAAAGCTTCCTTTCCTTAGGTGATGTTTGAAGTCTTTGAAAGCAACTAGTGATGTTTAGGAACAAAATGGAGAAAGGTAGACATCCCAGGAATGCTAGACATCCAGTGCAAAGACAAAAAAAGAGTTTTATGGAACCATATACAAAGACAAAGAGATGAGTTACATAGAGTCATGTATAATAAACAGTAGAGGGTCACTTTGACTCTGTAGCGTGCATGAAAGGGGGCAATGTACAGTGAGGTTAGAAAGGTAGGTTGGGGGCAGAGTGAGAAGAACATTAAATGACAAATGAAAAGTATTTATTCCTAGAGGTAATAGGAAAGCACTAACATACATTTAGACTCTCTCTTTCCCCCTCCCCTTTTCTACCTCTTGCATTGAACATAGTACTGTAATCAAATAAATAGCATCATCTCTTATGGAAAGGATAAATCAGTGGATTGCTCTTTGTCTCTTTTGCCCATCCTTGTAGGATCCTGTCCTAAATGTCCATTGTTGGATTTTCAGAGACTACTTTTTGCGCATGCCATAGGAGATAGTCTTGTCATATACTGATTGGATCATGTCTGTCAACCTTTGATCTCATTCATCCAGTTAGTTTCCTGTTGGCTCTTCTGATTAGAATGAGGGACCAGAAATTGTCTGATTTTTTTTAAATTCCTATCACTGGCACTTAGCACAGCAACATACAGGAAATGCTTAATAAATGAATTTATTAATACTGTCTTTAGATTTCTTCATTCTTCACCCATTTCCTTCTTTACCAATGACTGTTCACTTTTATTTTGTTCTTACCATCATAAAACTTAAAAGATTATTAATTCTAGAATATTATGTTAAGCTGTAGTCTCTAGAAAATCTAATGGGGAGTAAAAATTCAATGAATTTTATAGCTAGATAAAATGAAAGTTATGATTACTAGTCTTAAAAAATCCAAATATGGAAAATACTCAAATTGTGCTAGTATTTTAATATCTGTGTAGAATTAAAAGAGATTACCAAAACTCGCTAGAAAATTGTGTTTGTTTTCATGTGAAATTTAGAAGTAAAATGGGCACTTACAATTATATTTTTTGAAATTTTAGTTTTTTCTACAAAAGGTTTACAATGATACTTTTCTATTTCTGTCTGAGAAATTTTCTCTTAAAATATTTAAACAAGGTCTTATCTCAGCTGATAATCTGTTATTTTCTTGGTTAACCTACTCGAGTTCATTTTATCATCATCATCATCATTACTATTACTAACTTCTCTCTTCTGTGACTAAATATTTTAATTTACAAATTATTTTTCTAAGCATTATTTTTCATCCAAATGCCTACACAAAAGACAATAATTACCAAGAAACTGTAACAAGTGTTTAGTTTTGTTTTTTTTCCCCCAAGAGGAAAGAGGAATGAATATGTTGCTGTTTATTAAAATGGTAATTCAGCTTCCTTTGCAAGTGAAGGAACCATTCTGTTATTCCAAAATATTCCAAATAAACAGATAAGAATTAGATACAGCATGAAGTTTGCCTCACAGGGAATTCAAATTCTGTAACCTCATTTCTCTTCGTTAAATGAAGATTTAGATCTGTGGTCCCATTGGTACAGGTCCTCCCCACAACAGTTTAGATCGCAATATGCTCACACCTTTCCATTGACGAGATTACAGATGGCCAGCTACTTTGAAGCATAAAGTCATCCATGTTGAGAGGTGGAGTGGCATGACAAGGTACTTGACTAGGGTGCTAAGAATGAAGAGGAAAGAATGAATTTACACATAGAGAGTCTTGTGAATAGAGCAGAAGAAATAAGCACAAAATACTTTAGGAAGTAGAAGATACAAAGGAGTTGAAAAGTACCATTCCTGAGTGATTCTGAGAATGTTGGTGCCATTGACAGAAACAAGGAAATTGTCTAGCTGGATTATTTTAAGAGGGGCCTCATCTTTCAATATTTTAAATGTGCGGCAAAACTCAAGAAGGCTCCTAGAGGAAAGACCAGAGACCAAGTGCTGGTAGATTCACAGCCACAAGAATATGTAGCTTTTCTAGAGAGAATACTGGGCTGAATACTAAGCCATGGGGACACCCACAATTAGGAGAAAGGAGAAATAAGGAGAACCATGGAAGAAGGCAGAGGACTTAGAATGGCATTGTACCACAGATATTAAGGCAGATAGTATCTAGGTGTCACAGAAAATGGATGCAGAAGTAACTTCTGAGAAGTTTGAGAGAGTTAAGGAAAGAATAAAATGCAAGAAAGGAAAGACAGTAAGTATAGACTCTGATTCTGTAAATTTGACACTGAAAGGAAGGAAAGAGACAATCTGGTAGCAATAAAGGACAAGTAATCAGAGCAAGCTTTTCATTTGTTTTATTTATGTTTAAGATGAAGGGTATCTGTGCACTTCTAAAGGTGGAAGGAAAGGAACAGGTGGAAAGGGGCAGATTGATGGTGATGGAGAGGTTGTAGGAGAGGCTGTAGGAGAGGCTAAGCCTCCTTGTAAGGGAGACTCCCTTACTTTTTCAAGTGGTCTGTTTGGACAATAGCCAAACATCTAGGGATTTGTTTCTTAAAGGTTCCTTGACTTGGCAATGAAGAAAAATGCACAGAGCAAATTCATCTCCTTATATACTCCCTTTCTTTTTTCCTTATCGTCATCCCATCATTTTCCAGACCACACATTGTATCACCCATGTACTGGCAACTACTTTATTGTCATGAGAAGATAATGAGGGTACAAGCCACTTGTGAATCACAGAGCACTAAGGGAATCCCTCTCCCTCCTGGCTTGTGTCTTCTTCCTTTTTATCCTCCTATTTTCATCTTCCTTCTTTCTCTAATCTGATCCAAAAGCCCATCACTAACTTTTTGAAGACACTGAGGCATATCCACATTGTACATGTTCCCTACAGTTCATCTTTAGGCTTCATATTGTCAATAGGACAACATTATTAGGACATTGATACCTGTAAAGGATCCAAATGAGGATAATCCAGATGGTGAAAAGCCTATACATACACATATGTCTGTACACCTACAAACAGAACTATCAGGAAAAGAATGAGTTTCAATGTCATTTGGCAGTCATGCAGGGCTTTTAGTGATTCCAGTGTTCTCCTGGAAACAAAGGATCTTCTTGTATTATTGTATGAGTGTAAGTGGAGTTAAGAATTGAGGAAGATAGTCAC
Source organism: Bettongia penicillata ogilbyi (assembly GCA_023548195.1). Classification (NCBI taxonomy): domain Eukaryota; kingdom Metazoa; phylum Chordata; class Mammalia; order Diprotodontia; family Potoroidae; genus Bettongia; species Bettongia penicillata. Next base: position 1,144,106 of record JAJHZJ010000812.1, read on the forward strand.
CTGAACACCAATGAAAAGGCGTCTGGTAGGAGTGTGGAAGCTATAATACAGTGCTAATGAAACATTACACAAGAGCTATAGCATAAAGGATGTCATCAACTGGAAGATGAGGTTGTTGATAGGTCATATGTTAATAGCAAAGGATAAGAATTCATATACTCCATTGGTATCTATTTAATATGAAAAAATCTAGGAAAAGCCACTGACCATGTTGAGTTTTCACTATGGAGAATTTATGGGAGAACATGAGTGGGTTGGCATTTGCATGGTTGGAAGGACTGTCCCATCAATGATATCCATAGAAATCTTGAAGAAGTCATGTGGAAGATAGACTAACCTGCTTCTGCTTGCCTCCAGAGGCAGAAGAGGACTAGTGGTTGAGGGGATTAATTTGTAAATAGGAAGTGAGATGGATGCGCGATTCTGAGTAAGGTAAGAGACAGCTCATCTATAAGAGCCGTACATCACAGGTCCATAGTTTGTGGTTCCAGTAGGAAGGGAGGATGCCCTAAATACAGGCAGCATGGTATGGAAATGGCTTTAAAGTGACACAGAGATATAAGTGACATAATTCCTGGCAGGCTAAAAAGAAAACTTACCTATCAGAGCCCATTCTTCAGTGGTTTCACCTAGTTTTAAATTAATGATCTGTTATGATGATATTATATTATTATATATTATATTATATATCATAATTCACATAAACAATTATTTAATTTATTTATGTGATAACTTAATGCAATTATTTATATAATATATTATATTAAATATTATAATAATCTGATTTCTTTTATTTTAATAATATTTTATTTTTCACCAAGTACATGTAAAAGCAATGTTTAGCATTTTTTTATGTTTTGAGTTCCATATTCTAACCATCCCTACAGTTTAAACTCTGGTACAGCTAGGCGATTTTCTTTCACATTTATTTTCATTGATCCCCTGGATGTTCTTGGCCTCTTGTTCTTGTGGATGGTTTGTATTAGTATTATTTCTCTAACTCTATTAAATAGTTCAGTGGTTTTGTATGGCACTGCATAAGTGGATTAATTTAGCTAGAATTGTCATTTTTATTGTATTGGTTCAGTCTACCCAATTAATATTTTCCAATTGTTTAGATATAACTTTATGTGGAAAGTGCTTTACATCTTATGTTCATATAATTCCTGAGTCTGTCTTTGTAGGTAGACTTTCAAATATTTTATTTTGTTTGAAGTTATTTTAAGTAGAATCTCTCTGTTTCTTTCTGCTAAACATTGTTGGTGATATATACAAACATTGATGGTTTATGTGTGTTTACTTTGTATCCTGCAACTTTGCTGAAGTTGTTAATTATTCAATTATTATTTTAGATAATTCTTTAAGATTGTCTCAGTATACCATCAGGTCATCTGCAGAGGGATCTTTTTGTTTCTTTATTGCCTATTCTAATTTTTCCTTTTTCCCCTTTCTCATTGCTATAGCTAACATTTCAAGTACAATTTTGAGTAATAGTGGTGATAATGGGCATCCTTGCTTCACCTCTGATTGTGAGAATACTTCTAGCCCATCCCCATGACAGATAATGATTGCTAATGGATTCAGATAGATATTACTTATCATTTTAAGGAAAGCTCCATTTATTCCTATGTTCTCTTGTGTTTTTAATAGGAATGAGTGTTGTATTTTATCAAAGATTTTTTTTTCTGAATCTGTTGGGATAATCATGATTTCTGTTTGTTTTGTTATTGATATGATCAATATGCTGATAGTTTTCCCAATATTGAACCAACCCTGCAGTTCCAGTATAAGATCCATCTTCGCATAGTGTATGACCCTTGCCATAATCTCCTTGCTAGTGCTTTCTTTAAACTTTTTGCATCAATATTCACTCAAGAAATTGCTTTGTAGTTTTCTTTCTTTGTTTTCACTCTTCCTGGTTTAGGTATCAACATCATCTTTGTGTCATAAAAGGAATTGGGTTGGAATTCTTTGCCTATTTTTTTTCTAAATAGTTTAAAAGTATTGTAATTAATTGTTCTTTAAATGTTTAGTAGAATTGTCCTTTGATGTCATCGGTATAAGTCCTACCTAGACCAATGTGTATCAAAATGCTTTATGTCACTTTGTCAACCATTACCACTGTCTACTGTCATCGCCATTGCCATCATCATTATCATCATCACCACTATCATCATCATCATCATCATTTATGGTCCAGATTGGAGAAGATCTTCTCCAAATTTAGTAAAACATGTCCCCAGAGAAGACGTAACCTATCCTAGGTTTTGTGTTCAAAATCTTTCCAGCTCAGTCATGCCTCCTGAGCCTGTGCCTAATGGTGTATACCACGGAGAACCCAAGATCACTTCTTCCCTACAAAGATGTATCTCAGATGGACTTTCATGATCAAAATGTCTCATGTCTTGGGACAATACTCATTTATAGAACATGGCAGTAAGATTAAAGCAGGGATGTCCTTCTGCCTTAATACCTTCTGAAAATGAGATGACTGAAATTAAAAGATATAGATCACAGGAGTCAATATCTTTCTAAAGCACGCTTGCATTAAAAGAAATTATTTATCATATCTTAAGAAAAAGGACAATTCTAATTAGAATGAGAAAGAAGAGAGAGGGGAGAGGGAGAGAGAGAGGAGAGAGAGAGAGAGAGAGAGAGAGAGAGAGAGAGAGAGAGAGAGAGAGAGAGAGAGAGAGAGAGAGAGAGGCTGAGCTCCAAGATATGTCTATAAAAAGCCCTGCATCTCAGTCCAGTAGTTTCAATCATTAAAACACCCTTCTGTTGTGTGGGCTCATGACTCCGAGCTTCATTCTGACCCATTATTTGTTTTTCATCATGGTTGAACTTAAGGAAGTTTGTATTGGCTCCTCCTCTGGGTCCCTCTCCTTTCCTCATCTCTTAATTCTCTCTTTCTAGGGCAGTGGTCAGTGTCACAAGCTCCCTGGGAGCACGATAAGCAAGCAACCATCAATGAAAAAGCAGTCCTCACCCTAGCAGTCATGCAAGTGGCCACCACGACCTGTTCAGTTTGGACCTAATTCTCTTACAACTCTGTTTTCCTTCTGGCAGTATAATGCATGACCAGTCATCCCCTGAATGTTTGTAAGAGGCCACTGGAAAGTTAAGTCGACTACGTGTGGAAGGAGGGCCCCAACTGCCTGGCAAATTAATGACATTGTGAGGGGTTGCCTGCTGGGGTGAAAATAAATTGTAAGGAAGGATCGAGAGGCAGGTAATGGGCGCTAGCCAGGCTGCAAAACTCTTTTCCAACCTCAGCTGACCGCATGCCAAAAGAAGTGGCAATAACTGTCAGCACGATTTATGGCACTTTCACAGTCACCCAGTGAGAGTGGAAAGGTGGAGAGAGTTGTATGATTTTAGTTAAAGTTTTATGCCAACTGTTTCCATACTCACTCTTTCCAGGCAAAAGGAACATCATCACTGATCTTTCAGAGGTTGTTGGAAGTTGTTGGAGGCTTTTAAATAATTTGTGACTCATTTAATTAAATCCTCCCATGTCGCAGGCTTTTTTGAGAGCTGGTCAAGCACATTTGTAACTAGGACTGGGGGAATGGGACTCTGTCCTAAGTCACTGAAATCTTGAGAGCACTGACAAAATATGGATTCTGTTATGCTGGCTTGTTTCTCATTATGGCTTATGCCCTGGAACAACTCTGCTCATCTCTTCTACCATAACCTATTTAATGAATCTTTAAAAACTTGACTTGAATATGCATTTCATCATGCATTTTGTGCAGTTTGTCCAGATATTAAGATTTTTAGTTTTAGTTCTGAGTATAATCACAGTTCTTACTGCTTTGTTGGTTTAATAACAGACATCTGATTTCATTGATGTAGGGAAGTTCCAGTGAAAAGATTCCTTGTACTAATATACATCTACATCTACTCTTCAATTGATATTCTAAGCCCAAGGTATTGAAAATTAATATTGAAAATTAAACCGTTTTGCCCAAGTCCACAGTCAGTATGTATCAGGGACATAACTTGAGCCCAGATCTTTCTAGTTTTGAGAATGGTCCTCTATCCATTTGGGTCATACAATGGCTGCCCAATTCAAAGGGTACTATTTTGCTAAAAATAATAATTCATTATTTTTAGATGAATAAAAATTATTATGTTTCTGAAATCTGACATTCCTCATGACCTTATTGGGGCAGGTACTTCCTGCATTGATTCAGATTGTGCCCCATAAATACTTTAGCAGAAGGTCCTCATGAGTTGTTACAAGAGTCATTGCCTACCAATGTCTTCTCTTTGTGAGCATCCCAGAGCTTTGCTTGCCTAGCCCTCAGAAATGTGACATATTACTTGTTTTTGAGTCTAGATCAGAATTTCTTTCAACTTTATGGAAATGACCAGAATTTGTGAAACTCAAGTTTTCAGAAAAATCAAAATAGCTTTCCCACAATGATGAGCCATCAGAACAGGATTTTGGGGGAGAAATATATAAAATATTAAAATAAATCCTACATAGACCTATAAATGATTATAACTAATTGGCAGATTAATAGATTGTACATATGTCATCTTGTTTTATTTACTAATGGCCTCTATCATCATTGTGAATTGTGTTGAATCCAATTTCAATTTGTCACATCTATTGACTCCTGGTGGTGGTATTGACTCCCATTCTGGGAGTAGAGAGAACCGTCTTGCCCTTGTAAAGGTTACAGTCTAATGAAGGGTGATGATACAAATATGACTAATTATATTGCAAAATTATAAATTCACCAGAGATATTTAAGCAGAGTGGAACACGATTTCTTTCTCACCCCATGCCCCAATAGCTTCCTATATATTGTTCCATTGCCTGCTGCGTGCCCACTAACGTTCCTAAATTAACCCCATTTAAAAAAAATCTTTTCTTGATCCCCTTAATCTAACCTATATATATCTCCTCCATTTCATTCTTACTTCTACATTCTGGCTGTAATTTCTGGCCTCTCACTCACTTTTCAACCTCTTGCAAACTGGCTTCTGTCCTCATCATTCAAATGAAACAGGTTTCAGCAAGCTTCCTGATAATCTTAATAACCAAATCTGATGACCTTTTCTCCACCCCATCCTTCTTGACTTCTCTTCAGATCTTGGCACTATTTACCACCCTCTCCTCATAGATAACTCTACTCCATCATTTTTGTGACATTTCTCTCTCTGTTCTCCTCCTACATGTATGTATGTTCTTCTCAGTCTCTTTCGCTGAATTATTATCCATATTTCACCTCCTGTGATGAGCCCTAGAGTTTTGTCCTGGTCCTACTCTCTTCTCTCTTTATTCTCTACATATGACTTCATCAACTCTCAATCACTTTAGTTATCATTTCCATTTAAAAATCTCACAGATCTCTTTATCTATTTACCTCAATATCTCTCTTCTGAGTTTCATTACAATATGACAAAGTGCTGCTTACTGGATATTGCTAATGGATGTTCTATAGGTGTTACAAACTCATCTTGTCCAAAATGTAACTCATTGTCTATAAAATGGATGTCTTCAAGGAGAGACGAATGACTACTTGTTAGATTAGTGGAAATTCCGTTTGGGTTAAATTGCACTATATGACTGATGATGTCCATTCCAACTCAAAATTTCCATTTCTGAGTCCCACTTCCTTCCCAACCTGTTCCAATCTCTCCCCCGTTCCTAACATATCAGTTCTTGCTAATAGAACCACCACCTTTCACACCTGCAACTCCACAGTTAGTTTTATCTCTTTCTTTTCCATCTCCCCTCCCAAGTCTAAATGAGTTGTGAAATCTTACCAGTTCTCCCTGTACAATATCCCCCTTCTCCATACTGAGAAAACCACTGCCTTAGTTCAGACACTTGAAATCTCTTACCACCTGGGCTAGTGTACTAGCCTTCTAATTGATCCCCCAGTGTTTAGTGTCTTTTGGTTCTTATGCATCCTAAAGGAAAATATTTGAATGATGTATCTGACCATGTCACTCCTTTGTTCAGAAAGCCCCAGTACCTTCCTGTTTCCTCTGGGATTAAATATAGACTCCTCTTTGGTGGCATTTAAAGTCTTGGCCAGTCCCCAAGACTACCTCACCAGGCTTCTTGTGCAATGTTCTCCTTCCTTCTAATCACACTGACCTGGTTACTGTTCCCAGGCCATTCCATTTCATATCTCACCTCATGCCTGCGGAGAGACTGGCCCCCGTGCCTGGAATGCCTGCTTACCTTCTCTATCTTCTGCCTCATGGAATCCTTAGTTTCCTATTCTTAACTTTCCAGCAACTGGTGCCTTTCTATCCAGAAATGGCATTTATTTTGCATATACTTTATTACATGACTATGGACATGTTACTTTGCCCTGATAAAATGTAAATTCATTTATGACTTGGACTATTGTATTTTTTTTGTGTGTACCCTGTCCCTGCCCTAACATATGATAGATGCTTCATGGGATCATAAATTTTAAAATCTATGAATATATATTGGATCGAATTCAATCTTAAATTGAAATGTTCCTTTCATACTATAGGGAAAACAGAGGCATCAAGGAATTAGGTTTCAACAGGTACACAGTAGGATGGGTAACATCCTTCACAAAGAGAATTGTGAACACAGGATTGAAGACAAAAACAATGGGGGCAAATGACTTAGTCCCATTGGATTCCATCCTTAAGAACAGGTTAAGGTAGGAGAATGGCATAAGATAATGCTACAGAAATAGAGTGATTCTAGGTAATGAACTGGATAGAATGGACTCAGTGACAGATTGAAATGGGTTTCTGAATGGGGGAGTTTAAAATGGGAGGTTTCTGAATCTGTCACTGAGAGATTAATTCCTTAGGTCTTTCATTCTCAACAGACTTTTATCTAGTGCCTCCTATGGGCCAGGCTCTGTATTAAACACTAAAAAGATAAAAGTCTTACCTTCAAGGAGCTTATGTATTGGATTAAGCCTGCATCACCTATTTTAGAGAGAGGTTTTTATTTTACATGTTATCTTCAATCAAAGTCTAAGGGGTGAAGTCATAAAAATAATAAACATTTGTGTGAAAACTAAAACTATAAGGATTTCATTACATGTATAAAATCTTCCCTAGTTCTAAAGTTCAGTGATCCTATGATAGCCTGAGTCCTTAATTAAATATGCACTCAATTTGACTCAGCATGCATGTGTTGTTTCCTACTCGATTCAATTCCCAGTATGATCATTAATAATCAGAAACATCATTGGATTAGAGATTCCCACCTCATTTTGTAGATAAGGAAACTGAGGGTTAGGAAGGAGAAATGAATTTCCTTAGGTCATTTAGGTAATAATTGCTGGAGACATAGTTTGGACAGTACTACTCTGACATAAAGCATCTTACTATACCATTCTACCTGCTCAGCAGAGCCATTCAGCCATTATATCAATACTGATCTCTAACTTACTATGTGCTTGACTCAAAATACTAATATGCCCAGTCTTAACGAGCAGTCGCCAGGCAGTTCTGTTTCTAGTTGAAAGATGTTGGGCAAGTCATTTATTCCCCTCCAACTAGCATGATCTGACACTAGGAAAGGGATGGACTTAGGATTAGAGAACCTCAGTTCCACTTGTACCCCCACCAGCTCTGTGACCTTCAGCAAGACTCTTTACCACTCTGGACCTCAGTTTCCTCATATGCAAAATGAAGGAATTAGCCTAGATCAGGGGTTGATAACTTTTCTTAAGTGCCATGTATGTTTTTGATAGTCTTCAAAGCACAACTCAGGCCCCCTTTTCTGTATAGTAGACTGGTCCTGATGCACCTATTTGACCACCTACTTTGATGTGAGCTCAGTGAAGGATGGGGTTGCTTTATATTTTGCCCTCATGGCCCCAGCACTTAGCATAGGGTTTTAATATAATTTTTGTTGTATTGTTCAGTGGATGTTGGTTCTTTAAATCCTTTGATAACATTTTCCCAATTTCAGGTAAAAATAATTAACTTTTTAAAAAAATTTTGAGTTTCACATTTTATCCCTCCTTCCTTACACTCCTCCTCCTTACAATGGTAAGCAATCTGTTAGGGATTATGCATGTGCAATCATGTAAAACATCTCCATATTAGTCATTTTCAAGAGAGAGAAAGAGGGAGAGAGAGAGAGAGAGAGAGAGAGGGAGAAAGAGAGAGAGAGAGAGAGAGAGAGAGAGAGAGAGAGAGAGAGAGAAAAGAAGAAGAAGAAGAAGAAGAAGAAGAAGAAGAAGAAGAAGAAGAAGAAGAAGAAGAAGAAGAAGAAGAAGAAGAAGGGAGGGAGGGAGAGAGAAAAAAGGAAGGTAGGTAGGTTCAATCTGTATTCAAACATCAGTCCTTTCTGTGGAGACAGATAGCATTCTTCTTCATGAGTTCTTTGGAATTATTTTAGATCGTTGTATTGTTGAGAACAGCTAAGTCATTCACAGTTCTTTGGCATATAATAGAACTGTTACTTTGCACAATATTCTCCTGGTTCTGCTCACTTCACTTTGCATCAGTCCATGTAAGTCTTTCCAGTTTTTCAGAAATCATCTTGCTCGTCATTTCTTACAGCATGATAACATTCCATTACAATCATATACCACAACTTGTTCGGCCATTCTCCAATTAATGGGCATCCCCTTGATTTCCAATTATTAATTACTACAAAAAGAAATGCTATAAATATTTTTTGTACAAGTAGATATTTTTCCCTCTTTTTAATCTCTTTGGGTTACAGACCCTTGAGTGTGAGCTATTGCAAGTTCTAACATGCTGAAAAGCCTTCAAGGAGGACCGTGATAACCGATTGAGAAACAATCTAACTCTGTATGGAGAGGTGCACCCCCAAAGGATGTCCTCTTGGGGAAGGATCTTTTTGACCTTGAAAACTATAAAACAAAGAAAAAAAATGATGCTGTTCAGTATTGGCTGAACCATGTATTTCTGTTTGGACAATGGTCAAGTTGAAGAAAGGGAAGTGTAGAGGTTTATAAGAATTACACAGTTTTTAGACCACTGATAAATTTTAACTTGGCAACTCTAAATGTGAGGTTCTTGTCCACTGAACAGCGTGTGGACATACTTGTGAGGGAACTGACTGACATCAGTTCTGACATTCACACTTGAAATTTAACCATAAGAAAAGAAATTAGAGTGAAAAGAAAGGACTAATGATTCACAAGGGCTCCTGAAGAAGCAAAGAAAGGACTTAACATAGTTTTGATGAAAAAGAATTTGATTTTGTAAAGCAAAATATCCCCTTCAAGGTTTTTGTCCAAAGAGGAAACTATCAACCTTACAACAGAATCATTCAAGATGTTTGAAAGGCAAGGCAGAAATAAGACTGTTTAGCAACCTTCTGATCATAAACAGACAAGGCATTAAAGAGATATCTCACACTGAGCTCAAGCTTAAGAGGAATACTTAATGACTGCTGACAGGTGCTCCTGTTTGTGGATTACAGCACAGTGGTTACATGAAACCCTGAGATGCTCTCAAGCCCTCTGGAAGAGATCTGCGCTCACTCAAAAGAGTCTGACCTGACTATCTATACACAAAAGGCCAAGTGGATGAAGAAAGTATATTCCTCAAATCATGACATACATAAAGCAAGAGATACACATATACATATGTATACATATATGTATGTATCTATACATATGTATGTGTATATGTGTATGTATATATGAAAACACAGATGGACAGAAAGTTCTGGCCAATGTTAAATGAGAGGAAGAAAAAAAAATTAAAGGGCTTCATTAATGATTCTAAACTTCTTCCAGAAACTAAGGCCCCCAAAATGTTCAGCATTGTACTGGTAGTGTTACATGAACAGGAGAAATTGCAGACAATGTTCATTCAAGAAGTCAAGTTAACTATCACACTGATGACAATAGACATAGGTGAGTGGAGGAAGGGAATAAATGTTCATGAATTGCCTACTATGTGCCAGACACTGTGCTGAGTGCTTTACCTATATGATATCATTTGGAGATGTGCATAATGAATATAAATAGGCTGCAACATATGAATGAATGAAAAAATTTAAAACCAAACACCTGCTCCAAAGAAGATGAGTAAAAGGTGCCATTAGGGAAATACATGCCAGGAAGAGAAATTGGTTGACTATGCAGTGATGGTGAGGGGTGACTGGTGGACAGCCAGAGTATTCTCCTTACACTGCTAGGGCAAAATGGCAAAGGCCATCAGCACATTCAGTAGACCCCTCCTCCTTTAGTAAGTAAGTATGGGTTGAATTCAGCACCGCTTGAGGAAATATCCCCATGACTGACAGCCCGGGGCCATGTGTATTGGGCTTCTCTGTGTATTGACTTCTTAGTGCATGTACTTTCTCCTAGCACCATGTGAGCTCTTTGAAGTTAGGGATAGTTCTGTTGTTTGCAGATACAATTTAGTGTGTAATGCACCACACGAGGTTTGCATTTCATAAATATTTCTTCAACTAAATTTGTTTGAATGCCTCTGTGAAACCCTCTTGGTCCCTGGGGCCTTTGGATCTGTCCTGTTCAATGCTCCTACAAACATAGTTCAGTGGACTTGAGCAATCAGATCTTGAAATGTGTTTTTTTTTTTTTTTCTGGTGACTTCATTGACCTGTTATCTTCATTTCAATCCAGAAATAACATGCTTAAGTTCTAGCCTGTGTTGAATACGTATGAAATATAACCAAGTGGGAATTCCAGTAGGATAAAACATTCATTTTTAATGCCAATGATTTGTAAAATATGCCACAATTTTTGTGGGCCATTAGACAAATATAAATATTGAGATTACCTGGTCTAGTCAATATAAATACAAGTTGCTGTCTTATGTTATTTAAATATTTCTCTAACCTATTTGCATTCAATTGGTATTAACGATATAACTCTTTGAACTAGGCCAATAGTCACTTCTTCATAAAACTCAGATTGCCATCCTGGAATTTGTGGAAATATAGTCTACAGAGTAGGTGAAATGGCCCTTCCTGTTGTTATTAAGGAAACCAGAATGGCCTCTTTAGGTTCTTATTCAAAAAACCCACTTTCTAATGATTCCCAAAGGATGCAAGTGGACCAGTGTTGTCAGTGTTTACCTAAAGAGAGAAATATTTGCAAACTGATCAGAGACATAGAGAAGTAATCAGAAAGGAATGAATTACTTCACTATAGAAGGAGGAAAGAAAACTCAGCTCATTACCTAGCCTTCTGAGACAGAAAGGCCACCCCCAGGTAAGGTGGCTAAATAGGGTGCTGGCAAAACCTGTGTCTTAAAACGAACCCTCCTGGACACTCAGCTTGCAGGATTTCAAGCAAGGAGCTCTTGGCTGTTTAGTACAAAAATCTATAAGACACCAGGCTCCCAAAAGAAGCCGTGTAAGATCAGCTGGATGTAATGACAGCAGAGGCACAGAAACCTGACAGCTCAACCCCAGGGTCAGAAATAGCCCTTTCTTATGAAGGGTGGCAATTTCAGCTTGAAGTCAACACATGAACCTTGTATTTAATGTGAGAAGGCAATCAGGTTGCCTAGAAATGCCTCCTCTGATTGAGCTGGTTTTAGATTTAACTCCAGGGAGCAGCCAAGGATGTTAGAAGCCCTGCCCCCTCCTAGTCACCTTAATTCAAAAGCTTATGCTATAGTTTCCATGCAAATGGACAAATCTGAACCAGAACCAGATTGATTTCCTTCTAAATTTCTAAATAGAGTTTCCTCTTAGTTTTATTTTCCCTTTCTCCCTAATCTGGACCTATGGTTTCACTGGTTTTGGAAATCCCCAGTGTTAAGTTAGCTGTGTGACTCTGGACAAGTCACTTATCCTGTTAACCTCAGTATCCCCATCTGTAAAATATAAATAATAAATAATGGCAGCTACCTCCCACAATTTTTGTAAGGATCAACTAAGATAATAATTGTTACAGTGCCTGGTACACAGTAAGTTCTATATAAATGTTATCAACTTATTATTATTTTAATTGTCATTAGCAGCCCTCCCACCACTTGACCAGCCCTTCTCTTTTTAGCATCCTTCATGCTGTTCCTCACTCTCCTTCTTGGAGTTCCCCACTGGATACAGATGGCTGGCTTTTCATGTGCCTCATATACAAATAGGTACATATGCTTGTTATGTACAAATAAATCATGCATTATAAACAGAAAAGAATCTGTGGAGTTGGAGGTGGCCCTAAAGATGCCTGGATCTACAGAAACTTCCTGTGGAATCTAGCATTTTAGCTGAGCTTGGGAGGAAATGATGAATTCTAAGGTGTGGTTAGCCAGGGGTTTATTTCAGGCAGGGCAGACAGTGAATTCAATCAATCCATCAACGGATAAAGATTAAGTGCCTATTATGTTACAGACTCTGTGCTAAGCAATCAGGATACAAAAAGAGACAGAAGACTATTCCTACCCTCAAGGAGCTTGCAATCAAATGGAGGAGAAACATGCAGAGAAATATATATCAAGCTATATACCGGGTAAATAGGAGATAATTAACAGAGGGAAGGCACTGGAATTATGAGGTGCTGGGAAAGACTTCCTGTAGAAGGGGGAATGAAGGATCTTTTTCATGGAACAGCTTTGAGGTCACTGTCACCAGATCAAACAGTGCATCGTGAGCGGGACGGGTAAGAAGACAAGAAAGTTGGGAGGGAGCTGGTTAATTGAATGCCAAATTGATCATTTTGTATTTGTAAGGGTGACAAGATCTCTAGATTTCATTATTTGGGAGGTGACTTGATTAGACCTGCACTTTAGCAAAATCCCTTCAGTGACCAAATGGGGGCTAGGCTGGAGTAGGGAGAGACTTGAGGCAGGTAGGCCCTCTAGCAGCTATTCAGGAGTCAGGTATGAGAAGATGAGAGTCTGCACCAGTGTGGGGCTATGTCAGAGGACAGAACAGGAAATGTGGTTGGGAGACATTGCAAAGCTAGAATCAACTGACTTTGGCAATGGATTGTGGGGGTGAAATATATTGAGGAGTTTAGGATGACTTTGGTGGTGAGCCTGAGGGACTGGGAGGACAGGGTTGACTTTGTAGTCATAACGGAAGTAGAGGGGGTGGGTTTAGGAGAAAAGATAATGAGTTTTGTTTGGCACATAATGAGTTTCAGATGCCAGCTGGACATTCCAGATGGGGATTCTGAGCTGGACATTCCAGATGGAGATTCTGAAAGGCAGAGATGTGAGATTGGAGGTCAACAGAGACTTTGGGTCACAAGACGTCAATCTGAGAGTGATCAGCGTAGAGATGATACTTACCTTCATGGGAGTTGATGAGACACCAAGGGAAGTAGTCTAGAGGGAGAAGAGGGCCTTGGACAGAACCCTGAGGAACACCTGTGGTTATGAGAGGATGTGATCTGGAGGGAGATCCAGCAAAGGAGACAGAAGAGTGGGCAGAGAGGGAGGAGGAGAAACAGGAGAGAGGGGTGACCTCAAAATCCTAGAGAGAAGAGAATGTCAATGAGGATAGAGTGAGCAAGAGTGACAGTGGCCACAGAGGGATCAAAGGTGAATGAGAACTGAGAGGATTCCATTGGGTTTGGCAGCTAAGAAACCATTGGATAGCTATGGAGAAAAAAGTTCCATGGAATGATGAGGTCAGGAGCTGGATTGTAAAGGGTTAAAAAGAGTGAGAAGAGAGGCACCTATTACAGATGACCTTTCTGAGGAGTTCAGCTATAAAGAGCAGAAGAGATCTAAGACCAAAGCAAGGATGGAAGGATCATGTGAAAAGTTTCTCAGGATAGGAAAGACAAGGGCAGGTTTGTGGGCAGCAGAGAAGGGGTCAGTGGACAGAGAGACATTAAAAATAAGTGATGGGGGGGCGATTACAGAGGCACATAGATGGGAGAAAGAAGGTATTGGGGAAAGTTCTAGGAAGCCTAGTTTGGCCAAATTGTGGAGTATGTAAGGACACTCACGGACAACAAAAACGAAGGGATAAATTGGAGCGAGACTGTGAAGTTTGTATTTAATCCTGGAGGGACTAGGAAGCTGCTGGAGTTTACCATGGAGGAACATGAGACGGTCTCTTACCTGTGCTTTGGGAAAATTGTTTTGGCAGCTATCTAGAGGATGGATCAGAGAGAGGAGAGATTTGTAACATGCAGGAGCTCTCCTAAGTCACCATAATTTTAAGCTTTCATAGTTCTAAGCTATTTCACTAATAGTTTAAAACTATTCAACTAAGCTACTTTAATAAGCTAAGTGAGCTAACTTCCTAAACAAAAATAGCTTCAGTTTAGGACACTATGAATCTGCAAGTATTCCCCTCCCCCAACTCCAGTAATCCTTAGACTACTTCCTCTGATGAATTCACTTGAATCAAATGTCTTGCCCACGGGCACCCAATCTGTCACTCTGCTCCCATCCCCAGAAGTGCGTCAGTGTTTACCCAGAGCCAAGGCTGCTGGGGAAAAGGCAGTTGACCTTTGAGAGCCCCCATCCCTCCCTCTTGCTCACTCACTTTGAAGTTCGTCAGTTAAGAGCTGGTTTCCAGGGTGAGACTAAGTGACTCACCAGCCACAAGGGAGCTTGAGGCGGAGGCCAAGGCCACCACGTGGCGCCTGGCCAGGTGGGGGCCAGGCTTCCTCTCTGGAGAAAGCAGATGGATGGCAGAGGGCTAGAAAAGTCTTGGCAGAGTGACTTCTTGCCTAGTGGTGTCTGACTAGTTAATGAGGGTCTGGGGTGAGGGCTCATGGGCCAGTGGTGGTCAGAGGATGGGCTCATCAGCCCTAGCATGGTTTGTGAAACAAATGTGTATCCTAAAAGACTTGAGGTGGAAAAGACAAAGAAAAAAAATGCTGCCCAGAAATGCTGCTTCTTCACTCAGGGTAGAGGGATTTCTGGAATCAAGTTTGTTCCCTGTGGCCATAATCTTTGATTCCAATTTGGCCATTTCTAAAGGAGAAAAAAAGTGACCTTGAGTCAACCAACACCAGTGCAACCTTTAGAGGTGCTCTCCCTTTCCACAGCTCAGTCTTATTTCATAGAAAAAAGGGATTGGATTAGAATCTTAACCTGTATAAGATGGAATTAGTTCCCTTTCTAATGTTATATATTTTATTTTATTCATTTACAAGCATTATTCTGAAAAGATGCCCATGGATTTCCCCAGACTCTCAGAGACATTCATGACATTCTCACAAAAGCTTAAAAAAACCTCTAGGTGATCACCAAGGCTCCTCCCTCTCTGACCTCCTGCAATGTTCCTGTGCCCCCTCTTTCTACCCCCTCATACAGAATGTCCTCCCTCCTCCCCTAACCTGACACATTCTCTCCAGACCTTTGAAGGCCAACTCAGTTCTCACTTTCTCCACAATACTTTTCCAAATGTCCCCTGTCAAAAAATGGCCTCCAGTGATAGATCAGGAGATTACTGCAGGAAGGAAGTGTAAACATTAGAGAAAAGTGAAGAATCGCCTGAAATATTTAAGTAGTTTAAGGAATCCCATGCATTGAAGTAGCAACGACAACAGGTTATTATTTACTAATAGAAGTCATCATTTCCCTGTATAATGGGAAATCATTGATCCCTTCGTCCAGAGTTGAGCAAGCCATAATAAGAAAAGGACGGCCCATCTCCTAATGTATACAGAGTGATGAATCGCAGACGATATTCCCTCTCCTAAGACTGAAGCTGAGGACTGAAGGAAGAAGTGAAATAGGAAGACTGAGATGCCTTCTATTCATTGTTTTGTCAACTCCCCAAGGACAACAGGGAGAAATTGCATATGGTAATTTTTAAAGAGATAATAACATTTTACTATACATAAGCATTTGGAAAAACTTGAGCAGGTTATGCCATTTAGAATGAGCTGAATTTTGGATGAATTTAGAATCTGTATAATTCCATGACAGATGACTCATGACAACCATGAACATATCCCACATCTCAAAAATGGAAGGTATCCATTTCAGCTATATCTACAAATCTCTTCTTCACTATAGCAGTACATGATAATCCAGGCTTTGCTTGAGGAGTCCAAGGGAGGGAGTCCCAAGGCAGCCTCCCAAGGTAGTCCATTTGACTTTGGGGGAGCTATGAGGGTGAAGATGGTTGTCCGAATGTCAGGTGGAAATCTACCTATGTAGGAATAAAGGGAACTTTCCATAAAATAATAAGCTGTATCTACCTAAAACCTTCAGCAAGCATTATATACAATGGGGATAAGTTAGATGCATTTCCAATAAGATCGGGGAGAAACAAGGATGTCCATTATCACCACTATTATTCAATAAGGTACTAGAAATGTTAGATGGAGCAATTAGACAAGATAAAGAAATTGAAGGAATAAGAATAGGTAAAGAAGAAACTAAGTTATCACTCTTTGCAGATGATATGATGATGTATTTACAGAATCGCAGAGATTCAAGTAAAAAACTGCTTGAAATAATAAACAACTTTGGCAAAGTTGCAGGTTACAAAATAAACCAGCACAAATCTTCTGCGTTCCTATATATTAGCAACAAAGTCCAACAGCAAGAGATAGAAGGAAAAATCCCATTTAAAGCTAGGTTAGACACTATAAAATACTTGGGAATTTACCTGCCAAAACAAACCCAGGGACTATATGTACACAATTACAAGACACTTTTTGCACAAATAAAGTTAGATTTAAGTAAGTGGAAAAACATTAGTTACTCATGGTTAGATCGAGCTAATATAATAAAAATGACAATTCTACCTAAATTAATTTACTTATTTAGTGCCATACCAATTAAATTATCAGATAATTATTTTCTAGAGCTGGATAAAATAATATCAAAATTCATCTGGAAGAACAAAAGGTCCAGAATATCAAAGGGACTAATGAAAAGAAATGCTAGGGAAAGTGACCTAGCACTACCAGATCTCAAATTGTACTATAAAGCAGAAATTATCAAAACCACTTGGTACCGGCTAAGAAACAGAATGGTAGACAAGTGGAATAGACTTGGCACTCAAGACACAGTAGGCAAGGAATATAGCAACCTCCTGTTTGATAAACCCAAGGACCCCAGCTTCTGGGATAAGAACTCACTGTTTGACAAAAATTGCTGGGAAAACTGGATAACAGTGTGGCAGAAACTAGCTATAGACCCATGTCTGACACCGTACACAAGAATAAAGTCCAAATGGGTACATGATGTAGGTATAAAGACTGATACCATGGACAAACTGGAGGAGTAAGGAATAGTGTATTTATCAGATTTATGGAGAAGGGAAGAATTTTTTTACTAAAGAAGAGATAGAAAGCATTATGAAATGCAAGATGGATAACTTTGATTACATTAAACTGAAAAGTTTTTGCACAACCAAACCCAATGCAAACAAAATTTGGAGGGATGTAGTAAATTGGCAAAGAATTTTTACAGGTAATCTTAGGGATAAAGGCCTCACTTCTGGCATATATAGAAAACTCAGTCAAATGTACAACAATATAAGTCATTCCCCAATTGATAAATGGTCAAAGGATATAAAAAAGCAATTTTCAGAGGACAAAATTAAAGATTTCTACAATCATATGAAAAAATGCTCTAAATCACTTTTGATTAGAGAGATTTTCCATCTCCAGGCATTTGCATATGCCCTGCATGAAATATATTCCCTTTTCACTGCCATTTCTCAGAATCCATAATATCCTTCACTTTCAGCTCAGACTTTATCTTCTACATGATTCCTTTCCTCATCACTGTAGGTAATAGCACTGCCCATAATTTTTCTGCTTTCAATCTATTTATATGTACTATATAGTTTTCCTGACAAAAATGGAACTAAAGGAATGTCTTCACTTTTTTCCTGACTGCCTAGCGTAGTGAGTGGAACACAGTAGATGCTCAATAAATACTTGTTGCTTCATTGGTTACTTTTTAGCAGTGAAAAAATAAAGGCTTGGAAATGGGAGTTGCTGTTATTGAGTTGCTTTAAGTCCTGTCTGACTCTTGTTGACCCATTTGAGGTTGGATTGGAAGAGGTACTGGAGCAGTTTTCCATTTCCTTCTCTAGATCATTTTACAAATAAGGAAACTGAGGCAAACAATGTTAGATGACTTGCCCAAGGTCACCCAGCTATTAAGTGTCTGAGGTAGGATTTAAGCTGAGGTCTTCCTGACTCCAGATCTGAAGCTTTATCCATTTTGCCATCTACCACCTAAACATTTCATATGTTCATATATTTGGGTCTTCAACAATCATTTCTATCAAAATCACTTTGGGTTAACTTAAACATTTGTTCCTTAATAGGTTGAAACCAGATTTTTAAAAATTAATTTATTTGTTTTCATTTTTCTACAAACATTTCAATATATCTTAGATTTCCTCCCATCCCTTCCCCTCTGCCTCCCCGAGATGGCATGCAATTTTATATAAGTACTACACATACATTCTTATTAAATACATTTTCGCCTTAGTCATGTTGCATAGAAGAATTAACTGAATGGGAAAAACCATAAGAACAAAACAAAACATAATACAAGAGAAAATAGTCTGCTTCAATCTGTGATCCAATTCCATAGTTTTTTCCCTGGATGTGGGAGGCATTTTACCTTGAGTCCACTGAGAATTTTTCAGGTCCTTGAATTGCTGTGAAGGGCTAAGTGTGCCAGAAAAATTCCTCACACTCTGTGGTTATTGCTGTGTACAAAGTTATCCTGGTTCTGTTCCTTTTGCTCAGCATCAGTTCATTAAGTCCTTCCAGGCCTCTCTTAAGTCTTCCTGTTCATCATTTCTTATAGCACAATAGTATTCCATTACCTTTATATACCACATCTTGTCCAGCTATTCCCCAATTGATGGGCAACCCTGTGATTTCTAGTTCTGGGCTACCACAAAGAATGATGCTATAGATATTTTTCTAACCCTTTCCCATTTTTATGATCTATTTGGGATACAGTCTGAGAAGCGATATTGTTGGGTAAAAGGGTATACAACTTTTTGTAGACTTTTGGGCATAGTTCCAAATTGCTCTCCAGAATGGTTGGATCAACTCACAGCTCCAGTTCCAACTCACTCACATCTTCTCCAATATTTATCATCTTCCTGTTTTGTCATGTTAGCCAACCTGATAGGTGTTATATAGTATCTCAGAGTTGTTTTGATTTGCATCTCTCTAATCAATAGTGATTTAGAGCATTTTTTCACATAATTATGGATAGTTTTAATTTCTTCATCTGAAAACATCTTGTTCATATTCTTTGACCATTTATCAGTTGGGGAATGACTTGTATTCTTGTACATTTGACTCAGTTCTCTATTTTAGAAAGCAGGTCTTTATCACAGATACTAGTTGCAAAACTTCTTTCCCAGTTTTCTGCTTCCCTCCTCATCATGGTTGCACTGAGTTTGTTTATGAAAATATCTTTTCGATTTAATGTAATGAAAATTATCCATTTTGCCCTTCATAATGTTCTCTATCTATTGTTTGGTCAAAAATTTCTCCATTCTCCATAAATCTGATGAATACGCTATTCCTTACTCCCCTAAGTTATTTATAGTATCAATCTTTATTCATAGATCATGTATCCATTTGGACTTTATTCTTGTGTATAGTGTCAGCCATTGGTCTATGCCTAGTTTCCACAACACTGTTATCAGTTTTCCCAGCAGTTTTTGTGACACAGTGGGTTAATATTCCAGAAACTGGGGTCCCTGGGTTTGTCAAACAGTAGATTGCTATATTCATTGATTACTGTGTCTTGAATGCCTAACCTATTCCACTGGCCTACCCCTCTATTTCTTAGCCAGTACCAAGTGATTTTAATGATTACTGCTTTATAATATAATTTGAGATCTTGTAGGGCTAGACCATCTTTTCATTAATTCCCTTGATATTCTGGAACTTTTGTTCTCTCAAATGAATTTTGATATTATTTTTTTCTACCTCTAGAAAATAATTATCTGGTAGTTTAATTGGTATGGCACTGAATAAGTTAACTGATTTAGGTAGAATTGTCATTTTTATTATATTAGCTCAGTCTACCCAGGAGCCACTGATGTCTTCCCACTTAATTAGATCTGACTTTATTTGTGTGAAAATTGGTTTGGAATTGTGTTCATATAGTCCCTGGGTTTGTTTTAGCAGGTAGACTCCCAGATATTTTATAGTGTCTATTGTAACTTTAAATGGGATATCTCTTTCTATCTCTTGCTGTTGAACTTTGTTAGTAATATATAGAAATGCAGATGATTTATCTGAGTTTATTTTGTAACCTGCAACTTTACCAAAATTGTTTAATATTTAAAGTAGTTGTTTTGTTTTGTTTTGTTTTGCTTGATGCTCTGGGATTCTCCAAGCATATCATAATATCATTTGCAAAGAATGATAATTTAATTTCTTCTTTGCCCATTCTAAGTCCCTCAATTTCTTTTTCTTCTTTTATTACTAAAGCTAACATTTCTAGTATATTTAATAGAATGGTGACAATGAACATCCTTGTTTCACCCCTGATCTTACTGGAAATGCATCTAGCTTATCCCCATTACATGTAATGCTTGATGATGGTTTTAGGTAGCTACAGCTTATTATTTTATGGAAAGCTCCATTTATTCCTATGCTCTCCAGTGTTTTCAATAGGAATGGGAGTTGTGTTTTGTCAAAAGCTTTATCTGCATCTATTGAGATAATCATGTGGTTTCTGTTAGTTTTGTTGTTAATATGGTCGATAATGCTAATAGTTTTCCTAATATTGAACCAGCCCTGCATTCTTGTTATGAATCCTACCTGATCATAATGTATTATTCTCGTGATAAGATGCTATATTCCTTTTGCTGAAATCTTATTTAAAATTTTTGAATCTATATTCATTAAGAGAAATTGGTCTATAATTTTCTTTCTCTGTTTTATCTCTTTCTGGTTTAGGTATCAAAATCATATTTGTATTATAGAAAGAATTGGGGAGGACTCCTTTTTCCCCAATTTTCAAAAATAGTCTATATAGTATTGGAATTAACTGTTCTTTAACTGTTTGATAAAATTCACTTGTAAATCCATCTGACCCTGGAAATTTTTTCCTAGGGAGTTCATTGATGGCTTGTTCAATTTCTTTTTCTGAGATGGGGTTGTTTAAGTATTCAACTTCCTCTTCTGTTAATCTGGGCAATTTGTATTTTTTTTTAAATACTCATCCATCTCATTTAGATTATAAAATTTATGAAAGGGCATAAAGTTGGGCAACATAATTTCTAATTATTGTTTTAATTTCTCCTCATTGGAAGTTCACCCCTTTCATTTTTTTATATTAGTAATTTGACTTTCTTCTTTCTTTTTTTTAACCAAATTGACCAAAGGTTTATCAATTTTATTAGTTTTTTCATAAAACCAACTATTAGTTTTATTTATTATTTCAATAGTTTTCTTAATTTCAGTTTTATTAATCTCTCCTTTGGTTTTCAGTATTTCTAATTTGGTACTTACTTGGGGATTTTCAATTTGTTATTTTTCTAGCTTTTTCAGCTGCATGCCCAAGTCGTTGATCTCCTCTTTCTCTATTTTATTTATATAGGCATTCAAAGATATAAAACTTCCCCTAAGAACTGCTTTTGCAGTATCCCATAAGATTTGGTAGGTTGTCTCATTATTGTCATTCTCTTGAATGAAGTTCTTCATTGTTTCTATGATTTCTTCTTTAACCCACTCCTTCTGTAGGATTAGATTATTTAGTTTCTAATTGATTTTTGGTTTATCTTTCCATGGCCTTTAATTACATATAATTTTTATTGCATTATGATCTGAGAAGGATACATTGATTATCTCTGCCTTTCTGCACTGGATTGTGAGGTTTTTATGTCTTAGTATATGGTCATTTTTTTTTTAAATGTTCCATGTACTGCTGAGAAAAAGGTATATTCCTTTCTATTCCCATTCAATTTTCTCCAGAGATCTATCATATCTACCTTATCCAGAGTTTTATTTACCTCCTTAACCTCTTTCTTGCTTGTTTTGAGGTTAGATTTATCAGGTTCAGAGAGGGGGAGGTTGAGGTACCCCACTAGTATAGTTTTGCCATCAATTTCTTCCTTCAACTCCATCAAGCTCTCTAAGAATTTGGATGCTCTACCACTTGGAGTATACCTGTTTAGTAATGATATTGCTTCATTGTCTATGGTGCCTTTTAGCAGGATATAGTTTCCTTCCTTATCTCTTTTAATTAGATCTATTTCTGCTTTTGCTTTGTCTGAGATTAGGATTGCTGCTCCTGCTTTTCTTACATCAGCTGAAGCACAATATATTCTGCTTCAACCTTTGACTTTTACCCTGTATGTATCCTCCCATTTCAAATGTGTTTCTTTGAAACAACATATTGTTGGATTATGGCTTTTAATTCATTCTGCTATCTGTCTCCATTTTATAGGAGAGCTCATTCCATTCACATTCACAGTTATGATTACAACCTGTGTATTTCCCTCCATCCTCTTTCCCACCATTTGTGCTTTTAGCTCTCTTGTCTCCCTTCCCCTCCTCAAAAGTTTTCACTCTTCGCCACCAGCTCCTGCAGCTTTCCCTTCCTTCCTTTAGCACCCCTCCCTTTTACTTCCTTTACCTTTACTGCTTATTCCCTCCCTTTTAGCTTCCCTTCCCTTTCTTCCCCCTTCCCCTCCTATTGCCTGTAGAGCTAGTTAGTATTATATGCTTAAGTTTATTTTTCCCTCCTTGAACCAAATCAGATGAAAGTACCTCTCAAACAATGCTCATCTCCCTGCCCTCTTTCCCTCTACTATAATTTTGTACTTCTTCCTGTGACATAATTTACCATTTTCTGCTTCCTCCTTTTCACAACTCCTGTTACATTCCCTTCACATATTTAAATTATATTTTTAACATGACATCATTTACTTTACATCCATTCCCTCTGTGTATATTCCTTTTATATTTTTCATAATAGATGCACAGTTTTCAAGATTAACAGGTATCATCTTCCCTTATAGGGAGGTAACCAGTTTGTCCAAATTGAATAATAAGTTTTTGTCGTTCAACCCCACCCCCCCCCACCCCCCACCATTTACCTTTTTTTGCCTCTCTTGAGACCTATGTTTGAAGATCGAATTTTCTATTAAGTTCTGGTGTTTTTGTCAGGAAGGTCTGCAAATCCCTTACTTCTTTGAAGGACCATTTCCTTGCCCGAAATGTTCTGCTGAACTTTGTTGGGTAGTTGATCCTTGATTGTAGTCCCAACTCCTTTGCCTTATGGAATATTGGATTCCAATTCCTTTGATCTTTTAATGTAGAAACTGCAAGGTCCTGTTTCATCCTTACTGTAGCTCCTCAATATTTGAATGGTTTCTTTCTGGCTGCTTGTAATATTTTCACCTTCACTTTATAGTTCTGGAATTTGGCAACAGTATTTCTTGTGGTTTTGAGATTGGGATCCCTTTTGGGAGGTGAACGGTAGATTCTTTTGATGACTATTTTGCCCTCTGAATCTTGCACTTCTGGGTAGTTTTCCTTAATGATTTCCTGGAAGATATTGTCCAGACTCTTTTTCATCGTGGCTTTCTGACAGACCAATAATTCTTAAATTTTCTCTCCTGAATCTATTTTCCAGGTCAGTTGTTTTTCCAGTTAGACATTTTCTTCTATCTTTTCATTCTTTAGATTTTGTTTGACTGATTCTTGCTGTCTCATGGGGTCATTGGTTTCTATTTGCCCAATTCTCATCTTTATCAAATTGTTTTCTTCAGTTAACTTTTGCATCTGCTTTTTCATCTGTCCAGTTTTTCCTTTTAGGGAGTTATTTTCTCCAGTTAACTTTTGTACTTCCTTTTCCATTTGTTCAATTTTCCTTTTCAAAAAGATGTTCTCATCAGTGAATTCTTTTTTTATACTTTTAAAATCATTGACCAGTTTTTTCTTCTATTTCCTTCTTCAGCTATGCCAGGAGAGCTGTTTGTGCATGCGAGCAGTTCATAGTCCCTTCTGACGTTTCAAATGGAAGTATAGTCTCACTGTTGACCTCTTTGGTTTTGTGTTTTGGTCCTTGTCCCCATAGAAAGATTCTATGGTTTTTTCACCCTTCTTTTGCTTTTTCTTGTTTGTGGTAGTGATTGTATGTTGTGGCTTCTGATTCTTTCAATTAGAAGCTGCAGAACTTGATGTTGAGCTGACTTGTGTGAAAAAGCTAGAGCAAGGGTCTTTTTATCTTTTTATTTTGTGTTTCTCCGATCTGCACAGCATACAATTTTATATAGGTTCTACACATACATTCCTATTAAGTACATTTTCACTTTAGTCATGCTATATAGAAGAATTAAAACGAATGAGAGAAATCATAAAGGAAATCAAAACATAATACAAAAGAAAATTATCTGCTACATTCTGTGATTGAATTTCATAGTTCTTTCTCTGGAAGTTGAAGGCATTTTGCCTTAAAAGACCACTGGAAATTTTTTAAGTCCTTGCATTGCAATGAAGTTCTAATTTTACCAGAAAAAATCCTTGCATACTGTGGATATTTTTGTGTACAAACTTCTCATGGTTCTATTCATTTCTCTCAGCATAAATCTGACAAATTCTCCATAAATCTGTTAAATACACTATTCCTTGCTCCACTAACTTGTTTATAGTAACCATCTTTATACTTAGATCATGTATCTATTTGGACTTTATTCTTGTATATGGTTTCAGGAATTGGTTTATGCCTAGTCTCCACCATACTGTTATCCAGTTTTCCCAGCAATTTTTGTTGAACACTGAGTTCTTATCTCAGAAGATGGAGTCCTTGAGTTTATCAAACAGTAGATTGCTATATTCATTGACTACTGTGTCTTGGGTACCTATAATATTCCACTGGTCTACCCATCTGTTTCTTAGCCAGTACCAAGTGGTTTTGATAATTGCTTCTTTATAATACAATTTGAGATCCGGTTGAGCTAGGCCACCTTCTCTAGTATTTTTTTCATTAGTTTCCTTGATATTCTGAACCTTGTGTTCTTCCAGATGAATTTTGGTATTATTTTTTCTAGTTCTAGAAAATAATTATCTGATAGTTTGGTTGGGCACTGAATAAGTAAATTAATTCAGGTAGAATTGTCATTTTTATTATATTGGCTCGGCCAACCCACGAGCAACTGATGCTCTTCCACTTAATTAGATCTGGCTTTATTCATGTAAAAAGTATTTTGTAATTGTGTTTATATGGTCCTTGGATTTGTTTTGGTAGGTAGACTCCCAAATATTTTATAATGTCTACCCTAACTTTAAATGGGATTTCTCTTTCGATCTCTTGCTGTTTGGCTTTGTTAGTTAGAAATGAAGATTTGTGTGAGTTTATTTTGTAACCTGCAAATTTGACAAAGTTGTTTCTTATTTCAAGTAATTTTTCACTTGAGTCTCTGGGGTTCTCTAAATCTATTGTCATGTCATCTGCAAAGAATGATAACTTAGTTTTTTCTTTGCCTATTCCTTCCATTTCTTTTTCTTGTCTTATTTCTACAGCTAATATTTCTATTACCATATTGAATAATAGTAGTTATGATGAACATCCTTGTTTCACCCCTGATCTTATTGGAAATGCATCTACCTTATTCCCATTACATGTAATGCTTGCTGATGATTTTGGGTAGGTACTGCTTATTATTGTATGGAAAGCTCCATTTATTCCTATGCCCTCCAGTGTTTTCAACAAATGTGTTGTATTTTGTCAAAAACTTTTTCTGCATATATTGAGATAATCATGTGGTTTCTGTTACTTTTTTTGTTAATATGATCAATAATGCTAATAGTTCTCCTAATACTGAACCATCCTTGCATTCCTGGTATAAATTGATATAAATCCTACCTGATTATAATGCATTGTCCTAGTGATAAGTTGCTGTATTCTTTTTGCTAAAATCTCATTTAAAATTTTTGCATCTATACTCATTAGAGAAATTGTTCTATTATTTTCTTTCTCTGTTTTTGTTCTCCCTGGTTTCATTATCAAAACCATATTGATACCATAAAAAGAATTTGGGAGGACTCCTTCCCAAATTTTCCCAAATAGTCTATATAGTATTGGAATTAACTGTTCTTTAAATATTTGATAGAATTTGTTTGTAAATCCATCTGGCCCTGGAGATTTTTTCCTAGGGAGATCATTGATGACTTGTTCAATTTCTTTGTCTGAGATGGGGTTATTTAAGTATTCAACTTTCTCTTTTGTTAATATGGGCAATATATATATATGTATATATATATATATGTATATATATATGTATATATATATGTATATATAATTATCCCTCTCATTTAGATTGTTGAATTTATGGGCATACAGTTGGGCAAAGTAACTGGTAATTATTGTTTGAATTTCCTCTTTGTTGCAAGTGAGTTCACCATTTTCATTTTTGACATTGGTTATTTGATTTTCTTCTTTCTTTTATAAATCAAGTTGACCAAATGTTTGTCAATTTTATTGTTTTTTCATAAAACCAACTGTTTAGTTTTATTTACTAGTTCTATATTTTCTTAATTTCAATTTCCTTAATCTCTCTTTTGGTTTTCAGTTTTTCTAATTTGATATTTACTTGGAAATTTTCAGTTTGTTCTTTTTCTAGTTTTTTTGAGCTGCATACCCAATTCATTGATCTCTTTCTCTCTTTTATTCATGTAGGCGTTCAATGATGTAAAACTTCCTCTAAGAATTGCTTTTTCAGTATCCAAAAAGTGTTGCTGGGTTGTCTCATTATTGTCATTCTCTTGAATGAAGTGGTTGATTCTTTCTATGATTTGTTGTTTAACCCTCACACATTTCGGGGTTGGATTATTTTCCAATTAATTTTTGGTTTATCTTTCCATGACCTTTTATTACATAGAGTTTTTATTGCATTATGATCTGAGAAAGATGCATTGACAATATCTGCCTTTCTGTACTGGATTGTGAAATTTTTTTGCCCTAATACATGGTCAGTTTTCATATATGTGCCATGTACTGCTAAGTAAAAGGTATATTCTTTTCTATCCCCATTCAGTTTTCTCCAGAGATCTGTCATATCTGCTTTACCTGGAGGTTTTTTTTTCACCTCCTTAACTTCTTTCTTGTTATTTTGAGATTAGATTTATCAAGTTCAGAGAGATGGAGGTTGAGGTCCCACACTAGAATAGTTTTCCTGTCTATTCTCCTCAATGGATTTGGATGCTATACCACTTCGAGCATGTATGTTGAGTAATGATATTGCTTTGTTTTCTATGGTAACTTTTAGCAGGATATAATTTCCTTCATTATCTCTTTTGATTAGATCTTTTTCTGCTTTTACTTTGTCTGAGATTAGGATTGCTACTCCTTTCTATTTTTTTTAACATCAGCTGAAGCACAATATATTTTGCTCTAACCTTTTCCTTTTACCTTGTGCGTATCCCCTGTTTCAAATGTGTTTCTCGTAAACAACATATTATTGGATTATCATTTTAAATTCATTTTGTTAGCCCCTCTGTTTTATGGAAGAGTTCTTCCCTTTCACATTTACAGTTATGATTACTATCTTTTTCTTTCCTTCCATCCTCTTTTCCCCATTTATACTTTTAATTCTCCCTTCCCCTTCACAATAATTTTTGACCACTGTCTCCCTCAGTTTTCCCTTTCATTCCCTTTTTATCCCCCTTTTCTTCTTTTATTCCCTTTTTATTCCCCTTTTCCCTGTCTACTACTTCCCTCCCTTTTAGCCTCCCCTCCTTTTTCTTTCCCCTTTCCCCTCCTACTGCCTATAGAACTAGATTTCTGTACTTAACGGAGTTTGTTTTTCCCTCTTTGAACCAAATCAGATGAGATTAAGTTTCAAACAATGCTCATCTTCTCCCCCTCTTTCCCCTAATGTTTTTGTGCCTCTTCCTGTATTTTATCTTTCTGCCTCCTTTTCACATCTCCCATTACAATACCTTCACACCCTTAAATCACATTTTTATCATCACGTCATTTAATTTATAGTCACTCCCTCTGCCTATGTATATCCCATTTAAATTTAAAAATGAATATACAGTTCTCAAGATTAACAATATCATCTTCCCTTATAGGGATGTAAACACTTTGCCCATATTGAATAACAAGTTTTTTGTTTTTATTTTTTCCATTTACTTTTTTGTGCTTCTCAAGAAACTTGTGTTTGAATATCAAATTTTCTATTGAGCTCTGGACTTTTGATCAGGAAGCTCTGGAAATCCCTTATTTCCTTGAATGTCCATCTCCTTGATTGAACTATTATGCTCAATTTTGCTGGGTAATTGATCCTTCGTTGTAGTTCCAGCTCATTTGCCTTACAGAATATCATATTCCAATCCCTCCAGTCTTTTAATGTAGAAACTGCAAGGTCCTGTGTGATCCTGACCGTGCTCCTCAATATTTAAATTGTTTCTTTCTGGCTGCTTGTAGTATTTTCTGCTTCACTTGATAGTATTGGAATTTGGCAACAATATTCCTTGGTATTTTCAATTTGAAATCTCTTTCAGGAGGTGATCTTTCAATGACTATTTTGTCCTCTGGATCATGGACCTCTGGGTAGTTTTTTCTTTCTTGATGATTTCTTGGAAGATATAGTCTAGGTACGTTTTTTCATCATGGCTTTCCAATAGACTCATGATTCTTAGATTTTCTCTCCTGCTTTTATTTTCCAGGTTAGTTGTTTTCCCAATAAGATGTTTTACATTTTCGTCTATTTTTTTTCATTCTTTAGATTCTGTTTGACTGATTCTTGATGTCTCATAGAGTCATTAGCTTCTACTCTCCCAGTTCTAATTTGTAATAGATTATTTTCTTAGTTAACATTTTCATCTCCTTTTTCATTTGCTCAATTTTTCCTTTTAAGGAGTTATTTTCTTCAGTTAGGTTTTGTACTTCCTTTTCCACTTGTCCAATTTTCTTTTAAATTCTTCTGTGATTTCTTTTTTTCTTATTTTTAAAATCATTGGCCAGTTTTTCTTTTATTTCTCTAGTTTGGCTTTTTAAAATCCTTCTTGAGCTCTCTCAAGAACGCTCTTTGGACTTGAGACCAATTGATATTTCCTTCTGAAGTTTCAGATGGGTGTGTAATCTCAATGTTAACCTCTTTGGTATATGTTTTGGTACTTGAACCATGGAAAGATTATATGGTCTTTTCTTTTCTGATTTGCTTCTTATTCATGGTGATCACCCTTTGCTTGGCTTTTAAAATAGATGATTGCTTCTGGGACATAAGGGGCTCTGTCCCATGGTTCTTGTGCATAGAACTTGAGGCTTTGTTTATTATGCACTTTGGTTCTTTCAGCTGGAAACTAAAATGCTGTAGCTTACCTGGTTTGACTTCAGATTTTTAAAATGTTTTATTGGTATTTTAAAAAGAATTTTTCTTCCTCTATCTTCCTCCTGTTTCAGTGGTTGTAGTGGTGGTGGTGATAATAGCACTGGTGGTGATTTCATATAGCAATGTTCATGATTTTCATTGATTTCTTTTGTATCCTGTTTATTTCTGATCAAGAAATGAAGGTAGGATTTGATCACACCTCCCATTTTATCTCAGACATCGAGACAAAGAGCCCGTTTAAAGCATAGGTGGGCTAAAGGAGTGACAGAGAATAGATTTCATAGACATCAAAGTTGAATGACCAGGCAGGGTCCATAAATGCAAACATGTCCATCACCTGACAGCATTGGCACCTGAACCACACCAGGGACTAACCACATATGACTAGAAGCATGTGCTTAGTCCATAGCCCAAATCACTTGTTCCACATTGTAAATTACTTAAATGTGCACCTCATTTTAGTCCCTGCATGTTGTCCCCCCTGAGCAGCCATAGCTCTGCTAACACTGTCAGGAGAAGAGGGTTACTGTCATGTGTGTCACAGCTTGACAACACTCCTCGTGGGTCCCCTGCAGGAGGTGGACTTCTGGGGTTTCACAGTCTGAGTCAGCACTGATGGCACAACACCTAATTGTGAAGGAAGCCTCAGTGGGGAGGAGGAAGAAGTAACACAAGGGATGTCGGCATGGGAGGAGGGTCACAGTAGACCCAGCCCAGATCCTCAGAAATTCTAAAAGCCCTGACTCCCAGACATAGCACACCTTGATGTTCAAAACTCATAGCCTTCACAAGGATGCTCCAGGAGGGTCTGTGTAAGTGCCATCTTCTCATCCCCCTCCCATCAGAACCTTTAAAGGATTCTGTCCGTGTAACTACCTTTGACTCTCATAGGAAAGCTTTTGCCTCACCTTGGCCAGAATGAGATCCCTAACACATGCCTTCTAGTTTCCCTTAATGTTCCATCCTGCCCTTCTAGGATGCAAGCTGCTACAGGTTCTAGACCAGGGGTGGGGAATCTGCAGCCTCGAGGCCACAGGATCTCTAGATCCTCAGGTGTGGCCCTTTGACTGAATCTAAACTTCACAAAGATCCCCTTCATAAAAGCATCCATTCTATAAAACTTGGACTCAGTCAAAAGGCCAAACTTGAGGAACTAGAAGGCCATCTATAGGTGTCTCCCCCTCTCCCATCTAAACTGTCTTGCTTGTCTGCATTTGAATCATATTGAAGCATATTGCTAAGGCTTTTTAAAGGCTGTTTAGTATTTGAGTCATATCTGATTCTTTGTGACCCCATTCAGGGTTTTCTTGGCAAAGATATTGTAGTGGTTTGCCATTTCCTTCTCTAACTCATTTTACAGATGAGGAAACTGAGGCAAGCAGAGTGAAGTGACTTGTCCTGGGTCACAAGGCTAGTAAGTGTCTGAGGCCAGATCTGAAGCTCCCTGATTCTAGTCCTGGTATTCTATGCTTAATAAACTCTTTATCTATCCCTAGGTGAGATGAGGAAATTGAGAATCAGAGAGGTTGTGTCCTGCCCAACTCAAAAAATTAACAAGTATTTATTTAATGTTTGTTACATGTTTAATCTCCAGGAACTGGAGATTAAAAAGACCAAAAGGACAGTCTAGGTTGCCCTCAAACAAAGGGGAGAAAATGTAGGCACATCAAAGTATATGCATGATCTATACTGATGGACTATGCAGTAGTTTGGAGAGAGAGAGTGATAAGAAAGGGGAACGATCATGGAATGCCTTGTGTTGGCTTCATAAACTTTAGAATTTTAGGTGAGTCTTAAAGAAAACCAATATCTATATACATCCTACTATGTACAAGACATTCTGATAGGTGTGGTGCATATTAATATTTGGATGTTATTTTTTCCTGTGAGAGGTTATCCCCTAAGAATAAGCCCTTTCATGACCTAGCATATGTCTCATAATAATAATTGTAAGAGGAGTAGAAGTGCTAGTAATATTTACAATAGTAATAATTATTATAATAATAATTATAATAAATAGCATGTACATGTGTGTATATATACATATATATATAATCATTTTGTGGTTTGCAAACTAATTTGCATTATGTCATTTGATCTTCATAGCAACCCTGTGAGGTAGGTACTATTATTAAACCCATTTTACCAGTGATAAAACTGAGGCTAAGAGATAAGTGCCTTTCCCAAGGTCATAAGACTAGTAAATGACTGAGGTAGAATTCAAACTTTGATTTTGCTAACTCCAATTCTAGTATTCTATCAGACAGGTCACCTGGATGCCCAAGTCAGAAGAAGCCTCACTCAGTCCATCCCTGGCTACATTCTCAAGGTTGCGCTGAATTAGTAGACTTGCCTGAGTTTGGGCTGCTGTGGCAGATCTGATGAGGACCCAATATCTCCCACTCCCCAAAATGAGACATTGGAGAGAAGGTCTCAACAGATATTTACAAGTTACATAAGGAAACTCAATCCCCTGGGCCTTAACCTTGACTTTGATATGCAGCCATCGTATACTGAATGACTGAAACAGAGAATTTTTGAAAGAGATGTGTGGATTCAGTCACAGGAGACACATTTGTGAATTGAGATCCCATCTCCTCCAGTTGGTAGGCTGTTTCTCTTTGTATCTCCACTTGTCATTGGAACTTTGCTGACAAGGAAAACCTTGGGTCTATGGAGATTGAGCTATTCAGCACTTAAGAAGGCTAGTTCCAGGAGAGCAGACAGTGTGTTGAATGGACCTAACTCAGAGTCTCTCCATCTGGGCTGAAACTCCAGAGCTTGTAGTCCATTGGCATGATGTTGGAAAGCCTCTTATCTGCCATGAGAGGGCAGAGGAAGACTCAGTCCTTATTTATATGCACAGAAAATCCTGCCTAACATCTCCTATCATGGATTCTTCTTGCTCCAATAAAAAGTCTTTTGGTCTGCATATGTTTAGAGTGAGAAGTACTCTCTCCTTCATGTGGGGATAGAGTCTTAAGATCTGAGTTTGAGTCTTTTGCTAGCCATTCTAGGTGACTATGGATAAATCACTTGTCATCTCTGGGCTTCAGCTCACTTTCTCTGTCAAATTAGTAAGTTAAGCTCAACAATTTAAAAATTCCTGTGAGTTTTTTAGCAGCCACTCACCTGACTACTATCTATACCTGTTTCTTCTAACCTTCTCTTTCAGAGTAGCTTCTGCATTCTCAGTATTAAAACTCAGTGACCATAGAAATGGGATTAAAAAATCATGAAAGTATCTCTGAAGTTCTTAAGGTAGCTCTGCAAATAGATTTTGTTTCTTATGTATGAGTTTGGAGGGACAGAAGGTCCACCAAAAGATGGACATTATTGTACAGGGAAAAGTGTACAAGTATTGGAGTGTCAAAGGACTTGCCTCTTCCTACCTCTGTGACCTTCAGTAAAGGATGCCATTCCTCTGAGCCTCAGTGTCCACCTTTATAAAATAAGGGAGCTGGGTTCACTGATCACTAAGGTTCTTCCTGCTCTACCCCTTTAGTTCCTATAGGATAAGGAAATATTCTAAAAGATTGTAAAAGGGACAGTAGGTACATTGACCATCACTTGGTCCTATCAAGGTTGATTTTGCCCTATGGAGACCTGCATGCACCTGGAGTGAGAGTGTTCTCAGTGAAGGATGATGAAATTGTATTTGAAAAACTAAGGTCAGAGGGCATTGGCTCAGGACAATGGGTAGAGGACTTCTGTTTGACAAAAATTGGGAAGTTTCCAAAGCACTATTTGTGAACAGACCTCCAAATACATAAATTTAATCCCCCAAATCTTTTTGGATTCAGACTTTAATTATCCTTTCATACCCTGTGGGCATCCATTACATAGATATAGGAAACTGGTGAGTTTATTATTGTATGAGATGTTCCTTCCATCCTGGCCATTTTACTTAGGTATAGTTTTATCACAGTTTCTAGGACTGATGGAGCATTTGGATTTGTGTTCTTTTTTTTATATGGTTTAGCATGGGGAACTGAGTAACACTCATTCTGAAGCAGACAAAAGCTAGTTGGGTGTATGTAATCCTTGGGTAACGCTTTAGGAAGCCAGACTCTTAACTCATCGGAATGACCAAATGAATGTCGCACCAAACACATACAGTTGGTCAAGTATCATGGCTCAAAGAGAAACAATACTGGTGACCAAAAGAACCCCTTCACCTCTTCTTTCCTTAGAAAACTAATGTCAGCACTAAAAATTCAGACTAACTTAGTAGCATATATGTTGAGAATCATATTATAATGTATGCATACATATTTGTATAGATATGTGTATATAATACATACATGTATAAGTATATGTATTATGGTGAAGTGTCTATGCCATACAAGATAGGAAGCTAGATTTAAAGTCAAGAAGAACTGGGTTTAAGTTCTCCCTGGGACACATACTGACTATGTGAACATATGTAGTAGCAAAACCTCTTCAAGATTAGAATTCGTAGATCAAATACCGATATGTATTGGAGCTCCTTTGACTTATAAAATTATAAACAGAGTAGGTAAATGAGAGGGAGAGAGAAAGAATGAGAGAGAGAGAGAGAGAGAGAGAGAGAGAGAGAGAGAGAGAGAGAGAGAGAGAGAATGAGAGAGATAAGATAGAGATTGAAAGAGAGACAGAAAGAGATGCAGAGAGACATAGAGAGAGGTACAAAGACAGGGAGAGAGGAAGGAAGGAAGGGAGGGTGGGATGGAGGGAGGAAGGGAAGAAGGAAGAAAAACTTGCCCAATTTTTTTGAACTGGGTCTACTCACTAATCCATCTTTCTGCTTTATGAAATGTTATTACTCTTAATTATCCATCTATCATGCTTTGCAAAATACCCATCTAAGTGACATAATCCTAAAGGCATTCAGGCATATAAAGGGAAAGTAGGATATAAAAAAAGAAAGGAAAAAAATGAAAAAGATTTGTTAAAAAACATTTCAACAAACTTGTTCTCCCATCAAGAAGTGTAGAATTATCACATTTATACCAGAACATCACAATCCCTGAGGTTCTTACAGAGGAAGTGGAAATGACACTAAAGGGAATAATGATGGAAAAAGTAAGGAATAGGATCAAGTCTATCCAAAGGAGCACTGGAGGCAATACAGTTGGGATGCCATGAAGCAACTAATTTACACAGTTTCTAAAAGAGAAAATAGTAATGCAAAAAACCTTCAATCTCTGTCTGTATAATAAGTAAGACAGAGACAGAGAGACAGACGGAGAGAGAGAGACTGAAGCAGAGACACTCAGAGAGACAGACACATATACATACAGATTTAAATAATACATCAAAATCTCCTAAGATTTTATGTATCAAGTAGTTTACATCTGATGATGTAATCTATGCCATCATATTTCACTTTAACAAATCCGTCAGAGCATTCATTCCAGTGGAATAAGATGCTTCTATTTTCCAAACTTGTGTTCTTTGATCAAGTAGCATCAGCTACCTGACCCAGATGACTGCTTTTCCATGAGCAACATCATATTCCTACTTGCCAAGCTGTAATTAATGAATCTAAAAGCTGGTGTTGACCATTTTTCCTCCAGAAAACCAATGTATTTGTTTTGAAATATCAAGGAAGGGATGTGGGACGGTGGAAATGAACTTGGACTCAGGAAAAAATGAGTTCAACTCCAGCCCTTGATACTTACAAACTGTGTGACCCTGGTTAAGTCACATAAATGCTCTCAGATTCATTTTCCTCATCTCTAAAATGGGGATAATATAGCACCTATTTCACAAAGATGTTGTTTGGCTCAAATGAGATAACATATAAAGAACTTTGCAAACCTTAAAGCACTATATAAATGTGTGCTATTACGAAACTGTCTTGTGCCTTCTGAAAATGAGTCACTTCTATATCTCCCCTACCAAAGTGGTGGTGATGAGAGTAAAGTTTATAGTGGATCTGCCCCCGTGTTTCCTAGAATATTCCAACTAAAAGCTTTTCTTTGGGGCATTTATGCTGAGACTGTTTCCTTAGTAGAATGGTCTGTTTTAGACAGTTGAGACCATTCTTTTGCCATTATTTTAAAATGGTAATGTTTATCCTTTAAATGATGAGTCTCTTGCCCCATCAAAGGCTCCATTGTCTGCCTGGGATCCTCAGTGTAGGTGCTTTTAGCACCTGATAAATTAGTAATGGAACGTAGTTGGTCAGCTTTGAGGCTTTGGGGCCCTGTTATTAAATTGTGGTTTAGCCCTGAAATATGTATGCTGCAGCTACTTCAGTGACAGCTAGCTGGTGGAAAATTGGTCAATAGATTCAGATGCCAGGGAAGGACCTTAGGCTCTAGTCCAACTGGCTAATTTTAAGGGTAACTGGGTAACTGAAGCCCAGAAAGGGGATGGGGCTCATCCACTGTCACATCACTGGTTAGAAACATGACTGTATCAGAAACCATGGGCTCCCAAGAAAGTCTACAACATCACACCATCTCTTGTTTGTATGTGTTGCCCTCTTTGAAGAGATACCCAGGAACTGGTGAAAACAGTAGGGAAAATTAGCTGAGATTCAAGTACCAACTTGGAGAGTCCAAAGGATGTTGAGAATTGTGTCCCTGTGCCTTTTATGACTGTCTGATTAATGTTGAAGTTCATGTTTATGAAGTCCTCGTCTTGATTGGTTTTTGCCTATTTGGGTTCCCATAGGTCTTGATATTTTTCAAAGGAAACCTTTGCCTATGACATTCATTGATTATCATAACAACCTGATGAGACTGGGATCAACTGAATTTAACTAATGAAAAAAGGAGAGAAGTGAAGACAGTGGGACAAGGTCACACAGGCAGTTAGTTAATGGTGTGCAGGGGAAAGAATCCAGCTCTCCTGGCAGAAAGAATATTTTTTTCTTCCTACCACACCATGTTGCCTCTACATGAAATGTTGAGTAGAATAGAAAAGCATAGTTTAATATAGTGATGTAATCAGCCTGACTCTTGAGATTCATCTTAGTTATATAGCCTAAATGATCTTTCCAATCGTACCTGTCAATGTGCCAAGAATTGGAGAATTCCCTGGTGGAAGAGTCCTCCCACTGAGCCACTAGCCAGACTTCTCTCAGGAGTAGCAGTAGCTAGAATCATTCCCCCAGTGGCCATGCTTCCGGTAAGTGAGGGGTCCCTTTGCAGAGAGAAGACAACCCAGTGCCCAAAGCCAAAGCTCTCCAGTTCCATAGCTCATACCCATGAGCTTAGCTCTGGTTCTGGAGGCCAATAACTTGGGTCCAGATCTTAGCTGCATTATTTGCTACCTGTGTGATCTTTGGTCAGTGACATGATCCTAGGTTTATCATATGCAATATGAGGATGTTGGGCTAGATCACTGGTTCTCAAATGTGGTCCAGGGATCCCCAAGACCCTTCCAAGGCCCTGTGAGATTAAAATTTTTATTTTCATAATAATACTAATATTTTTAAATATCTAACATGGTAGATATATCAATAGATATGAACAACATAAACTAAAGCTCTTTTCATGGGAGCTTCCTCAATATTTTTTTAAGACTTCCAAATGTTCCTAAGACCTAAAATTTGAGAACCACTGGGCTAGATGATTTTAGGGTCTCTTCAAGATCTAAATCTATGGACTTCTGACCTTCCAGGGCTCAAGTTCAGCTAGCATATCCTTTGAGAGCCTAACCTCACTTTTCTATTGCTATGAAGCTTTGCTATAGACATTTTCTTTTTATGTAAATCTATGTGTCATTCAATTTTAGTTGTATGATGAATTTAAATCATGAGTTGAATATTTTTCAGGAGTGAAAATTTTTTTAATTACAAAAATGTCAAAAAACTCATACTAAAAGACCAATGAATCGTGCCTAACAAAATGGCTTTTAATGAACGAAGTCTGGTTCTTCTTAGGTGGCAGTTCACAATCCTGACCTGTCAGGCTCCCAGACTATCAGCACATGCATTTTGTTGGACTTGTGAGATTTCTGTCCCTAGGGCTGAGTGGTGGACAACAACTTTGGGAGCCCTGAGAGAATGTTGCTTTGGAATGTAGTGATGGACACCAGGATGCCATGTAAAGGGAATGGACAGAAGTGCTTTTGTCATCCCTCATTCATGGCCAAATGGACCCATCCAGATGACTCTTGGAAAGGCCTTGGGATTCTCCTAGGCCTCTCGAAGGCCCTGGCTTCAGAAAGGCTCCTTAATCTACCATTATTGAATTTGCATTTGAACACTGCTTCCTGGACATAAGCTCCAAACAACCCAACTCTGACTGTTCTAAGTGGCCTCCTAGACATAGCTGTTTATAGGATACAAAGTGATACAATTGAGCTAGACATAGTTGTAATCAATGGAGTTTCCAGGCGAGGCTGGACAGCTCCTGCATAGCTTAACAAATTGAAGGAATCAAGGCAAAGAGAAAAACTGTCTCCTTTTCATTTCCAATTCTTTCACTTTCTCAAATTGCCTCTGTCACATTTTGAAATTTAAAAGAAACCAATGAGAGTATTTAAAGTCAGTAGCAGCAGCCACCATTGCTCCCCCATGTTTTCTCATCACTATGCAGAGGAGTGCCTGGGCACTGGGAGCTGTACTCTGGCTCACCTCCCTCACACATGTGGACAGCTGCTTAGACGCGGGGACTTGAATCCTCCAATTCTCATTCTGCTTGGTATCCATTGTTTTTTGTCTGCTTGCTTACTCATTTTGGCTAATTCAGATCCGTTGCTACCAGAAGCTGTTGAGGAGGGTGAGCACCTTTCTTATCCAGAGTCCTTGACTTGTAAAGTTCTTTGGAATATTTGGAGATAAAAAGGAAGGCAGAATCATGGGATCATAGAGTGAAAACTGGAAGATTCCTCAGAAAACATGGAGCCCAGTCTCCATTTTATAGATGAGAAAACTGTGACCCAGAGAGCTGAAATCCTTGCCCAGGATTATACAACTAGTAACTGGCACAGTCAGGTTTCAAACCCAGAGACTCTGACTCCAAATTTGGAGCAGTTTTCTCAGAACCACATTACATGTGTATGATATCTGCAAAGAGGTATAAGCATGCCTCTCTACCTATGTAAGGATTGAGACTAGACCAGTGATTTCTTTGGTATAGGGTGCTCCTGGGTGGGAAAACTCATTTTAACAATGCAGGTTGGCATTTTCTCTGTAACTTACACTCTTGGAGAGATTCCCAGAGTTTGTCCAAGATCATACAGCAAATTTCCATCTGTGGTGGGACTTTGAGGTCATGTATCTCTCTATCTACTGTGTATTTATAAGTATGCGTGTTTGTTTATATACATATACACTTCTACATTGTCTGTGTGAGTGGTTAAATTCCACAGAGACAGGATAATGAGAGAAAGGTCTTAAACACTTTAAGTGCATCCTTTTGGTTGAAATTCTGGGATGTGATAGTCAAGCATGGCAAAGGAGGGGTAGGCAGTGGTGACTTTGGTGAAAATTATTGTTGGGAATGTCCACAAAATGCATACACCATAATATATTGAAATATATTTCAAATGGCTATATCTCTATACATATTGTGTAAATGTATAGTTATATAGAAAATACGCATACATATACATGATATATAGATATATACTGTTCATATGTATATGTATTGTATAGAAAGAGAAAAGCAAAGAAAGGAAGAGAGGGAGTTAAGAGAGGGAGAGAGAAGAGGAAAGAATAGGAGAGAGAAAAAGAGAGGAGAGGAGAGGAGAGGAGAGGAGAGGAGAGGAGAGGAGAGGAGAGGAGAGGAGAGGAGAGGAGAGGAGAGGAGAGGAGAGGAGAGGAGAGGAGAGGAGAGGAGAGGAGAGGAGAGGAGAGGAGAGGAGAGGAGAGGAGGAAAGGAGAGGGAGAGGCTCTAGGAGTGAGGAACACCTGGCTAGGTGACCCTGGTCCAGTCACATCACTTCTCACTAGAACCCCTTAAGTGCCCCCGGGTAACTCTCTCAGGAAGCATTGTAGGGCAGATTCTAGTCTGAGTT
The DNA here is from genome assembly GCA_023548195.1 of Bettongia penicillata ogilbyi. Classification (NCBI taxonomy): domain Eukaryota; kingdom Metazoa; phylum Chordata; class Mammalia; order Diprotodontia; family Potoroidae; genus Bettongia; species Bettongia penicillata. Next base: position 1,183,254 of record JAJHZJ010000812.1, read on the forward strand.
GGTAAGGTGTACTTCTTAATCAGGAGTGCATTTGTCAATGACATCACAGGTGTAGCCAAATCAGAATATCCATCGCCTAGTCCTAGCAACTCTCTTTTAATGTAACCTGAATTTGTAATACTTTCTATTATTTTACTGCAGCCTTTTTACTTATAAATAAAATCTACATCTTTTTTTACTTATAAAATAAAATTTCACATGAATTTCTCTCTAACCATGCTTCCCCCAAATTGTACTTGTGAAATTGATTTTTTGAGCTTGTGTGAAACTTTACATCTATCCCTTTAAATGTCACCAGATTTAATTGAATCCAGTACATTAGCCTGTCAGTACCATTTTGACTCCTGACTGTCATATCATAAAGAATGTCAGCTGTTGATCTCATCCTAGTTTTGGTTTGATGAAACAGCCTCATAGAATGGGGCGTTACCCACTGGCAGTCAATCCACTCAGATCACACTCTCTTTCCCCTAATGTCAAACATACAGCAGTATTTCTCAGGAGACAAAAAGAAAATGTAGTCATTGTTCCCAAGGTAAATTGAGCTAGATTTTTCCAAACTTTCAGTTCATCTTCAAGGAATCAAAAAGATCCCCCAGCCTTTGGCCCTATGCATCTTGGTCTTCTGGATTCCCATTCAGATTTTTTTGGGGGTGCATATGAGTGGAGCTGGGGAGCAATCAAGTTGCTCCTTTCTGGAAGACTAGATAAGGAAAAATGCAGCAACTATTTTTTTTAAATGATGGATTTTCATTGACATGAAAAGAACTTTTTGCTTAGTTAAGACAGAGGACAATACCTTTCATCTTTGCATTAAAAGGCAACAGAGCTTTTCAATAATCGAGGGCACATCTATCAGATACAAATTGATACAGTGGAGTACTATCATTTCATTTTGAACCTTGGAGACTAAGATGCTCAGGGTGAATTTATGGTACAGTGATATTCAGCCTGTCAACATAAGGACTTGAAAGGTCAAATGCACAGAAGCCTCTTTACCTGCAGCAAGAGCGATGACATCATCCATAACCTTTTTAGCAACAACAACAACGAATGAAAGATTTCCAAAGCCAGCAATCTGTGGCCACTCTTCTGAGGAGTCAATAGATGAGCGTCCTTCACTCCACAGCTGCAGCCGGGACCACGTACATTTTCTCTGGCCTCACTAATTTTCTCTAAGTTCCAGGAGCTATGGATTTTTTGAGATATTTGGCTGAAATTCAAAATGAAAAATCATTTTAAAAAATAGAAGAGCATTTCATTCTTTAAAAATGCTAAAAATATATGATGCAAAATGTCATAGTTTGGCTGTAATAGCAAAATTCTTAGAATCAATCAGTCAAAAATAACTGTGTTATTTAGGCATAATTTGAAGGCATACAAACTGAGAAGCAGCGCTTTAAAGCTCTCCATGCAGGCTTGATGGCTTCTGGATCCAATGCGAGCTGTTTGTCCTATAAAAATCACAACCAGGAGAGGCCAGGAAAGTTGGGGGAGGTGGGGTGTTGAAAGGGATATTCTTGTGAACCACCAGAATCCATTGTTTTGAACCATTTCTCCCACTGCGAAAATGACTCACTTCTATACCCCCACTCCCACCAAGGAAATGAGTATAGACTTCCTATCAGAGTAGCTTTTGTCCCCAGGAAGGGTAATCCTCAGACCAGTCAGTCAACCAGCCAGGCAACAAGGATTTATTAAGCACTTGGTGTGTGCCAGACATTGGGCTGAGTGCCAAGGATACAAATAACAAAGCTCTTCTGAGGTCACATGCTAGCTGAGATAGATCACCCAGGTAGGAGGCATCATCTGCCTGGCAGTGCCTGGGATCTGGAGAGCATAGTTCAGGCACATGGCAAGGGCTGGTAGTCTTCTGGAAACCTGAAACTCTGGGCTTATTGAAGCAGCATGAGTGACAGCCTGGGGGGTCTTAGCAGGACATGGACATGAGTCTTGGCCTGGTTGGCTCTGCCACCAGCACCCTGTGGTCCAAGTTGGGGAGAGAGGAGGGGAATGGGCTTGCAGCCCCAAGGTATACATCCTCACCATCCCCAGACCACACCTGAGGCCAGATAGAACAGGAGCTGAGTGCAGGAACCTGCCCTCAACCTCAACCAGTCAGCTCACACACAAGTGCTGACTTGTTTTGTGTCCCTTCTTCTAGGAGAAACAAAGGAAAACAAACAAATGTAAACATTCCTTCTTCAAAGTAAATTGGGTTGTTGGGGAGCCCCAGATGAATGGGTGGAGCCCATAGGATATTGTTTGAGGGGACGTTTCTCTCTATGAAGGCTCATGGTTTTAGAACTGGAAGGAGCCCCACTTTACAAATGAGAAACGTGAGACTATAGAGGGAGAAGGGACTGTCCCAAGTCACACGGGGTGGGGTTTGGGGGTGATGGCCAATGGAACCACTTCTCAAATGCCACAAGCAGAGCTCTTCTACCACACTAGGGACCTAAAAGTGAGCCAATGATGTTTCTCGGTCCTGAATTTCTAGATCTTGATTTTTAGCTACAAGTTGACAGTGCAGGTCTCCCCATTCCCACCCACCCCCACCTTCCTCTCTTGAAACATAGGCACCTAAAAGTTAATTTAGCTCTAATTAAAGTTAATACACTCATTTTACAGAATAGGATCCTGAGTCCAGAGAGAAATCAGTCAACATACATTGAGTAGGCCTACCATACATAAAGTAATGCACTAGATGCTGTGGAGATGGTGAATTTACCTTCTATGTCAGGGATGGTACATGGATGTGTGTGCATGCGTGTGTGTCTGCATGTGTGTTCTTGTGTGTGTGTGCATGCATGTGTGAGTGTGTGTGTGAGTGTGTGTGTTCATGGGTATGTGGGTGTGTGCTGTGTGTGTGCATGTGTGAGTGTGTGTATGTGAATGCGTGTGGGTACGTGTGCAGGTATATGCATGTGAGTGCATCTTTGTGTGTGTCTGTGTGCGTGTGTGTGTATGTGTCTGTGTGTGTGTATGTGTGTGTGTGTCTGTTATACTGAGTAGATCAAAAATCAGAGTCCTCAAACACACGCCCACAAAGAAGAGAAGGGATTGAATCCAAGGCTTCTGGTTTCACCCCCTTTTTACTGCTCCCCACCAGGCTCCAGGAAGCAAGGCACAAGTGCTCAGAATAACCAAGGAAAGGTGACGGTGTCATACAGATATCTCTGGGCTTCCTTGCATGTTCACAGGGAACTTGCTAGCTAGTCTGTCTTCCCTCACTGACCCTGAGGCCATGGTACCCAGACCCATGAAGTCTCACCCATCCCAAGCCGCTCCCTGATGCCATCTGTATGGCTATCCTAGCAAGAGTCCCCACCATTCTACTTTCCCCATTTAAAACTCTTTTTGTCTGTGGAATGTTTCCAAAGGTCCTGTTTGCAGTCCCAGAAGAAGATCCAGCAAGCAAGGGGCTTGGTCCCTGGAACAGGAAATTTGGTTGGGGCGACAGAAGTATCCTGGCATGAAGCTAACTTGCAGAAGGGAACTCAGAGTTTTAGCTTCCTCACCTATAAAATGGGAACCTTAAAGGCACTGACTATTCAGTTGTGAGGTTACAATGAGATAAAATGTAAAGCACATACAACCCTGAGAGTGCTACACACATGTGAGGTATTGTTGGTGATGAGGGTGATGATGATGCATTCTTCCCAACTCTGGCATTCTGTCCCCAAGATCATTTCCCGATTCTACATTCTCTTTTTCTCTTTTCTTGATTCTTTCATGTTCCATGACATTGAATGCTTTAAGTAGAACTTACTAACAGGAAACTAACACTTTCATCCTTAGTCTTTCAGTAACCCACAGCTGAACATCTCCCCAGTAATAAAGGATGAGTTAATCTTCCAGTGATTCTGGGAAAATTCTACAGAGAATTCTATTTCTTTGAGGGAAGTCATTATCTGGGAAACCAGTTACCACCAGAGTGGATGTTTTTCCCCCACAACATCCCTCATAAGCCGACACACCCTGGAGGATGGAAGAAGGTGGTGAAACTGGGTGGTTAGTGCACCATTTGGCACACTTTGTGTCTCACCATTGCCTTGGGGAGAGAAATAAAATGAGACATTAAATGTACCAGGAACTAAATTTGATGGGGTATAACAAACTCGGTTATGTTCATTTGATCAGTTAGGAAGCATCTGTGGGAGACAGAAGAGTCAGTAAAAGCAGTCCTTTCCCTCAAGGGACTTAAAATCCAGCCCTGATAATGGTGCTTTCATCAATCATCATCACCATCGCAGAGCACTTCAAGGGTTGTGAAGTGCTTGGCCAACACTGTCTCATCTGATCCTAACAACAACCATGTGAGATAGGTACTACTCTTATGCCTATTTTTCAGATGAGAAAATTTAGGGAGGGAGAGATTAAGTGATTTGCTCAAAGGTTAACCAGCTAGGTAAGGATCTGAGGCAAGATTTGAACTCAGGTGTTCCTGACACTAAGTCTGACATTCTATCCACTGTGGAACCTAGCTGATTAGTAGAAAAATCTAGTGGTACTGTGGATAGAGTACTGGATCTGGTGTCAGGAAGCTGATCTGAGTTCAAATCCAACCTCAGACATTTACTAACTGTGTGAACTGCATGAACCTGAGTGAATCACTTAATGTCGTTCCATTAGGCAATATCAAATGCCATGATATTTAAGAAAACACCAAGCAGAGTGCTTGGTACATAGTAGGTGCTTATCCCCTTCTCTCCCCTTCCTTTCCCTTCCCTTCCCTTCTCTAGATACCATTGCAGGCCCTAAAGATTCTCCTTAGGAACATCGTCAAAGGTAACATAAAAAATGAGCTCATGGCCTGAGTCAAGGATGGAGAAGCGAATCTCCAGCCTTTCCTTCATACCCGTCCCGGGCTGCCACACCTAGTGAGAGGGTGACGGAGGGATCTTCTCTCAGTGTCCTTCTTCATCCCTTTGCCTTGTTTTGCATTTGTCTGAGTTTTATTTACTATGAATATATCACAGTTTGAGAACATTTCTCATCACCAAAGGATTTTCTCCTTCTAATTAGCACCAATTTTATTAATGATTCACGGAGTAATTCAGGGCTTGTTTCCATTTTCTCGGGTGTACACAGCACATTCTGCTCAGCATCATTCTTTTCTTCTTGTGATTGTTCATAAATCGGTTAATTGGGAAGCTTTTGCATGAAATACTATATTTCTGCTTCATGTTTGTAAGAGCTCCTTTATAACAATTGTTCAGGAAAACTCATTTTCAGCTTTCTGAAAAACAGATGTGCTGGGGATGGGGAAAGAGGGGAGATCCTGACCAGGATTTTTGCCCTGTCTATTTCAGGAAATAGCTGTATGACCCTGGCTGACTCCTTTTCCCACTCTGGTTTTTATTTCTTCATCTGTAAAATGAGGGCACTGGGTTTGGGACCAAAAAATCTCTTAGGCCTCTTACAGCTCTAAGACTCTACAATTCTATCCAGGCCAGGGCTGTTATCTGTGGCAAATTTGGTGTGTTGGTGTTGGGGGCAAAGGGAAGAGGATGTATATGGAAAGAGAGCAGAGTATTTTCTTATGGTCTTTGCTCCCTCCAAAAACTTCCTTATATATGACCATTTTGAATAAATGTGTATTTATTTCATGTTGATGCTGAATATGTTTATACAAGGTATCCCAAAAGCCTTAGTGCAGTTTTAACTTCTAGTAGAAGAAAACTGCACTAAGACTTTTGGGACATCTTTTATTTGTCGGCGTTTTTTCTCTCTTTAGAATTTAAGGTTCTGGTGAGATCAGATGCTTTCATTTTTTTTATTCTTCCATCCCCAACACCTAATGCAGTGCCTGACACATAGCAGGTAGCTTATAAATATTATTTATTGATAGGTTGACAGTCCAACCAAAAATACAGTTTGTACTGTGATGTGAGAGAACACCTTGCCTTTACCTCCATAGATATTGAGGGAAAGTGGGCCCTGGGATGGGGTCCTGACAGTGCGACCTGGACATGGTAGTCCAAAGTAGATGAACTTCATATTGGTGATGGCTTCAGGTGGTCCATTAGGTAAGATGGCAGGGGAGGGGACAGCATGGTTGTGGAAGGGAAGAAGTATATACCCTCACAAAAGGAGCATGCCCCTCCCCTCAAGTGTCATTCCCCTGGGACACAGCCTCCATAAGCAGGTGCGAAGTATGATCCTGATACAATCAATGAAAAGAACTCATTGAGCACCTACTTTGAAGGCAAATATTTTGTTTCCCCTCAAATTTGTCTTCTCCCAGTGAATCATTCACAATTCCTTTAGCAAATCTTTATATGGGAAACCCATCCTAGTCATCCTCATTTGAACGTTCTTGAGCTTGTCTATGTTTTTTTCTGAATTGTGGAATAGAGGACTAAATTCTTCTGCATTCTTCTCAGAGCAAAAGACTGTTCCTTAGATCTGACAATTCTTTCTCCAAGAGTATATATATGTTAGTATGTATCTGTCTTTCCATAAGCCTTCTTGCATCATCTATTCCCATCTTTTCTTATCTTTGCCAGTTTGTTGGGATAATGACACCACAGGTTGTTTCAGTTTAAGTCAATCTTATCAGAACTGATTTGGAACATTCTGATATACAGATGTAAATAGATTAAAATTACATTTTGAAGAACTGTTTCTTCATATCCTCTGACCATTTATCCATTGGAGAATGTGCTTCTTTTTATAATCAATCAATGAGGTTTGAAAATATTATGCATTTGTAAAGCCTTCCTAAACTTTGCAGATCGCTCCAGCTTCTCTCTGCAGCTCTGCTTGGTTTCAACTCCACTGAATAAGATTTTTCTCTTCCAGGAACCCCCTGGTATTCTTCTTCCCTTTTCCATCTCCTTTTGTGTGTTGTCTTCTCCCATTAGATTATAAGTTCCTTGAGGATAGAGACACTCTCTTTTTCCTTATTTGTATCCCTTGTACTTAGAATGGCTCCTTAGAGCATCATGGTCACTTCATAAATGTTTACTGAATTTAACTGAATGCATTTAAACAAATTCCTTTTATATCTTATCTTGGAAATGAGACCTTCATTAGAAAAACTTCATTTTTTTTACCCAATTAGCTGCTGTTCTTGTAATTTTAACTTCATTGTTTTTGTCCATGCAAAAAAAATGTTTTATTATCTCAGGTGTTTTTATGATTCATTCTCTGATCCACAAAATCTTCAGTATGAAGCTACTTAGTCCAAATAATATTAGTCAGTTCCTGACAAGCATTTATTGGCTATACTTTTTACTTCATAGGGGATGGTAAGTGATATACTCAATAATTCTCTATTTGTTCTGCATTGTTTGTAATGTTTTTACTCCCCAGTGCATGTTTAATTTTATATATATATATATATATATATATATATATATATATATATATATATATATATATATATATTCCTTTCTGCTTCTATTCAATATTTTCCAGAGATCTGATTTGTAGGTTATTGACTTCTTTCTAATTTATATTTGGTGAGATTTCATTGGATTGTCAAGAGTGTACTTTGGAATCCAAAATTATTATGGTTTTATTATTTATTTTCCCTGTAAATTAGTTAACTTTTCCTTTAAGTATTAAATGCCATAATATTTGGTATGAGTGTATACATATGCATATTTATGTAGATTGTATGTGTACGTTATATATAATTAACTATTTGCAGACAATATTGTGTAATACTTTACATTGGAGCTGTCTTTGAGTGGATTACTGATACCTGTGTAAGAAAAGGTATATTTTACATGGCACACATTTCTTGTGGGTGCATTGCATATATATGTGTTTAGGTATGTATATGTACGTGTGTGAGTCTGTGTATGTGTATCTGTGTATGTATATATGTTAAAATCTATTTTAGAGAATTGGAGAAAAGAAATTATAATGGAGGCAGCCTTGGTCAGATTCTATAACTAATAAAACCACTTGGCAAGTTAAAAAAAATACATCTAGTACCAATATGAATCCACTGAATATGTTGTCTTTAAGGATAATATATTATGAGTGTCTGATTCCTGTTTATTTTTAGTTTTGACTTTTCTGAGATAATGATTGATTTTCATATATTCTTGAGTTTACTTGTAGGAAAAATTTTGTTTCACCTTTTTATTTGAACCCTACTTAGATCTTTCTGATTCAAGGGTGTTTCTTATAGACAACATGCTGATCCATTAGGTTATTTTATTCCAATATCCACCTAGAAGAGTTTCATTTTATTCTATTGGGGCAAATCAAATAGATTATCTTTAAAGTCACAGTATCTTTTCTACCCCTTCCCCACCCCAACCCGACTTCCCGCCCCACCCTTAACCCCAATTCTCCTTTTCCTCTCTTTTCTTTTCTATGAACTGACTCCTTGGCCAAGCTCCACTCTCTTCAGTTCTCTTTAGACAGAAACCTAATGAGAAGGCCATTGTTCCTTCTGGCAGGAGGAAGCACAGGCTTAATCACAGCCTTACAAGAGTTAAATGTGAGCATTTGGGCTGGTGGCAAGCTTGACTAAAAATGAAAAGTTACCGTAATTCTATAGTATTAGAGTGGCCACACTTAGGCCAAGGAGTTGCTAAAATTAACCAGAAATGGCTACTTGCCTGACCTTTTAGGAGCTGAACAGTCACTCTTGATTATAGTGGTTAAAGTTCCTGACCTAAATGCCATTATCAGAAACTAAAGCAGCAGGCTCAGCCTTATTTTCATCAAAAAATAAATAAGAAAACTACAGAGAGACAGAGACAGAAAGGCAGGGAGAGAATGACAGTATCTCAAAGGGAAAACTTAGAATATTTATGAAGTAGGACAAGAAAGGTAAACAAAACAGGAGAGAAGGTCCCCGTAAGTCCCCTCTCTTCCAGTGGAGATCACTGTTTCACTTTCCATTTTTGAGCACGATTCGGAGGGAAAGGTGTTCACCTGGGAAAGCCCAGATCCCAGTCCTAGATATTGTACTTCTTCTGATATAGTTTCTGAATTCTAATTTCTGTTTGGAAGTCAGCAAGTATGCTTTCTATAAATGTAGACCATCTGTTGGCACCTTCAGAAAGACTAGGATTCAGTCCATCCTAGCATGAATTATTTATTTTGATGGATTTTTTGAGCAAACTCAAGGTTGGTTGTTGTTATTGTTTAATCTTTGTTTTTAATCTGCTATAAAGTTTCAAACCCAGGACATGCGTAATTGCAAACTTGGAAGAGAAGAAAGGTCCAACAATTTAGCATGTGTTTTGCTTTGTTTTTTTTTTTACTTGAAAAAATGACTGTAAAATATAGAAGCAGGCAATAACATTGGCACACAATGCCTTAGCTTATAGGTAAAAGAAATGACTAAAGGAAAGATTAAGAGTGGTTTCAACTGTGGAACTTGTACCATTGAAAACTTTTGAAGTCACTGGAAAAAGTACTGAAATGAAAAATGAAATCAACAAGCATTCTTTTATTAAGCACTGACTTTGAGCCAGTGACTGTTCTAACTTCTGGGAAATACAGACACTATCGGAAAAGCCTCAGGAAGCTCACATTCTAGTGGGAAAAGCGGATGACACATAAAAGGGAGTGGTAGGGGGAAGAAGGTAGGGATTGAATCAAGAGTGTCGCCAGAAGAAGAATGAAGACCTCATTGACCTGGGAGTGGTCCTTAAAGTGGTCAAGTGGAAAGACCACTGGAGTTGGCTCAAGTCACCTAGGTTTGAGTCCTAGCTATAACACTTCTTAGTTGTACAATTGGCCAACACATTAATTTATCTAAACTTCCTATATAAAATGAGGCAAATAATACTTGGGGAGGATCGTAGTGCCTTCAATGGTCCTAGATTCTCTGAGACAAGTCGACCTCATTCACATCACTGTGCCAGAGATGATGCTGTTTCGATGTGAGTCAAAAGCCATAGAGAAGAGCCTGGTGGGTATGGGTGCTTTGGGAGCCCCAGCCTCACAATGGCATCAAGATCTACTGGTCTCTGCCACATCAGGACATGGTCATGTAATAGAAAGACAGGGATAACTTTTCTAGCAACCTTCAAGGAAGCAAGAAAGTTGCTACACTTTGGGGCCCTTCTCAGGCTTTTGCTTGAAACTACAGAAAGCACAGAATCACCATTTCCACATAGGATTTCATTCCCCAGCCTCTGACTAGTCTTCCCATCCCAGGACACCTAGGTGATTCCAGTGCCAAGTCTGGAATCAGGAAGACCTGAATGCAAATCTGACCTTAGATGCTCATAAACTGTGTGACCCTGACCAAGTCACTGAGCCTATATTTGTCTCAGTTCCTCTGTAAAGTAGGGATAATAACATTTATCTCCTAGGGCTGTTGTGAGAATCCAACTGCTGAGCCCTATGCCTGATACATACTAAGCTTTGTATAAATTTCGCTATTATTGTCCTTGTCATTTACAGCTCCTCATTTAGAGTACTTAAGGAAGGTTTGGACCCATCCTAAGTGGCCTTTTCTCCTCTTTCTTCCTTCTCAACCAATGACAAAGGGGGTTACTTAGAAGAAGGAAAAATTCTAGTTCCCAATGAATCCCTGCGTGTTGGACTTTGGCTCCCTCTGAGGGTGCCTGCCTGTGCTGGCTTCTGATTACATTATGAGTGCTAGCAATAGGAGGGGGATTAATATTCAAATATTTTTCATCATTACAGCAACTTGAATTAAAGACATTTCCACTATTCATGGTTTAAAATGAGAGTGTGTTTGTTCTTGAGGCCAAATTTACAACAGAGGTTCCATGTGAAATGGGAACAGGTTGGTTTTGACCTCTACAGCTGATAATAGAAAATTAAGGACATGCTCGATTCACTTGGGTGGTGGCCATATGATGATCTCCAGGTGCTCCCTTCCCACAGCCCATCATGGTGTGGTGCTCTCCTATCCCGAATTAGACCTTTATGAGCAAAATTAGTACGCCATCTCTACTGAATCACTGTAACGAGGCCCTCCAACTTCTTCTGCCTTCTTTTCAGAGATTCTGGAAAAGAAACCTTGGCCCTTGACACTTTTCATGTCAAATGAAACGTCTACACCCCAGTTTCAGAGAAGACAGCAAAGTCGCCAGTGTGGAGTGTGCCAGCTTGCTGCCAACTGGTCTGGGCCAATCATGACATGGGGGATAAAAATAAACTCAACTAATCTTTCCTAGCTTCCTCATCTATAAAATGGGGGTAATAACAGCACTTGCCTCCTGGGGTTGTTGTGAGGATCAACTGAGACAAAGCGGTGAAGTGCTTAGCACAGAGCCTGTGTAGCAAGCACCATATAAACGCTCATTCCCTCTGCTTCCTCTAGTTTGAGCGAAGAGCATCAACAACCAACAGGATTAAGACAAGTTTAGGGGAGGGGGCGCCTGAAGCCTTGGATGATTCTTGAAGCCTTTAGAGGTGGAGATGAGGGAGTGGATTTGAGACATGGGAGGAAACTTGTGTGAAGGTACGGAGAGAAATGGAAAATGGAACATGAATTTGGAAACCGTTTAGGTCAATTCCACAGAAAAGTCCTTTGAGTTAAAGTAAATAATGTTAAAAACAAAAGAGTATAGAAAGGCAGGTGGGAGCTACAGAGGGCTTCAAATGCCAGGCTGAAGAATTTGCATCATGTTCTAGAGGTGATGAGATTCTTTTCCATTCAAGGCAACAAACATTATGAAGTACCTGCTGTGTGATGCTGTATGTCGCTGATAGTTTCTGTTCCATGAACTTTGGCTCCAGGCATTTTCTCTGACTATCCCTCATCCCTGGAATGTTCTTCCTCCTCATCCCTACCTTGTGACTTTCCTAGCTTCCTTTAAATTCCCAATAAAATCTCATTTTCTAAAGAAAAAAAAAGAAAATAAACTTAGAAAAAATCTGGAAGAATTTGTCTGCCATTCAGCTTTCTTATGATTATGGACACATACATACAGATACGAAAAATAATAGCTGGCACAAAAGTACAGCTCCTCCAAAACCCCCACACAAGCCCTTGCCTTATAGAAGAGAGGAGACTGAAACACAAAGTGGTTTCAACTGACATCCACTCTACCAAATTTACTACCAAGTATGGACAAGTCATTCCCTTACCACCAACCTAGATATTATATGTAAGGTAGATTCACTGAAATACTAACCCCTCATATGCCTTTCTTATTACTTTTGGTGTTCACAAAGTCATTCTTTCCCCATAACTCCTTCACCTAAGATCAGAAAATAACAAAAACAGAAGAAACAACAGAACCATATGATTTGTCCCCTCAGCCCTCACTGTGCACACATGTGGGAAAGTAAAGGACCAATGTCTCTTTTCCCCATCCAGAAGCTCATAACATTTCTTCCCTCAATTGTGTGTGTGTGCACTCATGCACACGTTTGTATGTGAAAAACAGAGAGAGACAGAGAGAGAGAGAGGGAGAGGAGGGAGAGAGAGAAAGAAAGAGAGGGAAAGAGGGAAAGAGGGAGAGGGAGAGGGAAAAGAGAAAGAGAGAGAGAGAGGGAGAGGGAGAGACAAAGAGAGAGACAGAGAGACAGAGAGAGAGAGAGAGAGAGCGAGAGAGAGAGAGAGAGAGAAAGGGGGGGAAAGAGAGAGAGAATCAGATTCTCTTGTTAATATCTTTTTATGTGCCCTCAGTCCTGTCCCCTCATTGAGTATTATCACACATTTTCAGTTGCAGACCCATCAAGCTCATAGCGAGTTGGCAGCTGCCTGAGCCCTGCTGTGAGGACTGGGCTCCCATTGGCTGGTCACTCCTTCAAATTCGATCAATTACAAACAAATCAACAATACAGGAACAAAGCAGTTCATTCAATAGCATTTCTTAAGGACTTCCTCTGTACCACGCATTGTGCAGGGTCCCCCCAATTGAAAGATATGAAAATTTTAGAAAGCCCTTAACATCAAGGCACTTCTGTTCTATAAGAAGAAAAAACATGATAAGAAATTAGTAAATTGGACTGAATCAATCTAAATCAACAATTTTCTGTTAAACACCTTCACAGATTAAAAAAAATGACAACCTCGCCTTCAAAAAGCTCATGTTGTCCTCTGATTTTCAAAGACTTCGCACAACCTAAACTCCTTTCATTTCCCAGTGTTTTTGCACATTGTTCCCCTCTCCATACTCTATATTTAAACCATATGGGACTATTTACCACTCGTCCCACAGAACCTTCCATTACCATCATCATGGCTTTGCATTGACTAGTATGCCCAGAATCGAAACTCTCCATTAAACTTTTACTGATACCTCCAGCTGCTTGTGTTCTCCCCCCTCCCCTAATCACCTTGTATTCATTTTGTATTAACTGATATATGTTTATGTAAGTATATGTTATCCTCCATGGAAATTTCTTGAGGACAGGATTTTTTTTTCTTCGATTTGATTTTCTATCCCCAGAGCTTAGTACAATGCCTGACATTGTCCATAATAAATATCCTTAATGAATGTGATTGATTGATTGAGCTTTCTGAATATTTGTGATGGAAAATGCCACCAGAGGCAACTCAGAGCTTAAAAGACCTGGTTTAAAGTGCCACCCTACATAGATGTGGAGAGTCCATGTACAAAGTGCTTGGAAAACATTAAAATACTTTTATAAATTGTAACTCTCACGGGTCTGCCATCTGGGCAGGGATGGCAAGGAGGAAGAGTTTTATTATCAGATATTGAATATGCAATATATTCACTGGGATACAACAGCATGTTGAGCTCCCTGCTCCTTAAAACATGTTTCTTGATATACTATCTGACTTTTCCAAACTCCCAGGGTATGGAGAGTGACAAGGATTTAGGCTATGAACCCCTAAAATTCTTCACTCCTTTTTTCACTTATCTTCTTCCCTTCTCCATTACTAAATTGAGATATTGATAGATTAGATAGATAGATGAGAGATAGGTATACATATATGTATAAATACATGAAATATAAAATTATAGACATGTGATGTAATTTATATATAACATACGTAGTGTGTTTGTCCTTCATTGCCAAAGAAGACCATGCCATCAGAGAAATGATGACATGACTCACTCTTGACTTTGTTTTTGAGTAAGGGAGGGATGAGCAGGTCACCAAACTCACTTCTCCTCCAGCGTCATCTGAATCCAGTGACCAGATATTCATCAGGATGACTGGAGATGACCCAGGATGAGGCAATTGGGGTTAAGTGACTTGCCCAAGGTCACACAGTTAGTGAGTGTCATGTATCTGAGGTGAGATTTGAACTTGGGTCCTCCTAACTCCTGCATTGGTGCTCTATCCACTGCACCACCTAGTTGCCCCAACATATGTAGTACAAACAGAAATAAATAGGGCAAACACTTGGGACTATTGTAGGGGAAGAAGGCTTTTCAGAAGAGGTAGCATAATACCCTTTGACCCAGAAATATTACTTCTTGGTCTGTATCACAAAGAGCATAAAAATGGGGAAAGGACCTACATCAACAAAAATATTTATAATAGCTCTTTTTGTGGTGGCCAAGAAATAGAAATTGAGGGGATGCCTATCAACTGGGAAATGACTGAACAAGTTGTGGTATATGAATGTGAAGGAATACTATTGTGCTATAAGAAATGATGAACAGGCAGACTTCAGAAAAACCTAGAAAGATTTATATGAATTGATGTTGAGTAAAGAGAGCAGAGCCAGGACAACATTATGCACAGTAACAGCCACAGTGTGTGAAGACTGTTTTTGATAGACTTAGCCCTTCACAGCAATGCAAGGACCTAAAACATTTCCAAAGGACTTATGATGCAAAATGCCATCCACATCCAGAGAAAAAACTATGGAGTCAGAACACTGAATGAAGCATACTATTTTTTCCTGTTATGTTTTGCTTTACTCATGGTTTCTCTCATTCATTTTAATTCTTCTATGCAACACGACTAATGTGAAAATGTGTTTAGTGGGAATGTATGTGTAGAACCCATATAAGACTGCATACCAACTTGGGGAGGAAGGGGGAAGGGAAGGGGGAAATTTGGAACTTATGGAAGTCATTGTTGAAAATTGAAAACAAATAAATCAAAAAATTTGGGGGGAAGAAGAGGTGGCATCCAAATTTTAAAGGACTGTAGCAAGCTGATAAGGGGGAAGTATGTTCCAGGTTTTAGGTTTAATGCAATAGATTGGTGGACAGAGGTGAGTGTTGTGTTCTAGAGGTCATTTTGTCATTCTCAAATGAATTCCCTCAGTTTACATTAGCTGTAGTTTTGGGGGAGACTTTCTTTTTACTTCTATTCAAAGTCTGAGGTTATTTCACCTCACCAAAGCAGAGCAATTCTTCAGCCCAAGCCCCCTTCTGTCTCAAAATTCTCATCCGAGTTCATTCATCAGTGTACTTTAGACCTTTTGAGAGTTGACTCTCCCAATACCCAGGGACAGCTGCTGCTTTAAGGGGATATCTAGGAGGGATGTCTGCTTCAAAGAGAGCTCTATCCTCTTTGGAAGGTCAGGACAAGTGTGGGAGACAATGGAATCTTCTATGAAAGTCATGGTCAACATGGCGCCTGATTATTATTGACTTAGAACTTGGAAAGAGAATGGTAGGATTTAAAAACTATTACCTTACTCCTAAGTTACTCCATTAAACTTTATAACTTATCTCCTGAAAATCTATAGCTACTGTATTTGTGTGTATCAAATCTCTGTTCAAGTTGTAATATAGTTTATGAGCAGCTTTCAGATTTTGCTCAAAGTATTTTTTTTCCTCTCCTTCCTTGCAAGATATGTCTTTGAAGGGCCTGGGTGGCATTACAGAATGGATTCTGACCTAGATTCTTGAGAGAAATAAGCTCTCTGACTTTCAGTTCTTCATCAGACAAACAGTAATCTGAGTCTTAAGGACAGAAAACTGCCACCACCCAGATGTGACCTCCCCTGTGAGCTAGAGGAGCTCTTAGAATGACCCATGGGGGTCATGGACAAGACACTACCAGGACTAGTGCCCTCCTCCTCCTCTGTCCTCTCAGGACTTTCTGTTTGCCTCATTTATCCAGCTGAAAATACACTCTGGGAAGGCTCCTGTAATTCAAAGAAACCTCATCCTCTGCTGGATGAGATCAAGCCTGGTAACCACTAGAGAATGGGCAAAGGGAATGAAAATTATGTCAACCTGCAGGCAGGTCACTGGCATACTGAATTTAATGAAATTCACTTATGTTCCTGCATTTATCAGGAGCTGAGGGACTGATAGATAGAGACTGAAGAATGGAGAAAGGTCTTGTTTGGTCTTTTTACGTAGATGTGTTGAATGCTATGAATTAGAGCAATTCTGGACCTGCAGCAATTTATCCAATTTTCCTGTGCCCAGTCAGGTGCCTGGAAAATGTTCACCTGCTTAATATTTTCTTCTTACTTTATTGTCTCATTGTTGATGAACTGAAATTTGTTAAGGTTTATGTGATGATAAGCCCTGTTGCTTTCCATACCTTCTTTTGAATTATACAGATGATATCTATAATGCTTCCTTCTTTCCTCCTTTCTTGGGACCACAGCAACGCTCTCTTGAGGCATTCATCAGCTTCCCTAGAACTTAGGCTCAAATCATCTGCTTGCCATTTCCTCCTCCCCTAGTTCTAGATCAAACCCGTGAAAGGAAAGCGTTTCCAGATAGCTCAGATTTTGCCTGATCGTTTCCCATAATTATATTGAGCATGATATCATGGTGTCAGGGATGCTTAGTAGACTGAGGGCCAATTTTAGAGGCAGGAAGCCCTGCATATAAATCTCACCTCTTACACATCCTAGCTCTGTGATCATGGCCAAATCATGTGCCATCTCAGTGCTCCAATAAATGTTCTAAGACTCGAAGTTATAGATAGGGCTGATGATCTGTGTAGATAGAGAGGATTTCTATGTTGGTTTGTCCTTACGTAAATGAAATCACAAGTCCAGATAAAACAAAGAGTCAGTCTTAAACTTGGATTGAATGATTAGAGCAAAAGCTAGGGCTGGTGGTAACAGAGAGACTGCAGACTCTTCACCTTATTACATTACCATTCTAATTAAAGGGATATATTTAGGAAAATAATGAGGAATTTGGCCTTTAGCCTTGAAGATTTACTTCCCTTCCCCCTGCCATAGTGGGAAGAGCATTAACTCCAATGAATATGGGCAAATTAACTCTGAGAGCCCTTGGTTTCCTCTTTAATCAGATGAGGGACTTTGCACTAACTTAGTCTGGATGGCTACAGAGCCCCTCTCACAATTCTAGGAGTACACAGGAAAGAAGGGGGCTTCTTCTAATCCTGTTGGCATGAGCTCTCATTCTGGGGTGTTCTTCCAATATCAGTCACCACATAAATTTGGTATCTCCACTCTATTGTTGATTGATCGTGTGATTAGGCCACCAAAGCATCTAAACCTCAATTAACTTTTAAAGAGATATTTACTTAGTAGTTACAGCAGAAAGAGAAGTATAACCCCCCCCCCCCCAGAAGTACTCCCCTACTTTACCCTAAGTCCTTGGAGAACTCAAAATCGAAGTGGCTGCTACCAAGTGTTTTCCCCACCAAGTTCATTTTGGAATGAAGCCCAGGTACTGGACCCATTGATAAAGGGCAAAGCGTTTGGTTCACTCTTAACCTGGAACCACTCAGGCAGCTCTTGAATGTTCTGCTTCCCTGGCCTCTGGGATTGCCAGCAACCTCTGGTGTGAACTCCCGTCTCTGGACTCAGACGTCCCCCGGCTTGTGAATTTTGTCAGCAGCCTGTCCCCAATAACTCTACTGTTGATACGTCTCTCCCATTCAAAGGCAGGGACAAGAAGCATCCCTTGTGCCTTGGCATCCACAGCACCTAGTCTGGTGCCCATCACAGAATAAAGGTTTCTTGACCGCTTGCGGACTGACTGGTGCATGTGGAGATCTTCCTTTGTTATGCTCTTTTCCTATCAAGCCCTGCTACCTGCTCCTTATACATGCCATTCTGTGCCCTTTCTCTGTGCACAGGTGCTCTCTTGAAATGACTTTTTAATTACTTTGTATTCACCTTCTACTGAATTATCTGCTTATAAGTCTATTCCGTTCGCAGAATATAAGACCAAGGATGGATTTATTTGAACTTGGCTTTCCAAATGCCTGGAAGTGACCGCCATAGTTTGGGCTCCTAATAAAAGCTTCTTCCCTTCTGTTTAATTTATTGGAACTACGGAATCTAGTTTAGTCTCTTACCCCATCCTTCCCCTACCCACCCACAGTTCCCTTCCCAGCTGGGTGCCCAGTGAATTGAGGGTGAGTTGCTTTTTGGAATTAAAAGTTCCTGCAAATCGCCAGGGGAGGGGAAGGGCTCCAGTCACAAAGAGCTCCAATGCCACTGAACAAATGATGGGGGAGAGGCCATGCTCTTCTTCTCCATACTCTCCGCTTTCCTCACATATCGTACCTACCTATAAACTCTCAACTAGGTCTCAGCCAATTTTTAAACTTTTTTTTTTTAATTTTGAAATCAGCAATAACATTCCGAAAGTCGTAAAAGCCCGATCTTCTGCCGCACTTCTTTTTTTTTTTTTTTTTTTTTAATGCTTTGCACCCTTTCTTGGTTTTATTGCCAAAACAAGGCGCCGAAACAAAAGCTGCTGCACAGATCCAAAGGAAGCAATGACTGGGAGCAGTTATCCTGGGGATGAATAATAGACAAGCGCATAAACAGAGGCAGCAGAACGGGAATGCGAAATGAATGAGGAAACAAACAGCCCGAGCCCAGCCGAGAGTGACAAAGCTGGGCATGGAGAGCGGCATTCATCTCCTGGAAGATGCGCGCTTGCTGACAAACAGAATCCTTCTTTCTCGTAATATAATCACAGCTTTAGAAGTCTCTATCTCCTCTTGACAAGTACCATGGGGGTGGGGGGGGTTTAGAAGGGGAGGGGCGGAGGAAGCAAGGCATCTTTCAGACAGTCACTGCCCAAAACCACCTTCGGAAAGGAAACAAGTAACCTACTGGCTTCCTTCCACAGACATCAGTGAAGAGCCTACTGTTCGCAAAACCCCAGGTGAGAGTTTGGGGAAAATGTCGTTTTGAGGAAAGTCACCTTTTGTCTCAGGCAGCGAGAAATAGACAATAGGATTTAGGTCCTTACAGAATTTTGGTTGGATTAGCCTAATCACTCAAATCCACATTGTGTTAGGACACTTTGGCTAGCTTGAAAAACACTTTCCATAGATTATATCATTAAGCCTTAGGACATCTCTTGCAGGTGTTATTTCGTTCAGACCAGCTATTTTAATCTAAGTAAGAAACTCTTGGTGAAGGAAGACCCTCCTTCTGAAACTCACTAGCCCCTATTCAGCAGCTTCTAGTCTGGGAGTCTAGTGAGACCAAGCCCCTACTTCCTAAACTGAATTGGGAGAGTGTGTGTGTGTGCGTGTCTGAAAGAGAGAGAGACAGACAGACAGACAGACAGAGACTATGTCCTTAGTTTTCAAAGAGGCCGGTAACATCATGGCATGATGCCTTGACTTGCAGGCAAATTGGATTTAAGTGAGGCAGAGTTGTACAAAATCTTCAGCCTCGCTCTCTCTAGAGTCATTGGAGTGCAGCAGCAATCTCTAACCAAGCTCCAAGGGTTCCACAGCACCTGCTGCAGCTGCCTTCATGGCCTTCAGAATAAATTGTTCTCACTGGCCCCTTCCATCAGGAGAAGTCTTCACAGGCTTAGGGAACATATCCACTAACTCACCAATGCCTCTGAGTCCTGGTGGTTACCTTCAACTTGGTTTAGCCACTCTGCTGAGACAGTTAATTGGGGTATGGACGCTGGACATGGTACAGATTCTTAGAACCACAAGTGAGAATTGAGTATGGACTGGACACCAAAGGTGGATGAGTAGCCTTGAGAAGGGCTCAGCAGCCCTCGCCCCAGAGGTGCCAGTCCTCCCAGAATACCCCATGTCCCCCAATTGGAGTGTGAATTCTTTGAGGGCAGGGATGATTTTTTTTCTTACCCTTCTTTGTATCCCCAAGCTTTAATTTAGTATCTGGCACATTAAGTGCTTAACAAGTATTTGTTTAATGACTCACTGCCTCAGGCAGTTCTGGGGTCTGGGGTCTGGAGGGTCGCTCATGTGGTGAGGTCATAATCCTTTACTCTGTTCCAATGTGTTTTCCTGGAGAGAGGATAGTCCTGTCCAGGAGGATACTTTCACTATCCCACCACACAACTCCCAGCTTACAGTAGCAAATCATCTGAGAAACTGGAAGGTTTATACTGGAATGTGCTGAATTTAGAAATTTCCAGATGTGAGGGAAGGAGCATGCAAGAGAAGAAAGAAGACACTAAAGTGATAACAGGGGTGTGCGCCCCATTGAGAGCCTATGCAAGAAACACACACACACACACAGACACATATATGTATACACATGTGTGTTTCTTCTTTATATGAACATATTAGATTTTATGATACTATTGATGTACTGGGTTATTCATGAGTTCCCTCTCACTCTCATCACATGATTGGGCCACATCCTTTTCCAGCTGTATCCTTAAACAATTAGGGTACTTCTTGAATGTAAATTTCCTCTGGTTACATGTTACAGCCTGATTTTGTCCACTCCACTGCTCACTCAAGACCACAGTGTTTGAAGATATGTGTGTTCGGGAGAATATCTATGTTGAAAAGTTAAGTCTTTGCTCCATGGGGTACCTTCCAGTTGCCCAAATGCAATAAGCCCAGAATTGAACGGGATGAAGGGAAGGGGCTGGAACCCACTTGGGAAATCTCTCTCCCTCTCTCTCCCTCTCTCTCTCTCTCTCTCTCTCTCTCTCTCTCTCTCTCTCTCTCTCTCTCTCTCTCTCTCTCTCTCTTTCAAAGGGAGAGAGACAGGAGAACTCTCTATAACATTGGGGTACACCTTACCCTACAGATTGATTCTTCCAAATTACATATTGCTTCCGCTTTTCAGTACGCCAGTTTACTTTGCTGAACAGAAAGGAAGGGTTGTCATTAACTTCTTCTCTCATCTTAGTTGACAAAAGCCTTGAATAAAAGTGCATGACAGCAGCCATGGAAATTAGTACCAAAATTGACCATTTCTTTCTCTTTTCACCATCTTTGGAAAGCAAAAAAAAGCACTTTTGTTATTAATGAGAGAATTACACGATGACATCTCATTCTCTTTTTTGCTACTTACTGAATGCATTCTCCCTCTCCCTTTCATGACTGCCTAATGGCCAGATTGCAAGGGAATATGAGTGGAATGAGTGTTTCAACTTAACTCCTTGCAAATAGAAAGGAGTATGAAAGAAACGATGCATGCAAGTAAGTATAGGGTTGGAGTTTGGAGCAAGATGACTGACTGGTACCTGACTCTATCAACCACTAGTGGGTACTACAAACAATGACAAGTGAGGAAAAGTTTCCTTAAGAAAAAAAGTAAAAGGGGTAACCATCTCTCCTTGTATGTCCCAACAAAGGACTGATTTCTACGTTCTCTCGTAGCTGTCTTCTATAAGCTGTTTCAGCTCCCTCCACCCCACCGCCTCACGTTACTGTTTTGTTTTATTTCATCTCGAGAGAAGGAAATGGGATATTGCAAATGTTAGTGGTAGCATGTGTTGTCAGGACAACATGGGTTGTGGGACTTCTACCTGCGCTTTGAAAATGAACCTTATTTATGTATGAGAAGACTCTCAGTTTGAGACGTTTTCTAAAGGTTTTGTTTCTCTTTATTCCAACATGGCAGCCAACGTTAGACTAGTTATTAGAGAAAAGAATATAGCCTCATTGCTAGATACTGAAGAAAAGAAAGACATTAACTGGAAATAACTAATTAGGACAGACATAATTTAAACAAGACCAGCTCATGAAGATCAGCATTTCTTGGGATTACGCCTTTGATGTAACCTGTTATTTCATCCATGAGCATAGCCCACTGCAGAAACTCCATCCAACTACATGGATCATTTATAATTGACTGTTCTTCAAATTATCATCTGAGGTTTTCCAAGGGCGTTGGGAGGGTAAATGTCTTTCTCATTATCACACAGCCAGTGTGTCTTTGGCAAAAATGAACCCAAGTCTTCCTGATTCCAATACGATTTCAGCATGGAATGATGGGAAGAATATTAGTCTTAGAGCTGTAGACCTCCAGTCTAATCCTGCCTCTAGCATTTGCCACCTGAGTACCTTGGGCAAGTCATTCCACCTTCGTAGGCTTCAGTCTACAGATCTATAAAATGAGTGGTTTAAACTGGATGACCTCTGACTTTCCTCTCCCTTCCAAATCTGTCATCCCCTGCTCTCTGATCCTATGGTCTGCACATTTTATGTGAGTCTACCTTTAGTACAAAATGTTTATTATTATTATTTAGCATTTATATTATTCTTTAAAATTTGCCAAGTCTTTTATACATGTGATTTTATGTGATGAAATAATAGGCAAATGAAAGATGATTCAGGGCTCTATTCAACTGAGTCTTGTCACGTGTTTTCATAAAGTTCATTTGGGCTGGTATTTAACTAACTGGCCACATGGACATATTGCTTTCTGCGGTAACAGGACTTTGTGTCAAGATCATGATTGATCTGTTATTTGGTGTCAGTCTTAGGAGGAAACTTGACATTGTGCCAATCCTCCCTTAGGAAGGTCATGGGTGAAAAAAATGTGGAGGTTTTGGAACTCTTTAAAAAAAAAAGTCTTTTGATTGGTGGAAACTTTGCTGAGTTTTATTGTGTAGATTTAGCTGTTGATTTCCCAGAATTGACTCCTCCTACTCTGAGCAGTTCAGTTCACAAGAACATTAAGAAGAGGCATTAAATTTGGATCTACACTCAATTTATGCTTGAGTTTCAATTCATTCCCTCAAAACAAAACCTTTAACACAGCACAGGTAAGAGGTGTGAGCCATTTCCTTTTTAAATATGGTTGATTTTTCCGGTCTAGTCTAGAAACCTCTAAATGCTAGAAAGGGTGAGTACTGCAGAGGATCACTGGCCTCTCTAGCTTTGTCATGATCCTATACCCTCCTTCTCCTTCATCATTGGGCAGATCTGAGAACTCATGCTGAACTGCCTGGCTCCATTGAATTCATGTTATTGTGAGGTGAAATGATTTGCTTTTTTTCCCCTGGACAGTTTGGAATGTGATAATCTGCCTCTTTTCTGAGGAGTCATTTGGGTGGACAGGATGAAAAAAACCTCTTCCTGGAAATCTTGAAGTATCTCTGGGCATTGTAGATATGGTTTCAGAAGAATCTGGGTAGGTTTCTATGAACTGATGTGGAATGAAGTAAGCAGCATTAGGAGATTAATTCTATAATCACAGAATATTGAAAAGACAAACAACTTAGGAACTCTATTCAATAAATCAACAATTCCAGGCGACTCAAGATGAAGCCTCTTACCTACCTCCAGATAAAGAGATGGACTCAGAGGTCCAGTTGGGACACATTTTATCATGTTGTTTGGTTCAGGGGGTATGGCCAATGCAGGGGTCTGTTTTGTTTGTAAATACATGCTTAGAATAGGGGTTGTGTTTCTCTTACTTTCTCAGTGGGGTTGGGAGAGGAGGGTGGGAATGTAGATTTGAAAATAAAGTGAAATATTAAATTACAAAAAAAATGGTTACTAAAAAATTGGAAGAAGTTCTGAAATACACATTCACCATCAGTAGTATTAAAATTACTAAGTTCAAATCAGAAGCATTTTTGTATTCCTTTTTTTCTTCTTTGAAAAGTAGCATGGAATCTAAAACTGAACACAGGATTCATTTGTGCAGCTATATTTGCAGAAAATGATAAGATATTGGTGCTGTAATGAACTCACACACACACACACACTTATCTGTGTATACATACAGAGACACAACTTGGTGCCAGCATCCTAGGTAAGCACTCCAGAAACATTCTTTTGTCATTTAGTCTCATCTCTTGTTTGTTCTCGTAAAATTTTATAGCTACATCGAGCAACCAAATTAGCTTCAGGAAGCTAAGCATTAATAAATTCCTTTCTAAGCGTATAAGGCTAGATTAGCTCTTTCCCAGAGAGGGAAACAGAGTTCAACAAAGGAAAGAGCATTTGCAGAAACCCATCTCTAGCCAGCAATGTTTCACCTTCTATGTTTACTAATGTTGATGATATCAAAGATTATATGGCTCATATTTCAATACTGGGTTTTAGAGTACCATATTCCTTTCAGAAAATGGTACTAACAGAAACTGGGAAATGTATCATGTGGAAGTAGAGGAAAATAGTTCAGCTTCCCTCTTTGCCCTTTCACCAAAAAAGTCAGCACATTTCACTGTTCATAGTTTATTAATCAATCAGTTATCCACAGACACTTAACACGAGTTTACTATGGTCCAGTGCCAGGCGCTGGGCTAGTCTCTTCCCTTTTGCCCTCCCACAAGATTGGATAATGGCTGAAAAGCTGGCAGGGACCTCAGTGACCACAGGGTCAGACTCCATCGTTTCATAGGCAAGTAAACTTAAATTCAGCAAGTGAAGGGTCTTGCCCTAGGTCCCCAGGTAGAGCTGAGACTTGATCCCAGTTAGGCTTATTTTATGTGGCTCTTTATAGGGTTTTTTATAGGAGATGTGTATATAGAGTGTTTTGCAAACCTCAAAGCTCTGTGCAACCAGGACTGACATTTAAAGGGAGCAATATAAAAGTTTGCAAAGCACCTGCATGATACTGTTTTCCTCAGAGTCTCCGATTCATCCTGGGTCAAGGTGCTTCCTGTGGGCAAGCTACAGCCTCTGTTCCTCACCTCTAAAATGAAGATGGTCATAATATCTACCTCATAATGTCATTGTAAGAATCAGACCCTCTCATTATTGTGAATTGTCCTTGCTAGTCTTAAAGACAAATCATCCCCTTCCTCCAGATGAGGAAACTAAAGCTCACATAGCTAGTAATATCAGAGGCAGGAGTAGAACCCTCCTTGCCCCCAAGGTTCATGCTGCGTGTGTGATGCCAGACTGTGCCCCTACACACATATAGCAGTGGATGGAGATGAGGGATGGATGGTGCTCCTAAGGGACTGGATTCCTCCCCCTGGTCCCCTGAAAGCTGCTTCCTTCCCACTCTCTCACAGCTGAGCAACGTCTGGCACTTGAGAGACATCACCTCCACCCTTCACCTGCCCCAAAACTTCCTGGAAGGAGGTGAATCAGAAGAAGGGCACAGATTGGCTGGACCTGGGATGAGAAAGCTAGATGGAGGAGGCAGAAAAATGCAGCCTGAGTCACATTTTTTGTTGACCAAAAGCATCTTTATGCCAAAGTCATTTCTGAGGAGTTTAAAACGAATTGCGCCAATGAATCTGAAATGCAGCACACGGGCTTTTTCAGCACTTTCAAGCAATTATGACAATTCAGGTGGTTATGTAAATTACCCGATTCTTGTCAAATGACATAATTATGAAATGGTGGGGTAGAAACAGAACAGAATTGCATTGCTTTAAAGTAACTGATGCAATGTGATGAGACGGGAGGGGGCTTTCTCCAGCCACGGTAGTGTGCTGTTCCTTGGAGTCCCAAAGGACCCTCAAGAAGAATATGGCCCCATTCGGTAATTTCCCCTGGATGGATGTATCAGGAGAAAGGCGGAGGGGGAGTTCATTGATATAAAAATCCATTTCATTGGAGCTGACTCTTGTTTGGATTTGATTAAAATCTACATTTGCACAAACAAAACATTCACACAGGACCATTTTCAAGGATTTTATCATTATTCCTAACAATTTATTTGGCACTTTGGGATCATGAAAACAGTTTGCAATTCATTTTAATCATGATTCATCATAGTGGGTTATAGTTAGTCACATTTTCAAGACAGAAACATACAGGAACTGGAGAGACTGGGGAGAGCCACCTAGGAGCAGGAGAGGGAAACTGAGGTAGAACTACTGTAAACAGTTAACTCATTGACTCCCACATCCTTGAGCAGCAAACAAATAATCATATGTCTCATTTTATTCAAACTCTGTGGCTGGATCAGAGACAAAAGGAGTCAGAAGCCACTTCTCTGAATTTCCAGTTGGGTGGAATAGACACAAAGTGACCATCCCAGGATATGTTTTGTGCCTAGCGTTCAGGTCCTCCTCACTTCCTGGGATTGAGCTCCCTGGTTTGGGTTCTTTCCCTCCTTAAATTATTTTGTATTCATTGAGCAATTGACATATTGCCAATGCATGACCTCCAGTCTCACCTCTTTGAAGGCAAGGACCCTTTCCTTTATCTCTGTGTATGCTTAGGCTTCCTGATTCAAACTAAGCCCTTGATAAATGTTCTTTTTATTGAATTATGTGATAAAAATAAAGGGGGAAAAATCAGGAACGCTGAACATATATTGTAGAATACCAAGGTCTTCTAGGGCAAAGATAGAGGTGGTCAATGCTTATAAATGTACTAGTTTATAAATGTACTGTTAAGGTAGAATCCTCCTGTGACTTGAGGACTTGCAGTATTTCCTCCACACATTCTCCCTTGGGAAGGCCAAGGTAACAAGAGGGACAGTAAAATACTAGATAACTGAGTGAAATTAAAATCTAGTGATGTCGACCATAGTCTTCTGCCCACTCCTGGCCAAGCTGATTCCAAGGGCAAGTTAGCCAGAAGAAGATACCCTATTGACCCTGGCACCCTTGACCCTTGCTTTCCCTCTGATCCCCAACTGGGTGAAAAGTTCTGTAGGTTTCCCATGCTTTGTAGCTGAGTAGAGAGTCACCATCTTCCGGCCTTTCATTCTCCTGTTGAGATGAAAGACCCCAGGTCTTACCAGCTACCTCCCCACTGTCTTGTAAGTTCTTTCATCCTTGCCATAGGCCCTGTCTCTGTATTCACCAGACCAATCAATGCTGGTTTCTGATCTGCTAATGTCCCTGAAGGTTGCACCCTTGGCTCTACTATCCACCTCACTGCTCTAATTTTAGGATTTCTGGGCCTCTCCAGCAGCCCTGGAGTTTAAGTTGCTAACACTTCTGTCTTTACTACGAACACCTAGGGTTTTCTCTTTCTGGTTATATCTCCAGCACTCAGCACAGTGCTTGGCACCTAAAAAACCTTATAGAATACATTTGTCCCCACTCCTTCATTCATTAGCATGGGATAACACACATAGTAACTTCTTAACAAATTCTTCTTAAAATGACTGGTTAGGGCTGGGTTGTTCTGGGACATGAATCTGATCTCTAAATAAAGAATTCTGAGGGATCCCCATCTGCCCTGGAAAGCTTCAGAGAATTAGAACAGGTACGGCAAAGTGACAAAATCTGTGGGAAGTGTTTTGAAAACCTTAAAATGCCATGCACCATGCACATACTGGCCATTATTATTTCTATCCTCAATGCCCAAGTTAGCCTAACCACAGATAAACTACTCTGGGAAAATTAACCCCATGTTCAGGTACCTGTGAGTCTCATGAGGTGATGCCACCGTGCATAGAGAACTTAGTGTGGAGTCGAGAAGACCAGTGTTCAAAAATGGCACAGACACTGTTTGTATGACCCTAGGCAAGCCATTTAGCTCTATTTGCCTCAGTTTTCTCAACTGTAAAATGTGTATGGTAACAGAACCTTCCTCCCAGGGCCAGTGAGAAAATCAAATGAGATTATATTTGTAAAATGCCTAACACAAAATGTTAGCTGTTATTATTATTGCTGAATACCCAGAATTCCTATGTTGTAGATGGGGAGAAAATTCCAGAGGCTGTCATTGACATCCATGGCTGTCATTGTAATTAGCTGCTTCTACTGAAGGAGGCTACATGGGCAGAGCTGCTGTTCATTGCCACCACTTGTCTCATCTGGTCAGTGGTGGTCCTATGCAAGAGGCTGGGATGGGCAATCCAGAGATTGAACTGGACCATGTCCTGCCCAGGTAGGATTCGTGAGGCTGCCTGATAACTATAGACTGAGCTAACTAGACTAGCCCTTTGGAGACTGGATCCCCAGAGCCCCACACATTGTCTGCTACATGGTAGGTTCTTACTAAACTTTTATTGAGTAAATAGAAGAGAATTCTCCCCATCCATGAGAAAGGCCAAGCAAGCTGCTCCTGGGATTCCTCTCAGGGCTCTTTCTTATTTCCTGATATGAAATAATATAGTGTTGATGAAATTATATTTTTAATCAGTCCTAAACAATTGAGATGAAAAACAAATGATGAAAACAGAAGTTTTGTATTGTCAAGAGATATCCACCATTTCCTCCATATTTTCATTCATTTGTGGTTATTGTTATTGTTGTGTGTGTGTGTGTATGTTTTGTGAAGGGTGGTGGAGTGACAAGAGCCATCCAGGCTTGTGATTCTGTATAGACTACTGCCTTTTCCAAGTATAGATGTGACTCATTTTTAATCAATAGTCTTTGAAAGTTTTCCAGGGCACTTAGAGATTAAATGACTTACTCAAAGACAGAATCAGTAGAAGTACGAGACAGGACTCGAACCCAGATCTCCTTGACTCCCAAGCCATCTGTCTAACTACTAAACTGATTGATCTCTGCATTATAGACATCCTAAATCGTTCTGATTTAAAAGTGGTGTTTGCGAGCGTTACTATGGAGGGAAAAGTTGAGCAGTCAATACTCATCACCCTTCTCACCTCCCCTTTTGTCTCTAGAGACTTAATCACCTGTGCCTTATTACAATAATTAGTTTATTTTCTGATAAGGGCTAAAATAATGGTCTTTAGAACCACATGATCTCTTCCTTTACTGCTTTTGATAGTTCATGCTGAACAAAAATTAGGAACACAATCTGAATAACTCAGGGCCCCCTGTTTGAAAAATCACCCATATTTGGTCAGGTTTGCTTCTGTATCCTGATTTAAATATATATTCATCTCTATGCTACCTTTATGATTGTGACAAAGATACAGGATTGTAGAAATATTGTCGTAAAAAAATAGGTAGAAGATGTAATGGTGCCTGTTAATGAACAATCACAGGAGAGGGAAGGAAAGTCAAGGAGGAAACCAAACCTCTTCTTAGACCTTACCTGAATCTTTGAAGAAGAGGGTGGACTGATCTAGTGCAAGTTTTCTTTTATGAGTTGCCAGTAGCCCTCCTTACTCTCACCTTCCACTGTCATGGTTCAACTTTACCTTTTCTTTCTCCTTCTTCCTATTGTCTTGAACTATAAAGTCCTCCTGAATCAGTTCTTGAGATTTCCTTATTCCTCTGTTTATGTTTAAAGATTTATTTGTCTTTTTTTTAAAGGAGTCCAAGGGTGTGTGTAATTCAACTGTGCCATTTGGATCATAGGTAGAAATTGTCCCAAGTCTTCCTCAAGGCTGACCGAGAATGTTTATCTCATCGCACTCCAAATTCCAGGATACTAGTCAGTTCTCAAACTTCTTTTATGTTGTGTTTTGACCTTGGTTTTGTGGAACATGTGATGAATGTTTACATGTTCTTTTCGCTGTAAATTAAAAGTGATAAGTCTTTTAGAGAAGCTTATCAATGCTTTGGACTTTACATAATGAAATAGGTGGAAAGTTAGAGTGAGTGAAGCTAGATACCTCCTTCCTTTCAATGTGGGGTGGGGAGCAATGGGTATGGAATGTTGCATACTTTACCACATGTAGGTTGTCAGTGTGGTGACTGAATTTGCTTAAGTCTAGTTTTGCTTTCTATGTCAGAAGGAGCAGGGATAGAGAGGAGAGGAGAGTTGTATATCTGTTAATTATGAGGAGGAGGATTTGGTTGTCCAGTGCCTTCACTTATGTCTGACTCTCCATGACTTCATTTGGAGTTTTCTTGGCAAAGACACTGGAGTGGTTTGTCATTTCCTTCTCCAACTAATATTACACATGAGGAGACAGAGGCAAATAAGGTTAAATCACTTACTCAGGATCATACAGCTAGTAAGGTTCTGAGGGCAGATCTGAACTCAGGTCTTCCTGACCCCAGGTCTAGTACTCTATACTCTGCACCACCTAGCTGCCCTAACTGATAACCATTTAAAAGTATAATAGGACAAAAGAGGAGTAGAAGGATGATGGGAGGCCCACAGCTTTCCCAATCGGAAGTCACACCCATGGAGGACCCTTTCTATCAAAGTTTCTATTCTTGGACCTTTTTGGTGCTGGCAGGAATAACAAGACTACCAACACTCAGGGAACTAGGGACATAAACGTTTGTTTTCCAGCTCACTGCCAGGGGCAGAACTGGGGAACTGAAAATCAGGCTGTTCTTTGTACTGCCAAGGTTTTGCCTCATTTCTACAAAGAAGTCAATCATCCTCCAGCCTCACTTGTTGTATGGGTGGAAAGAGTCCACTTTGAAGAACAAGCCAGGTCTGGGCGATAACAAATTATGAGCCAAATGCATTGTGGGAAAACTGTAAGCATCTGTGTGAACACATGTGTATGGGCACACATTCTTAATATGACCGCAAAACTATTGTCAAACCATTACTATTGGATTTAGTGCCTCGTATAAGAGACGTGGTTCTTTTCAAAAGCAGCTCTGAACTGAAACTCCCAATCACAACAGACGATCACCGAAGCTTCTACCAAGTAATGAGGAGTCCATTTCTCAAATTGATTCCCAGCATGCTGCAATGGGCAGGTCTGATGTTGCCAGAGAATGTCAAGTATCAACTTAGCCTTTGTCCGACAATGCTGTTAGCCTCCTGCTCCGCTTCCTCCAAAGTGAGGAAATGATCAATAAGACCAGCTGCAGCTGCTCTGCCTCCTTTGGTTGACGTACCAGCCATGTTCCTTTGCAAGGGGAGAGTAGAGAGTGAGAGACAGAGAGAGACAGAGATAGAGACAGGGCAGAGAAAGAGATAGAGGGAGGGAGAGAGAGATCAAGAACACTAAAAAGTATCCTGCATTCATTGCAAATGGGGAGCCACAGAATTTACAAAATAATAAATCATATCTTGAAAGCCAGAAAGTCCTGGCGTATTAAATCTCTCTCTCTCTCTCTCCCTCTTTCATTTCCCCCTCCCCCACCTCTCTGTCCCTACTTGAAAAGGCCCCACACCCGTTGAATACTTCCTGTACAGGGAGTAGGCCGTATTGTCATTGTTATTCAGTTGTTTCACTCACAACCCTTTGTGATCCAATTTGGGGTTTTCTTTTTCATTTTTAATTAATTTATTTACTTTTAGTTTTCAGCACTCACTTCCACAAATATTTTCCCCATCTCTCCCCTCTACCTCCCCTAAGAGATTGTGCATTCTGATTACCTCTCCCTTCTCTCATCCCCTTCCCTCTTTTTCTCTCATACAGCCAGATAGATTTCTACACCTGATTGCCTGTTTGCCTTACTTCTCAGTTGCATGTAAAAACAATTTTTAACATTGATTTGGAAAACTTTGAGTTCCAACTTCTCTCCATTCCCCTCTTCCCACCCATCCCCACTGAGAAACATGAAATTCGATATAGGTTATACATGTGTAGTCATGCAAAACATTTCCATAACAGTCATGTGAAAGACTAACTATATTTCCCTCTGTCTTATCCTGCCCTCCATTTGTTCTGTTCTCTCATTTGACCCAGTCTTTCCTCAAAAGTATAATTTCTAATCACCCCCTCCTCCCATTTGCACTCTCTTCTTTATCCTCCAAACATCGATACATTCCTCTCTCACTCTTTAATTTTATTTTTTTAGATATCATCCCTTAATAATCAACTCACCCTGTGCCCTCTGTCTACATATGTGTGTGTTTGTATGTGTGTATACATATATATGTATGTATCATGTATATGTATATATATGTATATATACATATGTGTGTGTGCGTGTGTGTGTATATATATGTGTATATATATATATATATATATATATATATATATATATATATATATATATATATATAAAATCCCTCTAACTACACTAATAGTGAAAAACATCTCAAGAGTTACAAATATTATTTTGCCATGTAGGAATGTAAACAGTTCAACTATAGTAAGTCCCTTGGGATTTCTCTTTCCTGTTCACCTTTTCATACTTCTCCTGATTCTTGTGCTTGAAAGTCAAATTTCCTATTCAGCTCTTGTCTTTTCATCAAAAATGCTTAAAAGTCCTCTATTTCATGGAGCTACCTATTTTTCCTCTGAAGTATTATACTCAGTTTTACTGGGAAGGTGATTCTTGATTTTAATCCTACCTCATCTGACTTCTGAAATATCATATTCCAAGCCCTAATATCTCTTAATATAGAAGCTGTTAGATCTTTTGTTATCCTGATTGTGTTTCCACAATACTGAAATTGTTTCTTTCTGGCTGCTTGAAATATTTTCTCCTTAATCTGAGAGCGCTGGAACTTGACTATAATATTCCTAGGAGTTTTCCTTTTGGAATCTTTCAGGAGATGATCAGTGAATTCTTTCAATATCTATTTCACCCTCTGGTTCTAGAATATCAGGGCAATTTTCCTTGATAATTTTTTGAAAGATGATGTCTAGACTCTTTTTTTTTGATCATGGCTTTCAGATAGTCCAATAAATTTTAAATTGTCTCTCCTGGATCTGTTTTCCAAGTCAGTTGTTTTTTCAATGAGATATTTCATTTTGTCTGCTAATTTTTCATTGCTTTGATTTTGTTTTATAATTTCTTGATTCTTCATGGTCATTAGGTTCTATCTGCTCCATTATAATCTTTAAGGAATTATTTTCTTTAATGAGCTTTTGGGCTTCCTTTTCCATCTGACCAATTCTGCTTTTTAGGGCATTCTTCTCCTCACTGGCTTTTTAGATCTCTTTTGCTATTTGGGTTAGTCTGTTTTTTAAAGTGTTATTTTCTTCAGCATTTGTTGGGTCTCCTTTAGCAAGCAGTTCACTCATTTTTCATGATTTCCTTCCATCACTCTCATTTCTCTTCCAAATTTTTGCTCTACTTCTCTTACTGGATTTTCAAATATCATTTTGAGTTCTTCCATGGCCTGAGATCAATTCATATTTTTCTTGGAAGTTTTGGATATAGAAGCTTTAACTTTGTTGTCTTCTGTTTGCTTGTTTTGGTCTTCCTTGTCACCCAAGTGAGGTTCTATAGTCTGATTCTTTTTCCAGTGTTTGCTCATTTCCCCAGCTATTTAGTTGACCTTTGAGCTCTTTGTCACTGTAGTTCTCTGCTTCCAGTGGAGGTGGGGTTTGTATTGTCAACAGCTCGATTCCCCCTCACAATCTGTGGACCTAGAGCTCCAGAAACAATTACTGCCCCTGCTGCTGCCTATATTCCTCCATAGGTTCCTCTGCCCCATCCCCTCTCTGCTGCCCTGGGGCTGGACCATTCTACTCTCTCACACGGGTCTGACAGGTTTTTTCCACTGACTTTCCAATTTGTCTTTGGTGTTTTGTGGTTGTGAAGTCTAACAACCTTCACAGGTGCCAGTGATTCAATCCCTGCCCCCAGGCCTGCTCAGGTCCCATCTGCCCTGGCGCGGTCCATGCTGGATTGTGCTCTGCTCCCAGCCCTGCACTATAGCCACTTCCCTTCAACCTTCCAGGCTGCCTTAGGCTGGAGATTTGTTTCACTCTGTCATCCTGTGGGTTCTGCAGCTCTGGAATTTGCTTAGAGTCATTTTTACAGGTATTTGACTGGGTTTGAGGGGAGAGCACTATCAAGTCTCTTGGCTCTGGCCCAATGTATTTTGGGGATTTTTTTAATAACAATAATAGAGTGACTTGTCATTTCTTTCTCCAGCTTATTTTACAGATGAGGGAACTGACACCAATGGGGTTAAGTGACTTGCCTAGGATCACCCAGCTAGTAAGTCTCTTAGACCAGATTTGAACTCAGGGAGGTGAGTTTTCCTGATTCCAGGCCTGGTGCTCTGAGAGCTAGGGTGCCCCTTAGCTGCTCATGCCTAGCATGCCTGAACACTTAGTAAATACTTGTAAAATGTGAAATCCTTTCTTAGCTTGTAAAAGCAAAATTGTTTCCCAATGCAAGCCAGAACTGGTGGGCATTGGTTGGGGATCCCTGGTGCTGCATTCCAGCCCTGGCTGTACTCCTCATAAGCTTGCCCCTGCTGCAGCTAACACACTATCAGTCACTCTCTGCTGGATGACTTTGCTCATCCTCCACCCTCTGGCTCCTCCTCCCTTGCCACTCCTTCTCAGGATCTTTCATTTGCCCATCCCCCATTTCACATACCCCAAAACTGCTCATTCTGCAGAGTTCATTGTTGTCCTCCATCTGATCTCACCACTCCTGTAAATCCATCACCTCATAAGGTCAGGGACTTAGAGCAAGAAAGGATGCTAGAGGTCCTCAAGGCCAACCCCCTTATTACATGGGAGAATCTGATGCTGAGATGGTCAAGTGAGTAGCTGGGGCCCTTTGATTGGTAGAAGTATCAAAGGTAGGATTTGAACCTACGTCTTTCTGGCTTCCAACATATCACTACTATCCCTCCCTGTTTCTCTAGGCACAGACAGGCCAGGATTTGAACCCAGGCGGGGGATCCTGAGGCCCCCACAAAATGACCATCACTAACTATGCAGATTCCCATTTCCACTTTGCAGTCCATGCTCCAAGCAGTCCAAGCTGTCAGTTTGATCTTGCCAAAGTGCAGGTCTGACCACGTCATGCCTCTCACTCCTCACAAACTCCACTGCTGCCTGCCATCCTCAGGACCAAGTAGAAAATCTTCTGCTTTGCATCAAAGCCCTTCAGAGCCTGCCCTGCCCCCACATTTCAATTAAGACTCTCTGTCTTCTTCCTCTTCTCTGTCTCTTCCCCTGCCTGGGATGCTCTCTCTCCCTCCTCATCTCTGCCTCCCACCTTCCCTGACTCCCTTCAAGTCCCAACTATAAATGTATCTTCTACAGGAAGCTTGGTCCACCCCTTTAAATTCTAGGGCTTTCCCTCTTTTAATTGTTCCATATTCATTCTTTATATAGTTTGTTGGTACATAGTTGTTTGAATGTCATCCCCCTCCATTAGACTGGGAGCTCCATGGGGACAGAGACAGGCAGATAGAGGAGTCCTCTAGTCTTTAGGGGGCAAAAGGAAAACTGAGGGTCTTGCCTGTTATTGGATGTCATTTCCATAACAGAATCCTACCTATTTCAGATGTTAAACATATCCTGACCCCATGAGTATCTAACACTCTTTCCCTCCTCCAGGTATGTAGGATGTATTCGTCTACATGATAGTCTCCACCCTCATCCCCAGGACAGTCTGGGACTTGGAGTCTGAGAGATCTGAGTTCAAATCTTACCTCATGCAATGACTATTTCTGTGACCCTGAGCAAGGGACTGAAACTCTCTCCATGCCCATTTCTTCACCTATAAAATGGGGATAATGGCATTCCCTCTCTCCCAGGGTTGTTGGGAGGATAAAAAGAAATAACATTTGTAAAAAAAAAATAATATTTGCAAACCTCAAAGCAGTGGCAGATGCAAGTTATTTATTATCATTATTATTCTTCGTTTCTGTAAGTCCCTCAAATACATGAGGAACTATTTGTCTTCATCTTCATAGCTCCATACCCTGCTCACAGGAATAGTAAGCGTTCATTGTCTAATTCTCTTAGAAGCCATTGGAGAAATCATCTCCTCCCTTTGGACCTTGCCTCTTCATCAGTGTAAGAAGGGAGATGAGCTCGATGCCCTCTGGAGAACCCTCCAGATCTATGACCCCATGATCCCCTGCTCCCTGGGACTATCTCTGTGCCTTTAACATATTTAAATACTTGTTGAACATTCATTGAGTTGCTGTGGATTCAGGTGAGGTCCTCTTCAACATGAGTGGGTTTCTGGAAGGGACATCCATGTGGGTTGGAAGGGGGAGTCTCCACAGCCCTCCTTCAGTCAGATCCTTAGAGCAGGCATTTTGCACATGACTTCCATAAATTCCCAGAATTTCAGACATGCCCTTTCTAAGATGAATGAAAATAATGAGAGAGACCAAAGGCAAATAAGACTGAGCTTGAGGCATGAATCTCTTTCATGCACCTTATTCCACCATTGGGGCTGACCACTGGGCATTGTCTTTGAGGCAGTAGGCTGTTGTTTCTTCACTATCTCGGGTGGCCTGAATCTCTTGCTTTGGAATTGAGCAGCTATTAGATGGCTAGTCCTCTGCCCAGCTCATCATTTGCTACCCAGACAGCCAACCCATAATATTTCCACAGAGAAAATGTCCATAAGAATTGAATTAAATTCAAGTTATGGATTAATCAAAGAATTATAAAAGTAAATCATTGCTTTTCTTAATAAAACCCTTCCTTTTGCCTTTCTGCATGTTAGTTCTTTAATGTTCCACTGTTATCCCCTAATTTTAATATTCTACATGACATTTAAAATAATATTTTAAGTCATGACAGGGGAGAATATTGATTTTGCTTATATATAACCTTCTTAACGTGCTCATGCCAGATGGTACTTCATATTAGGTCAGAAACTAATGAAGGAATATGGTTTTAAATCTAAGAAACAAGAAAAGACGAGTAGCTAGAAATTACATATTTGTAATAGCACCCTCCCCGCTCCAATCTCCCATTTGTAATGGGCTCTGATACACTTCTGTCTGCTGTAGGTGGATTTATTTGTGCTTCTTTCACTTCTCCGAAAGCTTATTTATGGTGGATCAGACCTGTTCTCAATCCCCTTAGCTTGGTAAGTCTGGTAATAATTTGACCTTTGGATGTTTTAAATTAGAAAGATAGAGGAGGGTTCATCTTCCCTTGAAGGGAGGGAGGCAGAAGGAAAATTCGAACTGCTAGAGAGTCTGGTATTTTTGCCCCATTAAGAAATTAATTCAAAGTATAAACTGTCCTCCTCTGCAGAGATGTGTTTTCTTTGATGAAACACAAGCACCTTTTGTAGGGACTGAATTGGAAGAAGTCAGCTCCCGAAGGCTGAGGCTGATGCTGGTGGTGGGTGAGATTGTGATGGTGTGTGCACACCCATGCACATATAAATACACACATGCACACAAGTATACAGTCACATGTACGCACAAGTTTACAAAGTCACATGTATACATAAGTATATGCAGGCATACACACATATGCACACATTCACACAAGTATACACGGTCACATATACACACAAGTACAGACTACACACCAGCACATTCACACCTGCACACACACGTACACGCACACACATCCTCTCTCTTGGTCCTTCTCATGACTGACGCCAGCTACCGTCCCCTAAGTCTGACCTGCAGCAAGCTTCCCTACCAAAAGCACATCCTTCACCAAGGACTGATTTTGGGGGGATCATCCATCTGCAGTAGGATGGAGAAAAAGGATTAGCATGCCTATACTCTGTTGGCCCTACCTTCTTCCACCTGTGAACTCATTCCTTTTACTTCTCCCTCTCCTGAGCATGCCTTCCTTCCAGCTGCGGGCGAGAGTGAAGGATCTCTCCAGACCCCAGCAGGGGAGAACCTGTGCTCTTTGATCTGCTGGAATTTCAAGCTATCCCATGACCGCCTCATGATTCGAACCCAGGTTTCCCTTGACTCTGGACTGGAGCTCACTTTACCTTTTCTACCACAGAATGGTGGTTATTGAAAACTTTTTCACTTCTCTGGCTTGTTTGCCACACTCAGAGCAAGAGGCTCAGAATGGTGAGAGTGGACCCGGATGATGGCTTGAGGTCAGTAACTCTGTGAATAAACCCAGCCGTGCTTTGATAGATGCGACTTCATCTGTGGTTACTAAGTCGCTTTATTCCAGCCCCATTTCTCTAACAGGGAAATTCTCCAGATTCCTGGGCAGAAAGGATCCAATCAGCAGTCAAGGTTCTTCTTCTACTCTTTTCTCTCTTAAACCTGTGACCTTTAAAATGGCATCTACCCCCAGGCAGAGGCACTCCGTGCCCATTATTTCTTCCAATCATCAAAACAGTCCCAGGAGGTAGGTACGACAAGTATTATGGACCCCATTTCTGCAAACGAGGAAACTGAGGCCCAGAGAGTCAATATGGCTTGCTCAGAACAGTCAATTTTGATTTGGGATTTGAACCCAGTCCTCTCCTGATGTCAGTTCAATATTCTCTCTATTTCACCCCCACCCCCCCACCCCCCAACTTTGGTGGGCTAAAAGAAAAGGCATGGTCAGGCTGCATGTCCAGACACAGAATGATAAAAAAAAGTTTGTTGTGGATACAGTCTCCCTGTGAAGGCAAACTCTAGGCAAGATGTCCAGCTTCAGTTTTCTTATGGGCTTGAAGCTTTGGAGTGACCCCCCTGAACAGAGATTTCTACTGCCATGTGGAAGAGGGATATCCAGAAGAGAGGGGTCTGTCCAATCGCTCAGATTCATCCGAGGCTTCCTTTAGGTTTGGCTGGTCTACCAAGAGATGCCAAGCTGCCCACATCTTCCTTTTGTTCCCAAGCCTGGATAATAGAAACTCCCCTTCTCCCTGGGAGCATCGGCCCCTCCATCGCAAGCCTTGTGGCTCTTTTTGTTGTCACAGTGATGAGGTGTTGAATAAAAGAAAATCAGGGTCTCAAAACTAGAAGTCCCCTTCCATCGCCAAGGCCCAGAGAGAATTAGTATTACGCTTAAGGTCACACAGCTAAGGTCAGGGTTCCATTAAACCCCTACCGACAACTGGGGTTGCTAGTGATCCCTCAGCTCATCATGAATGGGACCTGGTGACTGTGATCTCCCCTCTTCCCACAGATTTCCAGATTATTCTGATAATAAAAAGTAACTATAACACTAACACTAATACAGCACTTTAGAGTTTGCTAGAGGCTTTACCAACGTCCTCAATGGTATCATTATTTCAGTTTTATAGATGAGGAAACTGAGGCTTTGAGATGTTAAGTGATTTGGCCAGGGTCACACAGCCAGGATTACTACTGGCATGCAATATGGAATGAAGGTGTAGAAACAGCCTTGAACTTAGAGTCTTAATGGGATCTGAGTTCCAGTGGTGCTGCATTTCAGCTTCCTCAACTGTGAAATGATAAGGCTGGAAGAGATGACCTATGAGGCCCCTTTGGGCTCCGGATCTGATAAAACTATGCAGTGACACACTCAAAGATGTCTAAGATCATTGTTTAGGAGCTGGACACTGAAATGGGCCTCATCCCCACCAAGTTCAGATCCACTGATCTGTACAGAAGATAGAGTAGCCTCTCCCTCCTTCCTCCCCACTTCCTGCCCCTCCTTCCTCTTCTTTCATGCAAGGAGAAATTCAGGCAGCTCCTTGGAGCTGTTAGTTACTGTCCTTGAACAAACAGACAAAGGCAGTCTCTTTGGTGTCTCATCCTGGGGCCAAGAAGTAACCAGGCATTTCCTCCCTCCGCGGAGGCTGGGCTGCCCCTTTGCTTCAGTCCCTACCCAGCCAGATGTCTCATCTCGGCGCTGGGCTGTGGGCAGGGCTCTCAGAGCCCCGGCCCTCCTCGGAGATAGGCAGATGTGAGCAGTGGAGATGATTTCCCTTGCACCTGGCCCTGGAGGTATGAACCATGCCAGTTCAGTCCCCCCAACACAGATGTTCATGTTGTCCCAATTTGTCTCTAGCCCATTTTAGGAGCTGCTCAGCTTTGCCACTGCTCGTATAAATACTGGAATCCAAAGACCACCCATTTATTAGTGCACCTGCATCTGCAACGGGCTGCTTCCTCCTTTCAGCCTTTTCAATGTCTGTTCAACATTAAAAAGACGAAGGAAAAAAAGGCATGAAAAACCCCCCCAAACACACAAAGACATATGCTTGGTAAGGGTAGATGAGTGACTTTCTGTAGTTGCCAGAACATAAAATAAATTAATAATGTAAGACCTTTGGGAATAAAAGGCAAAATATTAAACTCGCTCTTGGGGTGTGTCTGGGGCCCAAGAAAGGAATTTGTGGCTTTTTGTTGCATTGTGGTGGTGGTAGGGAGGGAGGGGAGGATTTAGAATGGGTCAAAGAGCACACTAAGCACCATGGGGCTCATTGCCATCTTCTTTGTGTACAAACACACACAATGCCTCCGCAGCCCTACTAAACCAACTTCTTGATATCCCTTCGATCCACAGGATTCCATTTTTTTTTCTGAACTTCATTGCCCACAACAGAACAGCCCTGAGGCTCCTTATCTGCCAACAATTACATCACTGTAGAAATACTCCTTGTGGTGACTGTTGTTGTCATTACCATGGTCATCCATCTGGCCTGTCACTGTTTTCTCCTGCCACACCACAATCTTGCACTCTCCTTTGGGACTCCTGGCTCAGATGGGTGAACTTTCACCTTTTCTTGACTAGAACCCTCCACCTGCTTCCAGGTCATCTCTGTGCCAGCCAATGAAAGCATCCCCTCCTGGAGCACTGCCTTGTCTCCTGCTGTGTGTTCTCCCCTCCATCAGAATGCCATCTCTTTGTGGGAGGAGTTTGTGTGCTTGTGTATATGTATTTGTATCAAACAAAGTTCCTGGAACTGAGTGAACATTTAGTAAATGAATGAATGAATGAATGATGTGTCTGTTAAGTACCAAC
The DNA here is from genome assembly GCA_023548195.1 of Bettongia penicillata ogilbyi. Lineage (NCBI taxonomy): Eukaryota > Metazoa > Chordata > Mammalia > Diprotodontia > Potoroidae > Bettongia > Bettongia penicillata. The sequence goes on from JAJHZJ010000812.1 coordinate 1,223,563, forward strand.
TCTGTGCCAAGTGCTGTGTTGAACACTAGCAATATCAATAGAAAAGTAAAACAGCCCCTGCATTTATCTATTTATCTATCCATACATCCATCCATACATACATCTTTCTGCCCATCCATCCATCCATGCATCCATCCATTCATCTGTCCATCCATCTGTCCATCCATCCATCTATCCATCCATCCATTCATTCATCCATTCATCTATCTATCTATCTATCTATCTATCTATCTATCTATCTATCTATCTATCTCTATCCATCTATCCATTCATCTATCCTCCAATCTATCCACCCATCCATCCTTCCATCCATCCATTTTTCACATCTATCTAAATTCAGGCCAGAATCACAGTGGCCTCCATACCACACCACGGATGCACAAGGAGTTTTTAGTTCACTAACCTCCTCAGCTCTTGCACTCAAATCAGCTGCTAAGATCACTTCAAGACCAGAGCCCTGGGACAGGTTCAGGGTGTGCTCAGAGGACCTGACACTGGTTTGGATTCTAGGCTCTGCTACATCACACCTATCCAATCTCAGGCAAACCTCAGTCTCTTCATCTATAAAATGAGTGAGTCAGGATAGTTGGTGTCCAGAGACAAGGCCATGGTGTCCTCGTTTCTGCCTATCTCCACACGCAGGGATCCTGGGAAGCATGACGTTCCTGGGAAGCAGGTTCCCGGGTCCAGGAGGTGATGGCAGAGCCTGGACCTCGCTCTGGCATGGGGAGGCTATCTCCCACAAAAGCACTCTATGTAGACACCATTTCCCTTGGCAGAATTCCAAAGTGCAATCATCGCTGATTATCTTCTTCCATTATTAAGGGATCTGCCTCTTTAGGATTTTTCCAGTTTCATATTTTTCATAAATAGGGGCCACTGGGAGGGCCAATTAACTTGATCACCCCCAATGTGTGTGTGTGTGTGTGTGAGTGTGTGTGAGTGAGAAAGGACACACTGAGAGCTTTCCTGGCCCTAAGGACTGATGCTTCTGGAGGACTTCAGTCTGTAGGAGCTCCAGGTTATGGGGGCCGAGATTTAGAGTTCATCCAGTCTACCCACTTCATTTTGCAATGGAAGAAACTGGGGCTCAGAGGAGTAAAGTCATTTGCACTTTGTTGTTGTGTCACATTCAACTCTGTAACCCCCTTTGGGGCTTTGTTGGCAAAGATCCTGTCCTTCTTGGCCATTTCCTTTGGCAGCTCGTTTTACAGATGAGGAAACTGAGGTAAACAGGGTGAAGTGACTCGCTCAGGGTTACCCAGCTACTGTCTGAAACTGGATTTCAGCCCAGGAAGATGAGTCTTCCTGACAGGTCTGACATGCTGTGTACTGTGGCACCACCTACCTGCCATTGCACTGGTAAGTGCAAAAGCTGGGATTTGAACCCAACGCCTCTGACACTACATCCAGCACTCTTTCTATTGTCTATGACAAGGGACCAAGACTGGATGAAACTCCTGCAAAGAGTTGACCAGGTTCCTCCCAGGGAGATAGCCTTCCTTCCCTTCTCCTTAATTCTGGTCCCTCTGGACTCCTCCAGATCCCTGAGTCCTGCCCTGCCAATTCCTACTTCCCTGCATCATAATGGACAGTCCCTACAGGCCTCCCCCATGCCCAGGCTGTCTGCAGGCTCAGGTTCCTTCTGCTTATTAAAGCACTTACTGGAATTCCTCCTTTGGATTCATCACACTTTGTCTTGTATTGGACTCATCACTGGGTATGGTTTCACCCCTACTGAATTTTAAATTTTCTGAAGGGAAACAAGGGAACACTTATCTAGTACTTCTGTGTTCTGTGCACAGGTACAAACAGAAGCAGAAAAAAGGCCTACCCTGGCTCTCCAGGAGCTTACATTCCAATTAGGACAGCTGGAAAATGGTGAAGGCAAAGGAATGGGTAGAAGATAAGAGGAAAACTAAATCTGGTCAACCCACCTCCTCCCCAAAATGGATGCACTAGGAGGGAACTCATCAGTGAGAGAAAGGCGTCTGAGATGGTAGAGTGATGTTCTAAGGTGTCAAGGCCCAAGGTGCTGAATGACATTCTGAGAGAAAAGGCCACCAAGGCATGGTCCCAAATCCCAAGAGTCATGGGCATCATCCAGACGGAAATGAAAGTTGACTGGACTGGACCACTACACAAAATACAGGTTCAGGGGGGACTTCACCAATGGGAGAAGTGAGCCAGAGGAGGCAGAGGGATGCCCCTAGGGGAGGAGGCCCTGAGGAGGGGACACCCCAGGTGGAGGAGGCTTGAGGTGCTTACTAGAAAGTCCAAGGATCCTGCAAGGAGGAATTCTAGATGTTTTCATCTCCAACATCTGGAGCAGTGCCTTATTTAAAATTAGTTAATCTATAAGCTGTTATCAAGCACCTACTATGTGTCTGATCTTGCACTAATCCCTGGGTTACCAAGAAACAAAGGCAGAATCCTAGGCCTCCCAGAATCTCCAGGATAGCCAGGGGAGGTGATATGTGCATAAGGGAACATAGAAAAAAGACACAAGGCCCTTCTGGGGAAGGTGTTTTTCCACTTGGGGGAACAGAGAAGCTTCATGCCAACCATGGCTGTAGAGTTGAGTCTTGAGAAAACCAGGGATTCTAAGAAGAGCGAAAGTAAGGAGGGTGTAAATTCAAGGTATGGAGAGGGGTGGTGCCGAATGGGGAGATGGCAGACAGTGTGTATGAAGAACAGTAAGAAAGCTAGCTTGGCTCAAATGTCGTTGGCCTGGATCATAAGGCCAAAAAGTGGATTAGTTCAAGGTTGGAAGGAGATTTAAATCCTATACAGAGGAGATCATTGAACCCAGGAAGAAAGAGGGAAGAAGTGGGATTTATTTAGTACCCTGGTAATATGGTCAGCCCTGCACTTTGTCAAGTGTGTGGTGGACGGAGGCTGGTGAGAGATGTGGAGAAATCATTTAGGAAACTTGTGTGACATTTCACCCAGTTGGTGATGGTAGAAGCTGAACGAGAGGAGAGAAGTGGATGATTTAATACGCGTCCAACCCTGCGCAAGTTATGAAGAGGTATGGCGAGTGAAAGGAAGGAGCTGTGGATTGCACCAAAGTGACAGATCTGGCCGAGATCCTCTGGCCGAGGAGCCAGAGACACTTGGAAGAAGGGAAGATCTGGGGGGAAAGCACATTAGTTCTCTTTTGGATGATTGCATTGGAGATGTCTAGGGGGCCTCCATTTCCAAATATTCAATAGGAATTTTGTTATACTATAATCCATAATATTTATATGGCACCTTCAGGTTTACAAGCTCTTTATCATATTATCTCATTTGGTCCCCACAACGCTGTGATGGAGGCAGTCTTATTATTCCCCTTTTACCAATAAGGAAACTGAGACTGAGAAAGTTTAAGTGACTTCACTGAGGTAGTACCTGGCATTTCACTGGAGATAATGTTGACTTTGCAGTCAGAAGACCTGAGTTCAAACCCAGCTTCATACACATACTAGCTGTGTGATGTCAGAAAGTTATTTAACCTCTGCCTGCCTCAGTTTCCCCATCTGAAAAATGGGGATAATTATAGCAACTGCCTAACAGGAGTATTGTGAGGACCAAATGAGACAGTAGTTGTATAAACCACTCAGCACAGTGTTTGGCACACTGTAGGTGCTAAGTAAATGCTTTTTCTCTCCCCCCTTCTCACTTGACCAGGGTTACATAGCCAGTAATGTCTGATGGAAGGTTTGAACTCAGGTCTTTCTGACCTCAGTTTCAATTCTTTGTCCACTGTTCCCTCCTAGTTGACCGACTTTAACTTGCTTCCAGAGCTTAGGACAAAGACTAGGACTGGCTCTATATTCCTGTAAGTCATCAATGCAGAGAAGATAATTAAGTCCATGGGAGTTGAGGAGGACTCTAAGTGACAAAAGAAAAGAACCCAGAATGGAACTTTGGGGGACACCCACAGGGGAAGTCAGAAAAAGAGGGAGGATCCAAGGGTCACAGCTCAAGAGCCGGAAGTGACCTCAGAGGCCAGCATCGAGGGAGTGGAGGGTCAAGAGTCACCAGGAGAGGAAGAAGATCTGTGGTGTCTTGAGCTGCAGAGAGGCCAAGGAAGATGAAAACAGAAACAGCCATTCGATTGACTGATGAAGAGATCACTTCTAACCTTGGAGGGAGCAAGGTCAGTTAGGGATGAGATCAGAAGCCAGACCACAGAAGCTTTTGAGAGACTGGGGTCAGGAAAGGTAGCTTGTATGGAGAGAGCACTTTGAGGTTTGCAAAGCACTAGCATCCACTTCTCATTTGATAAAAGAAAGTACATAAAACAAATGTAGACAGCTTTTCTGGTGCATCTATAAGTACTGAACCCAAGGGAATTCAAGGGAATGATAATGTCTGGGGAAAACCTGTTTGGACCTGTGTCTGGCATGCCCATGGGACATCCAGCTGAAGGACAAAGTCTATCCCTTTCTTAGGAGTGAAAAGAAGAGGAACTGAGTCAGAGAACTGGAATTTCAAAACCTGGTGACCAGCACAGGCTGCCTGGATGACCTTGAACAATCTACTGAATGTCTCTGGGCTTCAGTTGCCTGAATTGCTCAATGAGGACATTTGGCTAGATGATATCTGATGTCCTTCTAAGTTTAGATGCTGGATCCTATGACTGAAGAGGAGCTGAACTAAGCCCATGTTTGTTGACCAGAGACACATGTTAGAAACCTCTTCCCAATTTGCTTCAGTTTACCCTAATTGACTAGAACTATGAAATTGCCCCATTTGTTCACTTGTCCCTTCTCTGAGCCTTGTTTTTCAGTAGAACTTTTCCACTCTTTCTTCAATGAAAAGTAGTAGGCAGAGAACTGGCACCTGTATGTGTGTGTGTGTGTGTGTGTGTGTGTGTGTGTGTGTGTGTGTGTGCATTTGTGTGGATCCAGATAAATGATCTTTTTTAGTTCACTGGTTTAGTTCATTGGTATTGTCTACCATTAGCTCATAAAATGAGCATGGTATAGGGGAGGATATAAATTGTGTTTCCTCTACATCCTTTCACTTGAGGACTGAAAACACCCAGAAGTCCGACCAAATTATTCATTTTCTCATGTTGTTTCCTCTCTGTCCTCCTTTCTCTTCTCTCTTCCAGCATCTCTCTCTCTCTCTCTCTCTCTCTCTCTCTCTCTCTCTCTCTCTCTCTCTCTCTCTCTCTCTCTCTCTCTCTCTTTCTCTCTTTCTCTCTCTCACCACATCAGTCTTCTTCCTCCTTCTCTGGCCCCTGATTTTCTTCCCTCCCCTTCCTCCTTTTAACTGCTGTTCTTTTTAATACCGACCCTCCATCACAGAGTACTCCCACATCTGTTGATTTTTCACGTTGTACACATTTGCACCTTTTTCTTAATGTTGCCTGAATCACTTAATTGTCAAAGAGAGAGTTCATTTTAATGTAAATCTTACAGTATTACATGAGTGAATGTATGAAAATAACTTGGAACAGTTTAAATTGGGCAGGATTCTGCCTTCATCATAATATGCTTCTTCAGCATTAAAATAAACTTGCAACACATGCTGAAAAAAGTGTGGAAGAAGTAAGTGCCTTTCCCTTGGAGCCCTCTTCGGAAGAGCTAGGCAAATCATTCCACGGGATTCAGGAATCATGAAATAATCCCAACAATTGACCGTATGATTATACAGTTAGCATCATGTAATGGCAGGTTAAATCCCTGGCTAGCTGACTCTCTTCCCATGCCTTTCCCAGCTTTAAATAAAAGGCATATTACAAAGTCATTGGTGGAGGAATTGTTAAGATTGAAAACGTTTAGTAGGCAGTTAGATAATATATTTATCCCATTGTTACAAAGTAGTTCCCAGTTTATTTGCACCATCTAAACCGACATTGGGAAGTTTTTGGAACAACTTAACACTGTGAGCCTGAGATTTCCAAGCAGACACAATTACTCCTCTGCATTCATGGCGAGGTTGAGAAGAGTCATGCCTGGCTGCCAAAAGCTTGCGAAAAGCGGGAGCTCCTGACCAAGCACTCCCTGGCCAAGCTCGCGGCCCCATCGTGAGAAGTGCTCCGTAAGTCATGATCTGGTGGAGAGAGGAAACCAGGTCCTTATCAATTCCTGTCTTCACCTCATGATGCTCTCTTGGGAGATTTTCAGAATATCCTCAGTTCTTCTTCTTTTATAGAAAGAAGGGATTGGGAAAGATGATCCCTAAGTTTCCTCCTAATTTTAGCATTATCTGATTCAATGACAGCAAGATATCAATTGTAATTCAATAAGTATTTTTTAAGCATCTGGGATATGCTGATCAGTGTGCTAGGCAGAAAGGTACATAAAGGTAAGAAACAAAAAAAACAGTCCCTGCCTGTGAAGGGATCATATTCTAATGGAAAATGAGGTAATCAGCTTCTATTAAACATCTACTATGCACCAGACCTGGGACACCTAAGTGGTGCAGGAATCTGAACTTCACTGTCTAAAGTCAGGAAATCTCATCTTCCTGAGTTCAAATCTGGCCTCAGACACTGACTAGCTGTGTGACCCTGGGCAAGTTACTTAAAAAACACTATTTGCCTCATTTTCCTCATCTGTGAAATGAGCTGAAGAAAGGAATGACAAAATCAGTCCAATATTTTTGCCAAGAAAACCCTAGAGTGACAAAGAGTAAGACCGAACTGAAAATGGCTGAACAATTACGATGATGTGCCTGGTACTGGGCTAGGTCCTGAAGAGGGACAGAATGACTTGAAATAGATCCTGTCTACAACAAGTTTTTTATTCTATCTACAACATGTGCATGAATAGACACAAATTATATCCAAAGTAAACATAAAGAAATTTGGGGAGGAAGGAACATTCCATAATTCAGGGATCAGGAAAGGCTTTGGGTAGGAGAAGGGGCTTGAGAAAATATCTGAAGGAAGTCAGGAATTCTCATGCCAGATTTGGGGGGCAGCCTCTACAAAGGCCCAGAGGTGGGAAATCAAATGTCACATACATTATGCACTAAGCAGGAGAGTGGAGTACCCACTGGTCATATCAAGCAGGCATATGAGGACCGAGACAGAAGAATCCTGGCCACAGAGAAGGAGCGAACACGGAGGGGAGGATGAAGAGACAGCTTCCTTGAAGGCAAGCCCCTCTTGTCTCTTGGTTGGTGCACTCTCAGTTCCTGGTTCAGAGCCGGACACACTATTTAATCAGTTCAGTTGAGATTGGCTTGGTGTCTAGGGGCATCTTTCTTTCCCAATGTGCCCACAGCGTTTAATGATGGCCTTTGTGGACAATAAAGTTGGTAGCACAGGGAAACATGCTTTAAAAATAGAAGTATTTCCATACTTGCACATCTAAGCCCTCAACCAACAAGGGAGGGGCTTCTCCTTGCCACTCTGAAGAAGTCGGTTTCCCTCTGTCTAGCAGGAATCTCCCCTTTGGCGCCTACAAAATCTCATTCTGTTAGTGACTGATGATGCAGTGAAGCCCTTTAAGCAGGGCTGGGGGTGTTACTGAAGGAGCGAGCTTCCCATGATGCTGCCTCGTGATTCAAAACCAAACTGAACTGTGAGGAAGAAGTGGAGGGGCCCTTAGTTCCTCAGGAACCAAATATCCCTGAGTCAGAGTTTCACATATGACACATGCCTGGCCTCCCCAGGAGACTGGCATCGACAAATTTCAAAACAAGAATCAACTCCAAGAAAAGATATTATAAGGGTGATTTACCTACATCTCTCCCCCTAGGACTGTTAGCCCAAAGTTGTCCTTTTTCGTCTGTACTTCCATTACAAAGTTAGAGGTGGGACTTGGAGAAGTCATATGTATTGGCCATTTCTGTATAGAAGGCGCATTACTCTGTCCTGCTTTTCCTTGTACCTTTTTGGCCTTGGTATCCCAGAATCCTTCACTGTCACATCCTCCTCCTCCTACACACACACACACACACACACACACACACACCACAACATCACACCATCATGGTCATCCCCTTAAGGTTCCTTCCATAGCCTTCTTTCTTCGTAGCTTTTCGTTCAGGACACAGCGCATGGTAAGTTTCTGGGGTTGAGGTTATAGAAACATTGTTCCCAATCTCCCATCCAGCACCTGGTAGCTATGTAACTATGGGCAGCTATCAATAAGCAATCATTGATGAAAAGCTAACTATGTGCCAGGCATCATGTTAGTCACTAAGGATCAAAGGGAAGGCAAAACTTAACCATTTCATCGATCATCAGTTTCATAATTCAAAAAAAATAATTTCTTTTTCAAAAACAAGTTAATCTACATCACCCTGAGAGGACTTGAGGAGGAACTTGAAATGTTAATAAATGGGAGGGATGAACAAGCACCTCCAAGACTGCTGGAAGAAGCCTGTGTTTCAGCAAGGCTGAAGGAGTCACCACCTCTGGTGTCTGGACTCTCCCATCTCATTCCTAATATGTGGCATGAGGAAATAGAAATGGCCCTAAGACAACAAACATGAGACAAGATCCTGGACCAGACCATATGAAGGTGTTCATCCTAGAAGTAATACAATTTGACTATGTTGAGACATGAAAGAGATAAGATTACAATAGTTTGGTAAAACTCACCAACAGTCCAAAAGAAGGTGGTTGAGAAAATTTTAATAACTATAGACCTGTGTGACTCCTGTTAAGTCTTTTTGAAATATTTACAATGATAGTCTGTACACAAATTGAGGTCATGAAGGTAGAAGGAAACAGAACTGTTTTTGAAAAAGATATTTTCAAACAGTCTACATTTATATAGTCACACCATTGACTGATTTATGCAGAGAATTCAAAACTTACTCTGCTTCTTGATTGGTGATTATTAAAAAGCCATGAGGGGGTGGGGAATCTTATTCCAGAGAACAAGATACCACCTTAAAGGCTTCATTAAAGTCATACAAGATACTTTGAAAGATACAAAGGGGTAGTTTGGTTGATATTATTAATATCAAAGAAGGCATAAAGCAAGGGGAGATTTGTTCACTAATGGGGATTGCCACTTTTATGGAGAATGTCTAATGCAGGTCCAGATAGAGATTCCTTTTAGATGACAAGTTCCTCCAGCTGTTCTTTTTACCTCTACCATGATACCGACTATATCAAGATCTGGAGTTGGTTTTTTAAACTTCTGAGTTGGGCTACATGAGTCAGTAGAAATTATTTTAAAAGAGTTTCCTTAACTATTCACACAGGAAAAACAAAATGGATTAAGTATGCTTATATCCAGATTGTTATATTTTATTATGAAAACCCACAGATCCCATCCTTTAATATATACACACGCAGTTACAGATGGACACACACACACACACACACATATCTTGGACAGATTCCATACATGGACAATGTCACTGGTCAATGATTGAATAGGAGTAGGAGAGGGGACTGGTGTGCCTTCAGGGAATTACACAATGATTTCATTGATTACAAATTTCTGACACTAGTGTAGATTTTTTTTTAATATTGATATTTTTTATGATGACTCTGTGACTTTCAATCAATCAGCAAGCATTTATTATGCTCCTTCCTTTGTTCTGGATGTTGGGCTACTTTCAGGGCTACAAAGACACATACAGCCAAAAAACATGGGAAACCCATCTTAGGAATCAAAGTTTGAGCAACTTAAGGACAAAGAAAATACTTGGTGAGGTGGGGATGGAGGAGGTGGAAAGGACATCCACAGATTCAAGAACTGTGCAGATCAAGGAGCAGAAAAGGAGCTCTCATCAAGAAAGGGCAGTGGTCCAGTCAGGCAGCAAGAAGGAATAGATGGGCAGGTCACCAGCCAAGGTCCATTAGTGCCCACTCGATGGAAAGAGGCCAATCAACCTGTCCATTCACAAGAGTTTAGTGAATGCCTACTATGTGCCAGATACTGTGCTAAGTGCTAAAAATACAAAGAAAATCAAAAGATAGATAGTCCCTGTCCTCAAGGATCTAACAGTCTAATGTTGACAACCTACAAACAAAAAGGAGAGAAGAAACTGGAGATAATAATAGAGGGAAGAGCCAGCGGTGGAGAACCTGCAACTTTGAGGCCATATGTGGCTTTCTAGGTCCTCAAGTGCTGCCCTTTGACTGAGTTCAAGTTTTACAAAATGCATCCTTTTGTTAGGGGATTTGTTCTGTGAAGTTTGGATTCACTCAAATGGCAGCACTGGAGGACCTAGAGGACCTAGCATAAAGTGGTACTGGGAATGGCTTCCTTTAAAAAGTTTATTTTTAGCTGGAACTTGAGGGAAACCAGGGAAAATAGGAGATAGAGAGAAAGAAATAGAGAGGAAGACCCAGGGTCTGGAGACAGAAGGACCTGTGTGAAGAGTCAAGAGGTCGGGGTTACTGGATCACTGAGTTCATGGAGAGGAATAAAGTGTAAGAAGGCTGGAAAAATGGAAAGGAACCAGGTTGTGAAGGACTTTAAAAGCCACTGAGAAGCCTTGATGAAACTTTACTGGGGGATGCAGTAAAGGTATCTTTGACCCTGCCCTGTACACTATTGGCTGAAGCACCTCCATTGATTAGATCGTAATTTCATTGACATTTTCAAGCAATGTTGATGGAACTATGATCACACATAGTAAGCCTGGAGTCATAAGCACACACATAAATAGACAAAATGACTTATTATAGATTAAAGATGATTTTCCACCACCTTTTAAAAGGCTTGCCAGAAGGTAGATCTAGAGAATATCCTAATTATAGTTTATGTCGATGCTGGTGAAGAACCTGACAGGGCTGCTCTGCTCTTCTTAGAGAAACTTCGGAGCTAAATGGACTAGAAACTATTAATTTGTTGAATTATAAACCATTTGACTGGGTAAACTGCAGGTGAATGGTTCCATGCCTTCTAGGAAGGAAGTTTTTTGCTGTAATGCCCTATGAGTCTATCCATGATCCTATTCTGTTTAACGTATTTATCAGTAATTTATGCAAGTGCATCAATGTCAAGCCCACCAAGATTTCCGGATAATGCAAAACAGGAGAGCTATCATGTTGGTCAACAGAGTGAATATCCAGAAAGTTCTCAGCAGTCTGGAGCATTAGTCAATCAATAAAACCTTATTCACCATTTGTTATATGCTAGTGATCATGTTAAGACAAAAGTAAAATCGGTCTTTACCATCAAAGGGCTTATATTCTAATAGGAAGGCTACATATAAATAGGACAATATATACAAAATGAATACTGTTGATAGAAGGTAGCTGTAAAAAGAAATACCCTAGCAGCGATGGGAGTCAACAAAAGCTTTATGCAGAAGATAGCAGTTGAACAGAATCCCAAAGCAAGCTAGGGATTCTGAAAGTGACAATTTAAAAGGGAGAGCATAGTGTTCCAGGAGAGGGGGAGCAGCTTATATGTGGAACAGTGAGGAAGTCTGGAGGGCTGGACTGTGAAAAATATTGTGTGGAGGACCGTTGTCACCAAAAGACCTAACAGATAGGTCAGAGGAAGTTTGCAAAGAGCTTTAAATGTCAATGAAGAAGTAAACATTTGATCCTAGTATTAGTAGAGAACCAATGGATTATATTGAGTAGACAAGGTGACATGGTCAAAGCAATGCTTTGGAAAATCACTTTAGCAGCTGAGGTGGGGGGGGTGGAATCGTGTAGAAAAAGACTTTTTGGTAGGAAGTTTAATAAGAAGGCTGTTTAAAATAGTCCAAGTGAAACTTCTCTGCACTGCTCCCCATCTGTTTGGTGATCTTACATTGAAAAGTAATGACCTACTTTGACATCTTCTACCAATGTTACCTTACTTGGTAGAAGAATTAAGTAATTTAATGGATTGCTAGGATCAATAGACTATAAACCACTAGTGGGAGCCTTTGGAATATATCAGGGCCATACAAACTTTAATTGAAAATTAGACCTTTTATTTTCCTTATTTCAAACTATTTGCCCTCCCTTTTTCCACTTATATCTGTTTTCCCTAGTGATCTGAGAGAAACAAACAAAAAAAAATGGAGAAGTATGTCCATTGAAGAGTTTCTAAATATCTGTTAAGAGTAGAGATCAGTCCAAGCACATTAAGATTCTATTTTCCCCTACAAGTGTTTGCTGCAGATGACCCCCACTGATCTTAAATATATTTCTGTTTCTGTGACTGAATAGAGGTTTTCCGTACAGCATGTTCTAATGGTACTCTGGCCTTTAGCCAACAAGGGACTGAATAAGGCTATTTTTAAAATACAGAAACTGGGAACAGCTGCAGCAATCAGATTTGATAAAAACAGAGAGGAACTTTGCTTTTTTTACGATTTGTCCAAGTTTAGACTTCTTTCATAGAACTGCTTTTGTTCTGTTGGGTGAAGGGGTAGAAGACCAAGACAGTGGGGCCCTTTTAAACAAATAAGTTTTAAACGAACACAGCTTCAAGGAATACTTTTGCTGTGCACCAACAAGATCAATGCAATAGTATTTTAAACTGTGAAAAGAATATGTCTCTTATTTATTTTTTTAAAGGAGGGAAAGAGAATCCATGATGTCAGCCAGCCTTCCAATAAAAGAGAATTTGAGCCTCTCCCCTCATAGTGATTCTATGAAAGGAGAGATGAACCTTTTGGGTTCCCAGTGGTGGAAAGATGGCATTTGAACATCTCTTGTGTTCTCCGGAATGGTTAAGGATGAGGGTAATTTGAATGTTCCATTTCTACTTTTCACATTACTATTCGTCATGAAAGTTTCCAAACTAAAACAAGCAGTTAATATCAATGCGGTGCTTTTGTAAAGAGAAAATGACATGAGTTGAGATTTTCACAGAGACCCTTTTGTCCTCATCCTTCCCAACATGCCTGTGGCCAGGGGCTTATTCTTTTTTTTTCTTTCTTTCTTTTTCTCGTTCTTTATTATCCTAGCTCCTTGGAAACTTGTCAGTACATGATTAATAACAGTCATGAGGGGAATACAATTGGGGAGGTCTCATGTACAATAGTAAGTAGGTTGTGAGTTCCACCTTCTAAGTCATTTAATGTAAGGGATGGATTTCTCGACTAACTTCGTAAAGTGACGTAGGACGAAGGAGATTGTATTTCATATACGCATTTACAAATGACATTAATTTTAAAATCTCGTCCAAATAAAACTATTGATGTCAACATTAATTCTGTTTGGTAACCCAAGATAATAATAGAATTTCTTTCTGTGGCCATATGGCCATGAAAATAAAATTATCCAATGGTTTACAAAAAAGGCCAGAATCCAGACAGAATGTGACAATCCAGGTGTGTTGTGTGAGTGCCACTTGATTAACTTGATCACCAAAAGCCATTAAACGATGATGTGTATCTTCGAAAAGGCAGGAAAAATGAAATATGAGGATGTCCAGCCTGTTCTGTGTTGCCATTTCTTCCAATGAAAGATTTAAGAAACCAAAAAAACTGTTCATCATTGAACAACCCACAGGCAATGAGGGTCTCAAGCAGATCTTCAGTAGTTGAGACCACTGCTGCTCTTGTCTCTGTCCCTGAAAGCAGCCCTGCATTCCTGCATAATGGGCAAACTGGGGTTGAAGACACCCACTGTTCTGAGCCAGTCTGGAGGCATTCGTGGTGGGCAGAGAGCCCTGAGCTCAGCAGGTTTCTAGGGACCCCTGGCAAGGTCCCAGCTTTGAGACTCCTATCCTATATTTTAACTGGCACTAAAGAGCTCCAGCCCGATGATTACTAGGCTTTAATTATATTTAGTCATGTAGACTCTTCTTTCTGAAGACAAACTGCCCAGAGAGGCAGATTTACCACTGGCCAGTAGTGTTTTTATGCAAATGCTTCTGAGGGACTGCGATCACCCCCAACATAATAGAGTCTTTCAATCTCTTGCCAAGAGTGTAATATTTATATATTACCAAGATAAATTGAATATCCAAAAGAGCTGCATTATGGGTGCGTGGAGAGAGTTGGGATTCTCAATGTAAATCATGTTTCCTAATCACTGTGTTTTCCCCTCAGTTTAATTTTCAGCCTTAAGTTCATAAACAAATTCTGAATGTATTATGGTGCTTCCCATTTGTTTTGAATACTTCAGTGATACTTAAATAAAGGGACAGTGTCAACATCTCATTACAAGGCAACCCATTTCTCAAGTGTTCCTGAGAATTAATGTCAAAATGGCCTGACCATTACAGACATTGTCCACTATAGAAAATGAATTTTAAGAGTGTATTTCTTTCTTTCTTTCCTCCTTTCTTTCTCTCTCTCCCTTCCTTCTTTCTTTCCTTCCTTCCCTCCTTCCCTCCCTCCCTTCTTTCTTTCTCTTTCTTTTTTCCTTCTTTCTTTCTTTCCTTCTTCCTTCCTTCCTTCCTTTCTTTTCTTTCTTTCTCTTTTTTCATTCTTGCTTTTTTCCTTCCTTCCTAACTTCCTTCATTTCTACCTCCCTCCTTTCTCTCTTCCTTTCTTCCCTCCTTCCTCCCTTCCTTTCTTTCTTCCTTCCTTCCTTTCAGTCTGTCTTTCTCTTTTTCTTTATGTTGCTTTCTCTCTGTTATTTCTCTTTCTTTTTCTTTCTTTCTCTTTCTTTTCTTTCTGCCTTGCTTTATTTTTTCTTTCTTCCTTTCTGTCTCTCTCTTCCTTTTCTCTTTTCTTTTATCTCTCTTTTTATCTTTTCTTTCCTTTTCTTTATGTCTTTTCTTTCTCTTTTTTTCTCTTTCTCTTTTTCTTTTCTTCCTCCTCTCCTCTCCCTTCCTCTCCTTTCCTCTCTTTGCCTTTCATTTCCTTTCTTCCTTCTTTGCATTGCTGGAACTGCTTAAGTGATAGGCAGTCATGGATTGGCTATCTCCCTAGTGACTTTATCCCCTCCCCAGGAATGAGGGTGAGGGGGCAGATGCCCCTCCATGGGCTATTCAGGAACTGCTGACATCAGCCCCAATTCATGAGAGCTTGCTTTGTGGACTGATGGTGCTAATATGAGGAGACACGTGAGGTGGCTGGGTTTAGGGAAGAGAGCAGGAGAGGCGCGGTGCTGTGAAAACATTCCCACACACTCGAATGGCCCATTCAGAGAGGAAACAAGCAAATGCCTTCAGCTCTTCCACAAAGCTTAATGAACAAGCTTGCCCAAGATGCAGAAGCACCAGTATGCGATGCCCCCCACCACCCTTCCCCCACCAACTGCTGCCTTATTAATAGAGTAGCCATGTAATAGACCCAGGAGCAACGGAATTAGGGTGGAAACAATTGCTCTCCCCCATGAGCTTGTAGGAACCTAGATAATAATTCCCATCATTTTCTCTTCAGAAAGGGAGGTCATTGTGGTATCCCAAAACCTTGGCAAGCCTTAACTGCCCACCTGCCTGAGTTCTGGGGAGTAACCTCATGTCATCTATGCTCCCCCTTCATAAGATTTACTTGTCAAAGAGCTGAATAACTGAGGTGAGACCTGGCTATCCACAACATTTCTGGCACTTTTCAGATAAATTATCCCTTGTATCACATGAGTTTCACCATTTATTCCATGCTACTGGTGTCAGAAGTATATCTACTTACCCCTCAGTATTTGAATGTTTCTGTGTCTCTTGGGTGGGACTTTTCCATCTCATTTGCAGTTGTAACTTTCTATATGTGATATCTCCCACATTACAGTGTGTATATGCATTGGGTGGGGATGGAGGGAGAAAGACAGGAGTCATAGTCAAAGAGACAGAAAAAAATAGAGACATGAAAACAGACAGAGGAGGAGAGACAGAGAGAGATATAAAGGGGCAGTGATTGTCACTTTTCTGTTTGTATCCCTCATTGTTTTGCACATAGTAAGTGCTTAATAAATGCTTTATCCTTTCATTCTCTGCCTACGTGAATAGTCACATCTCATTTATCTGACAGCCCAGTGATGTAGATTAGAGTGCTCAACTTGGTCTCTTGAAGGTCTGAGTTTGAATCCTGAATCAGACACTCATTATCTCCATCATTGAACCTATTGATCTATTTCCTCATCTGTAAAATGAGTATAACAGCACCTGCCTTCCAGGGTTCTTGTAAGAATGAAATGACAATCCTGATGACGTATGATCAAGTGTCACATACTTTGTAAACTTTAAGTAGCTATGAAAATGACAACCTGCCATTGCTGTGGTAGTGGTGATCTGGTACTCTTCTCCTCTATACAATTATTAAATCCAGTTCTACTGCTTTGTTATAATTTGTCCTAATGACTTTTCAAACAAAAACCTAAAGTTTATGCTACAAATCAACAATATATTTATGTTTTTTCTATGTTAATTATTTCTGATAGAACTTCAAAATGTCAACGAATTTGTGAATTCATCAATAAAGTTATTTATCACATGGCAAAGATAACATCCCTTCTATCCCCTCCTCATCTTGGACATTTCTTATCCAGGTTTCTAGCAGGGAGATGAATTCTCTTACAATAGTCTGGAGTCACTCATGACAATGGTCAACATTTTTTGTGAACATGGTAGCCTTATTTGAATGCCTTATTTGATATTATTCATCAGAAGGTCATCAAACAATCTGTCAAGGTTCCTGATAAGATTTTGATGTATTCTTGAGAGACACCCAGACAGAAGTGAGCCATTAATGGGGCATTTAGTTCCACAAAATCAAGTGCAAAATCACATTTTTAAATGTGGTGATAAGACAATAGGCACATGGGTCAGTGGTTATTTACATTATTCTGCTCACCTCATTTTTTGGGGGGGGGCAGAATTAGATCAATTTTTTCCCATGACTTTCATTTCCTCTTCCTTTTCAGATACTTTGAGAATCAGTTCCTCATTTCCTTGAAGATTGTATGTTGCCTTTAGTACAGACCTTCTTGATATGTACTTGATTTCATCCAGCTACTTTTTCCCATATTCATTTTCCCTTATTTCATTTCTACTAAGACTGTCAGGTTAGAGTTCAATTCTAGTGGCATTACTGTCACTAATGGCAAATAGAGTTTGTTATACAAATCTTGAAATATCTTTTCCATTTTCAATCTATTTCTCACCCTTGCCATCTAATCCTTCAGTGTTCTCAGGGTAATTATCCTTAGTCATGTCACTTGCAAAGCTTTCTGTAAACTTATTTAATTGTGTTTTCATTGCTTCTGGATGTTTTATGAATCAGTATTACTTATAATCTTCCACCAGCATCCTCTACACAGTGCTATAAACTAATTTATATTCCATACCAATGTTATCTTTGTCAGCTGTATCTTACCACTTAAAAAGGAGGTCAGTTGTTTGCTGGACAAAGTGGTTTCTAGACACTTGATTTCCTTGTTGTGTTGACTGATTTACGTAAGTTGAACTTGCTTAGGAAATGGTAATTATCTGACATGATATTTTTGTCTTACCCCACTATTCATCGTTCAGCATTCTCATCTTGTTCACATCCTATGTCTCTTCTCAGTATCTTTTTCAGAGAATTTCAAATTTAGGAGGGATTTCAATGACCATTTCATCTTAAAGAGAATCCCCAAATTATTTCTCATTTCCTGTGGATTTTATCTTTGACTTAACAAACTGTGGTATGACGATATTCAAATGGTTAACTTGGACACAATTTTTACATTAGTAACTCAATATTTCTTATCTGTTGAAGTAGTATCCATTTCATTGGCTGTCATGTTATTCGTTGTCCACTGTGTACAATTACTCCCAACTCTCTCCTTGAAGAAGATATGCAATGTCAGTGGGAGTTTTTCAAGATTAATTTTTATTTCTTTCATTTTATTTCATTTTTCAATTAATAAGCAACAATCTTCTCTCCCTTCCCCATATAAAAGAAAAAAAAAGGGAAAGAAAAGGAACCTTTGTAACAGATGTACATAGCCAAGCCAAACCAAGTTCCGCATTTGCTCTCTGCATCGTCTCCTTTAGCGTTTCAATCCAGGAGCTCTCTTTTGGGGGCAGGTCCCGTGCATTAGCATCAGTTCTCTGGATTCATGCTTTGTGGTTGTACTGATTCGCATTCTTTAGTTTATCAAAGCTATTTGTCTTTACAGAGTTTTATTACTATATAAATAATGCTCCCGATTGCATTTATTTCATTCTATATCAGTTTATGCTGGTTTTCCCAAGTTCCCTTTCATCATTATTACAGCATAATAGCATTCCATCCCTTCATATACTCATTGATGGGCATCCCATTTCAAACAACCCGCCTTATATTCAGTGCTTATGGAAATCTTCGTAGCCTCTGAATCTCATAGATTCAGTTCTATTTGATCCAATTCAACTCACCAAGCATTAATTTTGTACTGTCGCAGAAACCAGGTATGAGGGCTACCATTGCAAAAGTGAAAAAGCCCCTCTCCTTGTGGTGCTTATATTCTCCTGACCTTACAATGCATCCATGGCTGTACCTTTCCCCCACATACCTCCAGCTTCTTGAGACCCCTCAATAGTATGTGTAACATTTCATTCTCCTTTTTGGTGATTTTTCTCTTGACTCACTTGCTGATAGGCTCATCTCATACTGATGGCAGAATGTCTGCCCCCTCAAGAAGGGGAACTTCTTTTTAGCCTTCCTTATATTTCTGCTGCAGATATATCTGGGGAGATGTTGTCTCCCTCAGCCCCCTACCTACCTACCCCCAAATTTCCATTTAATTATAAAGTCTTTGAGACCAGGTACTATGAAACACTGGTCTGGGTAGTATTGGCACTAAACACAGGGTGTCTGTGGGTGTCTGTGTGTGTTTGTGTGCATGTACATGAGTGTGTATGTGTGTGTGTCCCTGATCTACACATATTATTCAGTGTAACACAACTTCAAACCTTTTTAGCTTTCTTCCTAGGTGCCAGGTGATGGGGCCACCAAGATTAAAATGGCCCCATCATGGCCTTCTTAAAAGTATTTACAGCTGGGGAGAAAAATGGGAACAGGGTCTGGGTCTGGGCTTTCATAAGTACAAAGAACCCCTAAGAAAGGAAGCTTCTTCTCCCGATAAGTTATTGTCTCATTTTCTGTAGTAAGGAAAAGTGAAATGAAATGCCTAAGGTCACAAGTCCAGAATATGTCTTCTGGTTTCATAGGCAGTTCTCAATAGAATACGCATACTGCATAATGGCAGGTAATTGTGATGAGGCCCTGACAAGATCCATAGAAAGTTGTCTACCAAATCTTGAATGGGGAAAACTCATTTTCGGTGGAGCAATAAGGAAAGGCTTCATGGAAGAGATGGCACCTAGATGGGCCAATCCGATAATCATGACTGAATGGTAGGTAAGTGCTTTGAAAAAGAATCTCCTTTACCTAGAATCTTTCATTTCTGTGGTGCTCAAATCTGACTAATCAAGGGCATGTGGCTCTTCCATGATGGAAATCAGGAAGCATGAGCATGTCATGCCCTTTTGTTGTCTGAATGCCAGGCTACATTCCAAAAGATGCTTGTGTCCACCCTCTGTCTGTCTAAACCAGGCCCCCTCTTCTGCTCTATTGCATGTGGCAGTCTAAAACAATTACAGAAGGAGAAATTCTCTTGGACTGCCCAACTGGCCAAGTCTATCAGTGGCACCAGTGGAGCCATGCTCATCTTATGTGCACTGCTTTGTGGAAGCATTCTCTATTCCCAAAGCTCCACCATGGGGATGGAACAACTGAGGTGAGATTCATGGGCACTGAAAAGTAAGAGACTGCAGAGGTCCTCCTCACATCTAGAAACAATGAGCTATCAACTATGTACGAAGTAATAAAGGTAATTAGTCAAAGCAGGAAACAACTAGATGGGCTGCTTCCTTCCACTGCCTAGGGGCAAGGTAAAGGCAAATGTCAGTGAAGCTGCTTCTCCTCCCCACTCCCAGGCTCCGCCCCATTTTCCTCTCTCACAGATACAAGCTTCTTTAGCTACCGCTTGCCGGGTTCCAGTCTCCACCTTCTCAGGTGGTTCAAAGAGTGCTTCCTGCCATAGACCAAGGTCACACTTCATACTCCTGTCTGTCTTCTGTACTTATATCCACAGTGCGTAATGTGGATCCTGCTTCATTTATTCATTTTCTTGACTTAAAGACAGTTTTTAAGGAGGGCCCTGGTCAATGTCACTGTGCCCCTAGTGGTCGACTCTAGACTGAGATTTTGGATGTTGTGAACAGGTGTGTTGAAAGGGACAAGCATGGGGTTGTGCCAGGGAGGAGACATTTACAAAGTCAAACTCAGATCATACTGTCTAGCATGACCCAGATTTTAGGTTCATGATGTTCTTCAAATGCATTTCATGGCCTTTGGGTGACCATTGCTTTTGGAGTCAGAAGATCTGGTTGGAAATCTACACTCTCCTATCTAGTGTCAGGGTGGAGCTTTGACCCTTCCCATCTAGGATCCAGCTGTCTGATCTATATGACTGGATGAGATCCTCGTTTGCTCCAGAGTCAAGGCTCTCTCCAGTCCTTGGGGACACTTGGACAAATGCATTCACTCTTTAAATCCCTGCTACAGTTCATTGAAGGAAATTGAGGCAGTCTTCCACATGGAGACCTGATTGATCCCTGGATGATATACCTGAATGTCAAGGCCTTTCAAGTGCTTTCAGGCCCAGGACCTTAGTGTCCAGGAGATCCTCCAGAAGGACTTGGTGGGTTAATGGTCCTCCCAGTGTCTGAAATGAACACCCAGGAAGTGAACCCATTTCATACGGTGACTTGTCTGATCTGGGGCTCATCTAATTCTGTTCAACAACCATATATTGAAGCCTTACTCTGTACACTGAGGGTATAAATGAAACATAAGGAAAGTTCCTGGTCTCAGAAAGCTTTTAATTCTAATGGGCAGATGCAACATATAATTAAATAAGCAGAGGCAGCTCTGTGGGGCCATAGTGGATAGAGCAGTAGCCCTGGAATTGGCGGGGTGGGGGGGTGATAAATCTGGCCTCAGAAACTTGCTAGCTGGGTATCTCTAGGCAAGTCACTTCACCCTATTTGCCTCAGTTTCCTCATCCATAGAATAAGCTGGAGAAGAAAATGATAAACCGCTCCAGTATCTCTGCAAGAAGACCCCCAAATAGGATCACAAAGAATTGGGCCCAATTGAAATAACAACAGAGGATAAGCCCAATAGATTTTTAGAGAGACTGTGCCCTCAAAAGTGAACGATTCAGAAAGGTTTTTTGTAGCTGGTGGTAGAGGAGCAAAGACTTCAATGAATGTGGGGAATGGAAGAGGGGGACGTGAGAGGGGTTGGGATCCCAGGTGCAAGGGGCAGCATGTGAGCAGGAAACGGAACGTCAGTGTTTGGAATATCATGCAAAGCAATCTGACTGGAGCCTGAAGGGGGAAGGAAGGGTAGTCCTGACGATTAGGTCAATAAAGGCAGGCTAGAGTCAGGCTGAGTAGTGTATGTTTTAAAGACAATAGGGAGTTAGTGAGATTTTTGAGTGAGGATTGGCACAGGTAGACCTCGACTGAAATGGGGAGCTAGCCATAGGTTGGATTCTCCCAGGAGGGCAAGAAAGGCTAATGCTTTTATCAGCTTCCCATTCAGGAGTGCTGGGATTGTGGTCCTCTAGACAGAACCTCATCCTTTCTCATAGGTTGGCACATTCAGATTTGGAGACATTCCCATAGCCCAAAGGCACTGCTTGCCTGCCTGCATTTATGGCCAAGTGAGGATTTGTGACTGGTGTTCTGCAGAGAAATCTCTGTAGAATATATTAATTTGGTATTTGGGGGGAAGAAGATTCCTGGTCACCCACTGAGTGGGAGGGGAGGGTGTCCTTCTGCCAGAAGCTTTCAAATGTTCTCTCTGCTTGTCATGTTCTCTGTGTTATTTGACTAAAGAAAGATGGAGAAGTTTAGAACTTTGCAAACCCACAAGGAGCTGTCTTCATTATTGCTTATTAACCAGCCTGGGTAATTGATTTCCCTGGCATTTTAACCAGGAGAAAAACAAAAGCAAATGAAAAGAAAGAAGAAATGAGAAGGAGGGTGTTAGACAGTGGCAATCTGGTGTGGGCGTAACAGAATCCCTGTGTGATTCACGGAACAGTCAGGGCGCACAGACCAACTGCATCTCGTCTCCAGAGGCTCTGCTCAGCCTCTCTGAAGACCGGCCCCCTAAACACACTTCAGCTCAGTGGCAACAAGGAGGGCCTGGCCGACCCTCTGGCTGGCTTGCTAGGTCTCACATGGGCTCCCATCTGGGGGCCCGACAGCCCCCACGTGGAGTGCTCCGGCTGGCATATCCCTCACAGACACCAATGCTAACAGCCAGCCTATAAAGCGAGGCACATTTGATGCGGGCTACAGCTGAAAGAATATGTTTCCATTCTCTGTCCATCTGTTCTTGGCAGCATAAATTTAAATGAGAGACACAGAACAAGTTTCATGAGAAATGAGCCTAAATCAGTTCTAAGAGAGCTGGGTGGAATCTCCAAACACTCCTGATGGGGAGGGGGTCAGTAAGGGCAGGAGGTTGGCTCTCAGACAGAGGCATGGGAGAAGGGTCAGGGAGGAGGGAAGGAGTCAGGGAGGAGGGAAGAGGTCACTTCTTTTTCCTAACACTATTTCACGACCTGTTCAAATATTAAAAGTGAGGGGTAGGATTAGAATTTCACATTATTTTGGGACATGCTTACTTCAAAAGAATGCGCTTTGGGCACGTCTGCTTGGAAGGCTTTTCACAAATCAGTCAATGATGGCTTCTTCTTACTGGAGCTATCTTTTGCTAAGAACCAATTCTTAAATATCCCATGGTCTGCAAAACTGAGTCACATGCAGTGTCACCCACAATGGTGCAATATCCCTGAGACTTCTATTTAAGGAGTACATATGGGGGGAGGGGGTTTCCTTTCATCGGAGAGGGGAGGGGCTAAAAGTACAAAATGTCCCATATTCACTTTCATATACAATCACTCTAGTATTTGCTTTTGATGGATTGTTTTTCTTTGATACAATCGGAAGTTCACTGTGCAGAATGTGGATGGAAATGACTGATTTTCAACACGCACAATCACTAAAATGTAAAAGGGAGGGATGTGGAATAAGTCAGAAAAGGGAGGCTACAATAAGTGTGACAAAGGACTTTAAAAGTTAAACTTAGAGGCCCCAGGGAGCCATTAAAAGTTGCTGAGGACACAAATAGACTATGCTTTAGGAAGATGATGTTGGCAACAGTTTTAGGACTGATTGGAGAGAAAAGAAATGTTATTCAGGGAGATCAATGATTGCTACAATCTAGATAAGTGGTACTAAGACCCTGGACTAGGGCAATGGCTGTATTAGTGAAGAGAAGTGGAAAATGCCTGGGAGAGGGAAGCAGATGGACACAGCCAGGAGGCCAGGAGCCCTGTATGGACAGCATGTTGATGAGTACCTGGTGGAAAGTTAACTTACAATAAGACTGCAAAGGTAGATATTTGAGGAGGTGGAATTCACAATGGCAATGTATGAGAGGGTTGTAGTCTTTAAAAGTAAAGATTTAGACTAGATAGAAAGCTATTTCCAACTCTAAAAAGATCATAATAGATATTAATGCAGTTGTATTATTGAAAGGCAAATGGTAGAATCTTAAGAGTTAGAAGGGCAGCTAGGTGGTGCAGTGGATAGGCTCCAGATCTGGAGTCAGGAAGACTAAGCTCACTAAATTCAAATCTGTCCTCAAACACTTCTAGCTTTGTGACCCTGTTTATGTCCCTTATCCCTGTTTGCCTCAGTTTCCTCATCTGTCAAATGACTGGAGAAGGAAATGACAAACTCCAGAATCTTTGCCAAGGAAACCCCAAATGGGCTAACCAACTGTCAGACAGGAGTGAAAAAATGACTGAACAAAGAGTCAGAAGGGATGCTGGAGTTTATTCTAATGTAACCCTCCTCACATTATAGAAATTCAAATTTGTTTTGTTAACATTTCATTCTTTCATTCATTCAACAATATTCCACTTAGCCCCTTTCAGAAATTTTCATTCATGGCTAAAGAAATGATGATGACTTCCTATACTTACTACAATTCTAGTATCAAATATAGAACGCTCTGCTTGACGTTCAAAGCCTTTCATCTTTTACAGGTGATTGTGAAGTTCTTCCACGATTCTACATTCCATCCAAGCCTGTCTGTTTTCTCTCCTTATATGGTACCCTATTTCCCACCTCCATGATTTTGCACTTCTCTGCCCTGGCATGCATTCTTTCTGTTTGCCATCTTCTAGGATCCCTAGAATTCTTGAAGGTTCAGACCCCGCTTCCCCTCCTCCATGAGGTTTATTATTTTCCTCCCCATTACTAGCAACCTCTCCACTGAATATCAGGTTGTATTTACCTTGGATGGATTTGCATCTCCCTCTCTGTTCATATTCAACCTCAAACTGAATGTAGGCTCCTCCAGACTAAAGAATTATGTGTGTGTGTGTGTGTACACATATATATACTTATATACGTATATGTATGTATATATATATATATATAGATATATACTTTTGTACATATGTGTGTGTGTGTATATATGGCTTCCTTACCTCTTAACACGGTACTTGGTACACAGTAGGAAGTTAATAGATGCTTAATGCATGAATGAGTCATCTGTAAATGCCCTGCTGGTACAAACTGTACTTGCCAGACATGAGACATTTATTTTGGAAAAATAAAATAGAATGTAGAAAGAGTTCTGGTAATGAGAGTAAAGCACCTTGTGAACCTTAAAATGCCAAGAAAAGGCTAGGTGTCATTCATCCTCCTCATTCTCATCGGTATTATTGATTGTTTGAATGAAGACCTCCCAGGCAGCCCTTCCTAATGAATGGATGACCGTGAAGGATCTCTGACTTATTCCTTCTTACAAAACCTTTTGTTGGGTTTTGTGGGAAAGAAATCGGGACCTGGCAACAGCCTATGAGGGTCTTAACCCACCTACTATTCCAACTGCATTGGTGCCAACAGAGCAGGAAGATGTAAACCATGGGGGGAGTGAGGAGGCTGTGATTCTAGCCCCAGCTTCTGTTCTGTGTGACCTTGAGTGAGTCCCCCATCTTCTCTGGGCCTGAGTTTTTTTATATGTAAAATGCAGATATTACAACAGATGAGCTCTAAGAATTAAGCAATTCAAGTGGACTTCTGCTGATAATATTATATTTCACCTTTGGTTTTTACTGCTAAAACTCATGGTTTTGTGGGTTATTTTTGCGAAATTTTGTAATGTTGGGGACATAAACATATATTATCCACACATTTACATATATTAGGAGCTCATCTTTTACAAAATGAGATTATATTTGTATAGCTCATTCCTTACCACAACCCTGTGCATGTACGTATTGTCACACTCATTTTACAGATGAGGAAATTGAGGCACAGTGAGGTGAAGTATCATACGACTCATGAGTGAGGAGTTGGGAGAGGAGCCTCCCAAGTGAGCACAGTACCCATAGGTCTTCTGGCTCCTCCTTTGGGACTGTTGTTTGTCAACATTATTGTCTATTTTCTTGGCGTTGTCATCTACTTACTGTGCCATTGACTTGGGATTAGTTGGGGCTGGGGTCAGTGGGGCCACCTCGGCCGATGGTTTCCAGGTAAGCCGGTAGCCATAGGAAGAAAGGAGGATATCTTCTTGCTCCTCAGTTCCCCCTTTGCCAAGAAATACATTTAGCCCTCCGTGCCTCTGCCTAACTGTGGAGGGAGGGATGTCCTTGGGCCAACCAACTCTAACTGAACCTAATGGTAGCTTTGTTTGTTTGTTTTTTTTCTGTTTCAGATCTGAGTGATCAGCTGTTGGAAGTGGTTGGTCTAGAAGGTGCCATGGAAATGGGACAGATTTACACTGGCCTGAAGAGTGCGGGTCGCCGCTTGGCCCAGTGCTCCTCTGTGGTCATTAGGTAATTGTCACTTCATTTCTGAGACTTCATGGTCCCCATACTCACTGGCCTTCCAGCAGTATCTGCCAGCCTGGCCAGTCCATGGTCCTGAATGTCCCGGACAATGGTTGAAGGGCAGGTGGATCCTCTTTAGAGATGAAAATCAACTATTGAATCCTGGGTGAGAAATAGGGAAGTGTGACTCCACCAACGACTTCACCAATCCTGTGTGGTGACAGGGGTGCCCATCCAACTCTCCCCACTGCCCATCTTCCCTCTACTCCTAAAATACCAACAAAGGAAGCAAGCAAAGAGCTGTTCCAGCCTCATCAATGGTTGCTTTTGATTTCCCTTTGTATCCCCACTATACAACCCAGTACCTGGCATTGCTTTTCAGTTAACTGTAATGATTAAAACAAGATGAAATAGGAGTAAAGGTTGGTAAAATTTGCTCTATCACTTACTGTCTGTATGGCCTTGGATAAGTCATTTGACTTTTCTGGGTCACAGTTTCCCCCTTTGTAAAATGAAAGGGTTAGACTCGATAATATATGAGTGTCATTCTTGATATGAGTGTCATTAGGGCCATTCTATGACCCTAAAAATGTTGGAGAATTCAGTGCTTCTGAAGAGCTTTACAAAATTCATAATAGGTTAGAAAATATTCCTCAAAATAACATAGTCAACCTGGAAGCCCAGCCTTAAAAAAATTTAAAAAGAGCTATTTAAAGGCTGGAAGCTTATACTGTCCCTGACCAGGGCATGTCTTCTGAAAGAAAACCCTGGCATCTCCACCTAGGATGGCAGAAAACTTTAAATAATCTAGTTTCCTGCCAGTTTGAGTGGATCATTTCAGCCACTGCTGACAACAAAATTCAAAGCCCAGTTAAATAAGTAGGTAATAGGCAGGAAGTGCCATTCAGTTACAAATGAGTTGTTTTTCAGAAATTGGTTTCTAAATCAGTTGTTTGGGATGTGGAAAACCTTGTCCTAGAGAAACATTGTTACCCACAATGGTTGAGGTTCCCAGGAAGCCTCTGAGCATGTTTCACCCAAAGGTTGATAGTAATTTAAATGGGTCAGTTCAGAGAGGAAGGGTCATCTATGACCTACGGCACCTCAGGGCCCCCTCTCCTCCTCTTCTTCCTCTCCTCTCCCCTCCTCCTCCTTCCTTTCCTCCTTATCCTGCTGCTTCCCCCAGAATGTCTCAGATACAGAAGTGAGCCTTTTCTGAACTGGAATGGAAAGGCCTTTCCTTTCCCATTGGCACATTGTCAACAATGACTATGGAGTCCTCCAGAAATTGTCCTTGTCAAGGGAGAGGCTCCCTGCAGAAGGTTGTGCCTACATAGCTTATCTCAACAGACACTCCATCTCCTGATGGATGATCTCACATTAGAGAGTTGTGTCTATGTGTGTCAGCAGGGGCCAGCATGGGAAGAGATCGTGTATATGGAGATATATATATGTATGTGTGTGTGTGTATGTGTGCATGCCATCACTGGCATTATGGCATTTCATGAAATTTGATTTACTTTAGTAGCAGAGCAGGGATTACTTCATTCCCTGGATATTCTCAGGTTGTTTTATTTCCCACCATACATGTACGTGTGTATGCACACACATGTGAATATGCATACATATATGCATGGTATAGGCATGTGTGTATGTGTGCACACATACATGTGTGTGCATAGAATATACAGCCATGCCTCAAGCATTGCCCTAGGCTGAGATTCAGGGGATCTCATAGACTTCTTGCACTTTGGAGGCAGCATCTCATAAGGGAAAGAGTATCTGAGGCCTGAGTTGGCACTCATTCTAAGACCTAAGTTTCTGTTCCCTTGCGTGTCAGATGGATTTGCTCCAGCGTTGTCGGAGGATCAAACATTCCAATCAAGAATTGCTCTAGATTCCATCAAGAGCTACAGAAATGTCATCTAGGATTGCTGCCTTGGACATAAGAGGAAGCTTAGATTCCATGAAGTCCAAACTCCTCATTTTACAAATGAGGAAACTGAGGCTCAGAGAAAGAAATGAGTTGCCCATAGCATTGTGACAAAGCCTTAACTTGAACCCTGGCATCCAGGCCCTCATATAGCTACTGTTCATACCTACCCTGTTGTCTTTCTTGCTGCTCATATGTGGCATAGAGACTGGACCTGTGATTTCATTGGTATAAAGAAGTCCCAGGTGAGGAAACTCTATCACTTCAGATTGGTATTCTCTCTTCCACTTCTAGCCTTAGTGATCTGTCTAGGACATTGAGAGGAGACACCTAGCAGGTCTCCTGGCTTAAAGAACAACTCTCTCATTCCTTTCTTCGCTGCCTCATATTCACAAGAAGGGAATTTATCTCCTTGGACCCAGGTTCCCAATTTCATAACCTCAAGGATCGCAGTTCTCAAGGATCACTGGCTATCACGACTGTCACAGACTGGCAAAGAATTCCTTGCAGATTGGTCAAAAGCCCTTCCCTAGGACATCTCACCTAACAGCAGGTCCCTTTCCCTGGCTGAGAAAATTCACGACTTTGAGACCATGGACTTTACTGGGACAGTTCCTTCTCTGCCCACCTGCACTGGGCCTGTCTTGTTGAGTCCATATCTTCCCTGTGATTTTGCTTGTTCTCCAGTACTTGTCTCGCTCATAAAATGTCTCCTTGCAGGACAAGCAAGTCCCTGCCAATGCAGATTGATGGGGAGCCATGGATGCAGACCCCATGTACTGTGAGTACTCATTGTTATCAAGTCTGGGGAATCTTCTGCCTCTCTTTGGTCATATTTGTTTCAGGACGGGGAGGGAAGGAGGTTATTCTGAAATGTTTTCAGATGAATTCCTTCATTGGCTCTATTGCCAGATATGAATTGAGTTGTTTAAAAAAGATATTCTAAACTCCACTAGCCACTGAGGTCTTTGTTCACTGCTTCCCTGTGAGGTGGAGGGGAGCCTGAGTGGTTCAGATCTAAGTGGCAAGAGCATATGGGTGCTACTTAGGAATTCTGGCCGCTAAGGTAAGGTCTGTTGGGATGTGTGGGTAGGAATGGCACGAGGTGAGTCACTCCCGTAAGACATAGTTACTGTAGAAGAAGAAGCCTGTACCCTATTCACCACATATCAGATGGGAGCTGTCCATTAGATTGGGTAACAGTTAGATAGAAAATAACATATCAGCATGAAAAAAAAGTCTTTAGATGGAGAGATAAGATGTGCGGTGGAAATGTGACTATTATTCAATTCAGAAGCTCTGGGTTCAAATCCCTGTTGTTCTACTCATTTTTTCTACACAGCCTTGAGCAAATCATTTACTGTGGGCTTCATTGTGAAGTGAAAGGTTTCAGTAAATACCTCTGGGATCCTTTCTAATTAGGAGTTGTAATTCTGCATCCAAACTCTGACTTTTGCACATTTGCGTCAGTTATTTCATGCTCACCTCTCCTCACCCTCCCCAGAAAGCCTTGATCCTCTCTTCATGGGAGGTAAAATAGATTACTTCTGCCATTGCATCAAATGCAACTTATCCTTCTATAGTGGATGGGACAATTAACAGACTCTGTAAACATAACATGCCCCGCTTTGCCTGTGCTGCTTTGTCACTCCTGTACCTTTTGATTCATATTCCCATTCCGTAGAAGTGTACCTTTTTCTCAATCTGAATTTCTCCAACACATCATCTGAACTAAGGCAATCATGCAGCAACATGATCTCGATGGAACTCTGCAGTGTTCTTAGGAGAACGTAAGCCCAGCCAGCATTCCCAGCTGAATTGAGATGCACTTGAGCTAATATCTAATCCTGAAAGCCTGCCTTAGAAAGCATTTTAGAGCCAGTCCAGAGTTCATGTTTTCTTTCCTGATGGAATATGTAAAATGGAAAAGTAAACCAAAGTAACCTCATTTCTCTCCTCATACACTAATACCTAAGAGTTATGATAATTTAAAAATAAACTCGTTTTATAGTCATCCATCAAGCTCAACGCTTAGGGACAGGAAAAGACCCATACTCTGAAAAAGGAGTTATGAATTCAAGCTTCCACAGTGACTTTCCCTAAAAGCTCTTGGATTCCACCTGTCCCAGGCAGCCTGCCTGATAAGCACAACACTGCCCCCCCAACCCCAGCTCCTGACTGTGGAGTGGCTAGAGGGGTCCAGAGGGATCATGGGAATTCAGTGCTGCTCTGTACCTCAAGGCTTAGAGAACTAGCCCCTGCAGGGACCCCAGCAGCCACAGTGTCACTGCTTACCATCTTGCAGATGAGGAAACCAAGGCCCAGAGGGATAAAGTGCCTTGCCTAGGGAAACAGAACTAGTCAGTCTCTGAGGAGGGCTTTGAATCCCTCTTCCTGACTCTACATGTAGAAAGCATTTCCTCTTTCATAGCTTTATAGCCAGGAAAAGGGCATTCAAACTGGAATGCCAAGAATTCTCTCTAGGCTAATTACCAGGGTGTGTTAGTGTTATTTATCTTCATTCATTGAGTCCTTCACTAAAAGAGAGCACTTAGTGACCACCTGCTTTGTGCCAGGGGTTGTGCTGGATGCTGGGGAGGTAATGATAAACAATCCCTGTCCTTGATGGGCTTATGTTCTAATGGGGGAAACAACCTGGACATAGAAGAGAAAATGCCAAAACATATACTAAACAAACAGATTCATTTCAAAGGGCAATAATACCTGATGGGTGGGAAGGAAGGTTCTCTCAGTCTGCTACCCCAACCCCTAACTTTGATACACAAAGACTATCATTCAAAAAGCACTGGTTCTAGAGTCAAAGGACCTGGCCTAAGATCCTATCAGTGACACTACCTCTACAATCTTGGGCAAAACATTGGCCATGCCTGAGCCTCAGTTCCCTAATGTGTAAAATGAAAGACTTGGACCTTTAACTCAATGTCTGCTGTCTTTTCTTTGGGGATATAAAGGGTAAAGAGAAAGAGAAGAATCCTAGGCTATTTAAGCTGCAAAGAACCTGAGAGAGGCCGAATGTGTATAACAGAAAGAATCCTGAACTCAGCAGTGGCCTTGTGTTCAGATATCTCCTATGGGCAGGTCCATTCACCTTCCTAGGTGTCAATGTGCTGAAGTTGGCAGAGGCACTCTCCAAGGGACTTCCATATCTCATCTCCTACCAGTTCAATACCTTCCTTGTGCTAGAAAAAAGCCTAAGGCCCCTGCAAAGGGCAGCCTCAGATCACGGATGAGGCTTTGGGAAGGGATGGTAGGAATGCTTCCCCACCTCAGAGAAGCTGGGATTGCTGACTGAATACAGATCTGGACCAGCAAAATCTCCTCTAGGTTACTTTAAATTTGTGGCCCTCGCTCTCCGCCTTTCAAGATTGCATTCCTTTTAAAGAGCTGCCACTGCTGATATCCTCCTTTTAAAAAGCTCTGCTGTCACAAACCCCTTTTTTTCTGTTGTGTCTCTTTTCTCTGAAACAAGTCACCGCTTAGCCAACAGTTTGCCCACATTTTTTATCTCTCTAAATGTATATAAAAGTGCTTCTGCGTACACTTTGGTTTGGAGACTCCCTAAGCATAGACCCTGAAATAGTTGAGGCGAAAAAACAATTGTCACTATTAACAAATTCATTCTTATGGTAAATCTTCAGCACTGGGAGACTCCTCTTTCTTTTTTCTTTCTCCCCCTCTCTTCCTCCCTGCTTTTCTCTCTCTCTCCTTTCCTTTCCTTCCTTTTTTTCCTTCCTTCCTTCCTTTATTTCCTTTTTTCCTTCTTTTCAATATACCATTATTTTTACTTTTTGTTTTCATGGTTAGTGACTTGAAGATAGCTGTCAAGCCCCACCAAATCTTCTCCTCTTCAGAACAAATGTCCCGGGTTTTTCCTACCCATCTTCATGAAGTAGGACTTAAAGGCCCTCCCCTGATCTTCTTGTCTTTCACTGGACATGCCCTACCTTGTTTATCATTGTATTTCCTGTGCCCCCCAGACCTGAACACTGTACTCTAGAGAAGAAGGGTAAAATGGTGCCATCATCTCTTCGGTCCTAGACATGATGCCGCTCATAATACAACCTAAAATTCCTTTGCCTTTTTTTCCTGTCCTTTTATAATAGCTAATAAAGCAGAGCTATCATTTATATACTGTCTGCTGTGTGCCAGGAACTGGGCTGAGCGCTTGGCAATTATCATTCCACTTGACCCTCACAGCCACCCTGGGATGTAGGTGCTGTTATTATCCCCAGTTTAGAAATGGGGAAACTGAGGCAGGCAGTGCTAGGGTTAGCTGACTCATATCAAGCTATCAGTCCACCTGAACTCCTACAGGTCTCCAGCTGGACTGTTTTTGATTTTTCCCCTCCAACATTTACTTTGGAGGTTAATTTGAGAGCCCCCTTTCCACTTATTCCAGTTAGATTTCACTGGACAAAATAGGGTTCAATGTTCCAACTAATTGAGGTTTTCCTTTGTGTTCATAATCTGTCATCTTATTGTAGTAAGTTATTACTTGCAACTCTATAAGCCAAGTCCAATCCACTCAGCAAGCATTTATTAAACACCTCTTGTTTTCCAGTCACTGTGCTCAGGGCAGAGGATACAAAGAAAAGAAAACAGAGTCCAGTGGAGGAATCTACGTGTATAATCTATGTGACCTGTGAACTTACTGTATGTACCATCCAGCTTTTGCAATGATGATGATGATGATATAGCTAGCGATAGCACTTTAAGTTTTACAAAGTGCTTTACAAATATTATCTTGTTTCAGTCTCACGCTAAACCTGGGAGGAAGGTGCTACTATTATCCTCACTTTCCAGATGAGGAAACTGAGACAGACAGAGGTGAAATGATTTTCCTGGATTTATTTAGCTAGTATATCTGAGACAGGATTTGAACTCAGATCTTCTTAGTTCCACTGTGCTTTCATGATGCCTCACCAACTTTATCCAAGCAGGGTTTTCACAAGTGCATGTTGGATTAAATGTTCTTTGGTCATCACAGATATCCATGGGCTAGGTACCAGGGAACCACTAGGAAGGAATAAACTTCAAGGATCCCACAATCCCCTGCTTGGTTTCACTGTGTCAAAATTTGTGAGAACTTGGTGTCGGTTGCTAGCCTTGGAGATGAAAAGGATCTTCCCTTTCCAAATGGGGTTCAGTGCCCTTGTCAAGGTCACACACAACTGTCCTAGCAGAGGCCTTCATAGCTGAGCATACTTCCTGCTTAACTGAGGAATGAAAGGTCTGGACAAAAATCTCAGCCACCAGATCACATTACCCTATAGGAGCACATCAAGGCTTCCAGGGTATCATTTTCTGTCAGAGAGCTGTAGACAAGCTAACTTGGGACGTCCTGGTGTCCTTACAAAGTACCGTTTATGAGCAGGCTCTTTGAAAAATGCAACTGCCAGGCACCCCAAGGACTGGCAGGGATTTGGTAGGAACAAATAATTTACTGGGAAGGTATATGATAAACAGAGATGTTAAGGTGAATTGGCCTAAGTCCCACAGAAAGTTGATGGTGGAATTGGGACTATTTCTACCATACTTACCCAATTCTGTACCTGCCATCATTCCATTCCACTTGGGGACTTGAGGGGAAGAGTTCAGCAGAGGCTGAAATACAGCCTGACAGATGGCTTCTGACATGCACAGTGGTGAGGTAAGGAA
This sequence comes from Bettongia penicillata ogilbyi, assembly GCA_023548195.1. Lineage (NCBI taxonomy): Eukaryota > Metazoa > Chordata > Mammalia > Diprotodontia > Potoroidae > Bettongia > Bettongia penicillata. The sequence continues at coordinate 1,256,877 of JAJHZJ010000812.1, forward strand.
CACAGGTGTAATGCTGGCATCCAGGATTATAGGAATTAGGACCCAGTAACTACAACCAACACCTTGGCTCTGTCTAGTCTTCTGATCTAACAGCAAGGTTGGGCCAGGAATTAAAAGCTATGATGGAGAGAGATTTGGTTTGGGATGGATCTTTCAGAACACATGGAAAAACTGCCAGCCTGCCAAGGGAAATACTCCTGGGGTGGGGGAGGGGAAAGCCAAGGCAGGTTCATGTCCTAGGGAGAATGTTGAAAGCACATGAGAACAAGCTAGGTCACTATTGGTTTGACTCTGCTCTGAATACAGTACAGGTGAGCAATGACTTCCTCCTCCTTCTCTTCCACCACCATATGCATTTTTATAATAAAATATCTTTGACACAGCAAGGATCTCAAGTGTAATAAAAGGGAGTACCTTGGTCACCATAGGTACACATGTTAAAGGAGAAACAAATCCAGCCAGTAAGAGAGATCAGGCAAAACACAACAATTTTGAGGGCATGTAGATTTGCTTGTAATGCTGAAAAAACATTCTAAGGTAAGCCTACTGGTAGTTAGATGTAAAGTGAAAAACCATCCCATTATAATGAGGTAGCTTGTCCCAGTCTAGCCAGAAGCCAATAGAAGCAGTTGGATCCCTATCCCTGGCAGTACACACAGTGTCAGTTTTCATGGGGAGTGGTTGTTAAAGTGGTAAAGACCAGCAAAAAGCTTAAAGAGAAGTTGACTTTTAGGTACGTGGCATGTCCTAGGGACAAAATGTGACATCATGGCCGAGCGACCTGGGACCCAACACTATTTTCATTATTGCTTTCTTGATCTTTGGCCCTCCCTCTCCTTCCTATCAAATTCTGTCAATTCTTGTCTTTCTGCCCTTCAAACAAGCAATCCTATCCCCGGGATCTTTTTCTACTCCTTCAACTACCTCAGTATCACCTCTCAACTGGACTACTAAGGGATCCTCCCTACTCATTGTCTGGCTCCTGGCTTTCACATTGCCAACTTCTCCCATGCTCAAATGCCTTCAATGGCTCCCCATTAAAATGTCCATTCTCAACATAGTTTTAAATTCCTTTCCAGGCTTACGCCTTACTGCTCACCTTCATGTATTCTCTGTTTCATTTTACTTGCTATCCCCTACATTCACAGAATTAGAACTAGAAGGGACCTCTTGGATCATCTGGTCCACATTCCTCAGTCACCCATGAGGAAACAGAAGAAATGTTTTCTCAGTCCAGGCTTCATTGTTTCTCATCTGTTGTTCTTGTTAATAGAAGGATTATTGTTGATTTTAGGATTATTGCAATAGTATCTATCCCAGGTGTCCTCCTTGACTCTAAAGTCTCCCTCTCTCAACCTCTCTCAACACATCTCAGAAAGGGATCTCCTTAATAAAGGTGCAGACCTAACCATGGCACGGTCTTTCTCAGTAGATACTAGTGGCCTCTGAGATCAAAGGTAAATGTCTCTATTTGGAAGTGAAATCTCTTCACAACATAGTCCTGACCTACCCCTCCAACCTGTTATATATCACTTTTTCTTCACACACCCTACTTCGTAGCCAAACTCCCATTTTCATGCTTTTTAATACAAAACATTTGAATGTTTTTTTAACTGGCCACCCCCCATTTCTGGAATGCCCTCTCTTTTCTGCCTCAAAGAATCCCTTATTTCTCACAAGACTTTACCCCCCTTTACATCAAGCATCCCCTGGTTTTCAGTCACTGGTGCCCTCCCTCTCCCAAGGTCCCTTTTAGTAATTTTGTGTATGTTCTATCTATGCTGCCACATGTCTATGGGGTGTCCCCCAAAAGAAGCTAAGCTCTTTGGAAGAAGTTTTTATCTCACTTTTGTCTTTATGACCTCATGTCCCAGGGCAGTGTACACAGTAGGTGCTTAATAACTTGCCTTCCCAGTCTTTTTACATTTGACCTTTGTGGCACCCCTGTAGTGACCCTGAGCTCCTCCCTGGTCCTGAGACGAAGTTGCTCCCTCTCTGTGCTCCTGGTGCTTTATCTGCCGGTGCTCCATACCGGAGTTTTCTCCCTCCTCATCGCAGCCTCCTGGCTTTCTTCAAGCCTTAGCTAAAATCTTCCCCTCTAGAGGAAACTTTGCTTAGCCCCTCTCAGTCCTAATGCCTTTCTTCTGATGAGTATTTCCAGTTTGTCCTGACCTTAAGATGTTTGCATCGTTTTGGCCCCTCCATTAGATGGTGAGCTCCTTGGGGGCTGGTACACACTGTCTTTGTCCTCTTTCTGTATCCTCCCAAACTTAACACAGTGCCTAGCACTTAGTAGGTGCTTAATAAATATGTATTAAGTGACTGACTAACATCAACTGAGAAAACATATGCAAAATGCTTGGTAAACTTAGAGTACTATATTAATACTAACCTTTTACTAATCCTTCTTAAGCTTTGTTCCTCCCACCTGTGCCTACTTCCAATTTAGTGACTTGCCCAAGATCATACAGTTAGTAAGTGTTAAGTGTCCGAGGTGAGATTTGAACTCAGGTCCTCCTGACTTCTGCACTGGTGCTCTATCCACTGCACCACCTAGCTGTCCCTAATTGCCTCATCCTGGGTCATCTCCAGTCATCCTGATGAATATCTGGTCACTGGATTCAGATGGCTCTGGAGGAGAAGTGAGGCTGGTGACTTTGCACAGCCCTCCCTCACTCAAATCAAAGTCAAATGCAAGTCATGTCATCATTTCTCTGATGGCATGGTCTTTGGCAATGAAGGATAAACACACACACACACACACACACGCATGCACACGCACACGCACACACGCCTCCAATTTACCCTGTGTATTTTGTTCATATATAGCCATTTGAATGTTGTACATCCCCCCATTATACTGAGTTTTGTGAGAGCTCTTGTGCCTTCTGTCTTTTTTTTTTGTATCCTGTGCATTTAATACAGTTCCTGGCACATGGTAGATGTTTATTAAAAGCTGACTGCCTACTATTGATAACAACAGTTACAACATCAGCAACAGTAGCAGTACCATGATGAGGAGGAGATTGATCCCAGCCTTGCCCCCATCCTCTGGACCAGAGGGGCTGAGTTTCAGTTGTTTATTATGGAGTAAATTATCAAATAGGGCTCTTCTCCCTGGAAAATAAAGTTGGCCAGTTTTTTAAGGTTTGGCCCAAATGGCTCCTTTTACTGACTTTTCGGCATCATTTAGGTTGACCCTCTGGAAGACTGGAATCCTAATATCATTTTTTGTTGTATATCTTGTATACTTAGTGCATTCCAGTCCATCCCAACAGGGATGGATGGTGTTGTGGCCATGAGTTTGCCTCTTCCCAGACAGGTCCATTAATTGCAATGAATCCTCAAAGACCCCTGTGTTGAACTGATTAACTTCTAACTTCAAGTATCATGAAATCATTTTTTAAAAATTCATCCACTTCAGAGTGCCAGAAGAAAGCTGAGTTTAGAGGATGGGCTCAGAATATTCTCTCCTCATTACAACCTATGTAGCGTTTCTAACGTAACACTGACTGACTTGGTAGACATGGTGTGTTTTCAAGAGTCTTAAGCTGCTAAAACAATTCAGTTTAGAGGGGCAGGGAAATTGGAGGCAGAGAGTTCTGTGCAATCTATGGGGGAGACTAGGATGTGATTTGGAGGCAACTGAGACCTCACTGAGCCCAATAACTTTTGCCTTCCCTGCACTGAACCCCCATTTCTCCAACAATGCTGGTCCCTTTCCAAGAAACAAGCCTAATCTTGTTTTCTCCTGATTCTAAATCGTAATCTTTGCCTCTCATTTTCTGAGAAGCAATTAATTCATACAATGCACTCCAGAACATTGACTCCAAGGAGCTCTCTACCATCCCAAGACCCAATTCCATAAATTCGTCTATTTCCCAGTCGTGTTATTTTTTCTAGAGCAACAAGCAGAAGGAAGGAAAGAAGCTGTGAAGAAACCAAATGTGGAGTTAGAGAAACCTGTAGCCCTGGTCGCAGTCTTGCCAGCCTTGCCTCCATCCCTCTGCCTTTACGTACTCGAAGTCTGTTGGGGAGCTTTATGCTGGCCATTATTTGGAACATTAATTCTTGCTGTTTACCTGTGCATGATTTTTCCTAATTTTCCAGCAGTTGTTGTTTTTATAATTGACAATACAATTTGCTGCATGTGTGCTTTCTGCTTCCAGACAAGGGTGCCAGGATGGAATGCACCCATCTCACCATGATTTCAGGCAGTGGAGAAAAGAATGAGTTGTGACTAATTTCCAATTAATTTTCAGTGGTTCCAGGGGAGCCAAACAATTGTACCTACTAATTAAAATGTAAAAGATTCCAGAGTGTCATCTTCAGGTGTCTGTGGAAGACACGATTTCCATTCGAGTTCAAAGCAGGATCTTGGACAAGCTGGAGTCTGACAGCTCTATTAATTTAAAGACTCCTTGATACCTATTAGTACAAAACACAAAAAAATACCATTAATCATTTATTGTAATTTTGCAGCTCTGTCATTTCCTTACCATGTTAAAAATTATGATGACACTGTAATGTTCTGTAGTCTACCTGGATGGCAGGGAAACCGATCCCAAGACTTAGGAAAGACACCAGAGTACATTGTTAGAGCTTAATTAATGCCAAACTGATTAGATTGGATTGCATCCTGCACAATAATGTTTTAAAGAAAATTTTTAAGCTGTCATGTAAAATCCTATTCCTAACGTTATGTTTACAATTAGACTAATTTATTATTGTCCTTCATTTTTATACATGAGGATTTAAATATTTTCACATCAAATTGAGTAGTTCTTTTTTGAAGAACCTTAATTCTTAATCACTGGGCTCATTTCTTCTATTTTAGAAAACATTTCAGTTGTGAAGAGAGGACCAGCAGTATTTTCTTGGCCGTAACTATGTTAGGCACACCATGCCTCACTGGGACATAGTTCATTCTAACGTCAAAGGACAAATGTTTGCTGTAAGAAATATAACTGAAACATTCCACCCATAACTGTAACTGAGGCATAGTGAGCCTAGGTTTGCCCTTAGGATGGGAAATTTACAGTGCAAAGAGCATCCTCTGTGGGCATAGTTCATGTCTTAACCAACTTCGACTCCATAGTGACAACCATGGTGTGCTTTTCCTTTGACCTAGCTCACTTCCTCTTCCCTCGCCTGAGCCCTGCCTTTATTTCCCCTCTTAACAACGAGTCCTTCAGCAACATGCCTCCAAGAGATATTTTCATCTTTTGCTAGCCTCCCTACCTCCCAAATACCACCCACTTCCACTTGCTTATAGGTTTGCTGGTTTTTCATGGTGAAATTTATTGGAACCCTCCAAAGTTTTGTGAGGATTTCAGGGACATAGAGAATGTCTTGAGGAAGGCAGCCAGAATGATGACCCAGAAGTCATTCATACAAGGATCAGTGAATGGCCCTGGGGACTCTTAGTGTGGGGGAGCTATGACAGCTGGATTTAAGTTCGTGTGGGATATGCTATGGAGAAAGGATCCTATTTGTCCTCTTTGGCTCCATGTGGCCTAGAAACAGGGTGCCCAATCCCTGGGCCTCCCTCATGCATCATAATTTCTCCTCAAGGTAGGGCAAGGGAGATGGAACACTGAGCAGAACCCAAGACCTCTTTTCACCACGCTCTACAATTTGCCCACTACCTTGATTTCACCTCTGTATAATGGGACCTGACCTGAAGTATAAGCATTTGATGATACACTGAGTACCATGTGAGCTCTTTAAAGTAAAACAGTGAAGAATGACGTTGCCCCCAGAGACTGTAAGTGCTCTATTGTCCAGCCTGGTGAGAGATGAGGATCTTTGGGTTTTCTGACAATAGCAAATTCGATTTATGTGGTGAATTCCTTGTCTTAACCCTTAGCCCTAGGATAAATGCCTTGCACATAGTTGCTTAATTAGTGCTTGTTGGATTATATTGGATCCTCATGACAATGTTTTGCACTGGATACCCCAGAAATAATAACCTTCTCCCCCTTTCAAGGTCAGGAAACAAGACTGGAGAAATTATGTGACTTGCTCTTGCGCACACAGTAAATGTAACCCAGCCTCTTCCTTACTCCAGGTCCAGGCCCTTTCCACTATATCAGACTTGAAGCAGCTAGGTGGTACAGTGGATAGAGCACCAGTGCAGGAGTCAGGAGAACCTTAGTTCAAATCTCACCTCAGACATTTGATACTCACTAGCTGTGTGACCTTGGGCAAGTCACTTAGCCCTAATTGTCTCATCCTGGGTCATCTCCAGTCATCCTGATGAATATCTATCTGGTCCCTGATTCAGATGGCTCTGGAGGAGAAGAAAGGCTGGTGACCTACACAGCCCTCACTCACCCAAAAAAACGTCAAGTGCAAGTCATATCATTATTTCTCTGATGGCATGGTCTTCTTTGGCAACAAAGGATGAACACACCATATCAGACCACCTTTCAGACATGATATTCAGGTTAATAGAGAATTATCATGTGATGGCCAATTGTACATGAAAGAGAGCATAATATAATTTACTTGGCACTAAAATTGACATAAGCATAATTTAATGTTTAATACTTCATCTTTGAGGATTCAGAAGGCACTTCTGGTTTAAATAATTCCTTAGAGTTTTCAGGAGGAATATTAATTGCCATTTCATTGTAGATGTGATACATTACAGGTTAATTGAGATTTCTGGGTGACAAAATGCCAAACCAACTTTCAATCTATTACAATCCAATGACTTAACCATAGACAAGAGATTACTAAAGTAAATGTATGAATTCATTTGTAAGATTAGAGATTGTTGGCATATTATGTATCATCTAATCCAACCCCTTTATTTTCTAGATGAGAAAATAAAAAGAAAGGAAATTACCCAGGGTCACACAGGAACTAAGTGACAGAGCTGGAATATGAACTCAGATACTCCAAATACAGTACCTTTTTCCTCTCTACATGAGATTTTACTAAAAAACTCTATACAGTATCCAAGCATCCATAGTTTACCAGACTTCCTAATGAACTTCCATCCAGAGGGTGACTTAGGCTTTAAGTAAAAAGAAATAGAACTCTTGTCCACAGCTCCAAAGAATATCCACCCCAAAGTGTATCATTTGCCATGCTCATGTGAATTAAATGTCCTTCAGAAAGTCACCTCTTCATTCTTCAATACTGTGCCTTACTTAAATGTCTGTATCTTCTTTGGCAAGTGAACATCCCAAGTTCCTTTTGGAAGACTGAAAAAAGATCCTTTTCAAGACTTCTCCCAGTCTGATGTTAGTTAAAAGATTTTAACATTAAACTTAGAAATTGCAACTGACATGTCAGTTCCAGAAAATAAGGCCTTGAATGTGAAAGGCACTGGCAAGGGGACTTGGGCAAATTCTGTGCTGCATTTTCCAGCTTCTTGGCGGTCCTAGGCTTACGGAGTTTAACTCACACTTTCTGCTTAGAGCCATATGGCTCTGCTCCGTACCTGGGACCAAATGGCTCCCAGCATCCTTTAGCTGAGAAGGCCAGTCTATTCTAAATCCAAGACAGGCAATTTGGCAAGTGCTCCAATGAATGAAACACCAGGGAAAATTACCTTTTCTGCTGGGTTAGATGGGAAAGTTCTTCAAATTGCTGTTGGAGATGAACACATATGATGATAAGGATAAAATATCAAATTTTTCAAAAAACAAAGAAAGTCTACCTCAATGAGTTCCCATGAGCCTATCCATAAAAGGTCAGGTCCACACTCTGTGGTACCATTGTGCTTGTCCTGTCATGAGTCACCAAGAGATTAAGGGATGAAAGTGGATTTGCATGATGCCAGCCCAAAGCAGTTTGGTCTATTACCAAAATTGAGAATGTTCGTACGTATTCTAATTCAGGATTTTCACAGATTGAATTCTGCTCAACAGTGCCTTGTACAGAAAAGGGATGCCATATTTTAATTACTTTGATTCTCATTAATCTTTTTTGACCTGTTAGACATTGACCCACTAGCATGATTTTAATTTGAAATTTGCTACTTCCACTATAGACCTTATATTTCTGGGTTTAATTATTCAGTACTTGACTGTAATTACATGGACATCTGATATTCATGGAGTCCTTTCTGTTCCAAAGATTCAGAAAAAAAAAAAAAAAACAGGTCTATTCTATCACTCAAACACAGCTAGCTCTAGGGTTAAAGAGAATTTAAACAGTTTATCAGCATCCACTGGTTGTACATAGCACTTTAGATAAGTGAAAACTACTTTATTCCCCTTAGACTGCCCAGAAGGCTCAACCAGAAATGCTTGGAGTCATTCCAAATTTTAGATAGCAAGAATTTTTTTAAACAATCTTAGATAGTCCAAGTCAGGACTAGTCTAGCTTAAAGTTTGCCACTTATTAGACAATAAATATTTTTGATTGAGATATTGAATTTAAATGAAATGAATCAAAGTACATAATTCTTAACTTTACTCCTCTGCTAACTGCAGTGCTCCAAAGAATGTTCTACAAACCTTCACCCTAGATCTGCACCTATTCTCAATAAATCACTACGAAGAGTGCAGAAGCTGGGACACAGAAGAAGCAGGTGATTGGGAAATTCAGATCTCCCTAATAGGAAAGTCAAGTGGTCTATTGAGACCAAGGAAGGAGCTGAAAGCACAGTGCCAGAGGCTGCCCAGAATACCAGAGAACTTTCTAGAATTGGGAATATGGAAAAATCAACCCAGTGTACCAATCCCAACCGATTGACTGGGGAAGCAAGAACACCAGGGACATGGTCATTGCATTTTCAAAGGTTCATTGACTCACTTGACTTCTGACTCATCTTCTCAAAGCTCATTCTCTTCTGTGCTGTGGTATTCATGAATAGAGGCAACTGGGGATGTTATTGTCCCCCCAAAGAGCCCAGCATATGAGCCAGATACAGTTACAGACATGGTTGCAATTATAGACACAGATGCGTGTGTGTGAATGCACACACACACACACACACACACACACACACACACACTCCAGAATAGTCTAAGTAAAACCTATTCCTTTCTTGTCTTCTCACACTCTCCTGATTGGTCACAGGAAGGATGCTAAATGGAGGGGTGCCTAGCACCCCTCCATGCAAAGTCTGACCGTGTTCTTGAAGACCTCAGGAGAGCAGGCCTGAGTGGTGGCCACTGGAACCACTCTCTATTTCTTTTAATTGTAACAACATGTATCTTAACGTCCATCTGTAAGTACTCAAATATATGAATAGGGGAGAAAGCAAATAAAGAGTTATTGCAAATGATTTCTCATGTAACCGTGAGTTCCTGTGATTCATTAGTTATTAACTAAGACAACAGGTGTGTCTATTAACTTTAAAAGTGCATCAACACAAGTAGCCCAGAAATTTCATGCACATTAATGTTCTTTATTTTGTGGTGTCTGTATTGTTTGGATTGTGTTTCCTTCTCTCCATGTCTCTAAATATGGAATCAGGAAGAACTGTGTTCAGAACCAGCCTCAGGCACTTACCAGCTGGGTGAACATGGGCAAGTCACTTAGCCTTTGTCTGCCTCTGTTTCCTCATGGAGTTAATGAATTACCTGCCAGGGTGGTTATGAAATAATGTGGGTAAAGTGTTTGAAAACCTTAAAACAATGTGTTAATGCTGGCTATCATTATTATCATCATAATTACTGTGTCCTATACATATGATTGTATGTTATTTATATTGGAGAGCAGAATGTCAGAAAGCACAGAGGGAAAAGAAATGCAAACCCAGAAATTACTCAAATGGAAATAGATTTAGAAGGAATTGAAGAAAAAGCAAAATATCTGTAATATACCCCAAAGAATATTAAAATTATTAGACTTTTTAAAAATTCTTAAAAATATATCAGCTGACTCTTATTTAAAAAAACTAGGTGGAATTTTCCTAAAACATGTTACAAAGTGAGGGATGAAATAAATGTTGAGAAAATTCATAGGATGCCAAGAGAGGTGAGTCCCAAATTCAATGTATCTCAACACATCATTTTCAAGCTTCGAGTCTATACTGACAAAGCTATGATCTTAAGAACGAAACAGTAGAGATCAAAAGTGTCACATATCAAAAAACACCAAATTTCAAAAACTGAGTTGCAAAAACCAGAAATCACAGAAGATTTGAAATATAATATATCAGAAGTTAAGAAACCTGGATTTTCATCCCACAAGTCAGTTGCCCATCAAAGCTAAGCATGATTTTGAAAGGCAAAAGATGGTCACTGAAAACTCAAGATCGATGTGAATAATTCATTCTTAAACCCCTTGTTTGCCTCAGTTTTCTCAAATAGAAAATAGAAGTAATAATTAGGATCGAGTGAAGTAATAATTGTAAAGTGCTTAGCATAATGTCAGGTACATAGCAAGTGTTATCTAAATACGATGATGATGACGGTGATGATGATTCCAATGCCCCAATTGCTTTTGTTGAAAAATCAAATAAAGCACAGTAGCCGTTTATAAAGTCTACTAGTTATCTCAATAAATAGAGTGCTTAGGCTAGAGTTAGGAAGACCTGAGCTCAAATCTGGCTTCAGATACTTACGAGCTGTGTGACCCTGGGCAAGTCATTTAGCCTCTATTTGCCTTACATCATTAAAGAAGGAAATGGCAAACCACCCTAGTATCTTTACCAAGAAAACCTCATGGACATTATTGGTGTGCTATGCATGGTCCGTGGAGTTGCAAAGACTTGAACACTAACACAAACAACCTAAAACAATAACACTAATATGTATTTATAGACTGAAGGAAATGAACCAATGAAGAGGAAGATAGTGAAGATGTTTGAGATAAATAGGATAACTGATGGAGCTAGCTCATGGAGCAATCAGGTGGGGATCACTCAAGGGCACATCTATCAACAGTTTACATTGAGTCTCCATTTCCCATTGGAGGAATTGTGAACCATCACTAGGGAAGTTGAAACTCATAGAAAGGATGATTGAAAGTCATGGCAGACTCATACTCAGCAAAAAGAAAAATGGACGCAGTTATCTAAAGAGTGCAACACCTGTGCATGGCCATCCTCTACTGGTGACGGTTATTGTCCTTCATTTCTTCAAAGAGGACCAAAATGACAGCACCATGGTAAAGTGAAGCTTTGATGTGTCCAACAATGACTGATCAGATCAATGTGAACTCGGAATGATTTACCACAGATTGGGTACAGATAGATCGAATGGAACTTTTGGGGTGGATACTCCAGATATATGCATCCTATATTTCCTTTGTGCTCTTTCAATTCTACTTTGCTCATAGAGCACAGTACCCCATCTGATGTGGGTACACCATACTGAGCAGTCCTGTACCAGTGTCTCCCATATCACACAATCAAATACAAAGTTCTTGAGAGAGACCTTAAGAGTGTCCTTCTATGGCTTCTTCTGACCATCATGTGATTGCCTGCCCCATGTGAGTTTTCCATAAAATAGTCTTTTGGGGAAGTGTACATTTTGCATTTAAACAATGTGGCCAGCCCATCAGAGTTGTGCTCTCTGAAGTTCAGTTTGAATACTTGGCAGTTCAGTTCAAGCAACCTCAGTGTCCAGTATCTTATCCTTCAGAATCTTTCTAAGACAGTTCAAATGGAAGCGATCCAGTTTCCTGGCATAGTGCTGGTAGACTGTCCATGTTTCACAGGCATACAGCAATGAGGTCAGCACAATGGCTCTGTAGACCTTCAGTTTGGTAGTCAGTCCAATACCTCTTTTCTACCAAACTTTTTTTCGAAGCCTACAAAACACTGAGCTAGTTCTGGCAAGGTGTGCCTCCCTGGAAGGTACACTACCAAGGTAAGTGAACTTATCCACAGCATTCCAAACTTCTCCATTTGTTGTTACTGATGGTTCCACGTATGGATGGTGTGGTGGTGGCTGATGGAGCATCTATGTTTCCTTGGTGCTAATTATTAGGCCACAATGAGCACAGGCAATAGATAATTGTTACATATTTTGTTGCATCTCAGCTTTAGAGGCTGCACTGAGATAAGATGCACCAACACTCCCTCCACTTTGGTCTTGACTTGTAATCTTTTGAAATTGAAGAACTTACCATCAGTACGGTAGCTGACCTTGATGCCATATTCATTCTCATTGAAAGCATTTAACCACATGGCTGGAAACATCATGCTAAAAACATGGGAGCAAGCATACAGCCCTGTTTCATTCCACTGGGGACTGAGAAGGCACGAGAGCTTTGTCCATTATCCAGAATCCGGGCAATCATGCCATCATGAAATTGACATACAATATTGATGAACTCCAGGCAATCAAATTTTGACATAATTTGCCATAAGCTGTCATAACTAACAGTGTCAAAGGCCTTGCTCAGATCTACAAATGTTGTGTACAGACCTCTATTCTGCTCTTGGAATTTTTCCTGGAGTTGTCGGGCAGCAAACACCATATCGATTGTTCCTTGACCCTTTCTGAAGCCACACTGGCTCTCAGATATAAGACTATCTTCCAGGTGAAGGATCAGCCTATTAAGGGGGACTCTAGCAAGAATCTTGCCAGCAGTGACTAAGAGAGAGAGCCCCCTGTGATTGTCGCAGGACAATCTATTCCTTTTACCTTTATAGAGATGGACAGTGGAGGCATCCTTGAACTCCTCTTGCCATATAACCTCGAAAATTTCAGTCAGCTTTTGTATGAGCAATGGTCCCATTACCTTATAAATCTCAGCTGGAATAGAATCAGCATCAGGTGCTTTGCCACATGAAAGGAGCCTAATGGCCCTCAAAACATCTCTGCAGTAGGAAGTTAAACTAAGGAGGGATTGACTTCAACCTGAGGTAAATGGTCAGTGGCCTCAGAATTGATTGATGATGGTCTATTGAGAACACTATGGAAGTGTTCAGCCCATCTCTCTAGGATCATGTCCTTATCACTAATCAATGTGGCTCCATCAGCACTGAGTAGTTGTGTTGCACCATAGGTTTTAGGTCCATAAATATCCTTCAGGGGACCATAGAAGTGCTTTGGATTGTTACTATCAATATAAAACTGAATTTCATCTGCCTTTTTACTGAGTCAGGAGTCCAGCATCTCTCTAAACTTTGCTTGTACCTTACTTTTGATGGAATTAAATGCTGCCTTCTTAGAGGTAGATGAACCATCCTGCTGGTATATCCTGTGGAGTTCTTGTTTTTCATTCAGCAGCTTCTGAATTTCCCCATCATTTTCATCAAACCAGTCTTGGTGTTTGAGAATGTTCTGATCCAGTTGAGCAAATGCAGTACTGTACACCAAATTTCTGAAAGCTGCCCACTCCTTTTCTGTTCCACTGTTGCCAACTATGTAATGACTCAACTTTCCCTCCAAGTTAGCAACAAACTATTCACGCTCAAAGAAGAGCCTTAATTTGTGGACATTAATTCTTCTGGTAATTATTTGCCTTGAGGGGAGGCACTTTTGATGAAGGTGAGTATTTAGCTTGGAAAGGATAAGTCTATGACCATGTTTTGTGGCATGATCAGCAGTCCTTTGTCATCAATTCCCTGAGGTCTGTGTGTAGAATAAAACAATTCATCTAGGGAGAGTCCATGGGCCATCTACACTTCCTGGACTGTAATGTTAATGGTCTACTGAGAGTGATGTCCTGGCATTTGGCTGCTAGCTCTCCTTCAGCTTCCCCACACTGAGTGAGGCAGGCTTTCCTTTTGTACTTTGGTGGGAATGTTGCTAGTGAGTCAAGAGACAGTGGTGCTACTCCCAGCTCAGGCATTGCTCAACTGCATGGTCATGAGCATGTGCTGCCCTGTCTCTGAGCCTCTATTTGTACATCGATAAAATGAGATGATTGGACTGGAGTTATTTCTGTGGATCTCTTATCTACCAAGTCCTGAAATCTATGGATTTTGTTCATCACTCTCAAAGAACATTGATTAAATATCTATTCAATCTATTTGTTGAATATGTTTAGCACAGTGCTTAACACATAGTAGGCAGCAAGTTGACTCTGATACACACATATCAAATTTATGATATGAAGACATAAATATGTAAATATTATATATAATATATATTATATGTACACACATATCTATGGATAGACAGAGAATGTGTGTGTGTGAGAGAGAGAAAGAGACAGAGAGAGAGAGAAACTATCCTAAATTTGGAGGGACTGCCTCAGGAGAGAATGGGTTCTCCTTCACTGCATGTCTTCAGTCAGGGGCTAGAAGATCACTTTGGTATGTGTCATAGAGAGGGAATTTGTCGTTTTCAAGCACACATCTTACTATATCCTTAAGGTCCTTTCTTATGCCACTGAATTCAATTCAATATCATATGTAATGACTTATAACAGCTAGACCGGAGACACAAAGGTAAAAATAAAGTAGCTCTTGTCCTCAATGAACTTACATTCTCCGAAGGGAAATTGGCTTGCTTTTCCTGGTATACTTTTTCAATTATCTACAGAGCTTTTTCTTTGAGCTAGAAGTTTTCAAAACAGATACAGAATGCCTTTCTTCTCTAGATAACTGTTTTAGTATCCCCCACATCTAGCGCAGTGCCTTGCTCACAGTAGGCATTTAGCAAAAGACGCAGCGTTGGATTGGAAGAGACCATTGTCCGACTCTCCCAGCAACAACAAAGATTCTCCCACATCCCTATCAATCAGTTGATGCACAAATATGCATTAAACTCCTACCATATACGAGCCACTCTTCTGGGTACTAGATATAAAAAGAAAATAGTCGAACAATCCCTGCCGGCCCAGAGCTTCCATTCTACTTTTTACCAGGTGATTTAGATGAGAAGGACATATGGCATCTGTCTTAAATAGAATGTAAATTATCCCTTGGAAAATATGGAGTACACATTCAGCTCTTAATAAATGTTTATTGGCTGACATATAAGTAGATCATAACTAAATACAAATGGCTGATAAAACACCTGTCTGAAGTGATACCTGGGAGTCTCTCTTTCGTCATCATGCCCCACATACGTGTATGAGAAGGGAGGAGGGTCCTTTTTTTTCAACCTGGCTTGCCCAACAATATGTTTCAGGGTAACCTGAGACTCAGAGCAGGAGGGGCAGGGAACATCGGCCTCCACGCCCTTTTTTAACCAGCGGTTCTCTTTAACCAGATAAGCACCCTGATTGCATTCAGAATTACCTTGGATTCCACTGGAACGCAGCAAAGGTGCTCCTTCTTTTAAGGTGTCTGCTCCAGTCTGCGCTACTCCCCCCGGCCCTCAGGCAGGCCCTGTGCCGATTTTAATGATCCCATCCATATGACACACATCTTTGTGTTTCATCGCTATTAGTGAGTGACAAGTGAAAGAGATTCATTTTCACTTGGAAATGTCAGCCATGCACTTTAAGAGATATATTTTTTGCCGTTTTTAATGAGACGGTGTTTCTTTTTGAAAGAAATACTCATTTCTGATGTGGGGAGTGTGCAGGTGACAACTGATATTTAATAAGGGATGGTTCTTGTATCAGGCGCAGCTCGCTAAAGAAAATGTCTCCGATTGCTTTTGAAAAACTCTTGGCGTCACTAGCCCAAAGGCAAGACGTGACCTTTTTATTACATAATGAGAATCATTTATTATCTTACAATGTATCTTAAAGCCACAGACAAAATGCCACTCTGATAATTGCTTTCAATTAGCTGTGAGCATAGCCGAGATTCATAAAATGTCTTCTCTAATTTAGGCTGGAATTAGAGAAAATTGCCGACATAATCTACTCTGAGGTTGTCTGATCTCAGGTGATTCGTCGTTCTCTATCAAATGAAGGGAAGCAGAGAGCTGTAAAAGAGTCTTCTAGAGTTTTAGGAAGCAAGGATTTTCAATGTCTTAATCTATTCTACTGCCAATTAATTAACACATTAGAAAGCTAGTTCATCACCTTTGACCTTTTCTCTCTGTTTGCTTTTGGTTTGTCTTCCAATGAAATGAAGCAAAATAAAACAAGAGATACCCAAGACTAAGGATCATTGGGGGGAAAAAAGGCCTGGGAGAATCCGAGGGAGAGGTGGTGAATACCCAACAGGCTTTCAGCCCTGTCCCAGGCTTCTTTGACATTGGAGCATCCCTTCCTGGGCATCTTGTTCCGTTGTGCTTAGATGAAATGCCCAACGGCCAAGTCAGAAGCTGCCAATCATCAAAGCAGCCCAGTGCTGCCCTGAGCTCTGCTGTATGTGGTTACAGAAAGCATAATGTTTAAAATATGAACTCGATTAATTTTATGGTTGTTTTAAGTATCCTGTGTAATAAAATGTGTTTTAATGCATTCTCATGTCTTTTCTTTAAAAAAGGTCAGGGCAGTGGGGAGAATGATGGAGTGGGGGAAAGTTTACGTAATAATAGCGGCTCCAGAACTGCTGCTATTTGTGGCCATTTGGCCTCTCATGAAATATTTGTAACCTTAGCAGAGTTTCAGAAAAAGATGATTGAATCTAGCACTGACTCTTTCTTTATGTGTATTTATATGCATTTTCCCCAGATTAAAATTACCCACAAGAACCAAGCACCAATGCTTATGGGACCCCCGCCCAAAACTGGCTTCTTCTGCTCCATCGTCCGGAGAACACGGAACCGCAGCAAGGAGTGAGCCCAGCTGCCTGGGTGTTGGCACCAAACGGGCATCCTCCGGCTTGTGAACATTCACTCTGGAAAAGCTTCGACCCATTTTTGTCGTCTGTATATGCCGCCAACTCTTGGAATTGGTTCTACAGTGTCTGTGCCTGAGCTAATGTCCAATTCTGCTATTAGAACATTTCTTGTCCCAGTTTTAGAGGCATTTTGCATGAAGAAAGCAGATGTTTCCATAAAATGATACTGCATATATCTGTGGCATGCATCCCCATGGATTTGTATGTCTCTCTCCACATGCCCTAACCCTGCCCTCCTTCTGCAGCCCCTGCCGCTTAGTAGCTTGTGGGAGTAGCCTGTTGTGAAACATGAAAAGGGAACTGCCAGGAGAAACTGATAATCTCTTTATTATCCAGCCCAGATCAGTAACAGCAGGTGAGGATGCTCACCCGGGCTGGCTAGAGGCTTAAGTGAGATGATGGATGTAAAGTGCTTGGTAGACCTTGAAAGGCGCTAGTGAAATGTAAGCTATAATTACCATTATTATTATTCTAAATATATTATTGTCTTCTCTTTGGGAACCAAATATCAGATCAATGGTCTTTGACCTTGACTTCTAAGGGGCCTTTACAATCACAGGTTTCATTAAACAGTTATCTGTCCTGTCTCATGGCTTGTCCTATGCTTCCCCTCTTCTTCCAAGCTTAACTCTGTTGTGTGTGTGATTGAAAAGGGGGAATAGATTGTCTAGTGAAGTTAGCAGAAGGCATATATTTCTAGGAAAATGGAAAGCCAAGTTCTTTTTCCAGAAATACATGAAAGCATTTGATTCTGAACTCAATTTGGCAACAAACCCTAAATCTCCCTCCCTCTGAACCCCTGTGAGCGCACCTCATAATTGCTTCTGTAACCAATAACCAAGTGGACTTTGTAAACCGTGTGCCTAATCAACTGCATTTCCCACCAAAGATTTAGTGAGAGAGGCCTGAGAGAAATGGGTTAATGCATAATTAATCAGGCGCTGGGGAGCCAATCCACTCCGGGAAATTGACAATTCTTTGAATTCTTTTAGAGATGGCTGAAATAACACCAGAAGAGGATAAGCTGTCCATTAATTATAATTAAAATGCTCACCTTTGATAGAACTCCTAAATATATAGTCCCCATTGCAGAAAGCCATTCTTGGCCTCCTTGTTATGCATAAATGTATGTCCTGTGTTTCAGTTAAGTGCATCTGAGGGAGGAACCCAGAGGTGGTCTCAGGCCCTTCTCTTTAATGTTGGTACCACCATTCATTTCAAATGTTAAGGTGATGGGAGAGTGAATCATGCATGTCCTTGGGTTCTTGCCTCTGGAAGATTTCTTAGAACTATTTATGCCTGAGGGCATAGAGCTTTGCATGATATGTCTAACCCCTGTAGCAATCTGAGGAATGTCCTTGGATGGTATCATCCCCGTGTGGCGTTGAGCCAAGGACACAATGAGAATGCTTCCATTAACAGCCAAGGTACTGCTTGTTCATATGAACCCCCATTTCATCATCGAATGTTTGGTGTCTTCTAACATGCCACAAGGGGAAAAAATGTTACGCATGATTCTCTCTCTCTCTCTCTCTCTCTCTCTCTCTCTCTCTCTCTCTCTGCATTAAAGTGCTAATGATTTATCAGTGCTATTTTGTATTGTTTCAATTCATCTTTGAATAACAAAGAACATTTAGTCATTTGGTGGAACTCAGTCGTGTGCATGGATTTATGGATTCCCAATGACACGGCTTTCATCTCTGTGCTTCGGTTGGAGGCCTAACTCATCTGAGTGCTACTGGAGCCTGGACCTAAGCCACCCCCATCTCTTAGCCTGACATTCTGGAGAAGATCCTGTACCCAAGTCCCTTCTCTCAGTATCCTAGAACCCTCCAAATCAAATCAAAATAAACAAAATATCTTCATGGGTCCTTGAAAGAGGATGTTGTTGTTTGATTTTTTCCAGACACAGTCCAGCATTCCTAAGACCATCATCCCAGCAAGCTTGCCCTAGAGAGGCCCAAAGAAGTCATTTAGACTAGGAGGTAGCACAGCTCTCCAGCTGAAAAGATGTCTCATCAACAGAAAAAGCAAATGCTCTTGTCGGCCTGAGGTTTCCTGATGTGGACGCTGATCTTACAAAATGATGGTTTCAGGGAATAAATATTTTCACGTGAATTGACAAAATGATGTACCATGGGCTGAAGGCCTTTGGTGTATGGCCATATTTTGAAATTACAACCTTTGCGTTCCCTACTGTGTGATTATCTCTTCGTTACTTTTTACAGAACTCTGCTTTAACTGCCACAAGGGCTTGTGAATCATTCTTAATGATGGGCCAAAGGAAAACACTCAGTGGACAACATTAGGGACACACACTAAACACCATGCAGGCAAGGACTCCATAATGGATATTAATGGCCATAACTAGGGGGCTGAAGCTTCCCTCCAACATGTTAATGGAGCCCCAATTAATGCTTATCACAGTCCCACACTTGGTGACTCACTCTTAGTCACCCTACTAATAGTGATCCATTTTTACTTTACAAAAACCTATTTCTTAGTTGTTGAGGTGTGTGTGCTCTCTAATCACACCCCTTCTGGGGGCTGGAGAATAGTTTTCTTTTTTTAAATCTACTTTGATGGTTTTGAAAGCAAGGAAGTCATTTCCTCCTCTCTGAGCTGCCAGTCTCCAGTGCAGTAGAACATGGCTCTTTTGTAATGCTGGCTAGAGTCAATCCTAACTTGAGTGCTAGGCCATTAAACATTTAGTGGGACCAGCATTTTCTTCATGGGACAGACTCTTCACCTCCTGAGGGTTTTGAGTTCCACTCAATTTCTTTGAAATGTCATGGCTGTAGTCAGGGAAAGGGCAAGATAAGAAGTCATTTCCTGGCAGGTGATTTCCAGTCCAATATCCAATAAAGCTTTTTTAGACACATATGATATTCCAGGCACTGTGGTAAGCTCTGAGGATACAATGAATGAAAAGAAAGACAGTTCTTGCCTTCAACAAGTTTACAATCTAAAAGAGGAGACAACTCACATAAAAGATGCAAGAAAGAGGTAGGAGAAGGGACACCAGGGGCTACTGAGCATGGTGATGAAACCAGACAGGGCTGTAAATATAAGGTGGAATGATCTGAGAGCCCCAGTTGCAACCCTGTACAAAAGAAGGTATTGGGAGGAGTTCAGCACTCTGCCCTCCAGTCTTCTGATCAGAAGGGAGGGGAATTTGAGGGAGATGGAGCCAATCAAGACTTGAAGTAGCAACACAGTGGTGAGTTTAGAGTTGATGAGCTTATTCTGGGAGGAGCATCTTGTTCCATGGAATTGAAACCAAGCAGGGTGGCAAATTGAAGAAAATTCCACCCACGATGGAGCAAAGAGAACATCCTCACATCGTCATCATTATTCCTGTGTTTAAAATGCGTGAGATAATTCTAAAATGACTGGAAAACTAACTTAACGGGGCTATATATGAAATTAGCTTTAAAAAATAACTTTCACAAAGTGAATGCTGGGTCTACAGTAGGATACCTTTGGCCATCTGGGGAAGCTGGGAGCCCTCCCTAGAATAATATTTTAAAATCCATCAAATAAAAGACATAAATTACAAAGGACAAAAATTACATTTAAATTTATTTATGAAAATATATTTAAAAGAAAAGAAAAACAAATTCACAGACCCCAGGTTAAGAAGCACTGGGTGCTGAAACAGTTGGGATACTAGGAAGGGAACCAATCAGACTCATTTTTTGGTGTGGCATGGGCCAAACCAAAGTGAAATAACAGATGGAAATGTTTCCTTTTGGTAGGTCATGTCAATGTTGCCAGAACCAATGGGTCAGCTGCACCTGTATGTAGGTGTAATGTTTACAAGTCATTGGGTCTTGACATAATTATCCAGTGGGGATTGAAAATGGTGTCTGTTTCCATCTTTGTTTTTTCTTTATATTCTTTTGTGGGGCAGGAGTGTCATTAGAATACAAAAGGCCATATCAGTTTGTAAATCTTCAGCCATTTCAAAAACTCATTAGCTGTAGAGTTAGATTGTCTATAGAGCTTCAGATGTCGCTGTTTTAGGAATATCACAATGCAGGGTGGATTCTCATCAGCTATGGCATATGGTTACCCTAGGAAGCAGTGCTGAGAGATTGAGCCCTTGTAATGATGCTTGAGGTTCAGGAAACCAAAAAGGACAACCTTTTCATAAAAGGCAAACTCACAGCTGAGAAATGTACAATCCCACCACCCATATAGGAGCAAAGTTATAAAAAAAAAGCTCATTAAATGAAAATATGCCCAATCTTAAATATCAGAAGCCCCTTGAGGAACAAAACTTGAATTAGATTCCCAGAAATCATCACTCTGGCATTCACCTTGCAAAAATGAAGACACGAAGAATCCTGCAAAGTTCTCTTTGGTGCTTGTGTTCCAGGCATACTTTGATAATGATGAGGAGCCCAAAGCAGCTGATCCACCTTCTTGATTGAGTGAGTGTCTGGTGAAAGGGAAGAAGGGAATAGGTATTGGGCAAAATGGCGTGCAGCTTCTGCAGATGGTGACCTTCAGTGTGGGCATGTTTGACCCTGCCAACCTGGCATGGGCACCATTCCAAGAGATCCAGGGTGCCTTGGACTAGAGGTCTCACGTGTGTGGAGATTGGTAGGTTGAAACAAAGTGTTCTGGGTGACACTGCTGAGTCAACTCTCCGATGTCATTTTGATCCTTACCCAGTGCTCAGTTTTCTTCTACATATGGGAGTGGGGAGGTGTCTCAGATTTTTATGTAGTAAATGAATAGAGTGGCCCAGCAACATTCCTCTTTAGAACTGCTGGAAAAAAAAAAAAAAAAAAAAAACTAAGGCTAGGGCTATGCCTAGTGTGTAACTCCTTCCTACTAAATAAGAATGATTTAGGACTGATTCAAAATTCTCAAAGAAAAGTATTTAAATTGAACAAGTTACTTGTGCCCTTATATACCAGCCCCTGCTAGGCACTGGAATTGCAAGAGGGAAAGAGGCTAGTTTACATTTTACTGGGAAAAAATCAAAATGAGTCATGTGCATATATAACTAAATTTGTTGAAAAGTCTAAAGCAAAGGGAAAAGAGAAAATTCAGTTGGGATAAATGTAAAGTCAAACTTGGGTTCAAACAATCAGTCTCAGGAATTGCAAGATGGAAGAAATAATTGCTCTGAGTTAGCTCTGAGCCCCATAGGTGAATGCTGGACCGAATAAGGCAACAATGTGCTATGGATGCCAAAAAGTCTACTGTGAGCTGGAGATGTGTGTTTTTTTTAATTGAATTAATTTATTTGTTTTCAGTTTTCAACAATCACTTTCATAACTGTTCATTTTTCTCCCGAGATGGCATACAATCTTATGTGGGTTCTACATATCCATTCTTACTAAACACATTTTTACATTAGTCACGTTGCCCAGAAGAATTAAAACAAATGGTTGAAACCATGAGAAAAAAACAAAACAAAACAGAAGAGAAAATATTCTGCTTCATTCTGCATTCTGATCTCATAGTTCTTTCTCTGAATGTGGATGGCATTTTGCCTCAACAGTCCTTTGGGAATGCATTGCTCCGAAGGGCTAAGTCTATCACAAACAGTTCTCACACACTGTGGCTATTACTGTGTACAATGTTCTCCTGGTTCTGCTCATTTCACTCAGGATCAGTTCATAGAAGTCTTTCCAGGTTTTTCTGAAGTCGAACTCTTTATCATTTCTTACAGCACAATAGTATTCCATTACATTCATTTATCACAACTTGTTTAGCTGTTCCCTGATTCATGGGTATCCCCTTGATTTCCAGTTCTTGGTCTCCACAAAGAAAGCTGCTATGAATATTTTTGTACATATGGGACCTTTTCCCATTTTTATGATCTCTTTGGGCTATAGCCCTAGAAGTGATATTGCTGGGCCAAAGGCTATGCATACTTTTGTAGCCCTTTGGGGATAGTTCTGAATTGCTCTCCAGAATGGGGTGGATCAGTCACAACTCCACCAGAAATGATTATAGATAGCTTTAATTTCTTCCTCTGAAAACTGCCTGTTCATATCCTCTATTTATCAATTGGGAAATGACTTTTATTCTTGGAGCAGTATTAAGAGAAGTGCAGCTTCTAGGAATAAAGAAGGGTTGGGTCCATGGCAGTCTGCCCTCATTAAACCTTATTTGGGGGGAGCAGTCTTCTATTTGGGCACCACAGTTTAAGACTGCTATCTGGAAAGCATCGAGGAAAGGCAGCTAGGATAGTGAAAGTCCTTGAGCCTGTGTCATGTGAGGAATGATGGAAGGAACTATGGATTTTTAGCACTAGGGAAAGGACTTCTGTCCTCAATATTTGAAAAGTTATCAGGTAAAAGACATATTACACTTTTTCAGTTTGGCCATTGAAGGCAGAACTAGGAGAGATGGGGAAAATTACGAGAGCTACTTTGATCTGGATGAAGGAAAAGCTTGCTAAGAGGTGACCTTACACAAAGGGGAAGTGGGCTTCTTCAGGAACTGGTGGGTTCCCCTTGATGGTCCTTTTGGGCAGAGCAAGGACAGCCATTTGTCTAAGGTGCTACATGGAGGGTTCTGATGGTTCTGTAACCAGTCATGGAGAGCCTTTCCAAATGTGACAATCTGTACCGCAGTATGAAAAGGAGGTACTTAGGGTCCTGAGCACCTAGAGATCTTCTGCATATTTGTACCAGTGATAGTGCCCCTCGGTGCAAACTCAGATGCAGCCAAAGCCTGCATTCTTGGCTCTCCCTTTCTCCTATTTCTTTTATGTGTACTCCATTTCACTCCTCTGCTCCTTTGGAAAATTCCTTCTTCTCTTTCCTTCCATGATCCATTCTTCCTTTCTCTCTGACTAATCTTTTCTCTTTGATTACTCATCCATCTAATTGACTGACTTCTAAATATTGTAACAAAAATAGAACACATTCTCTATAACTAACAATGCAGATTTACTTTAAAATGAATTTTAGATTCTTGAAGGAAAATACAGAGCAAGAATTAGGGTAAACAAGTACAGTTTTGCCCCAAGGGTCAGAAATTTACTGGGTACTGAAGTCGCTGGTATTTTTTCAGCAGGTTGGGATAATGTAGTTGCAGTTTCCCACCTCATTAGTAAAGATAATTAGTTAAAATGTGAAGCTGCCCAATGACAGTGCTTCTCCCCCTGCCTCCCTCTCACCCTGGGTGAGATCCTACTTTTTTTTCCCACAATGCCACTTCTTTCAGCAGTGACCTCACAGGACCCCAGGGTCTCTGTCTATATTTAGCTATTTAACGCACTACATCTGGCTATCCCCAGCCATACTTCGAATTCCACCTCGTTTATCTTGCTGTCCTCCCTGCCTGCTGCTTCACTCCCCTGGAGGAATTAACCCTCTCAACTCTGGAACCCATGCCCTGGGACCTGTGGTGCTTAGATTGGTGGGTGCTGCTAGGGCTCCCTTGCCTCTGCCATGGTTCCCCTTCCACCTTGATCACCTTGTGCCATCTACCCAGCTGACACCTGAGTGCCCGCTCCAGCCCCTGCTCTCCAACCTTGGCATTGGAACAAAATCAATACTGATATTACAGCTGGAAATGGTGCGTTGATCCAGGCCCTGTGGCACCACGCATCATCCCTGTATGTCGCAGTCCCAGACCCTCCTGACTGGCTGCTAAGGCTCTGCATTGTGGTTTGTCGGAGCTCTCTGATTTCAGAGGCTGCCTTGATTATGTAGCCCTGTGTACAATTAGCACTCAGATTCTTCATTTCCACAGGAAAGTGTCCCAATCATTCATCCATCCCCCCCAGCAATGATTTAGCAGGTGCTGACCTAGTACCTTATATGCTATGCACTAGGGACAGGAAGACCAAGTGGAAGCATTCCCTGCCCTCAGGGGCTGCCATTTCATCTGTCAGATGACACAAAAATGTTCCTGGGTCAGAAGTCTCTCCCTTAAGGTCCCCACTCACCTAATGAAGCAAACCCTGTGGGCAGAGCACCTAACTTGGAGACCAGGAGATCTGAGTTCAGATTCTACTTCAGATGTTTACTAGCTGTAGGACCCTGGGCAACTCACTTAATCTCAGTATCCTCATCTCTAAAATGGGGGTAATTAAAGCCCTCACCTTACAATATTTTGATGATCAAGAGAGATAATGTATCTAAATTGCTCTGTAAACCTTAAAGTGCTATATAAATGTGTCATTGTTATTTAGCATTTCTTTTTTAGTAGTAGTGATTATTATTTTGCCCAGGGACAGTGTCTGATTATGGTTATTGGAAGATAATGCCAAATTGAAACCTTTTCTGGTATATTAAATCATACTGAGGGGAAGGACAGGCAGGTGTGAAAAGGGGAATCTGAAATTCTGAATAAACTGGACCTTTGCATTGTCAGGAACTTGAGTTAGAATCACAAACTTACATTTGTAAGGGACCTCAGAGGCCATTCACATGAGGAAACTGAGGCTCTAGGTGTGAAGAGACTTGACCAAGGTCTCATAGGCAGAGACGGTGAAGCCTTTTCATTATACTCCATTCTGCACCTCAATATTTATCATGTTAAGAGGGAGTTTATGCCCTAAAAATGGCTCACTGGCTTCCTTTGTCCCTTTGTCCTGCTGTTGTGGCTGATTGGATCAGGGTAAGCTCAGAGGTATAGCTCCTGCCCGCTGGACCAGTGAAGAGGCTGCTGCCTGTCTCATTATCAATCAGTGGAGATTTTGATCAAGTGGCCTGTGACTCTTTCTTATGAGAGGGACATTTGTAGCCACTGTGCCAACCTTCTGGAGCAGGAAGGGTCCACTTCATTTTCTCAGGGGAGCTCCACTGTTCTCTTGGCTTCTGGAGCAAATGAGGCACTGAGTCTATTGAGGGATTCCCCCCAGTCAGGATGCTTACAGACTTTCCCACATTTCCCCAAGTTCCAGGCCTGACCTGAAGCCCACCATTCCTTTGGTAATGATACATCTTCCACCAGGCCAGCATGTTGAGCCCAACAGCCTGACTTTCAGCAGAAAGGGTCTCTGCTGTACCAGGCAATCCCTAGCAGCTGCAGTTGCTCTAGTCCCCACATGAAAAATCTTGTCAGTTTGGGGCATTGTTGGAGTGACCAGCTCCCTCAGAGTTGACTGTCTTGCTCTCTGCTGCTCTGGTCCCTCTGTGACTGTGATCTGTCCACTCCAAATTGCTTACGTTATCTGTTCACTGCTGCTGGTATGGTCAGTGGGAGTGGAGCTGGCCTCTCTTCTGACTCATTCATTTGTTCATTCAACAAACATACTAACCACCCCCTGTGCATAGAACTCTGTCAGGCTTGGAAGAAAAGGTTCAATGAAACAGTCCCTGCCTTCATACAGCTTGCTCTGGTAAAGAGATAAAACACCAGCCCCATAATTAGAGCTTGGAATATTACAGGCTGATTGCATTAAGGAACAGCAAAAAATAACAAGGGGAATGGGGGGTTGTGACCTTCAAAGGGGAAGTCAAACTTAAGGAATTTCAAAAAGGAACAATCATGTAGTTTCGGACCAAAAGACAGGCTATTTCATAACCCTAAAGAGGACAGAAGCACTGAGGAAGCCTTACCCTGACCCTTCTGTCCTGTCTTTCCAAAATAAAGATGTCCTTCCTTCAAGAAAGGATCCCAGTGCTCTTCCAGCGTGCCACCACTGATGCATTGAAGGCAGTCATCTGATCCTTTAGGAATTCTCATTCCTGTCTCCCTACAATACCACCATCTCTATAGCTGGAGAGTCAGAAGATTTTAAAGAATCATGCTTTCAGTTCTCCGATGTGACCAATAGGAGAGAGAGCAGTATGAATCTAACATGCTAGCCTCCACTAAAGGCTTCCTTAACTGTGTCCTCCCTGCAGCAAAGCATTGCTTCTACACTTCCTAATGGAGTAACTGACCCATTCACCACAGAGGCTTTTCCAAACATTCATCCCTCGTCCAAGCTCTCATGGCTCCCATTACCCTCACCTTCTCAGCTAAGAACCTTGCCTCATATTTTACTAAAAAAGTAAGACTGTTTGTGCGAGCTTTCTCTTGTCCTCTCCTCCTCCACATCTCTCACTCAGATGCCTTCCGTCACAAACTCCTCCTTCGTCTGTATCTCACACAATGAGGTGACCATCTCCCTGACAAAGCAAACCCCTCTGCACACAAAAGTAACTCGTTCCCTGCCATCTCCTCCTCTATCATCCCCACTCTCACTAATTTCTAGTCCTCACCTCACGGCCATCTGGCTGCTTTGATGCTGCTTACAAACTTTCCCACATTTCCCCAAACCTCAAAAAAAAATCACCTGATCCTTCCATGTCTGTTACCTTCTCTGTCTTCTATCTTTCCTACCGTTTTCAGTGACTCTGAGGATGTCTATAAATAGGTGCCTCCACTTCCTTTTCTCTCACTCTTTTCTTAACTACTGTCTTGATTCCAGCTTCATTCAACTGAATTGTTCTCTCTGAAGTTACATCAGTAATGTCTTACTTGCCAGATATAATGATCTTTTCTCAAACCTTGCTTTCCTCAATCTCTCTGCAGCCACAGCCTTTATCAATCTCATTCTTGTCCATGATGCTCTTTTCTCCCTAGGTTATCATGATCTTGCTCTCTCCTAGTTCTCCTTCTGCATCTCTGGCTGCTCCTTCTCTGTCTCCTTGGCCAGATCTTCATCTATGTCACCCCTGCTTACAGTAGATGTCCCCAAAGGGTCCTCTTCTTTTCTCCCTCAAATATTATTTCATTTTATGATCTAATCAGCTCCCATGGGTTCAATAACCATCTTCATGCAGATGATTTTCAGATTTATTTGCCTCGCTCTGACCTTTCTCCTGTCCTTCAGTCTTGCATCTCCAGCTACCTATTAGATATCTCAAATTGGATTTCCCATAACTCAACAAATCCAAAACTGAATTCATCATCTTTCCATACTTTATATTTTCCTACTACCATAAGGGGAACTATTATCCTCCAAGTCACCTAGGTTCCCAATCACAACTGAAATATCATCCTAAACTCCTCCTCCTCCTTTTCTCCTTCCTTCCTCCCTGCCTTTCTCCCTCCTTCCTTCCTTCCTTCACCTTTTTCTTTCTTTCTTCCTTTTCCTCCTCCTCCTCCTTTTCTTTGTCTTTCTCTGTCGGTGTGTGTGTATGTATGTGCGTGTGTGTGTGTATGTGCATTCCTTCCTCCCTCCCATATCCAATCAATTGTCAAGTCCTGTCAATTCCACCCATATACATTTCCCTTCTTTTAGCTCTGACATTGCCATCACCCTGGTCCAGGCCATCATCATTTCACACCTGGACCATTGCAGTAGCTCACCCTTCTGTCTCCCTACCTCAGATCTCTCCCTAATCTATCCTCCACTTAGCCAACACATTGATAGTTTTAAATTGCAAGTGTGACTGTATCACCCTCCTATTTAATCACCCCCAGGATCAAATGGAAAATCCTGCTGGACTTTTAAAGCCCTTTATAACTTGGTCCCTGGCTTCTTTGACAGTCTTATTAATCTTTACTTCTTCTATGTACTCTGTGATCCAGTGACATTGGCCTCCTTGCTCTTTCTTGCATGTGATCCTGTCCAGTCTCTTTTCTGGGGGTTTTCACTGCTTCCATTCTTTCCTGGAATGTGCTCCCTCATCACCGCCATCTCCTGGCTGCCCTTGTTGCCTTCAGATCTCAGTTGAAGTCCTACCTTTTGCAAGAGGACTTTCCCAATCTCCTGATTCTTAGTACCTTCCCTCAGAGACCACCCTCAATTTAGTGTATACATACATGATATATTTTATTATATATGCACATATAGTATATGTATATATGTACATATGTTATTGTTCAGTTGTTTTTATAATTGTGTCTTATTCTTCTTGACCCATTTGGGATTTTCTTGGCAAAGATACTAAATGGTTTTCCATTTTCTTCTCAGGCTCATTTTATGAATGGGGAAACTGAGGAAAGAGATTAAGTGACTTGCCCAGGGTCACATAGGTAGTAAGTATAAGAGGTCACACCTGAACTCAGGTCTTCCTGGCTCCAAGGATGGCACTCGAATCACTGTGCCACCTGAGCATGTACATGTATGTGCATATATGTATACATATATGTATGTATGCACATGTGTGTTTGCACACAACTTATGTCTTATTTGTATATAGGTGTTTGTACATTGTCGCTCTCATTTGACTATGAACACACTAGTTTTTGCCTTCATTTCTATTCTCAATACTTAGTACAGCGCCTAGTACATAGTGGTCCCTTAATAAATTCTGATCGACCAGTTGACTGACTCATGAAAACCAACCAGCCCACTAAGTCTTGCACTTTGTGACTTCATATCCACCATTAACCCATGTTTGCATTGAAGGGAGGGAGATGCATTTTCTCAACTCTTCTCTGCCTCCCCACTCCTTCCAGGCAAGCACCTCAAAGTTCCATTTCCGAGACAGCAACGTGAATCTGGTATGCTAATAAGGCAAACTCAGAAGGCTTTTGGAAAGGGGTGTGTTTGTCAGATGCTAATAGCTGTAAACTGGCTCATGTGTGAATTACTAGGTGTTTGGGGGAGGGGAGGAATTAAGCACTTTGCAAACATTTTCAAGTGTAAATGGACTTTCTAAACCTGCTGTCTCCTGAGAGATCAGAGTGTTTTCCAGACTGGAGGCAGGTCACCTCCTTAGAGAGCCACCACATATTTGAGCATGTCAGGGTGGGAGGGGCCCAGGGGACAGCCACTCCCACATGTGCCTGAATGGTGTTGTTCCTTACAAGTGGCCATCCGGCCTCTGTTTAAAGCTGTCTGGGGAAGGGGCGGGGGGGAGGGAGTGGAGGGGGCCCCACCATTTCACAAAACACAGCTCATTCTCTTTGGGGACAATTTTCACTGTCAAGAACAAACCCCGCCCCCCCCCCCCCCCCCCCGCAATTTCTAAGTCTAATCTTGTCTCCTTTCAACTTCCACACCTCATTATCCAGTACCTTGATTGATTGATTGATCGTGCCTGGTTTTGCCCAGTGGGACCAAAAGTAGTAAGGTCTAACACCTCTTCTCCCAGAGAGTCTTTCAAGTATTTGAAGAAGCTCTCATTCCCTCCCCCACTCCAAGCTTGTCTTCTCCAAGTCAAATAGCCCGAGTTCCTTTGATAAATGGCACAGTCAACATCCTTGTGGTTACCCTCCTCTTGACACTCTCCAGTTTACCAATGGCATTTCTCAAAAAGGTTTCCTAGAACTGGGCACCAGATACCAGATTGGGTTGGGCTTGGACAGAGGCTGCTGGGCCTCTCAGATGCTTCCCCAGCCTGAATCCCCTCATTCTGAGCCTTCTGTGGGAATCCCAATAATCCTAGAGACTCAGTGTATTTGTGCCAAATAGTACAGACACCTTTTCAATTTAGCCCACTGCAGCTCAGAACTCTTGAGCTCAAGAGATGCCCTAGCCTCTGCCTTCCTGGTTTGTATCTCTCTGTCTCTCTCTCTCTCTCTCTGTCTCTCTGTCTCTCTCTCTTCTTTCTGTCTCTCTGTCTCTCTGTCTCTCTCTCTCTGTCTCTGTTTTTCACACACACACACACACACACACACCACTGCTTTTTTATTTTTCAGTATGGCTATTCTACCTTGAGTGGTCTTAGCTACTATACTGCATTGTTGACTTATACTGGGTTTACCATTCAACAATTTCTAAGAAGTAACTGAAGGTCTTTTGTTGGATCCATCCAGCACGACACTTGCCCCTCCTTGGCTTATGTCAGCTACAAACTTGCTAACTGTGCTATCTAGCCTTTACACAAAAGCAGAATAGAACTTAGTCAAGGTGAAGACCTATGACACTCCACTAGAAACTTCTTTCTAGGTCCACATCTTTGCCATCCTTTGGGTTCCATAATACATCTTTTTGTGATTCTAGATGACGCTCACTTAGTTGGTCCTTCTCCACCTTGTGATTGGGTATTCTTGAATTTCAGAATTGGAAGGGATTTCAGGCTCCACACAGTCTAACCATAACTAAAAAAAAAAATGAATTCAAGGCAGCACACTTAACAAGTGGCTATCATTAAAGTCAGGATCAAATTTTCAAGGAAAACCAAATATTTTCTGCCAATCCCTCAGGAAACCCAGTCTAGTAAGCCTATTGAAAGAAATTAAGTTTATTAAAAAGATTTCTTTTTGATGAATCCATGCTGGTTCGTAGTGATCACAGTCTCCCTTTCTACATTCTCACAAACCATCCTTTTAGTAAGTCACTATGAATTTGTGCCATAAGTCTGACTCCCAAACCATAAGTTTTTGCTCATTAATATCACCCTATATTTATTACTTTCCCCCCAATGTTGTTACATATTAGAAAATCCGTATCCATTTTAAATAATCTAGAAAACTTACTTGGTCATCTGGTTATTAAATGCTTGACACCAAAGAAGAAGGGAAGGAGCCATGGTTTCCCTACATTTCCCTGGTATTGCACAATGGCACTCTGTAGATGGGTCTACATTGCGCTTTTCTTTTCCTGCAAGCATATTTTTCCAGCACTGATTTCAATTTAGTTTAGTGTGGAAACAAGCCATGAATGCAGCTCTAGTGGTAATCATTCAACCAGTTCAAACTTCTACACTACAGCCATTCGTGCAGGGCCCCCAGCAGCAGTCATAGCAAGGGCTGATTCACTTCCTTAAGCTTTCCAGGGGCTGGATTTGTGACGATCTTTGTCATAGAGTGGCTCACTCTTGAGGAAATAAAACCTTCAAATTGTGCAAAGTGATTTAAATATATTGTCACACTTTATTCTCACATCTACCCCGGGATAGAGATTCTCTCATTTGTCCCCACTTTATAGTAGGAGAAATGGAAGTAGGCAGAAACAGAGTCACACAGCTTGGAATTGTCTGGGGTGAGGTTTGAACTAAGGGCTGTCCTGACTCCAGGCTCAGCACTCTCTCTATTATGTTGGTTAATCAGCTCCCCTTACTAATAAGCAGAGAATCTAGTTGAACTGAAGGTGAGTTTGTGGCTGCATCAGCAGATAATGAAGACTATCAGAATTTAGCTAACAGTGCATCGACAAAGTACTGAACAAATGACTAGGTCATGCACTTTGTTTACTGAAACAGAGGAGTTTATAATTGTGATACACCAGAAATAAGAGAAAGTTCATTTTCCAGGAGCCTGGGCTAATGATATGGATTTTTCAAGAAAATGTGGTAGTCTGTACAATGTACCGCTGAAGATTGCAAAAATTTAGCTCCTACTGAATACAGTGAGACACCATTAGTTGGTCATAATTAGACACCACAAGCTCACTGTCCTTCATAGACCGACAAAAGATATATGTCCAAACAAGAAATGTGACCTCCTCCCCAACACACACCAATGTCTCTGAACTAAACTGAACCCAGAGCATTCTAATACCCACAACTGGTGCCCAGAATCACTTGGACATAACATCAGCACATATGTATATAAGAGCAGTATTTTAAATCAGTGCTTCCGTGACTGATACTTGTATCCTCCAAACTACGTAAAATGAAAAGCTGTCAAAATGTATAACTTATAAAAGAAATTGAAACTCTGTGGGAACAAAGTGAGGTCCAGGTCTTTTTGTCTGCTCCTGGAATGATACCAAAGATGCTTTCCCAGAGCCTGCGAGGGATACACTGACATCTCAGCACTTTTCCTCAATAACAACCACGACAACAAAATCATGTTATACATTTGTGCAATAACCCTCCAAACTTAATCATGAGATAATGATAGGAAGATGGTGAGTTATCTCTGGATTATTTTGTTTCTATGTGAACTTCATTGAATAAAAAGTGAGAAAAATGCCAGTAATAAATTCATAAAGGTGGAGACAACAAGCTACTAATCCAACCCCACTTAACCCTGGAACCTTTGTCAAAGGTGTAAACATATACCTACTTAGTCAATTAATGAGAAATGTTAACTAGCACTGGAAAAAAAAAACATGGGTATCTTAGATACTTTAACTAGTTACAGCAGGAAGTCTGTTGAAATTGGTTGAGGGACTTTTTGTGTGTACATATATACATATGCATGTATGTATATTATGTATATATGTGTGTATATGTATGTGTATATGTGTATGCAAATACATGGGGCAGCTAGGTGGTGCAGTGATAGAGCACCAGTGAAGAAATCAGGAGGACTTGAGTTCAAATCTCACCTCAGACACTCACTTGACACTAGCTGTGTGATTGGGCAAGTCACTTAACCTCATCCTGGGTCATCTCCAGTCATCCTGATGAATATCTGGCCACTGGATTCAGATGGCTCTGGAGGAGAAGTGAGCCTGGTGACCTGCACAGCCCTCCCTCTCTCAGAACAAAGTCAAGTGCAAGTCATGTCATTATTTTTCTGATGGCATGGTCTTCTTTGGCAATGAAAGATGAACACACACATGCAAGTATATATACACATATATGTATGTATGTGTGTGTATGTGTCACACTAGACCCAGTCATTTCCAAAAGCTAATTGTCTGACTTACTAGTTGGTATCAATTAATGATCATGCCAAAAGAGAGAAAACTGACAGGAGTTCATGAGCTGTAAGATACAGGAAACTTTCTCTGGCAACTCAGCTCATTAATGACAGTGGGGTTTGGGAGAGAAGACCCACAGCATACACTACCATAAAAAGCTCCCATTTCTATATTGCTTTAAAGTTTGTAAAATCATTTGCAAACCCTTTGTATTCCTCTTAATTCTTTTGGTTCCCACAACAACCCCACAAAGTAGATTCCCCAGGTGTTATTATTCCAGTTTTGCAGATGAGGAAACTCCAGACTGTTCAGATTCTCTGTCCTGTAAGAGGCCTCTTCCTCCATTACTAGGGCCTTCCCTCTGAGATTCCCTTCAATTCATTCTGTATGTATATCCTATGTAAATAATTGTTTGCACATTCAAAGTGAGATCCTTCAGAGCAAGGGCAGTCTTTGCCTTTTTTATATCTCTGGGGCCTCCCACATATTAAGTACTGAATAAACGATTGTTGACTTGCCCATGGCCACTCACCTAGGATGTGTCAGACAGAGCTGAGATTTGAACCCAAGTTTTTCAAAGTTCTGTCCAGAGCCCAGTGCCTGGCACAGTAAGTGCCTAATAAATGTACTTGCTGACTATTGAATGTGATTTCCCTATGTCAGATGGGGCTGGCAATGAATGTTTGTTGACCGAACAGCAATAAGAAATAAAAGTTCCAATTGTATAATGGAATTACAGAATTTTAGAGGTCCCGCACTGGTCATCCAATCAAGCCCATCCCCCAAACACTCCGCCATGCATGTCTTCTGACTACCCACATCCAGGATTTTCTGTATGGGTAAGTGACTGGAACTCTGGAAACCAAATGGTGCTACACTTTGTTTGGGGCAACTAAGAGGGAGAGTAAATAAAGTCAAGTCCTGGAATCAGGGAGAGTTAAAATCTGGCCTTAGACACTTCTGGCTGTGCGATCCTGGGCAAGTCACTTAACCCTGTTCGCCTCAGTTTCCTCATCTGTAAAATGAATTGGAGAAGGAAATGGCCAACCACTCCAGTATCTTTGCCAAGAATACCCCAAATGAAGTCACAAAGAGTCAAAATGACTGAAACTCTGATCATGGAAATGCCTTTGATGAGATGGTGAATGATGAGTATGGAATTATGGAGAAGTGAAGAAAAGGCTGTCATTCAACAAGGGTATGATCAGTAAAGTAGATGGACTGGCTGTATGTGGAGAGCCATGAAAGACTGCTCATTTGAGTGAATGAAAGGAGGCTAGGCTAGGATAGGAAATCATGCATGATACACCAGCATCCTTGCTAGGTAATTGAAGGAAGAGAAGGAACCTGGCCCATGGGGTAAGTGACCTTCCTAAGGAGAACTCCTGGGAAAACTGAGATAAAAGCCCGGAAGTGGAAGGCATGAAGATGTCATGGTGTGTGGGAATTCTGACAGGGGACAAAGCTTTTCCTTCAGGAACTCAAAAGTTATAAAGAGAAACAAATAAGAACCATCTGAAAAAGGGAGTTTGATTACAAATATCAGACCAGGGAGGTGTGTTTCATCAATGACAGAGCTACAGTATATTTTTGAGCATAAGAGGGACATGGCCAGATCTATGCCTTTGGAAGGTTATTTTTCCAACTAACAGAGTGGATTGGAGTAGGGCGAGACTGGGAGCAGGACTACCAATTAGGAAACTAGAATTCTAGTACAGGTGAGAGTGGATGATGGACTGAATGAGGGTGCTACTGGTGTGAGGAGAGGGAAAAGAAAATGGATGGATGGAGTAGGTGGCTTTGACACACTTTGTAGGAGGAGATGTAAAAGGAGAGCTGAGAATACATCCCAGATTATAAACAGATAAGACATAGTCAAAGTAAAAATGAAGGCTGACCCCTGAACCTTTTCCATGGGTACTTGGAGTTCAGCCCTTGGCAGTCATAGGGACTAAGTTCTGCTGCCCATTATCCAAAGGGATGAGGTGCCATGGTCTGACCATGGCCTGACCGTGGCCTGGGGAAAACAATGGATTCCAAGGCAGAAGACTTAGTTTCAAATTCAAGCTTTGCCAACTGCTGCCTGTGTAGCCCTGCGCCAGTCACCCCCTTTCTCTTTTTTTCTCATCTTTATCTTGAAGGGGTTGGACTTAATGACTTAATGGTCCCTTCCTGGTCTAGGACTAGAAACCTTTAATTGTAATTGATCTGAATTCTTCATGACCTCCTCCATCTTTCCCATAATATTCCCAGAGTCGTCATCCTTGTCCAGACCCTCATTGCTACCTACTTGAGGTCAATGTTCACCTGCTTCCACCTGCCCCAAGATACCCTTTGCATCAGTGTGAGAATAATCTTCTTTAAGCTAAGAACTGATGTGCATGTTTCGATGGGAAGGGAAGAGAGAGGAGGGGAGGGGAGGGGAGAAAAAAAAATTACAATAATCTTCTCTTATTTAAATTTTGTATCTTCCCCAGAGCTCTGCACATAGCTACTTATTCAATGTCTCTTGAATGAATGATTAGATTTCCTGAAGCAACTTCTCCTGCTTCACTGAAGGTTACCAAGCCATGCAAAGGTCTCTCAGAGCACATGCACACCACCCCCAAAACCACCCCCACCCCATCCTCAACCCTGTCCTAAAGATTTAGGGACCATATAACTGATAGATGCCACCCCCACAGCTGATAGGAGAAGAATCAGGCATGGAATGAATGGACTGCTTTCACAAAGTCCTACTAAAATGATGATAATAGCAGTTTATATTGCAGGACTGCTGCAAGAAAGAAAGAATAAAGTGAATTTCAAATTGAAAAGCTGCAGATGGGCAAAATCATGTTTGCAAAATGTTGATACACATTGGTAACTTTTCCTCTGCTCTTTAGTAACTTCATGCTGGGAGTTCTATTTTCATATCCGGGAAGAATCCGTTGTGTTTTGGCTTATAATATTTTAGATTACCTTCACATATGTAGCTCTAAATATCTGGCATTTGTTTGAAAGTGGTTATAGCAGGGAGAGGTTTTCCAAAATGGAATGCGCAAGTGTGATTTTCCAGAGAGACATATAGTGCTCTGGGGCTTTGTCTCTTCTCTCCTCCCCTTTCCTCCCCTCTCCTCTGGTCTCCTTTCCTCTCCCCTCCTCTCTCTGTGTCTTTGTCTCTGTATCTCTGTCCCTGTCCTTGTTATCTGTCTCTCCTCTCATCTAAGAATGAAAGACCTCCCAGTTATATCTTGGTTGATTTTTTTTTTTAGATGCTAAACACAGCAGAGGATGTTATGGCACTGGTTTCAGTATTTCAAGCCTTTGGGGGATATACAGCTGAAAGTGGCCTCACTTCAGGTGTGGGGTCCTGATCCTGGGGTCTTTCAACATAAACCACACACAAGCCCGCATCCACATCCACATAAGAATGCATACACACGAATACCTATGTATACATACATACACATACACATATGCATATACAGTCCATATAGATACATGTATACATATGTACATGTAGCTCTATTTTAATACAATTAGTATTTTATATAAATATAAAAGTTTTCTATTAAATGTTGCCTTTATTTTTTTAAACTCTTATTTGTTTTTCTTTAGTCTCCATGAGAATATATAGTCCAAAGACAAAATCATTGTTATGAACACCATTATTTCTAATCTTTAACACAGCATCTGTTGGGAGAAAACTTTTTTTTATTTTACCATTTCTTGAACTAATTTTTAATAAATCCTACTATATTTTCTAAAATATTTTAGGTCAAAATCCATGTAGAATTTACAGTGAATACCTTAAACACATAGAATCTTGGAACCAGAACCTTGCATAATCTAACTGAAACTCCATTTATTTTCAGTAAAGCCATATTTTGTAAATTATGCCAGGATTTTAATGACCCCAAATTCTCTTTGAAACAGAATTCTGTCTTTTTAACAGTAACATGTTTTCTATATGTCTGGATTGCCACAAATCAAGGGATGTATCAATCTGCAAGGAGTCAAAATGGTAGGTTGCTCAAAGGCCAATGGATAGGCCCACAGTGGGCTTACACATGAGCTTATTATCAAGAAGGAATTACATACACATAATATAATGTGACTAGAGAGCAGGTAGACATTTAGTAGGAGTAAGAGATGGACTGCTTGAAAACTACACTGATACTTACATAAGACAAGGATCTAGAAGAGGCCTCTAGGACCCTGAGCAGATCTCTTCTAGTGGCCATGGCCATGAGTTGGTTATGGCCCTCTGTTGAGAAAGAGGACCAAAATGGCACCATTAGGTTGGAGTCAAGAAACAATGTATCCAATTGAGGCTGATCAGACCAGTGTGAGCTTTGAAGGCTCTAACACGGGTCAGGCACAAAGAGTCCATGTGAACATGTAAAGTAGAGATGGCTCTAAATTCGGACACCTCAAATTTCTTTTGAGCTACTATAATCTGCTTTGTTCACAGAGGACAGAACCTTTTCTGATGTGGGCATGCCATACTGTGCTGGGTGGTCTTTCACCAGCATCCCCCATATCAATCAATTCCAAAGTTTTTCAGAAAGACCTTGAGAGTGTCCTTGTATCACTACTTCCAAACATCATGTGAGCTCTTTCCTTGTATGAGATCTCTATAAAATAGTCTTTTAGGCAAGTGTACATTTGATATTCAAACATTGTTGCCAGCTCATCAGAATTGTGCTCTCTATGGTAGTTTGAATGCTTGGCAGTTTAGCTCAAGAAAGCACCTCAGTGAGAATGCCTAAGTCAAGCCTTGTTCTTCAAAGTATATATGAGAGAGCATAGGGATCAAAGGAAGCAAGGTCAGAAGAGGAATGGCCTTTGGAGAGTGCAAGTCAAGAGGTAGAAGAGGAATAAGAAAGACAAGCCCAAGAGTTGGGTGTGTATTCCCAAAGGAGAAAATTGAGAAAGGCCATTGGAAGTTGGGTGGGCTCTTATTTTCTTGGCAATGTGTGCCTTAGAGAACTAAGGTAAAAAATATAGCATTTTCTTTAACAGTGAGTAAATGGTGAGTTTGGAATTTTTCAAAATTTGTAGCCATTGAGCCATAGATGAACATGGATTTCTTTCCATTCACTGGAAATTCTAAGAGAAACAACCAAACAAACAAAAAACCAGTCTTGTGTTTCCCAAACCTTCCTTCTTCCACATCTCTTCTTCACTGGGTAGAATTGCTCCCTCCTGCTTTCTCATACATTAAGAGGGTGGAATTCTAAGGAGGCTCTCTGTTCCATCCTTACGGACTCCTTAGAATTCATTTCATAACATAGCTGTATATGTTCTCTCTCCCCTAATTTTAATTCTTCAGTGTGCCTGTGGTCTCCTTCCTGGGTGCCCTTTCTCTGTAAGTACAGTTTGTAGCCCGTGGAAGCCTTCTTATTCACATCCTTCAAGAAATCAGACTCAGGGGGTGCTCTCATTATGTTAGGAATCTCTATCATGAAGGCTCGCATTTCCCAGAAACCAGCACCCCAAAGGAGGTCCCACCTGTTACATGACCAACTCACAACTCTCTTTTGGTCATTATCCTTCAAATGTTCTCTCGTGTGTGTATTCTATGATGTCTGTGTGTGTGTTTGCAGGTAAGCATTGACCATGGTGTCTAACTCATACAGAGGTTAATATTCAGTATTGTGTTCATCCTTTGTTGTAGAAGTAGACCAAACCATCAGATGACATGACATGTACTTGTCTTTGTTTTGAGTGAGGGAGAGCTGTGCAGGTCACCAACCTTACTTCTCCTCCAGAGTTATTTGAATCCAGTGACCACATATTCATCAGGATGACTGGAGATGACCCAGGATGCACTGGGAGACCTTGAGCCCTTTAGGCCAAGGTCTTTGCAGGTACCCAACCAAGTATAATACCTTCCATAAGAAGGGGGAGGAGCCCATCCACCTTGAAGCAACACACACCCCTATGGGAGCTGAGATCTTGTGGGATCCTTCCTGACATTTCAATGAAATGTGCGACTTTTTAGCTTTTATCCTTTGACTTTGACTATTTTAGCTTTTACTCTTTGTTCCTGCTTATTCCCTCTGGGGCCAAACAGAACAAGCTGAATTCCTCCTTCACATGAGAAGCCCTTCAAACTCTTGCAGAAAGCTGAAATGCCACATGCAAGAACACACACACACATGCGCACACATACACACACACACGGACACACATACACACACACACACACACGCACACATATACCTCGCCAATCTTCTCTTTCCCAGGCTAAAATGTTCAGCTCCTTAATCTGACCCCCACATGATCCTCTTTTTGGTCACCCCACTCTTATCAATCAATGCCTTTCTTAAACTAAGAAGCTGACAACTGAACACAAGTCTCCAGAAAGGCAGCGTGTTGGAAACTAGCACCTTCCTACTCCTGATTCGATCTTCTGCCCCCTCTTGGTGCAGTCCAAGTTTGCTAGAGTATTGTTGACTGCCACATTCCGCTTCTGAATCACAAGGAATTTTCATGGCTCACAACCATCATATCCTTCTGATAACAAACGACTTCTGCAATCGTATATATGCGGTTGATGTTTTTGTACCCAATGTATAAGTCTTTACATTCATCTCTGTTGAATTCAGTCTTATTAGAATTAGCCAAATGTCCCAGTCTGGCAAAATCTCTCTCTCTTTTTTTTAATTCAAACTGTCTGTCAGGGATAGAGCCCTCCCAGCACCATGGCCTTGCTTCTAATGAGCTTCTTAGAAATGCCTTTATCCAAGTCAATGGCAAAAATGACCCCCGATTCCCCCATGCCACCAGCTCCATGATCTTCTCAACCGAATACCTCACCTTCTTTGATTTTACTGAAGAGAGACCCTATGATGTAAATTCCTTCTTCCTGTCTCACACCGCAGAATCCTTCATCACCCCCTACATTTTCTCTTTCTTGTCTTTTCTGACTCAAAGGTAGCCCTCGGTTCTTAAAGTCTTCCCCTTGTCAAAGTAAATGTGTCTGCAATTACTCCCTCCCATCTGCCCTAGGAGCTTGTCCTCCATCAATGGGCAGGCATTTATTAAGCATCTACTTTGTGTCAGCATTATGAGAGTTGTATATACATGCTTTGAAGGCACACTCCTCAAGACTATTAGGAGGAAGCCAACAGGTTTTCACAAACGATATTCAAAAATGAACCACCTATACAACACCTCACAATTGACTTTAGGATGTAAATAACATAAAATCCTATTGTGCTTTTGGTTTGTTGATTTATAATGGAAAAGCATTTGACTCAGTAACACAAATAACTACCCTCTATAGGCTCTTGAAACATGACCATCCTTATATCAATATCATTCTGAACTCCTCAGAAGATGTAACAATCAAAATAACTCCATGCCATTACCTTCCAAAAATAATCATCAGGAGTTAATATTTGTTGTTAGAGATAATCGAGTCTATTGAAAAGGAGGATGATGTAGTCAGACTTGTGCTTTAGGAAAATCACTTTGGCAGTTCTGTGGAAGATGGATCAGAGAGGGGAGAGAGGAAGCAAGGACACCATTTAGGAGGCAACTGCAATATTCCAGGTGAAAGGTAATGAGGACACTTTCTCCTGCCAATTATTCCTTTTCTCTCCAATCCCACATATATTTACTTAGCATGTGGCAAATGTTTTGCTAGGCACCCAGCATACAAAGACAGATGAGAAAGAGTCCATGTCTTCAAGTAGCTTATATTCTGTGTTTCTGAAAATGTTCTTTTCCATGTAAAAGGAATCAGGGCAACTCCTTTGCACAAAAGCACTAAGATAACACTGCCAATGAGAAAACTGTTGATTTGAAAGAATAAAAGACCCTAGAGACAAGTCAGGGGAACCAATCCAAGAAAAGTCAGGATGTCTATTCAAAAGCAATGAGAGAGACAGAAACAGTAAGAAATGAGACAGAAAAACCAGTTAATCAGCTAACGAAAACATATTTATTAAACTTTTAAAATCCAGGCATTGTGCTAGGCAGTGGGTATACAAAGACAAAAGCAAAAGTCCCTGCACCAAGAGCTGACATCCTATTCAGAGTTACGATGGAAAATTTAAAGGCTTAAGGATGCCTCAAGACTATAAAATGTTCTGTATGTATGTATGTATGTATGTAGATGGAAAGGTGGATAGGCAGATAAGTAGACAGACAGATAGACAGATAGATAGATAGATAGATAGATAGATAGATAGATAGATAGATGGATGGATGGATAAGGAGAGATTTATCTATACACACATACATGTGTATATACATATATATATATATTTGCAAATGCACATATACATCAGAACTAGATATAATTTATAAGACTATATCTCCTCTGAAAGTTCTAGGGGTACAGTATACTCAGGAGGTGAAACTGATTTTCTGATACTATTATTTCAAGGCTCAATGTATTTCTTCCTAGTCTGATAATCTGAGAATCATTTAATTGGCCAGTCTTCCATAACTTTCATTTAAGTGTATGTAGAACAGTTGAATACGATAAGAAGCACTGGAATAAAACCTTCCTCACCCTCCCCCAAAAGTCTATATACTTTCCTACCAATTCATAGAGTCCAGGGGAAAGTGGATTCAAGCTTAGAAAGCCCATGTAACAAAGAGCCACCTCACAACTCACAGTAGCTGGAAGTTCATTTGTTGTTTTGGGGGGAGTGCTCAATATTTTCTTTTGATATGGCACAGTTTCTTTGCTGAGTATCTTGTAGGGTCATGAATCCCCATAACTTCTCCTTGGCTCACAAAGCAGGTATTGATGCTGCTAAGACACCAAAGGGCATAAGGGATGCCCAACAGCCTCCAGACCCTTTGAAGAATGCCAAGTCCTTCCCAGGAAAAACTGGTGGAACGAGACTTGGACTGAGTCCAGGGCTAAGACCTCACCTTCCACCGCCAACCCCCTAGTGGTTCCTTGTAGAAAGGAGAGAGGTTAGTTAGAGATCCACATTCATTCCAATGTCTGGAATGACTCCGTTTCTAAACAAGCTAGATATTTTATGGATGAACCCTGGGTTGTGGCCAAGTTTCTCCAGCCTATCTGAACTGTTCTTCCCAGGTAAAGTTAGTCCAGTTCCAAGTACTTTTAGCACTTAGTCTCAGATTGAGATGGATTGTTGGACATCTGATCATTTATTTGAAGTTGGATGCGGTCATATCATTGATTTACTGAATCACCCTGCCTTTATACATGAAAAATAAAGCCAAAGTAAATTTTTAGGGGGTGGTAATCAGGCAAAGGAGGCAGTCGCAGTCAGAACTGATCATCTGAATCCAAAGTTTGTGTGGGGAGAGAAAATAATAACAACTATTTGAACAGCATTTAAAAGTTGGCAAAACACTCTGTAGTATCTCAATTAATACTCATAACAGATCTGTGCAGACAAAGCTAGGAGTATCCATATTTTACAGATCAAAAAATTGAATCTAAGTGTGGTTAAGTGACTAGCCCAGGGTCTCATAGACAATAAGTGTTTGAGATGGGATTTCAGACAAGCACTTACTGATTCTAAGACTAGCACTCTAACCATTGGACTTCGTGCAGTAGAAACAGATTCCTCCATACACTGACATTTCTTAATCCTTGAAAATGTAGCCAAGAGTTGTTGTTGCTGGAGCATTTCTCCCTCTCAATGCCAACTCGGAAGACAAAAATGTAGTATGTAACATTAGGGTAGATACCAAAAGCTTGATAGGAGCTGAGATGAACATAGAGACCATACAGGTCTCACCTCACTAGGCTGCAGCAGGGCTAAGGTTAACAGAGGTTTGCACAAGCAGACATTGTCCCTGGAAAGACTACTCAGCCAGGCCAGTCATCTGACCTCTGTTGTCTCACCTCAGCAAAGGCAATGGCTCTGTCTCTATCTCCCATCTTTGTCTCTCTTTGTATGTCTAGTCTCTCTCTCCATCCTGCTTCCTCTGCCTTGTCTCTCTCTCTGACTCTGTCTCTCCATCCTTGTCTGTCTCTTTCTCCATACTCTGGGGAGAGGACCCCCCCCAGAGGTCCATGGGACTCCACAACTTAGCATCACTCATCAGTTTGATCCAAGTGTTAAGTTAGCAAGCAATCCCGCAATCTGCACTTGATTTGTGTGCCTTTCCTGTTATTTACCAAGTGTCTCCTAGTGGGGCATAAATAATTTAGAGTTCAAAGAGAAATCTGCTCCTAAGTGCTAGAAAGCCCCAAATCACGTTTATTTGATTTGCTAATGTTTCCATAATACAACACAAAATATGAAACCACTCTCTTTGCCCTCTAATTTTAAACAAAAGAATTCTTACAATGCCCACTTGAAGCATGTTTGTGGTGACCTCCAGGGGACAAATATTAAATATATGCTGCCTAATGGCTTATCAAACGGACATTTTTCTTAGGCATTATTGCTGGGGGCTACTCTCATTTTCTTAGAGAGTATATAAAATGGGCATTAAAAATTCATTACATTAATAGGCGCGGAGGAGAGGAGGGCAGGGTGCAAACATTGTCAATGTGGATGGTGCCTTTAGAATTGGTCTGAATAATAGCTGACATGTCCATGCCTCTCCCTAGTTTGGAAAGCACTTTACAGAGGCGATCTCATGGAGCCTTACAGCCTCTGTTGCTATTACCCCATTTTACAGATGAGATAAGTAAGCATCAGAAAAACAAAGTGACTTGTCCAGGGTATAGCTTCAGATTCAGAGCTGGAACAGACCTCAAAATGCATCTAGTCTAATTCCTTCATTTTACAATGAGGAAACTGAGACCTTGAGGTAAAATGTCTCCTTGGAGGTCCCATAGCTAGCAAGAAGAAGGAGGGTGATTCGT
Organism: Bettongia penicillata ogilbyi; assembly: GCA_023548195.1. NCBI lineage: Eukaryota > Metazoa > Chordata > Mammalia > Diprotodontia > Potoroidae > Bettongia > Bettongia penicillata. Next base: position 1,300,749 of record JAJHZJ010000812.1, read on the forward strand.
CCACAGGTCCTCTGGTTTCAGAGGAAGCAGATTCCTCCACGATGGCCATAACACTCCTCAGATAAAACAGCTGTCTACCCACATCCCTGCAGCTCATTATGACTGTCCTAGGATTCTGTGGGACAACTACTTTCTATTCTGGACGCATATGTGAGTATTTGTCTAAGCTACCATGGATGAAAGAATCTCAGACAAAGCAAAAACAAAAGGAGGCCTAATTAAATGAGATAATTAGGGAAGCTACATTTTCCTAAAGGATATCATAGACAATGAAGTAACATCAGAAAAAAAAAATCCAGCCAGTTTCTTTGAAAAGGGCTGCATTTCTTAAGTATATAAGGACCTGAGTCAAAATTATAAAAATGAGAGTCATTCCCCAATGGACAAATGGTCAGAGACATGTCAGTTTTCAGAAGAAGAAATAAAAGCTGTCTGTGTTTTGATTTTCGTTGTTGTCACTATTGCTTGCTCCTGTCTGACTCTTTGTGAGCCCATTTGGATTTTTCTTGGCAAAGGAACTGGAGTAGTCTGCCATTGCCTTCTTCAGATAAATAAACTTACAGATAAGTAAACTGAGGCAGACAGAATAAGTGACTTGCCAAGGTCACACAGCTAGTAAGTGTCTAAGGCTGGATTTGAACTCAGGTCTTCCTAACTCCAGGCCTGGTTGTCTGTGTACAGCACCACCTGACTGTCCCAAAAAACTATTTACAATCATATGAAAAAAATGCTCTAAATCACCATAATTAGAGAAATGCAAATTAAAACCACTCTGAGATACAACCTCACACCTATCAGAAATGATAAATGCTGATCGGGATGAAGAAAAATATGTACACTAATAAATGGTTGGTAATATTATGAACTGGTCTAATCTTTCTGGAGAACAATTTGGAGCTATCCCCAAAGGGCTATAAAACTGTGCATACCCTTTGACCCAGCAATACCACTATTAGGTCCATATAAAGAGATCAAAAGAGAAAGAAAAGGACTTATAAATACAAAAATATGTATAGCAGCTCTTTTTGGGGTGGCAAAGATTTGGAAGCTGAGAGGATGCCCATCAACAGGGGAATGAATGAACAGGTTGTAATGGAACACCATTGAGCTATGAGAAATGATGGAAGTTTCAGAAACAAAACCAACATGACAAGATTTATATGAACTGATACAAAGTGAAAGGGAGAAGAACCAGGAGATCATGGTGCACAGTAACTTCAATGTTGTAACAATGATCAACTGTGAAAGATGCGGCTCCTCTGATCAATACCATGATCTGTGACATGGTGAAAACACGTGATCCCTGTCCAAAGAGAGAACTGATGAACTCTGAGTGGTGATTGAAGTCTAACTTTCTTATTTTCTTTACTTCTTGACTCTTTTGTGATATGGCTAATGTGGAAATAAATTTTACATTATTTCACATGTATAACTGATAGAATTCTGCTTGCCTTCTCAGTGGATAGGAGGAAGGGAAAGAATTTAGAACTCAAAATTTAAATAGAAAAGAATGTTAAAATATAAAGAATAAATTTATTTCGAAAAATTATCATGTGGAAGGGTGTTTACATTTTTTATTTCTTTTTTTGGTATATTTTCTGCATCTGGGCTCTTAATATCTATTATTTAGTGTGGTTGAGGAGATGTCCTCTGAGATATATATCATTTGCCATTTTTCCTTGTTTTCCCCAGAGAGATCAAATTCTGAAGAATAACTATAATAGGTAGTTGATCACTTATTGTCCTAAGATACATTCTGTGTGTGTATGTGTTATTCAGCATTCACCATGTCTGATGTCCACATTTCTTCCTTCAAGAATTGTGTGTGTGTGTGTGTGTGTGTGTGTGTGTGTACATGATATAAGTTAGAGACTTCTCAATAATCTACAAGTTTGGGGTATCTTCCATTTCTTGATCCAGAATGATGGTTAATCAGTGGTATCAAACTCAAATAGAAACACATTCCATAGGCCACATATTGACTTAGAAAACCACAAATTAACATTATCAATGTTGTAGCCTATTTTTATTTTGTTTAAAATTTCCCAATTGCAATTTAATCTGAGTTCTGGCAGCACTTGGGAGTTTTGTAGACCAGATGTGACTGTTTGATGCCCCTGGTTTGCATTTTATTCCTGTATGCCACATTCACAGCAAAGTCATCAAATATTAAAGTGTTATGTTTGCTTAATTTTTAAGACCATCTGAAAGATGAAACTGTAGATGTGAAAAGGAACAGAGCTTCCACGATGCCCATAGAGATCCAGTCTCCATCAATATTAATGGAATTCCTATATTTGGACCTTATCATATCAGTACAAAATGTGTTGCGTGAGTCAACACCAGTCATTTAAACAAATGAAACCTGACAAAATATAAACTGAGGAAATCTACACTATAGAAAACACAGGGTTAGGGATATTTGAGCTTTTAATATGTCACAAATAGCAGAGAGAGGGGCTTCTCAGGTAGTGTGTCCATCATTGACCAAGGTATCCTTTGCAATATCCAAATAAAAAGGCAAATGGAAGGGGATGGACCAAGAAATGGTGAGGTCCTCCAAGTGCCCTGCTTCACAGAGGGCGAAAGGACCCGAGTACCAGAATGCAACAGGTTCTTATGAACAAGAACAGTAGTCACTCAAAATCATCAAACTATTCACAATAGAAATAGTAAATAAATTAATATGTCTAGTGTGCAGGTTATGACCTACAGTTGAATGGGTAGTAGCTTATTAAGGGAGATTATTAGTATGTGTGTGTGTGTGTGTGTGTGTGTGCATGCATGTGTGATTTTCCTAAAGCACAGGTCTGACAGTGTCACCCCACTCCTCTATTAAATAAACTCCAGTGGTTCCTAGGGCTAAATACAACATCTTCTGTTTGGCATACAAAGCCCTTCATAACCTAGTCTCTTCCTACATTTCCAGCCTCCTTCTACTTTCTACCTCTCCTTCCCCCATAGACTCTTCGATCTAGTGACACTGGCCTTGCTACTATTCCACAAACAAGACCCTGGATCTCTTGGCTCTGGGAATCTTCCATGACTGGAATTGTCTCCTTTCTCATCTCTGTCCCCTAGCTTCTCTGACTTCCTTCAAGTCCCAACTAAAATCCCACATTTTACAGGAAGTTTTCCCAATCCCCTTACTTTGATGCCCTCCTTCATCGATTTTTTTTATTTCTTTGCTCACTTCCCTGTTAGATTGTGAGTCATTTGAAGGCTTAGCTGTCTTCCTCCTCTTAGTGTATCACCAGAACTTAGCACAGTGCCTGGCACATAACTGTAGTTGTTGTTATATGCCATTTTCAAAGAAGACTGGTGACATCACAGGGATGGATTTAATTGAGGCAGTTTCAAAAGGTCTTCAACCTCACTCTTCCAGAGTCATAAATTCCAGTGACAGGAAAAATACTAACCAGACTGCTGATAGACTGGTATGCAGTGGATAACCTTGTTGCCTTCAACGTCTGACCAAGCTCTAAGTACACTATAGCACCTGCTTCATCTGCCCTCATCGCCAATGGAAAAAGATTTTTATCTGTCCATTGTGCTGGGGGATGTTTGCACATGCTTGGGGTAGACACCTCCCTAATTCACTGATGAGTTGGAGGCCAGTTGGTAACCCTCCACCTGATTTAACTGGTCTGCCAAGATAGTTTACAAAGATGTTGCAAATACACATGCTACAGCTTCTTGGAGCTACAGGTGAGATTGGATGAAGGTAGACACCAAAGGAGGAAGAGTACCCCTGAAAAGGGCTAAGCAGCCCTCACCCCAGAGGGGTTAGTCCTCTCCAAAAATCTACAATGACACATTTATAAGTAGATGCCTTATAAATATATCGACTCTGACCATATGTCATATATGTAATATATGTCTATGTATGTACATATGCATATAATATATATGTGCACACATATATCTATGTAGACAGATATAAAATCAAGATAATATAGAAAAAGAGACAGAGTGGATGGTGATCTCTTGGGTAGTCACCGAAAATAGACAAAGATCTCAATTCAGAACTGGCCAGGAAGTGCATGCAGGCATTCTGGGAATGGTTCAGATCTCTTTCCATGCCCCTAAATTGCTCCCAAGCATGAAGATCATCTTTTTTACTGCCAATGTTCTCCCCAGTATACTACATAGCTACAAATCATGGAGCAGCACTCTCTCCCTAAACACAGTCCAAGGGCAATGGGAAGACAATCTTCACTTCAGACTTGACCTATTCCCATCAATCACTTAAGTGCAAACCATAGCACAAAGTAGTAGCAGCAATGGTCATCACTGCCATCATCATATAGTAGATGACATGCAGCACTTCAAAGCTTACAAAGTATGTATGAGAAATATGTGTGTGTGATGAGAAAAGATGGTGCAATGATTATGCAGGGATAGTGAGGGATCAGAGACGGTAAGCCTAGGGACTGCACTACTAAGCATGAAATACCTGAGAAGGACTCCAATGTGCTGAACAACTTCTCTGTGGAAATAGAAAAGAATCACAGAAAATCAGAAGGTGAGAAAAGACTATGATCTCCAACACTAGAGGAAGTACACACAATGATGAGAACCAGGAACCAAAGACCTAATACCTCCTGAACTACATACATCCTCAGTTTTCAAATATGCAGATTTCCATGTAGTCTGGTTTTGAATGACCCTAAAGGCCTACAAATTCAACTGCAACCCCTTGAACACTATCCAGACCAACTCAATCTGCCCAGTGATGATTTAAGAGCCTTTCTGATAGTTTGGGTGTTTCAATTAAGTAGAAGTTAACATTTCCCAGCCCACGTGTGCCTTCCATGCTCCTCAACGGTGACAGCTGCTCAGAAGATTTGGCAGGTGTACAAATGAAGTTAAAAGCGTAAGTGTTTATTGCTCAGAAGGTTCAGACACCTACTGTTCCTCTTAGCCAAAAGATAACAATTCCACATTTTATGGGCCATTGTCTTTCCGTTTGTGTCCCTAATGCTCACCAAAATTCAATAAGTTTATTTTAGTGAAAACCTCCTTACCACACTCAGCATCTTGCCTAAGCACAATACCCTAAAATAAAAGCAGGCAGAGACATTACTGCAGCACAAAGAGAGCCAGAATGATCACAGACCCATTTCTTTCCAAATGATCTCATTACTATTAATTTCTGTTGCCCTTAGAGGATATTTGGGAAAGCAAGTTTATCAGGAGTAGAATGTATGTATACAATGAGTAAATGTAAAATTGGAATTGGTAAATACATCTTTTTTCCCCTTTTGATATGCAGCCTAAATAAGTGACCCCACTGGAAGCCAACCTTCATCTACAATAAATGAGAAATGGGCAGACATCAGCATATATCCCACCTGGGAGGGGCCATTGATGTTTGGTGACCAAGACTGAATGGCTCCCCAGTAAATTCATCAGAGCCAATTTAGTTCATATTCTGGGCACTTATCCCTCTACTTCTCGGATGTCAATAGATACACCTTCTACGGACAGTGTGTCAGAATAAGAGAGCACCTGTACACTGAGGCAGGGATGCTTAGATCTTAAGATTTGGTAGACCGAAGCTCTGCTTACTGTGTCCAAAAGAGAACTGATGTGATCTCTACCACTTTTCCCCTGTTCAATCAGCTTGACTACTTTTCTTATGGTATAAACTCTCCATCCTTCTCTTTTTTTATGCTGCTCCCAAAGGAGAAGGATTTATAGGGAGAGATATTGGGCTATGCTGACCTCTGATAATCACTCTCTAATATGGTAAACACTAATACTAGCAAATAAAATGGGAGAAAACATAACATCATTAAAGAACTATGTGTATATACTAAATAAAGATGCCATGGTCTGGGATGAAGGGTTCCTGTCAAAATCTGAAGCAACTGGCATGGAGACAAGATGGCAGAGTAAAAGTATGGATCTGTAGAAGCCCCACCCCCATAGTCCATAAAATGCCTGTTAAAAATGACTCTAAACAAATTCTAGAGCAGCAAAAGCCACAAAATAACAGAGTGAAAGATTTCCAGCCCAAGGCATCCTGGAAGGCTGATAGGAAAGGTCTATGGCACCAGGCACAGAGCAGAACACAGCCCAGCCCAGCCCATGGCACAGTAGGGACAAGACTGGAACAGGCCACAGGATGCATGGAATTCCAGGAAGCTGCTGCAGTTCCCAGATTACTCAACCCACAAATGCTAAAGGCTGCTTCAAAGCTCAGTGAGAAAGCATTTTCACCTGGGTGAGAAAGGAGCATGGTATGGCCATGCCAGCAGCAACCACTGCAGTGGCAGCATCCATTTTTGGAGCCCTTGGCTAAAAGACCCTGGGGGAAGTGGGCAGTGGTTCTCGGTCTTAGCCCTGAGTGGTGATCCTGGAATGAGGTGGCATTCTGGCTGTTGTGGTGGAGCTGGTAGAGGCTCTGAAGAAGGAATTTTACTCACAGATCCTGGGCAGAAAAGCTTCCAGTAGCTCCCAGACTAGAGACGAGGCCAAGAGAGGACTAAACTCCTCTCCCTTGATTGTGCCACCTTGGAAAAACTGAGAACTTACAGGTCCCTAGAATATACCCTCCTCTTGACAAAGGACTCAAAAGTCAAGTAACTGGCTGGGAAAATGCCCAAAAGTGGAAAAAATAAGGCTATAGAAAGTTACTTTCTTGGTGAATAGGCATTTTCTTCCATCCATTCAGATAAGGAAGAACAAAGCAAACCATCAGAGAAAGACCTAAAAGTCAAGGCTTCTGTGTCCAAAACCTCCAAAATAAATATGCCATGGTATCAGACCATGGAAGAGCTCAAAAATGATTTTGAAAATCAAGTAAGAGAGGTAGAGTAAAATATTGGGAAGAGAAATGAGAGGAATGCAAGAAAATCATGAAAAGCGAGTCAACAGCGTGCTAAAGCAGATCCAAAAAGATGCTGAAGAAAGTAACACCTTCAAAAATAGGCTAATTCAATCAGAAAAAGAGGTGAAAAAAGCCAATGAGAAGAATGCTTTAAAAAGCAAAATTAGCCAAATGGAAAAGGAAGTTCAAAAGCTCACTGAAGAAAATAGTTCTTTAAAAATTAGAATAGAAAAGATTGAAGCTAATTACTTTATGAGAAACCAAGATATTACAAAAGAAAACCAAAAGAATTAAAAAATAGAAAATAATGTGAAATATCTCATTGTAAAAACAACTGATCTGCAAAATAGGTCCAGGAGAGATAATTTAAAAATTATAGGATTGCCTGAAAGCCATGACCAAAAAGAGAGCCTAGACATCATCTTTCATGAAATTATCAAGGAAAACTAACCTGATATTCTAGAACCAATGGCAAAATAAATATTGAAATAATACACCAATCTCCTTCTGAAAGAGATCTGAAAAGAGAAACTCCTAGGAATATTATAGCCAAATTCCAGAGTTCCCAGGTCAAGGAGAAAATATGGCAAGCAGCTAGAAAGAAACAATTCGAGTATTGTGGAAAAACAATCAAGATAACACAAGATCTAGCAACTTCTACATTAAGGGATCAAAGGACTTGGAATATGATATTCCAGAAGTCAAAGAAAGTAGTATTAAAACCAAGAATCACTTACCCAGCAAAACTGAGTATCATATTTCAGGGGGGAAAATGGTCATTCACTGAAATATAAGACTTTCAAGTATTCTTAATGACAAGAATAGAAAGAATAGAAAATTTGACTTTCAAACTCAAGAATCAAGAGAAGCATGGAAAGGTAAACAAGAAAGAGAAATCATAAAGGACTTACTAAAGTTGAACTGTTTACATTCCAAATGGAAAGATAATATTTGTAACTCTTGAAACTTTTCTAAGTATTTGGGTAGTTGGAGGGATTATACACACACATACACACACACACGCACACTTATACACACACACACACACACACAAAGGCCCAAGGATGAGTTGAATATGAAGGGAGATATCTAAAAAGACACAATTAAGGAGTGAAAGAGGAATATATTGGGAGGAGAAAGGGAGAAGTGGAATGGGGCAGATTATCTCTCATAAAAGAGGCAAGAAAAATCTTTTTCAATGGAGGGGAAAAGGGGGGAGATGAGAGGGAAAAAGTGAAGCTTACTCTCATCACATTTGTCTTAAGGAAGAAATAACATGCACACTCAATTTGGTATGAAAATCTATCTTACACTACAGGAAAGTAGGGGAGAAGTGGATAAGTGGGGTGGGGGGATAATAGAAGGGAGGGCAAATGGGAAGAGGGAGTGATTAGAAGTAAGCAGTTTTGGGGAGGGACAAGATCAAAACAGAAAATAGAATAAATTATGGGGCAGAATAGGATGGAGGGAAATATAGTTAGTCTTAAACAACATGACTATTATGGAAGTCTTTTGCAAAACTACACATATATAGCCTATATTGAATTGCTTGCCTTCTCAGTGGGGATGGGTGGGGAGGGAGGAATAAAAAGAAGTTGGAACTCAAAGTTTTAGGAACAAATGTTGAGAATTGTTTTTGCATGCAACTGGGAAATAAGAAATACAGGTAATGGGGTATAGAAATCTATCTTTCCCTACAAGAAAAGAGAGAAGATGGGGATGAGAAGAGAGGAGTGTAATAGAAGGGAGGGAAGATTGGAGGAAGGGGTAATCAGAATGCACAGCATTTTGGAGTGGGGGAAGGGAAGAGATGGGGAGAAAATTTGGAACTCAAAATTTTGTTGAAATGAACATTGAAAACTAAAAATAGATTTAAAAAATTAGAAAACATAAAAAAAATCTGAACCAACTGATTAATTAACAAGAATTGATTAAGCACCTACTATGTTCCAGACATACAGCTAGCTGGGTGGAGGAAATCAATGACTCCAATGTTCTTTTTTCCAAGTAAGAGGTGGCTCAGAGGAGGAAGTCTGACTAGACTATTGCAAACTCCCAAGATTTCTCTGCAAGGAAAAGTAGATGTTCTGAGGAAGAAAAATAAAAGGAAAAAAACACAGTATCCTTGGAAACTCTTCTCAAGTCACTTTCATTTTACACATGAAGTATTGCAATCACAGCATCCAGGCATCCACCCAGAAGCAGTCAGGGTGGCAACAATGTGAACCAGCCTTTCAAGACTTCCATTGCGGCCTTGGACTGGCTCCTGGACTCAGTGGCAGGAGAACTGGATTGAAAGTCCTCCCCAAGTCCTTTCTTAGCTATTAACTATGGGCAAGAAGTTATTTCTACATCCTGAGCCTTGATATCCTTATCTGCAAAATGCGGATAATAATAACTGGAGAAACTGCCTCATAAATTGTAGGGAGAAAAACCTTTAAAAACCTAGGTCTTCCTTGTAGATTTTAGGTACCATTACTTGTCCTCTAATTTACAAGGCCTTTGCTAACAAATCACTGAATTAGTTAATTGAGAAGTATTTATTAAGTGCCTAACACATAATCAGGAACTTTGCAAGGTCTGCAGAATACACAGACAACAGTGCAACCATCCCTTCCTTTGAGGAGATTATGATTTCACATTCTAGATACAAGAAACAAACTATGCAAAGGTCCAGAGATGAGAGAAAAAGCATCATGTAGGAGTGAGAGCAAGAAAACCAGAATGGCTAGGCTGTAGCATTCATGGAAGAAAATAATATGAAAGAAAGGGGAAGGGTAGACTGGGACTTTCAAGGGAATTGGGTTTTTTGAACCAAACAGTAGTAGAGCACATGTCACAGAAACTACTCTTGAGTCTTCCAAGTCCCCAAGGACTGTTCCAAGAAGGAACAGAGAATAAGCTTAGATGGGTCCCATCTCATCCCAGTGCCATGCAGCTCTTTCCAAATGTATTGTCATCTTTGCATACAAATCTGTCTGGGAGCCCAACATTCCACTTGTCATCACAAACATGACCATAGCCAAAATATACAAAGTTTGAAGCCCAAGGAAAGTACCATAAAATGAGTCTAATGCATCAAGCAGGAAGCATGCTATAAATGTGGGAGAGGAGGGGGACCTCGCCATGGTGGGAAAACAGGGACTCCCAAACAGAGCAGAAAGGATGCAGCTGGAGCGGCTGCCTTGGTCAGGAAGAAATGTGATCCAGGCCACAGTCTGGGAGTTATCTGTTGAATTACTCTTGCTAAACTGGTGCTAATCTCTGTTGTTTCTGTGCTGCTGAAGATTGCAAGTTTTATCATTGTCCTTAAACTACATACCTTCTAAAGTAAGAAGCCAGGAGCAAAGTCCTAGCTGTTCCACCCTTGGTGTGTCCTTCCTCGGAATGATGAAACCAAAGAAAATCTTGACCTTACAAAACTCAATTTACTTTTTTCCCTTAAAGATAGACTTTATGAACAATACAGAGGATTAATAGGACCCTTCCCCTCTTACAATGCTTTGAATTCTTGATTCTGCTCTGCTGCTCGTGGTGTCCAAATTGGGGGAAATAACCTGTCTGATAAATCACTTTCTAACTCAAGATTTTTTGTGAATACTTGACTGAATATTAAAGATGAAACATAGACATATGGGCACAGAAAGCAAGGAAACCTTGCTTTGCCAGTAATCCTTTGTACTTTCTGGAATAAACGAGTTTATCTCATTTAGGGTTTATACTCTAGGTATTATATTCTCCCTAATCATTGGCCAAATTTAAATATCACAAGTGAAATGATTGTTTAAGGGCTTATTTTTCATGATAATGAGACATTAGTGAGACAATGTGACAAAGGAAACATTACCAGTGTGGTGGGTTTGGGCAAAAATTGCTGTAAAGTCTGGAGAGTAGTTTAGCAAAAAATAAATGTAGGCCAACAACTTAAACCATACACCACAATAAGTTCCAAACGGATACAATCCTTTAAGTGTCAAAGGTCACATGAAAGAGATATTTTGTACAACTGTAGCCAAGGGGAGAATATGAAATAGATCATTTCTATCTCATAAAATGAATACGCTTTTCTCTGAACAAAAGGAAAATACTAAACTAAGAAGAGAAGTTGGTATTGGGGATAGGAAGGGAAAACTTTACATAGAATATTTCTGAAAAACATCCGATATTCACAATATGTAGAGAATTGGGACAACTACATAGGAATAACCTCCATTATCCAATAGATGGGAAAGTTAATAGGTAGTTTTTCAAAGAAAAAGAGATGTCAACTTGGCTTCTGGGAGAAGGAAAAGTTCTCTCTGCCTGTTAGACACAGGGAGGGTATAGGGAGCTCTTTGTCACTGAATAGCATACGCTTAAAAAAAATAATTAATCAATTCAGTTCCATAAGCTTCTGGATTTTAGATTTTCCTCCTCTCTCCCCTCCCTGCTCCCTAAGACAGCATTCAATCCAATATACATTCACATTCAACATATTCTCACATTAGTCATGTTGTAAAGAATTATAACCAATGGAATGAACCATGAGAAAGAAGAAACAAAAGAAAACAGTGAGAGCAAATAGTATGCTTTAATTTGCATTCTGACTCAGTAATTCTTTCTCTGGATGTGGATTGCATTTTGCATCATGAGCCTTTTGGAGTTGTCTTAGAACGTAGCATTGCCTAGAAGAGCCAAATCTATCAAAGTTAGGTCATCATACAATGACTGTAACTGTATATACAGTGTTTTCCTGGCTCTGCTCATTTCACTCAGCATCAGGTCATATAAGTCTTTCCAGGTTTTTCTGAAATCCACCTGCTCACCATTTCTTACAGCACAATAGTATTCCGGTACGTGCCCAACGGATGAGCATCCCCTCAATTTCCAGTTCTTGGCCACCACAGAAAGAGCTGCTATAAGTATTTTTGTACATGTGGGTCCTTTTCCCATTTGTATCACTTGGGATACAGACCTAGTAGCTGTATTGCTGTGTCAAGGGGTATGCACATTTTTATAGCCATTTGGGCATAAATATATATATATTTATAATATATATTTTATATAATATATATTATTTTATATAATTTTTATAATTTATATATTATGTTATTATTTTATTATATTATAATTATATTATATATAATTATATAATTATATATTATAATTATAATTTTATAATTTATATAATTATTTTATATAATATATATATTATATAATAATATATAAATAAATATAAATAAATATAGCATTTGGACAGCACATTCCTAACCCCAGCTTGGTCATGTTGGTCTTTCACTTCTCTCTGAATTCTTCTCCTTTACGTACAATGCTCTTTGGAGACCTACAAGCGGCTTCTTCAGCTCACATCTCAAGACACCAGCAGAATCCAGCCTTCAACTGAGAATAACAAACACCTGGCTCTTCTTATCAGTCCCTGCAGTGGGAAGTGGTTAAACCTAGGGCTGCCTGGGTCCTGTGATAAACAGTCATATTTGGGGGCATCTGCCTCCCTGGCTGCCACATGGATCAAAGCTGTCAGCAGGTCCTTCTGCCTGGATTCTTGTCTTGTTCTCTTTCTCTGAGTCTGAATCCCAGCTTCCTCATTGGTAAAATGCAGGTGTTATCCTAGATAGCTCCAAAATGGCTTCCTGCTCTGAATCTCAGATCATCTGACACTGCAAAGTGATGGTAGGCCAGCTTTTGACTCCCTAGGCATCAGCACCAGCTCACTTGCTCAGTTTCTACATCTTTTCTTTTCTCTGGGTTGGCCAAACTCCATTTATTCATTCATTCAATAAATATTTATTGAGCTTTTACTGTGGAAAGGCAAGGTGCTAGCCAATGAATATCCAAAGATGAAAAACACAACAGTGCAGTCCCTCAGGGAGATTCCTTTGCACCAGAAGGATCCAGTACATAGATAGGTAAGAACGACTTTTGTGGAATTCATGAAAACCTTCCATGGGGAAGAATATAGAGAGCAGTCTAATCTAGGCAGCCTCTAAAAGGTTTTCTGCTCTGAGATTCTGGGCTTTTTCTATAGCTTTGCGTTTTATCTAACTCACTTTGGTTATAGATGCTAAAAAAAAATGATCTAGAAAGAATTCAACAAGCATTATTACTGTGCGATTTTTGACCTTGATTATGGCATGGGTTGAACCCTTTGGAAGTCTGATGAAACCTCTGGATCCCTTCTCAGAATGACATGTTTAAATGCACAAAATAAAATCCATAGAATTACAAAGAAAACAACTAATAGTGAAATAGAATTATCAAAATACATATTTTTAACATGAACTCATGGACCCCAGGTTAAGCACCTTTATTAGAATGTTGAAAACTAGGGCAAAACACACAATGTAAAATAATGAAAAGGACATCATTTCGTGGGAAATACTCCAATTGGTGAATTTGAAGATGCACTGGAGTATTAGTTAAAGGGGAGAGAGCCCAGGGACAATAGTTAAGGTTGTGGTTTTGGACAGTAGTCTTAAGAATGGAGTTTGTTTTGGTTTATTTTAAGGGGAGGGATGCCATATGGAAAAACAAGAACATTTGCAAACATGAAAACAAAACAGGGTTTCATGGTGTTTCCATTCACAGAAAAAGAGCCAGTGCCCCTGTGTTAGTTACAGGTTTGCAGCCTTACTAGCCTTTGTCATCCATATCATGCTCAAAGCAGAGCATCAGAATGACTATATCCCCCATTCTGTGAGTCTCCAGTCAATTTAAACCCTGGTACAGGATGATAAATAGTACTGAGCCCAACAGATAGGGTGATGAGTGACCTTGGATTCAAGAGATGGGAATGAAGAGTAAAGGCTGAGTTTGCCACAAGTAAACAAGTCACATGTAAGGTTTTACTGTCCATGTACACAGGTGACATGCATGAGATTTAGAAATACCAGTGTGGTGCAAGCTGGGTCTACTTGTCCAAAAGATATTTTTATCCTGATAAGCTGCCATCATCACCTCTGGAGATCTTTGTCTTTTGGGGATTTCTTCCAATGGAGGCCTATAAAAGGAACCTATCTGGTCAGCTTCCCTTTCAATCAATGCAAGTATACAGCAGCACAAATATATCCCAGATTCCATCTCAGAGAGAAAGATGCTGAGGAATGAAAAGCTGAAAGTTGTATCTCTGTGGGGCTGAAATGATGACCATCATTGACTGAGCTCACAGATCAATCTTTTCCCATATCTGGCCAATTCATTACAGTGGGTTTAGTATTAAAACATATCATGTGTATGTGTATTTGTATAGTGTATGGTATATGTATATATGTACATATGCACACCTGTATGTAATACAAATGCATATGTAAACATATATATCCAAGGGGAAAAATGGTCCGAATGACTGATAATCAACCCATAGTTTTAGCATCATGAGGCTAACACATAAGACATTTTTCCAAGGTCATTGAGTGCATGAGCACTAGAAGGGAGGGAGCCTGAAGATTCCCAGGATGACAAGATGCCTTAGGTTGTCTTTCTAATTCCAAAGAACCCATGGATGACAAGCACCCGTGGGGTATGTGTTCCTTCTGCTCAAAAAGTGGCTGGAAACAGAAGACCCAGAAAAGTGACTTGTGAGGTTAAGACATGCATGGACAGAATTTTTCTTCTTTTTCTAAATGAAAACAAAGTGACAAGGTCATTGAGACTTTTGTCACTGATGCAGTCTTAGTGGCTTACATGATATGGTCAAAAGAAATTGAATTGATGACTATATAATGTACTAGAGGCCTTTCAAAGTAACCAGAGCAAAAGTCTTTTTTTGTCCTTTAATTTCTTATTTATTCTGATTAATAATGCACGAGGGTGATCTCAGCAGTTTAGGACAGTGAGTTCTAATTCTCTCCTTTTTCAGCTTCTGTCTGGCAGTATGACTCCCCTGGCTTTGCAGCTTGGCTCTTTGTTATCCAAGGAAAGGCAAGGATTTTGGTGGGGAATGCAATTTGTTTCCAAAGCCCTCCCCACTAAAGTACTGACTGGTTGAAGAATAAAGTTTAAAAAAAAACCCAGTACATCATATGGAAAAGTAGGAGAGTATGCACAAATGAAAACAAAGCAAGGGTTTCATGGTGTTTCCATTCAGCTTACTGCAGAGATGAGCTCAGAATGCAGCAGGTCTGCAGCACGGCTGGACTTTCTAGGGTATGGAAGAACAATTCAATGAAGGAAAAAATATCCTCTACTATGGAAAAGCCTTCAGGGCAAGGAAAAATCCAGTTTGTGATATTGCTTAGTTTTTCATGTCACAGGGACAGTCCACACAGTCCAGCGGAAGCTGGAGGGTTCCTCTTTTGCTCTAAAAAGGAGGATATTCTTCAGACACAGTTGGATCCAGAGGTCTCTTGGCCCCATGCAGCTCAGTTTTTCTCCAGCTGTGGGATTCTGGGATACTGACTTGTGAATACAAAGAAAATATGAATCAATTCTAGGGTGCTATGCAGTATTGGTCCATACATACTAAGCCAATCCTCTCCTCTCCCACATGTACTCACAGCAGATCTTAGCTCACCCCCTACTCTAGGGAGGGCTCTTTGTTCAGATCTCTCCCTTGCCCCCAACCCACTCCACTTGGTACTACATTCACCAGGGGAGTGGTTAGTGTCTTTCCAGTGAAAGGCAAGCTCCATGTGGATATAGTTTGTATCAGTTATTCATCTCTATATGACCTAAGCTTGAGCCTTGCTCAGAGAAGGCAGTTAACTTCTTTTTTTAAGTTGAATTTAATTTTGAATGAAGACATTTTAAAAGACTGGGAAAGCATACATTGAGGGCTGCCAGTCAGGCATCAGTGGCCACCATTCAAGTTTGTTGTCAAGAGGATACTTTTCTCAATATGGATTTGAGCAGATGGCATCTGAAGTCCCTTCCAACTTGACTTTCATAAAGGCAGGAGGTATTCATAGTCTCCTAGATCAATCATTTCATCATCAAAGGAATTTCTCCTAAAAAACCTCCTTTTGCCAATGGAGACCAGCACCTGCATTGCAGTTTAGAGTCTTGGAGAGTTGCATGCCACATGAGAGTTTATAGAGCCTGTATGTGTAAGGGGAGAGGATTTGAACACAAGTCTTCCTGAAATGGCTGCCAGCCCTCTTTCCTTGGGTACCATTGTGTTTTCTGCCATGATTAAGACAGATTTCTGGAGTACTTTTCATCTGAAGGGGTACACAAATAAAGACTGGGGCCAAGAGATCTCACATTGACTTTGAAGGTCATTCAATTATATAGGGGATAATTTGAAAAGAAAATGTCATAGAAACGTCTCCTCCACTTAAGACTTCATCATGATTCAGACAAAGAACTGAAGAGCAATCCTGCACTATCCTTGTGGAATATTTGAGTATTCTCATTTGAATCTCTGTTCACCCCTAGAATGGTCCTCAAAATTGTGTAAATGAGATCATAAGAAATCATGTTAGCTGATGAAATATCTTAGACAAAAAGAATTAAACTATTTCCCAGTCCCCCTTCCTGGATTAGGGATAAAGAATAGACCTGTGCGGAAACAATCCTAGTAATGTAGGTGAATACCTTTTCTACAACCTCAGGTTTTAGAAGGTATCCTAGGGCACTGAAATTAAGAGCCTTACCCCAGGTCATACTATACTGGGATGTAGACAATATTATTTATTGCTCCAAAGCCTAAAAAGGGACTGACTTTTGAAATCTCATAAGGTCCCTTTGCCAAAGGAAAGAAGACATAGGTAGGAGTTTCCCCATCCCAGACAAAAGCTTGGCTAGATGGCCATGACCTCATGGGTACTGAGTAGGGGGAAGAGCATCCTCACTGACTTCAGCAAAGCTTGGAAGGTGGTCCTTTACATTTCAAGGCTGGCAGAAAGAAGAGGGCTGAGGGATAGGGATCACCCCTTTTAATATATGCATGGAGTTCCAGCTCAGTAGCCCATAAAAAGACAAGTCTGTCTCTTGACAGTATGAAATCATTTCTCATCATGGTGATCAAGTGTCAGTCAGAAGATATTTATATCCTCTACAAAGTTGGGTGGGTGGCATCCCCAGTTAGGAGGTATGTCCAAAAGCACATCCACCCCAAACTCCTATGAATTTAAATAGCAATGGTAGTTGAACATAACCCAAAGTGTGGAAGCTATAAATATAATGCTAGATAGAAACAACCATGGAGTCACAATATAAATGAATCCAATATAATTGTTAAGCAAAGATTAACCAATGCTTAACAGTGTGCACCTGGCACATAGTAGGTGCTTAACTGATGTTTGGTTGAGAATGCCAATTCTGCTTCTATTTTTAGAGAGTTCCTCATGGCACTGAGAGATAAAAATGACTTGTCCATCACCTCACAAATGGAATGTCAGGGTCATGACTTAAATTCCATTCTTGTTAGTTCCAAGGCTGACCTTCCATCTATCACAAACTTACTGCCCCTTATGGGAGGGTTATTATTCATTTTCCATCAATAATACTACTTGACTTCCAACTCCAAGGAACACCATACCCTGCCCTGCTTTCCCCATCTCCCCCAAAATAATCTGATCACCTAAATAGCATCACCATGCTATTTGACTTATGTTTTGTTATTCAACACCTTCTCAGTTGTATTCTCCTTCTAATCAGAGCGTTGGGCAGTATTTTTAAACTTAACTCCTCCCAAAGCCTTCCTTTATAGAGGGCTCACAGCCTTTTTGGTAACTCCTCCTGTCCCCCCAACTCATTAAAGTTTCCTTTCCTGTGTTCTCTTCCCCCATTCGATTATAAGCTCCTTAAGGGTGGGGACTGTCTCCTTTTTTATTATTTGCATCCCCAGAATGTAATACGTGGTACATAATAGGCATTTAGCAAATATTTATTGAATTGAATTATTTGACTGTGATCAACCCTGTCTTCCTGGGTTTTTTCTTAAGAGGGGACTCACTATGCTTATGTAAATTACAAACAAGGTGTGTTTTAGTTATTAGCCGTTATCCTTTATACTCTTGTATTTAAAGAGTTGAAAAAAGAAACGGCAAACCACTATGGTATTTTTTCGAGAAAACCCCAAATGGGGTCACTAACAGTCAGAAATGACTAAAAGATAACTGGACATCAAATTTTAAAGAGATAAAGTCTTTAGAAATAGAGCAGATATTATTTGAAATATGTCAGCAAATTTGATAATGAAACAGTGTAATATAATGTATCCCAGAAAATCTTTTCAACACATATGACCTTGGCATTCACTCTCTTCTTTCATAATTTATAATAATAATAAAAAGTAACCAATCTAGAAATCACAGTTCGAGATAGGAAATGCTTCCTGACAATATCCAATTTCTAAAGGCTTCCTAGATCTCATTTCTCCATTATCTATTCTAATTCTAGCTCATGTAGAATATGCATAACTATATTTTGCTTCATCTAATTCTAGCTCTGTAAACAAAGATCAGAGCTCAGAGAGCTCTGAAGTTGGAGTTATGTCCTTCAGGTAGCTTATAGATAGTCAAGCTGATGTGGTGCATCTCTTAATTGAACTCCATAATCCTGGTTATGCCATGTGATCATCAACAAATGAATTTTAGTTCAACTTCAGGGTACTCTCAGGTTCAGGGAAGTTTTAATTCTGTCATAATTTACTCATTTTCCAATCATATTTACATCAACTTTCATGAGTCAAAGGAATCTTCCGTGCAGACCCTCTGTGCCCTGAAGTGGATTGCTTCCAATATTTGCCTTAGAAAGTCAGACTTGGAGAGTTGTTATAGCCAAAAATGTCATCCCCACTCTTGTCAACTGAGTGCTGAACCTCCCTTAACTTAGCTAAGATGATTCATGGATGACAGAAGGAATCCACCAATGGATGCACACTCCTAGTCTTTCCTGTTTGGCAGGACCCCTCCTCTAATTCCGCTGGTAGGACCTTTAAAAACCCAGGGTGACCTCCCTAATATGATGTGGCATCACAGTTGGACTTCAATGAGGGCATGCCAGTAATATTTAACCTTTTGTTTAAAAATGTTTTCTAAAGCATCTTACACACTAAACCATTCATTTACCAATGTAGGTTGGCTTAGCTGACAGCATGTGAGGCTTGAGGAGATGTTACAGCTCTTTTCGAAGGAGCTTATTTAGAACTGCATTCTTTAGTTGATTCATAATTATATCTGTATATGGGTAATTGTCTGTGCTCTTTATTTTGCCTATTTTATCAAGGATTTTTACCAGTCAGTCATGCTATCTGAAAACATCTGGCAAGAAGACAGCATAATTAATAGTTACGCTGTAATCACTTTCGCGCTGCCAGTTAAGAACATGACTTTCTTGCCTTTCCAAGAATAAATTTGAGATTTTTAACAAATTTCTCCTTCCTTCCCTCCTCCATTAAAAATGACTTTTATTAATAATCAGCAGGCTTCCTTAAACCTTCCCATCCCCACAAAGAGGGCCACGGCTGGACTTCTGCATCTCCCTTCTCCTCTCTATGGAAAGAATGCCCGGGAATTGCTTTGCCCTTGACTGAAAGGGGAACGTATATGGGAAAGTGCTGGCAGTTGCTTCTTTTATTGTGGTGGAATTGACTGGAAGCCTCGATAAGACGTGTTTGGTGTAGAATGAGGAAAAGTGCCATGAGAAAATCATTTCATTAAAGGTCAATAAGATCATTTCCCTCTTCAAGCAAGTTAACTATGGGGATGGCTGCGATTATTTTTTTCTGTTTATAAATGATAGTAATATATGTGTATGTATGTATATGTGTATTTCTGTATGTATCTATATATGTGTATGTGTGTACGCACACACACACATACACACACACATGCAACCCATTTTTATATATTTGGAATCTAACAATGTTTTAGTAAATCCAGTTATGCCCCTACATTTATCTCAGACACTGAAAGGAATACACAGTAGGTATGTACTCCAGAATTTTAGTCTCCCAGAGAAGGGATGAGAATGTGGAAGTTTCAGGATGTAACTTAAATGTCCTTTGACTATAGTGACCATTGCAATCTTTAGAAACAATGCCCAACTAATTCTCAAATATGAGTGTGTTAGAGGGAAGGAGAGCCATGGTTGTCAGCTCCCCTCATGAGCCGATATTGGTTGAGGACGTCACCATCGTCTAGCCATCCAGGCTTGCAACCTCAGACTCATCCTTGACTCATCACTCTTACTCTCCTCACATATCCAATTGATCCCTTCTCTCTATCCAGTTGGACACAACCCTAGCTTGGAGTCTCTCACTGAAACTATAGAAATCATCCTCAAATTGTTCTACCTGCCTCTGGTCTCTCTCCACTCCAATCCATTCTCCACTCTGTTCCCAAGATGACTTTCTTGAAGCCCAGATGTGATGTTAATGCTTCCCTACTCAATAAACTCTGATGATGTCATGTTGGCTTGAGGAAAAAATGTGAACTCCACAGCTCATCATCCCAAATTCTTCATAGATGGCCTAATAACTCCTTTCTAGACTTCATTCACAGTACCATCTTTACACACTCTGTGTTCCAAGTAGCCTGATCACCTGCTTGTTTCTCCTTTCTTTATAGCCCCAGTGCATAGAACAGTGCTTGGAATGCCATGAGTGCTTAATAGATCCTTGTCAACCAGTCAACCACAAACCATCTCTTCTCTGTGTGTCTGCATACATTATACTCAATGCCCAGAATCCTTTGCTTTGTGCAAGGTTTAGGTGAAGTGGCAGCTGCCTGTAGGAAGCTTTGCTCAAGTCCTGAAATTATTACTACCCTTCCCTCCTCAAATTATCATGTATGTGCTTTTCTGTACATTCATCTGATGCAGCTAGTATCTGAAACAATTCTTTGAGGGGATAGATGATTATTTTTTAAAATTTATTTCCAGTACATGGCATATTTGTTGTTTAATAAATGTTTATTGGATTGAATCAAATGGCCTTCAATCCAATAATATTATTCCATTCTATTCCATAAAAATTCTAAATTATATCTTTGTTTCTTTTTTGGTTGAATTAAAGAGATTTTTTAAATCTTGGAGATTTATTACATTTACTCTGGCAATTTCCTTTAATAATAAATGATATACATAGCTCTTTAAAGTTTGCAAAGCACTCTACATGAATTCTGTCATTTGCTCACTGGTTGCTAATGGCAAACGCTCCACTATCACACTGTGCTCTGTCCTAGAGCTACCCCTTGATTCTTTTTCCTCTCCCAGGCTCTCCTTGCACCTTAAAATCTTCCTCTTCTTTCGATTCTCACATTAGCAATACTCTCACTAAGGCCACAATGTCTTTCTTTCCTTCTGTCCAGTCATAAGCCTTTTCTTTTTATTTCCTCCCAATTTTCATTGTCTTTTCCTTCATGGCTGTATCTAATACTCTACGAAATGCTCTCCCCAAACATATGCTACTTCTTTTCCAGTGTGGGGTGGTGGAAAGCGTTCTGGTTCTGGAATCAGAGCATCTGGGTGCAAATCCTGGCTCTGCCATTTACTATCTATGTGACCTGAGCAAATGGCTTCACTTCCCTGGCTCTTGTACCTCTTCTGTAAAATGCGACCTTTGGACCAGAAGGACCTTCGGCACTTCTTCCATCTCTCCATCAAGGATCCGAGGATTCCCACTTCTCTCTCTGTTGCCAAAATGTTACTGACTATGGTTTTTCCCCCAAGTCTGGATATAAAATAAACCCTCATAAATCCTCAGCATCTCAATATTTTACTAACACAACCCAACAACAAGAGACAAAAAGAGAAATTTTATTTAAAGTTACTGTAGACATTATAAAATGTTTGGAAGTCTACTTGCCAAAACAAACCCAGGAACTATATGAACACAATTATAAAACACTTTTCACACAAAACAAAGTGAAATCTAAATAACTGGTAAAACATCAGTTACTTGTGAGTGGGCCAAGCTAATGTAATAAAAATGACAATGCTGTGTAAATTAAACAAATGCTAGGGAAGGTGACCCAATTGTACTGGACATTGAATTGTGTTATAAAGCACCAGTCCTCAAAACTACTTGGTACTGGTTAATAAAAAAATGGTGGATCAGTGGAATAAGTTAGGTACACAAGACAGAGAAGTCAATGATGACAGCAATCTACTATTTGATAAACCTAGACTCCAGCTTCTAGGATAAGAAATTGCTATTTGACAAAACCTGCTAGGAAAACTTGAAAATAGTATGGAAGGATTTGAGCATAGACCAATAACTTACACTGTACAAAGTCAAAATGGGTACATAATTAAGATATAAAGGCTGATACTATTAGCAAATTGGGAAAGCAAAAAATATTTTACCTGTCAGATATCTGGAGAATGGAAGAATCTGTGACCAAACAAGAGATAGAGAACATTATGAAATCCCTAATGGATAATTTTGATTACTTTAAGTTGAAAAGTTTTTGTACAAGTAAAGCCAATGCAACCAAGATTAGGAGGGAAACAAAAAACTAGGGAATTTTTTTTTACAACCATTGTCTCTGATAAAGGTCTCATTTCTAAAATATATACAGAACTGAGTCAAATTTATAAGAATACAATTCATTCCCCAAGTGATAAAGAGTCAAAAGATATAAACAGGCAGTTTCCAGAGGAAGAAATTAAAGATATTTATAGTCATATGAAAAAAATTCTCTAAATCACTATCTATTAGAGAAATGCAAATCAAAACAATTCTTAGGCACCACATCACACCTGTGAGACTGGCTAACTTGACAAAACAGTAAACTTATAGATGCTGGCGAAGATGTAGGAAAATTGGAACACTAACATGTTGTTGGTGGAGTTGTGAACTGATCCAACCATTTTGGGGAGCAATTTGGAACTAGGCCCAAAGGACTATAAAAAGTGCCTACCCTTTGAACCAGCATTACCACTTCCAGGGCTGTATCCCAAACAGATCGTACAAATGGGTAAAGGCCCACATGTACAAAAATATTTACAGTAGTTCTCTTTGTGGTGGCCAAGAACTAGAAATTGAAAGGATGCCCATCAATTGGGGAATGGCTGAACAGGGTGTGGTATATGAATGTAGTGGAATACTCTTGTGCCATAAGAAATGATGAGCAGGAATACTCCAGAAAAATCTGGAAATACTTATATGAACTGATGCTAAGTGAGGGGAGCAGAACCAGGAGAAGATTGTACTCAGTTATAGGCACATTGTGCGATGACTAACTCTGATGGACTTGGCTTTTCTTAGCAATGCGAGGTTCTAAGACAATTCCAAAAGGCTGATGATTCAAAATGCTATCCACATGCAGAGAAAGAATTATGGAGTGTGAATGCAGATTTGCTCTCTCTCTCTGTCTCTCTCTCTCTCTGCCTCTGTCTCTGTCTCTCTCTCTCTGTCTCTCTATCTATCTATCTCTCTCTCTATCTCTCTGTCTCTCTGTCTCTCTCTCACTCTGTTTCTGTTATTTCATGTTTCTTTCCATTGGTTATAATTCTTCTTGACTATAATTCTTCACATGACTAATGTGAAAATAGGTTTAATATAAATGTATATGTAGAGCCTATAATGGATTGCATGCTCTCTTGGGAAAGGAGGAGAGGAGGGAAGGGGAGAAAATTTAAAATTCAAAATTTGTGGAACTGAATGTCGTAAACTAAAAATAAATAAATGTTTTATAAAAAAAGTAATAGTGATAGCAATGACAAAGCTATTGAAGACATGAAGAGATTAAAATATTCCTACATGATGATATATGGAAAAACTAGGCATGACTTTCAGGGTGAAAAATGAAGTGATGTAGCAAGAAATGTAGGTGAAATAAAAATAGAATATATTAATAAAGATCTACATTCAAAACCCCCAACCGAATGACACCTCTTCCCGGAAGCCTTTGCTGATCCTTGTTGGTGATAACCTTGGCCCCCTCATCAGAATGTAAGGTCCTCCTGGATAGGGATTATCTCTCTGCTTTAAAATCAAAACAAAACAAATGCAAAAAGTATCCTCAGAACTTAGCATACAGTAAGTACTTGATAAGGGCTTTTTTAATCAATTAATAGTCTTCTCCTTCTGTAATGTATCCACTACATAATGCTACCTATTATTGTAAGTGTGTGTGAATTTCTTTCTTGACTGTGAGTCCTAAGAAAGTAGGAGTCACCATATCTAAACTTTGTACCTACCCCAACACCTAGCCCAGGGTTCTGTATAGAGTAGGTATTTAATAAGTGTTTGTTGTATTTCATTACATTATATATTTTCCATTTTTTTCTAAATTGAAATATCATAGATTTAGATATGGAAGAGACATCAGAGGTTAATTGGTCTCGATTTCTGTTTTTATATATGAAGAAACTAAGGACCAGAAAGTTATTGGGCTTGACCTAAGATCTCATAATAAAAGGAAAAGCCCAGCTTTGATCCCAGGTCTTCTGATTTGAATCCATCTCTCTTCCCACTACTTTACTCTGCCTTATGTTTGCAGTCACTCAACAAATCTATAATACTTGGGTATGAATGTTGTAGAGAATGCAAGAACTTTGGATTTTATTTTCAAATTTATATTTGTTGGAGGAGGGGAGTGTCATTTTTTTCATCCAATAAATGTGTAAGTAAGTAAGTACGTCTGGCACTGTAACCTAGTACATTTGCACATTTTAGGTACCTTAGTGTCTTTGCTTGATACCAATTCCATATCAGCGAGTGTGTGTGTGTGTGTGTGTGTATGCAGTTGTGGGCGCCCATGTGTGCCTCCCCCTCTAGCTGATCTGGCATGACCCAAAGGTAATTTATTTTAGCAAAGTAATATTTAGTTTGCTAATTCCTGATTTTCTGCAAAGGCAGTATTGATCACACACTAGAATGTGAAATCAGCTTTCTTGGGATGGGCTGAACTTGAGCATGTCATAGTCAGTAAGAGGTTTTATCCTTAATTAAAGAGTTATAAATTGCAGAGTCAGGGTGCCTCGTTCCTGGTCAGCATGATCACATCAATGCCTGTGGCCTCCAGCTCCTCAGCATTCCTGGACTGTTCAGGACTTCACTTTGGCAAATAGTTTGGGATTTCAACTGTCATTCAAAAATAATGTTTGTGGTCCCAAGAATCATCCTGAGAAAGAACTCTGGCTCCAACTTGAACGCTGGATACTGCTGCTGAGACCAAGGAGCAGCCAGCCTGATGAAGGAACGTAGCCAGAGAACAACTTTAAAAGTAATGTCCTAATATTCTGATTCTCTTTTTTTTAAAATCATCTTCCTCTACCCAAGTATTCTGACATCTGCAAGTCTAATTCTGTAGCAATGATTTGAGGAAACATCAAACAAAAATCCATCACAACATAACCATAGACCATGTATAGTTACTCTTTCATTAAAGCAGTGCCATTGAAACTTTCTGATTGCCTATTCCATCAGTTTCAAAATAAATTAAAAATAAAACTTTTAAATTTGAGTATTCATCCCCAGTGCATGTACATTTATTTATTTTTAAATTATATGCATACATGACTTTATTACAAAACATACAAACATGCAACATATACAAAACGTACAAAATCAGAATTTTTAAAGGAGGAGATAGGAATGAAACAAAATGTTTTAATTTATTATGTATACCAAGGCTGGAAAGCTGGTTTGAGGCCAGATTCTGAAAGGATTTAAATGTCAAACCACTTCTGTTTCATCCTTGAGGAACGAGTAAGAGACTGGAGTGTGTTGAGTAAGAGGGCTGACAGTCAGACTTGTATTTGGAGAAAATCAGATGTTCAGCACCGGTGTGTGGAGGGTAATTTGGCCTGGGGAGAGGTAGAAGGCAGGGAGAGTCAGAAAGTCATTGCATCAGGACAAGGGAGCTGAGCTGAGGGTCTGAGCTGGAGATGAATGAAGCCAGTAGGAAGTGGAGAGAAGAAGGCTAATTGAAGGGATGTCATGGCGGGAGAAATGATCACATTAGGCAATGGGTTTCATATGGAGGATGAAAGAAAAGGAGAACTGTAGGAATAACACCCATTTCTGAGGCTGGGTGGCCAGGAAAATGGTGGCACTCCCAAAAGTAACAGGAATTTGGAAGAAGGGATGGGTTAATGGAAAAGATGATGTAACGATGAATAATATATATAAAAAGTATGTGGCACAGTGCCTGGTACATAGTAGGTACTATATGTAAATGCTTGTCCCCTTGCCCTGGACAGGTCTTGGATTCCAAAGTTCGTCATCTATAAAATTGGGATGATGAAAGCTAATGAATCTGCTTCAGGTGCCCAAGTGGGTAGTGATGGGCCTGAGTCAGGAAGACACATACCAGCCATGGGTGATCCCAGATACAACTGAAGCCTAAGTCTGCTGAAGAGTTGCCCATCTTCATTGCTAGAGGCTATTTCCCAGAAGTCCCCATGAACAATGAAATTCCAAGTGCAGGCTCAGAGTTGTTATAAGCTTAAATGGGAGGATGTACATAGTAACACTCTGTAAATCTTAAGGAGTCCTATCGATGCCAGTTACCATCATTATTAGGAGTCCTTCAGGTAGCTCACTGATCCATGAGCCTGACCCAAGCTCAGATGAGGCTTGTGAAATAAATTCAACAGTTTTGTGTGGGGGGAGGGGGTAAATTTCTCTGAGCCATTTACTTCCTTCAGAGACCATCTTAATTCAATTGGCCTATAGTCCTTTCCTCAGGGCTCTTAATTATCATTGCATGAAAAAACCTCCTTGTCCTATTGATAGGAACATTGGCTGTGTTCTCCATCAGCTCTGGTTGGAGTGCTGTGCTTGCAGACAGAGGGAGAACCTCAGGTCTCTTGACTGCCATTCATTTGTCTGTCAAAGCACAAGGGCAAAAACACCTGGATCTTGAGCAGGGAAAATCGATGTTGCTCTGTCTCCTCTGCAATGATCCATGCTAAATGGAGAGGCAGCCCACTGTAAGGGAGGGCCAGGATGCCCTGGCCTTAAATCCTGCTCCTGCACAACCTACCTATGTGACCTCTCTGTGCCTCAGTTTCATCATCTAAAAAATACAGATAACAGCCCCTCCACAGGGCAATTGGGAGATTCCAGTGACATGATGGAAGTGATGCACTCTGCCAACCTTAGAGCCCTACACAAATGTCAGCTGTTATTAAGGAAAGGTGTAAGCTAGAAACCTAGAATCTGATGGCATCAGCTAAGGCCCAGATGTTGCCTCTTCAGGCATTTCTGGTGTTCTCCTCAGGGTCCTTTCCAATTTCTCCACTATTTTAAAAATGAAACTATTACCAAGTGCTATACTGGAGAGAAGAACACATTTAGCTTCAGGAGCACTTGAGTCTGAATCCTGACCCTTCCACTTAGTGACTGTGTTACCCTGGGCAAGTCACTCTACCTCTTTCTGCCTCAATTTCTTCATCTGTAAAATGAGGAGGCCAGACTTAATAGCTCCCAAGGTCCCTTCTAACCCTAGATAAGTAAATTCATTATTTCTAATGAAGATGTGACTGAATTGTTTCCTACCCTTTTTCAAAGAGGCCAACAACATCAGAGTGATGTCTTCATTTACAAGTGAATTGAAGTAAGGCAGCATTACACAAAGTCATCACCCTCACTGTCTCTTCCAGACTCACTGAAGTCCAGTGGTGAGATAAAAGTAAAGACATATGATGATGACCCAGGATAAAGTGGATGACTTTAGCATCTTCCATGTGTGAGCAAGCTCTAAACTGTGTTCATGACTCTAGGGACAAAATGTTCTCATCCACCCATAGTGCCAGGGGAAGTCTTTATATGTTTGGGATGGACATCTACCTAACTCACCAATGAGTTTGCAATGGAATAAGGACCTAGGAATGTTGCTATGGGACAAGAGAATTCTTCCCACTATCATTTGCCATATCACCTTAAATGCACTCCAATGATGGATTTTATTATTATTTTTTTTAAATGGCATCTTATTTCTCATCCATGCTTCAGTTTTGGATTCACTATAACCTCCGGGTCCTTTTCTGCCTTAATCAGATCTACCTTGTGTCATATGTGCCGTCATGCTCTTTTCTTAAATCAGTCTTCCTTTCCAATTTACTATCCAGTGTCAACCCAGCACATAAGAGGACCTGCACAATACACTGAGTATTTAAAGGTTTACAAAATGCCTTATTTCCAACAGTCCTCTGAGGTAGGTAGTATACATACCATTATCCAGTTTATAGAGGACAAACTGACATTCAGAGAAGTTAAGTGAGTTACTCATTGACCCAAAACTGCTTCATGCTGAAATGTTGACCCAAGTGTCTTGGATCTGAGCCCAGAGTTCTTTCCATTAGACTACAATCCCTCCCTTCATGTCCCTAAGGTCTTCATTTTAACTCTTGGCAGTCAGTCAGTTAACAAGCATTTGTTGAGCACTTACTAGGTGCCAGGAACAGTGCTAAACAAAAGGGAGATGATCCCTGCCCTCAAGGATGTTCTATTCTAAGGAAGGAAGACAACACATAAAAGGAAGCTGGAAAGTGTGATGGAGTGGGGAGGAGGGAGAAGGCCAGAGAGGCAAAGACAGGAGGGAAATGAAGAGGGGACTGGCCTGGGCCAGGCCTTAAATGGGAGTTCTGGGAGGAACCCTCCTCCCTCCAATTGGAGGGCTAGTGAGCTCCCGGGGAAGAGCATAGTGAGAAGGTAGGAATTACAAGTCTGTAGTGACCTTCTAGTATAAAGAGATTTTCATGTTGCACGGAGAATTCCAAAGGAGCAGAGGCTGATGAGAAACAAAGAGTAGAGCTGACAGTCAACATATATACTCTGGAGCTCATTCTACGTTGCATTTTTGCTTTCAGGGTGTCCTCGTTTGTTTAAAAAAAATGGAGCTGAATTATATGACCTCTCAGGTTCCTTCCAGACTAGGCTTGGCTCTTAAGAAAATATGGGAGTGGCTCAAGACACCATCACCCTAAGACTTTTGGAACGCCTTGTATACTGATTGTGAGGCTATGAGATGGAGCAAATCCTTGCAAATAAATTAACCAGGAAGTTGAGAATTCTTTTGTGTCTCCTCCAATACTCTCCTGCTTTTGCTTTCAGAGACGATTGTTGAATTTATTGGAACTGAATAAGAGTAGACCCCAAGTGCAGTGGGCTGCATTGGGAAGTAGTAAGCTCCCCATCATTGGAGGGAACAACAAAGACCTGAAGCACCTGAGAGTCAGAAATGGCAATGGGTCCAGGAGGTTGGCCCGAGAGGAAACCTCACCTACTGGAAGCAGTCAGAGGAGGCAGTATTGGACAAACGTCAGCTCAGTAAGATGCAGCAGGAGACCCAAGGGCGAGCTCCTCCAACAAGAGGTACATGGTTGGTGTCATTTTGTTTTAAAGGGAAAAAACAATAGATAGGCTGATTGTTGAAGAGCAAGTACAGTGCCATTAAGTCTGTTGGGGAGGGGCACCAGTTGATGCAGAATGCCCATGTGTGACTCTTTCCAGGAAGCTGTCTGTGATTGACTTGATATAATAAAAATAATGGGTAACGATCATATAGCACTTAAAGATTTTCAAAGAGCCTGATAAATATCATATCATTGGATCCTCAAAATAACCCTAGGAGGTAGATACTATTATCACCCCCATTTTATAGATGAAGAAACTATGACTGAAAAGAGATGAATTGGTATGTCCAGGTACCATGTGTGAACCTGAGATTCCCTGAGTCCAAACCCAGCACCTATTGACTCTGACATCACACTGAGGGCTTCTAACACAATCTCAGTAGCCTGACATTCATGACATTCATAAGGGAACTTTGATGCTCTTGTCCAGCCTTAAGCTCATGATTTCCCTTCATTTACTAAATGTTCCTGCTAAACAGGGAGTGAGAGGTATGATGTGTCTCCATATCACCAAGAACACTGCATAATTATGTGAAGGTAAAAGTCACTCCAATGAGATTTGCTTCTTGTGAAGTAACTAGTCTTTGGGAAATCTAACTCAGTAGAATCTCTAGATTTGCATCCTTCAGGTCTCAGGGATATGGTGACTCTGGTGGGATGATCTTTTTACTTAAAAGGAAATTTTGCCCATTTTGTTTTATAAGTGCATGCCCTGCCAGCATTCTGATGCCCCTGAACATTGATGTAACCTATGGGGCCACGATAAGAAAAAACCTCAGTGTGGGTGATTGGGCTCTTGAAAATCATGTCAGTAGATAACCAGCACTGGCAGAGCCCATGAAGGCCAGGGCTACCATCTATCTGAGGAGCAGATGGTCCAAGTTTAAGGTAGGGAAGTTAGGTGGTCAACATATATTTGTGAAGGACTTACCATGTTCCAGGTTCTCTGTGTGAAGTGAGGTCCAATGGAGTGAGAGCTGGCTAAGAATCAGTTCTGACACTTGCTTCCCTATACATATGCAAACATACATGCATGTATATATACACATGCATGTACATGTATTTATCCATCTATCTATGTGGATGCGTATGTATGTGTGTATAGAGACATATGCAATGCCAAATATATAAATAAAATCTTGGATGAACCATTTCACCTTGGAGCTTTGGTTTCTTCGTCTGTAAAGTGATGAGATCACATCATTGGCCCTACTGGTCCTTCCAGCTCTTCATCCATGATCCTGCCAGCCCTTGGAGGAACCAGGAGGTTCTTCATGAGATGGTTCTTCAAACCATTTACACAGACTTGAAGGCCTTCCCTGTTCCCCTTTGTGAGCAGCCCCTCCCCCAGCACACACACATAATCTGCTGAAATTGTCACTAGAGCATCATTGAAATGGTCATTGGATTATCTTGTGGCAGACAGTGTGTGTTTGTTGTTTGTGTTGTTTTGCTTTGTGTTTGTGACCTCAGGTCAAGCACAGTGCCTGAAAACAAAAAATCAGTCCATCTACAACCATTGATTAAGAGCCTGACACATGTCAGACTGGGGTCCCAGAACTGGAAATGGAAAGACAAAGAGTCTCAGCCCTCAAGGAGATTACAGTATACCAAAGGCAATGTTAGGTTATACAGAATAAGCCCTAAAGGAATATAGGGGGCATTGGGAGGAGGCCACTGCCAGCTGGGGGGAAAAGGAGACAGTTGCATATGAGTCTTGAGGGAAATAAGACATTCCAAGGGTCATAGTTCAGAGTTGGGAATCATGAATACAAAGGTTGGGGAAAGGGAGATGATGTGGCCTGTGTCCAGAATGGTGACTAAATCAGTATGGCTAGACTACAGAGTACATAGAGAGGAGAAATGTGTAAGGAGCCTGAAAAGGTAGGAAGTGACCAGGGAGAGAGGGTATTGATCTGCAAGCAGACAGATTTGCATTTGATAATCGAGGCAATACTCAAGGGAATGTGTATGTAGATAGTTTAGGACATGCTGAGTTTAAGATATTCATAGGACATCCTGTCTGAGATGTCCAAAAAGCAGCAGTAGATGAAAGACTGGACATCAGGATAGGGATTGGGATTTGATAAGTAGATTTTATAATTACCAGCATAGAGACAATAACCAAATCTATGGGAGCTAATGAAATTACCAAGCCAAATATTGTGGGTGGAGAAGAGAAGAGATTGGGCAATTGAGAGGTCATTGGTAACTTTGGAGAGAGAAGTTGCAGCTGAATTATGAGACCAGGAGAGAAGAAGAAAAGGAAAGGAAAGAAAGCAGAGGCACTTGTTGGAGGAACCTTGTCAAGGAGCTAAATTAAAGGACAGAAGCAAAAACTGGGGCAATAGTGAGCAAAGATGGATGGATGGATAAACTGAGGGGTTTTTAGGGTGAAGGAGGCATGGTCATCACTGCTGATAGTGAGGAAGCAGCTAATATACGGGAAGAAACTGAATATAAGTGGCCAGAGGTAGTATGGGGTGGGGGGAGAGATGCTAGAGGAAGCAATGACTTATGCAGATATGGTGATTTCCTTTGGCAAGAAGCTGTGTGGCCCTAGGAAAGTCATTTAGCTTCTGTTTGGCTCAGTATCCTCAACAATAAAAGGATGACAATCCTCTCAGGTTTGCTGTGAGGATCAAATATATAACACTTGTAAAGCACTTAGCACAGTGTGTGGCACACAGTAGGTGCTGTATAAATGTTTGTTCCCTCCTCTTCCCCCTCATTGATGTATAGAGGGGGCCAGAGAGGGAGTTTCCTTATCTGGGAGTTCCCAATCCTAGTGAAATCCTAGGTCCACTTCGAGTCCTAAAATTAATTTGGTATAACACATAGTAGGTGCTTAATAATGCATCTATTTAAAAAGAATGACATTGTTTTGTAGTAGAACTAATAGGCTTACTGAGTTCTTGTTTTAAAACCTTGGAGATCTGGTTCTTCTCAAATGAACTATCTATTACTTTCCCTCAGTTACAAAGAAAATACTTCAATAACAACCAATTATTCCACTAACACTTTGAAATGAAAAATTGCTAAATTGACTGCTGCAAGGTCTCTGCTAAGTGATGTAGTTCATGGCTAAATATACCACTAACAGCAGCTTTCTTGGAATAGAAATATCCATCCCATTATGTCCACTTAGTAATACACAAGTTCCCACCTTCCTCTTGCAAATGCATTTTATCATTGCTGAATGTTTCATATGAAATATGTCCTGCATTGCATTAAAAACAACATTTTATTCAGCTAGGCCTGAGTTATTGAGATGAAATCGAGGTGGTATGATGGATAATAGTTGATTTCCATGGAAATGTCAGTGGTAACAACAGAGTCAGCCCCACCCCCACTCCCCCATAGACTTTCTTATCTCTGTCCATGGTACTGTGGTTCTCTTAAATAACTGGGTTTGACTCCCCCATCTCCCCTCAGATCACAACAGCTTTTGTTCATAATTTATGTTATATATAGTTAATTAGTTAATCAACAGTAGTTTTATTAAGCAGCTACTATGTTCCAGGCACTATCATAGTCACTGGGAATTTAAAGACAAAAGTGGAATAATTCCTCATTTCAAGGATCTTATATTCTAATGGGACACACACACACACACACACAGTACAAGATCATTGGTGAGGGGGTAGGGACACTAGAAGCCACATGTGACTCTAAGTCCTCAAATTCAGCTCTTTGACTGAATCTGAACTTCACAGAGCAAATTATTTTATTAAGGGGATTGCATCTAATTGAAAAGAATTTAATTAAGGGGATTTGTTTTGGGAAGTGTGGATTCAGTTAAAGGGCTGCACTTGAGGACTTAGAGAGCCACATGTGGCCTTGAGGCTGCAGGTTCCCCATCCCTGCACTAGAAGGCTAATTGTTCAGGAAAGCCTCCATGTAGAAGGAGAGATTTGATAGAGCTTTAGGAGACATCAGGGATCACAAAAGGAGACATGAGCAGGTGAAGGAGAGATGAAGAAACGATGACGTCCTCTGAATGGGGCATGGGTATTACAGACTCATAGAGACGGGGGTTGGAATGTCACATGTGAGAAACCAGACTATGTGTGAAGGAAATTATGTGTAATAATATTGGAAATGGAGATTGGATCCAGGTTGTAAAGGTCTTTAAATGACAAAGATCAGGAGACACTGAAGTTATTGAGTGGAGAAGTGATGCGCCCATTTTTTCTTTCCCTGTTCTCACCAACATGAGTAAAGGTCTTTAAAATTCTATCTTTAAAACATTCTTGTCTCTTACCTGAACTATTATAGCCATCCCCTAGGGGGTCCTCCCTGTCCCTCCTCTTACTTCCCTCTAAATTATCCCCACTGTGATGAACAGATCAACTTTCCTAAAGCTTTTTCTTCTCATAACCTAGCTCATGGTCTCCCTATCACCTATAGGCAAAAGACCATATACACCCACACCCAGAAGGCTGGTAAGGAGCCCAGCCTGGACTCAAAATCTTGTCTCCAGATCTTTTGTCTCCTTCCTTTTCATGATGTCAGCTTTTGTCATTGTCAGTATCTTGATTTCTTGCATAGATTTTCATTTGTTTCTCTTTTCCAAGGTGATAAGACCTCTAGCCCACCTTAACCTAGTCACATCCAAATCCCAATGGGATCCCTTCTTCCCTCCTCCTTTGCATTTTCTCCATCCTGGCTGGCAACTGCCTTCCTCATTCACACTCCTCATCCTGGCCCCCCATTGCCCCTCACCTATGCAGGAGTAAGATCTGTTCCACTTGGACCTTCAGAATCACTCCTACATTCCCAGTGTTGTTGGACCTTGACTCAACATTACTTCACTGAGGAAAGATATGTGAAGCCACGTTCCTGGTGATAAATAAGCAGTCATCATTCTGATATACGCCATCATTCTGGCAAGAAAAATAGTTTCCATGCCTAAGCATCTATCCTGCTACTAAACCCTCTGGTCAACTGTATCTTGCCATTTGTTCTGCTACTAGACACAAGACCCACATGCACTGGCACTGGAGCTACCAATGCTTCCTAAACTTCACCAGAACTTTCTCTGTGTGCTGCAGCTGACCCCACCTGTATGTCCATCCCCTTTTTGGAGGTGATCTCTTTGGGAGCAGACAACAGAGACCATCTCACTTTTCTGTTTTGTTTTTTTTTTTCCTCTAGTGCTAATCAGAGTAGTTAGTAAACAGTAAATGCTCCAAAAACAATTGTTGACTGATAGATTCATCATCTCCCCACTGAGATTATTAGGCAAAGTGGAGTTTTCTATCTTAGTGTCTGCAGCTTTTTGTTGAATGAAATTTAAATTGTGAGATCCCTGTCCATAAGAAGCTTAAGGTTAAATTAGAACTTTGCAAGCCTCTTGAATAAGATAATTACAGTTAGCAACAAGTAAAGCACGAAAGGAAGTTTTCTTAGCCATAACTTGGAGTTAAACTGGAGGGAAATATCTCTGCCAATGATATTCATTAACTTCAAGAGAGATTTCCAACCTGCCTTGCTGGGCTGTAACAAGTAGACCATTTGTCATCAGTCTCAGTTTAGAATGACAGCTCCTTTGCAGTTGGGATTGGTTCATTCATGTCTCTGTGACCCCAGCACTTTGCATAATACCTGACACATAGTAGGTGCTTCATAAATGTTGACTGCTTGGTTGGCTGATTGTCTCTTTTAGCTTAACTAACTCAGAAGCCATCTTGACTGCCTGTTGGGAGGGGAGGAAAGTGTAGACCACACATTTCTCAGTGCTTATTCATATGCTGACTTCAAGATTTCCTTCTCAATCTGTGAGCCAAGGATGCCCTAGAATTCTTAACTGTCAGCTTCCCTTTTCTAAAAGTGAGACCATTATACCCCATTTCTCTCCCCATTCCACCTTCCAATCTATGCCCAAAGACTTTGGGGTCCTGGTCATTGCCAAGTGGGATGGATTCTTTGGTGTAAACATGGAAAGAGAACTGGATTTGGACTTCAAGGAACTAGGAAAGCCTGTCTTCCCTTGAACACTCTGAGTCTATTTGGTTAAAATTCATTAGGATTTAATGCTGAAGGTCCTTCCTATTGAGGAAGGAAGATGTTAGACTCATAACATTTTGATGTAAAATAAACAGGTGGCCTATCACATAGGATTCTGAAGTCAAGATGATCTGAGTTCATATCTAGACTCAGATGCTTAGCTAAGGAACCCTGGGGCTCCTCATAACTCCAGTTTCTTCATCTGCAAAATGGATCTTATCTCACAAGGTTATAGTGAGAGTCTTTGTAAAGTGCTTTGAAAACCTTAAGAGTGCTCTATAAATGCTAGATAGATAGATAAAGAGATATAATTGCTTTTAAAATACATTAGGTATAACAAAAGGCTAAAGTTCTTTATGCAGATCAGTTCAAGAAGCATATGCAGCTAGGTGTCATAGTGGATTGAACGTTGGGCCTGGAGTCAGGAAGACTCATCTTCCTGTTTTCAAATCTGGCCTCAGACATTGACTAGCTGTGTGACCCAGGGCAAGTCATTTAACCTTATCTACCTCAGTTTCCTCATCTGTAAAGTGAGCTCAAGAAATAAATGGCCAATCACTTCAGTATCTGTGACAAGAAAACCTTAAATAGGGTTATGAAGTGTCAAGTATGACTAATCTACCAAAGAGGGAAAAAGTACCCAAAAGTCTTTGGGCATAGGTGTAAATTGGAGACTGGGTGGGGAAATTCCAGGGAATCCTTAGCTCACTCTTTGGAAGGAGGTCTGGAAGTTAGCATATATATGATCACTTAACATCCCTGGACTCTGATTAAACTATAATAGCTGCTATCCCTTACAAGATGGGGCAAGTCAGAACTAAGAAAGAATATTTCACTCCAGAAATTCTTGGTTTCACTTGTAAGACTGTGACTGTTAATGTTAAACATGAAAAATCATGTTAATAGGACTCCTTTTGTTACATATCCAGACGAGATGACTTGTAATGCTATTTTCCCTTGATACCATAAAGACTTAGATGGCCTAAGAAGGGAAAATGAAATGAAAATGAAATGAAATGAAAATGAAAAATGAAAAGGTACATGAAAACAGTACCCAATTTGGGAGGGGGAAGAGAGCATACCTCTGGACCACATAGGACTACCTAGCCCAGGGCTCCATTTCCTCCCTACCCACTCTCTCCTTTCCCAGGTAGCTTCTCTTATCTCTCCACTCACAGACTAATTCATGGAAAAATTACTGAACTGAATAACCTCCCAGTCACCTAGTTCTTTCACCTCTCTAGTGTTTGTCACTCTTGGCTACCTGCTTCCTATCGCTTTTTGTTCCACTTGGGTTTTAAGACATGACGCTCCTTTAACTCCACTGACTCCTCATCGTCCTTATGATCACACAATGGGGATCTGTCCTTAGGATCTGTCTTTGGTCCTCTACTCTTGCTTTGTTCTCCTTGTTGGCAATCCCATCCACTCCTACTAGTCTTCAATAACTCCTTCTATTCACATAGCTTGAAAATGACTCCAGATCTACATCTCCAAATGCCTTAGGAACATCTCCTCCTTAAGTTCAACTTCAGACTCAAATTTATCTGTTTATTCATCTCCCTGCATTTTTACCAAAGTCTATGGAACTGTTGATCACCCAATCATTCATGTCTATCTCTGACTCTGACTCTTTCTTCTTCTTCACTATGTATGTAGTAGTATATATCACTATGTATATCTACTATGTATGTGTATGTATGTATATATGTATATATACATACACACTTACATATATATCCATGTAGTGATATATTACTATGTATATATATAATTTATGTATATTACATAGTATATATATAGCACATATGTATATAATATAGATATAATAACCATGTATTACCATATGTCTGTATGTGTATGTATATAAACCACTATGTCCTATCAAGGCCATCTCAGAGATACTGGCATAATTTCAAATTGCTTTCTAGAATACTTGAACCAATTTCCAGGTCTAACAAGAGCATGTTAGTGTGTCTGTGTTTCCCCAGTCCCTTCAATATTAACCATTATCACCTTTTGCCATCTTTGCAATTTGTTGGGTATGAAGTAAGTCCTCAGTCATATTTTCATTTGACCTTTTCCTATTTTGAATGATTTGGAATACTCTTTCCTATAGTTATTAAGTTTATAATTTTTCTTTTGAGAACTGTTATGTTTATATATGTATATACATATATATATACACAAACATACAAATATACATATATACATATGTATTTGTATATCCTTTGATCACTTATCCAATGGGCAATGACTTTTGGTTGTATGTGTTTGTACATCTTGGATAGCAGACACTTAAAGACATTTGATACATTCCCCCCATCCATCATTTCCCTCTTTCTTATCCGTGATATGTTTATTTTTTGGTGAAAAAGCATTTCAATGTCATATAATTGAAATCATCTATTTTATCTTTTTGTGACTCTAGTTTTCTTTAGAAATTTTACCCTAATCTAGGCTTATCTGTGAAAAGTACTTAGTCTGTTTTTTCTTCCTATTTTTAAATGGTATGATCATTAATATTTTGGTAGCCTACCCCCTTACACCTGATTGTGGTATGTGGTGTAAGATGTTTGTCTGACATTGATTTCTGCTAAACCTCTTTCCAGGGTTCACAGCCATGCCGGTCAAATAAAGAGTTCTTCCCTGACCACGTCAGTAAGCGCTGTGATGGTGACTTTAATTATTTCTATCCATCCTTACCCAGTCTGTAGCACTAATTTACCTCTTAATTGTACAGTTTGGGAGATTTCTATTTTATGCTATAATTTGAGGTCTTCAAACATACTGCCTTTTTATTCTTACTTCTTTTTTCATCATTTCACTTGGGATTCTAAAGCTGTTTTTTTTTCCCTCCAAATGAATTTTGTTATTATTTTGTCTGACTCTATAAAATATCCCCTTGGTAAGTTGATTAAAATAAACAATCTACAAATTTGCTTAGATAGTGCCATCATCTTTATTATATGTGCATGACTTGCCTTCCAGGCACGTGAGTTATTCTTCAGTTTTTCAAGGGACCTTCTATAATATTAGCTACATAGGTGTTGCATGTGCCTAGGACGCTGATTCCCAGATGTGGAGACATTTTGGAGTTTTTTTCTGAATGTTGTTATTGCTACATAGAAACGATGTGGGTTTTTGTGGTTTGTGTCCTACTTCAATGAATCTATTAATTTCCTCAATTGGTTGCTTTGATCATTCTCTAGGATTTTTTAATTGTTTCATCATGTGTCCATAGACATGTTTTTTTCAATGCTTCCTCTGAGCAAGGTACTTAGTGCAGTAGGAACGAAGAAAACGACCCAGCCCCTGCCCTCAGGGAACTGGCACTCTCTCTACCAGTCTCCTTCCAGCCTTTTTGCTTTGGTAACTGGTTAAGGCAGAGATGTTGTTTCAAGCCCACGAGGAGAGGCTGGAGAAGCTGCTTGACTTCTCTCCTTTTACTGTGAGCAGTGGCCAGGGCAGTCAAGCAAGGTGAATACTGCTGGTCCCATCCCATTGGCCCTATCACTGCCATTTTCCAGCAATGCTGCATTAGTTGGGGGTAGGGGTGACTCTTGTATACAGACACATAACTAGGGTGGGGTCATCGAGGATTGGTCCCAAGATGAGTGGCAATCTAGAAATCACTTTGTTTAGCATTTGAACTAATCAAATTTAGAATCTACAAGAGAATACAGGTCTGGCAATCTGTCTGGTAGGTTACAGAATGGAGTCCTTTAACGTATAGCACACAGATCACTCCCTGTTTCCAGGACTGTGATTCTGTGTTCCTATGTTTCCCATCCTGGCCCATTACCCCAGCCGTGGTAATTACTCTGGTGAGGTCTGCTCCATCCCGTGCATCTTCAGATCATTCCTCCCCAGTTCCTACCTATCCAGTAATGCAGGGAGGGAGGGAAAGATTGGGTACTTCTTGCTATGAATGTAGAAATTGCTAACCAAGCCTCAGACTGTTGGCCAGAATTGTGGACACTGGCTAAGCACAGTCAAGGAGACCTACTCTTCTGACATTTCCATTGAGGTTTCCATGGAGGACCCTGAATATCCCCATCTGGGCTCTGTGTATGGAGGCTACAAAGGCTGGTTCCTTTGGGGTATTTCAACAATCATTGGACATTTCATCTGTGACAGGCCTAACCCAGGATGGAAATGCCTAACATGCCTACCTTGTAACTTTTTTTTGCTTAATATGTTGGCAGTGTTACAAAATGTTTGTTTTTAATTACTCAAAGGCATCAATCCATATTTAAGACTCCACAGCCACATTTCTAAAACTCCAGTTGCTTATTAAGCTAGAGTTAGCCATAAAAACATTTTTGGCTGCCCTACAGCTGAGAGAAAAGATATGTCTAAGTTACACGATTAAAAAATCCATTTAGGCTGTCAACAAGTATGTCAAATATCAGCCCAATATAATTTAGAGATCCAAGGCAATAAAAGGACAATTTCCTCTGGGTCCTTGGAGAGCCTGTATGCTCCCAGAGAAGGAGAGCGGATTGGTAGGTTGGCACAAACAACAGTCCTCCTCCTTCCCCTTGTTTCTGGACAGCCACGGTAGGACCTTGGATTTTTTGGTATTTTTCCTATTCTGAAAGCTATCTCACTCCCTTCCTTAGGCAGGTAGGTGACTCATTGGATAGAACACTGTGCCTAGAGTCAGTAAGACCTCAGTTCAAATCCAGCCTTAGTCACTTGCAACTGTATGACCCTGGGCAAGTCATTGAACTTCTGTTTGCCTCAGTTTTCTCAATTGTAAAAATAGGGATAATAGCACCTCCCTCCCAGGGCTGTGCTGAGGATCAAATGATAACATATTTGTAAAGTGTTTAGTACAGAGCCTGTTATATAAAAGATGATCTACATAAACACTTATTTCTTTCCTCCAAGCCTATGATTCCTGGATTTCCATATCATGCACCTGGCATCTTGTGCACCCCGTTTCACATCAGGGACTATCTTCTTTGTATTTGAGAGCCCAGAACCTATCCCACTGATTGCTATACACTAAGAACATCTTCAGTGTTCTATCTTTGTATCTCTCTATTATCACCCCACTAATAAAAGGCAAGGGAAGTTTGAACCCAGGCCTTCTTGTTTCCATATTTAACACTCTAACTATTTAATGATGATATTGCTCAGCTCCTCTGGGGAATCCCATGCTTTCTGCATTGTTAGATCTCTTTTTCCCTAAAGAGCTGAATCTTACATCATTATAGTCTTTCCATACCACGCCCTCCCAAAAGCATCGCTGATTTGGAGCCAGAAGGGAGTCTGTGTTAAAGGGTATTTTGTCTGACCTGCCCATTTTATAGATGAGGGATCTGAGG
This sequence comes from Bettongia penicillata ogilbyi, assembly GCA_023548195.1. Taxonomy (NCBI): domain Eukaryota; kingdom Metazoa; phylum Chordata; class Mammalia; order Diprotodontia; family Potoroidae; genus Bettongia; species Bettongia penicillata. The sequence goes on from JAJHZJ010000812.1 coordinate 1,341,183, forward strand.
TCTAGGGAGGTGGCATGATTAGTCCAAATCAGCCCTTGTTGTATTCCAGGTTCTATGCTAAGTGTTGGACAGGAAATAGGAGAAGCAGTCTGGTACTTTGGATGGGACTCTAGACTTGCAAGCAGGGTGGTCAGAATTTATTTATATTCTTTAACGTGACTTGATTTTCCAACTTTGTAGATCCTACACTTGTCACGTGTCTTGGACATAGTGGGTACTTAATAAATGTAGTTGAATTTAATTAAATGGTGGACTCAATATGGGCCATAAAGGATGGTGATATTTGAATAGTTATAGAGAAAGGGGAACTAAATTAGCATGATTTTAGCATGTATCACCATGTCCTTTGGACATTATAGACTTCAATGTTCCAATTCAACATGTCCACAACAGAACTCATTATCTTTCAAAACCAACTACAACAAGCATCTCTTCAGATCTTTGTCATACTATCAAAGGTTTGGCCATCTTCCAGTCACCAAGGTTTGACACTAGATGTCCTCTCCAGAGCTTCTCTGTCTTACCTCACATGCAATGAGTTGTCAAATTGTGGGATTTCTCCTACACATCTCCCTCCCTCCTTACATGCAGCTGCCATCATCGTTTCAGCCACCATCTTCTCTCACTTGGACTATTGTAATAGCAAAGTGAAGTCTCAAGATTCTCCATCTCCAACTCATCATTCGAACCTAGGCCAAAGTGATTTAGCCAAAGTGAAGGGTAGACCGTTCACCCCATGCACAATGAACTTCGGTGGCTCTCTGTTACTTCCAGGATCAAATAAGTAGAAAGTTATTTTCAGTCTTGAAGCCCTTCCCACCCTGGCCCCTTTTCACATATCTAAGCTTCTTCCATTCTAGTCTACTTCCCTCACTCTCTGGCCCTGTTAAGTGGATGACTAGCTGTTCATTCCACATAACACTATATCTCCCACCTCTATGCCTTTGCTCAGCTTGCCTCCTTCCTGGAATGTTCTACCTCTCAGTGCAGATTTTAGGACCCCTGCCTTCCATTAAAACTCAGCTCAAAACCTCCAAAAGACCTTTCCTGGTCCTCCAGGTAGTGGGGCTATCCTCTCTGTGGTGACTTTCCCTCTCTACATTACCCTGCATATTCTGATCATATGTGTAGACTCCCTACTGGAGCAAGCATAGGAGGTAGATGCCATTATTATCCCCATTTTGCAGCTGAGAAAAATGAGGCAAACAGATATGAAGTAACTTGCCTAAAGTCACACAACTAGGAAATACATGAGGCCACATTTGAATTTGGGTCTTCCTGACTCTAGGCCAAAGGCTCTTCTCCACTCTTCCATTTTGCTATTTCAGAGAAAGATGGCGGATTTGGTCATGGACACATTGAGATTGAGGCTAGTTCATTCATTCATCCATGTGAAATTGCAGCTCCTTTATTCAACAGCAAAGCCCCCCACTGAAGTGGATGAGTGGAAATGGTGGGTGGGCAACTGGAAATAGGGACTTGACACGAAAATGTACTTGAGACCCCAGCTTCAGAGATGTCAGTAGATTGTGGTCACTCACTTAAAAGTGAGTTGGCCCCATAAGGATGGATGAACTCGTTAAAGGCCTGTGTATTCAGAGAGATTAGCACAAAGTAAAATTTTTTTTAAAAAAAAATTTAAAAAGAGTCTACAAAAGTGTGAAAAGAAGGGGAGCCAGCAGAAGGGAAAGAGAAGGAGAAGTTGCTGCTAGAGATGTGGGCAGGGTACCAGAGAGGTTGGCCTCGCTCCCCAGGGTGGCACATCTTGTCTGCCTGAGTAAAAATATACATCTAGAAGAAATAGGGGGAAATAGATATTCTGAGCACAGAACAAATCTATTTTTCATTTGAAATTCCTATTTGTGAAGTTATTACTTATTTTAGAGTTATTCAGGCTCAAATGGCTCCCTCCTCTCAGACTTTTCTCCATTTATAACAGTAGCTTACTAGTATATCTTTCTTGGGAGAATTACAGCAGTTGGGTGGATGTAATCTATGGTTACCTTCTAGGGTTCTACATTTTAACTGGGCTTATTTTCCAGTCCTTTAGAAAGAGAAATGAGAGACCCAAGAAGTTACTGCATTCCCTAATCCCAATGTATATCTGCTAAGGGAATAGACAGATTTTAGGTTGACAAAGCAAGGAAACAGCATACATTGAAAACCTTTTTATCCTCTCTCTCTCCTCACTGTCTTCTAGTTTCCTTGTTGAGCCTTGATGGAGAAAGTCATGAAAAAAGTTATTTTTACCCACTACAAATGCATATTAATTGCATGACCTCAATGAGGTCTTGAAAGTTGCTCAACAGTCTTTGCTGAGGGATTAGGGGCAGGCATATGAGAGCAGCAATTCTTCTGCTATCATGAATATAGAAGAGAAGGAACTTAGTATCTTTCATGCCTCATACCATAGTCACAGGGCCTAAATTCAAATCATGCATAACATCATGAAAACAAAAACTGTGCCATGAGAACAAAATCAACTTTTATTGAGTAGAGATACACTCAAATTTCCAGGAGTAGAGACGTCAGAGAAACTTGTGTGATCCGGATGGTGGCTTCTAGTTGCTGAAAGGGTGGTCCCTTTTATTCAGATCCCCCTGTATATATAACCTAGAGAGACCTTTAGGTCTCCAGAGCAGTTATTATATAAGGGGCTTCCAAAGTCCTAGTGGGTTCAAGCTCCAGTCACTACCTAACTGAGGTATTGATAAGTCTTGTGTTCCAGCTGAGTTCAGACAGCAGTTTCAGTTTTCTGAAACCTACTCTATGTTTCTATATAAAGGTTTTTTTACAGATTCCTTGTCCCCTACCCCCCCCACCAAACACCATTCTTGCTAAGGTGAAACCTAACAGTTATTTATAAAAACTCAGGTAAGAACCAGAAGTTTAATCTGAATTAAAAAGGATTTTCACACTTTAACTCAAGAAGTAGCAGTTAAGGAGTTGGGTGTCAAAAGGTTTCTATGAGTGGCAGATTATAGCCAAGGGTCTGAATCACAAAAAGGCAATTCTCCAAAGATAGGTCTGCTTTGCTAGATGTGGAGTTTCAAACTGGGAGTTCCCCACCCTGATGAAATCCCAGATTTGGATTAAAAATATTCAGTTCAACATATATTTCATAACTTTTATGCATACAAAACACTCTTTTTTGTTGTAGGGAAACAGAAAATAGTAATGAAATAGTCCCTGCCCTCATGCAGTTTCCATCCTATTGAGTAGGATATGATATATGTATAGATTTTATTTTTAATTTATCTCTTTTGTTTCTGTATCACCTTGATGTTCTAACATAGCCATCCTCTCCCAATCCTCCTTCCAGAGCCACTATCTATATAACAAAGAATAGGAGAAAGAAAACACAATCCAGTAAAATTAATAGATGTATCCCCCACTACTATTTTATGTAGTATTCTGTACCAGTATCCCTCCACCCCTGTGAAGAAGGGAGCAGGGGGATGGGGGGTGGGGGATTTTCATGTTTCTTTCTTGGGATCAAGCCTAGAAATGAGAATTTGACCATTTGACTTCAGTTCACTTACTGTTCTGTTTTTCCTTTTATTTCCAGTGTTATGGTCATTGTGTAAATACCTACTGTAGAATCACTATCTTCCCTGAGGGTTACCCAGACTTCCCTGGACTCTTCCCATTCTTTATGTCTTCTAGTGCTATGATAATTGCCACATCCTCCAGCTGCTGACCATCTCCATTGTATTCCATTCTTTGCTCCCACAAAGAGGGTAAAGATGACCATGTGAAGTGCCTAGATATGAAAATTCTCTGACTCCTGTTTTGGGTGTTGATTTCATTCGACTCAAGTCAAAGGTACCATCAAGCTAACAGACCATAAACACCCTTGCCTTGTTGACTGTTGGGTTGAAAGTGACCCTAAGTGATCCTCAGGTTTGAAAAAAGTGGACTCCAACACCTGGGGAACATATCTGAGAAAACAAGCTACTCTACCACACCTCAGGGACATTCTGGTTTCCATGCAGCATGACATGTTGAGACCCAGAGAGGTTAGGTCACTTCTGAAGAGTCACACAGCTATTAAATGTCTGAGTCAGAGAAAAGGAGACTTTCTGATGTCAAGTGCAGGTCTCTGGCCACCATGTGAAGCTGCTTACTGCTATATATTCTTACTGTGCCCACTCGTTATCTTAGTTCTTAAAAGTTCACTTTTCCACCTGGGGTAGGACTCAGGCTTTTCCCTAATGGGCTAACTCATCTTTTCTAAACTGTTTCAACAACTCAGTCACTCCCAGACCACAGAAGGCTCAGAGTTTCTTGTCACTGAAGTGAACACGCAAGGACAAATCTCAGAAAGACCCATGGGGCCATTCCATGTCAGCCTCTACAACAACAGTGGGGATTAGCCAGCATTGGAAAACTCAGCAAATGTAGCTCGTGAAAGTCCCTTCTGGTGTCCTGGCTTGGGTTACTCTGGCTGTCTGATGATCATCCAAAGTATGGTGACTTGAGAGCCTCCCTCTCACTGCTGAGTGCAACAGGGATGCTTCTCCCTAGTCCTGGGTATAGCTGCCCAAGGGGGCTTCAACTACTTGTCTTCATGGGCAGACTCATCACCTCAAGGGTACAGTTATGGTCATAGACCTGAGCTAGAAAGCACCTCAGAGTACACGTTGTCCAATCCCCTCATTTTGCAGGCACAGAAAGATGAGCCAAGGTCATACTGGTAGTGCCCCTCCTAGGGGGCTGTGAGCTACAGTCCTCTTCCTCTGTCTAACATATGGATTATTAATCTGGGAACTGGTTTGTTCCTTGTTGTTTTCATATTTCAGTATAACTGGTTTCCTTCATAATGTTAGGCATCTGGTTGGTGCCATGGATAGAATGGGACTTGGAGCAAAGAAGAACTAGATCCAAATCCTGCTTCAGTCACAGACTAGCTGTGTGACCTCCAGCAAGTCACTTAACTTCTCTGTGACTCAGTTTCCTCATTTGTCAAATTGGGATCTTATGAGTCTCTAGATGGATCAGATGCGTTAGTATATGGAAAACAAACCTCCAGATCTGAGCTGTTGTTCTCACTGTGATTGTAGTTGCGGTGGTCCACACCTACAAGCTTGATTATGAGAAGAGATGGGTCCATAATAGACCAAGAGGTTCAGGACATTCAAAGGATGAAGAATCCCTGCCCACCATCTCATGTAGTAAGTACCTTCCCCACTGGGCTACAGAATCCCACTATAGACAATGAATAACTAGGTGACCTTCAGCCTGTAACCTTTACTTTCAGCCTTAATCACTCTTAATTTTCTCATTTCCAAATGGTCACAATCATAAGCGCTTACCCACTTCACAGGGACATGGTAAGGCTCAAATGAGGTCACAGATAAGGTCAACCCAGGTTCCAATTTCTTTGTGAACCAGTAGATGCATGTAGTTCAAAGCAAAGAAACATAATGATACTGCATAGTAAGAAAATTATCAACAACATATTTTTTTCTCCAAACCTTTCCCAGAAATATATGCACCTGAGGAGAAAAAATAAAACTCTTTTTGCTCCTCCATTCAGAGGAATAGATGGAGAAAAAGAGAAAACCCACCTATGCACCCCAGGGGTGCGTTTGGCATCTACTAACTGAATGATGTCTCTGGAGTTTCCTTCCTGGTGTTTCCTATGTACATGTAGCAGCCACATGTTTCTTGGTGCGATGGGAAAAGTAGGTATTGGGAACCAGAGGATTTGAGTTCAAGTAATGACTCTGCCACTTACTCCTCGAATAACCTTGGTCACTGCCCCTCTCTAGCCCTTAGCTCCTCAAATAGCCTTCCTTTCTCTATTGTTTGATCCTTCAAACGTACCCTAAATCTAAAGTGCTTCACAAAGCCTGTAGAGCGATAAAAGCATGGCTTCTTCTTAGCATTATCCCCAGCAGTTTTTAAAGGTCAGTGGGGGAAGAGAGAAGCCCAGGTGTGTGTTTGTCTTCTTTTCCTTCCCAGCCTTAGACAAATTCCTCCCAGCTTTACCTCACTTTCCTTTCCTCTAAAGCAGAAATCCAGGCAAGTTTCATTCTTCCAAAATCACTATTCCATTCTGCAAAGACACTGGGATGAGACTGGAAGAAAGGTGTGACATAAATCTCAATTCTTAAGAAATATAAATTCTGTGATCACAGAATTTTTAAAAATAGTACAGGGCAGAACCCTTTCAAACCTTGACTATTGCTTGCAAATTAATGTTAAATTTTGCATAGTCCATATTTATGTGTGGAGAAAATGAGATATTCTGCACTGTAGACAAGTCTTCTAAGATAATGCTACCATGTAATATCAGTGTGAGGTTTCCCAGTGGAGAAATGTTGCTTCATGAATAGTAATGGGAGAGAAATTTGAATGGTATATCATCCTCATGGCCAGCTGGTTCCATGAAATTGTCCCTGAGGACAACACTGTGTACCCTACTACAGCCAATGGGAAGTGTTGCCTTCAGAGGTGGAGCACAGTAGTGGAGGCCAGTCTTGGAAGGCACCTGCAGAATTAGGTAACCAAGCTCCAGTGAGCAGGACTCAGAACGTGGTGGATGAGTGCATGGGTGCTACTGATCTAAAGAATAAATATTTCCAACTTCATTTACAATCTCCTCACACTCCCCGCGACTAAGCATAACCCAGCAAGTAGGAAGGTTGGATCTGAGATATTTGAATCATCTGGTTTGACACTGTGCACATTTTTCTCTTTCAATTTCTCACCTGAAGTCACCAGGGACTCACCATTTATTTATTGTAACCAGTAGCTCGAGAAATAGTCCCTTTACCAATAACCCAACAAAGCTTCATCCAGTCTCTCTGCTTGAACATAGAGCTCCAGGGACAAAATCTCCCTCTGGCTAGGTCACAAAGCAGCCCGTTTTACTGCTCAGCATAATAGTTACCAAGAGCTTCCTTATTTACATAAAGACTTTTTTTTTCCTTTTTGAAAACTTCCATCCCTTGCTTCTGGTTCTGCCCCCTGGGGTTGATGGGAATGAGTCCAATGAGCTGCCACCAATCTTCTTTTCTGCCCTCCAACCTCCCCCAGGTCCTTGTACCAGTTTTCACATGCCATGATATCAGATCCCTTTCTCATTTGGGGTGTCCACTTTTGGACACTCTCCAGCTTTCTGTTGCCCTTCCTAAAAGGTGGTGCCCAGAAGTGAAGACAATACTCCAATTGTGGCGCGAGCAGGACAGAGGAAAGAGGACCGAGAAATATATTCGTAGGCGTTCTGCCTCCGTTAATGAAGCCTTGAGTCAACTTAGGGCTTGTTGGGGTTTTTGCTGCTGCCACTTCTCTGTTGGTTCACATTTCTCTTACAATCCATTCAGCCCCCACCCCCAATTCTTTTTTTTAGCTATGAGGCTGTCTAGCTATGCCTCACCACATTGTATTTGCAAAAATGATTTTTGAACCTGTGTAAGACTACATTTATCCCTATCATGCAAGAGAGGAAGCATTGATTAAGAGCCTATACTGTATGTCAGAAACCGCAGAAACACAAAGACGAGAATCAAATCATTTCTGCTCTCAGACTACTCATACTGTGTAGGAAAAAGAACTTGTGTACATAAATACGTTAAGGACATCAGCAAGTCTGTGCACTCATTCCCACATACACATGCACACAGTGTGGCTAGACATGGTCATTTCTGTGAGGAAGCTTTAGAAGCTTGCTGTGAGAGAAAAGGCTCTGGGAAGGAAGTCTCCTTGAGCTGAGCTTTGAAAGACATTAGGTGGGAGGCTGCCAGGAGCAGGGAGGCAGGAGGAGCCAGTCTAGGCAAAGCTGGGAAGAGGGGAAGTAGAACACTATAGGTAACAAAACGACAGGCCACATCGTACCTGGAATTAGAGTAAAACTTGATTGGGAGATAGTGAACAAAATAGCTAAAAGTCCAATAGAATACAGAAAACATTGCTAGGTGGTTGTCTAAGTCCATGTGCTGCCGTGTGTGGTTTAGGGGCCCCCATTTCTACTTGCACTTTTTACCCCTGGGCTAGACTGTACAGAATGTGAGGGAGTAGTGATGTGCAATTGCTCTGCAAACACAGCACTGTGAAGAGCTTTCAATGCCCCCCAGGGGAAGGGATTGGTGTCTTATTCCAGAGGCAATGGCAACATTTAAGGAAAACTCACTTTGGTCAAAGTGTGGAGCATAGATTGGAGAGGAGGCCATGGCAAGAGTCCATGTAAGGAGGGAGAAGGTAATGAAGAGTGGAGAGGAAGTGAATGCACTTGGGGGATGTTTGATCAGACTGGCGTAGAGAGAGCACAAGAGTTCACCAGGAGGCAGCCTGGTATGTACAAAGACTTGGAGAAGAGCTGCCAGCAAGTTGGCAATTCTTCTCTGGAGGAAGAAGAAGAGGATGTGGACAAGGTCACAAGGTAAGAAAGTGTGGAAGATTGCGATCTACCCTGTCTGAAGGATTCCCGAGAACATGGAGGCATCTGCTGGGAGATTCACAATGTTGTTCGTGACTCATTGGCACTTAAACCCCTTCACCACATGACCTCAGCCCATGTTTCTGGACTTTTTACACATATTTTACTTCATGTACTCCATGACCTACACAAAGTAACCTTCTTCCTTCTTCCTATACATGATACATTTCCTGACTCCTTTCCTTTGCATTGGCCAGCCCCCACACGTGGCATTCACTCTCTCCTCAGAGTTACCTCTCAGCAGCCTTCATTTGGGTCATTGCTTTATAAGATGTAATTCAAATGTCCCCTTCCATGGGAAAGTGTTTCTGATGTCCCCCAGCTGTTAGTGCCCTCCCATAACTAGCAAGGAAGTGAAATTTAAATGGAAAGTCTCACCCTTATGACTAGTTCTGGGATTGTCCTGAAGGGTGATACTGTATGCCTTTCTTCAGCCAGTAAGAACTCCTCCTTCACAGGTAGGGGACAGTATTAGAGGCATTCATAAGGCACCCAATATATCAATTTTGCTTATGCTTATCTTTATCTATGTTGTTCCTACCTCCCCCATTTCCAACAGAATACATATTCCTTGAAAGCTGGGACCATTTGTTTTATCTTTGCATCTCTGGCATCTAGCATAGTACCTGGCACACAGTAGGTATTTAATATATGTACAGCCATTTAATATTATCTACAGTCATGCCACCCTGAACAAGCCCAATCTTGTCTGATCTTGAAAGCTAAGCAGGGTTGTGCTGGGTAGTATTGGATGTGAGACTGCCTGGGAATACTGGGTTCTGCAGGTTTAATTATTTATTTAATTTTTTTTGGTCTACAGCGCCATTGCGCTGACCTCATTGTTGTATGCCTGTGAAGCCTAGGGAGTCTACCAGTGCCTTGCCAAGAAACTGAATCACTTCCATTAGAATTGTCTTAGGGATGATTCTGAAGATCACCTGGCAAGACACAATACCAGACATCAAGGGGAATTACCAAGCATTCAAACTCTACCGCAGAGAGTACAACCCCAGTGGGCCGGCCGCATTGTTCAAATGCCAAGTATATGCTTGCCTAAGGGACTATTTTACAGAGAACTCATGTTCTCAGGTGCTCACATGATGGCCTGAAGAAGCAATACAAGGACACTCTCCATGGTTCTCTGAAGAACTTTGGAATCAGTTGTGAGATGTGGGAAACCCCAGCACAAGACCTCCCAGCATGGTGTGCCTTAACCATAAGAAGGTGCTGAGCACTATGACCAAAGCACAATTGCAAAAGCTCAAAAGAAACGGGAAAAGAAAGCCCAAATTTAGACCTCTCCAAACGTTCCCATGAACTACATTGTGTCCAACCTGTGGTATATCCTTGCAAACTTATATGGGTCTGATCAGATACAATGGGACGTACTGTACCTTGACCCCAACATAATGATGTCATTTTGGTCCTCTTCTACTACAAAGGACAACAATCAACTAAGCAATATGTATATTTTTTAATTTGATTGAAAACATTCAAAGGAAAGTTTCTTTCAGCATACATCATAGGACTCTTGTAATTACTATAGATAGATAGATAGATAGATAGATAGATAGATAGATAGATAGATAGATAGATATAGATATATAGATATATAGTATATATGTGTGTGTATGTGTATACACATATATTTGCCCCATTATCCTTTCCTTGCCCACTGACAATTCTTTATAAACACCAGGTCAGTCAACTTCAATTATCCAAGCACAGTTTACTCCTGCTGTCCTGGTCTTGCTTTATCAAATAATGGCGGACTCACACACATCCCATCATTCCAGGTTTTTGGCTTCCTTTCTAGAAATTCCCCCTGCTTCTTCCAACCTCCTTTTTGCATCCCTGGGAGACCCCATCTGCTAGCCTTTTATTTGTCATTTGTGTCTGTCATGTTTAGTTCATTCTAAATGCTTTTCTTCTTTGATGGCATATATTTTCTTCCTGCACAACACTTCCCCTTGGACAGCCTGAGTATTGTTGCCACCATGATTTTCTTTTGCACATTAATGAGCCAGCCATGAGGTACTCAGAAAAACATCACCAACCTGTTAGTAAATTGTAACTGAGCAACAGAGCCTCCAAGTTCACAAAGCCTTCCTAGTAGGACTCTCGGGCTACTTTCCATCAGGCACGCTGCTATAAATTCAGGATAATTTGTCATGCATCCCATTCTCAGCAAAAAGTACTGGAGGCAGGAAACCAACTGCTGACCAACAAATGGACACCCACAAAGCCAGCATGAAATCACCCCAATCTAAATCACGCATTTTCTTTGAATGCAGGCACAACTCTTTAAAGATCCAAAACCTGCCTGAGATTACAAACTCTGCTCAAGAGACATCATCCTCCAGCTTGGATAATAGCAACTCTCCCCCAACACAAACACTCCCCAAAGTACAAGCCTTCAAAAAGAACGCACAATAGAAAGCATCATTTCAAGCCTTCAGCAAATAAGCATGCAGAATTCTATTTTGCCTTTTTAATAAAAATATGATGAATGTCTTCCCTTCTGTTATGAACATCTCTAGTTATAAGGGGTTACATAGCAGTATGCTTTTAGAAAGAATTTACATTCCATCCAATCTCCAAAACTTTGGCCACCAACAGATGACTTTGGCTGAAGTAACTGATAGAAACCATCAGCCAAGAGGGGAAGGCTTGTCACTCATGTCACCATGGTCACCCTCAGATCATATCACAAACACCAACTCATTTAAGGTCCAATTTATTTTTTTAAGTGAAAACAAAACATCTCCATGCCCTATCCTCTAAAAAAGTCCCACAAAAACAGTATAAGCCAATGACTCTTATTGAGAGTATGGTGAACAGAGCTGTCTCTGCAAGCCTCTTGTTCTAGGAATGTAAGCATGATTTACTCCATATTCATATTGCTATCACACTCAGGCATTCATGTTGGCCAAATTAGCGTGAACCAACGCAGAGGGAAGTTAAAAATTTCCCACTGCTAACCACATCATGGCTTCCACTGGGGTGTCTCTCCAGAAGAATATGGACAAAAGCACATCATGCCCTTTTGATCCTGTTAGGGTCTAATCAGGTGGGTGGGAGAATAACCTTAATTTTGTGATGTATGCATACATATAAATGGACCTATGTGCAAATCAATATTTATAGTAAAAATACAAAAACAAAGATGTTCTTTTTTTCTGGAAGAACTAATCAAGGAAGGGGAGTGGTGGGGATGTGGAGGTGTTGATGGTCAGAGAAAGCTTTATATAGGAATAAATGAAGCTGAGTTCTGAAAGAAGGCTTTCTAAGAGTGGAAGTGAAAGTTTTCTAGGTACAGGGGCCAGAGCCTGTGCAAAGGCCCACAGGTAGGAGATGGGGTGCCATGTGTGAGAAATTGCAAGTTAATCAGCTGACTTCACTCTTTAGACACCATATATATATAGTGTGAACTCATCAAAAGATGCCCAGAGAAATTTACAAAGTAATGTTCAAAGTGCTTAAATTTTATTTACCAATCCAAGTTCATTTGTTGAATATAAACACATATCAAGGAACCAAATCAGCAAATAGAAGTGACAGGAGAGACAACCCATGGAACATTTTCCATTTTTTTGTGAGAATTGAAGAGGTGGAGATTGTAATTTGCTCTCTGTGTGGGGAAGGAAGCAGGCTGGGGTGGAGAACTGGCATAAAGATTCTCATAACTGTATTTAATATCATTGTCTTCTGACTTTCCACAATTGCCCATAGTTTCTATGAATTCTAGAGAAAAGTAATAATGTTTGTCCTTACAAAGGTTGAAGTGTTATCTGTGACCTTATTTACCTTTTTCTTCTTAGCTTATTGGGCCTTTACTGAGAGGAGGTTAGAAAGTTTGACAGAATGATTCACCTCTCTGTTGTAAGCAAGTAATTTGTATTGTCATTTCACCAATTCTCAGATATTCTGAGAGAATTAGCCTCTTCAGAAATAAACTGTGTCCCCAACTGTCCTCTTTTTTGATTTGCCTGTATCTGAATCATGGACTTTTCATGAGCTCTACCATTAGAAGTCAAGCTCATACATGTTATTTTTTTTTCAATTTCTTCCCTGATTCTTTTATCTTTTCAATATTTAGGCATTATGTATTGGTATATTGTGTGGCTGCCTCTACAATGACATGGGAAATACCGTATGGTCCCTTTTCCAGATAGATATTTTTAACCATTTTCTCACCAGGGCCTGAACCCTCTCTCTTTGCCAGTGATCTCCCAAACCATTCCTCTTCCAACTCCCACTCGATTTCTCTTGATGGCACCATCATCTTTCCAAGCCCCCAAGTTCCCAACCTTGGAATCAACTTTGCTTCTTTCTTCATTCTCATCTATCTATCTATCTATCTATCTATCTATCTATCTATCTATCTATCATCTATAAATATGCAAATACTTGTATATATTTTAATTCATATGCTGCTTTTTTACACACCAAAAATTGTCCTAGCATTCTTTTCTCTCCCTACTCTCAGAAAATCATCAAATAGAACAAGTGATATTTTAGTGGGAGTAAAAAGAGGGTGGAAAGAGGAAAGAAAGAAAAAAATCAGTAAAACTCTTCAATATAGAGAAAAAGTCTGGAAAAATAAATGCCCCATGCCACCCATGGAGCTCTAAGCTACAGGAAGGAGTACGATAAGAGTGGGCTGTCATATCTCTTCTTGGAATCCCTGCTTGTTCTTTGTAATTTCACAACATTCACTTTGAATTATTTGGTGATTGCTGCTCTTTCTGTTTAAAGGGATTTTGATATAGTTTGCACTGTTTTCTTGGCTCTTATTTCACTATGCATCAGATTGTATAGATTGTTTTAGGCTTCTCTATATTCACCACATTTGTCATTTTCTTATACTAGAGTGAAATTGCATTACATTCAAGTGCTACATTCTGTTTAGGTGTTCTCCAATCTGTGGGCATCTACTTTGTCTCCATTTCTTTGCTACCACAAAAAGTGTTACTATCAGTGTTGGTGTATATGGGGACTTCTGATCAAGGACCTCCTTGGGGGATTAACCTAGTTGGGAAAGCTCTAGGTATGGACATTTTAGCCACCTTATTTTCATAACTCCAAATTAGAAGTCAAGCTCATACATGTTATTTTTTTTTCAATTTCTTCCCTGATTCTTTTATCTTTTCAATATTTAGGCATTATGTATTGGTATATTGTGTGGCTGCCTCTACAATGACATGGGAAATACCGTATGGTCCCTTTTCCAAATAGATATTTTTAACCATTTTCTCACCAGAGCCTGAACCCTCTCTCTTTGCCAGTGATCTCCCAAACCATTCCTCTTCCAACTGCTTTGTAGTTATTCACAATTCAGAGCTCTGATCCACCAGGGCACAGTGATGCACCAAATAGCCTCCCTTCTCGCAGCCCCTCCAGCATTGACTATTGCCTTCTTTTATCATTTTTAACAATTTGTTGGGTGTAAAGTGAATCCTCCAGACTTTTCATGCACCCCTCTGCTTAGTGTTTTGGAACGTTCTTTCATCTGGTTGTTAATGACACTTCTTTTGATAACTGCTTGTCCCTAATCTTTGACCTCTCATCTTCTGGGCTTTGTATGTCTTGTTAATTTTCCCTCCACATCTCTCACAGCTGTCACCTTCTGCTTTCTCACATAGCCCTCATCGTAGTTCAGGTCCCCATTGCCTCTCTCCTGGACTATTACAATAGCCTCCTAACAAGTTTTCCTGGCTCCAGCCTCGCCCTGTTTCAGCCCATCCTCCACATCCACCCAATGATAATCCTAAATCATGGATGTAACCATGCTACTTCCCCACTCCAAGATCTCCAGTCACTTCCTTTGACCTCTGCAATCATGTAAAAGGTTCTAAGCTTGGAAACTGAAATCATCCACAATCAGCCTCCCACTTTCTAGTCTTATCTCATATCGGTTTCCTTCGTATATGATCTGTTCCAACCCAACTGACCTGAAGACTATTCCTCAGACGTCACATTCCATCTCCCACTGCCACACCTTTGCTCAGGTCCTACCCCATGTAAAAATGCTCTCTCCTCCATCACACTGGCCTCTCAGAATTCCTGTTCAAGCTGCGTTCATATGCCAGCTTCTCTGTGAGTGAGTCCTTGCTGTATGACCTCACTTATTGGGACTCTCCCTCTTGAACTGACTTTGATGTGCCTTAGATGCATATATACTCTGTGTTTACTTGTGTCCACGTTGTATCCTCCCCTTCCCCAGTAGACTATAGACTCCCAGAGGGCAGAAACAAGGTCATTCCTGTCTTTGTACCTCCCACATCTGTTGTAGGCCCTTAATCATGCTAGGCACTTCTGATTTGATTCAAGTTGAAATTCTACCATTAAAGTCATTCTTTTTGGTTAAGACAGAAGTCCCCCATTAGTATACAAACTCTACTAGAAAGTTCATGGTCTTTCTTTCTGAGTGGTCTGAGGCCATCTAATCAACACTCTGTCATTTTACTAATGATAACATTGTAGCCAAGAGAAATTGTGATTTGCTCAAAGTGTATTCATCGGGACAGACCCACTCGCTATCCCTGCTCCAGAGGAGCAACTGGACTGAATGGGAACTCACTCAAGGGCAAGGTCATAGGCCCTATTGACAACTAACATGAGTCTGGATTATTTCACCTTGAAAATTCAGATCTTTTATAAGGAAGGTTATGACTATATACATTGAGAAATCCAGGCAAATGTCTAATTAATAAACACAGGAATGAACCCCCACAAACAAGAAAATATTCTGAAACAAAGGTAACTGTGGGATTCAGGGCTATATTCGGCTAAGCTAATATATCTGCTATATTTAAGAAATAAGAAGGAAATATTGAGATGGAGGGCGGAGATGGCATGGGCCATTCTTCATAGCACCATGGAGAGTGATAAATGGGAGTGTAGAGTTAATAAAGATACATGAAAGACATTCTACATACCTACATCAACCATGCTTCTTTCACCTACATCAATCATTGAGATCAATGGGAAATGAATTGGAAATAATTCTACACCTGGGGTAGAGACATGCTAGAGGTCAGAAGTTGGAAGGGCTTCCAAAAATTGAGGTTCCTTTCCCCAGTCATGGAGTCTGTATGGGAACTCTTTGGGGAGTTACAGTGGAAAATGTTCTGGGGTCTCAGTAGACCTGGGTTCAAATCAAACTTCTTGGATAAGTCATTCTCTCTGTATGCGGAGGTTTTGTAATCTATAAATTGAGGTAATTGGACACAATGACTTCCAAGGTCCCTTTCAGTTACAAATCTATGTTGCAAAATGGATGGTGCTATTGAAAGATATTAGAATTATTAGAAAGATATTAGACTATTAGAATTCTGAAGTTGAGTTAAAGGAAGGGAGAATTTATATTCTGTAGACTGGAAGCTACTTGAGGACAGGGGCTGGTTTTTATTTTGTCCATTCATTCTTAACACCTAACATAGTGCTAGGCACATAGAAGGTCTCTAATGCATGTGAGTTGACTTAAATTAAATATATTTCTATAAGAAAGGGCACAGAGAAGTTTAATTGGTTAAGAGACAGTTATAGCTTAGCTGAAACTTTAGGGTTGGGTGGGGACCCAGGCAGCCAGGAGAAACTTGAGAGACCTTGAGTGCCCACAGGAGAGGAACAACATCACATCATAGGAAAAAACTGTGATAGGGAAGGGGAGAAGATATCAAAGACAAATTCTACTTGCTTCAGAATAAGTCAATATCCTATAATAGACCATTTGATCAGGAATCTGGAAGACCTAGATTCAAATACTGTCTCAGATGTTTATTAGCTGTATGATACCGGGCAAGTCACTTAACCTGTCTTTGCCTCAGTTTCCACATCTGTGAAATAAGAAGTTTGACTCAATGGTCCCTCTAAGGTCCCATTAGGTCCATGATTTTAGGGCTAATTCCACCCAGCACTCTATGCAGGCAGGGTATGGGAGTTTCTGAATTACATAGATTAGGGTCCTTAATTACATAGTAGGATTTAGATCAGGTCTTAGAAGCCCTCTTACTCAATAATGTGATTTCAAAGATGGGGAAACTGAGATGCCAAGAAGGAAGAGGAGTTTATAGAGGTCACAGAAACAGTCAATGGTAGCACCAGGATTCTAAACCATGTCCTCTGATTCCAAAGTCTGCTCTGTACCCCCATCATAACAAGGCAGAGGGATTGGAGCTCCTTCTTTCATCTCTGGTTTTACCCTCTGTAATTTCAATGTTTGCTGTACAGTTGGTGACATATTTTAAAAATGTGCTTTCTAAATTTATAGCTAAACACAGCTTTTTTGTGGAATTATGAATACATGTGATGAATTGATCAGAAGATTCATATTGGTTTGATGGCATGTAACTCCACAACATGGAATGAGGCTCCTCATGTAGATGGAATGGAAATGAGTCTTATTTAACTTAACCTTGGGCTTCCCCTTAGGGTCTCAAGGAAAGAATACTTAAAGTATCCACTGAGCCTTCAGATAGGGGGTGGAGGTGATGTTTATTTACATCATGGTGGGTAGACTGCTGACTCAAAAGCCAAATTTTGGTTCAAAGCCTCCTTCCTTCCTGCATGACCTTGAGAAAGTTACTTAATCTAACCTCCCTATGTTTCAGTTTCCTCATCTATAAAATGACTGAGATAAACTCAAGACTCTCCTGTCCAGCTCTAGATCTAGATACCATGGATATTAAGCCAATAAGCCTTGGCAGTTTCTACCAGTCTGGAAGGGCTAAGAGTAGTTGTTCTAGTGATAAAAAGTCCAAGCACTAACCTAGCCAAGTGTTAGATAATGATTTATGGATGTGGGAATCTGTATGTGTGTGTGTGTGTGTGTGTGCATGTGTGTGTGTGTGTGTGCTGCTGGTGATAAAGAAGACAGACAAGCATGGTTCATCTCTTTGTTGTCTTGTTCTGAGGGTCACTGGGCACTCCCTTTGGCAGTGATGGTGGCCAGCAAAGGATCAGAGACATGAGTCTTGGCCATCCATGTTGTCCACTGCACAACAGATGCATGGAGGGTTGTGAGGCCTTTGAATTAAAGCTCTCATTTACACAGTGCATTAAGGTTTGCAGGACACTTTACATGTATGATCCCCACAACAACTCAGTGAAGTAGGGGTTATTACTCCCCATTTTTCAGATAAGGAAGCTGAAACCTGCCCAAAGTCTCATGACCCAAAAGTGTCTAAGGTTGGATTTTAGTACAAGCCTTCCTGATTCCAGATCTAGGCATTCATACCCTGGACTACACTGCCCTTCACTAGAGAATTTACAGAAAGACATGGATGAGAATCTCACAAGGTGAGAAGACATAAGGCAATGACTCTCAGTACTGTTAAAGGGCATCCCTACACAACTGAAGTCAGAAAGCCAGAGAAACTCCCTTAGTTAGCACTCACTTGGGTCCCTAGATCCCATCTTTTAACAAGAAAAAGGCACCAAAGGTTTCAGCAGCAGCTCTAGTGCCAAGCAGCAAGTTGAATGTTGGGAAAGGTCTGAGGTCATAAAGTCACATACAAACACAAAGAGAACCATGGTGGACAACAAGAGACCTATAGGAAGCTAAGTGGACTCTTCAAAGCCCAGGGTCATGCAGAAAGAGAGCACAAGCTCCCAGTAGAGCAGCTTTGGAATGATCAAAGAACTTTTTTTTTTTAAGTGACCCCTGTTCCAAGTCTTGACATGGTTCATTTTGCCTGTCCCCTGTCCCAAGCCCCCCACAACCATCTGGTCTCCAAATCTCATGATTTCTTCATTCATAGCCTTTCTCTTGTCCTCCATTCCAATCTCACTGCCCCATCCCCACTCATCCATCATTATCTCATCCTCAGACAAAACCTCTTAGGCAGTCATCCATCCCCAGGGTTATGACTTGGCATTCCCCGCTTCCACCGCAGAAGTCAGACTCATGCATCTATTGGGTACAATGGCTCAGGAGCAGGGCTGTTTGCAGCAACAAGGTTGTTTGCCCCTCAATTTTGAAGAGAACCCATGGCATCACAAGTGATGTCTTGGTTTGTGGGTGAATTGGACTTAAGTGAATCAGACTTGCACAAAGTCATCAGCTTTCCTCTCTCCTCCAGAGTCATGGAAGTCCAGTGGCAAGACAAATCTGAAGATGACTGGCAATGGCCCAGGATGGAGTGAATGACCTTGGAGGCTTCTAAGTGTTCCACATGGGGATGGCTGTCACTGTGAGTTAGAAGTACCCTTCCCTCTGAGAGGAAACATGCCCCCTTATCCCAATTTCATCATGCTGGGAATAAGTATTGGTCATATATCCTAATGACAACTCTGTATCCAACCAGCTCATGCAAGAAGCCAACAGTGCAATAGAAAGTATGCTGGCTCTGGAATTAGAGGATTGGGCTAAAATCCTGTCTCTGATTTTTGCTACTTTGTGGCCTTGTGCAAACTTCTTAACCTTCCTAAAACCAACACCATAATTTCTCACATGAAGAACTTGGATTAAGATGACATCGGAGATTTCTGCCAGCTCTACAATTTGTGGGTGTTCAGTCAGTCAATCAACAGACATTGATAATGCTTGCTGGATACTGGAGATACTGGAGACACAAAGAAAGGATGAAATATCCCTGTCCTCAAGGAGCCTACATTCTAAAGGGGATACACCATGGAAACAACTGTGTACATAGATACAAGACTAATACAGGAAAATGTGGAGGGGGTCTCAGAGAGAAGAAACTAGCATTAATCTGGAACAAGTCTACTTCTTGCAGGTGTTCGCCAAGTCTCTCCCCTAGTTGCCATGTTTTTCTCTTATCTTCTCTCCATGACCTTATCAGCTCTCATGGGTTAAATGATCATCTTTGTGTCACTGACTCCCCTGGAGTCTCTAGCTCCATATACCAATGGCCTGTTGGTCATTTCCACTTGGATGTCCCATAAGCATCTCAAATGTGATATATGGTAAACTGAACTCATTATCTTTCCTCCTCAAGTCTTCCCCTCTTTCAGCCTTCCTTGCTTCTTATAAAGACCCCATTCTTCTAGCCTTGCAAGCACATACCCTCAGTAATAGCTTCATCTTCTCACTCTCTCAACTCACATATCTAATCATTTGCCACTTTTTTCCATTTTTTCTTCCACAATATCCTTGCATGTTATCTAAACCAGTAAAATGGGTTACCACAACCATGGTACCCCAGACCCAATGAACCATATAACAACAAGAACTTACTTAAGGAGGGCGGAGCCAAGATGGCGGAGTAGAAGGACGCACGTTTACAAGCTCTGAAACCAAAGCCCATAGAATTAATGTAAAAAGAAACCCCCATAACTTCTGGGTCAATACAAGGTGTGCAGAAAAGGAGTGGAAGAGACTTCCATTCCAGGGAGCCCTGGAGACCCGTCCCCAGGGTCCGTCGCACACCGGAAAGCAGACCCCACCCCCAGCGCTGCCCTGGCCGCGGCCCCAGAGAAGCTGATCCGAGCAGGCTTCAGAGACGGAAGCTCCGGCAGCCAGGAAAGTCCCTCCGCCCACAGAACCTACAGGTCAGTGAGAGAGAAGGCCGGGCTGGAGGAGGGGAGCGGAGCATCTCCGTGACTCGGGCCCCCTCGGGAGGAAGCAGCAGCAGCAGAGACGGGGGCAGGAAGCGGCAGAGGCAGAGGTGTGGGCGGCGGCTGAGGCGGCAGCGGCCCGGGACTCAGGAATCCCCCAGCAGCAGGCAGGATCTTCATTACGGAAGGTTTCTGCATAAAACCTGAGGGAGCTGAGCCTGGGAGATGGCCCTGCCCCCACCCTGCTCTATTACTGAAGGCCTCTGCATAAAGCCCCTGAGGGAACTGAGCCTGGGAGGCGGCCCTGCCCCCACCCCGCTCTATTACTGAAGGCCTCTGCATAAAACCCCTGAGGGAACTGAGCCTGGGAGGCGGCCCTGCCTCCACTCCAGCGCCAGAACTAAAGCTTGCTGCGGAAAGCCCATTTGAATCTCAGAGGTCAAGCACTAGCTGGGCGGATTCAGGCGGGGGGGGAAGGAATCTCAGAAGTCAAGTAACTGGCTGGGAAAATGCCTAGAAAAGGGAAGAAAAATAAGACTATAGAGAGTTTTTTCCAACAAATGCAAATGATCCCAACCTTCGGATCTGATGACAAGGACGTATTCTTGCCATCAGGGAAAGACGTGGAGGGCGGGGCCTCAGTACCCCAGACAGCCCAGGGGGGTGGCGGGTGGGCTCAGGCCTTGGAAGAGCTCAAAAAGGATTTTGAAAAGCAAGTTAGACAGGTGGAGGAAAAACTGGGAAGAGAAATGACAGAGATGCAAGAAAAGTATGAAAAACGGGTCAATACCTTGGTAAAGGAGACCCAAAAAAATGCTGAGGAAATTAACACCTTGAAAAATAGGCTCACTCAATTGGCAAAGGAGATTCAAAAAGCCAATGAGGAGAAGAATGCTTTCAAAAGCAGAATGAGCCAAATGGAAAAAGAGGTTCAAAAGCTCACTGAAGAGAATAGTTCTCTCAAAATTAGAATGGAACAGATGGAGTCTAATGACTTTCTGAGAAACCAAGAAATCACAAAACAAAACCAAAAGAACGAAAAAATGGAAAAGAATGTGAAATATCTCATGGGAAAAACAACTGACCTGGAAAATAGATCCAGGAGAGACAATTTAAAAATTATGGGACTACCTGAAAGTCATGATCAAAAAAAGAGCCTAGACATCATCTTCCATGAAATTATCAAGGAAAACTGCCCTGACATTCTAGAACCAGAGGGCAAAATAAGTATTGAAAGAATCCATCGATCACCACCTGAAAGAGATACAAAAAGAGAAACTCCTAGGAACATTGTGGCCAAATTCCAGAACTCCCAGCTCAAGGAAAAAATCTTGCAAGCAGCTAGAAGGAAACAATTCCAGTACTGTGGAAATACAATCAGGATAACTCAAGATCTAGCAGCTTCTACATTAAGGGATCGAAGGGCGTGGAATAGGATATTCCAGAAGGCAAAGGAACTAGGACTCAAACCAAGAATCACCTACCCAGCTAAACTGAGTATAATACTTCAAGGGAAAATATGGTCTTTCAATGAAACAGAGGACTTTCAATCATTCTTAATGAAAAGACCAGAGCTGAAAAGAAAATTTGACTTTCAAACACAAGAATGAGAAGAAGCATGAAAAAGGAAACAGCAAAGAGAAATCTTAAGGGACTTACCAGAAGTGAACTGTTTACATTCATGCAGGGAAAGACAATATTTCTAACTCTTAAAACTTTTCAGTATCTGGGTAGTTGGTGGGACCACACATACACATGTACACGCATGCACACACATACACACATGCACACACATACAGAGATAGAGAGCACAGATTGAACTGAATAGGATGGGACCATACCTTAAAAGAAATTAAGGTAAATGGTGAGAGAGAAATGTAGTGGGAGGAAAGAGGATGAAATGGAAGGGGGTAACTATATGTCATTTAAGAGGCAGGTAGGAGTTTTTCTTAGTAGAGGGAAAAAGAGGAGAGCTGAGAAAAAAAAAACAACCCAATAAGTTTACCCTCATCACATTTGACTAAACGAAGGAGTGAAATGCACACTCATTTTGGTATGAAAACCTATCTTACAGTATAAGAAAGTGGGGGAGAAGGAGATATTGCAAGGGGGAGGATGATGGAAGGGAGGACAAAGGGAGGAGGGAGCAATTTGAAGTCAACACTTGGGGAGGGACAGGATCAAAAGACAGAAGAGAAACAATGAGGGGCAGGTTAGGAGGGATGGTAATCCAGTTAATCTTACACAACACGACTATCAGGGAGGTCATTTGCAAAACTACACAGATATGGCCTATATTGAATTGCCTGCCGTCCCAAAAGGAATGGGTGGGGAGGGAGGGATGGGGAGAATTTGGAACTCCAAGTTTTAGGAACAACTGTTTAGTATTGTTGTTGCAACTAGGAAAGAAGACATACAGTTAATGAGGAATAGAAAGCCATCTGGCCCTACAGGAGAAAAGAGATGATTGAGAGAAGAGAAGGGAGGGATGACAGAAGAGAGGGCAGATTGGAGATAGAGAAAATTAGATTGCTTGGGGTATTGGGGTGGGGGGAGGGGATAAAAGGGGAGAAAATTTGGAACCCAAAAATTTGTGAAAATGAATGTAAAAAATTAAATAAATAAATAAAATTTAAAAAAAATAAAATAAAATAAAAAAATAAAAATAAAAACCAAAAAAAAAAGAAAAAAAAAGACACTCAATAAATATTTATTGAATTAAAAAAAAAAAAGAACTTACTTAAGGCACTCAGGTAGCAGTGCTCTATGGAGTGACTCCAGGTCCAGCACTCTACCCACTGTACAACCTACCCCCCATCGTAACTCACCCCAGAATAGCTTCATGTGTGATCTTGTCCCCTCCAGGCATGAAGCAGGAACAAGGAAAGATGGGACAAGGAAATCTGTGGATCCTAGTTACTGGAGAGACACAGGGACTTTCAGATGTCTAACAGAGCATGGGACAACTACTAACCTACTGTGAGATGATCCTACAGGATAATCCATTGACTAGCAGCCATGTTCTCACTACCCTCACTCACCATATGCTTGGGGCATGTGCAGGGCTTCTTCAAGAGGTGGATGAGGGCCAGGGTTTGGGGTGAAGGGAAAGAGCCAGGGTCTCATTCATGAAGATCTGACTCTTTCTCCACCTCTGAATTTAGAAAAGGTAACAACGATGGATTAGTACCTTTCCCCACTTCCCACTGCCAGGCAAAATGGGGCTAGAAGTTCTCAGCAGGAAAGATTTTGTCTATAGAAGATTCTAGCAAAGGGAAGGTATACTGCAGAGGAGGAGCTACTAATGATATCCCGTCCTAAGCAAAGCTGACCCCAGAAAACCACTACAATACTAAAAGCACTGTCATTTCCATTGTACAGATTGGGGGTGGGAGTGAAGTTAAGATTCAGAGAAAGCATGGGACTGGCCAAAGGTCACCGATCCATTATGAGTCGGACGTCATTATAGGTACACAGTTCTATCCAGTATGCTGTGTCCTCACAAAGTAGGAAAATTTGGCATAGATGAATAAATTAAATACAAGATAAACTTGCAACTTTTCCGTAACTAGACCACTACCTTGCACTAAAATACCATGACTTTTAACAATCTTGGCTATTTTTTGTATAATCACAATTATGGCAAATTATATGGTTATTACTGAGAAACAAAAGCTGCCATAGGATATAATCTCCATAGATGATTCAAGGTCTTGTGTCATTGTCCATTTTTCTTTCATCCAGTTCATCCAAATCAGAGAGATGAAGCCAGTAGGACTCTCCATTTGTCATCCTTCCTCAATGCTCCTTCCTTTGCCTTAAAGACACACCCCCTTTCCAATGATGCTTCATGGGCAAATCTGTACAGCTGAGGGTGGCATTGTCTATGCAGCCTGAACTAACCAGTGTGTATGTGCATGCACGCATGTGTGTCTGCATGCTCACTGACACTACTCTTTCACCACCGATGCTTTGACCACCAAAGGAGTTGTGTATAACTTGCTAGTGATAACAATGTGATGTTGATGTTTTGTTCTATATAATGGGAAGGACCAGGAAAGTGCTGAAATGTCAATTCATTACTAGGCCTCCTTGTAAAACTGAGGTTTCGGGGGCGAAATTCTTGTATTCCCAGTCCAGCAATAACAGAATGGAGATATTGAGGGAGGAAAGTGAGAGGCAGATGAAAGGGGGCTGAGGAATGTTCCTTATCCCTTTCCTCTCCCACCCCAGCAAAGGATGAGCAAGTCCTTTAATTTAATACTTTGTCTTGGCAAGGATAATTCATTCCTCTTTGAGAATCTTCCTGGAAACACAGGAAAACAAGCAAACAAATAAGGGGGAAGGGTGGAGAGAGCTGGATATTTTGATGTGGCAACACTTTTGTGCCCAATGTAATGTGGAAGGAGTAGGACACATGAGACCTAAGGAATAAACAAATAACTAGCATATTTGGACAGGAATCCTGTAATTCATTTCCTAGAAAGGGAGCTTGCTTGTGAATGTTTTTATCCATCCATCACTAATCCTCTTCTCCAGTCCCAGACACCACCCTTCCCTCTTTCCTCATGGCAGGAGACTTTGATTCCTACTTCACTGGGAAAACCAAGCCCTTCTGCCAAGAACTCCCTCTTGTCTCGTCTTCTGCCCACAAAACCCCTCGACAGCACCACCATTCCTCCTCATTTACTCCATTCTCTGTGGAAGAGGTGACTCTTCTCCTTGCAAGGCTTCTCACCAGATTCCTGCTTCTGCTCTCCATTCCATCTCCCTCCATTATACCCTGGATATGTATCTCTCTTTGGCTATCCCTACTCTCTTGTCTTCCATGTCTGTCTACAGGCTTCTCGTATGCTGCCTCCAAATGTGCCCAGGTCTCCTCTGTCCTTAAGGGACAGTCTTCTCTTGGTCATGACATCCTCCACATCATTAGCTAATATTTCTCATTTTCTCAGCCCAGCTGGTAGAAAAAGCTACTTAAACACCTTGTTTTCACTCTACCACTCAGAAGAATTTCTCCTCTCTAAGCTCACCCAAAGATCTGAACTGTGTGATGCAATGACCTTTTCTTGGTCCTCTTTAAACCTAACCTCTCTGCAGCTTTGGACACTGTACACTACCACCTTTTCCTGGATGCTCTCTCCACCCTCAGCTTTGGTGACATTGTTTTCTCCTCCTGCTTCTCCACCTTCTCCATTTCCTCTTTTGGATCAGCATTCAGATCCTATTACCTAAACAGTAATGCTCCTCTAAGACTCTGTCTTGAGTCTTCTCCTCTCTTCTTTCTCCTTTCCTCCTCCCCCTATCCCTTCCTCTATCTTATCAACTCCCGTGAGTTCAATTGCCTCCCAGTTTGACTCATCCAGCCTTCGATTCCCTCCTGAATTCTGCTTCCTCATCTCCAACAGCATGCTGGAGATTTCCACCCTGACAGTCTAGTAACATCTCCAATATGGGACGCCCAATACAGAAATCATCATCCAGGACCTCTTCCAGACTCCCCTCCTTCTGTTGGGAGTACTTTGAAGATGCCCTCAATTCTCCTCTCCCTCACTTCACATGTCTAACCAGGAGCCAAGCTCTGCTAGCTGTCATCCAACTCCATCCTGATCCTCACACCTCCCCCACGCTGGTTCCAGCCCTCCTCACCCCTCTGCTGGATGACTGACCACAGCCTCCCAACTGCTTTCTGTTTCTACTCTGTCCCTTCTCCAACTCACCGCCCACACAGACGCCAAAATAATCTTGATAAATCCCATGTGGGATCAAATCACTCCCCTACTCTCTTGTGACTGCTGGTTGCTTAGGCTAAAATTCACATTCCTCAGGGTCAGGCATGAAGCCCTTCACAGCCTGTCTCCAGACTGCCTTTCTAGGCTGGCTGTTCTAAGATGTAGCCAGACTGGGCCACTTGCTATGTCTGACCTCTGTGGCTCTGTCTCCAGCTATGTGCCAGAGCAAAGGCTGGCCTCTGTCCTGAGGATCCCCTCTCACATTGCCTCCAGGGAGCTGTCCTTGTTCCCCAGAGTGGTTCATGACTCTGTCTTCCCATGTTCTTGTGATTACTCTTCTCTTTGCATGTTATGCATTCCCTTGGAAATGTCTCTTTAATTTCCATTTAATTTGGACAGTTTCATATGCAGTCCCTATTCGTGCAATTGTCTCATTGGCATCACTTAGAACTAAACTCAATAAGGTAACATCAATGATGGAGACAATTCTCTGATCAGATACTGTGTTGGACTCTATGGCCCATAAGCACTGAAAGTCCCAGAGGAAGATGGAGGTAGGTGTAGAGGAGCCGCAAAGGTTATGAGAGGCTGGAAATAAGACTATGGGTAGATCAAATAGACAAGTTGGAATTTCCCTGCTGGTTAGAGATTCATAGTTGGAAAGAGCTTCAATGCTCACCAAGTCTAATTCTCTCTTGTCCTAGAAGGGGTGTCTGAGACGCAGGAAGTGAGAGACACATCTAGGAAGTGAGTGTCAAAGGAGAAATTTCAAACCAAGTCTTCTTGACTATGAGTCTTGTGCCTCTACAGGTTTGAATAGAAGTGCTGTTCATATAAACTGGCAAAGGGGGTAACTCACTTCTGATGGCTAGGAGGCCTTGTCTTTGTTGGTCTTCTTGTGAGACCTTGGATCTATATCAAATTTGTTTTTTACTCTAATCATAGACATTGTTGACAGATAATCCAGGGATGCCACTGGGACACCAATGGGGAGATGAAAAGTGCAACATCTTCTGGACCCTAGGAAGCTCACCATGTCCTCCTCCAGTTAGGAGACAAGGGAGAGGGAAGGAGCCCTTCCACAAGTGTGAAGTCAATATCAAGTTCTCTCCTTTTATCCCCTTGCCCCAGTCATTTCCTTCCTTGCTGAAATTCTACTCTTGCCCTAACCTCTAGGATGACTCCCTTCTCAACCTACTAGACAATTAAATGGATGCCCCCTTGGGGAGGCAGGATCAAGCTTCAACAGTATATCTAAACCTTCTTCAATCTAGTTCTGGGTGCTTTTTATACTTTGTTTAAATCCCATGATTGTTTTGAACTAAATTCTATGACTGAGATTGATTGTTTTCACCTGGTAAATATATCAGGGCATCTTACCACTGGGGTGAGGTTATCTGATGAAGTAGATCAATCTAAACCATCCTCACCATTGGAAGCTTTGGTATTTCAACCAGTCAGAAGGAGGCTGTGATAGGAGCCAAATCTGCCTTGTAAACTAGGCTAGATTTTCCATAGAAAGGTATTGATAGCAACTTAATTGGCTTAAATCCATGAACTAAGTTTAAGCTGTTGACATACCCCAGGTAAAGGTGACAGTGATACTCTGCAGGCTGGACTACATAAGGTGTGTGTGTTTGTCCTTCGTTGCCAAAGAAGATCATTCCATCAGAGAAATAATGACATGACGTGCACTTGACTTTGTTTTGAGTGAGGGAGGGCTGTGCAGGGCACCAGCCTCACTTCTTCTCCAGAGTCACTTGAATCCAGTGACCAGATATTCATCAGGATGTCTGGAGATGACCCACGACCGCTCCAACACTGAATACATGCTGTGTTCTCGTTGAGCATCTCTTCCCTCCTCTTGCTGCACAAACTTCACTGGGCTTGGGTTTAGTCTTAGAAGTCCATCACTTCATTCTGTTGCTGAACTTGCTGGAGATCTCAACCAGGAGACCACCATCCCAGATGAGGCCCCTCCAGTGAAAGAGACATTGTTAGACTATGGGAGGGCCATTATCCACCAAAATGGGGGAGTGGGAGCTGGAGGTAGGTACAGAGAGGTGTTATGGAATCTTCTTCTCTGTAGACCTTTAAATATAGGAGAGATTTATATGGAGTCTTTGAAACGTCATGCAGAAGAGTCGGGGTGACCTGCTTGGTACATACACTGCCCAGAAATACTTTTCATTGTTGGGCAAGAATCCATATTTCCTGACTTCTCATCCAGTGCTCTTTGAACACTCCCAAGCTGCTTGCAGAAAGAGGCCAATGGAACTCAGAAGGGCAGTGACTATCATTACTTCAGCAGGATTTCTTAAACTTTTTTGTGTTCTGACTGCCTTTGGACTTCTGGCAAAGTCTATGGAGATCTTCTCAGAACAACATTCCTAAATAGAGAAAATAAAATACATAGATTGTAAAGGAAAACAACTATATTGAAATGCAGAGATCAGAATATTATTTAAACAAGTTCCCAGGCCCTTGACCAAGAACCTCTGCCTGAGAGCTTTTCAGAATTGCAGTCATTCCTTCCCATGGTGTGGACCGACTTCTTGTTTGAAACATCTATGTCGCAGCAAAGAAGAAGCAGTCCCATATGTATGAAAGTATGTATAAGAGTACTTTTTGTGGTAGCAAGAACTGGAAGCCAAGTGAATGTTCATCAGTTTGGGGGATGACTGAATCAATTGTGGCATTTGAATTTAGTGGACTATTAGCAAACTCTAAGAAATGAAGAATATGAGTGTAATAGGTTTTAGAGTATTTTCAGATTGCCTGCTATGGCAGCATCCTACATCCTGTGTTCTCCTTCCACACAGTGGGGATTACCTCTCTCAACGGGTTATAGCTAGAAGAGGCTTATTCTTTGAATACTGCCAGCCTGGGGATAGGAGACAGTCTCTGTCTCCTCTCTGTGTCTCTGTCTCCCTCCTCCTTCTCTCCCCCAAGGCCCTGCATGGGTGCCCTGAACTGAAGAGGGGGAGGGTACTTCCTTCTTCCCCTGCTGTTTTTATCCCATGATTCCAAATGGGCTTAGGGTCTCCTTATTTGTTCTCAGTTTCAGGGGCAGGCAACAATCCTCACCTGACCAGAGAGCTTAAGCTAAGGAAACCATGGAGTTAGGACTCCAGGCTGAATGTTTAAGCTAGTCAGCTCAGCAAGAGAACCTTGAGAAATGAGGGTTCCTGGGACTCAAGGCTAAGGGGGAGGGGATGCACTTGAACTCAGGACTGAGCTCTAGAAGAATTGACTAAATTATGAACGTCATCCCTTTCCCTTTCCTAATGTACGATGTGGCATAGAATAACTTTGTATATTGGCGGTTCTACCTATGAAGTAAATGTTCTTTGTAAAAGCTGACCTACCTGTTAGTAGTTAGATAGAGCTAGGGAGCAGGGCACCATCCCTGAAGAGAGCTGCAGAGCCTAGAACTCTCCACCCACCCCAAAAATACCTTTGAGGGAATCAGAGAACCCTGAGAAGGCTGAAATGTAATCTACCTGACCTTCAGGTAGTGGGGCCACAGGGTAGTGTGGCACGAGAATTTTCACAACAAAGGGAACAATTTCTCCTGGATGACATATTGGAGGCCATGCAGTTCAGAGAAGGAGTGGGCTACAGCCACAGAAAGGTGCGTGTTGGTCACATGGGGGGAATGCATTGGTTGGTCTACTTCCTGTCCTGTGCTGTAAGGGCTGAAGGCCTCAGAACTGAGAGCAGTATAAGGGGAAATAGAATCAATCAAATGCTAATGAAGAACAAAAGCCCATTTCCCTAGTCACACCTCCCACTAAATATCCACATCCAGTATGACTATTTTCTGACTAGTTTCTCCCTCTCCTCCCCTTCCTTTCTTTACGTGCCCCGCCCCCCAGCCTCTGATGGGCCCTGCATCCCAAGTGTCCCTGATGATGCAGGCTCAGGTGCCCTCCTTGCTCAGAATCCCATCACTACTTTCTGGCAACATGGAAATCAATTGGAACCTACATCACCTGGCAACAGTGTCCACAGACCAAGAAGAAGGCCTTTCCAGGCTGGAAGGATGGAGCAGTTCTTTTGTGAATGAGTAGCAGCTGCTAGGAATCTACATCCTGTGACTGACCTCAGGCTGCCTGCCTCCCAACTGCCCAGAGGAAGAGGGGACTAGATTATTCAGAGTCTGCTGCCAGGAACCTGAAGATGAAATGAGGGCCCCACGTGTGCAACACAATAGAAATGGGGGGTCACTTTAATATAGTCTAAGAACCAAAGCTAAAAAATCAGCCCTCTACAAATGAGAGGAGAGCTTCTTAGAAATGTGCTTATGACGTACCCGAGTCACCCATCTATCTTTACAGTAGGAAGGGAACTCACGACAAAAAGATTCTTTTATATACAAGAGACAGTCTGTGGGGCCCAGGCCAGAAAAATCTAAAATCCAAGATCCACAAACATCAGAGAGGAATAGACCAGGAGAGGCTCAAATGGACATTGTCCACAGGACAATAATGATGTCATGTTATTGCCTCAGTGTGCATATACAGAGATCCGTGAGTATGCAAAAGGTATGCTCAGTATATGTATGTGTGCATGTGTGTATGTGGCCGGGTGCAGGGACATACACATATGTTAAGAACATGGCATAACTCATAGACTAACACAGCTTCAGACACGACAGCCTGGACTTCACTCCTACCTTTGAGACATCTTAGCTGATTGATCCTGGACAAGTCTGGCTAAGAATCTCAAACAGGGTTCCAAGCCACTCCTCTCCCCTCTCCTCCTCTCCCCTCCCCTCCTCTCCCCTCTTCTCTTCTTCCCTCCCCTCCCATTCCTTCCCCCTCTCTCTCCTCTGTCTCTGTCTCTCAGTCTTTGCATGTTGGTGTGTCTCTGCGTCTCTCTGTCTCTGTCTGTCTCTCTCTCTCTTTCTCTCTCCCACACACACACCTTCTCATAAGGAATTTTGTAGAGATAGGTGAGTGGGCATGTAAGCTTGTCATTGTTAATATTTTCAACCACCTTTCTTGGCTTTAATAAAGTTCAAGATTTTTCCACGCCTTCAGTATCTTTTTCTTCTTCAAATACCTTTAAAATGGTCCTTCACTGCCCTTGGAATGATCATGGCTCATCACAAACTTTATAAGCATTGGTTGTAATCTGACTGCTTTTTTTTATCCTCTTTGGTGCAGTTCCTACTTCCTCTATTAGTATCTTAGGGATTGTGATATTAGGGTTCAGGGGTGGTAATGATTCCACCATTCTTGAAAGAGAAAGTTTGTACAGGAGTTTTTGTAAATCTTTTCTATTTTTCTTCTGTATGTCCTCCTTTTTCCATTTTCATCCTTGAATACGATTGGGATAGCTACCTAGCTGGGTGTTGTGACAGTCTTTTTTTTTAATTTATTTATTTTTAGTTTTCAATGGACACTTCCACAAGATTTTGAGTTCCAGATTTTCTCCCCATCTCTCCCCTCCTCCCACCCCAAGACAGTGTGCATTCTGATTACTACTTCCCCCAGTCTGCCCTTGGAGTCTGGAATTTGACTACAATATTCCTAGGTGTTTTCCTTTTGCGACCTCCTTCAGGAGGTGATCTGTGGATTCTTTCAATATTTATTTCGCCCTCTGGTTCTAGAATATCAGGGAAGTTTTCCTTGATAATTTCATGGAACATAAGGTCTAGGCTCTTTTTTTTGATCATGACTTTCAGTTAGTCCAATCATTTTTAAATTGTCTCTCCTGAATCTATTTTCCAGGTCAGTTGTCTTTCCAATGAAATATTTCACATTGTCTGCTATTTTTTCAATCCATTGGCTTTGTTTTATAATTTCTTGATTTTTCATAAAGTCATTAGGTTCTACCTGCTCCATTCTAATGTCATTAGGTTCTACCTGCTCCATTCTAATCTTTAAGGAATGATTTTCTTCAATGAGTTTTTTGACTTCCTTTTCCATCTGCCCAGTTCTGTTTTTTAGGGCATTCTTCTCCTCATTAGCTCTTTCAATCTCTTTTTTCCATTTGGGTTTGTCTGTTTTTTAATGGTGTTATTTTCTTCAGCATTTTTTCAGTCTCCTTTAGCAAGCAGTTGACTTGTTTTTCATGATTTTCTTGCATCTCTCTCATTTTTCTTCCCAATTTTTCCTCCACTTCTCTTGCTTGCTTGTCAAAATTCTTTTTGAACTCTTCCATGACCTGAGACCAATTCATATTTTTCTTGGAGGCTTTGGATGTAGGAGCTTTGTTGTCTTCTGTTTATATACTTTGGTTTTCCTTGTCACCAAAGTGAAATTCTATAGTCTGATTCTTTTTCTGCCTTTTGCTCATTTTCATAGCCATTTACTTAACTTTAGAACTGATCAAAGTAGTTCTCTGCTTCCAGTGGGGGTTGGGGGTATACTATCAGTCACTTTATCCTCCCACAATCTGTGGGCCTGGAGATCCAGAAACAGTTGCTGCTGCTGGCTCTGCCCTGCTGCTGCTGCTGGGGGCTCTTCCTCTATGGGCTCCTCCCTCTGTTGCCCTGGGGCTGGGGCCTGACCACTTTACTCTCTCACATATGTCCCACAGGTTTTTTCCACTGACTTTCAAATTTGTCCTTGGTGTTTTGGGGTTGTGAAGTCTGGAAACCACCACAGGTGTGAGACATTCAGTCCTCCAAGGCCTGCCCAGGTCCCGTCTATTGCAGCATGGCCCACACTGGACTGTGCTCTGCTCTCACGATGGTGCAGTAGACACTTCCTGGATATCTTCCACGCTGTCTTGGTCTGGAGATTTGCTTCACTCCATCATTCTCTGGGTTCTGCAGCTCCAGAATTTGTTTAGGATCATTTTTTACAGGTATTTGGCTGAATTTGAGGGAAGAGAGCTAGCAAGTTTAGGCTGTTATTTTGCCATTTTGGCTCCACTCCCTGACAGTCTTTTCTTTAGACTGATTTTGTCCCCCACTGCTTCTCTATGCTTTTTTAGATGATACTTCTTGTAATTGAACATTTTCTTTAGTAATATTTTACAATTTTAAGCTAATGTTGTCTTTGGCAACCATTGCTCTCTGTTTGGTGAGTAAGTCAGATGTTTGTTGACTAAGGTAATTTTGAGGCTCTTTTGATCTCCTTGTAGAAATAAATTTCTACCACCTCATGATGAAATTATCATAATCAAAACTGATGTTGTTTCTCTAATCTACTTCCCATACCTGACTTTGAATAGCTTACTTAAACAATGTGGAGTAAAATTTCCTTAATTGTCTACCCTATCTGTTTCTTCTCGTTATTCTCTCTTATTTATTATAAATTCTCATCTTACATCTGACAAGTTGATCATCTGACTGAATAGCAGGTAAATCAGGGCTAATTCTCATGTTGACAATAGTTCTAAATGGAATTTGTAAGTAATATCTATAAGATTTATATCAGGGTCACTGGATGGCATAGTGGATAGAGTTCTGGGCCAGGAGTCAAGAAGACTGATCTTCCCAAGTAAATGTGTGACCCTGGGCAAGTCACTTCACCCTGTTTTCCTCAGTTTCCTCAATTGTAAAATGAACTGGAGAAGAAAATGACAAACTGCTTCAGAATGTTTGTCAAGAAAATCCCAAATGAGATCACAATGAGTTGGACACTGCTGAAAAGCAACATTTATATCATCTAATTGTATAGCAGATAGGGCTCTGAATTTGGAATACGAAAGTTCAAATAGTACTGCAGACATTTATTAACTAACTGAGTAAGTAACTTGATCTCCCTTATCCTCTGTTTCCCCATCTTTAAGATGCTGTGTGATGTAGTGCAAGTTAATTAGCCTTGCTGAAGGCTAATAGGACTTTGCAAACCTTGAAGTACAATATAAACATCAGATAACATACAGACAAGCAGGTTAGGTTGGATTTATTGGGGAATCACCTCTCTACTCTGGATTATGCTTGAGTGATAAGACCATGAAAGGAACTGAATGAAAAGAGACTTATTATGAGCTCCCTGTCCTCTCTCAGAGGTTAGGAAGCAGAACCAAGGAGCAATCGTTCTGGGTGATAGCCAGATGCCCAATGGGAGATGGTTGCACAAGAAGCATTGACCATGGTCATCATTGATCCTCTGGACCAAAAGAGGAGGAGGGAGGCAGGAATTCTGGGTCTGACGCCACTTGAAGGGGGTCCCTGGGTCTCCTGATGCAAGAGGGAAGGCACACAATAATAAATTGGGGGACATAGTCCTTGCAGGCAGAACAATAGCATTTCCACTCTGATCAGGCCAGAATGTAGGAAAACTTAGGTTGGCCCCCCAAGCAATCTGAGAGAAAGCCAAGGAGCAGGTTGGACCTTTGCTTTAGTGAGGCAGTGTGGCTAGGAAGACCTAGGGACCTTGGGTGGTCTCCTTTCCCTCTGGAAGAGTGAGTACTCCTGGGCTGCATCCACCTCATTCAAAGGACATGAACAAGGGACTGCCTTTCAAAGGTTCAACCTTAGGAGCATCTTGTATGTTGTGGACAGCTATAGGAGCTGCCTGCTGATACCATACTAATCCTTCTCCAAGGTCTGGAGATGGAATACGTCTCATGCCTCAGGACCTCTGAGGCCATGTGGTTGAACCCTGTCACTGAGCGCTTCTCCAGCTCCAATCAGGTGCCAAACTTTGTCATTTGTCCGGACATAGAATATCTTCAGTCCTTTTCCTCTCTGACAATGACCCTAGTCCAGGCAGTCTTCTACCAGAACTCCTGGCTTCTAATTTCATGATTTAAAATTCATGCCTTCATTTATTGGTCTTTCCCCTCCGCACAGCTAGTGGCCAAATTCTCCTTCTAAAGCAATCTGACCACAACAGTCTCCCCCTTCCGCAGCCTGGGCTTGCCCTGTATCTCTTCTGTAATAAAGCACAAACTTGTAGTTTTGCATTTTCAAGGCCTTCCTAGCCTGGCTCTGGTTGGCCTGCCCAAATTTATTTTACCTTATCCCCCTTCACACATGCTGCCTGATTCTAAGCTTGAGTTCTCTTTCTCCTGGCATCTTTATGGTTTTATAAGAATGTTTTATACATTTTGAGAGGATTAAAAAAACTGTACTGACTGTTCTATCACACTAAGAAATATTCTTTTCTAAAAGCTAATGAACACTGACTGTGTAACTGTAAAAGTGTTTAGCAAAGTGCCTAGCACATAGTAAGCATTTAATAAATGTCTGCTCCCTTCTGTCCTTGCTATCACTTTGGTTCGTCAGTCACACCAGACGGGAAATCCAGAGCAGAGTAACAAAAAGACTTAGTTCCTCAGGGTTATTCCTAGAATCTCAAGGGAAAAATTTACCTTCTTGGGAGCTGTCCTACTGGTCTGAATGGGAGATGGGAAATGAGTCCCAGATGGGAGGCTATGCTGTGGATTTAGAGAAAGACTTGTTTTTACTAATTTTTTCCCATCCTCAGCCCTTCTCACAATGCCTGGCCCCTAGAATTCACTTAGTAAATGATTATTGGCTTGGCTATCCAAGACCACCTAATTGTATAACTGTTTATGAGTGTGATTTTGGGGCTATCATATAATCACTCCAGGACAGGGACTTTTATCATGAGTATTTGGGCAAAAGTGTTTTCTGAAGGGCCAGAGAAAATCTTGATGCCAACACTCAGATTTTCTGTAGAATTGATGGAATGTAGCTGAGACAAGTTTCAATAAACTTTAGGTCTGTTTTTGAGCCCTGACTCTGCTTGCGATGGGGCAGTATTTCTGAGAGGGTTCTCTGACCACTGAGCTTTCCATGTAAAGATGCAGGTCTGCTCTTTCAAATACGAAACTTGGTGAAATGTATTTTTTTCATGTTACTTGTATGATATATTTATTTCCCTAAAATGTACTTTTTAAAGTCATGTGTTCACCCTGCTTACTGCTGACTGAAGCCTCATCTCCTTGATCTCACACTTAGTGCTGGAGGAAGTCTCGGAGGACATCTGCCTACCTCCCTATTAGGATTTTATGTTCGAAGAAAAATGAGACTCATTTTTCCAAAGGCCAGGCTAAGCTGCTTGTTTAGCAAGTGTCAGAGGGGGGATTGAACCCAGGTCTTAGGCTCTGGATCATAACACTCTTTGTTCCATGGTTTTGCCTATCAATAGTGCCTAGAAAATAACAGATAATTCCCTAATATTTGTAGAATTGAATTTTCCACATTTAGAAGAACAATTTTATATAATGTCTCTGAATAATGGTCATTGCTATTGCTTCAAGTGAGCTCTCTCTGTTTTGAAATCACTTCACAGGCTCCTTGGGTCAGAGGCCTGGAACACTTTCCTTACTGATAGGTTGGAACAGTCTCTGACAGGAAGTACTTTCTCAATCAGCAGGAAGGCACAGGGGCACACACCCATACACACACATGCACACATACTGACCCCCGCCCCCCCACGTACACTGACCCCACCTTGCCAGGGACCCTGAGCCTTGGGCCACACCATGTCTCCCTATAATCAGCCTTTCACAGGTTTCCGTAAGAGCTAAACCAAATCAACCAAGTTCGTCTGAGTCAATTACTTTTTTCAAAATTAAAATTCTTGACTTCATGTATTGATCATTTTGAACAAAATAGTGGGTATTTTATTTTCAGCAGTCATTAAAAATAACATACAACATGGCTTACAATTTTTAAAAAAAATCTCTTCTTTTTTTTGGCTAATGCCATATGGTTTCCCATGGAGTCCCTGATATGATCCGGTACCAGCGGGTCCAAGATGGCAAAGCCATTAGGACAAAAGAAAGCAATAGCAAAGGAAGTCCATCTCCTTCGGGAAGGGACAGCTCGACGTCCTGCTGGGATTCCTTGGAGCCTGAAGGATGCTGAGGACTCCGAGTCCAGCCATGGCCCTTCTCTGCTTTGTTTTTTCCCTCCCCAAAGTGTCTTCTTTCCAGTATTTCTCAACCCAAATGTGATTTTAAAGCCCAGGCATGTCAGTCTTTGTACGGCCACCGCAACTGAAAGCCTGCGAAACGGAAAATTCCCCTTCCCAAGGCCGGGCATTGGCTGAGCCGAGTTCTTAAAGACTCGGTCTCAGAAGTGGAAACTTCGCGCAGGGCTCGCTGTCCTCCGCGGGCCGGACCGGCTGCCTCCGGGCCTCTCTCACAATGGCAACACTTTCTGCCAAACAGCCTCGGCCTTCTTGAAGTCTCCGGGCCCCGGGCGTCTTGGTGCCCTTCAGGGCCAGGCTCAGGGAGCGCCCACTCCGGGGCTGCTAACGAGAGGGGCAGAGGCAGAGACAAGGTCGGACCCGGGCCGGCCGGGGCGGGGGTGCTCCCTGTCCTTTCCAGATGCACACTCGGCCGGGCTTCCCTGCACCCTGGGGATCCGCACCCCTGCACCCCGGGGATCCGCACCCCTGCACCCCGGGGACCCGCACCCCTGCACCCCGGGGCCCCGCGCTTCAAGGTGAATGGGGAGGCGATGCTGCCAAGGGGCCAGGACCGCGCGCGCTCCAGCGCGGGGAGCAGTCACGGACAGTGTAGACAACTTCTTACCCCCGCCCCCTGCCCCCAGTCCTTCCCGGGGTAAGATCTTCCCCCTACTCTCCAGGAGGCCGCGTGGCCGCCAGCGAAAGGCTGGGGGGCGGGGAAGGGGGCTCACTCCCGAGCCTGCGAAGACTTAAGCTTAGCAGTGACCCGCCCCCCCCCCCCCGCCCTCCCCGCGCCACGTGACCTCGCCGGACGGGGATTTTTTGTGAATGGGTCTGCCCCGCCTCCTCTAGAGGCGGCCAATGGGGGCACGGCGCGCGGCGGGGAGGTCCGGAGCAGCCCCCGCCCCCCGAGTTGGGGCGGCCCCCTCCCCCGGGTTTCCTCGGAAACCGGCCCCGCTCTCCTTTTCCTGCGTCGGTCCGTCCTTCCCTCCAGCCCCGGGGCCTCCTGGCTCCAGAGCTCGGACCGGCAGCCTGCGAGCGCCTCCGATCGGCCGCTGGCCCCGACGGCTTAGGGGTCCGGTGCTGCCTTTGTCCTAAGGCAGAGTGTGCCTGCTGGGGGTGGGGGAAGCCCCCCGGTCACCCCACCCCCGGAAGCAAACTTTGGGACTGGAGGTGCTGGAGGGGTTACCCTGCGGACCCGGGGAGAGGGTGCCAGACCTAAGTCGGGCACCCTCTACCCTCCCTGTGCCCCTCCCAGGAGTGCTTTGAAGGTGTTTCCCTCCCGCTCTGGAGTATCCATAACAAAGCGCAGGAAATGGGCAGGTTGTGCCGGGATCCCACCCACTTTAGTCCTTCTTCTCCAGCCCCTCTTCCTCATGCGCGTGTTTTAGCCCCCGGAGTTGGAGGTAGCGGGTCCTTCACACTTCCTTTGCCCCGCACCCTTCATGCCCTCTCCAGTTCCCCAACTCCCCGTCACCCCAAGTTGTCCAGGCTCCTTCGGCCCTGCTGGGTCTCCCTCCGCACGCACTCCTGCCTCGCTCGTGGCCCACACTTTGGGGAAGTTGCTCTGGGTCCCTCCCACTAGGAACCAGCCACCGAGTCAGAGGGATGCAAGGAATGATGTCTGCAGATTCGAGCGTGCAGGAGCGCCTGAGTCCCCGTCACAACAAGCTTTTATTAAGCGCCTTCGATGTGTCAAACGCTATGCCAGCATCAGGGACTGAAAGAAGGGCAAAAACAACCCCTACCTTCAAGGAACTCACAATCTGTTGGGGGATAGATACACCACCCAATTAACTCTACCCAAACAAGCTAGAGACCCACGCTTCGAGCTAGACAGTAAAGCCAAAAAAACCCAAAACTGGTGGGAAATTGAGTCCAAAGCCAGGTCACGGAAGATGGCAAGGAGAGAGGGAGATGGCAGGGGGCCCTGGTCCGGGAAGCTCTGGAGAAAGGCAGCCGAGGCCGGTCGGCCCCCGGGGGCGGCCTCTGCCCAGCCACATCAAGAAGAACCTGGACCGAGTCGGGGGAGAGGGAGAGGGCTGGGGAGCCAGGGAGCCGGGAGCCGGAGCCGGGGAGCGGGGAGCAGTCCGGGGAGCGCCGCCTGATTGACAGCCCGAAATCTGATCTGGTGAAAGAGCCCGAGAGCCAATGGGAGGCTGGGATCCATCAGTTTGGCTCGGAGGCCCCTGGAGGAGAAGTGGGGGAAGAACCGCCAAAGCCAGCTCTGGCAGAGGCGCTCTCGGCTTCCGAGGGGGAGGTGCTGGGCAAGGATTCATGTTTGGATTAAATTGGGAGGGGAGTGTTGGCAGCCCAGCGCCTGGCACGGCCTTCAGGTGGGTCTCGCCCACAACTTTGCGCGTCTCTCCAGGCCCCGGGGCGGTCGGGGGTGCAAAGGCGGGGGTGGCCTAATCGGGCCGCCTCTCCCGCCTCCCGTTAGGTGCAAAGCAACTCCTGTTGATCGCCATTACGAGGCTGGCCACACCGAGGGGGGCGCACGGCCGGGCCCCCGGCCCAGGGACCACGGGCGGCCCCCCGGAGCGCAGCGCCCAGGGCCCGGCTGGGGAGCTTTATCTGGGCTCGGGCTGCGGGTCGCGGCTGCTACAAAGTAGCGAGCTGGGCTGGGGCGGGCGGGGGCTCCAGGTGAAAGAGGCTGCGCGGGGAGGGTGCGTTTTGTGAATGGGGCTGGAGCCGGGTAATTAGCTATGCAAATCCCGGCGCTTCATTCACGGGCTTCGCCGGAACCTCTAAGCCGCCTTGCGCCCCTTTCTAGGTCGCGAGCCGCTCGGATCGCTAGGAAACCTCCTCCCCGATGCTCTGAAGGGAAAGCGCTCTGCAGCTCCGCGTAGCCCGAGCAGCCCCGGCCCGGCCCGGCCCGGCCCCGGCCCCAGCCCCAGCCCCGGCCCCGGCCCCAGCTGCCGCCTCGGGATGGACGGCTTCTATGACCAGCAAGTGCCTTACTTGGTCAGCAACGTGAGTGAGCAGCGCCCGAGTGGCTGTTTATAAACTTGACTCCGACTTATTTCTCCTCGGGAGGGGGAGGGCTGCGCGGGGGGGGGGGGGGGGGGGGGGGGCGCCGGGAGGGAGTTGCTGGGCTCGTCCCTGCTCTATCGCTCGCTAGCTCGCCTCTGTAGGGCGACTGTCCCCGTAGGAGCCGAGGCTTCAGAATGAGCGTACCTCCTTCCAGGGACTGGGATAAGGCATCGTTTTATTTTTAAGACTTCTTTTTGGATAGTTAAAGTGCACACGATGAGAGGAGAAGGAGGAGGAGGAGGAGGAGGAGGAGGAGGAGGAGGAGGAGGAGGAGGAGGAGGAGGAGGAGGAGGAGGAGGAGGAGGAGGAGGAGGAAGGCAGCAGCTGCAGTCAAAGTTTCTGGCTGGGTTTGTCTGCCACATTGAACAGAATGAAGTTGAGACCGATGTTGACACTTTCTGTTTTCAGGGTTTTGTTTTTGTTTTGCGTGTGTTTGCGGGGGGAGAGGAGGGGGCATGGAGATCGAATAATTTGTCTTGCATTCACCGTCCTTTAAAATAGATAGAGGAAAAATGGATATAGTTTAGCCCAGCCCAGCTGACTGCTAAATGCATGTCTTCCTTGGTTGGATGCTGGGTAGGGAGCCCTCCATATTCATCTCTCTCCATCCAGAGGCTTCAGGATAAAAAGCAGCGGGACGGCTGCAGCCTCAGGCCACAGCGGCAACCGGAGCCGCGGCAGCAGCCTCAGTCTTCGCTGGCTCGGCTGTCCAAAGACAGCCCATCAGCAGCTGTGGCTGTCAGCTGGATCCAGGAAAGGAGGATTCCAAAGGGGTCCCTTGGCAGGAGAGGGAGAGAGAGCCCACTAGACTCGTCGACCCCCCTAGGTTTAAC
The DNA here is from genome assembly GCA_023548195.1 of Bettongia penicillata ogilbyi. Taxonomy (NCBI): domain Eukaryota; kingdom Metazoa; phylum Chordata; class Mammalia; order Diprotodontia; family Potoroidae; genus Bettongia; species Bettongia penicillata. The sequence goes on from JAJHZJ010000812.1 coordinate 1,381,597, forward strand.
AAGTGACTTGTGCATGTGACAGTCAGAGGTTCCAAAAAAAAAAAAAATTAAAGTATTTAATCTTTCCCATTTGTAGAGTCAGCGTGGGAGAAGCTGTAATGAAAAACCAGCAAATGTCAGGAAAAGAAAATTCATTAACAGAGACCTGGCTCATGACTCAGAAGGTGAGGTTTTGTCTTATTCTGATCCCTCCCCCCCAAAAAAAAGCAGACCTGTCTTTATGTTTCCTTGTAAGAAACAAACAAAAAGCCTACCCCTCCCCAAAAGCATTTGTGAACGAGAGAGGAGAGAGAGAAAGAGAGAGACAGAGAGACAGAGAGGCAGAAACTCTTTTGGCCCAGAATAATATGACTTTATTACTTGGAGCCCTTTGCATACTGTGCTGATCTGCACTTCAGTACTTTTTCCTGGTTGTGCCAGAGATTAATCAAAAAGCAAAATGTAGAGTTCAATGTGCCATCCCTCTCTGACTCATCCATCCTTCTCTCCAGCAATGGCTGTGTTTCATTATTATATCCCATATGGTGTATCAATAAAACTGTGAAGGGAGGGAAAGAAACTCTGAAGATGTCCAACTCAGTTATTGAAGCCAAAGAGAGGTCATTCAGATGTTGACCTGTTTTTGTGCCCACTCATGAGAAATTATTTAAAATATGGTTAAGATGGAACAGTGTATAGGTTCTCAGACCTTTTACATATACCTTGATGCAGTTTAAAAAATACATAAAGACATTGAAAGCTGACCAAGTTCTTAGGGCATTAGATTGGTTTTGGAACTTTGAGTTCCCAGTAAAACCTATTTAAGTCTTTAGTCAATGTTAATTTATGTCATTGAAGCTTCCTTGGGCCCCCAGGGGGCATAGGCTAAACATTAACTCTTTAGCCTCTCTCCTGCAATTGTAAGAATATGAATTGAAAGGCAAACTTTTCAGCCAGGTGAATCACCTCAGGAAATCTCTCCTGCTGGCTTGCTCTGCTCGACGCAGCTACTTAGGAAAAGTTCAATATTCTTGGCTGACTGAAGTTAGGATTTTGAGTTCCAAAGTTTCTCAAAATACCCTCTTACATCAACCCAAGTAAGCCATTCAGAGTACAGTCTACTTTGGATTTTTTTTTAATTCTTAAAGAAATGCCAAGTTTATGTTTCTTTCCTAATTTTAATAGACGTTGGAAATAAATAAATAAATTTCCTTCTGATTATGATCCCTTGACAGACTCCTGATAGCTGAATCAAAACTTGTAGATATGGTGACCAGTATGCCAGGGAGTGATACTCCATCCCTGAGCCAGTTGTCACCCAGAGTAGCGTAGGGGCCCTTTGTAGAAAAGGCATTCCTATTGCCCGTCACCTTGACAAGGGCCAAGTCTCTGAAACCACAAGGATTGATATATGAAATATTTTTTTCCATCCCCCCCTTTTTTTCCTCTACATTCTCTGTGAGAGAGATTGATTGATTGAAAGGTGTATATTACAAGAGAGGAAGAAAGAATGGGTGGCCTGGGCAGTCCCTGGTGATGGTCTGTCTGTGTCTGGGATAGATGCTGGAGGCATTCAAGGATTCGGGTTTTTATGCAAGGATTAACAGCTTGAATAGATACCCCCTCACCCCCATCCCACAAAGCAAATATCAGGTATTGGTATGATCAAAATGAGAAACAATTCCCTTTTCTAAGAGATTTCCTTTAATAGTGTTTCCATATATATTATACATGTGTGTCAGAGAAAAAAATCAGATAACATTTTCATTTCATGAAGGGTAAGATTAAAGGTTGAATTGCCATATTATTTTATGTCTCCACATTTTTTTTTCCAGAACTCTTTCAAGATCTGAGCCAATTACAGGAAACATGGCTTGCAGAAGGTAAGGGGGGAAATGCTTGTAAAAAGGCTGGGGGGGGTGGCGGAGGGAGGAATGAAACTCCAGAGGAAAAAAAAAAGTCCTGAACTTGCTGTCTTAATGTTCAGACCAATTAATTGAGCTCTAAAAGAGCCACCTCATGTGTCATGCATACATTAGAGCTTCTGATGAGTTTGTCTTTGGGGACTCTGGGGCTGCTCTAGCCTGTGTCCTCACAAATTACCAGGAGAAACTGCTTCCAGCTCCCAGTCACATCTGCTTTGGGCAAGAACTAATGCACCAAGACTTCCAGTTCGGAGCCTCGACTCAGATTTTAATTGCAATTGATCAGGTTTATATGATTGTACCTCAGGAGACCTCATCGAGCCAGCTCAGGGCTGGCTGTTTTCTCTGAAGCCAAGCGGCGGCAGCGCACACTTAGTTCCCCGTTGTCCTCTTGGAGTACTTTTTCTGATGGCAGAAATTAGTGGCTCTGGGTTCATCGGGACGGGATGCTTCAAGATTTGAGTGCGAGTGTCTTCTTCCCACCTTGTGCCCAACACAGAGCCTTGGGTGTGTATCGAGTGCATCAGCTATGAGGGACTTGCTGAGGAAGCCTTGGGGAGCTGAGTCGGGCTTTTCTATACCTACCTTCTCCTTCCTTACTGTACATCAGGCAAGCAAGTGTTGAATGGGAATGGGGCTTGGCTAGTACCTTTCTTGGAATTCCCCTTGGAAGACAAGGAGACTTTTAGAGGCATTTTCCTTTTAATTTTGATTAGGTGAAGCAATATTGGGATCCTTTGGAATCCCTCCTTCACTGGGTGATGCTGGCTGTATTTCATAGGGACAGTGAGATAGTGTTTCTGTAAAAGTGTAGAAGTTCCTGCTGTTGAAGGGTGTTTGTTTTCTTTGGGGAGGGGGAAAAATCCTTTGGCGTTTTATCTGATGAGCATAAGGCATAGATAGAAGTGGTTTGTGTTGTCCTGTAGCAATGGATTTTCTTCCAGAGCTTGAGGGGAAAAGTTAGAGTTTCAGTGTTCTCTCAACTCAAGCCCATCTTACTGCATATTGTGCCGTTAGCTGGATGAGATTTTCTAAGGGAGTCGGGCTCAGGCTTTCTTACTCTAAACTGCTTTGAGACAGAGGGCATTTCCCCCGTGAGAGTTCTGCCTGGTCAAGTTGCTGGAAGCATGTAAAGTGAGTTTCTTTGTTTTGGTGACATTTCAATTCTCTAAGCTTGAATATTTGCTTTAGCTATTTTTGTAAATGTTTGTACCCTTAAATCTCTTCACCATCTTGTAGCAAAGGGGATTGGGACACTAATAAAGGAGATGGGGATTTAGAAGCATCATTTGGATGGTCACTGAAAATAGAATTTCTTATAATGTATCACCCGTCACCTATAGACCCAGAGGTGACTCTTCTTTATCTCTTTTGACCTGATACTATGTTATTGACCTCTAGCTACTGGTTTTGTAAAATTGAAAATGTATCAGAATACTTATCAAATCTAGGAGATAATTTATTGGTGTATGGATTATAACTGAATATTCTCTTCATTGAGTTGGAACATTTTGTGACTTCTTACAGTGTTTAATGCTCACTGATTCCAAGTAAAAATAATTGCTGGCAGATTTTTGGGTGTGCATAGCAACCCTGTTCCTGGAATTTAAAAAATGTGGCATCTATAATTGACTTATAAATATTTTTATAGATATATAATCAGCTTTGGTGCATTTTTATAGTTTTGAGCTTGTTTCCTGTGGCTAAATGAATGAGTGATTTGAATGATCTATCCAAGTTTTCCCTTATGCTCTTAAAGTTGGTTCTATAAATTCTTACCCAGGAATTAAAAAAAAAATACCCAACTCTATAAGCCCAGGCTGAGGGTATGGTTGCTATTTTTGAAATAAAATGGGGTTTTATGCAGAGACATTTTAATTCTGAAAGGATGAATATTTGTGCTGTGAATCCTAACACCTTTATGAATGCCGGGAGATCTCTGGTAAAGAAATCCTCCCCTCCTGGTACTTTAGGTCCGCTGTGCTGACAAACTCCTTGACCCTCGTGCCTGTGTTGCTTTTTTTTTTTTTTTTCAAAATAAGGACATTCTCTTATTTTTAGGTGAACTGTATCGCTCCTTCTAATGTCTTAATAAAGCTACAAGACTTGATGAGCTGCTTTGAAAGAGGAGTTTAATTATCCTTTAATGATGAAGATTTATTTCTTCATTACTTGGTTATTTGGTTCACCTTTTCTATTATTTCTTTATACTAACAGTTGGATGTAAGTTTGTGGGTGTGCTGGCATATCTGCCATATGATGGTGTCGGGATGGCATACGCTAGCTTCACTTACTTGACTGTCTGGACTATTCTAGCCAAGAACAGATCTTCTAATTCATCTTGTTTATCCAAGGGTGGATTTATCCATTTATGTCCTTCTGGACTTTGCCAAATTGGCTGACTTTTTCATGTTTACATATTTCTTTTCATGATGCTCTGTAGTTAGGAAAGTGACCAAGAAAGTGTCGAGCCATCTTGACCTTCTTAAAAAAATATATAAAGATCTTTGGCAACTAACCAGGCTTCTTCTCCCTCAAGCTGAGAGAACACTGTGGGGGTAGTTATCAGGTTAGAAAATCTATTTATTAAATATTGCTGCAGCAAATTATTCATAAAGAATCACTGACAAAAAAGTATAACTGGAAGAAAGTCCTCTGAAGGCTTTTGTCTTCTTTAGCCTTGCAAACTTTTATTTGCTATTTCCTGTAAGAATTTTTAGAAGTGAAATTCAGAGTACAGTCTGTTTATAAATTGGTCATTGTGGTAATTAAAATGATTTACTAATTATATAGTTGATATCGGGAAGATTGAAGCAGCTAACTCTACGTTATTTAAAGGTGGAGAGAATATTTCAAACCCATGGGGATTTTATAAAAATTCACTTCCTCTTTTAAGTAAGCAGACTAGAAACATTTTAGGGTAGGGCAGTTCTAGACTGGTACTACTTCCATGTCTCGAAACTGAAAAATCTCCTGGTAAAAATCTCCGGATAGCAGATTTTGTGAAAGGTCTTGTGCAGTCCTGGAGGAGAACATGGGTCATCAGGTTCTCCATAGCAAGTGGCAGATGACAATGATTCCAACCCCCCCCCCCCACCTCCATGGACCAGCGTTCTATTTATGCCACTGCTGTTTCCTCTTGGCATTTTCATATGCAAAATGCTTTTATTGATTGTGTGTATTTTGATATTAGATTGCAGTTGGCAGATGGCAGTTATTCAGTGACTTGAAATAATTGGTTCAAATATTAACCCAGTGTCATTTCAGTCTTTCTTGGTGCAATCCCTCGATTTTGGAACAGATCTAGAGGGTGGGGAAAAATTGGTCTTGACTTTGGTCATGTTGCCACTGATGCCAGGTAAATGTGCAGGGATCTGGAGCAGTGTTCAGGGGGCAGGGACCTGAGGAAACATGACCGACGGGGTTTGAACAAAGTACGGCATTCACTAGAAATTTGTTTACAGATTTCATCACCTGAGGTCAACCTGAGGAGGACAAAAAAGATTTTAAAGCACCATGAAGTACAGCTCATTGACAGTTAGTGGGGTGACTCACAAATGCCCTTTTGGCATGAGAAGGGGAGACTGGTGAAAAGACTTCCCTAATATGAGTGAAGAACTTTGGTGGAATTCTTTCCCAAGCGACTTTCTTGCCCATCGGGCACTATAACTTCTTTAACTCCTCTAGTCTCACTAAGGATGACTCCCATGCAAAGGAGGTCCATGGCCCATGGGCCATGGATCATGGGCCACGCCTTGAGCTGACTTTACATTTTTTTACATGCCCCTTCACTAAATGAGTCAGTTTCGCCTTGAACATTCAGGTGTTGTTCCTAAGACTTTATTCTTGGTCCTGAATTGGTATCCAGAAATGATTTGGTGATATTAAAGGAAAAGCAACCAATAATTCTATACACTCTTGACACTGAAGTCCGAAGATGGCATCTGTCTGGATTTTTGTGGTGTTCAGAATGACACCGTTGTAATTTCAATCAAACCAAGAACTGAGTGTGTATTGTTTATACATGACACAGTAAGAAAGAAATGCCTTACAATTAAAAAAAAAACCTAGCAGTTTGTATAGTTAAGGAAAAAAAATCATCCAAATACCTGAGTGATTGTGTTTCCTTAGCATTGAACAAAAGAGGTTTCACTTTGAGTGGAGATTTTCTAGAATTCAGAGACATCCTTTGACTCATTGGAGACATTTTCCATTTTGGTGTCATGCAAGTCAGGGGACTGCTGTGTTAGGCTGGCCTGGGAGAGGAGGTGCCTTCCAGCTCCAGGGCCTTAGGAACATCCCAGCAGGCTGTTTCCTGGGATTGAGATGCTCCCACAAAAATAGAGAGAGGCAGTGAAACTGGACCTATTCAGATTCAAGGCTGCTGGACCTCCTTGATTGTCCTTGTGGGCCTTTGAAAAGAAGTTTATGTGTGTGTGTGTGTGTGTGTGTGTGTGTGTGTGTGTGTATGTATATGTATATATATGTGGGTTTATGTAGGTATATGTGTATATATAGAGAGAGCATATATATAATATATGTGGATGATTTTTGATAGTGAGATAGGTAAAGTCTGGCAGCCTTACTAACAGAGTTTTTAAAAGTGGGAGGGGGCGTCAGGGAGAAGAGAAGACAGGAAGAGACCTCTGGGCCTTCTTTCAGCTTAAGCCTGGTTGCCTTTACAAGTCACAGCAGATCAGCTTGAAGATGAGAGTGGAAGTTGTTTTGAGACCCAAGGCTGGGCGTAGAAAGAAGGGATGTGTTTAAGGAGCCTTAAAGCTTCTCCAGTGGGGGAAGCTGCTTCCCTTTTGTCTTCCTCCCCATGTTTACGCTAGAGCATTAATTAATGCTTGTGTTTTTGTGCAGTCATTTAACATGTTACCAGCGGATGTAGCCCTGAACCAGGCTTAGGGGACTCAGGACGATTTTGTTGCATGGCCCAGGCTCGATTTGGGGATGAGCCAAAGCCCCGGGGCTGAGGAGGGGATAATTGTTCATGGGTTTCATGATGGAGTTTATGGAGAAAAGTTCCTCCCCCAGCCTGACATCCTCGATCGCCTAGTTCAGTCACATCATTCCAGTGTGTGGACAAGGCTGCCCTGCGTGGCACTGACCTGCAGAAGGCAGCTTGTCCCCTGTGCAGGCAGGCCACCCTCCTGGCTGCCTGGGCCTCTAGGAGTCTGCTTTTCCGGATGGAGCTGGCTCTGGTCAGAAGGGGTTAAACCTCTGCATTTTCCCCCTGCTCCCTTCTCTCCCCTGTGCTCCTTCCTGGATTGGCCTGGACTCCGTGGGGAGACAAAGCCGTCAGCCCGGGGTGTTTCTACTGCCCAGAGTTCAAGTTTCCTGACTGCGGCCCTCTGGCAGGGTGTGACAGGAGACGCTTGAGGCTGGCCCACATGGCTCAGCCTGGCCTGGCTGGGTTTTTGTGAATGGAGAGCGGCCTCCAGGCCTGACTGTTTGTCTTGAGGAATGGTTGGGAGATCAGCTGTCTCATTCACTACAGAAAGAATGACTCATACATCTTCTGCCTTGTTTGGCTCCGGGTCATTGTTTCAGAGCTGGGAGCTGGTTTTAATTAAACATTAACCCCTTTGCCACTGTGCACTTTTGGGGCAGGGCCCGGGGCTGCGAGGTTTGGGGATCGTGCCCCTTGCCCCCTCTAAAAAGAAAAAAAAAATCCATGGGTTCCTACTTCAAAAAGAAAAGCAGGCTCTTATTCTTTTTTGATAAACAGCTGATTGTGTAAGACACTTAAATGCCAACTTTTCTTAAGCACTAATTTCAATTCCTTTTGGAAATAGATAGATCATGCTTCACATAACTGTTGGTTTTTGCTTTTCTTTTTGCAAGGGGACATTCATTAAGGAAGCATTATTGCAGAGAGTGGGCTTTGCGGCTGCTTCTGTGGTATGCAAATTCTAATGAATGTTTCCATGTATTCCTCCCCCCTCCCCACATGGTGCTGAAGTGGGGCGCATGTATTAGCTTTTGGTAATATAATCATTGAGGCTGAAGCAAATACCTGAGAGTGCCAATTCTGACCATCTCAAGGAAGAGGTTCTGAGATGGGGTGGCTGCTTGTCTCTTACTGTGGAACATACTGGTAGAGCAGCTGAGCTCAGATGTGCCAGTCAAATCCACAAGCTCCATCTCCTTGAAAGTCTTTCGTTGGTCTTTTGGTCTAGCTTTTCCCCTTTGCCTTAATTAAAACGTGAGGGGACATATTTTCATCTTCACGGGATTGTGAGCACGTTCCCATCGGTGGATTGCAAGGCCTGTCTGGTATCCACTCCCCGATGCTGCCCTGCCTGGGTCGGCTTCCAGGTCTTACTGGTCTCATTGGACAAAGCCTGAGACCTGGCAGAGGAGTGCAGTCTGGGACCCATTGAGGAATGGGAAGGAAGTTCGTGCTTTGTTGGCCCCCAGACTTATCACATTTTCCTTGCTTGAATCCAAGTTATGTTTGTGATTAAGTGCTTCCTTCTCATCTCTCTCAGAACTAGAGACAGAGGGACAGACAGACACACACACACAGCCCTCGTCTATTTAAGGAGAGTGCTGGTTCCCTTGCTGTGTTCACTTTCTTAAGATTAGCTCCTGTGAAAATGTGAGTCATATGTTTTTTTGTTAGATTTCTGTAATGTGCTCAGGCGTAAGTGTGAGGCCTATTTATTTGGTGCCTTCAAAAAAAGAGTCAGTACGCCACCATCAATTCTCCTTACTCCTTTTACAAACGGTGCGTAAGCAGCTATTATCTGAGGACTTGAATGGGAGGATAGAATTCCAGGCTTAGACTCGATTTTCCCCCCATGTTCCTAATTTCTGTCAGTCCTCCACACACCTCTTTCCTGGCTCACGTGTACATGCCTGCCCTGTCCCCCGGCACACCCACACACCAACGTTCAGATACTTGTCTACAATATTGCAGATGTCCCCCAAAGGATGGTGTATGTACTGAGGCGTGCGGTCTCCCATATGAGACTTCTCAGTCTATTACTGGTCATTTCTGACTCTTCTTGTAGAGGGAGGGTGCATGTTTACCACGTTCCTTTAATGCCGCCTGTTATAAAGCAAGGCTGCGGGTGGAGCTGCTCCAGATGACTGTCTTAATTCTTATCCGAGATGCTCTGAGACTCAAGAGATGATGGAGAGAAATAAAGTCACCATCTGACTCTCCTTTATGAGGTGTTGCTGTATTGTTATTAAAAAAACTACTTACATTTGGGGTGTGATTTTTAATGCCCCATTCATAATTCATAAATCAAGCTAATGGGGGTAGAGCAACACATTTTAAAATCAGATTTTATTGATGTATTTTCAACATTACCATATTCCTCCTTTCTCATCCTCCTCCTGGAGAGCCATCCCACATCACAAGTAATATTTTTTAAAGGCAGAAAAAGAAGAAGAAAAATCAGTATAATTGATCAATATGTTGAAAAAGTCTGAAAATACATTCAATCAATGTACAAGCCCTGTGGACCTCCCACCTTAGCAAAGCAGGGGAATCTTCCACAACTCTGTGCTGCCAGCCTTTTTCTTCACAATTTTTGCAGCATTAATGTTTTACTTTTTTTTTTTTTAGGTGGGGGTATGGACAATGTTTTTTTTTTTTTTTCTGTTCACACTATTCTAATTGTGGTATCTGTTGTTTTCTTGGTTTTACTTACTTCATTGTGGATCAGTTCATGGAGATCTCTCTAGGTTCCCCTGTATTTGTCACACTGGCCATTCCTTCAAGCACAGTAATAAATAGTCTGCCACATTCCCATAGCATGGTTTGTTTTAGCTGGTCTCCAGTGGATGAAAATCCCGTGGTTTCTAGTTTGAAATATTTGGAGGAGCTGAGAGGATGATGCTAAACTGGAATGGCAACCCTTACTTTCAAGGATAATTCAGGAGGAGATGCCCTTGGCTTTGTTAGATGTAGATATTGTCAGATGGGCCATGTCCCATTGTTGGCACAGAGAGGGAAAAATACAAAATCTCATGACCATCTGCTTAACTGGGCAGGGATTTGGGGATAGTGACTGACAGAGAAGCCCTCATTGGGTTAACTTTATGTGGAAGGGATGTCTTAGACAATCTGAGCCTGAGATGGTAGAAAACACGATTAATCATTAAGTGGATATATGTGTTAGGAAGCAAGCTGCTATTCTTTCTCCTCCAAGCAGAGGGACTGTGGAGGATAGCAGACCTGGAGCTGCAAGGGACCTTCAAGGCTGCTCTTGGCATGCTTCCCTCTCCAGACTCCCCCAGCCCTTCCCCATCAGCCTTCCTTCTTTGGAGATGGCTCCACCCGAGGCCTGCCCTCTTGACGATCTAGTCCCTAGTCCAGAGAATCATTTTGTGATTATTTTACTCCTGACTAGTCACATTCTTCTGCCCATATTCACCTCTTTGCCACCAGCTTTGCCCGTGTCTGGGCACTTTTCTGTCCCCTGATCCATTATCTGTCATCTTTCCCCATTGGAATGAAACCTTTTTGAGGGGAGGGGATTTGCCTGTTTACTCAGCTTTTAACACAATGCCTAACATGTGGTGGACACTTACTAAATGCTCTCTCTATCCCGCATGTACTCCAGACCTCTCTCTTCTTGGGTGGTTTGCCCATGGTCACACGGCTTGTTAGTTTTTGAGATGAGTTTGAATCCACTTCTTTTTGATTTTAAGTCCAGCTTGCCATTATTTACCAAATATCAAGAAATTTGGATGAAGTCTCATCCAGTGGAGGATCTGGTCCCGGAGAAAAGCCCATTTTTAAGCTGTGTGATAAGAGCCCGCATAGCTAAACATCACTTGAACCAACTCTTCGGATCCAATTCTCCATCCTAGGAAAGCAAAGAAAACTGGACATGTCCAGATAACAAAGATCCCTTAAGCTCTCTGCTCCTGGGAGGTGTTCTGAGAAAGCAGCTGTTGGATGACGGGGTGGGCCTTAACTTCTTGACATGATTTCGAGGACAGGATGGCTTGGGGCGTGATCACTGTTACTTAATCTTGAAAATGAATCTTGGTGGAGGCCCAGCTGACTGCGAAGAGGCCGAGCAGTCTGTGGGTATTACATTTTGTGAACCTTCTTGGCCTCTGGTGGGAGGTGGAGGCAGTAGGTAAATGAGTCTCCTCTCCTTGAGGAATGGAGGCTTGATTTGACTTTCTGTGGCAGATCTGAAGCATTTCCAGGGCTGAGAAAACAATGGCTTGGGAGCCGATGGATGCCCGGGAAGAGTCAGGGCACAGAGCACATGAGATCGTATTTTAAAGCACATTGCCTGCATGCCGTTGGGGCTATGTAAAGATGCTAGTTACTATCCTCCTTGTTACTGTTATTGACCAGTCCCCGATGCCCAGCATTCCTCCTTGCCCTGTCCTTAGCATGGACACAATTCGAACCCAGACAGGCTACTCTCAGCATTTCTGTTAGAGCCTGGCAAACTGTGGGCAGAAGAGACTTGGGGGCAGGATGAAGTTGGTAGCCTCCTGTAGACAGATGGGGCTTTTTATTTCACATTGGAATCAGTCTTTGAGCATCTGTGGGCCCACGGTCTGGATTCCTAACAGCTGAGTTTGCCCAAGTAAGACACTGAAAGAGACAGATTGGCCCACAGGTGGGATCCAAAGCCCTGGGAAGGTGCATCTACAGTTGAGTGAGGGTGTGCCCCCTGAGTTCCGAGCCTGGGCAGTGACCTCCAGTGAGGGTCCCCTCCTTGGGTCTAGGCCCACCCCTGGCTCCCGACAGTGTCAACACCAAGGCCATAGCTGGGCTTCCCTGCCCCTCCCCACCCCTCGCTGACCTTGTTCGCCATTACGCTTGGTCGTTGGGCTCATTTTTTTCTTTTCTTTTCTTTTTTTTTTCTTTCTTCAGCTCAGGTACCTGACAATGATGAACAGTTTGTCCCAGACTATCAGGCTGAAAGTTGTAAGTACGGTGACTCGTCTCTTGGATGCTTCCCTCCCCTTCCCTTTCTTTTCATTCTCTTTCTTTGCTTTTGGGACTGGTTCCCGTTTCCCGCTGTTGACTCACACATCACCTCCAGTTTGATGGTAATTTTGTTGGGTGGAGTGCCACAGGAGTGGGTTGACAGGATGGGGAGACCCTTCCTCTGCCCATCAGTCAAGTTCAGCTGCTTAGTGAGCATCCCACCTGCCCAGTGGGCATCTGCTTCTGCAAGGGGTGGTAGGAAGAGTCAGGTGTGTCACACTCTGGGCAGGTCATCATGTACTCAGGAGAGCACTCGGTGAGGGGAATAGAGGCTGTAGCCAGGGCTCTAGGGAGGGCAGAATGTCTCCCCACATAGGCAGAAGGTCTGTGGGGACTCGGAATGTCAATGCCAGCATTCTACTGTAGTCACTGATAAGCATCTACCCATAATCCTACTAGTGACCTTGGTGCCCCCTGCCTCAGGGACCTTAGTTTTGATGTTAATTCGTCCGAGTGTCTTACACTCAGTCCCCAACTCAGCAGCTGTTTAAAACTTCATCTTTGATCCCAAGTTCTGTGTGTGGGAGTTGCCGGGACACTGTCAGGTTTGGGCTCCTTTCCTGGGCCTGACTGTAGGGAGTAGCACTAAGTGATCTCTCAGCTGCCTCCCAGCCCAGTTCCCTTTACCAAGATGGTGCCAGTCAGGCTCTATTTCTTCTATCATAGGGTGCCTGACCTAGAGGAAGGTATCATTTGAAAGTAGCAGCAAACAAGGCAGCTAGTGCCAATATCTTGTTTGGGAAGGAGATCCTGTTGGGTCACTAGGCTGAACTAGTGGGAATTTCAAGAGAGGATGAGGACATTGGGACCCAGGTGTGTTCAGTACTTTGCAGTTACACGGCACACCCAGAGTCTTGATATGTGGCAAAGCCAAGGAGCATTGAATGTTAACAAGGATGGTTCCTCACTCCCCTCTCCCCACCCATTTTATATGCCAGATAACACAGCTCATCCCTCTCAGCATGGAGCACTCAAACTACACTTCCTAGTATCATTGATTTGTGGGATCAAATGAGAGAATATTGGTGAAGTGCTTTATAGGAACCTGAGGTGCAACTGGAATGATCTGTTCCTTGAGCTTGAGAGAACTTGGAAATGTGCAGTTTTCAGATGAATAAATGGAGTCCCAGGGACGGGAAGGCTGCTCATTGTAGATGGCAGAACCTGTGTATGAATTCAGGTCTTCTGAGGGAGGGAATCAGAAATCATTTACTAAGCACTTAGTATGTGCCAAGCATTCCTAAGGTCCAGGGATACAGAGAGGACAGTAAAGAGAGTCCCGCCCTCAGGGACTTTGCATTTCTAATAGGAGAGTTGATATTTTTGTTGGAAAGTTACCAAGATGGTGAATAGCCCAACAACTATTGTTGGTGCTGTTATTACCCCAGAACTGACAAGCTGGGGGAGGGGAGACCTGACTACAAACTCTGGCATCTCACTGGCACATTTAGTGTGCCCCATGCACCCCCAGCCTGTCATCCCAGTGCTTTCATGGGTACCTCAGTGAGAGACAAGAAAAGATGCCAGGAAGGAAGGAAGGAAGGAAAGAGGAAGAGGGTGAGGGAGGGAGGGAGGAAGACAGAAAGAAGGTAAGCAGAAGTGGTACCCTCCTTCCAGCTGCCCAGGCATGGTCCCTTTCACTCTAACTCATGGAGGAGGAACCAAGTCCGACTCTCCAGCAGGAGGGATTGGGGAAGCTTCCTGTTCTGTCCAAGGGGCCTAAGAGCTTCCCTTTGTCCCTTTCAAGTCAGCAGCAGCCCAGCTCAGTGACTTTACTGTGGAAATCAAACTCATTACTTCTTTTATGCTGAAGAAGAAATAGGGGAATGAGCCAACTTGGTGAACATGCAGCCGATGATGAGGGACCCTTCTAAACCACATCTTGTTTCTCGGTCTACTTCATCATCTTTGAGGGTCACAAGAGTGAAGTAGATATTACAGATGTCACCTCCATTTTACAGATGGAGAAACTGAGGCTTAGAGTACAGTGATTTGCCTAGGGTTATTCAGTTAGTAAATGGCTGAAGCAAGTCCACTTCTCTGTCCACGGCATTTTTTTCTTCCTCCTACTAGCTGGTTTGCTTTAATGAATCATTCCTTCATGTTTCCTTATATTAGATTTGCTTCATTTATTATAATAACATCCCACAGGGAATAGGACCTAGGCTTGGGGGAAGTCCTGCACGAGGAAACTCCTTCCTCATGCCCATCTGACGCCCTCCTATCACATCCAGTCTTAGAGAATTGCCTGGAAAGCACTCGCAAGATCATGGGGCTTGCTCCGGGCCGCACAGCCACTGCATCTCAGAGGGCAGGACTTCAGCCCCAAGGCCCAGTCTCTACCCATTTTGCCTACTTAGCGAAGCCTGGGGCTTGCTCCCAGTTGCCAGGCAAGGTAGAGTTACTTTTCACTTTTTTTTTTCACAACAAAACATATTTAAAATATTTTTAGAGTCTTCTCTTTTGACTTGGAAAATATTTCTTGTTTACACCTTAAAGCAACAACCATATGTTTGGTTGTTTTTTGGGGAAAAATAATCTCCTTCCTTCAGCTATATCAGTTTTCTGAACAGATTGTTGAGCTTGGAGTCAGGAAGACCTGGGTTCAGATTCAGCCTTGGACACTTACTAGTTGTGTGATCCCAGGTAAGTCATTGTAACCTCTCTCTGCCTAAGTTTCTTCATCTGTAAAATGGTCATTCAAAACAACCTCTCCCAAGAGTGTTCCAGTGACATAGGATTTGTAAAGTGCTTTGCAGCCTTCAAGGGCTGTTTAAATGTTGTTGAAGGGAATGAAATTGCTGGAACTCAGAGGCTTGACCTAAGTATCTGGGATCCTCAGGTGTTCCTCTGTTCCTTACAAGAGGAATCTGTAAACTGGATGAGGGCCACTGTGGGGGAAGGGCCTGGCACATGGTGGGTGTCAGTTGATTGCATTAATATCTTTTCACTGTAAAAAAGAAAACTCTGCAAGGAGAGGGAAAAGGAATGCAGAATCTTTAACCTAGAACAGAGAAGCCCAAAGAGCTGACTCAGTCCGAGGTTTTATTGTACGATTTTTTTCTGCTGGTAGAGGTGACTGGCCATTCTTGTTAAGTCTTGAACATTGAGAAGATACAGCTTGTAGTCAGTTTGGGAAGCAGCAGGGCCATTTGTCCAGCAGCTTGTTAGCATAGTGCAGCTGCTGGTGGGAGAAATGGTTCAGTGGGCTGCTCTGGGCTCAGAGTCCAGTTCTGCTAAGGCATCCCTCTGGCATCTATGTCCCTCTGTCTCCTCTTCTGGAACGTAATGGGGGTGGGCACGCTGCATGTTCTAGTTCTGTGAGCCTGTCCATGAAGGCAGAGAAACGAAATCCTGTGGGAACATTTTAAGGGAAAGAAGGGGGGTCATCCTTGTTGGGATCAGGGAGCTGTGTGACCCTGGGCTAGTCACGTGATGATGGTGATGATGATGATATCATTATAGCTAACATTTATGTAGCTCCTATTATGGGCCAAGCACCATGCTAAGCGCTTCATGATTATTTCTCATAACATCATCACAACAACCCTGGAAGGTGGGTGCTGTTATCATTTCCATTTTATGGATGAGGAAACTGAGGCAGCTTGTGGCGAAATGACTTGCCCAAGGTCACACAGGTAAGTACGTGCCTGAGGCTGGATTTGAACTCAGGTCCTCCTGACTCCAGAGCCAGTGTTCTATCTGCTGTGCCACCATCTGCCTGAGCCTGAGACCCAGTTTCTTTACTTGTAAAATGAAGATAATCCTGTCACCTCTTTGTGGTAATCTGTTGTAAGAAACAAATGTAAACATGTGTTATGTGTCTGTGTGTATGCTTGTGTACATGCATACACACATACATCCATACATGCACACATGCATGAATACTTATAGATATTGGTTGGAGGGGGTCCAGGAGGTCCAACCCTCAGATTTCATCAGTGAAGGTAAATCCTTGGTGCAGACATATCTGGTCTTAGAAAATCATCCCTGGGGCCTGAGGGGTTACTTGACTATTTCAGGGTCACTCAGCCAGTGTACCTAGGAGGCAAGATTCAAACCCGAGACTTCCTAACCCTGACAGCCAGGCCCTCAATGCACTTCTTCCTGTTCCCTCTCTTTGGAAAATGTTGAAGGTCTCTGACTATCACCCTCACCCTCATCCTCATCATTTTTACTTAGCTCTTTTCCTCCATAATGCTAAAGTGACTCCCCTGGGCCCAAGGTCATGGAATGTAGAATTGTGGCCGATGGGCGTTTGTGGAACAGGCAGACCGAGAGGGAATGTGGGAACGAGAGATGCTGGCTCTCCGACCTACGCTCCTGATCTTCTCCCATAGTCTGTGCATCCGTAGGTGTCATGGCTCATTGGGACAGGCTGGGAACAAAGGGTCTCTGCCAGCCTCGCTTTACTGAAAGATGGGATAGGCAGAGAGCTACGGTAGCAGCAGGAGGAGCTTGAAATGGCAGCGTGTGTGCATCCGAGGAGGCCCGAGGCTGGACTGCCCCGTTTCTTGTGCACTAGAAAGCTCCTGAAGGTGGGAGAGCAGCACAGTTCTTAGGGGGCTATTCCCGAGGCTGGCACAGAGGGGAGGAGAAGATTTCAGCATCTTGAGTTAGTAGAATGTAAGGTTCTTGAGGAGTGTGTTGTGCGGGTCATGTTCTTCGTGTCAGCGGCTGATACATACTAGAGGCAACAATATCAGTGCTGGCTCAGTCAACCAAGTATTGATTAGGCGTTTCCGATGGGACTAGGTAAATATTAAGTGTCATCCACTGAGGATACTGAGATTAAAAAAGAGGTCTCTGCTCCTAGTACTTAGAGTGGGTGGGAGACCCCACACACTGTGTACCTGGATCAGCTCAGGATGATTGGGGGCAGGGGTGACGAAATGAATTTGCATGATTATTGTCCCCAAAGAATTCTCAGGTCTTGACCTTTGACTGGGGAGGGTGGTGAGGAGGAGAGGCCAAGGGAATGAGAGGTTTCAAGGCACAATGATGAGAAAGAGAGTGGAGAGAGACGCTGGAGATGAGAGAGGAGAAATGCTTGAGGGAGTCAGGTCCCAGGGGAAATGGGAGGGACAGAATCTAGAAAGTCAAGGGAAAGGGTGTGCTAGCCCAGGGACAGCAGATGCCTACAGGCGGAGAGGAGAGGGAGGCGATGGAGGAGCCAGAGAGAGCTCCGAGGCTGCCTCCTAACGAAGAAGGAAGTCGAGTTATCTGCTGAGAGCAAGGTGGGAGGTGGAGGTGGGGTTTTCCTTTCAAACCTTGATTAGCCCCTTAGTTGTCTCTGGCTGTGTGAGGGGCTGGTCAGCTCCATGTCCTGGTGACTCCACATCACCCCTCCATCTTCATGCTGATCCCACCTGATCCCAGGCGAGTAGGGAGGCCCCACGCATGGTTTGGTTAGGGCCGGGCCAGGGCAATTGCAGCTTTTGCTTTGGTTTGTGGAGGATTTAAGAAACCACAGGCACACACAGGTTTGCAGTTCATTTCTGTCCTGGATCTTTTCCTGCTCAGTAAACAAGGAGGTGGTGGGTCTCAGTGGGAGTGAGCTGAGTGGGCCAGGCTGGGCCGAATGACTCGGGGCCTTCATGGGGACATTCCACTCTCTAGCGCCTAACCCCGAATGTTGGCTTCCTGTCTTTATCTCGGAGAGGCAGTGGAGCTTTGACAATGCAGGCATCCACATGCCCATGGACCCCACTTCTTTGTGGAGAGAGTGAGATATTGTGAGGAATCAGCAGAACTGTGGCAAATTGTGATTCCCAAGCCTTGAAATGCAGGAAGGGGAAATGTTTGGTGGCCACCTTTGCTCTGTGATAGGTGCAGACCTGGGAGCCCAGCTGGGGTGGGGGGCATTGCTTTCCTTACTGGGGCTCAGGCTGTAATTCCTTCTAAAGGTTAATTGGTATATAAATTGACATATTTGGGTGGGGTATAAATGGAATTATTTCAAATGGGACAGAGGAACTCACTTTTGAAGGGATGAATCTGTTCTTGTAAGGGGTCATTCCCTAATTTTTTGTTTGAATATGAATACATATGCATGCTGTATGTGTGTGTGTGTGTGTGTGTGTGTGTGTGTGTGTGCAACATTTGCAGGAGATATGTGCATTCCTGTATCATTTGCTGACTGTGCATGGATGGTCAGGAGCAGTGTCCCCAAATACACATCTCTGAGAGCCACCAAGGATTTCCAGGACTTCGCTCCTCCAACCCATGACAGCTTGTGAGTCTGCTCTCTGCCACTCAAAACTGAGTTATTCTGGGTGCTGAGAAAGGACACTGAATTTGGATTGAAAGGATTTGCATCTGAGCCTGACGGCTCCTTACCCTGGGGCAATCACTTTTCTCCATTAGACTTCCTATTCCTCCTGTGTAAGATGAAGGAAT
Source organism: Bettongia penicillata ogilbyi (assembly GCA_023548195.1). Classification (NCBI taxonomy): domain Eukaryota; kingdom Metazoa; phylum Chordata; class Mammalia; order Diprotodontia; family Potoroidae; genus Bettongia; species Bettongia penicillata. The sequence goes on from JAJHZJ010000812.1 coordinate 1,399,882, forward strand.
TGTATCAGGAGCCTTTTAGGGTCCCTAGAGGTAGGACTGTGTGACTGGGGCATCCACACTGCCCACATGTCCTGTGCCTTTGCTTTGGAGGGTATAGATACTCCATACATGGCAAGTGGGAAGACAGATATCCCAGGATCAGAAGGCACCAAAGGACCTTTTCAGCAGATGCTGTAATTGTTTGCTGACGGCCTAAATGAGTTCTCTTGGGATGTATTTCTGAAATAAAAATAAATGTCAGTGGGAAAACAGGATGCTTTTGTAAAAGTGTCTTTTACAGACAGCTTCACAGGAATTCATTAAGTGTGGTGCTCCTACGTGGAACTCTCCCAAAGGCCTCGTGATGGTGGGCATGTCATACCCTCCTGGTTCACTGGGAAAATGAAGATTTTAACCTAGAGGAGACTTTTAGTCCCTTTCAGTCAAGAAATGCTGTAAGTTCATTCAGTAATAATTTATTAAAAATTAGTGTGACGTAGTAGACTGAGAGCCTGCCTTGAGGACTCAAGTTCAAGTCCTGCCTCTGATTACTGTTGGCAGAAGAAGTCCCTAGGCACTTCTCCAAGAGAGAATGGAGTAGATCTGTATCTGTTGACAAACTTTCCTCCCCAAGGAATTCTGTAAACCTAAAAAAATATTAAATAAGTCACAGATCCGGACAGATAAGGCACATTTCTCTAGCACTTCAAAGCCTGCTCAGAGTTTTATCAAAGGCTGTGATCCCTTCCTTACATAGCCACGCGGGGAGCACCTGCAGGTGTCCTTCTACCTGTTATGTAGATGAGGGACAGGAGACTTAGAGAGGTGAGTCACTGATGCCCAAGGTCACATAGCTTTCAAGTAGATGACGCAGAATTCAAACCCAGGGCTCTCCTAACCCCAGGACTGAGCTCCTTGCATGCAGATGGGATTTCTTTGGCTATCCAGCCAGAACTCATTTATTCAGCTCCTGTTCTGTGTGAGGTACCATACTGGGGCACCCAAGGCCAAATAAGCAATTGCCCCAGCCCCTGGCAGAGCACACCTGGTCCTGCAGGAAACCATGTTTTCTAATCTCTCCTTGCTCAGCCCTGGCCCAGAGGTTGTAGGACTGGGAAACCCAGAGATAGGCTCCCATTTGCCCTCGAGGAGTAAGAGGAGGAGTTTCTAGGTGAGTCTTTGAGACAGGTCCTCAGGTGGAACTTGGGGCAGAAAAGGCCTGAGGGGAATCTCTGCAAATGTGGGGGAGGCCATGCCCTCAGTGGACTCCTAGAGCTTCTGACTACAATGACTCATTTTTGTGGTGACTATTTCTCCCTTCTCACCTTCATATGCAGTGGAGCTCCGATAGAGAAGGTCCTGGAATGTCAACACTCTGCTCTGTCTACCTTTCATCGCTTCATGGTCAGCAGGCTATTGTGTAGGTGGGATGGTTTTTTAATTTAATGAAAATGTTGGAATGTTAGCATTCTTATTTTTTTTTTTTGCTTTATCTTTCTTTTATAACGAATGTTCCTTACTTGAGATGTACTATGTATGTCTCTTTCAGTCTGTTAATGAATTTTGACCAGATGAGAGTTTGTATTATGATTTACTAGGTGGAATAGGGTTTGTCACAGCTTCGATTGGGATTGATTTTGTCTTGTTTTGTTTTTAATTGTATGATTTTCTACCATTTGCCACTTTCCTTTGATAGTGGCTCAGCTAAATGTTAGTGCAAGAACTCAGCTGGTGGGGAATGCCTGCTTGCAAAATCCTATTTGCACAAGGTCATTGGATAAAAGGACGATGAGGAAAACTTTTCAGGATTTCTTTTCATGTGATCGTTCCTTTTTATTTTGTTTTTATTTTCTTTTTTTAAATATTTGATTAGCAAAGAAGTTTTTGTCACCACTGTGGAAACTTATTAAATTATGCAGGAGATGCGTTGCATGAGTGCCGAGTCTGAGGCCAGCCGAAAGCCTTTCAAAGCCAGTTAAAAGGTGGTTTAGATTCTTTAGATGACTTTCAGGTAACTAGGATTGGTCCTTTGAAGACTGATGTAATGAGAGCGAAGTAAGAAAAACATCATAATTCTTATGTTTAAATCGATTATTTGCAAAATTGGATTTTTTAAAAACCACATATGAGAGCTATGTCCATTTTCTTGTGTGCGGTGATGAAAAGGTGAACACCTGATGACGCCCTAGCCTGCCTGAGTCACTCTGATTCTGCTTTTTTGGTTTGGGGTCATTCATCTTAAAAGTTTATTCCTGGATCTTTTCCAAACCTCTCTTTCTTTCTCTTTCTTTCCCTCCCTCCCTCCCTTCCTTCCTTCCTTCCTTCCTTCCTTCCTTCCTTCCTTCCTTCCTTCCTTCCTTCCTTCCTTCCTTCCTTCCTTCCTTCCTTCCTCCTTTCTTGTTTTCTTCCCTCCTTCCTATTACATTTCCTTTATCTCCTTATCTCTCTCACTCATTCTTTCTCTCTGACTCTATCTCGCTCTAGCTCTTTGTCTCGTCTGTCTCTCAACAACCATACATAATTAGGCAAAGGAAATCCCCACTTAGACCATGTCTGAACAAAGTGTATCCCCTGCTGCATTTTGAGGAAAGTGGACAGCACGCTTCCTCCTCAGTCCCTCGGAATCGTGGCTGGAGTTTCGCTCAAAGCTGTTAGTCTGTTACTGTTGCTGTTTCAAGAGTAACATTACGGTTACTCTTTCAAAGCTGTTGGTCTTTGCAGCATTGCCGTCGTATAAATTACTCTTGAGTTTCCACTCATGTTACTCTGCGTCAGTTCATAGAAATCTTTGTGAGTTTCCTTGAAACAACCTTTTGTTATTTCAGTGGTATTCTGTTAGATCCACATACCACAGTTAGTTAGTTTCCAGTTCTCCAACACTACAAAGAAAGCTGCTGTACATATTTTTTTATTTAGGGATCCTTTGCCTCCTTCTCCGACCTTGCTTGACTCTAGGCCTCATAGACAGACCATCACTGTATCAAAAGGTATGCACTGTGTAGTAACGTTGGGGAGAGAGTTCAAAATTCCTTTCCACAATGGTGGGACCTAATCACATCTCCACCCATCACACGCCAGCGTCTTTGTTTCAGTGTGGCCCTTCCAGCCATGCTCACTTTACCTTTTTGTCAGTTTGGCTGATCTAGCAGGTGGGGTATGAGACTTCAGAACTGTTTCAATTTGCATTTCTCTAAGTATTAGTGATTTTGGAGCATTTTTGAAATATGTTTATCAAGAACTCAGATTTCTTCCTTTGAACACTTCCTTTTGCATCCCTTGGGCCCTTTATCAGTTCACGTTGCCCAAGGACAGTCTGCCCAAGGGTGTTGACCACTGGTTGAGGAGATGAATGACATTTTCTGTCTCCAAAATACAGAATCTCAGAGTCAGAAGGGGCCTCCAAAATGATTTAGTCCAAATTCTACCTGAAAAGGAAGGGGATAGGGAATAAGCATTTATTAAGTGCTTACTGTGTGCTAGACAAAGAGCACTTTACAAATATTTTTTTCACAACAATCCTGGAAGGTGGGTGCTACTATTATACCCATTTTTACAAATGAAACTGGAAAAGGAATAGAAAAGAAGTCTTTTCTATGCCACCCTTGACCAGTGGTCCTCATCTGGACAATTAACCGAGCCTCTCTTCCAGTAGCTGCAGAAAGCCTTTGCACCCTGGCTAGCACAGCCTGCTACAGATTCACAAGGAGCTGGCAGTCACTCTTCTCATTGAGTGACTTTACAGGCTCCTAGGATGACAGATTTAGAGGGGACCTTAGGGGTCACTGAGTTCATTGCTCCCATTTTATAGGTGAGCACATTGCAGACCAGAGATGTTGTGAGACGCCCCCTGGGGTTACACAGTCAGTGAGGTATCAGGGATAGGTCTCCCTGACTCCATTTGTTGTCCATCACTGCCATTCTTCATGGGGGGGTCTGGGGATCATGTGAAGTGACGCAGGTGGGGACACCAGGCTCACCCATACTTCCATTTTCCTATTGTTCCTCTTCTTTTTACAGTAGAAGAAAACTGTGTGTGACCTTGGGGTTAAGGACAGAGCCCTTTACTGATTCTCCTTAATTACGTTTTAGCCTTCATATCCCACAATGACTTTTATAAATTTAATCATTAGCACATCAGCATCTTGGAGTCTCTGTTAAATTTTACTTGAAGTAGAAATTAGGGTATAGAGGAGTAAAGTCCTCCTGGCCCATGTGAAGAGAGAAGATTGGAAGGTGCCTCCTCAGTTGGTGATCATGCTCATGGCCTTATCAGAGATGGTTCAGAAGAGATTCCTGTTCAGGCTGCGCTATATGACCTCTGGGCTTGCTTGGTACAGACACGTACAGTCACAGGCATCCCCTGAAACCAGGATGTAGGGACTCAGGCCAGTCAGACCTCTAACTAATATTTAATTCTAACCTTAACCAATACCAACCTCTCAGATTCTTAACTCTCATCCATCAGACCCCTACTGAATTCTAATTTGGGAGAAGGCTATCTATCTCCTCTCTGCCACAAAACACAAAGCCTGAAAATGATGATTAACTGTCATTACCTGTGGAGAAATAATCAGTTTTCAGCCTAGAAAGCTTCCTTGGCATCATGGAAGAAGCCAGCTGCCTTTGGGAGCCTCTTGGTGCTAGTGTTCCATGGTGACTTCAGTGAATGGGGCAGGATAGAAACCCTCAGCAGAATTTGTCCTCAGGAGATTGCAGAAGACACCACAGAGACTGATTTCTGTGTGGGTGGGATTGACCCTAATCGATCATTTCCACTAAACCAGACCCATCCATGAGCTTACATTTCCCTCCTTCAGACATTCCCTCCTTTCCAGTGCATATTCAGATCATTCCTCTGTGGACCTACTCACCATCTTTATGGCTGTTAGGGACAGGGCTTAAGTCTAGCAGTAGCCTTGAAACATGAACAGAGGAGTTGGGCCCTTTAAATGTCTCAAGGAATCAACACAAGTGGTGTTGATTGAAAGGGCAAAGGGAATTTCCCCAAAAGGTTCTGACAGATTTGAATATTGGGTCACATTTCTAAGAAGATAACAGTTAATAGTGTTCTTATATTAGAGTTCCAAGGATTAATTTTGCAAATGCAAAATGGGGAAGATGTGGATTAGAAAATGTGAAGCTGGCTGAGGGTTTTTGTGGTTTATCAGCTCAATATATCAGTAATATATCATGGTGACCAAGAAACCTTAAACACCGTTATTAGCCTTAAGAGAGCTGGTACCTACAATGAGGGAGATGAGGGTCACTGTCTTTCACCCTGGTCAGACCCCTTCTGGAGTCTCTCATTTTGGGCACCACAGTTTAGAAGGGATATTGATAAATTTGAAAGCCATCCAGAAGAAGACAGCCAGGATGGTGAAGAGCCCTGGGACCATGCCATGTGAGGTAAGTCAAAGGAACTGAGCTTATTTTGCCTGGAAAGGGAAGAGAAGACAGGCATAAAGGATGGCCACCATGTCCCACATGTAGGAGGGTTAAGACATGCACTGATTGACCCTCAAGTCTAGAATTAGCAGTAACTGAGGAAATATACAAGAGACATATTTAAGTAAATGCAAGGAAATATTTCCCAGTGATTAGAGCTCTCCCAAATGGCTTGCCTTGGAAGATAGTGGGTTCTCCCTTGTTGGACTTCTTCATGGAGGGGATTTTTGGTCATGCTTGGGTAGGTCTGGATGACTGTTGAGATCTCTCTGGTTCTAATTCTTTGATCTAACTTCGTAGGTAATTCTTCTGAGGATGCTCATATGCAATTATATGGGCTTATCAGTATCTGCACTATAGTATGCTGGCCTTGTGGATGTGAGAAGGTTTAGAGCAACTTGTCTTTTCTTGGCTTATAGGACTAGGAGACAAAAAGAAGACAAAAAGGGATGATTTTGGCTGGACCAGTGTGTCAGCGTCTGTGTTAATTAGTACCCTTTACTCCCTACCACCCTTTCTCCAGCACCCAAGCTTTTATGCTCTCTGCTGCTGGCTTGTGTATGGTAGTCTCTTCTTAAGGAAAGTGCTGGGGGTCTTCTTGGAGCTTGAGGAGAGCAGAAACCTAGGGGATAAGTCTGGGCACTGCACAGCTTCCATTTAGTTTTTTATTAGTAAATATTAACTCAGTCACATTTTCTGTTTGTAAGATTTTAGCCTAAGCTAGACAAGACTTTATATCCCCCAAGGCTTATTCTGAAGAGAATACTTTCTGTGTGTACCTGTCTTCACTTATTTCTGAACAGGGAATGAATGTCTGCTTTGGGTCACCTTTCTGATGCTCCGTGGTCAGCTCATGCAGACCCAACATAAAAGCTTGATAGCTGGAAAACCCCTTTTCCCTCCTGCTCCTTTGGTGTTCCCACCTACCTGCCCAGTCTGATCCTGAATTTTAACTCCAAGGTCTTTGTTCAGGGGCATGAAGAAGTATTCATCTCTTTCCTTCTTGTGGGATGGCCCCAGTCATGAGGCCTGTAACCACAACCTGGCCCATGGGTCATTGGTATACCCTCCTAGTCACGGTGCTGCATGCAGACCCCTTGCTGAGACCACTGTAAATTATGTAGGGTGGGGCTCTGGGGCAAGGTTCTAGATTTTTGCCTTCTCTGCTAGAAAGCCCTGGTAACCTGCCCCCTTCCTTGACAGTTTTTCCTCTCTCAAGCCCTCTTCCCAGGTGCTTGTGTTATCAAAGCTGGTCTGGCATAATTCTTCTTCCTGAGAGCTGAGCTCTCGTGGACTGTGAAAGGCAGATTAAAGGCTGGCCTGCCTCTCAAGCTTCTCAACCAATCGATAGACTTCAGTTAGCCAGTCTTGTGATAAAACCATCCTCCTGCTGATCAAAGGGAAAATCTTTGAAACTGAAGCTTCTAAATGGTCATTTTAGCAGGCTGGTGGTAGTATCAGGTTTGAGACATTTAAAAAAAAATGTTTGTGTCTGGATTTTTATTTATATTTTTTTCCATGAGTACTGATGACATACCTAGGCAGGCCTATATGCCCTTCTGTTAAATCACATGGATTTCTTGAGTTTTGAAGAGTTGGGTTAAGTTCTCATCAGAGGTAATTATTATTTCTAGTTATGCTGCTATAGACATATGTGAAATGGTAGTGAGGCTGCCCCTACCCCTTTTGGCAGGGAATCCTAGGTTTCTAGCTTCCTATAACAAGGGTTCAACCACTGTCTTTACAAACACAAACATAAACATACCTAGATTCCATAAATTCACATATTATGGACTGTATCATGTGTGTTGTTAATGCCCCAATTGCTTTAGTTTTCTAAGAGAACATACTTTCTTCTCTGCCCTCAATTCTACCTCTGCCCCACTCCCCTACCTTTTGCCAAATACAGTGTAAGTTACTGGGGAGCAAGAACTGTGCCATTTCAAAGTGGCATCTCCTTAGTGCTGATCCCAGTGGCATTACACATTGAGAGGGTGTAGTAAATGTCCATCAAAGGTATGACTTTGCTTTAATAGATAATCTGCCGTGAAAAAGGTCAGAAAACAGTTTGGATTCATTTTCTTATATCGGTTTTAGTAGAGAAGTATACAGAAGATCTAGGGAGTAAGTTTAGTATTCTTGTACATTTTTATAAAACATGAAATATCTTTTGGGCTAAATTTCTTTTTCTTTTTTTAACTGATCTATGAATTCATCAGTAAAAGTATTCCTAGTGAGGAAGTCCTTCCACTCATGTCAGTGTACACCTGCTCTGCAACCCAGTGGCGTAGAGGACTGGCCATACATGTCTAATAATGAAAAATTAGCAAAATTCATGCAGTTATATTCCTTTCTAGAAATATATATCGGGGTATTTTGAACAGACATTCACATATACATACACACAACAAACATATACATGTTTGATTGCATCTTTGATTTCTCTATTCTGTTGAATTCCTGATCTGAAAATTCCCTCCACTGATGCAGAGTAACAACCTATCTATAATTTATTACAATGTGGCCTGTGGAACTAAATTCAGTGACTTGCCCAAGGTCACACAGGTAGGTGTCAGAGGTAGGCCATACTCTCACAAATAAATAGATGAAATGGGAAAAAATGTAGTCATTTGACATGGATGTTGTATCAGTAGGGAGTTGAGACAATGAAACATTTACAGAAAATACCACAGAGAGCAATTGTTAGAAAATGAGTAAGATAATTTTCTTTACTACATACAGGTCAGTTTAACAAAAAAGAAAAAAGAGAGATGGAGAGAGAAAGAAAGAGAGATAGAGAAAGACAGATGTAGGGACACAGAGACATAGAAAGAGAGAGAGACAGACACAGAGAGAGATAGAGAGAAAGAGAGAAAGACAGAGCCAGAGAGAGACAGAGAAAGAGAGGGAGAGAGGGGAGAGAATTCACGCCTACATATGCATATGTCTACCTAGAGCCCCACGTTGGTATCCTAGGTAGATGGGAACGTGAAGTTTCGGGTCAGTACTTGACATCTGATAGTACCAGGATACCATCATTTGGGTTTCTACTCAGATTATCCGTGTTGGAGCACGTTCAGATTTGCTGTGAGGGAAATAGGTTAATTTAGAAATTAAGTTGCAAATTTTACAATAACCAGGGATCACAATTACACTGTTCACCCAGCCTGAAAGATAATTTTCCTTGGAACAGCAGGCGTCAAGTTGGGCATGGCTAATTTTCTGGTCATCTCTGTTTCAGTAACACAGATAAAGACCTGAGCGCTCACTGCAGAGTTAAGCCTCCATTTTGCTCTCTCCACCGCTGGCCATTCATAACCTTCTTTTTCAAAGCTTCGCTCTGGGGTGTCTTCTTCCTCCCAGAAGCCTCGGGCTCTTAGTGCTCCCCAGTGTTCAGTCCCCAGTGGGGTTCAGCCTCTTTTTTTTTAGTCCCTCCCCTCCACACTCCTCAGCTCCCGTTGCGTCCCCAAGGCAGTTCATGTTGATTTTGCTCACTGTATCTGCATCATCAAGGCCAGTGGTTTATACGAGTTCTTTCAAAAAGCGCCCAGGACATGCTGGACAAAGACCAGAATAAGCCAGTCCCTGCCATCAAGATTCTACTGTCATTGCACAGAGTAGATGCTTCCTACCTGGTTATTGAACTGAATTATTTAGTTTACCAAAGATTAGAACTCAGTACCTAGTCGAGACAGTGTGCAGAGTTTATTTAGGGGCTGACAAGCTTCAGGATGACATTCTAAGTCAACAAAGTATGAAATGGAAGGGGCACTTGCCTTGGCAGAACTCCAGAGCTCAGCTCTAAGCTTTACTTCTTAGTACCTGACATCCGGAATGTCAGAGAGCAGGACCCAAGGGTGCAGATAATGTTGTATTTGGAGTCAGGGACCAGGATCATACTCATAGGAGCTTCCCTCCCCTCTTTGAACCTCAGTTTCCTTGTCTATAGAATGAGGCATTTAGACTCCTTGACCTCTGAGATCATCTGAGAGGCTTCAGTCTTCTCATCCTGGGGGACTTCTTCCCTCCACCTAAAGTGGCTGGGACCCTGACCTCCACTGGTGGCCATCTTGCTTTTCTTTCCTCTCACTCTGACTTTCTGCACTGTCCTTGGGCCCTTCTGTGACTGCCCAGAAGAAGGCCCTAGGTTAGAATATCTTACTTTCATCAAGTAGCCCCATGTTCTGCTGCACCAGATGTGACTAGCTGCTTCCATCTGCTCCTTGTTGAAATGCGTTTTTTTTCCTTGAAGACTAGTGGAGGAACCCTGTCCTCTTTGGACATCTCCCTGACCCTCTCCTCCTAATGTGTCCTCCTTTTCCTTTCTGCCACCCCTTATGATGCTTCAGCATTGTTTTTTAACACCCAGCCTGGGATTTCATGGGTGTAGAAGATCCTGGTGAGGAGCCTTCTCTGCCATTAGATATTGGCACTTTCTCCACAGTGGTACCGTGGCATCCCTCTCTGTGTCCCCCAGCAACTTAGATATGGCACCATCTCTGCTCCCTTCCTCCATCAGCCGTTCACATTCACATATGCTGTGGAGATGAATTTGGGGAACAAGGTATGAGCCTTTGCACAGGTTGCCTAGTGGCCTTCCCAGGAGAAGCTGCATGACCTGAACACAGGCAAAGAATGAATCCTCCGACTCTGCCTCTGCCTGACTCCAGCCAATTTCCCTCCTCACACCATGGAATATTTCCTCCAATACTAAGCCCTTGTTCATTGGAAGGCATGACCCAAGCAGCCTCATTGTATTTGTGGTTATCCAGTTTTTCCCTGTGCCCCCCAAAGTATTCAGAAAAGTAGATCTGTACCCAGAAGGTGTTTGGTGGCCCTCTGCTCTTTCATTTTTGGAGTTTTCTCTTTATTGTGCATTTATTTATTCCCTGTTTCTTGGAAACCATGATTAGAGAAGAGATCAGTTTATTCTAGGTGTGTGGGAGGGTGCCTGGAGTCCCAGCAGATGCTCTAGAGGGGGCCTGCATCCTCTACAAAGGAGGAAGACAATACTGATCATAGGTGAGACTGCCATGGACACATCAGGGTATATTGTTTGAAAATATCAATTGGGTGACTCCAGAAAGTATTGATTATTTATATTCTAGAGTCCATTGTTTGTCAGCTTCTGGGAGCCCTGGCAAGTCACAGGAATATGACAGTCCCTGAGCTCTGAACACAGGGGCAGATTCAGCTCTTGAGGGTATGTTTACAGCAAATAAAGGGGAGGTGATCATGATCTCCAGGGTTAACAGAAGGCATCTACGAGGCCTGATCTCACTGCTGATTTGTCTCTGGTAAGCCTTACCTGCAGGCTGATTTAAAGGCATGCAAAACAAAGACAACATCCGTGAACTTACTATTTATCTAAGGTTGAGTCCAATTCAAAATAAAATCCTATTCAGCACTCTTTTCCTGGTACAATGCACACAGAGAATGTGTGTATGGTGAAAGAACCAGCCTTGAACACCCTGCTTGGCCAAGGGAGAACGATTGATTTATGCGTCCGAAGGTTTTAACGTTCTGGCTGACATTAGTGAATCCTCGTGAGCTGTACCCTACCATGGTACCATGCTGTCGGGGGCTCCTACGGGTCAGAGAGAGGAGGCTCATTTTTCTGCCTCTTCAGTTAGTAAGACAGAGGCAGTGTAATGCAGTGGAGAGAGGTGATCTGGGAACTAGCAAGACATGGCTTCATGTCTTGCCTCTGACATGATAGTGATCCTCAGGAGAAAACCAGCCACTGACTGCCCTGGCACTTTTCTAAGACTATACTTTTATTTTCAGAGGCACTTGGGGCTCAGTGATTTGCCCAAAGTCATGCAGCTAGCAGATGTCTGAAATTGGATTTGAACTCAGATCCTTCTGACTCCGGGTCTGGTGCTTTCTCCACTGAGCCACCCAATTGCTTTGGACTATACTTTTCATAGAAGGTGCCAACCTGCTTTGGTAGAGGGAGCTCCTTATGTTGCTGAAATAACAGCTCCACCTTCTAGAGCCCCTATTCCCAGGGCCACCGTGAGAGTCAAATGAGATAAAAGCCAGGTGATACTTGGCTGAGCTTTAAATCAAATGTAAATATCAGGTCTTATTGTTTGAATGGTAATTTTCTGATGAAGCATTGGGATCCTAGGCTAGCAAAAGAAGACCTGGAAGGGACTTGGCAGAGGGCGTTGAGCCTAGTCACCTCAGTTTACAGACAAGGACAGTGAGGTCTAGAGGGCCAGTCTGAATGGCTCGTGAGTGCAGAGCTGAGATACTACAAGTATGTGACTTTTTCTCCTATTTCCTCCATGTCCAAATTCTAAGCATTGGAGTGGCTTCATTCCATGAATACCCCTTAAAATTAGCTGCCTGCACCATGGAAATATATCGTTTGCTGTTCAGATTTTCAAGGGCATCTCAAGGTTAATATTACCGTATATTAAGGACTCCTACAGAGTACAAAAGGGCAGCTAGATGGTACAGTGGATAGAGCGCTGGGCCTGGCGTCAGGAAGACCTGAGTTTAACTCCAGCCTCAGACACTTAGGGGCTGTGTGACCTTGGCCAAGTCACTTAACTATTTGCCTCAGTTTCCTCATCTGTAAAATGACATGGAGAAGGAAATGACCAACCACTCCAGGATCTTTGCCAAGAAATCCCCAAATGTGGGTCACAAAGAGTCAGGGAACTGAACTACTACAGCAGTAGCGCACAAGCGTCTGTTGCGGTGGCTCTTAGTCATTCATTGAGCGTCTCGAGGGTGGCCGTTCAGGGACATGACCGTGATTGATAAGTTATAATGAAAAAGTGTGAGCTCACAGAAGGAGCACTGGAGCTGGTGTCAGTAGAGAACCGAGTTTGAATCCTGGTTATGCCACCTCCTAAGCTCTGAGACTTTGGGCAAGTTACCGGACTGCTGAATGGCTTCCTAGCCTCAGACAGTTAAATGTATGGTACCAGCTGTACGGGTGTTAGGATTTGAAGGAGAGGCAGTCACTGTGTGAATGGTGGGTGTCCTTTGGCAGGTCTCTCTGGTGAAGGTTGGCCATCTTTCTGCCATTCCAGTTATCTCTTGCCTAAGTCCCTATTCCTCTTCTGTATCTGTCTACAAAGCCAGTTTCTTCCTTGTTGGTATATGCGAAATGGTAAAGAAACTCTAGAGGACCTTGGAGAGCCCAAGAGCTGCAGAATCATTCCCTTTGGTAGCACTAGCAGAGCCAGTGGGGCAGCATTCCAGGACATCACATGTCTTGGTAGAAGGAAAGAAAGTCATCGAGTGGGCCCGCATCCCTTGGGAACTTTTTCACTTTCTCCTCCCATCTGGAGAAGTGAAGAAGGGAGCTTCTTTGCTTCTAGTCTGCATATCAATAGTGAGGCAACACTTGTTGCCTAAGGTTTCCATGCCAAATTTATGGTTAGCTTCTCCAGGCTCTTCTGCTTCTCCCATCTGTACTGCCGCTGCTTCATCTGATCCCGACAAGTCAGAGTAGATAACAAAGTGGCAGTTCCAACATGCAGTCATGAGTTTTCTGTGAGGCTAGCCATGCCTGCCTATAGTCTGTAGTGTTGCTGATGGCATGGGATTACAGATCCCAAATAGTACCGAGTTCAATTTACCTGGTATTATAAATGCAGCAGACAAGAAAAGGCATGTTTCAGATTAGCGATTGACTTGGAAAAAGGAGAATGAGAAGAGTGTTGACAGACTCTCTCCTGGTTGTACCAGGGACTCTAGAAGTGGAGTCTGGGTGACCCAGGTGATCTTTACTGCCAGGGCTATTAAAGCAATTTCTTTATGCTCCTCCATCTTTGTTATTTTGGCAGCATCTTAAGTTCTGTTGGCATTGCCTGAAAGCTTCCCCTCCTCTTTCTTCTTTCCCTCTAGTCTGCCGGCTTCCTCTTTTCTGGGAGCCTTTCTAGTTTGGATATTCAGAACATATTTGCAACTCTGATTAGCGACTGGTGGGGTCTTTATGAACAAGTAGCTAGTGGTGTCTGGATTGGCCTCAATCCTCCCCCAGTGGGATGACATCAGAGCACCTGATATGTTGTGCTGCTGTGTTCACTGGCCTCCCTCCCCTCCCCAGCACTTTGTTTGGGGGCTAACATGATTAGTTAATGCTAGCTGCTCTTGTGGTGGGTGTGAAGGACTGTGCCAACCCCAGGGCTCTGGTCACAGAGAATAAGAATTCTAGGTGATGGAGCCCTCGAAAGAAAATTGAGGGTCCTTCTTTTAGGAAATTACTCTGTTAAATAAGCTAGTTAAAAGAGGATGAATAAAAAATACAGTCCATGTGATTTTTTGATCATGGGTTTAGCCCTGTCCAGGGCTCTTCAGTCTTTAGAACAGGGTGTAGAACTGTTTTGGGGTGTAGCGTTGAAATGGGTACAGTGAATCCTCATTTTTCTTTAAACGCAAGGTTTGGTTAAATAAACGCATCAACAACTGTTTGCCTAGTAACAATGAACATTTAAATTAATACCCAATATATTTCATAATCAAAGTGATGCAGATTCAGATATCTTTAGGGAATCATCTTGCCCCCATCAGATTGGCAAAAATAGCTAACCGCAGAGAGATTCTGTGTGAGTTATTTAAAGAAAAAGACAAACAAACAAAAAACCCAAATACAGGTATGTTTATTCCCCACCAATCCAACTGTGACTTGTAGAAGTATTTCAGCCAGCAATCTGGTGGCACTCAGTAAAGATTATAAAATTCATCATGCTCTTTGCCCCGATCTGGTGACCGGAGTGAATGTAACCTTAGGGTATCATCCAAAGAAGTAGACAACAGAGGCTGTTTGCTTCAAACTTTGACAGCCCCATGGCATGTGTTTGGATGTTCCCTTCTGTGTCAATATCAGTTCACTGTGTCTTGACTCTTCCCTGTCCAGTGGTACTGAATTCTTGCTCTGAGGAATGGGGTCTTGGAATTCAAGACCATGAATGACTGGCACCCAAGCCATTGTGATGTCTTAACTGCCCGTCACTCATTTTACAACACTGTAATTCTTAGGGCCAGAGAGAATGATTCTGACATAATTTCTGTGTCTGGACTCATGTATTTGTTCAATTTGTCTTAAGCAAATGCATTTTCTAGATGTGAATTTTCTCTAACATGATAAGGTTCCAAAATACGTCCTTTGGACCATTTGTCTTTTAACGGTGAGGATAAATACGACAACTTCTGCTCACTGTGCCAATACCCTGGCATCTCAGCCTCCAGGGACAGACCTGCATCAGTTCTTTTCAAAGCATATTGCACCTGGCTGGCCCTTACAGATGCTTTCTGTCTACATAATCCAGGACCCCAATGAATTATCTGGGAGCTCTTCAAGGTGAGGACCCCCTCCTTGGATGCATGTGTAAATACCTGAAAAGCATTGATTCTTTCTATCTACATGGGCTCTAGTCTGGGGTTTCCCATAGTTTATCAGAAAGGGTCCCCCCAATGTGCTAGAGGCCTTTAGGCCCCACTTAGCCCTCTGTTCACTCTGCATAACCAGCCATTGCCATTTTTTAGTCTTGAATTTCCACAACGACTTCCTTTACACAGACTTCCTCTCCTGGCCCTGGAACAATTTCAACATGTTGCGGCTCAGCCCTTTATAATTTTTTCTTTAAATTAAAGGTCACATTTTAAAAAGTAAATTTTAGTAGAAGATCTCATATATGCATCCCTGGCTTTTTTGTTGTTAATACTGGGCTGCAGGAAACTTTTTTGACTATATATTGAATATTTTCTAAACCCACAAATTATCAGATTTGTACTCTTGTATGTTAGGTGGAACAGGAAAGAGGCTTCTCTCCATGGTCCCAGTGCAACCACTCCTTCGGAATCCTAGGGTTTCTTCAGTGGTCAGTGACGTTGCTAAAGACTCTGTCTCTTCTGCACCAAGATGCCTGAGTCCATAGGCAGCAGTCAGGGAGTGCCTTGGGTCTGCACCCCATCCAACCTAGCCAATGTTCGGCTTGACAGAGACTCTGGAGAGATGGAGAAGGGAGAAATGGGAGCTTATGGGTAAACCACCGAGCCGGGCTGAAGGGATTGGAACTCAGGTAACAGAGAGGAGGTGGTGCGCTCACCTGTTCTGCTGTGGAAACTGCATCGCTTGTCGATAGTGGCAGGATCGGCCCTTTTTGGTGCCAGACGCTGTTTCCCTTTATTAGAGCTGTTTCTCAACTTGCTGCATCTTGCCTGTGGGTCCCCTCTGGCCAGTTGGCCATGGGATCCTCCTGGACATTTGGGATTCTTGGGCAGAATCAGCTTCCAAAACTAGAATGCTGTGCTTCTATCTAGTTCCCCAAGTGCTACAGCAGGAAGAGAGGTGAGAAGGCAACGTCCCAGAGGCTTCCCCTGCCCTGCCTCTCCAGGTGGGCCACAGAGCTGGTGGCCTCCCAGAGAATTTTCTGTTTTCTTTCTCCTGGCACATAGATAGCAGAGGTGTCCTTTAGCTTCAGTGCCTGCAAGGACATGGTTTCTTTAGGTTGGGATTTTTCACATTTTCTGGGGGAATGGGGGAGTTGAGGAAATAACATAATCCCTTCTAGGAATGAACAGGCTGTGAATTCAGTGTTTCTTCTGTCCTTTGACATTTGTGATACTTAGGATGCCCTGTAGAAGAGAGAGAACTCCCCAGTCTCCAGTTTTGACTCTCATTTGTTAGATACAATAACATTTATCTGACTGATTTATCTGACTGTCAAGGAGCCAGATGACCCGTGTACATGTACTGAACTCATAGGACCATACATTTAGATCTGGAAGAGACCGTAGAGGGCATCTGGTCTAAGTCACTCATTTCACAGATGAGGAGATGAAGGGACTGGCCTATACTTGCAGAGGAAGTGAGCATCAGGTGTTCAGTGTCCTTTCCCTCCTATTGGGCCATGCTAACTCACCTTCCAAAAACTTCTGCTTTAACATTAACTTGATGGAAATTCTGATATGGAATGCCCATCCTCTTCCTCTCAGCCTCTCAGCCTTATTCTCTGGCTGAGGAAGCCCCCAGCTCCTTTATGGGTGCCCCTCAAGGGTAGGGCCTGGCTCCTTGCATTTTTTATCCACAGCACAGATCCAAGTTCTTTACACACAGCAAGTGCTTACTAAATGCTTGTTGATTGCTGGCTTGATTGGCAGATGATCTTGGAGATGGACTCAGGTTGCCTGGGGAGGGGTGCATAGGGCTTTCTCCTAGCCTAGCTTCCAGGGCTGTGGCTCACTCTCGCTGCCTCCTAAGCTGATGGAGGAGGATGCAATGGGGGTAATTGTGGGGGTCATCTCTAAAGAATGTACTTTCCTTCTGACTAGTTCTCAGCTCTGTTCTCTGGGTGCAAGGCTGCAACCTCTAGATTAACAAATGGATAGAGTACCTTGGAGAATAAAGAAAAAATTATATGTGTGTGTATATATACATGTATGTACATGTGTACATATATGTGATCTATGTAATATAGCAAACTTCATTTCACTACCATTGTCTACCTTTGGCATCAGATGCACTGTATTTTATGCATTTATTTAATCCCAGATTCTGAGAAGGGGACCCCCCCAGGTTAAGTAGTGAGAGAGCCCTGAGTGTCTGAGGAGGAAGCTGAATTTGGCCCAGTCTAGGCTGCCTTCCACTCACTACTCGTCTTCAAGGAGAGGAAAGAAAGCCTCTTGGCTTGTGGAGTGCTTGCCCATTAAGTGCGTGATGGCTTCAGTGTGGGGCTGTACAGGGTGCAGGAGCAGACTCCCCACCAAACAGCTGTAGCAGAGAAAATTCTGGGTCTTCTTTCCTCCTTTGGTATCTTGTTCCTGCTGTGAGGACTAGACAAGGGTGGGCTTGCTCCCCGGCCCATCCTCACTCCCTGGCCCCATCCTTGCTCCCCAGCAGACTCATCCCCTCCCTTTCTCTGGGCCACCTTCAAGAACTGCCACATTCACCAAGTGAGAGCCTTTGGGGAAGAAACAAGCCTTCTTGTTTTGTGACAGTGTTAATCTTTTCCTGGAAACATGATGGGAGAGCTTTGCCAGATGCTGACAAGTGATGGAAAATCATGAAAACTCAAATCTGGATCCCCTCCCCCCCCACAATGTGTTTCAGTTTGCATTTTGAGAGCAGTTTAGAAACTTATCGCCCATTTTGTCAGAGACATAATTCACATCTTTCTCTAGGCACTGTAAACAAGAGAGATGCTTTAATGGTCCCATAAAGGCATTCCAGGCTGATCGCTGAGATTAGACCCTTCAGTAATGGATTTGGGTGTGCTCGTGTGTGTGTGTGTGTGTGTGTGTGTGTGTGTGTGTGTATATGTGTGTGGTGGGGGAGGGGAAGGTTTGACAGAGGTAAATGGACTGGAATGGGATCTCTGAGCAGAGAGGCTTCGATGTCTCTGAAGTGTGCCTGCTTTATCTCAGGCTCCATTGGAAGACAGATTGAAGGGGCTTCTGACACTGTTCTCTTTATCAGTTCGCAGGCCTCCGCCTCTGCTTCTGCCATCTAAGTGAACACTAATTGAGGTCATTTCAATCCATTCATCACCTGAAATTGAAGTGATATTAGCTTAAGGGGAAGGCTTTTTTCCCCTTTAATCTGGATGCATTCATGCTACATGGACTCTGGCTTTTTGTAGACCAGCTCCATTCTCTGGGCCCTTTTCAAGCCAGGAATCTGCTGTCTATCTGATCTTCAAAATCAGCTTGTGTATTTTTAAATAAATGTTTCAGAAACCCTGGCCAAAGTTGCAAAGTTCCTGTAGCATCTCTGTATAGTTCCTGTAGGATTGTAAGTTCCTGTAGCATTCAGTTGGACCTCTCCTTCATTTTCTCTCATATGACGAATAAAAGGAGAAAATAATGATTAGTTCTGATTCTAGGTCATTTGAACCCTTCCAAGGCCCTTGAGCTGGAAAGTTCCTCAGAGCCCATGGAGTCTGGTGTCAGCCAAAACCCAGACAAGTTAGTTGAGGGACTTGTTCAGGGTCAGATAGTTCTGCAGTGGAAGGGCTAGGTCTTGACCTAGAAATCCCAAAGTACATAGGACACCC
Source organism: Bettongia penicillata ogilbyi (assembly GCA_023548195.1). NCBI lineage: Eukaryota > Metazoa > Chordata > Mammalia > Diprotodontia > Potoroidae > Bettongia > Bettongia penicillata. The sequence goes on from JAJHZJ010000812.1 coordinate 1,418,325, forward strand.
AAAGGACATGATGTTGTGTTTCTAGGGCCTTTTGTTAGCATCAGTGTAGTGCAGGTTACTATAAGTAATCTATTTTTAAGAGCAGTTCATGAGAGAACAATAAGGTGGTGTTCCCTTGGCCTTTGGAGAAGACTCACACCAGGTGTTCAGTGTTGATGAGCTCAGCCCTCACTTGTGCCTAGAAGATTCCTAGAATCAATCCCTGGTGGGGGAGGGAGGGGTTCTGTTCTCCACACCCACCCTACCTCCCCCACCCCCACCCCGCAGTATGCAGTGGGTAGTCTAAGGAAAGGGTTTTAGAAATCTCCTTTCTTCCCTCCTCAACCTGAAATTTGGAGGCAGCGAGTTGAAGGCCTCATGTCCTAGGGCTTCCCACTTCATTGCCCTGTTCTGTATACCCCAAAGTTGACCACTCTGTTGGACTCAAATCAGGGAGCTCTGAGGAACGCAGAGTGAAATATCAAAGCAGAGACAACTGAAGAGCACATTTCCATCCACTTGGCCAAGAGACAGTGGGATCTTCAGTCACTGAACAGAATTTGGACCATGTTTCCCTTCTAGGGCACTGCGTTCAAGCTGTGGCAGTGCCACTGATTCACTGTCTGTCATGTGGCAAGCTACTCTCTTTCTTGGGACTCAGTTACCCTGTATATAAAATGCAGACAGTCTGTGTGCTGCCTGCCACAGGGTTGTTCCAAGGTAAAAGTCTTATACTCTCTAAAGCTCTATAGACGTGCGCTTTTAAGCTTTTTCTAAAAAGAGATTTTACTTCCTTTTTTTCCTCTCCCAAGCTAGACTTCCCCCATTAGTGGAATATAGTAAGGATAATTTTAAATGACTTTAATGATCAAACACATTATTGGAAGATACTTCAGGGAAAGAAAGCTGTACAGAAAGAGGAGAAGTAAAGGACCAAGAGAAACAACCAGATTTTTATCAGTTTAGCATCTTGATCCTGTGTGCCCAGAATGCCTTGCTGCTACATGGGCTGCCTTGGCCCCAGCTTCCCTATTTCCAACACTCTGGAGGTGACCATGGGTCATTCACCTGACATGTGCTATTGGGTTCTGAAAACAGACCGTCAAGACAGGATTCCCTTATTTCAGATGAAGTAGGTGAGATTCGGAAGAAATGAGTTGCCCAGGCTCCTGAAGCCAGGAAATGGGAGCCTTGAAAATAGGGCAGAGATTTTTCTGCTTTTGCAAGCCTAGTTTGCAAGCCAGTGTTATACTGAATGACGAGGAGTGTCTCTGTCTTATCACTGGTGTGGCAGAGTTGGAAGAGCACTGAGCTTGAAGGTAAGAGGTCTGAATTCAAGTGCTGCCTTAGTCACTGACTCACTCAGTATAATTTTCTTCATTTGTAAAATGGAGATAAGAACAACTCTTACCTTGCAGGGTGGTTCTGAGTAGCACAGGTAAAGCACTGGGTAAATGCCAGCTCTGATTACCACAGAAGCATCCACAGTCCAAGCATTTCCCATATCTGAGCTGCTGGGAAGGGTGTAAGTTATAAATGGGGTGCGGCCTGCACTAAGGAAGGGACTTCCCACACCAAACCCCCCCAAATCCAAAGTACTATTGTGATCCTCATGCTACTCTGAGCCCTAGCTAGAGTCTGCTGTAGGGGGAAGGGCTCCAGCCATCCCCAGGTGTCCCCTGATTCGATTTCTAGGGTGACTGGAAATATAGGAGGTGTTCCCTGTCCCCGGTGCTGAGGAGTAAAGGAAAGTCAGGCCCACTACGTCTGAATTTCATACTTAGTGTTTACAGCAGGGGCACAGACTCAGGCAATAGTTTTACTTGCTGGTTCATCTTTAATAAAGTGATTTTCCTTCATAGAATAAGAAAGCCAAAATGCTGGTTCATGGATTTGCTAATTATTGTCCCCCAGGATGAGAATTAGGCAGTCCAATCTGACCTGCACAGCCTGGTTTCCCTTTGCAGATAGAAGCGACCTCTGACTGCTGACACTGGCTCAGATTGTGTTTTTTGTGGCGTTTGTTCTCCGTTCATTAGTTTTATGGTAGAGTCTGGCCTTAAGTGTGCTTTTTTATTTTGCTTCTCCCATCACCTGGGCTTAGGGTTGGGTGCTAGGCTTTTGTAACTTGAAAAGTTGAGCAGATCTCCGTGTTCAAGGAAGGAGTGAGCCTTGCCCAGGCTTCTTCATTTTAAATGGGAAAATGAGGGTTTGTGAATAGTTACAGAACTTTAGGAAAGCTGTAACCCCAAGTGAACTCGAAAGGTAGATGTGACTCATTTGAGGGGTAGTGTGACTTTTTTGTGGCTTGGCATTTTGAAGTCCTCCAGCTTGACTATTAGAATAACTCAGTAATCATTAGTCAGCTCTAAGATGTGGCTGGAAAGGTCAAGCAGATATCACAAGGAAAAGGCCATCCAGTGGCTCCGGGGATGTTCCTTGACTCCTTTTCCCTAAAATATGCCTTTGTGGAGGCCTCATGGATGACAAAGGTTGACTTGGAAAGTGTGTCTGAGATGAGGGTGGGGATCTGTTTGGTGAACTGCAGCTGTCGAAGGCAGGGACGAGCCTCTCTCTGGCCACAGGAAATGGGAACGTTTGCTGCTTGCCCCCCCACCCCTGCCCACTGGGAAAGGAAAGGAAAGGCTGTCCTGCGGAGGAAGTCCCTGAGGCCTGGGGCCTTTGGCCTTTCACCAGGTAATGGGAGCGGAGGGGCAGGCAGCCCTCTCAGCCCGGCAGCAGCAGGCTGGAGCCGACTCCGAGAAGTAATTTAATTAATGTTGATCATGACTCCAGATGATGGTGATTTGATAAGGAATAATTTAGTACTTAACAGCCTTTTACATGCACCAACTCCGTGTGGGAAGGTCAAGCAAACTGTAGAATACGAATGTGCAGCTCTCACTCGCAGTCCTGCTCACAAGCCTGTTGTCAGCTGCTGTGAGCCCTGGGGGAGGCAGAGTGGCACAGGGGGCTGGCCAAGACCTGCAGGGTCACAGGCCCAAGTGGACTGCTGGACGGGAACTGAGAGGTCAACCCTATCTGCCTTCAAAGGAGGTCAGGAGGGCATCGAGTCAGAGCTGGAGAACTGAACCCAGGCTTGGAATCCAGAAGATCAGAGGGTTGGAGTATGTGGGATTTCAGGGACCTCTATTTAAAATCCTTCTTTCTCTAAATGAGGAAACTGAGGCCCAAGGAGCTTAGAAGACCCAAGATGGAGAAAGAGACCACACTTCAGAGTGTTTCAGTGCAACCCCCTCCTCACATACAAAAGGAACCTGAGACTCAGAGAGCCTCATGTCCTCGATGCAGAAGGAGATGAAACCTCAGAGACTGGTCTGATCCTCTTTCTACCTTGGAAGACATGGCGGCCAAGGGTGGCCTGTAAATTTGAACTCACATCGTCTTCCAATGCAGTGGTTCTCTCTCTCCTCTCTCCTCTCTCTTCCTCTTTCTCTACTGTCCTATGTTTCCTGCAGGTACCCCCATAATAATACAAACACTACAAGTAAGGCTGATGTAACTAATTCTTTAAGATTTTCAAAACATTTTGCATGCATCCGTTACATTGAAAGTGATAGGGCTGAGAGCTACACCTAGGTCCTCCATATCTAGTATTTGCTCACTCACTGTACCACCCTACCACCCTGGCCTCAACTCAGGCTGTCCAGGTCGTGCTTTTCCCATGACTCTCTCCCACTGAAGACTGTGCCAGAAAGAGTTCCAATGTGACGATGAAATATTAGGATTCATTGTTGACTGTAAAATTCCCCCCAAAAAAAATTAAATAAAAAATTCTCATTCTAGAGAATTGGTACCGAGGAAGAGAGAGTCCAATTGGAAACATTAAAAATCTCAGAAATCTTTGCCTTTTCTCTCACCTACAGAATGATATATACATATACATACATACACACAAATATGCACATACATTTATGTATATGTACACACATATATACACATATTAATGTATATACATATGCACAGTATATATGTATATATTATAGATGTGTGTGTCAGATAGATAGATAGAGCCGACTCAGACTCATTTGCATTCCTGATTTGGCTAATGAGGCTGGATTTCACGGAATGATTGTCAGACAGGACTCTTTAGTGTCATAGGGGTGTGATTAAGTGGACACTTCTAGGCCTAGGCCCACTCTCTGGAGGTGGTAGGTGTCTCCTACCACATGGCTGTGCCTGGAGTAGGTGCTTGATCAGTGTTTGGTCTCATTAGACTTTAGAAGAAGGAAGTCTAGCATGCTTAGACTCCTGAGTGATACAGGCTGATCTTCCAGTGTGGGTCAAGAAGATTTCTTAGCACTGGTGCCTCCTGGCTGTTGTACAGGCAAGACCCTCCATCTCTAATCTCAGGTCGTCCCCAAGCCTGGAATACTCTCCCACTTCTGCCCTGATGCTTCCTGGCTTCTCCAGGCAGCCCTCCCCAGCCCCTCCTCACTCCAGTGCCTGCGCTCTTTAATTGCATCCTACTTATCTGGTGTATCACTCACTCTCTATATAAATTGTTTCCTTCCTGTTTTCCCCATTCAAGGGTAAGGTCTGCCTTTTTCTTCTTTTTGTATCCTCGGCACTTAGCAGAGTGCCTGGCACATAGTAGGCATTTAATAAATCTCAATGGGTTAACTGATTGTTATGATACCTCTGGGTAGCCCTGGGGCGTCCCATGCCCACCCTTTCCAGCATCTGTGTTCCCTCTGTGCATCCTTTCTGTGGAGACTGTTCTCCAGTGTACTGCTGACTTAAAGAGAATCCTGATACTTTATTCAATTAGTGTCTTAAAATGTTTAATTTGTGCTTTGACTTGGATAAAAATGTTGCCCTTAGGGCCATATTGGAAATTGAACAGAGCCTGAGCACTTCTTAATGAAGATGTCCATAAATTAGGTTTCACCTCATAAGCACATGATAGAACTTGCTTGGTCCTTGCTTGGCATAAAGGAATTCCTCATGCATCGTAGTCATCCTGGATAAACGCTTCATTTTCTTTGAAAGGCGTTTGAAACAAAGCCTCCCTCAGGTCCCTACAAAGTGATACGTATGTATGATGCTGTTAAGGTGGGCTTGGTCAGGAGAGAGAAGGCCGAACTTCAAGGCAGTTCTAATCCTGCTTCAGGCACCGACTAACTGTGGGACCCTGGGCAAGGACTGTCTCCTTCAAAGCTTCCTCCTTTGGCAATGGTGATGGCCCCAGCCTTTCTCTCTCCAAGGATGGGCAAAGGTCCGCTGGGGCAGTGTCTCCACTACAGCAGTGTCTCTGTGCCCCTCAAATGCTGAGCCCCATCAGCCATCAGGCTTCTGGTTACTCTGACGTACTTTCAGATTTTATTTTAAATGGATGGTTTTACATCCACCATGCAGCAGTTTGAATATGTTCAACTTTGATCCTATTTAAGAAATTAATTACTCACTTATACTTGAAATTGTAATGTCTGAAATGAATCGTCATATTGTCAACCACAAGTTACTTGTGACATTTACTAGGAGGGTTTTTCTTCCTGGAAAGTAAGTGGAGTCGCCAACTTGTAACGTTGTTTATGCCAACACCTCTGTGAGGGCAGCTGCCTTCTCAGTGATGATGAGACGGAGCTCAGGCTATCAGTCACTCGAAGGAGAAAAGTGATGATAGATTAGACTGGAGGAAACAAGGGTTCGTTTCTTCCTTTAGCCTCCAAAGAACTCTCTCCCTCTCCCTCCCTCCCTCCTTCTCTCCCTTCCTTGCTTTCTCTCTCCCTTTCTCCTTTTTTCCCTCCCTCTCTTCTTTTCTCTCTCCTTTCCTCTTTCTTTTTCCTCCCTTCCGTGTCTCTCTCTCTCTGTCTTTCTGTCTCTGTCTGTCTTTCCTTCCCTTTCCCTCCACCCTCTCTTTCCTTTGTCTGTCTGTCTGTCTCTCCCTCTCTTTCTCCTGTCTCTCTCCATTTTTTCTTTGACATATTCTACTGGCTGAGCATCAGCTTTCCCATGTTAGTGACACCTTGCCCAAGTGGAGGGATGCACCGAGTGGTACGATTTTGAGCCCAACTTAACCAAATTTTCCTTCTGTCTCTTTCTGTCTGTCTGTCTGTCTGTTGCCTTTCTCCCCAGTGGCTTTTCATGGCCTCCCCTTGAAAATCAAGAAAGAGCCCCATAGCCCATGCTCGGAGCTGGGCTCAGCCTGCAGTCAAGAGCAGCCCTTTAAATTCAGCTATGGAGAAAAGTGCCTCTACAATGTCAGGTAAGGGGCCAGTGGCGAGGCTTGAGATAAAGGGTGGGGGCCATGTCTGGAGACCCTAGAGGCTGAGGTCAGCCCAGAACCTTGGGTGCCAGGGGGATACATTGAGCATAGCACTCAGAAGACCTGCAGTGAACCCTCTGTTCTGACCCATCTAAGTGCAATTAACAGCAGTCATATTTACACACACACATATACACACGTACACACACGTGCAATACATACAGGCACACATAGTCATACGTACACACATAAAGACCAACACATACAGTCGCACACACATGCGCACACATACACGTGTGCACATACACACATATGTGCATGCACACACATGTGCGCACACTTTGTAAGATAATGTCAGATAATCTCTATCCCACATTATCTACTGCACACAGTACCCCTGAAAGCCCTCAGCAGAATATGGACATGATAGAGCTATTTTATTTACTTCTTGTGAAGGTTTGTTCTTGCTGTCCAGGAGGGTGGGGTGGCAGGCAGTGGGGAAGCATGTCTCGGACAGAAAGGTCCCATCCCCATTGTCTCTTTAGTGTGTCCTTAGCATTGGGAAGCCTGATTGTCCTCTCCAGTAGGAAGCGTTTACTTTCTTGATGCAGAGAAACCGAGTCTGGCTCTGGCTTGTTCCCTGCTAGTGCCTATGATCAGAAGCCACAAGTGGGAATGAGGCCCTCCAACCCCCCAACGCCGTCCAGCACTCCTGTGTCTCCCCTGCATCATGCTTCCCCGAATGCAGCTCACACCCCGAAGCCCGATCGGGCCTTCCCTGCGCATCTCCCGCCTTCCCAGCCCATCCAGGACAACTACCCAATGGACCACAGGTAATTGTGGTTTGGAGGCTTTGCACACAAGTTCTAGGCATTTGTAGCCCTGTTTGGTGCTAGGGGCAGGTGGGAGGGGGGGTAGGAAGGGGAGGATGTCCTCAGTGGACTTCCCGGTCCAGCTCTCCTAATGCTGCACTCAAGCAAAGGAGATGACTTGTTGGCCATAGGCAGGGGAGTGTGTCTTCAGAAATGACCTTGCTGCACCAAAGTCATGGATTTCTTGTGAAGGAATTACTTCCTGCTCTAATAAGTTAACTTCATTTCTTTTCCTTATTTTTCTGTACTCACATTCTAGGTATACACAAAATTTTCAAGTGAAAAGTATTTTTAAAAGTGGGTTTTCCTCTGCTGTGAAACTGAATGACTTCATTTATCCTTTCGATTCTCTTACTGTGTCTACACCTCTCTTTTTCCATGCCTGGGGGTGTACGTGTGCATTAGGTCATTTCTGAGTCTCAGCACATCACAGGGCTGGGATTATATCATGTGGATACTGCATCCATCCATCTCTCAATTGAAGCTAAGCTCATCTTAGCTTGAGGTTCAGAGCCATTGGTGACAAGTTCGCATAGCTAATAGATAAAGGCAGAATTGGAACACAGGGCTTCCTTCTGCACAGAAATCCATTTTCTACCTCCAGGCCTTTGCTCCCGCAGTCCTCTCTTCCTGGAATGCACTCTTTCCTCACCTTTGCCTCTTAGCTACCCTGACTTCCTTTAAGACTCAGTTCAGATGCTGGTGCCCTGTCCTTCTTGATGTGACCTGACTCCCTCCAGGGTGAACACTGGCCCCTCTGCAGTCATCTCCAGTGTCCTCTGCATGGGTCTCGTCTGGAATGTTGCTGTAATGTTCTCTCTGTCCTTAGAATATAAGCTCCATGAGGCCAGGAGGCCTTACTTTATCTCCCTGGCCCTTAGCCCAGGGCCTGACTCACAATTAGCCCTTAATTAAGGGTTACTGATTGTTCCCTTGCTTGATTCATTCCTCCAAACCCAGCCACAGTACCATCAACTCAGTTCATTTCAGTAACATTGTTAAGCTCTCCCAATGTGCCTATCCCCCAGTGCTGGAGAAACGGAGACTGAGAACAGCCCAGCTCTGCCCTCAACAAGCTTCTTCTCTCTCCGGTACAGTGGTGGAGTACAGTCACACAGAAATGAATAGTGTCCCTGTGGTCTCTGCCATCCATCTTGCCTTTATTTCTTCTACTTGTGGGGAGAGTGAGTCCAGGACACCTTGTCAAGAATATCTGCTCAGGAAATTCCTTGACCTTCAGTCAGTCCAGTCCCATGCGAAGTTTCTCTGACTCTTGGATGCTGCCTGCCTCCAGGCCGGCCCATCCTAGGAGGGGTGGTAACTTGCTTAGACAGCACAGGCTTTGGGCACACAGAGCACTGGGGTCAGGGCCTGGAAGACCAGATTTCAGCCCTGCATCAGAGACTTCACAGATTGGAAGTACCTGCACTTGGTTGGAGGATGTGAATTCAAATCTCAGCTCTAATCTGTGTAAACTGTATGATCCTGGGCGAGTTACTGAACCTCTGTCTGCCTCATTTTCCTCATCTGAAAAATGGGGTAACAGTTAACACCTACCAAATGGAAAGTGAGCCATTGCTAGCATCATCATCCTGGGACTCTGAGTTCTGTAGCTCAAAGGGCCCTTAGAGATTGAGGAGCACACTGGGGCCCAGAGAGGGTCAGTCACTGGTCCTGGGTCACCCAGAAAGGCTTGGGGTTGGAAGTCATGGCCTCTGACTCCATTTCCAGGGCACTTGAACTTTATTGCAGTGATCTGCACCATCCTTGTTACCGTAGACAAGTCCCTTCTCTTCTGTTTTCCCTCTTTCTCCACCTCTGAAATGGGCATTATGATAGTTGCATGTGATAAGCCATAAAATGTGATTGAGAGATGAGTGCTGAGAATGCCCTGCATTTAAGTTCCCTCAGCGACAGCCTCCTCGCCAAGTCCGTTTTAGTATCTCTACTTGAAATTGAGTATTTGAGACTGGGAACAGCCGGCCCGGAAGCACCAGGGTAGGCCCAGGGTCCTTTCCCTCGGCCCCCTCCCTGTGTGTGGAGGCCTGCACCAGCTGCCAAATTCAGAGGCCGGATGTCTACTTGGGGGAGCTCTGGAGAGCCGGGGCCAGAAAGCAACAACCTCTCGATTGCAAATGGCCAAGGTGCTCTGGAAGCGGCCCCTCTCCGAGGAGCCCTGTCCCCAAGCAGGCCCCCAACCTGGCTCTGGGAATGCTCCGTAGCCTGCCAGCCAGCACCCTGCCTCCTTTCCTTGGGCCAACACCCTGGCACATTTCCTCAGCCCTATGGTGCTGGCCAGAGCTGGAGCTGCCTGGCCAGCTTTGTATCCCCGAGCTGGTGCACGGAGCTCAGGAGTGAATGTCAGTGCTTTCCTTACACATTTGGTCTTGGTCAGGGAGCTTGAGGGCCTGTGTCCTTTCCTGCTCACATCCATGTCTCTGGAGAAAGCCTCCCTGAGAGCTCAGAGCTCCAGCTGTACCAGAATATGTACAGGTGGAGAAATGTGTGGTCCCATAGCACCAACATGAACCAGCTCTTCTTGTAAAACAACACTAACTCCATTGTGTGAAAATCCTTCCCCACCACCAGGATTCTACCCTCCCTCTCATCTGAAGTTCTCCTTTAACTATTGCAATTATCTTCTTCTCCTTGACAATTCTTAACAATTCCATCATCTGTAAAATAAAGATTAGGGACGTTCTCTGAGCCCAGCTCTGGGGGACATCAGAACTCCTCAGGGTTTGCTGGGCGTGGGGAGAATTCACAGGCCTCTTCTGGCAGGGCATTCAGGGTGAAAGACAAGAGGGACTTCCCTTTTAAACATGGATTTTCTAGCCTGGCCCTCTCTTGACTTTCCTCAGATTTCCATTTGACTCATAGGGGTGGCCACACTCGCTTCTGAAATAAATAGTCTTAGGTGTGTTTTAGTAGAAGTTTACTCAATTTAAATGTCTTTATTCAAATGTGGGGCTTGTTTATTTTTTTTCTACTGCTTGGTAATATTTTCCAACACTTGGGGGCTATTCTTAAAGCATCATTTATTAAACACCTACTGTATTCCAGCCACTGTCATGGAATACAGTTATAATGAATGAAGTTTTCCCTACACATAAGAAGTTTGCCTTCTTTTTTAAATCTAATTTAATTTTTCCATATTTGTAAAAATGTATTTTTTCTCCTTTTCATCTTTCCCCAACATTGGAGGAAAACAAAACAAAACACGAACAAAACCTTTGCTGCAGATATGAGTAGTCAGACAAACACATTCTTGCTGGGGCAGTGTCCAAAATCGCATCCCAAGGCCCTTCCCTCTTGGTGAGCAGTTGGGTGACATATCCTTCATCAACAGTCTCTCGAAGGCCATTGTTTATAACTCATGTTGCTTCCTGATCTTTCATCTCTTATTGCTTATAGTTGCTATAACCTCTTACAGTGTTTTCATTTCAAGTAATTGAACCTTTATGAAACACCTACTATGTGTCGGCCACTGCGTTCGGTGATAGGGATAAAAAGAAATAAAATAAAATAAATAGGCCCAGCCTTCCAGGAGCATTCTCTCTGCTGGGTGAAGCAGCCCATGCTCCGATGAGTAAATACACCAGATAGAGAAAGCGATTGCCAAAATCAGGAAGGAAGGACGTCTTATCGGAGCACACTTGAGTTGAACCTGGGCTTGGCCTACAGATTCCAGGAAGCAGAGATGAGGAGGGAGAATGTTCCAGGCCTAGGACCCAACCTGCCCAGCCTTCCCATGTAGAGGGGAAAGCACAATGTCATGTGTGGTGAATGGCATGGGTTATTTTGTACCTTGGAATATTTGAGTTTTCTCCAGGCACGTTGTCTCTCCCAGTTAAATGGAAGCTGCTAAGGGACTTGAATCCTCAACATTTATCATGTTGCCTGGCTCCTCACAGGTGTTTAATAAAATGAATAGACTTGAATTTGTTCACTGGTGATGTTCCCTTGACTTGGTTACTTCCTGTCTCTCCTTTTCATAGAGGAACAGTGTTTATGGGGTTGATCCCCATTTCCCAGGACCATCTTGGCCAAATACACACTTAAATTCAGTACCCAGTGGTCTCAGTGTACTCTGCCTTTTGCCCTAGATTTCGACGCCAGCTTTCTGAGCCTTGTAATTCCTTTCCACCTTTGCCTACGATGCCGAGGGAAGGACGTCCAATGTACCAACGCCAGATGTCTGAGCCAAACATTCCCTTCCCGCCCCAAGGTTTTAAGCAGGAGTACCACGATCCGGTTTATGAACACACCACCCTGGTGGGCAGTGCAGGCAACCCCAGCTTCCCCCCACCTCTGATGATTAAACAGGAACCTAGAGACTTTGCCTACGACTCAGGTAAGCTGCAATTTTTACCTTGATGGCGCATGTATGACCATCATTTGAATGAAGGCCGCTGACTATGGCCTAGGTTGGATTACTATGTTTTTTTCCTGTGTATATAGATGGTATATAGAATGTTCCTCCCAGTTTTACCTTTTGTAGGCCATGGGAGTGTCAAATCATAAGGAACTTCCAAGATCGGCCAGTTGAATACTTCCTTTATACATCTGAGCAGACTGAGGCCCAGAGATGTGTGACTTGCCCAAGGTCTCAGAGGTAGGAGGTTATAGCAACAGATTAAAGGCCAGCTCCCTAGCACCCGATCTCTTGGTGTTTGCAGTTCTCCTCTGCTTCTCACATTTCAGGACACCCATGGCTGTTAATCACCATGGGGCATTCCCTTCATCAGTGCAGACTGTGACCCTTCAACCCTTTGGCACAAAATGGCCCCGGTTCTTTGCTTGATGGCCAGTTCTGCTAATCGCTGTACTGGAATATACGTCAACCCTCTGGGTGTCCATGGGTCCTCTTCCACCTTGGTGACACCTTCTGAAATGGATACTCCCCTGGAAGAGAACCTGGAGTCATGTCTGGGCCATGCTGAGGTATTGGAGCAGTGCCTGGGGGTTAGAGGGTGCTGAACTTGAAGTCAGAAGCCACCATTAGTATGGCCAGCTCCATATTGAAGTGTGACCTTGAGGAAGTCATGTCACTTTGCTCATCTGTAAAGTGGAGATAACAGTACTTGTCTTGCACTGATATGACAAGGAGGGAAGAATTACCCTCAAGTGGGATCCAGCGGGCAGTTTGTTGTTCTGCGTCGTTTGAGTGCTCTTCCTGTCTTCCCATTGAAATGGCTTAGTCTTAGACGCGGCCTGGGGGCTCTTGAGAGTGTCTTAGACATTTTTCTCAGGACTCTTGAGTGTGTCTCTGATAAGTAAAGGTTGTATTTTCCATGGATACTTGAAATAGTGTCTGGAAAGGAAATTAAGTAATCCTACTCAATGACAAAAAATCTACCTTTAGAGATGGTGAAGAATTATTTCATTGATGAGAATGTATGTATATGTGCACACATGTGTGTATATGTATATACATATACATGCCTATAACATGTATCTATGTATATCTATGTATGTGTGTGTATATATCACATCTTTGAGGTCCTGGCCCCAAATCATGCTAGTAGGTCTCTGGCTTTGTGTTCGTGTGCCCTGCCCAGTCCATGCAGTCTTGCACATCATTTAATAAGTATTGTTTAGTGGAAGGTTTGTTAACTTTCCTGCCCTGGTCCAGCCTCTTGGAGTGTACTTCCTCCTGATCTCTCCCTCTTAGTGGCCTTCTCTTCCTTCAGCTCAGCCCAAATGCCCCTTCCTTCAGGAATCCCCTCTCATGGGCACCAGTCTCCCCCTCCTCACAGGAGGCACCTCATTTCTCAGCCTCCCACAGAATATAAGCTTCCTGAGGGAGTTGGCGTTGCTTGGCTGAGCCCTGTATCACCAGTACCTACCATGATGTATTACTGCACACAGTAGGAACTTCAAACAATCTGTTGAATTGCACTGAATTGGACAGCATGAGATTCAGTGGGGAACCCTCGGTTTCCTCATCTGTAACAGGCAAGATTTAGGTAAACTTTTGTTTCCAGACTGACTGTAGGTCTTTGGGGAATCACCTCATCTTGTTGGATCCCATCCCTAAAATCAGTCAACCCGTCAGTCAGAAAGTATTTATGGACTTAATACGTCCTAAGCCAGATACTGGGGACATGAGGCGTAGCAAGGATGAAAGAACCCAACCCATAATGGGAGGACTTCCTGATAGCTAGACTTTATTTATACACATAACATACATACATACATACATATATATCAAAGTATATATGCAGCTATTAAATACTGACTTCTATGTGAAGTCATTAAATATAAGATAGTTTAAAAGGAGTAATAGTAGCAATCATCCTACCAGTCTGCTGTGCCTGCAGTGAAGGAGGCCTGCTAGTGTTAGTCTGATGAAAGTTGTGCCTGGAAAAGTGAAACAGAGAAATCACAGCTTCCTTTTTCCAGGATTATCTGATCTTAGTATAGATTATCTAATTGATTTTAGTATAGATTAGCTAATTGGGGGAGAGACAGAGACAGAGAGAGAGAAAGAGAGACAGAGACAGAGAGAGAGAAACAGAGAGACAGAGACAGAGAGAAAGAGAGACAGAGACAGAAAGAGAGACAAAGAGACAGAGAGAGAGAGAGAGAGAGAGAGAGAGAGAGAGAGAGAGAGAGAGAGAGAGAGAGAGAGAGCAGAAGCAATCCCTTGAGTTTCTTTTATGGGAAAGAAAAATAAAGTTGAATTAATTTTTGCATGTGGAATTTCTAGAGAATTTTCAGTTTGTTCTTTACTTGAACACCTAGATCTCTAATTTCTAACGACTACATGGAATAATACATTATGGCTTAGACTTAGAAGGGACCTCAGGAGTTTCCTTATTTAATCAATATGCAACCAAGACTGGCCTCTACAAATCAGGGGCCATCTGACATTTTCTTGCAGACATCCCATGAGAGGGAACACCGCTACCTCCAGGAGCTTGTTCTACTTTCTCATTATTAAGCAGATGGAACCCATGAAGTCACTGGGGAGGCCCTAAGAACAAGAGTCCTTCAGTGTTGACTTCGGTGTCCAGGAAAGCATGGCAGAGAATCATAGGATTCAGGGCTGAAAGGGACCTTGTAGGGGGTCTCACCCAGCTCTTCATTTGGAACCAGAGCTGGCCAGACTCTTGCAGCCCACATGTAGGAAAAGATAAAGCCAAGATTCCAATTTAGCTTCTGCAGCTCCAAACCCAGTACTCTCTCCCAGACACCATACTCCCTCAGGTAGGGAAGTGATTTGGGAGGATTGCCTCCTACTTGGTAATGCAAGGACTCAACTTTCGGAGCCTGGAGATGCCAGAGTAGCTCGTTGAAGATGTCAGAGTAGCTGGTCGAAGATGCCTAAATCAGGCACCTTCACCCTTATCTGCGTGTGTGTGTGTGTGTGTGTGTGTGTGTGTGTGTGTGTGTGTGTGTGTGTGTGTGTGTGCGCGTGTTCTTGATGGAGCCTCACCAATGTGGTGAAGCCCTGAGAATCATGTTTTTAAATACATTAAACATTAGATTTCAAAGGAAACCAGTTAAAGTACAGTATAATTATCAAAATAACAAGAACGGTAGTATTGATACTAGTGCCAAGTTCATTGATCCCAGCTTAGGAACCCTGATAACCTTTCTTCTGGATTATCTCTAGCATCTAAGGAGGGGCTGTGACTGCCCCTGGACACTCCCTTTGGCCCTTTGCAAAGAACATTACACAGATTCCCTTTAGCACCATCATCATAAAGTCATGTCTTTTGAAGGCAAAAAATTTTTAAGTGTAGTAATGGTGCAGCCCAGGGTTATGAAAAATTAATCTGTGGGTATTGAAATGTATTTTACCGGCCACAGAACGAATGCATTTAAGTTGACACATCTGTATATGCCATAAAATTGCCGTCAACAACTGTGATCCACAGATATTTTGTCTTGTTGCCATCTGTTCTCTAGAAATAATCATTTTTTCCCATCCCGGCTGAGAGTACATTAAATAAGCCCTCAGGAAGCCCAATGGATTTCTCACAGAAGCACTGACTCCCTTTTTCACCTCTTGATGCTGAGCAAATAGCATTGGGAAGATCTCATGCTGAGGGTTTCAGGGCCACACCAAAAAGGCCTTATCTCATTGTGTGCATGGTCCGGTAATGGAAGGAGCCCCAGAACCCTTTGTACCTCTGGCTTCCAAGTCATGAAAACATAAGGAACTTGGGAAAAGGGAAAGAACAAAGCATGGTACAAAACATGGCTTTTGTTCTGCTTGGAAAGGTAGCAGGTAGTCCGATGGTTAGCCTGCTTGTTAAGAGAATGTGACTTCAACTGTGAAATATTTCAGATAGTGAGAAGAGGCCAGCCAGGTTGGTCTCTGTCTATCAGGAAGGGAGAATCATTGTTTGCCAGCTACAGTCGCTGGATTGCCAAGCTAATCAGCATTTATTATGCATCCTGAGGGCCAGGTACTGTGCTCACTAACCACTGGAGATGCTGGAGAAGAAAGACAAGGGACCATCCCTGTCCTCAATCAGCTTAGAGTCCAATGGAGAGATGGCATACCAGCAGCTATGTACAAGCAGAACAGAGTCAATTCGCTTCAGTCCTGTCATCAGATGCCTGTTCAAGATTTCCAACTGGGTGACCCATAGGGATCTCAGACTGAGGTGTCCAAAACAATTTGGGATCTTTCCCCTTCTTCCACTGAGGGTACCACCGTCCTCCCAGTCCCTCAGGTGGGACACCTCCATGTCACCCCAAACTCCTCCCTTTTCTGTCTCTTCTCTGTCCAGTCAGTTTTGTGGTCTGGGATCTATCTTGTGCTTCCCCAACATGTTGTATAACTGGCTCTGACTCCCACACAAGCACAAAGCCACGTAACTTTTCAGCTAGATCACTGTATCATATCAGCCTCTAATACTGTTTCTCTGGCTCAAGTCTTTACTCAACTGCACTCCTTTCTTTACTTCACTGTCAAAGGAATGTCCCTTGAGTGTGGGCCTGACCGTACACTCTTCTCCACAAAGACCTATGGCTCCCTCCTGCCACTAGGGTCAGATGCACATGTCTCCCTCTAATACCCTTCCTGGCCTGTATCCCTTCTACCTTGCCAAGCTTTGTGTTCCAGGACTTTTCACACATACGGTGTTTTCTTTCCAATCTTCACCCCTCTTGCCATGAATGCACTACCCCTTCCATCCCAGTAACACCTGCCCCGCCTTACCTACCCTTATTCTGCAGAGTTTCTGCCTTTTCCTGATGCCACATCTCCTCTCCCCCTGTGCTCTTCCTGGGTTTGAGGCTTTGGGGTCTCAGGGTCATCTGGGTAGCAGGAGGGAGCATTAGTTCTATGTCAGGAGGGGAATGGTCCAGCTCTGTGCCCAGAAGGTTCGGTCTGGGGGGGTGCATCATCAGAGCAGGGGACCCAGGTAGACCAAGGGTAAGATGGGGAGAGGTGATGAGAGGAGAGGCAGGTGTTGGAAAGGCAGGTAGGAGGGTGCTGATGGAAATTTTCCTTTACCTGTTTGCCTAGCATCAGGTCTATTTGCATTGATCAGCCAACCTCAGGATGCTGTATTAGGTGTCTGGCATACAGTAGGAGCTTAGCAAATGTCAGTTTATGGACTGACTAATGAAAATGAAAGAGCTTTGCAAACTTTGGGGTTGCAGAAATGTGTCCTGTTACTTGGAACATAACGGGTGGAGGCCAGAACAAGATTTTTTTCCGCCCTTCCATGAAATAGCACTCGAGAGTGATTTATGTGTTCATAGACAATGAGTCAGACTGACAGGCAGCTCAAATTATCTCTAGAGTTTGCATAAATCTTTAAAAAAAACTCTCACTCTGTCCAGAAGTTGGAAGCCAGCTTCAGTCGGGTAAATAACCCTTGTTTGGTTGTTTTCAGCCATATGCGACTCTTCATGACCCCTTTGGGGTTTTCTTGGCAGAACTACTGGAGAGGTTTGCAGTTCTTTCTACAGCTTATTTTCCAAATAAGGAGCTGAGGCAAGTAGGGTTAAGTGACTTTTCCAGGGCCACACAGTTAGTAAATGTCTGAGGTCACATTTGAACTCATGCCTTTCTGACTGCAGACCCAGGTCTCTGTACACAGTGCCCCCTAGCTGCCTTAAGGCCATAGAATGTCAAGAGGTAAAGCCGGAAGGACTCTGAGAGCCCAACTGACTTGTTTTGCAGATCAGGAAACTGAGACCCACAGTCATGAGCTTGCTTGCCCAGATTGTACAGGTTGTGAATGGCAGGATTGAGGTTCATACCCAGACCTCTGCCCTCATATCCAGCCCCTAATTATCTTTGATGAGAACGTTCTACACTATGGAGGCTGGGCTCCTTTGGAAATGTCTTTGCCCCTTGTCTCCAAGAAAAGATGGCCCCTCTCAGGAGCAATGTGGGGGAGGGGGTTATGATGAAATGCAGAGGTTTCATTGGCAAACTGCCATAGATGCCATCCAAGATGGGAACCAGCATTGGGGAGGGATGGCAGAGGCAGCCGCCTTCCTTGTTTGCACATCAGTCCAGACTCACTCGGGGGCGTTCATGCTGCTGTGTCCCTGTGGGCCCTCCCTCAACCTCCTTATTCCCCTGCAGCATGGCAACATGGTGACCCTGCCCTAGGTTAGGAGACACTCGTGGCCATCAGAAAGGGTGGGGTCACCCCCATTATGTCAGGGAAGAAAAGCAAGTTTTTGAGACTATTTTTTGTATGTGTGGCTATATTTTTTAAAACATCTTCCTTTGTTTTTATATAAATTTTAGAGGTGGAAAGGGGCTGAGGTTCAGTTCGAAGTCATTTTTTTTTTAAAGAACAGCTTCTTTATTAAAATACCAACTTAAATAATTCTTTTGTCAACTCCAAAAGCCAGAGACCAGGCCTAGAGAATGGAGCTAAAACTTTTTACATAATTATACAAAATCCCCACAATGAGTCTTCAGAGAAACTTCCACCATTTCCTACTCAGTTTAGTATGTTATAAAATTAACAGTTCATCTTCCTAATCCATCTTGCATGCAGACATCAGAATTTGGCAAGAGGCAGAGTAGGTGGAGGTCAATGGCTTCTATCTGCCTTTCTTCATCCTGGCTAGATCTTCTCTTTGCGTTTTTTCACACGCTTGGGGATTTTGTTTTTTCTCTTTTCTCTCTGGGCCTCCTTGACCATCTTCTTTCTTTCCTTTTTGTCCATTTCGGTCTCAGTAGATTGATTCTTGGGATGGGGCTGATCTCTATGTCCTTCACTGTCAGGGTCCTCAGAACTACTAGCATCATCTGAATCAGAATCCACCTCCTGCTTGCTTTGCTTTTCTAGGAGAGCAGGTAGTAAAGGGAAGATTTGTAATTTGAACCTGGTCCTCTGACACCCAACCTAAAGTTTTTTCCACTAAGGAAGTCACCTCAGGGGTCTTCTGGTCTACCCTCCTTATTTTACAGGTGGGTAAACTGAGGCCCAGACTAGGGAGTGATTTGCCTAAGATCACTCAGCCAGTAAGTGGCAAAGGTAGGTGGACCGTGGTCCTTAGCCCATGAATGAGGTGAGTGAACCTGGGCCTGCCTGAAGAACCATCAGCTCTAGAAATCCCATTAGGGATTTGGGATTGGAGAGGGTGTGGTCACACAGTTTGTGCCTCAGTGCAGTGGGGCCTGGTCCTTGACTGTTATTTTGGGGCCAGTCATCTCTTCACTGACTCCATGGGGCAAAAGATGGGAGCCAGGTGCCGGAGAATAGAAGACACTGCACCTTCTAATTTGGGTGACGACATAATGAATACTCAGTGCCCTTCTCCTCGCCCCCAGAGCAGCTGGATGCAGGTGGATGGTGGGGAGGGTGGCAGTGTTAGGTGATCGACAGTGCCCTTCTCCCATCCCCCTCCTTGGCCAAAGAGGAACAGCGGTTTCCACTTGTTACCTGCCTGGCACTGCCAATCAGAACTTTCCAAAGGCCCTGAGCCCTCTTCTGTTGGCCTTAGCACTTAATGCATAGCATGTGCCTCGTACAGAGTAAGCACTTAGTGTATTTTAGTGACTGACTGGCTGACTGACATCTTGGACCGCCATGAAGCCCTTATCTGGCATATCCAGCCTCCTGGGTGACCAGTGCCATTGTCTTCTCACCTCTGTGGTATGTAGCCCTATCTTGGCTTCTGGGCACTCCAAAAGGGTGAGTTTTTCACCGTGAAATTCTTGTAAATCTCCTGGATTTCAGTGGTACCGCCTTTGACTGGGGCAACGGAAGTCCAGGAGGTCTTTTTGTCCATCAGGCTTCTCCTCCTTTCTACCCTGGATTTTTCTGAGTGGCTCCTCTGAAGCCTGTCTCATCAGGAAGTACTCCACATAGGGAAATTTGATGGATTCTCTTTGCTTAATTGAGTTCCATTATTTCCATGCAGATTTCCTTGAACCGTTTTGTAAAAATTACAGTTACTCCTGGAGCTAGACTTGGAAGTCCCAGAGATTCTCAGATTCATGGAGAAGAAGTAGGCGTTGTGATCCTAGGACCTTGATGGCTACCAGACATCAGATTGCGCCCTTGTAAGCCTCTAGGACAGGACCCTTAGCTCCCTTTGTGTCAGGGATTCCTGGGGAAGCCTCTGCCCGCTGCTTATGATTAAAAATAAAATGGATAGGATTACAAAAGGAAACCATTTCTATTGAAATGATTAAAAACAAGAAATCCCCAACAAGCTTAGGGCACTAGCTTAAGGTTTTCTTGGCTTAGACCATGAAGACCTGGGGGAAGGGGAGTGTGTGTGATATGTCCCACCTTCCTTTTCTTCTCTGGCAGAGTTCTCTGTCTCCTGGCCATCCCTGCTAATTTCCCTGTTTTGTCAACCTGCCTGATTTTCCACATGTTGGGGCTGGAGTAGAAGGGGAGGAGCAAGGGTACAGAGTTGGACTGAGTAAATAGCCCCCATTCTTCTCAAACCTACTTGTGTTTGATGCCCACCAAAAGAACCTGCACCCTCCTCCAGTCCTCCCAGCCCCCATTCACACATGGGACGTTTCCTCTTTAAATGTGAGCTCCTTCAGGACAAGAACAGTGTCTCTGCCTTTGTGTTCGCAGCTCTTAGTAGGTGCTTAATAAATGCTCTTTGACTGACTGACCTGACTGGCCACACCAATACTTTCTAAGCTTTAGAGACACTTAAAGATGTAGACTAGCCAGTACTTTTTGTATCTTGGTAGTTCAAGGCTGGCTGGAGACTATGAGTGGGTGGGATGGAGAGGGGAAGTGAAGAGATAGGAAAATTGAGTCCAGTCCATTCAGTGAGCATGTATTCAGTGCCACTTATCTATAGTCCTTGCTCTAGGGGCTGAGCATACAAAGAGAACAACAGAACACTTTTTGTCCTGAGGGAGCTCACACTCTGTTGGATAGCTCAGTGTCCCAAGGCCAGAGACAGGAAGACCTGGGTTCGAATACTGCCTCAGACACTTATTAGCTGTGTTACTGTGAACACATCTCTGCCTCAGTTTGTGCATCTGTAAAATAGGACCATAATGGTACCTTCCTCTGAGGGTTGTGATGATCATTTAAAGATAATGTTTGTAAAGGGTTTGGAAAAGTGGGAAGTACTATGGTAAAGCTGACCAGCTGTTCAGATGAGGATGGTGGTGGCCTCTGCCCAGATAAGTAAATAAAAGTACAGGAGGGAGAGGTTGTAATGATGGGGTGGGGGAGGAGCCCAGGAAATGCCACATGTGGGGTGTGGCCCTTAAACTGAGTCTTCAGGGGAGCTGGGGCTTCCAAAGGGAGGTAGGGAAGAGGGAAGGCTTGGCACCCAAGTCAGGCAGCCCCTGTGCAGACACAGGAGGTGGATGGGATGGACGTGCAGGAAACTGAGTGGTCAGTCCTTCTGGAGTATATGGAGTGTGTGAGGGATAGGAATGGACTGCCAGGCTGGCAGGAGTCCCTGGAGCCCGGCTGTAAAGGGAGGTGTTGGGACCTGGCAGCTTCATGAGCAGTCCCGTTCTTTAGGGGTATTGATTGTGGGCAGCTGTGCAGAAGGCTTCTAGAGAGAGAGAGAGACTGGCGAACAAGGATTTGGGGCCTCAAAGTCAGGAGATATATTTCATTCCTTGGAGCCTGTGCCCAGAGGGCATTGTCACCCTCCCTTACCCTCCACCCTCTCTCAGATCTTTGCCATCTGGGCTCTGCCGCTCGCCCTGACTTGCCCACACAGCAGTTGTGGGTCATCGGCGTGGGTTTCCCTAGGCAGGCTGACCCTGCCTGAGTTCTCTGTGATTTATATTTAACCCCTGCCTCTCTCAGGCCCAGCCTTGGCCCCTCCTCTCTGTGACCCAGTGCCCCTCCACTGCAGGAGCATGGCAGGCACCTCATGTCTCTCCCACTCAGAACCTTGCAGCCCAAAGACAATGGGGGGAGAAAGCCCTGGCAGCCAGAGCAGCCCAGCGCCGTTCCTGCTCGCTCCCTGTGCCATGCACAGAGGGTGCCAGCTGGAGATCAGGGGCCAGCCTTCTGGCCAAAGGTGTGGGGCCTGCTTCGTGTCTCCTGGGCCCCCATGGTCCTAGAGCAGATCCCTGGAGTGGGCTGGGCCCTCTCCTGTTTTTGTGCGGCCCCAGGCTCCGGGCCCAGTGACTGGATCTTGGGGCATTAGCCGGGCCCCTGGACAGCAGCTGCACTGAAGTCTGTAATGGGCAGCCAATCCCAGTTGCTTTTCCCAGGACTGAGGGAGTCCCAGCTCTGGAAACCCAGCTGTCCATGAATGGGATCCGCCCGGCCTGAAGGTTCATTCATAAAATGGAGTCTGAGAAGGGAGAAGCCCCCCGCCCACCCCGCCTGGAATGGCCCGAGCGGCTGGAGGGTGTCAGGTTTCCTCAGCTGTCGCCCGCTCTCATTGGCTGGGCCTGCCTGTAACCGGAGCCGCTCCCTGGCCTGGCCGGCCCGCCTCTGATGAGAAGCAGCCCCATTCAAACGGGTCGGTCCAGCCCTCTTACAGAGCTGGGCCAGCGGGGTCCTAGGGCCAGGAGGGAGATGGGGAGCGGGGAGAGGCTGAGCCCCTGGGTGCCCGTCTGTGCCCTCATCAATGACTGGGAGAGAAAACAGCGATGCTTCCCCAAACCCTCAACCATTCTTGGAAGTGCCCAGTGACTTGGTGCAGGGGATGCAATGCTGGAGTGCTGGGAGTCCAGAGGACCTGGGTTCTAATCTTGCCCCAGGCACTGTTAGCCATGCACCTCCGGGCAGGTTTTCTCTTAAGCGTCAGCATCCAGTCCGATGTGTGTTGTAGGTTGTTGGTTTGATTTGCTTTGCTTTGGGATACCAGCCTGCCATCTCATCAGAGAGGAGGACTCCTTAGGGGGCAAATACCCCTCTGGATTGTGACTGCAGTTCTGGGGCATATGGTCCTGGAGAGCTGCCTGAGAGGCAGGCTCAGCGTGGCCGGTTTCCTCTGTGAGACCCCATCCAGCTGTAGACCTGTGGCATTTGGTTATTTGAAGCAAATCTCAAAATATTTTCCCCGCAAGTAAGAATGACTTAATTGTGGGTATTTTCCAAGAGCTTGCTTTTTTGCCCAGCGAGGTTGATGATAATTATTGCTAATTATTATTTTTTACTAGAGTGTGAATTCTAGCTGGATGGTGAATGTGAGTCTGCGTCCTTAATTGTGTCGGGCTTACAATATGGGTCTCATTGAAGAGAGAAAGCAAATTGGGCATGTACACACACACACACACACACACACACTATATATATATGTATATATTTAAATATACACACATGTATATGTATATGTATTTGTACATACACACATCTATGTATACACACAATATCTATAATATCACATATACCAGACACAATGCATTTATAATATATAAGATAGTATATACATAGATGCACACATAATTTATATGTGTATATTTACATCTTTTATATGTGAATATCTATATATCATGTTATATATATCATATATACCAGTTATATAATACATATGTACAAACATCATTCATATTCATAATTCATATTCATAATTAATAAAATGCATATACATAAATATATTCATGAAGGTGAAAGATAAGCCTTAAATAAACACAGAGCCCTTGCATACATGCACATGTGCGCTCACACACACACACACACACACACACATACCTTCCCTTCATGAGCCAGAGAGCTCTGTTGGAGAAATCAAGTCCCTTCCCTCCGACTGGTCAGCGGGTAGCCAGCCTTGGGTAGCTGGGCTGCCCTCCCATGCTGCCCCCTCAGGGTGATGCCTCCACTGGTTTGTTTCCGTTTCTTAGAAGGTTTCAGAGGAGACAAGTGGCATTCTGCTCTCTGCCCTTTTGTGAAAAGTTCATGGGGGTCTATTTCCATTAGTTTTTTGACCTTGTCTACATGTAGCATGAATTCCATGAACCTCACTATATGGGCAATAGTAAAAATCACCAATAATTAAAACAGTTCAAATTTACATAATACATGAAGGCTGGCAAAGCACCACTCAGAAGGGAGCTCATTTGCTCACTACGTGGGGAGGGTCAAAGGGGTCCTAGAAGGGAAAAAGGCCTGCTGCATCCCTGCTCCCCATAATCCCACCACTCGGTTAGCGTAGGAGGAGGTTTTCTCCACAGAGAAGGCATTATGTTGTTGGCCCAGATAACAAAGTTAGGGGAAGCTGTTTATTAGGGTTATTAATGTTGAAAGCAGATAGTATGGTGGAGATGAATGTGGTTGGGATTGAGGGAAGGCGGGAGGCAGAGGGGAAGGCAGGCCAGAGGCTTTTGGTGCAATTGAACAAACAGAAAACCTCTGGCAGCTGCAGACCGGCTCCATCCTGGCTCCAGCACAGTCCAGGAACAGCGCAGGGCAAAAGATAAGCCTAAACAAACAAAGCCCAGCTTTTCATGAACTGACTTTTGCTAATTCAAGTGCCCATATTGTTAATCATTTCGTGTTTTTCCCCACAAATCTTCGCGAGGTGCACAATGTGAGCTTTACGTTTTAGGATCCAATTTTCTTTCGTTTTCCATCCTTCGAACTTGATTAACTTTGGGCTGAGCACCAGAGGTTTGTGTCTTGTACACCTGGGAGATGCTCCAGACCAACATGGCAGCACCTTGTTAGCACGGTGCTAGAAGCTGTCCAGCACCAGCCAGAGGCTTCTGACAAGGGGCCTGTGTGATGCACTAGGTAGAAAAGAGGGCATTTGGTGTGGGGCAGTGGAGAGCCTGAGTTCCAAACATGCCTTTGTCCATTAACAGCTGTGCATCCTGGGGCAACTCAGTTCTCCTCTCTGGCCCCAGGTTTCCTTATCTCGGAAACTAGAATAATCACCAGTAAAACTATAATTCCTGACTCCAATGAGATAATATGGAGAAAGCTTTCTTAGACCTGAAAGCTCTCTCCTTCCCTCTGACTTCTGCCAGGTATCCCAAGTGGGCCCTGGTTCTGTGGGAGCTGAGCTAGAGGGCAGGTCTGCCTGTAGCATGGATTCCTAACCTGGAGTCTATAAACTTAAAAAAAAATGTTGTTCTGTCATTTTTTCAGTCAGATCTGACTCTTTCTGACCCCAATGGTCTTGTTTTTGTTTTGGCAAAGAAACTTTGGACTTTTCTTTCTCCAGCTCATTTTACAGATGAGGAAACTGAGGCAAGGAGAGTTAAGTGACTTACCCAGGGTGATACAGCTAGCCATTGTCTGAGGCTGTATTTGAAATCAGATGTTCCTTACTCCAGGCCTCAAGTTCTATCCACTGAGCCCGCTGCCACCCACTGCCTCCTAAAAAAGATGATTATCTTAATAACTCTATTTCAGTACACTTGGCTTCAATGATAACCCCATGTTTTTGCATTATCTATTTGCATGCATGATTCTGACAGGGGGGTCCAGAGGCCTCAGCAGCCTGATGGCCAACAAGACTGTTGACTTCAGGGATGTGGGCCGCCACCACACCCAGGAAGAGACAGTCCTGAAATGTCATCCCGCTCCTGAACACTGTCCACTTGGAAAGCCGAAGCAGTGCCAGTACCTTTCTCATAAATATTTGTGCCAGTCAGGCAGTCATGGGACGGGGCCCTGGAGAGATTGTGCTGCTAATCCCTGGCATTTAGACAAGGCTCTCAAGTTTGCAAAAGGCTTTAACTGCATTCACCCTCTTAAGCCTCACAATAAATCCAGTGAGGTCGACTGAATGGGTGTGATTAACCCATTTTACTGATGAGGAAATTGAGGCCTACAGAAATTAGGTAGCTAATCCTCAGTCAGTCCCCGAGCTGGAGCCAGAAGCAGGGTTTGAACTGGAGTCTTCTTCACTGGAGGTCAAGTGCTTTACCCATTAGTGCCTCATTTCTGGACAGAACTATTTTCTGGGGCCAGTTATTTTTCAGGCACAGAGAGAGAGAAAGCATGCCTTCCATGCGGTCAGCTAGACCATTTTACAGACCGGGAAGCCAAGGCTTGTAGGACTCAATGTTTGCAAAGCCCTTCCCCTGCATTTGACCAATAACTCCCATGTCCAAGGAGAGGATGTGGGCTAGGAGACTAGGCAGTGCATTGTATGCAAAGTCCCTGGTGGAGAGGGGCAGACTTAATGGACTAACAATGTTAACTGATCAGAACTAGGAGAGAGTTTGGGGCTTGACACATCAGGCCATGGGCTGAACCCTTAATGACAGATGTTGAGAGTGAAGGGGTTTTTCAGCGTTGCCTGTAGAGTTGGCTTAGCAGTAGGGGAGGATGTTTTTGTTAATCTTGAGCCAAACCAGGGCTTGGAGAAACTTCAAGCCAGTAGGGTCCCAAGGATGCCTCCATGAATAAAACAAAATATCTGCTCTCTCCCTGCTAAGCCCTTGGGAACAGATCTGAGCCTCCTGTAAAGACGTGAATCCCAAGGGAAGATCCCAGAGCTTTCATGCTTTGTCTCATAAAGCCACAATGTACAGGTGAAGGAAAGAGGAGACCATGTTGTGTGCCTTCATTTATTGCCGCTTCCTCCTCTCTCTCTCTCTCTCTTTCTCGCTCTCTCTCTCTCTCTCTCTCTCTCTCTCTCTCTCTCTCTCTCTCTCACACACACACACACACACACATGAAGTTTTAGTAAAAATGACATGTTTGAGAGGGCTGAGGAGGAGGCTGATAACAGTGGGAGCTTCTCTTGCATGTTCAGTAACTCATCACCGATGGGGCCCCGAGAGCTTCTACTTTCGATTTCTGTATAGCTTAGGGTGGCTGTGCATTTGACCAGATCATCTGTGACAAGCCATAGCTCTGTGAAGCCCAACTCAGCCTCTGTGGGTTGGGGCTGGAAGGAGCCAGTGTTGGCTCAGTGGGCAGGGAAGTGAAAGCCACACATGGAATCACGTTTACTTTAGAACAATGGTGCCCCCACCCTCAGTGTGTCAGGGTTTATTGCTGGAGAGTGGTGTCCAACTGAGTTAGAAATGGGGATAAAGAGCCCTATGGGTCTTGTATTGACTTAGAAAATCACACATTAACATTATCTGTGTTTCATTATATTTGCATTTCTTTTCTTAAGTATTTCCCAGTTACATTCTGCTGTGGTTCAGCCATACTTGGAAGTATTGGGGGCCACTGGCCATATGTTTGATGCCTCTTCCGTAACAGATGGCATGACCCGGGCCTACATTTTTCATAATTTTTTAAAATTAAAATTCAGTGCAAATGCTTTTCACATTCTGCAGACCAGACATCAAGTTATGCATGGTTTAGGTAACTAGATGAAGGGGGGCGGTGGGTGAATAGACAAATTATAATTATGATGATTGCTGGTATTTACATGGCACCTTCAGGGGCTGAAAAATACTGTGTATCCATTGTCTCATTTAGATAGATACTGGATCCATGGATCATGAGATGATAGAGAGATGTTTGGTTAATTGAATTGGATATGTGGATGGATAACTACTGAACATGCAGATCAATCCAAGAAAATGGATTTATTCATCCATTCAGTGGATGAATAAATGAAAGAGAGAAAAAACCTTTGTGAAGGACCACCATGAGTCAAGTTCTAGCACACAAGTACGGAGCCAAAGACAGTCCATTCCCAATCTCAGGAAGTTTATATTCTGATAAGGGAGACACAATCGAGGATGTCTGTCATTTAAGGACAGCATCTGTAAGAAAAAGAAGGAATTAATTATAGATTTAATTAACCTTAGTTTGAGCTTGCCTTCTCCTTTTTCATTCTTTTTTTTTTAAACCAGAAACCAATCTTCCTAAACACTCTACTGCTATATGGTATGTGTGTGTGTGTGTTTGTGTGTGCCGGTGTGTGTGTGTGTGTGTGTGCCGGTGTGTGTGTGTGTGTGCCGGTGTGTGTGTGTGTGTTTGTGTGTGCTGGTGTGTGTGCCGGTGTGTGTGTGTGCCGGTGTGTGTATGTGTGTGCCGGTGTGTGTGTGTATGTATGTGCCGGTGTGTGTGTGTGTGTTTGTGTGTGCCGGTGTGTGTACACATGTAAGAGAGAGACAGTGAAATTCAGATTGGGAACCTGTCTATCCCAAGCCCCCTCTCTTGTGTTACTATGACTTAATCAAAAGAAAATACCCATCTTCAGCATGCACAACCAAAGGTTTGCTTTTGAAGCAGCTGTTGAACCAGTTAAAGTACTTGGGAGTTATAGCTGAGCATTTAGTCCAACGTCAAGCGGCCAGGCCAAATTTCATTGGCTGGATTTTTTATTCGATAAGGTAGACTTGAAAGCAGCAGGCAATTTAATTAGCCATAATTCTTCTGGGCAAGACATTCCTTTGATGAATTTCAGAGCAATGTTTATGGCTCCTAATTAACCATGTTAGTCATTTGATTGAATAATCACTTTGGAAATGTTTCTACAATCTGATTAGAGTCTGACCCACTCTGAGAGTTATAAATTAACTGATCACACTTTAGAATAACAAGACTAGTTATTTCATGGCAGATAAACTCTCCTTCAGTATATTTTTCAGTCTTCTCTGGGCTGGTTCAAAGGTCTGAGTTTAGGGGGAGAAATAATTGTTACTCAGATGAACTCCAGTTCCAAAGGCAGATCTCCATACACCCCCTGGGAGAAGGGCAGACTTCATAGAGGAAGGTTTCTGGTGATGGTACATCAGGCCACTACCAAGCAAGGACTATCTTTTGCCTAAGAACTATCCTTAGTTCTTAGCATAGCACCCACCACATAGTAGGTTCTATTAAAATGATTGTTGACTGATAGCCTGATGTGAAGAAGGCTGCTTTTCCACTGATTTGTGGCCCATCCTTTTGGCAAGCACACATCCCCCAGGTCTGGGTGACCTGGAATGTGGGAGAGAGCTCCTAATGGAGGAGATCCCAGACCCAGTGCTCTGTGAGATTCTTTGGCATATCTGTGACCATGGTTCTCTCCATTGCTGAAACTAGGGATGCATCACTGAAGTTTCTCCAAGAAAATAGAAAAGGCACAGTGTACTCAAACAGTGCCCTGAACCTGTGAGAGGCATTTAGTAAGGCCATCCTCTATACCAGGCACTGGGAGGAGCTGATCTCCCCTGTCTCACTGAGCTACATGGCATCTGTCCAGGTTAAACACACTCACACTCACATCACATACTCACACACACATTTATTCTTTTGTGCCACAGATCTCAGACTTCTGGTCTTCTTGACATTTGCCTACCTTTTTTCAGATAAGACTGGTTCTTGGTGGGGTCTAGTACCTCAGATATCTTCTGAAGCTTCTTTTTACCTTCATCTCCTTCTGACTCACATGCCAGCTTAACCTCAGTTGGCCCCCTGATCATCCCAGGGACAGCTCCATCAACACGAAGGATGGCAGGGCTGACGTCCCTCATTCTAACTTCGCCTCCTTGTCCCCCCGGTCTGGTCCCTTCTCATCTGAGTTGATGCAGTAGCCTTCTTCTTGGACTCCCAGCATCGTCCTTTCTCCTGTTCACTCATTTTCCACCCAGTTGCCAAAATGATCTTTCTAAAATTTAAGTCTGGCCATGTCACATCTTGACTGAAGGATTTTCAGTGTCTCCCTTATTCCTCTGAGATCCAATACAGACCCTTCACACTGGAATTAAAGTCCTTTACAATAAACCTTCAGCCTACCTTTCCAGGCTTATAACCTGACTCCATCACTGTACGTTCCAGGGAAGATGACTCATTCACTGTTTCTCAGACACAGCGTTTCTCCCCACCTCTGTGTCTTTTCAGAGGGTTTCTCCCCATGCTTGGAACATACTCCTTCCTCATCCCCATCTCTAAGAATCCCTGGTTTCCTTGAAGGTTGAACTCAGGTGCCACCTGCTTCTGGCAGCCTTTACAGAAATACCCTGTGGTTAGCAGAAATTCCTTCCTGAGATCCTATTGTATGTCTGTAGGAACACTCTATCCACCAGTAAATAACCTTTGGGATCCCGAGGGCAGGCACCCGCTTGTTTTGTCCTAGTAACTAGCAAATCTGTTAAACTGGATGGAGTGCACAGATTTCTCCTTTCTCCTCTGGGAGGGTGAGGTCTTTGTCCTCTCAGGCAGTGAGAGACATTTTCTGCATCCTTCCTACACTGGACAAGAGAAGCGAGCAGCTGGTTTAGCTTCACTCCAGCTGGGTGGCGATTGGTATAATTATTTTTGTGGCGTTGTGTTAAAAGGAGTAGAATGAAGCCATTGCAGGCCAGCAGAGATGACAAAGTCATTCATGCTGCTAGGCACAAGAGGGGGCCTCTTGGGCTTGCCAGAGGAACTCGCTGAGATCATCACCATCCAGCCTTTGGGAGATCACTGACCTCAGCTCTTTGGGGACTCAAAAGAGAGTCAAATCCCCTGGAATTCTGTTGTGCCAGAAATGCCAGGGAGCTGAGAAGGGATACCGTCACCCTGATGCCATGAGAGATGCAGCCACAAGGTCACCAGACCTGGGCACAAGCAGCTCCTTCTGAAGGTTCCTTTTATTTATTGATCACCTCATATGAGAACGGTGAGGCTCAGCTTTCCATGGGAATGGCTGACTCCTTTTTGTGGCCACTAAGCAGAGGATTTGGAGAATTTTTAGTTTGCATATTTGTTATCTCTCTGTGAAGGATCTCAATTTGTGAGACTGAAATAGGGAGACAAAGGCTTCAGACTGTGTGGAAAAATATGCAATCCTATCCTGAAATGGGCATAAATTGTATTAAGTGGGTCACATTCTTGAAGAAGAAAGAACAGCAAGTGCAGGGAGAACTGACATCAGAGCCAAGATGAGAGGATAATTCTGCCTTCCACATAGACTTGCTTTTTGACCTTGAGGAAGCCGTTTACCCAACTCCCTGTCTGTCATTTACAGAGTAGATGCCATTCTGCATTGGTAGAGAGACTTTATTCACTGGGAGTCCCATTTCCCTATGAAACTGTAGGTTCAGTTTATGCTTTTTAAATATTATTGTGAATACACATCAATGGAGTAAAACTGAACAGAGGATTTTTAAAACCAGGTAGAGATATGTGGGAACAAACCAGTCAATTGGAATAAGTTCTCTTAGAAAGAGCTTGATTGCTAATGGATATTTTGCTCCTATTAAAAAGTACAAATTCATCTCTATTGACCTGGAGAGAAAACATGTGGCTTATTGAAAGTGGTGGAGGGCAGCTTCTTTGGAAATGGATAAATTTTCATAGCAATATTTACATTTTGCTTTCTTTGATTATTTAAAGAGTTGTCAGTGAGGTAGAGGGTAGAATTATCTCAGCAATATTTATTTGTACATAACTGAGGAGTTCATATGATAAGTGAGTAAACATTTTTATGTGGAATTATGGAATTGATACCTGGGAGGGGGGTGTCTCTAAGACCATCCAATTCAAACTCTGTGTTATAGATGAGGAATGTGAAATTCACAAAGGTTTAGTGACTTGTCCAAAGTCACAAAAAGAGTGCCTGTCAGCAGGGACTAGACATTCCCAGCTGCCAATCTAACGTTCTTACCACAAACTATGCTGAAAAGAAAGGCAATCATTTAATATATTGATGTGGAATTTTACTCTCTAAACATTCTTGAACATAAATAACTAATACATGCTTTCTGA
Organism: Bettongia penicillata ogilbyi; assembly: GCA_023548195.1. NCBI lineage: Eukaryota > Metazoa > Chordata > Mammalia > Diprotodontia > Potoroidae > Bettongia > Bettongia penicillata. Next base: position 1,449,386 of record JAJHZJ010000812.1, read on the forward strand.
ATGAATGAAGATATGGAGCAGTTTCATTATGACCCCAGCAGATGCCTGTCATGATGGTGGACATGTGATAACTCAGCTCATGGGCTATAGGAAGGCTTTACTTAGCCACATGTCAAAGACAGTGCAGTATATTCATAGAGGAAACTAATGAAAGGGATTAAATTGACTTCAAGAAGTCTGAGTGTTGCCTTGTTGCTCGGTTGTCCTTCTTATCATCTTGTTTGGGTTGGAAATTCCATGAGAGGATGATGCTCATCTAAAGGAGAAAATGGTGCAACGAGTGGGGAGGGCCGGCTTTCCTCTTGGCTTCACCAATTACGACTTGCTTAGGTTCCTCTTTCCTCAGCTAGAAAGTGAGGAACCCAGACAAGATTATGACCAAAGTTCTCTCTAGTTTTCATTCCTACAAGAACTGTAAAATGAAGTGGCTTGACTCCAATCAGTAAACATTTATTAGGCACCTACTGCACCCAGTTCTGCTATGTCTTTGGGATGGGAGTCTGCCCAGATGGTTGAGTGCTGATACTCACTTTCCTCTTGTACAATAAAGAGCCGCTATCATGCCATAAAGTGACTTCCCAGCCACCATCATTGCAGCTGTGTGGTTGTGAGAATTGCCTGGTATCATGGCAGCTTTTTGATGAATCTGTTGTAGAAGCTCCTCATCCCTCCAAGCCAAGGTGCTCCCCATGCCTTAGGTGTATCTGTGATGATCAAGATGGATGGAGAGAGAATCAATCATGGTGCTCACTGTTGCCCCTCCATTTACAGTGGTAATGCCAAGCTGGTGCCTGCTGCCCTTCCAGATACCCTCTGACTAATGCTGTGTTCCCTTTCAGAAGTGCCTAGCTGCCACTCCATTTACATGCGGCAAGAGGGCTTCCTGATGCACCCCAACAGAACAGAGGGTGAGTGTCTCATTCTCTGATTCACCCCCAGCCCCCAAGAGATTAAAGAGCATTTCCTCCATTCTCAAGGAATGGAATGAGGGGACCTTACCCCAGGTCCTGTTTTACAATAAATGCTGTTCTCAGCTGGAGCCTGGGAAAACTTAAATGGGCATTTTTAATTCTGACTTTGGTCACAGGGCTTGTGTGAGACCACCGGCATGTTTGGTCTTTGGCCCTGCCAGCATCCACATCCTTTGAAGGCCTGGTGAGTGAGTGGTGAGCGCGCCTGACCCTCTGCCCATCAGGACCTCCTTTTAAGGAATCTTCCCTGGACACTCCCAGCCATTTGCTTTCCCCCAAGACAGCCACTGGATTGACATATACTCCTTTCTTCCTTTCTCCTCTCCTCTTCCTTCTACTCCCCTCTCCTCCCTTTCTCCCCTCCTCTTCCCTCCACCTCTCCTCTCTTCTCTTCTCTCCTCCTCTCCTCTCCTATCTCCCCTCCCCGTCATTTCCTTTGCTGTCCTCCCCTTTCTCCTCTTCTTCTCCCTCTTCTTCTTTTCTCTCTCGCTCTCTCCTCTCTTTCTCTTCTCTCTTTCCCCTGAATTTTCTGTCTGATGTGGCCAAAAGAGCACTAAACTTGAATCCAAAAGCCCTGAGTTCAAATCATGGCCCTGACACTCACTGCCTTTGTGACCTTGGGCTGGTTGCTTCACATCCTCATCTGCAAAACAAGAGGGAGTGAATTAGATGATCTCAGTGCGCCTGGGTCCTTATTAAATTCTCTCTGTGACGCTACCGGGGAAGATACTCCCCCTGGGTGTCTGACACTCACATACGGATCTCATCTGCAGAGGGAGTGAGGAAAGCGCCTTGCTGCCTATCCAAGGGAGGCAGAGAGGGTGGGAACTCCAGGGAGTCAGGCCCAAGTTTTCATCCAGGCTTTGCCACTTACTGACTGGGTCACCCTGGGCTGGTTCCTGAATGACCCTGATCCTCAGTTTCTGCATTTGACAAATGGGGGATGGGCTCTGTTACCTTCAAGGTCTTGGCCAAATCTGAACCAATGATCCCAGATGGACCAGGCTCTCCCAGGGCTGGGCTTTCTAGGGACCTTTCCTGTAGGTGCTGGGGTCACCCCTGGAGAGAGGCACGTGCTTGTAAGCCTGGCCTCAGGTTTCTCAGGCAGATTCTAGGCTTTGCATTACTTGTATGCATGAGATGAGATGGTACATGTGAAGTGACTGATAACCCTTAGAGCCCATGTGAGCTCGCTGGGATTATTCATTAATTTGTCATTGTCAAGTCCCGAGCATAGGAGCATAGGTTCTCAATAAGCACTTGCTGATAGATTGAATGAGTTAATAGCATCACCGGGGGAAATGGTCGTTTTGAGGCAGTGGCAGCAAACTCCATGGAGGCCCGGCCCTGCCCAACCTGCTCATATTACAGATGAGCCCAGCCTCATGGGCATGGAGAGCCAGAACTATGACGGGTTTGATGGCCTCCATTCAAGGCCTGTCTCCAGGATCTCCTGTGACACCATGGTGGGCCTGGCCTTGCCATGAAGGCCCTTCATGCCTGAACCCTTCACCGATATCCTTTTTCTCCTGCAGGTTGTATGTTTGAAAAGGGACCCAGGCAGTTTTACGATGACACCTGTGTGGTCCCAGAGAAGTTTGATGGTATGTTATTTTTTTATCCTATTGGCTTCTCAAGAAGGGTTACAGGGACAACAGCAATCTAGTAGTCAGTCAATACACATATTCAAGGCCCTTTGGGTATCTGGTGCTGTTTGAAGCTGCTGGGGAAGCAGAAACAAAAAAGCAAGACCCTCTACCCATGAGGGGCTTACATTCTAGTGGGAGAAACAGTTATAAGGCCAACTGGGGGGCAGGGCACAGTGGATAGGACCCTGGACCTAGGGTCAGAAAGAGCTGAGTTCAAATGTGACCTTGAATACTTACTAGCTGAGTGACCCTGGGCAAGCCTTCGCCCTGTTTGCCTCAGTTTCCTCAACTTTAAAATGGAGATAATCATAGTACCTACTTCATAGGGTTGTTGTGAAACATTTTGCAAACTTTAAAGGCAAATATGAATGCCGGTTGTTATTGTATATGCATTGTATATTGTATATTTACAAAAAAAATATGCCAAAGAAAGGCTGTCATTTGGGGAGGAAGGCATCAGCAGCTAGTAGGATAAGGGCAGGAGAATTCCAAATAGAATCTTTGACCTGTACCCACCCATCACTCACCTCCAAGTCTTCCAACAGAATTCTCTCCCACAAGCCCCTAGTTGGAAGGCCTGGTCTCTCTGATTAGCCCATGGGTCCAAGCCTGGATCTGTGACAGGGGATGAAAGATCTTGCTGGCCTTGTTGTGGCAGGTGGGGGAGCAGTGGACAGGAGGGTTTCTGGAACCTGGGGGTTCTGTTCAGCTTGTTATTTGAGATTTATTAGAAGCTGATCCCATAATTAATGAGGTCAGGCTGAAAATCATGCTCCTCTGGTGTTAATGGGCCTGAAGAATCTTCCCAGGCTCTTGCTGGTCCCTGAAAAGATGAGTTGGCGCTCACAAGGAGACTCACTTTTCCGGGGCTTATGAGGTCCGGGGAAGTGTGATCTGCGAGCATGGCTCCAAGTGGCGATGGACAGCCATTCCCTCCCAGGGATCCCAGGCTGCCAGGCCGATGGACCACAATGGCCCTGCCAGCAGTCAGCATCTCTGAGCGAGCTGAGGACAGGGGGACTGCTTCTCCGTGTTCTCCCTTGATTGGCAAACACCAGGAGGCAAGCAGGGGCCTTCTGATTAGCTGATTGCAGCGGCTTCAGGAGGCGGGGCTGTGAGGAGTTGGGGGCAGCGAGTGCTTTTTGTTACTGTTAATTTGCTTTTATAAATAGCCTGATGTCTGTCCCGGGAGTTTGCTGCTATCTGCTCTGTCCTTCCTCTCCCAGGCCAGGTCTGGATTCGCCCATGCTTTCTCATCCTGCCATCCTTCCTCCTCTTTTCAATCATTCCTTCAGGGGCATCACATAAACTCAGCTGAACACACATTGTGAATAGCGTGAGGATTTGGAGCTTGTAGGCTTTGGAAAGGAGTCATGACAAGTGTGGTGATGAAAATACAGCATTTTTTTTAAAGGGAAATGTCATTTGCCACCGATTGAGAAAATGGTCACTGAAACAGAAGGGGAGAAATGGAAAATAATCTCCTGCGTATGGTGATTCATGATGTCATCGAGGGACTTTCATGCCCACAGGACTTCGTCTTGTGTGTCATGTGATGACTCAGTTCATGCTCCTGGTCAGATTTACCTCCTGAGCATCTGCATAAGAAGTCCCTTCGACATCTCCTGTCTTCTGTTAGTGAAGAATGCCCAGATGGCATCCGGGGTGATGCTTGGGGATAAATACCGTCACCCAACATGTCGCATCTTTCCTTCCTCCCCTCCCCTTCCCTCTTCACCCCCCTCTCTCTCTCCCCTCTCCTCTGCACTCTCTCTCTGTTTCTCTTTCTCTCCTCTCCTCTACTCCCTCCCCCTGCCCACCCACTTGCAGTGAGGCTGTCAGACAGGTGTGAGTTAGGGGCAGCACTTGGCACAGAATCAATCAAGATACCAGCATGAGACATGGAACCAGGAGGCAGCATGAATGTGTGAGCACACATACATGCATGCACACATGCACATACACACACACTCATACACACACATCATTCCAATCAGAATCAGGGACCCTCAGAGTAGGAGAGGTGACTCAGCCTAGCCTGTGTCAAAACCAGCCCCTCCCTGATGTGCTCTGTGAGTGGTCATCTCTCTTTCCATGGGGGAATCCTGAGACAGCGTAGCCTGCTTCTTGATGGCTTTCGGTGACAGGTAGAGGGAAGTTTTCTCCCTTAAATCAATCCTAAATTTGTTTCTTTGTGCCTTCCGTATGTGATCTTCTATCTGGCATCAGAGGCCAAGCAGAACAAGTCTAGCATCTCTTCTGCATCTCAGCTCTTTAGACAGTGGAGGATCACAGGCAGGCTTCCTTCATCTTCTCTCCTTCGGACTAGATGTTCCCAGTTCCTCAGAACCAGTCTCTGTGAGGCTGGAGGCCCTTCCTAAGCACTGCTTGCCTTCCTCTCCAAGTTCTCTGGTTGATAATGTCCTTCTGACCTGAAGAGACCTGGGGGCAGGGGATGGACCTGCCAGACATTGACAGGAACGTCTTCAATTCTGGACCTCACTTATGCTCCTCTCTAGCTCTTTTTGGCTGTCTGCATTGTCCTCTTGACTCATGGGGCCCGAAGTCCTGGACACATTCACTCTGTGTTCCAAAGTTTCTTGACCTAAGGGCTAGCTACTTGGAAAAACAAACATATAAACATATGCGTATATTATCTATGTATATGCACACATAAATGTGTATATTTACACACACACACAGAGTTTAGATTCAGACTTTCGTCCTACGTACCATGTGCCCAGCACAGTGTCAGACACAAGCATTTAATGGAGGTTTAGTGATTTCTTGAGTGACTGATTGAGCCTGGCAGGGGGAGGTGGTGGTGGTGAGATGGGTGGGGAGGGATTCTCCAAGACAAAGGTCTGCCAGTGTTCATTTGGCTGCACAAAGGATTGTTTCCATAGACCTGGCTGGCTAAGGTTGGAGCTGTTTGTCACCACATTGGGGGTGGTGGTGAAATTTTGAGTCTGGACAAGCTACCCAACTGTTGACCCAGTCACAGAAGGGTTTGTAATCTTTTAAACCAGTGCTTTACCTAGTGCTTGGCACATACCTAGTAGACCATTGATAAATGCTTAGTGAATAATTGACCAACTGATTAATCAGCTCTGGTAGAGAGAAGCCATGCTGGTGACACCATGAATCCCTGGAGCAGTGAAGTATGATACTAGAAAGGGGTTCCTCTCTTCCCTTAGTGTCCTAGAGCCCACCCTGCTCCGGGCATCTGTCCTGATGCCTGGTCAGTGATAATTATGAGCAGAATATCCCCACTAATGCTTCTCCAGTGCTCAGAGCCTCCACTCATTCCCACTGGCCAATCCTGCACTAGTCAGATGCTCACAAGCAATGGTGGGGCCATTTTCCTCCTTCCTGATTCTTGCTTAACAAGGCTTGTTTTTGTTCAATCTCAGGAGATATCAAGCAAGAGCCGGGCATGTACCGTGAGGGCCCCACCTACCAACGGCGGGGTTCACTGCAGCTGTGGCAGTTCTTGGTGGCGCTCCTTGATGACCCCTCAAACTCCCATTTCATCGCTTGGACTGGCCGTGGCATGGAGTTTAAACTGATCGAGCCCGAAGAGGTGAGTTTGGGAACCCTCCAATGAGTAAGGAGAGAGGGTGTCAATAGGCTTTATTGAAGGCAGCGATCAAGGCTTTTGGTTGGGTGTTTTTTTCCCCCAGTGCTTGTGGGGAAACTCTGTCTTAGAGTGGCAAAGACACAAATGAATATCATAGATTTCTTTACATGAACACGATGGATGGTCACTGTGCTAGGTGAGAGATACAGAGTAAGGCAGCCCGGCTCCTCCAGAGGTTTACATTCGGGGAAGATGACATAGAAGACAGGATAAGTAGTGAAGATGAGTCCCAGGGAGGCTGAGTTGATCCCTAGGGTATTCAGCTGCCATTTTCTTTCTAACAGCAATGGATTTGTGTTGCTCTATGCCCAGAGGAAGAGGCTCAAAGTGGGAAGAGGTAGGGGACGGGAGACAAGCACAGAGGTAGAAGCATGTGGTCCATCTTTCTCCACCAGGTCTGGGAGGCAGAGGTTGGCAGGGTGTTCTGTCTACAGAACAGGGAGCAGCAGATGCCAGAGCACAAGAATGGGCAACAGAAGCTTCCTTTCTGGCTTTTTGTCGATGCCAGATTTCTCTCGCTCCTCAGCTGGGCTCTGAGTGTTTGTATCCTGACTGGCTGGGCCTCAGCCTCCTGGCAGGGCTTAGCATGGGGAAAGTAGGAAAATCACATGAGGCAGAGGGTGGGCTGCTACCTGCTCACCCTTTGGTGAGGCCACCCAAATTTTTAACTCAAGATTTTTGCTTAACAAATCACGTAGAAGCCAAATCACACAAATCAATTCTGAGTCTGCCTGGCCAGGCTAGAAATAAACCATTCCATCTAAAGTAACAGGTACCAGCTTCACATTTTTGCTTTCTTTGTAAAGAAGGATATGGTTAAGACTGGGCATAGGCCTCACTTTGGCAGCCAGAGTCTTGGAAAGCCTAAAGCCAAAGCTTTCTGCCACAAGCAAGACCAAGGCTACTTTACTACACTGCTGATGATTGGATTTCTCTTTCTTCACATAAGCGTTTCCAGGGATTCTTTTAGGACTGGGCAGATATCTGAGAGTGGGGAATTTTGTTTTGATATCTATATTCTGAGACCTGCATTGATTTATCAGTCCCTCAAATTTACTTTTGGTGTGGTTCAGAAAAAGTTAGTGAACTACAGGTTGGCTCACAGGAGTGAGAATGCAAAGAAGAAACTTTGAGAGTTGGCAGGAAGGGAGGAAGGAAGGATGGACCTCAGGGGCCATCTAGTCCTTGCCTTACATGAAGGAATCCTCAGTGATGTGTCCAATGACAAGTGCTCCTCCTAAGGCCTCGTGGCCAGGACCCCATCACATCTTTGCCCAGCCACCTCCACCTTGAGCCAGCACAAACGCTCTTGGGTAGTTGTCTCTTGCCATCAAGCTTATTTGCTTTCTGTCACATCTGCCCAAGATCAGGTTCAGTTGCTCCTGTGTGAGACAGCCCATCCATCACCAGAGATAGCTCCCATGGTCCCCAAGTCCTTTTTCTGAAACACACCCAGATCCTTTAACCAGGTGCTGCTGAGTCATGGACTCTGGTCCCTTCACCACTTTGATGTTCTGCAGTTCATCTGCGTCCTTCTCAAAACAAGGTGTCCAGATTCCAGAACAGGAGTCCAGCTGTGACTTGCCTGGGGCAGAGGGCAGTGGGACTGCTGTATCTCTGTGCCTGGAAACCCTGTGGGCCTTACCTAATATAGTTACTGTTGGGGCTACCATGGCAACATACTGACTCATTTTAAGTTTACCGACCATGAAGTAAGCAATTATTAATCTCTGCTATGTATTAAGTGTTGTTTTGAGCAGATGACCCCAAGCTGTGGGGAGGGGTAAGTACTTCAGAGAGAGCAGGGAAATAGAATTGGGCATAATGGAGAGAAAGAATTCAGAAAAGAAGAACTGATTAAGTAGAAAGAACTGAGCACGGAGGCACCAAAACTCCAAGCAAGGGGAGTGACAAGTGATGTGGATGTGATGGCTCTCTGTGTACATGCATGGAGATATTTGTACAATATATATTATATTGTTGTTTCATTACATTGACTCCACATTATTTTGAAAAGTAATCCATAATGTCTCATCTGCTTTTTTAAGGATGTCATAATTCGCCTGAGGGAAAAAATTCATCAAAAAGTTTTACAAATAAAAACGTGTGTTTGTACATACACATAGTTATAGTTATAAATATGTGTGTGTTCAGAAGTTTAGTCATGTCCAACTCTTTGTGACCCTGTTTGGGGTTTTCTTGGCAAAGTGGTTTGCCATTTCCTTCTCTAGCTCCTTTTACAGATGAGGAAACTGAGGCAAGCAGTCAAATGAATTGCCTGTGGTCACAAAACTTTTAAGTGTCTGAGCTCAGATTTAAAATCCTACCTTCCTAACTCCAGGTCTAGTGCTCTATTCACTGTGTCCTCTAGCTGCCCAGGTGTATAGATATATGTGTGTGTGTGTAGAGAGAGAGAGCTGTGTCTGTACTTGCTAAATATAATAAAAGAATAAATGCTAATGCCCCATTTGTGTTCTCTGTATTAGAATATTTATTTTTAGAATGTACATTCTGGTGTCCAGTTATCTAGGAAAGTCATATGTAGAACACCAGTTTCTGTATTAGGATCTGACAGATGGGACATGAGCATTTGGTCTTGTCTCACATTTCCCAAGTGAAGATATATGGCCCAAATCTCTCCAAAGCAATTCAGGGATGTGAACTGTGACCCTTGTGGTTCTTGGTAGTAGTGGTTCCATGTTCCTTGAGATACAAAGGTGTTAGATGCTGAGAAGGAAGCAATAGAGACCAGAGAGGGACCAGTATGATTTGGGTGAACTCTGAGATGGGCCACGGGAAAACATTTTGTAAGAAAGTCTGGAACTCCCATAAAGAAGAACCATTTCTATTTTGAGTTGTGCTAGGAGCAGTTGTCGACTTTTCAGGATCCGTTGGTTTCTAGGGGCAGCAAAGCCCAGCCCTGATGAGTTGAGCAGATGTCATGTGAACTTTGTACAGTCTTAGTACAGTTGGCACTTTCTTCAGGCTGATTCAGAAGGCTTCCCCTTAGATTACCCAAGGATTCAGAGGGAGATCCTCAAGTTGCCTCCGAGGCATGTGAGCCAGCACTTCTGGCAGGGTCTGAGGCAACAGAAGCCTGGAAAATGAGAGTTTTCCATGCTCTGGCTATTTGGTGTTTGAGGCCCTGCAGACCACCTCTATAATCTGGGGTGCCAGGACCAGAGTACTTTGATTTGAAGGGATGTTAGAGATCTCCCAGCCCTGTTCCTTCATTGGACAGAAAAAGGCCCCAAGGAGTCCAGGGGCTTTCCAAGGACTGAGCAGTAAATAGTGGCAGTGATTAGATTCAGAGTTCTGTAAACATCTAGTCCTCTTTAAATTGCTCCACAGAGAGACAACCCCAATATTATGCTAGTAGGTTCGGCCTTGAATACCATGTTGGTCAGCAAGAGAAGCCAGGTGGTTAATGGTTGTGAATGCATCAGCCAGGACTCCTGGGTGCAGTTAGACTGCCTGTATTCATGGACGTTGTCCACCAGCCTTTAGTGTGGAGAGGAACCCCATCCTTAAGATAGGTAACCATAATGTCTTCCAACTGAGCATAGTCAGCATGGATTAGTGACAGGTGACCGTGACCCCAAGAGCTCACATCAGGGCTTCATAGGACAAAGATGCTACCAACCCCAAAACATCTCCAGAAACGCGGGAGACTGGAAGTATAGCAGAGTAGAAAGAACTTGGCACAACATCTGTCTGATGTGATACTGGACAAGTGGATTCAAACTCCCTCTCTGGACCTCTGCGTCCTCATCTGCACAGTGAGTGGTCTTCCAGCTCCAAGTACAGGATGCTGTGACATTTCTGAGCCTCACTCTCCTCCTGTGTAAATAGAGGACTTTGGGTGGCCCTGATGTCCTTTCCCAATCTAGACCACACCCTCATTTGACCTGTGAGAAAATTCACAAAGTGTGGGTTTTGTTAGAGTCAGTGGTTAGTGAATCAGATTAGAACTGAATCTAGGTCTTGTTTTGGCTAAACCCATCCTGTCTGCTCCCTGGCATCTCTTGATGGGTCATCAGCAGCATAGAGAATTATTTACTCAGAGCATCATGCTCGTTTTACCAGTGAGGAAGCCATCTCAAAGAGCCAGAATGACTTCCACCTGGGAGATGCGAATGAACATTTATTAAGCACCTACTATGTGCTGGGCCCTGGGCTAAGCATCTCATTTGGGTCTCCAAACAGAGGCTGCCTAACGATGTGGCTTGGGGAAATGACCTCTGATGTCCAGCCCTGAGATTCTGGGAGTCTAGGCCAGCAATGGGCTGTATGGCTACTGTCCAAAGACCGGCAGGCTGCGTCTAGAGGCTCATGCCCTATTTGGCTGCAGTAATGAGGGTTCTCACCCGGGCAGCTAGAGGCAGCAAGGTATGAACTGGATACACACCAGGAAGACATGGATTCAAGTCCAGCTCAAACACTTCCTACCGATGTGGTCTCAGGAAGATCATTTAGCCTCTGTCTGCCTCAATTTCCTCAATTGTAAGATGGGGATAATGATAATACTGACCTCCCAGGGTTGTGAGAATCCAGTAACATTAGGTCAGTGCCTGGTGTATTAAATTGTTCAGTTGTGGCTGACTCTTTGTGATCCCATATGGAGTTTTCTTAGCAAAGATACCAGATGATTTGCCATTTCCTTCTCCAGTGGATTAAGGCAAACAGAAGTGACTTGCCCAGGGTCACAAACTAGTGAGTGTTCCAGGCCAGATTTGAATTCCGGTCTTCCTGATTCCAGGTCCAGTGCTTCCTCTATTCAGAGCCACCTAGCTCACTGCAAGCGCCTAGTAGGTAATTAATAATTGCTTGTTTCCATTGCCTTACCCTTTCCTCAACAGCTCTTAGAGATGGGCTACTAAGTCATGGGGGGATTTATAGTTTATATTAGGGGGTAGACCCCTTACTAATGAAATGGCAGAACCTCAATGGCGACATCTCTATTGCCCCATCACCTCCCATTCCACAGGAGTAAAAGGACTAGGTGCTCACTGGGCCCCAAAGTGCCCCAGTGGCCCTTGGGCTTTTTCCGTTAGCACTACTGCTGAACTCACCAGGATTGGACAGGGGGTGACTTGTTCTCATTGGAGGTGGGCAAGCCCATTCTAGATGACCCCTGGTCAGGGATGTCAGAGGGCACCATAGTATGGGCTAGATTTGTGGGACATTTTTCTAGCCCAGAGATTTTGTGATTCTTGGTTTTTAATGCCAAATGCTTGCTAAGATAAAGCTTATACCTGAAGAGAATCCATTCTGCCAGTGGCCTCAGTTTCCCTATGTATAAAGTGAGGGCTGGGCCTAACTGCTCTTTCTGGATGCTGCCAGCTCTCCCTCGATGGTCCTGTGGCTGCAGAAATACACAGGAGAGTGGTCAGCCCCACAGGTGAGACAGCCTGCTTCTTCTATTCCTTCCATGTCAGCCAGCCAGACCTCCCTTAAGGAAATTTTCTTCTCCAGGAGAATGAGCCCCTTTGTCTCCCACGCTTATTTGGTCCTTTCTCACTCTGAGGTTTCTCTTTCCCCATTGCACCATCTCCACCGATTAAAAACCTGCCTGTCCTTTGGGCCCAACTCACATCCCACTCATGGCCTTCACCACTTGGCCAGCTCCTGGGGTACACTCCTTGGCCATGCATCTGTTTTGTCCACCGTAGGTCAAAGCTGCATGAGGTCAAGGGCGATGCCATAGACTTCCTGCTGCTCTCCAGTTCTCCAAGTTCCTGTGTACAGTGGGCTTTATGATTGTTTGAGGAATGCTGGCAATCTGGAGGGAAAGATTGGAGCACAGTGCCTCGGGGGAACTCCAAGTCAGCTTTGTCAATACAAGGCATATGGTCACAGAGAAGTGTAGACAACTCATCCATTCTGTCACCCTTTGGCTTGAGGCAGGCATGGGTCCATGTTGGTACCCCATCACACTGGAGACTGGTGCAGGCTTTAGGGCATATTTTTGGTGACGTGTGATATGGCTGATAAACTTCAGCTCTGTCCAGTTAGCAAGGCAGTTGGTGTCTACAGTGGACTGACTTCTTTGTGGAACACAAACCACACTGTCAGACAGTCTCCACTTCCATTGCAGCTCTGCCATTTACTGACCCTGTGATGTTGGCCTCCCTCTTCCTCACCTTTCTCATCTGTGAAATGGAGCAATAATACCTGCCATGCCTACCTTAAAGGAGTTTTGAAAGGATAAAATGATCTCATCAAAGAAATATTACCCTTTCTGCATTTGACCCCAGAAGGAAGGATAAACATTTCACAGACACATGTTTAGGCTTAATGTATGGAAAATGTAAAAACAAAATCAGAAACTTCCTGACAACGAGAGCAGCCTGCTCCAGGAGGGAGTGGATATCTTTCTTTGAGGGGCACGTTAAGGAGAGGTCAGATGGTGACTTATTGGGCGTTCTACAGAGGGGATGCGCATTCAGCTCAGAATTGGACAAGGTAGCCCTGAGCTCCCTCTGTCTCGGAATTTCTCAGCCTGCATCTCTTCTTGCCCATCCCCTCCCACTCACTCACCCACCTCCTATGTTACATCTGTCTGTGCCCATGTGCCTGCCTTGCCCCCCAGCAGAATGCAGGCTCCATGAGGTCAGAATGGCCTTTTCATGTCCTTGTTGCCCCAGTGCTGAACCCAGAACTGTGTGTGGAAAAGTCACTTAATACATATTATTAAATTGAAAAGAATATTTTACTTTAGCACTATAATGCAGGATACATAACACATGCATGTACACCTCCCAAAAACACATACAAATGCATGTGTGCACACACTCACAGACACTTGCCCACACACACATGCATGCTCCCTTATTTTCCTGAGTCTGATCATGGTGACTGCTGTAGCTGCTTAATCTCAGGACAGTTACATTTCTGTAAGATGCCAAATTGTAGGGCCTGTAGGACTGTTCTTTACCTGGCATCCCAGGCCCCCCATTTTGGGTCTTTGCTCTTTGGCAATGGGCTTGTAGCTGCTGACAGTATTAACTATGCACTGGGGACCCATGATTGAGGGTGGTTGGACATTTTATTTAGGGGAGAAATTGCTGCAGATCACCCTCATCTCTGTTTCTCTGTTGCTGAGAAAGTAAGCATTTCTGAAACAGAAGATCTTTTTTAAAAATTTTTTTTCCCCATGACATTATGGTGGGCCTCCTACTGGGACATTCCACCTGGAAATGGAATCTCCATTTTGCTACATCATAACCATCCCTGTTGAGGAAAATTACAGTTTTGTACATCCCAAACCCCATTGTTTGTTATCTAAGAAAGCAGTTTTTAAAAATCATTGAAAAGTGTGCAAGCAGTAGCAGGGAGAGAAACAGATTATTTTCTCTGACCTGGAAACAAACCACCAGATACTGTTTTCAGCAAAGTGCATGGAAAAATGTGGGAGCCACCTCCAGTGGGGCATCTTAGCCCAGGGTGACTGAATCTGGGGCTCACAAAGTCCTTAAAAATACAGTTTGGTAAAGATATGCCAGTACAATTGGACTGCCTTGTAATCCCCTGCATTTAATGTTACGCATTTAAAAGCATCTTTCTGACGAGGGGTTTGTAGGTGTCATAAGGCTTCCAGAGGGACCCATGACATACAGAAAGGCTAAGCTCTCCTGCCTTACATCTCTCCTGATTGTCTTAATCATAGCTAGCATTTATATAATAATTTATGGTTCACAAAGTACTTTACAAACGTCTCATTTGGTCTTCACAGCAACCCTGGGAGGTAGGTGAGGAAACTGAGGCAAACAGGTTAAGTGATATGCCCAGGATCACACAGCTAGTAAGTATCCGAGCAGAATTTGAACTCAGATTTCCCTGACTCCAGGTCCAGTGCTCTGAGGTCCTGCCATTCGGGAACTTATAGGTCAAAGAACGAGACAATTTGTATGAATTAGGGCTTTCAAGACAGAGTGGATGACAGACATTCTTAGAGAGCATGGCAAAGATCAGGCCTGTGACATTAACAAAAGAAGGAAATGCCCCCAGGATCTCCCAACCCCCCACTTTCCCATGTGCTCTCTCCTCCATCTCCTGGCTCTGTACTTCTGCACATGGGGTCCTTCCCTCTCTGATGTCCTCCCTTCACCTCCAGCTTATTGCTTTCCCAGGTTCCCATTCAGGTGCCATCTTCTGTCTCATGACTGTCCTGATCTCATCAGTAATTAATCCATGCTCTTCCTTGCCTTATAGTGCATTTCTCTGGTGTATATTTTGTCTTTAAGTACATGTTGCACCCCCTTCTGGCAAAACAGAAGCTCCTAGAGGTCAGGCCTTGTTGTTTCATGGTTATCTTGTATTCCTAGGGCCAGCACAGGGCCTTAATAAATGCTTTGTGTCATTGAACTGGAGGGAAAGCAAACATCTCCCCAAGGAGCAGGGGGAGAGCATGTGTGCTTCTCCTGAATCATAGACTGTTTGTTCCCTTTGTAAAAACTTCTCTTATTTCCATTAAATTTTGTACCCAAAACATCTTGACAAAGGGCTCTATTGAAAAGTCCCAGAGAGGTGGCTGCATGCCTGGTTTAAAGAACACATCAGACCCCAGGAAATCCAGGTCACACAGCCCTTTGTTTTGGAGTCTCTTTCCTCCCTGGCAGAATGGGGTGGTGGCTGATGGGTGGGGGGAGATGGGGAGTGACTACCCAAGCCCCCCGGGTCCTGGGATTTTCTACCTTATTAGTTGTGTGACCTTGGAGAAGCTGACTTAAGTCTCTGAGCAGAACTTCCCCCTCCTCCAAAAGAGCACAGGAACATTTACTTAGCGATGCTGTTAAAAGAATCAACCGAGACCTTAAAGGCGAGAGGAGAGGGGTTCAGATCCTGCCTGTGACACGTCAGCTCCTCTTTGGTCCTGTCATCAGGGGCTCTGCCAAGGCTCTGCCATGACCCTGCAGGTGAAGCATTTTGTAAATTTCCTAGCGTATGTTATTATTTTCTATGAAGAACCTTTGCAAACTGTAAAGCTAATAACTACATGATAAAAGCTGCTGCACATCAAAATATAATAAAGTGACAATGGTAGGAAAGCTAATTAATGATAGAAAACAACCACGTGCGTGTCAGTTTTTATTATTCCACAAAGTGCTTCGCAAAGTGGCCTCTGAGCACAAGCAAAGCTCTTTGGAGGCGACTTGTGAGATCCGTGCGTATCAGGGTTCTCTTTCTACGGCAGGTGGCCCGGCGCTGGGGCATTCAGAAAAACAGACCAGCCATGAACTACGACAAGCTGAGCCGCTCTCTCCGCTATTACTATGAGAAGGGCATCATGCAGAAGGTGAGCGATGTCGTGCGTCCACAGGAGCCCCAAAAAGAGGGCTCCTTTATATGCGAGTCAGGCCTGAAACACCCATGTGGCACCCTTGCCGAAGTGAGGCTTTTGCAAATTTTAACAGATGCTTAGCTATTAGGTTTAAAAAGGAGAAGCCTGTCTATTTATAGTCTCAGGTTTGCTGCAGCCCAGGCTGCCTCCTATGTCGATTGTGTTATTGAGTTTTCAGTGAGTTCTGATGGGCCTGCCCCCATCACCATGCTCCTCTGAGGCACTCTGGGAAGCAACTGTGGAAAAGAAGGGTGGGTCGAGGCTGCTGGGCCATCACTGCTTCTTCTTCTCTTGTTGGCCTTGATAGAGATTCCTGAAAAACCCTTCTGTGCACCTTGGGTTCTTGCCTCTTGTTTTTCTTGTTTTTCTGAGCTCAGGGCTCCCATTTTCAGACAGGTCCTCTTACCTGGAGGAATGGCTACTTTCAGGAAATATGCGTGTCTGAAAACCTAAATGACAAAAGGGGAAAGGGGGGAAAAACAAAAACAGGCCCTGATGTCAATGCAGCATAACATCAGTGCCTATATTACACATATGCACACGTACATGCACACATACACACACAATTTCTACATACAGCTCCCAGGATGTTTGTCATTTAGGTTTTCACACATGCATTTTTTTTTTTAAATACATTCACCATTGCTGGAGGAAACAATACTCCTATTGATGGGAAACCCTTTAGTGCTTATATCCACATGGCTAGCATGGCTGGTGTTCTCCATCACATTTCATTTTCCCAAGATCTCAGACTCTCCTAGGCATGCAGCAATCCGTGGCAACAGCTGTCCATGAGAAATGACCTACCTGCTCATTCCATTACCAGGATCTCTGTTGTCCTTGGTGCAAACTTGCAAGGTTGCAAGGTACAGAAGCTAAAACCCTGGGCCTGTGATCAGTTCAATCTGTATTCAGATCTCACCTCTGACATTTGAAACTGTGGGACCCAGGGCAGTCTGAGCCTCAGCAGACTGACCTGCTGAATCTGAGGTGGGCCAGGTTCTCCGTTCTGGTGAACTAACTCTTCTTCTCTGGGTTGTTGGGCATTTCTCTTTGATGTTATCTTCAGGTGGCTGGAGAGAGATATGTCTACAAATTTGTTTGTGATCCCGAGGCTCTCTTCTCTATGGCCTTCCCCGATAACCAGCGCCCACTGCTGAAGACAGACATGGAGCGTCACATCAATGAAGAGGACACGGTGCCTCTGTCCCACTTTGATGAGAGCATGGCTTACATGCAAGAAGGCGGCTGCTGTGACCCCCACCCCTACAATGAAGGCTACGTGTACTAGCTACTGGGACAGCGTGGCTGGGAGATGGGCTCCTCCCAGGCCTTTTCCTCTTTCACCAGACAGGGAGAAGAAAAGAGGAAAACACTTCATTTTGTTTTTTTTTTTTAAAGAATAGTCACACACACACACGCACACACACACGCACACACACACAGGGGTTTTTCCTGTTGCATCATCCTATGGTCTGCCATGGACAGAGCACTTTACTAGAAGGGGGGAGGGGAGGAATCTAAGCATTGATTTGGTGTAACAGGAAGAAGGTGGGGGTGGGAGGGTGGGGATTACTTTTTACATAGGCTTGGGAAGGGGTCATACAGGTTTGAAGTACAATGAAGCTATATCATGTCTGTTTTGTTTCATATCAACATAAGATAATGTACATTTTCTCTGGGTATCCGCAGTACAGTTAATTCTCATTGTATAAATAACCGCTGGGAGAATCTTGGCAGAGGAACAAAAATGCCTTGAGCATTTGTCTTGTCATGTCGAAGTATCTGCAGGGGTCGGGGGAAGCTCCCCATGTATATGGCTGGCGTTGGTTATTGGGTGTGGCTGCCTTTGCGCCTCCTCTTTTTCAAGATGTATCTAAATAATGCCATGAACATCCTCTCTTTTTTTGGCTTTGTTTTTGGACCTGGCTCCCAGAAAATCGATAAAGTGGGAACTTTTCTTTGAAGCTGATTATGTCCACCACAGTCCACGCCTGACTGACTCCCAACAGAGCTGCAGAGTAATGAATAAGAAAATGCGTGTGTTTGGACATGGCACCTTGGATCTATTAGGGGTAGGGAAGACCACCACAGTGGAAACAGAATGTGGGCCTCCTTGATGCGCCAAACGCTGTCAAGTCTGGGATGCTGGCGGGGCAGGGGAGAGAAGGCTTGTTCATTGGCTCTTTCCTACAGTAGGAGAAAAGTTATTTAGCCAATAGGAATTAACTGTACTCAGTCACATATCTACTTCCGCTGTTATAGACGCGGTGTGCACTCCTCGAGAAAAGACTATCCAGTACACTAACTAGGTACTTTAGTAATTTTTAGACACGGTACCCATGAATATGCATTTAAGCCTTTTTTCTGCTGTGTTACATTGATGACATATATAAACACTAGATAATGCTAACGCTTCTGCTGCTGCCTTCTCTGTCATGTTCTCTTTGAGGCTGAATTGACAACAACCGTTGATAAGCAATGCTGTTAACTACAGGTAGCATTTCAGGACAAAATAGATGACTTGAAACATTTATTGCTTAGAAAATAGCTTATGCCCTAGCTGAACTCTCGGCAGCTCTCTGTGCATCAACAAATGAATCCCGAGCTTCAGCTTGCCGAGGGACGCTCTCTGGGGACTTGGGTAACTTTTGGTGGAATGGGGACTCATTGACAAATTGTCCAAGAATATGAAGTCGCTGTATGACGTGGTGGTGCTGGCACTGATGTTATCCATCAACTTGTCTTGGATGCTCAATGCAAATGGGTTTGGAAGAAGACTTAAAATTTTTAGGGTGTTCATTTTTCTTTTTCTTTTTCCTTTTTTTTTGTTTTTTGTTTTCCTTTTGGGAGAATCATGAAAGCTGGATGTTTTATTCCACTTGGGTTGAAAAAAAAGAGATATCAGAAATGTTGCATTTTACTATTTATGGTCACTTTTCTCCAAGTTCCCTTTCTCAGTTCAAAGAAAGAACATGAGATATGGGGGATTTGGGCAGATTGGAAAGCAGGGTACTTCTAAGGAAGCCAGTTGGTAATCAACTTGATAACCAACTCTTAGAAGAATGTTCCTGATTGCACCACCAGAGTGATGCCAAGGAGTCTCCCTGAAGAGCAAAGGGACATGAATTCTCTCCCATACATCTATACTCTGGGTGGTCATTTAACTCTCCAAGTAGAGTAGTGATGGAGGACCCCAGATACAGTAAATGAGACCCATACTCTGTACAATGGACATTCAATCCTATAAGTTACATATTATAGGCATGTGTTCTTATGTGCACGTGAATTGGAATACTGGGCTAATGGGGATATGTTGAAAATTAGTTATATATATATATATATATGTATATTTTTTTTGTCCCTACTACCCTGAGCTCTTATGGCCATTAACTTCACTTAAAATAAAATAAAGAAAGAAGACTCAGAATAAATTTTGTTGGGATGGAAATTTGGGTCCACAAAGGAATTACGCTTGGAAGGGCTTCATTGAAAAGTCCATCCAAAGAAATCTGCCTAGAGAATTCTTGGCTAGTTTGGGTTCTTTATGTCAGTGTAGAGAGCATCTCCAATCTGGATCATAAGGGGAACAAACAAAGAATCTGCATCCATTATATAATTAATATTTAAGGATAAAAATATATGTTATGCTGTATATGGTAGTGACTCACTGAATGAAACAAGAAACCAGTCCAATGTTAAGTCATTTCCCAGCAAAAGAAGGAAAAATATATAGAGATATATATATTTCATTGAACTTTCAACTCCTTTGAAAAATGTACCTAAAGATTTATTTAAAGTTTTGTTTTTATTCCACTTTGGTTTGGTTTTGTTTTCGGGTAGAATAATAAACCTGGCAGCTGATTTCTGCAAGGTTGTGGTGTTTTGAATTTCTTACTGACTTTGAGTCCTAACAAATAGAAAGTGATGACGGGTAGTGCACCATCCTAAAGAAAGGAAGCCTCCATATTTCTCCACTGGGTGGTTGTTGCCCCTCTATACATGACTCAAAGGCTTGTTGGGGGACATGAAGTAAGCTTAACTCTCAAAGAATTAGAAGAATAGAATTAGTGCCATTGCATGAAAAAGACGTTTTTTCTTAAAGACCTACAAATGGCCCTGAAACCAAAGGAGAACCCTAGAATTTGAGGTATGGAAATTATTCTCTTATTTTACACATGAGAAGACTAACAGCCAGGCAGACTAGTGATGTGTGTGAAGTCAGTGGCCAGTGAGTAAACAAGCGTATGCCGAATCCCACTCCACAGAGTTTTTTCTTCCAGGAGACCCCAGGACTACAAGCAAGGCATGCCCAGACTGCCAAATGTTGCATTTTGATTCTTCCTTCCATACACTGACTCTTACAATGTCATTTGCTGCCCTTCCTACGAAGACGTTGGGCAACACTTCCTTTTTCCCCTCCTGCTGTCCCTACACTCTATTGAAGCATTTGGTTACATCCCTTGCCTTACTAAGTAGTAGGTAACAGCAGGGAAATGATCCAGGCCCTTCCCAGCGCATCAGCCCAGGCACTTTGATGGTGGCCTGGCTCTTTTCTTAAAGTGCAAACTTAACTATGAAAGCCTATTGGATTGGCTTGGAGTATTGCATGAAATGGGGGATTTATACAATTAGTTGTTGGGTAAGATCTGCCTAGTAAAATGTTAACCGAAAAGACAATTCTAAAATTTGAATACCTTCATCTTTAGTTTGCTACAATGAGACAGAAAGGACCTTATTTTCTGGCTGTTGGTTTGTTTCCTTCTAGTAAAGTGAGGTATTTTGTCCAGCCAGTGGTTAAAGACATCTTGAAATGAACCATTGGAGCCCAGTGTCTTGCACAAAGCAGAGTTTAATAAATGGTTTTTGAAATGATTGGAATTTGGCTCTCCGTGCTGGAGTGTTTTCCTAAGCTTTTAGCAGGGAAATGCTAAAGGTGATAATAGGTATTCAGACGTCTCATCCCTGGGAAGCTTAAGCCATAAAAACAACTTTTATGAAATAATACATAGCAAAACTATTTTCAGGTGCAGATTGGTATGAAAAATCATGGCATAAAAGTTGGCGTTATTGATAAAAGGAATATATGAGACACCAGCGTAAAGCAAAGACAACAGGAATTCCAACAAGGCTATTAGACCATATATCTATTATACATAGAATTGGGCACTGGTTGGTTCCCTTTATATAGTGCCATCTTATTAGTGAGTAGAAAAAGATTTCTGAGTCTTGGCTCCTCAGCTTGATCACGGAATCAAGGCAAAGTGAAAGAACTGAATATTCTGATGCACTTCATTTTGATCAAGGTTGTACTAACTCATCTTTGTCTAATTTGCTGCAGAAGGATTAAAGCAATCACAAAAATGAAAATAAAATTGAATTCTGAAAAGGATGTTTTTTGATAGGAACATGGTTGGTGGTCACTTCATATGGATCATTCTGATAGTGACGTTCACACAGTCTCTACTATGTATGGAATAAACAAATCCATGGACAGAGACATAGAAGGTCATTAAATATTCCAAATTTTGTCCATTCAAAAAGTTCATGAGATTTTTTTTTTGGAAGAAAAGTCACTCCAAGATGTAATAAAATGATGCCTAAGATTTTTTTCACAAATTGGCATAATATAAAAATAATTATTCTGATAAAATATTCATAATACTCCAAATAGGAAAAAATAAAGTGAGGAAATTGAAACTAGCAGAAAGTGTAGTTGTTGTGAAAAACAAATGGATAATACATAAAAAACTTTGCAAACCCTAAAATGCTATTATTTTATTTTATTATTAACTCTGACTACATCCCAACCAAACTGGAGCAGCAGTGAGTTGGGAAGCAAGTCTTCACGATCTCTTGGCTCAGTAAGTTTGCCCCTCTAACTGCTACCTTAACTGTCCTCATTTGTTGTCAGGGTCATTAAAGGATGGGTTCTCTTCCCATCCCAGGTTCCATTTACTGGTGCTAACCAATTTGTTTGACCATAGGGAGACCTGATAAGTCATGTTGGGCTTCAATCTGGTGGATCTTTGAATGGGTAGCCCCCTGGATCTTGACCTCGAAGCAGGCTCCCACTCCCCTCTCCCTCACTCCCCTACCTGTTGGGAGGTCTTGTTAATTCCATATTCACATCATGTGTCAATGTGCCTCATTCTCTACTTGCACTATAAGGGCCTTCATTCAGCCCCTCTTCAGCTCCTGCTGGGCTGTAAGAAAAGCTTTGAAAGTCAGGGGTAGCAGTTCGTTTTAGAAGCAAGCCTTCAGAAATGAATATTGGGTTTAATGATTGCAGTGGGTGAGTGTAGAATTAGAACGAGGAGAGAATTTGGACCTTTTTCTCCCCACATCGATTTCCTTGTGGTCAGCTTCTCATCTTTCCAAGCTCTTCCTGGCCTAGCTGACAGATTAATATTGCTCTGCTCCATGGCCGGTCACATCCCTGCCTGCTCAAGAAGCTCCTCGCTGACTTGAGGGCAGGACCAAAGTCCTGTGGCTGGCATTCCAAGCTCTGCCTCCAGGCTACTTACATACAATGTCTCGTTTATTCTCTGTAGGGGCAGTTAGGTTGCCCAATGGTGAGTGGACACCATGTGGGAATTGGAGTACGGAGGAATAGAATTCAAATCCTGCCTCAGACACTTTCTCACTTGGTGACCTTGGGCAAGTCACTTATGTTTATTCTCAGTTTCGCCATCTGTGAAATGGACCTACCATTTTTGGCTGTTGTGAGGAACAAATGAGTTAATATGAAAACACTTTGCTGACTTTTAATTGCCATGCGAATGTTAGTCATTATTAATTATTATTATTGCAGTCCAGACTAATATTCATTGTCCTTGTATGAGGTGTCCCAGAAGCCTTTCCTGAGTCTCCCAGTTGTGAGCATCCCCCTCCTTTGTACTTACTTTAAGTCTTTATCTGTTTGCATTATGCAGTCCGCCAGCACAGTGCAGGATCCATGAGGACAGTTTCCCTTCTTTTCCTCTTTTAGTCCTACTTCCCCAGCGGCGTCTATGGTGGGCTAACTGTTGGAGAATTTCTTTCAGAATTGGATGGAAGCTGTCTTTCCATCCTGCCCTTGAGTTCAGTTATTACTGACAGTGGCTGTATTCAGAATTCTAAATGCCACCCTCTCCCCCACCCCCCCCAAGAGGTAGCACCTGCCTGCCAAGAGCTTCCACCAAAATTAGGATAGCGTTTCCTTTAGAGAAGTTTTAGTTCTTTGATGCCAGTAGCAGAATGAAAGAAGAGTAAACATGTGGCCCAAACCCTTGTTCTCTGATCCCATCTCTGCCTGGTGAACCTCTGCTTTCATGTGTCTCAGACAAGGGAACCTCTTTCTTTCCAAGCTCGAGAGGCTGTCCAAGGTGCTGAGCACTCCTTCCTAAGTAGAATCGTGATGGGATCTGAGGCCAGGCCGGCTTTGCAGTCTGAAGGAATCTGGTTCCATAACTTCACTTGGTTGTTGATTAGGCCTTTTCGGTCGTGTCTGACTCTTCATGACCCCAGTTGGTGTTTTCTTGGCAGAGACGCTGGTTCCTTCCGAGGCTCACTTCACACATGAAGAAACTGAAGCAAACAGGTGAAGAGACCAGCCTGGCGGCACACAGCTAGTAAGTGCCTGAGGCCAAGATTTGAGCTCAGATCTTCCTGCCTCCAGGCCCAGTGCTCTAGGCACTGTGGCACTACCTAGTGCCCCTCATTTGACAGATGAGGAGATGAAGGCCAAAAGGTTTACCAACTTGCCACGGGCTGTGCTGGAACTAAGGGTCAGAGCCATCATTTAAATTCTGACCTCCTGACTCTGATCTTGGCTGTTTCTTCTGCGTGGTCCTTGGTTACAACAAACAAATATAGTTTGGAGTGGAAAAAAATCAATCCAATTAAATCTCCAATTTAACAGTGGTGTTCATTTTTAAAATCACTGCTTATTTGTCCAAATGTGCAGATTTTATGACTCCTCTGCCAACTCAAGTAGTTATTTAAAAAATCACAAGATGGATAAAACAAATTATTTAGGCTCTTTGGTTTTGAGGATCAAAAGACTGAACTGACCCTCTGATTGAGAATGAAGCAGAGAGGGGACATTTTACATAAAAGGAGACCTAAGACAACTCCCTCCCACCCAGCTGCCACCTAGAAGACTGGAGTGGGGGTGGGAGGTGAGGAATTCAGGATGTATCAAATTTTTTTTTCTACTTTATTATAAACTCTAAAGTCTGAGATAACAGTAAGATTAGAAGCAAAAAATTCAGAAACAGGCAAATGTTAGGTTTTGTAATTATATAAATTTAAAATTAGATCATAAAGTTTGTCACATTTTTAGATTAAAAAACTAAAAAACTTCCTAAATTAAAAAAGAACATGATATTTGGAGAAAAGTTGAAATTGCTGTGTCAGAAATCCCTTTGAAAAATAGATCAAGCATGCACAAGGAATTAACATAAATATACAAGAAGACTTATTCCATAATAGGTAAGTTTATAAGATAGGAAAAAATCTGTTTCTTAAAGAATTACAGACTTATTAACAGCATTATGGAAAATTGTTTCAAATCATCTCTAGGAAGATAAATGCAATTTAAATCAAGTCAGGTTTAACTTCACGCCAAACACTTGGCAAAAATGGCAAAAGACAGAAGAGTTAATATTGGGGGTGCCACAGTGACTTTGGAAAGATAAGCAAAGTAAAAAATCTTGGGGGGAACCTTGGAGTGGTCCAACCCTTTTGAAATGATCCCCACCATCTGATCAAGATAGGCTTGGCATAGAACCCATAGCGATAAATGACAAAAAGAGAGATCTCAGACACACCAAAAGAATCAGAGCAATTTCCATAGTAGCAGAAAGCTGCCAACAGCCTAGTAGCTCATCATTTGGGAAATGGCTCAATGACTTGTGGTCCAAGCTAATAATAGCTTGCATTTATTTAGCATTTTAGAAAAATTCACTGGATCCTGACAATGTTGGAAGAGAAGTGCTATCATCATGTCCATTTTAGGTCATATCATTATGTTATCATTCCCATTTTGTAGATAGGAAACTGAAACAGATTTAGTGATTTTTCCAGAGTCAAACACTAGGAAATGTCTGAGGGTTTGAGACTTTTGACTCTTTGGAACTGTATGTGCACTATGCATTGCACTGCCTAGCTGCCATGATAATAAGAGCTGGCATTTCCATAGTGATTAAAGATGGTGCTGTTGCTATTCTTGTTCTGCAGATGAGGTAACTGAGGCTGAGAGAGGGAAGTAATTTGTCCCCATACTCAGAGGAGAGAGAGACAGAGAGAGAGACACAGAGAGAGAGACAGAGAGAGAGATGGAGGGAGAGAGAGGGAGAGAGAGACAGAGAGAGAGAAAGATGGAAAGAGAGGGGAGAGACAGAAGAGAGAGACAGATAGAAAGAGACAGAGGGAGAGAGAGAGTGTGAGAGAGAGAGAGAAGGAAAGAGAAAGAGGGGAGAGGGGGGAGGGAGAGAGAGAGAGAGGAGAGTCAGAGACAGAGAAGGAAGGCAGAACACAGAGAGCAGAAAAGAGGGAAACAGGAAGGTAATAAACAAGAAGAAAGAAAGGGAAAAGGAAGGAACTCTGTCCTTAATAGGCTTTTATTCTATTAAGGATAATGCAACATTTAGGGTTAGAGGGGATGAGAAGTGACACTTTTCCAGAAGCCCAGCTGATATAAAAAGTCAGGGGCAGATAAGTAAAAGAACCAGGATGTTAACGTGTAAAATACAGTATAAAGACAAATTTATACCCTGTTGTTCCTTTATGAAGCTTGAAGGAGTTTCCCTGAAGTAACCAGAAGGGCATATTGACTGCCTGGAGGTTGGCCACATCCCAGGTGGCCTTTGGAAAGCTAAATTTTCCAGCCTTGATGCCTGTGACTACACATCGTTGAGGTAAGGAAGTTTTGTGTAATTTCTGGCAGTCTAAAGGTTAGTCAATTAAGGAGGAAAAGTTCAGGTCTAGGGAGGAGATTCTTTTTTTCTATATCGTATAGAGGGCAGCAAGGAGGGGAAGGAGTTCTTTTTGTTTGTTTTGTTTTTTTTCTCTACTCTCAGCTTCCCACAGGTTTATGATATTTTACGACAGAATAACTCGCATCACATCCATCAGGGAATAAAAAGACAGACATAGAGAGTTGGGTTATGAAGCAGCTTTAAGGAACATAACTTCAGGTGGTAGAGGAGAGACTGAACTGTATTCAAGAGAGAATTAGCCCTGGTCATTGATCTCTAGGGAGCTGCAGATCCAGAGAGACCTACTTGACAGATGTTGTACCTTAAACAGGTTGAGAGTAGTGGAGAGGGAAGCAGAGCAGCATGTGAGAAGAGAAAGAACATCAGAGTCCTGTGTGACAAAAGGCATGAGTTGCTTTGATCACACTCAGCTTTCCCCTGATTCTGTGTGTGTTTTGGAAAGTGTACACCCTAGGTTCATAGAAAAAAATGCTTTATAGTTATTGTTCTTATATTATCTTAGTAAATATCATTACTTTTAAGTAATTGTTTCTAGTGACTATTAAAGGTAAACACTCTGATGGAGGCTCATGAACTACATCTATTTTAAGGCATGCCATCCCATAGATTACCTCAAGTCTTGGAATAGTTGCCCATCTCCTCCACTGGGTATTTACACTGGCTAACCTGTGGGTAGGTTGAGCTGTGGGCCAGAGGGGTGCTACAAACCAACTTTGTTGTTGTATATGTATGTATGTCTCAAGTAAATATGAAGTTATTTAGGGGGAACTAAGGGCTGGTGATTATTAACAGCTGGAACCATCATTGAAGTGTTCATGTAGAAGGTGTTGCCTGAGCTGAGCTTTGAAGGAATCCAGGGATTCCAAAAAGTGGAGGTGAGAAGGGAGTGTATCCCAGGACTTGGAGGCCAGCTGTGTGCTAAGGTGGTAGCTCAAAAGCAAAAGGAGAGGGAGAACTGTTGGAGCCCATGTGCAGTTGGCTTTCAGAGCATGAATGAGAAGGTGGATGAGGCAGCATGTATGGAGCACTACTTCCCCTTGAAGCATCGTTGAGCGACAAGATAAGCAGCCGGGACTTCTTGAGTGAGTTCCAATCATGCCAAGCAGATCTGATTGCTTTTTTATTTATTATTGAATTATGAGATTAATTGTGAATGGAAGGCAGTGGATGAGATGCATTTGGATTTTAGCAAAGCATTTGATACAGCATCCTATGAGCTCTGAAATGAATGCACATAGTTCTGAGTATAGCATCAGGAAATGAAAATGAGGAGAGAGACTGAAAAGAAAAGAGAGACTTAGTGGAGATGAACCATTTTGGGAAGCTTGTAGTGAAAATAAGATGGTAGAAGATGGTGCCTTCATTGTCTGTTTGAACTCTGGCTTCACAGGTCATCCCAGCACAACTAAAGGGGAGTTTACCGAAGGACTGAGAATTCTAAGATATCCAGTCAACTGGAGACAATTCAAAGGAGGGAAGAAAACAAACCAAGCTCTCCAGGCAAATGACTAGATTTTTTTCCAAGATCATCTCTGTCCCTCTTTTGTGAGGCTTCTTTTTCTTCTTTGCTTCTCTAATGCCAGCTCACAATGCTCCAGCAAAACTGGCCTGCCTTCTGTTCTCCATAAACAGCATTCCATTCTGTTTTTGTAATGTTCCTTTGAATTGTAAATTTAACAAATATCAATAGTCATGAGCATTTGAAACTACAAAGAACAAAAAGGGTTGTATATGAAGCTGAAATTCATTGCTTAGATGTGTTTTTTAAGTGAATGTATTAGTAACACAATAGTAACAAAAATACTTAGCTTTTCAGTATCTCTTGAACTTCCTTCACTTTCTTCTGTGGATGTGAAAAAGTTTCATTAGATATTGTTTTCTTTAATGTCTTCCTTTAAAAAAAAGATTCACTCACTCTACCCTTCATCAGTTCTCATTTATCATAAATGAGAAGTCAAACAAATTTACATGTTTGCTTTGCCTAAAAATGGATGCTTTGATCTTTCTCCACTTTCCCACCAGCTTTCTGCCAAGTGTGGGAAAGTGTGCTTTCCACATTAGGTCCATGTCTGGTCTTTGTATAGACCAGAGTTTTTTGAAATGGTTTTCCTATAATCTCTGTAATTGCTTTCCTGGTCCTGGCTATTTATACATTCATATATATCATCTCAGGTTTCTCTGAATCCATCCTTCATGCCATTTCTTGCAAAAACACTGGCAGTATTTACACAGTGCAAGAAAGTTGGGCAGAGCCCTTTCCATGTTTTCTCTCATTTGATCCTCACACACAACAACACTGGGAGTTGTTATTCTCATTCCAGTAGGTTGATAAACCACCATTTGTTCAATCATTCCCAAGGATAGGGACTCACTTTGGTCCAATTCTTTGATAGAACAAAAAACATGCTGTAAAAATATTTGTCATGTGGGTCCTTTCCCTCTATGTTTGACCTTCAGGGGGTATATATGAGCAAAGGTATGTGAAATTTAGGGACCTCTTGGGTTCCAAATGGCTTTCCAGAATGGTTAGGTTGACTCACAGCTCCACTGCTCCACAACTCCACAACAGGGAACAGCCTTGTCTATCTTCCCATATCTCACCCAACAATTGCTTTATTCTCTTTTTGTCATCTTTGCCAATTTGATGGAAATGAGGTGGAAACTTGGAGTTATTTAAATTTGGATTTCTTTTTTCAGTGAATTGAACGATGTTTCTTTTCAATCTGATTATTAGTAGCTTAAATTTCTTCCCTTAAGAATGGCCAATTCCTGTCTTTGATCATTACATGCTTAGGGGATAGGGGAGCTGGATGGTGCAGTGGATAGATCCCCAGGCTTAGAGTCAGGAAGATCTGAGTTCATGTCCACATTCAGACACTTAGTTGTGTGACCCTGGGTGAGTCACTTCACCTTGTTTGCCTTAGTTTTCTCATCTGTAAAATAAGCTGGAGAAGGAAATGGCAAACTACTGCAATATCTTTGCCAAGAAAACCCCAAATGGGGTCATGGAGAGTCAGATGTAACTGAAATGTCTGAACAAGAATACCAAAAAATCTAGGGGATTGAATGGCTCTGGCTCTCCTACAGGGCACCCTGGAAGTCTTAGTTTTAAGGTTTGATAACTCAGTATTAATACTAAGACTATTTTTATAAATTCTCAATTGATCTTGGATATCAGAGATTTGTTACACATATTTTCTGCAAAGATATTTTCCCCCTTGTTAATAGCTTCCCTTTCCATTGTAATTTCATTGATTTTGCTCATTGAAAAGCTTTTGAATTTTGTGTCAGTGAATTTTTCTCTTGATAATTTTATCTCTTGATAATAATAAAATGGCCAACATTTATATGCACTTATATGGTGCTTTGGAGTTTGCAAAGGACTACCTACCTAATTTCATTTGAGCCAAAACTCTATGAAGTAGGACTTACTAATATACCTATTGTTTTCAAGATGGGATAACTAATACTGAGCTAGGTTAAGGTCATAGTTGGTCAATATCTGAAGGAAATAAGATTCCAACTCGAATTTTCCTGACCCCTCAGTCAAGAGCTGTACACCCCGATTGAGGATGACTTCCCATTTGACATCTTCATACCTTTGCTCAAATGGGCCCCTGTGTCCGGAATGCAGGACTTTCTCACCATCATCTCAGAAGATACCTAGTTTTCTTCCAAATGCAGCTCAGATACTCCCACTTCATTTCCCTAACAGTTAATGACTCCCCCAATGTGGCTTTGAAATTCTGTTGTTGTGCAATGAATTTACTATATGCATGTGCTCCCTCAATACATAGTAAGCTCTATGAGGGCAAAGAATGTTTGGCTCTTTGATTTCCAGCATCTCATCCTTTTTTGGAATACTGAATGAATTAGAGCATTTGCTACAGTCCTATCTGAAGGAAAGGCTCATGTCTTTAGCAATCCAAGACAAGTTGTCCTTTCTCCCCCTTCCAAGGATGTCATGATGAATCCCTGATATCCCCAAGTCATGGACTCCCTGCACTTATAGAGTGCTCAACACCTCCGTATCTGAGGATCATACATGGAGCTGGGAGGGATCTTAGATGTCATCATCTCACATTCTTCCTTTTGTAATCAAGGAAACTGAGGCATGGAGAACCCAACAAACATGTGCATTTTCATTTGTAAAGCACATCACATTTTTTCTCAATAGATCTGATTTCACAGGGTTTAAGATTCAAGAGCTCATAGATAGTAAATAAACAGAATGAGGATTTGAACCCAGGTCCCAAGATCCTGGTCGTTAAAGTTGAAATGCACCTTATACATTATCTCCTTCCACCCCCTTATTTTATAGGTGAGGAAACTGAGTCCCCAATTCTAAATTCATTGACTTTTGGAATGCACCCCTGTACCTCCTTCATCATCCTGAACCACTCTTGGTCATGGTCTTCTGTAAATCTTCTATGTAGGACACACACCAAGTATAGAATGCTCTCTCATGTCTCCTGAAAAATGTGGTTGCTGACAAGTCTTCAGTCTGTCTAGTTTGTGTCTCTCATCTTTATTCAATTATTGGTCCAGCCCTCCTTTTCCAAGCACATATCCTCAACTTAACCCAGGAGAATTTCAAAACCACATTGGGATTTTTTAGGGTCTTGGATTCATCATTTACTGAAACAGGGTGAGAATTCCACAAGCATGTCAGTTACATAATGTTCCGCTTGCCTTGGCATTGGAAGCCAGCCACAGTGCAACACATGGTGCTGGGAACATATGCAAGACATTGGTCTCCAGGAGCCAGGTTAGCATCATACCTCATTAAAGAAAGAAATGAGGAGTAAAGGGAGCTTTAATGGAATTCACAGTTACTCCTAAATTGGGAGGTGTTGCTAAAAGCAGTGAGGACAGAAGCATTTTAGTGATCAAATGTGTGAAGCATGGGTAAAAGAAATATCAAAATAAGATGAAAAGCTAATGGGATCTCAGGCTTCATTGATCGCAATGAGGGAGGGAGCATTGCACTGTGTCCTTCAGACAGTATGTGGAGGACAGCATTTAGAGGTAGCCTCCCATTTCAGGAAGGATGCTGCCAAACTGGAGGCTGTCCAGAGAAGGACAGACAGAAAGGGGAAGAGCTTTAAATCTGTCCCATACAATAATGTTGAAGGACTAGTGGTATTTATCCCAGAGAAAACAAGGTTCGAGAGTGATCATATTTTTGTCCTTTAGTGGAAAAGGGATTGTCCCTAAAGGGAAGAATAGGAGTGATAAAGGGCAATAGATAAAGGAAAAAGCTAATTGTCAGGGAACATGATCCAAGGGAATGGACTGCCTCTGGGGGCAGTAGGTATTGACAAAGAAACAGAGGGGAACCTTGTCGAGCTCTGGTTGGGGTCACATGGCCTCCAAGGTCCCTGCTACCCCACCTTCTCTCCTCTTCACCCCTATATCCAATCCACTTCTAAGTTTTATCTGTTCTACCTCCACAACCTCCCTTGCATCTTCTCCCTTCTCTCCACTCACATAGGTCCTCATTACCTTTCACCTGGACTATTGGAAGCTAGGTGGTGCCTTAATGGGCTTGGAATAAGGAATACTCAAGTTCTTGAATTCAAATCCAGCTTCAGACATTTACTAGCTGTGTGACCCTGGGCAAGTCATTTCATTCTGCTTGCCGTAGTTTCCTAGAATGTAAAATGATCTGGAGAAAGAAATGGCAACCCACTCCAGTAGCTTTGCCACAAAAACCCCATGGCCAATATTGGTGTGCTATGCTCCACGAGGTCACAAAGAGTCAGCTGTGACTTAACAACAGCCATGAGTTGTGTCAGTGCTCCCTGTGAACCTGCCCAATTGTCTCCAGCACCCCCTGACTGCATCCCATTTCCCTAGTAGAGTATAAGCCCCTCGAGGTCAGGGACCATTTTATTTTTTGTTTTTGCATCCTCAACACTGAACAGAGCCTGGTGCATATCAAGACATCAATAATGTGACCAAGAATGAATGGATAAATAGATAGATGGACGGATGACTTCTCTGGATGTTGTAGTTCTTGACTGAATAGTCATTTTCTCCTGCCCAGAGTTTACCTTCCTTCCTTGACTGTTTGGAAAGTTCTTTATTATTCAGACATCTTTCATTAAGTGATACAGTATTTGTATTTTGTTTGTTTATTAATCTCTGCAGTCCTTTCTTGTACCCAACAATACTCTTGGTCTGGGTTTTGCTTTCGCTTTTTCTCTTGATCCCCAGGAGGAGATGTTAACAACCTCTACCTGGTTGTCAAACTCCTCCAACTGACTCTAGGCAGTCATTCTTGCCTTTCCCCACAGACTCTGGGTTCATCGATGCTTCCATTTTTACTTTGTCTTTGGGGTTTGCTGGTTCAGGCAGGGCATGACTTATGTGTGTGTGTGTGTTCCTTTGCATATGTGTGCCTTCTCCATAACTAAACTGGCACAGTTATCCAGAGATCTTGGCCCGCAGAAAACTTGAGACAGACAGGGTTGATGACAATCTCTCTTGTGGCCTCCGCTTAGCTGCCATATGCATCGAAGCCATTTCTTTTCCCTCAAATCATGGCAAATGGAAGAGAGAAGTAGAGGAATGTGGAACTTTACCAGTGTTAATCCCTTCTTAGAAGTGCAAGACTGTGCTTTCCCCCTGTGTCTTATAGTGACCCCTGCACCACCATCCCCTTTCTTCCACAGTGACTCTTCCCAGTTATATCTGAATGTTTTCCATGCCCTCCTTGAAAGCCTCCTGAGAGCCCTCTCCATCAGGTAAGTGTTATGTCTTGGTCATCCTGGAACATTTTCCATACTTTTTTTTGAGTGCTATTGTCCTGAGTGCAGAGATGCTGTGTCGTATGAGCAGAGAGAAAACTGGACTTGTTGTCAAGAGCAACCATGAAGGATTAACCAGGAGAGTGGGGCACAGATGCCACTTACTTAGGTGAGCCAGCATTCCAAGCAGGAAGTAATGAGAGGAGGAGAGATGGCAGCTCTGCGCCTCATCAGGCTATACAAAAAGAGAAAGTTCAGTGCAGAAGCATTTGTTGGGCAGATCTAAGAAATCGAGAAATATTTTAATAGCATTTTAAAGCACTGATTTCGAACCTTGGGTGTTGCGGTTGTTGTTCCTTCCCAATACTGGACATGACAGAGCTATTCATAAAGCTTGTGCAGAGAGGGGATGGATTCTCCATTGCCTCAGGGACATCACATGAACTCTTTAATTTCTGGCTCAACAAACTCAAGAGCTAGTTATTTCAAGGAGTATGAATTTATGATGTTGGAGAAAAAAATCCCATAATCCTCCTGAAGTCACAGCAATGACAAAAGGCAATGCAATTCATTTTCCTGAGATGAACTTCTCAGCTTTCAACAGTATCTCACAAAGGTGTATACATGCATATACATATACATATATGTGCACATACATACATGGTGTTTATGAATATAAATGATTATATATGTATATAAAATATTCCATGGCTAGAAAGAAGCTTAATCCAATTTGTAATCCTTACCTGCTAAGTATAGGTTCAGTGCTCTTTACAATTACCTGCTGCTTGACATTTAGGTAGAAACACTGGATCTCCTCTATGGAATGAACCTCAGAAGTCATCTAGTCTACCTCTCATGCAAACACTTGTCTCCTTTGCCATATTACTGATGAGTCATGCATATCTAGTAGCTTCTTACAGGCCTCCAATGAAGAGATACTTACTACCTTTTATAAAAAGACATCCATTCCATTTCTGGACAGGGCCAATTGTGAAGCTTCCCTCTTTTTGTATGAAAGCTAAATCTGCCAAATTTTGTACTTGTAAAGTCCATCAGGGCAAGGTTGCCCCCTTTTCTAAAGTACAGTCCTTCAAATACTTGAAGATGCCTGTCACATCTCTGCTGAATCCTCTCCATCCCCAGCTCCTTCAGCTGATCTTGGACATGGGCTTTGTTTGTCTGGCCTTGTGTTATGGCAGAGTGGACCACTTAAGAGTTCTCCCTGAAACTCAGATGTCACCTACAAAGACTCCTTGAGAAGCAATCACTTAGTCTCATTTCCTTCCCTTATCTTCTTCAAGATTTCCAAAGTTAAAATTCTAAATTTTACTATAGACTCAGACAAAACTGCCCATCATAATTTAGGTAGAGAAAAAGTTACTTGACCATAACACAGTACACTGTATCATTTATATTGTGCAAAGACTTGGAATCAAACTGCCTTGAGTTACTCCATTGCCAAGGTCAGACTCAGAACCAAGCTGGTCTTTCATGTCCCTGGAGACTTGGACCGTGACAATCCCATAGGGCCTTTTGTCCACTTTCTTTTTTTAGCACCCCTGTCATTAATTTTTGTTTGGGGATCTAATCACCACAGCATGTTTGTGAATAGGTGAATTAGTTATGTTTGCACATTTGATATCAAAGAAAACCTAAGAAATTAATAAGTTATTTTTGCAGGATCAAAGAGAAAGGACTGTGTTTATTTCCTGCTCCTGGCCTGTAGATATGATGTGTTCATCCTAAGTGAAATCACACTCCCAGGCCACTAAGGAATGTTTTTCCTCTCAGACACAGCCCAACTTTCTCAATCCCTAGAGCTCTGGGGTCCCCTAACCTGGTTCTCCAGATGGCACTAGTGATAAAGAAGAGATTAGGAAAATGTGTTATCTCCCCCAATTTGAATGGGCCATCTTTTTGAGAGCAAAAACCATGTGGTTTTCCATGGTTGTTCCAAATACCTGCAACCAATTAAAGGTATAGGAAGTGCTTTTCTTCTCTATCTCTTTCCTTAGGAAGAGCTTTATCCATGGGTTCTGGGGCCTTTTGAATTTCCTTCAAGACTCCTGCTTCTTTTTATAGGAGATGCCCTTTCTTGAGGGACAGAGACCTGTAAAACTCTGAGGGCTAAGGAGGTAGATCTTGGATGGGCAGGCAGGGAGGCCTGGGTTATTCATCTGAAAATACAGCAGAAATGCTCAGACAACTTTCACTGCAACCATTGTCATGGACCTCTCACAGGATCACTGTGACAAAAGAACTTTTCCAAAATAAATTCCTTACATGCTGTGCAAATGCTTTTTATTATTGCTCTTATTAAAGAGTATGGAGAGCTCTGCTGCCTTAATCCATGGGCTTTCATCCCAACATCATCTTTTAAAATGGCCAGTGCTTCTTCAGACTCTTAGATGAAGGACATAATCTCTCTCCCCTTACTATGCTATACCAGGACTAGCCCGGATTGCCTCAACCATAGGAATTAGTCCTTCCTTACCCATCCACAACACCTTGAAACTCTGTCTTCTACCCATCCATACTGAATGGTCATCAATAATATTCTTACTAAACCTGTGCTTCATTAGAAGGCTGAACCCTGTACAAGTCAGGTCTCCAAAATCTGAGAGCATTGGAAGGGACTTCAGAGGCTATCAGGTTAAAACCCTTCTTGAACAAGGATGATGTCTAGGAAATCTTCAATAAGTTGTTATCTAGTGACACTTGTCCCCCTGGAGATGAACCTTTGCACTTTGGAAGAGCTCAGGCTGTTAGCAAATCTTTCCTTCTATCAAGTCATTATGTGGCATCATTGTATATGAGCTTGAAATCTACTACCACTCACAGTTTCCTGTCTCCCTCAAACAGTTTCCTTTCCTAACTTCTCCTCCCTCCCCTCTTCCCTCCCTTCCTTTCCTTCCTTCCTTCCTTCCTTCCTTCCTTCCTTCCTTCCTTCCTTCCTTCCTTCCTTCCTTCCTTCCTTCCTTCCTTCCTTCCTTCCTTCCTTCCTTCCTTTCTTCCTCCTTTCCTGTCATATTTTTGAAGTTGATGTTTACAAATCAAGAACTTTTTTTAGTTTCCTCTGTTCATTTTCATATGATGAAATCTGACCTTTTATTATAACCTGTCAAGATCTTTTTGAATCCCAACTGTCATTCAGTGTGTTAACAATCCTGCCCAGAGTTGTGGACTCTGAGATCTGATAGGGAGACCAGCTAAGCTCTTTGCCGTCTTGGCCAAAACAAACAAACAGGGTTGCACAGCCGAGGATGGTTTCCGAACAACACACAACATTCCATGGAGAACTTCCTAAAAAGTTGTCCTGGGCACGGTGAAGACTGCTCTTGGTGTCTGGCTGTTCAAGTGGTCTGGAATCTATCCCATTGTACTCTCAACTAGCCGACATTTTGCCATCTTTTCCCCCAGGACCAGAAAGGACTTTGTCAAAGGTTTTGCTAAAATCTAGACAAACCATCCCTTCGATGTTCCTCTGATCTACTAGTCTGGGGGATCTGCTAAAAATATATAAATAAAAGGAATCTTTCTTCATCCTTATACCTTTGTTTCCCATAAATGACTCATTTTCTTTTAATAGTATTGTTTTCAAAGAGAAGGATTCTTGTTCCACTGAATTCATGGGAGTAAGACTGTATATTTTTAATTTGAGATTTGAAAATTTAATTACATGATGTTCATAGCTTTTCCCCATGGATAAAACATTCCTGGCCCCTTGGTCCAGTGTAGGCTGCCTTTTAGGTGATGTGGCTCTTCTCTGGTTAGAGACACTCCTGCCCTATCCTCTCCAGCAGTAGATATTAAGATTTATTCTGAATTCTGTTCCCACTCTGAGGATTGTTTTGAGGAAAATTCACCCCAAGCTTTATATGAAAACACATGGAGGTTCTAAGTGGCAGGAGCAGCAGCATTCATCAGCCTTAGACTTTGAATCAGAAGTTGTAGACAAGTATTGATTTATTGGGGACACAAAGGAACATAAGGTGGCTGAGACCCGCGCTTGCATCATGTCTAGCTCAGATGAGTCTTCTATTGAAGGCGGCATCAGATTTCCCCCCTACTTTTCATTGAGGTAGATTTCAGTAATGAAGTTGCTGAGAGGTTCCTTGAGCTCACAGGATGTCCCAGCTCTGATTTCAGGACTTACATGCACATGGACAGTCTGGGTCTGCTCTCGTCTTCTAACATATATGTTGAACTGAAACTGAAGACAATGATTGTTAAAGGAATTATACTGTGAGAAAAGAAGGCCTTTTCTTTTGACACATTTATCTGGTTAAAGAATAATATAGTAGACTGTGTCTTCATTTTTCTTGGTCCACAAGAGATAAAAAGGAAAAAAAAATCAACACCTTGTACCTTTCCCCAACTGCATATTTGAATCAACCCAGGAGCACGGAGGCCTCACACTGCGCTGCTGGATATTGATTGGGCTGGAGGGTACCTCCTCATGGAGAACAATTGATTTTTTTTTTTTGGTTAGCAAAGAGATTTTAATAGTCTCTGTACATACTGTCATGTTTCAAGGCCCCAGAAGCAAGAGGCACGTATGACAGTAAGTCCATGATCAATGACTCTGCTGGCAGCAAATCTACCTGTCTGCTGTGCCCAGACAGGTTAGGTGGCGGTGAATGCACAATACCTTGTGACAGATACCCTGCCTGAGAGTCTGGGGGTACTGCCAGACTTGGAAAGAAGTCATTTGGTCAAATCACCTGCAAAGCCTGTGGGGCACACATTCTGTAGCTATGTGCAGAGCCCTGGCGAGTTCTGGTCATAGAGGCAAGAGAAACCTGGTTCCAGTTCTCACCTCTGAGTCATCAGAAAGTATTGGTTATTAAGTACCTACCATGTATCTAGTTGGAGACCACTTTACTACCTAGGTGACCACTTACAGGTAAATCTCTTCATCTTACTGAGCCCCAGTCCTTACCTTAAAGGGCTGTGCTGAATATCAGATGAGATCACGTATGAATAATCCCATATAGATGGCAGTTATTAGCATTTTGATTCTAGAGCCTTCCAGCCAAGTCCTTTCTTGGTCCAAGGAACAAGCCCCACCCCCTCTCCCAAAGCTGCTGTTTTCTTGAGGCTGTTACCGTGTCTACATGTATACTGGTGTTTGTTTTCAAAGATATACCCCTAAATTTGAAAAATGGTTAATTGTAAATTATCCATTATATGTATCCAGTTTATTTGAGAGAAAAATCATTCTCTTAAAGATGAAAATAATCATTAAAGCAAACCTGGAAGAAGGAGGAGGAGGAAAGAATTCTAAGGAGGAAATTTGATGATTGGAATAGTGTTGCATTGACAAAGAAGACAGATGTTTTATGTCACCCAGCCACATGCCCAGTGGAGGGCCAGAGTATTGGGTCAGAGGTTGTCCTCCAGGCTGGCAGCAGACCCAGAGTCTTAAGGGAGCAGGGAGTACCTGGTAGAGAGGGTGAGAGTCATAAGTGGAGCAAGGAGGCCCAACATTTGTGCACCAAGGAAAAGGAATGACCTCTCCCCCTTCCCATCTAACCTTCCCCACCCCCACACACTTTTACTACCACCCTGTCTCCAAGATGGCAGGCTGGCAGCAGAGACACAGCCCAAAGGTCAGAAGCCTAACCTCCTCCAGTATGGAGCTAAAACTACCTGGAAAAGAAGCCTTAATGGAGATCATTCCCTCCAAAGTCACCCACCAAAATCCCAAATAAACAACAGCTTTCACAGCAGCAGCAGCATTTTAGTCTCTATCCTGAGCTCTGAGTAGGGCTCATTCTGGCCATCCTCTGTCAGATGCGTCCTGCCGAGAAAATCATCTGCCTCAGTCTGCCTTCTGTGGCAAAGCCTCTCTGGGATTGGCCATGTAGCCTCCTGCCTAAGGGACAACTGGCAGGCCCACCTCCTCATGCCCAGTACCGTTCCACTGTGGTTCATCTATATGCTTGCCTCCGGGAAGCCGCCTTCTAGTATCTACAAAGGGACAGTTGATGGGTGAAGCTCCCTTGGCTTTTTAATCAACATTCCTTTTGCTTTCTTAGATCAGTAGAGATCTAGCTCTTTCTTCCTAACAACCCCATTGGCGGTTATCCCTTCCTACAGCTTCCCACTTCCCAAACCTCGCAAACACACCGGGAAGCACTGGCAAGACAAATGTCAGATTGATGTTGCTTGAATCAAACAACACACTCACTTTACTTCAAAGGAAGTGATGAGGTGCTATGACCTGATATCTTTGTCAAGTGATAACAATCAATAAGACATATTCATGGGCATGAACCAGGCCTAAACATCTCTCAAAACTCTCTCAAATAACCTCTCACTTTACACTAAGTGTGAGAAGAGTCCTTCAATTTAGATGTACTTAAGCCCCAGGATAAACTGGAGTAATGTTGGACAGGAAGTCTGTTTGGATTGGCTGCTCCATACCCTATCGAGTCTTGTATAGAATCAATGAGCTAGTCTGGAATAGGACGTTTGATTTTCTGTCAACATCAAGGAGAGCAGTTCTGGCTAAGGATCCCTTGAGAGAGAGGAGAACAGTCACTTCCAAAGAGGCTTTGGTCATATTCTCATCCCTCAAACCCTTGACCAGAAGACAACCTTGTGAACTTTGAAGGCTAAGGAGGATTTTTCCCTTCCCATCATGCCCTAGCAACTTCTCCAAGATAGCCAGCAGAAGAGCCTGCATTGAAAGCTGAGGACAGACTAGACTTGGCCCGGGAAGGTAGACTCAGAGTTCTATGAGGAGCCAAGGAAAACATAGACCCTGTGGATGGGGAGCATTGTCAGAACACCAACCACAGGAATTCCAGGGCTATGTGTTGCCCTCCTTGCCACATGGACTCTAAACTTCTGTTCACTTTTCCCTGGACTTGGTATGTTTTTGTGAGGTATGTGTTGCAGAATTGAGAGAAGGGCCAGTGTTTTGTTCTAGCATAGTAAATACCTGTAACTAAAAGTTAATTAAGTCTGTCTGGCTGATTGAGATCAGCTGACCATCATGGGGAAGCAGACCAGTGAGGAATTCTGAGCATTAGAAGCATGCTCCCTCTGTCACTCGGAGCTGTCTCTAGAACTCAGAGAAGGTGAGGGAGAGTAGCTATGCTCTGGAGACTCAACCTACCAGTGCAGGTCCAATATGGGAGAGTGGCTGCTGAGCCTGTGTTACACAAAGACAAAAAGGCAGCATGACCTGCCCCTAAGGATCTCATGTTCATCTGGAGGATAACTCATATGGACAGACAAGTGAGTGGGATGATTTGATCAGGAGATCAGCAAAGGCTGCAAAAGGTGAAACCCCAAATGAGTGTCAAAGGAAACAAAAGATTCTAAGAGGTAAAGGTATGGAGGGAGGCATTTTGGGCTTAGGACAAAGCCTATGCAGAGAAATAGAGGCAGCTGCTAGAATGCCAAAGTTGGAGAGCAGCAACATGGGTGGGAAGGACTGAGGAGAGGAAAGTATGGAACTGAGAGCCAAGTTGGGGAGTTGACATCCTAAAAACCCTGGGGGAATCGTAGAAGAGTATTGAGCAAGGGAGAAGCAGGGTCATCCCTGTGCTTTAGGAGTATTATTGGGATTCCACATGGAGAACAGCTTGAAAGGGATTTAGGGAGAAGGAGAAGCAGGGAGATAGAGGAAGAAGGTTTCCAAACAGCACAAATGAGATCTGATGAAGGTCAGAGCTGGGATAGTGGCCATGGGAGCAGAGAGAAGGGAAGGCAGGAAGGAATTCTTGAGATTGTGTGGAGGAGAAAGGAGGCAGTAAGACAGTGAGCGATGGGCTATGGGAATGATGGAAAGGGAAGGAGAAGGGAGACTCCCAGATGGCAGATCTGAATGACTGGGAGGAGGGGGTTTGCCTGGACAGGCATAGGAAAGGGTAGAGGACAATATAGTCAGAAGAAAAGACGAGTGTTCTTTCTGTCCTAGTATTCTAAAATACTGATAGGCCATCCAAGCAAAGATGGTTAGCACGCTGTGGGAGATGAGAGGCTTAGCTTCAGAGGAGAGCAAGATTGCCCAGGGAAGTCAGTGTAGAGAGGGGTTCTTGATGAGATCATTATGAAAACAAGATGAGGTCATCAAAAGTAAGGAGGGATCTGGGAGAGCCTTGGTGGGATGCCCAGGGAGCAATGATTAACATTTATACAGCACCTTAAGGTTTGGAAGGTACTTTACAAATATCTCAATTGATCTTCACAAAAATTATCCCCATTTTCCAGATGAAGAAACTGAGGCAGATAGCAGGTAAATGACTTAATCCAACAAAAGACATTGTGATGAAGGAGTCACATGCATAGGAAGAGAGAAAAGTATAGGAGGATAAGAAGCTGTTTTCAGTGGCAAGAGTAGTGGCGAAGAGGATGAAGACTGAGTCATTGAATTTATTGTAGCAAGTAAGATATTGATGAGATGATGGGGCAACTAGGTGGTGCAGTGGACAGAGCACCAGGCCAGGCTTGGAATTGGGAAGTCCTGTGTTTAAATCTGAGTTCAGACACTTATTAGGTTTGTGACCCTGGATAAGTGAGTTAACCTTCTGTCTGCTTCAGTTTCCTCATCTGTGGAATGGTTATAATAGTGAAAGAGATGGAGAGAAAGATACACACACACAGAAGATAGAGAATGATTGAAGATTTCAGAGAAGATGGGATCCAATGGTAGAAGTCCAGGGCGTAAAGACCTGGCCTTCACAAACAGCATTGTAAGCTCTTTGCCAGCAGGGATGCAATAGGGAGAAAAGGGGAGAGTGGGGAAGGGTTTAGGACAGAAGAGGGTGCTACCTATAAAGTGGAAGGTGAAGTCTATTGTTGAGACAGATAGGAGCAGAAGGAAGCTTTGGAGTAGATGCCCTAGGCAGTCACAGACCAGGAGAGTCAGAATGGAGCTCAGTGCTCATCTGGTCCAGTCTATCCCTAGAAAGATCTCCGCTACAGAATACCTCAGAGGTGGCTGACTATGCCCAACAAACCATAGACAGGGGAGAACCAGCCCTGCCCCAGGCAGGTCATTTCATTTAGAGACTGCTGGAATTGTTAGCAGGTTTTTCCAACCCAAGACTCTAGTCCGTTTTTTTTCCTCTTTTCACCCACTGTTTTTGGTTCTTACCTTTAGGATCAAGGAGAATTACTTACCAGCCCTTCAAATCCTTGCAGACAGTCTTCATATCTTCCTGAATCCTTGTCTCCAGGCTGGACATGCCCATTGACTTCAGTCTCTCTTATTATGGTGTCAATTCCTGGCCTCTCTCCCCTCTGGTCACCCTCAGGTGTGTGGTTCTCCAGGTTATCTATGTCCTGGTACATTGCACCCAGAAAAGGGCCTACACCGCCACTGAGGGACCATGACCTCCCTCTTCCCAGCAAGATATTCCTTGATTAGATGCATTTCATCTAATTCAGTTCCACCCTGGCTTTTGGTCTGTTTAGATCTTTTGGAATCCTCCATTTCTGTGCTTAGGGATGGCTGAAGACTCCAGTGAAGGGCTCAGAGCACCACCTAACCCCAAGTCTGTGTCTTCTAGAAGGCCAGCGTGGACTGGCCTGGAGGAGCCCTGAGTTCTGATCCTGGCCCCATCACAGCCAGCTGGGCAGTCTCCCTCTCTTTCTTCCTTCATCTTTTGGACTCGATGTATTGGTTTTCAGGTCTCTTCCAGGCCTAGGCTTTGAAACAACCATAGATGCACAGAGTGTTGGCTCAAGTTTGGTGATTTCCATGGTTATTTGCATTCCTTTCAGGAGAAATTGGCTCTCCTTCCCTGGGAGCTGTGTGATGTTGGGGAAATCATTTAACCCATCTGAGCAGGAGTTTCTCCTCTTTAAAATGGAGATGATAACAGTCACACTAATGGTTTCCCCAGGTATCCAGGAGGAAAATATACTGGAAACTGCAAAACCTCTTTAAATGTTTAATTAAAAAAATTAAGTAGTCTTCAGGCAACATTTTTCAAGTAAACAATTTTTTTTTTTACTTGATAAACCATGCTGAAGAAGAGTTCAAAGAATTTAATCATTCCTAGTCTCAATTCTACCCAATGACTTATTCATTCAATTACTCAGGAAGACTGAGTTCAGTATCTACTGTGTGTTGTGGGTTCCAGTGAATTATTTCTCTGAGGAATTTTTAAGATTTTTTTTGGGGAAGCAACATGAATTTGGACATTTGTTGCTGCTAAAGTGTGCCAAAGAGAGCAGAAGAGATTGGTGAGGGACAGAAGAGTCCTCATTCCACAACTTCCTCAAAACCAAATGATTCATTTCTACTTTATGTTAAATGCAATATTTTTAAAAAGATCAAATTAAATATGTCAAAATGTCCAGCACAGTTCACTCAAATATGTGAGGCCAACAAAAAGTCAACACTTTTGGCTTGTCCAGGAAAGAGATGAAAAAAAGTCAAGGAGTTAGATCAGAGTCTTTTATATGAAATAAAGGATATCCCAGATTGCTGCCAGACTTCTCACAATGAGGGAAGTGATGAGGGCCAAATGTAGACTAAGGTTTGCAATAGGCTGAAAGGCAAGACCATGGAAGGGTAGCAGGGTGCCTCATGGAAGGATGATCCCGGATGTAATGCGCACCAGCTCAATTGTAACAGAATTGTACAATTGTAACAATTGTGAAAGGATGGATATAATTCTACTGCTGCTGCTACTACTATCATTACCAGTTTGATTCCTGGAAATACAAGAAGAGCCAGAAACAGACTGTGCTCTCAAAATTAGGGAGACAGTTAAGCTCTGTGGAGCATAGATGGAAGGTGCTCTGAGCTGTGAAGTCACCGGTGCAAGGGATTGAGAAACAAATTCCTACCAAAGGCTGGATTTGAGTTGGGTTTTGAAGGGCATCAAGGAATTAGAATGGTGGCTATGTGAAACAGCGGGAGTGGAATGAATCTGAGATTTTGAAGGCAGGAATGACAAAATTTGTCAGTGTACTGTAGGGAGTGGTGGAGGATACCACTGAGGTGGTTCACTGAGAGTAATGATTCCAGTAACAGAATAGGAACTGTTGGAGGCTTTAGTGGTAAAGACAACAAAATCCATTTTGGACATGTTGAGTTTGTGATGACAGTTAAACATGTAGTTTGATATTTCCAAAGTCCATTAGCAATGAAACTGATCATCGAGAGAGGTTAGGGCTGGATGTATAGATCTAGGAATCATTTACAAATAAATGATAATTGAACTCATGGCAGCTGATGGAATCACCAAGCAAAATAATATAGAGGAAGAGGAGAAGAGACTCCTGGACAGAGACTTGAGAGACACCCGCAGCCGGCAGCCAGATACATAGGAAGAGAACCAGGAGCAAGCAGCATCCCAAAATCTAGAGAGATGAGAGTATCTAGGAAAAGAGGGTGGTTAAAAGTGCCAACAGCTAGAGGTAAATTGAGGAGAATGACAAGGGGAGAAAATGCCAGATTTGACCACTGGAGAGGAAAGCTTCAGGGCAATGAAGAGGTCATTCAGAGGGTTTAGAATCAAGCCAGAGGAGAGGAAGTGAAGGCATTGAGTACTGATGGCTTTTTCAAGTTTAGCTGAAAAGGATATATGAGTTAGGGGATGAAAGTTACCACAGATAGTGGAAATAAATGGGAGCTTTTGGGGTTTTGTTTTTATTTTCTTAGGATGGGGAAGACTTGGCAATGTGTGTAGGCAGTAGAGAGCTAGTATAAATGGAAAGAGAGTGGGGATGAACTAAGTGAAGAAAGAAGGGGAGAGGATTAAGGATATCCATAGGGAATTGTCTTTGAAGTGGCAAGGTCACCTGTTCCTCTAGGATAAGGGCAAAGGAGGTCCTTCTTAAAGGGCAGTGTTGCAAGTTTTAGTGGCCTTACAGTCTCGAGAGTTAAAGGAGTGAGTCCCATGAGTTATAGGGAAGGACTTCCATTTATCATACTAAAAGATTTAGTATGATAAATCCAGAAGGGACGTTGGAAGGCATCTACTTATTCACTTCATTTTATATGGAAGGGAAACTGAGTCACAGAGAGAGGAAATGACTTGCTCTAGTCACACAGGGAGTCAGTATGTGGAGCCAAGATTCTGCCACAGAACATCCTTCCAGGAAGGCCTTGTTTGATTTTTGGCATTGTGATGACTTAAGCCTTGCTGGTTTTGATTTTCTCATTTGTGGATGTGAATGTCTGGAGATTCCCTGAGGATTAATTTTGTGTCTGACTTTCTCATTCCAAGTCATCTAGACTTCTTCGGAGGCAGGCATCTGTGACCCAAAGGGATTGTGACATCCTCCTGACCGTGAACAGCTTTCAAAGAGAGAAGCGAATGCCATGTCCAACTGTCTAAAGTGTACATTAGATAGGTCCTGGAATGGACTTCAAGATGACTGCCATGTTGCTGCTGCTAAAATTGCAGCTGCAGAGCTTTTTCTGCTGAGTTTTCTTAAATGTAGAAAGAAAGAATTTTCTCCATT
Organism: Bettongia penicillata ogilbyi; assembly: GCA_023548195.1. Taxonomy (NCBI): domain Eukaryota; kingdom Metazoa; phylum Chordata; class Mammalia; order Diprotodontia; family Potoroidae; genus Bettongia; species Bettongia penicillata. The sequence continues at coordinate 1,494,165 of JAJHZJ010000812.1, forward strand.
TTTGACTTGAATCTTCCATTAAATAAGCATTTCATTGTCTACTGTATTGGTAGTAGGTACTGAGTGCTGGGAACAAAGTATCAGCCTTCAATAAACTTACTGAGTCTTGGATGGGCAAGAGAAAAGATGTGGATAAATCAATTCAAAATATGGTGGTGGAAGATGAGAGTGGGGAGGATGGGAGGGATTTCTCAGCAATCAGTCCCAACTTTTTTTTCCAATGATACAAGGTACTGTCTTCAGCAGCAAGGGTGAGAGCAAGAGCAAGAATGGAGGATTTGAGGAGAAATGTGAAGCAGCTTCTGTAGAACACAGAGCCAATTGATTAGGGAGGAGTCAAAGGATTGTCTTGCTTCAGTGAGGGAGCAAATGAAATGAGCTAACATCATTTTGTAGTGGACCCAGTCAACAGGGTTTGGGGCTTTCCTCCATTCTGGTCAGCAGTATGCGAGTGACAGCAAAGATGGCAGTTGGTGGAAGTCATCAACTTTGGCAGGGTATGTTCCACAATAAGACAATAGGGTAAGTCATTCTAGAATATAGTGAAGAGTTGAACTGTTCCCCAAGAGGTCAAGATGTGGAGAAGAGGAGAGCATAGCTAGGAAAGGGTTAATCGCCTGGGACAGCCCTGAGAGACAGAGAGAAGGGAGGTCATTGTGAGGTCACAGGACAGTTCCGAAAACAGAGGGAAATACTGAACGACAAAAGATTATGTGCCCATGGAAATGGGCTATTCACAGCAGCCGTTGAAAGCATACATGGTGTTTATAAAGTAGAACTCAATGACCATGATTCACAACCAGCAAGACACACTCAACTAATTGATAGTGAGAGATTGCACAGAATGCTGCAGTGGGAAGGGATCTCAGGGAGCATCTGATCAGACCAGTCTCTACTTGGTAAAGAATCCTTTCTCTTTCCAGTGACCATCTAGTTTTGACTTGTAGACTTGCAGTTAAGTATTCATTGAATGAGGGCTACACTGGAGAGGAAAGGTCACAACAGAGGCTCACAGGTTAGGTAAATGCCTTACTCATATTCGTATAACTAATGGGGATCCCAGGTGAGATCCCACCCCAGGTCTTCCTGATTTCAAGTCTACACCTCTATGTAGTATACCACATGGCTTCCATTCTTTTGTCCCTGTACTTCTCTTCTTGGACAAACAGAATTACAGACATAGGTTATACTTGTCTCAAGTCTGCAGAAGGGCAACATCTCACAGAATTGTACTTGAAAAGGGATTTCAACAGTCACACAATCGAAGCTGTTCAACTGCACAATACACAACAAGTGGTCCTCCAGCCTTCCTTTGCCCATAGCCCTGCAGGGAAGTGGAGTGAAGCCCCACCCTGCTCACAGCCCTTGGAGCATGTTGGTTATTACATTTCTATGCTTCCAAGCTTCCTCCCGATGACTGTGCCTCCCTCACTGTGCACCTTTCTGCCCAAGCTCTGTCCCAATATCTCTGTTTTACGTTGAATACATCGTGCATCTTCTCTGTGCTCAGTATTGTTTCCTTTCACTTGACCTTCTGCTTCCTGGGAGTGAAGGCTGCTTTGCTTTTGTCCTTGTATCTGCAGGGCCTGGGACATAGTGGGAGCTACCTGAATGACTTAGAAATGATTGGAAACACACAGATGGACATCAGGCCTGGGCTTGCTGCCTGGCCTGATCCCTGTGGACTGATTTTTTTTTTAATAAAAATTTATTTATTTAACTTTTTACATTCATTTTCACAAAATTTTGGGTTCCAAATTTTCTCCCCATTTATCCCCTCCCCTGCCCCAATACACTGAGCATTCTAATTTTCCCTATCACCAATCTACCCTCTCTTCTATCATCCCTCCCTTCTTTTGTCCCCATCTTCTTTTTTGTCCTGTAGGGCCAGATGACTTTCTATTCCCCATTAACTGTATTTCTTATTTCCTAGTAGCAAGAACAATACTCAACAGTTGTTCCTAAAACTTTGAGTTCCAAATTCTCCCCATCCCTCCCTCCCCACCCATTACCTTTGGGAAGGCAGGCAATTCAGTATGGGCCCTATCTGTGTAGTTTTGCAAATGACCTTGATAATAGTCGTGTTGTGTAAGACTAACTGTATTTCCCTCCATCCTATCCTGCCCCCCATTGTTTCTATTCTGTCTTTTGATCCTGTCCCTCCCAGAGTGTTGACTTCAAATTGCTCCCTCCTCCCATTGCCTTCCCTTCCATCATCCCTCCCTCCCTGCTTATCTCCTTCTCCCCCACTTTCTTGTATTGTAAGATAGGTTTTCATACCAAAAAGAGTGTGCATTTTATTCCTTCCTTTAGTCAAATGTGATGAGGGTAAACTTCATGTTTTTTTCTCAGCTCTCTTCTTTTTCCCTCCACTAAAAAGTCTTCTGCTTGCCTCTTGAATGAGATATAATTTACCCCATTCCATTTCACCCTCTCTCCTCCCACTACATTTCTCTCTCACGGTTTACCTTAATTTGTTTTAAGATATGGTCCCATCCTATTCAATTCACTCTGTGCTCTCTGTCTCTGTATGTGCGTGCATGTGTGTGTGTGTGCGCGCACGTGTGTACATGTGTGTGTGTATGTGTGTGTATGTATGTATGTGTGTGTGCGGTCCCACCAATTACCCAGATACTGAAAATTTTTAAGAGTTACAAATACTGTCTTTCCATGTAGGAATGTAAACAGTTCACCTTTGGTAAGTCCCTTATGACTTCTCTTTGCTGTTTACTTTTTCATGCTTCTTCTCATTCTTGTGTTTGAAAGTCAGATTTTCTTTTCAGCTCTGGTCTTTTCATCAAGAATGCTTGAAAGTCCTCTGTTTCATTGAAAGACCATATTGTCCCCTGAAGTATTATACTCAGTTTAGCTGGGTAGGTGATTCTTGGTTTGAGTCCTAGTTCCTTTGACTTCTGGTATATCCTATTCCAAGCCCTTCAATTCCTTAATGTAGAAGCTGCTAGATCTTGTGTTATCCTGATTGTATTTCCACAATACTGGAATTGTTTCTTTCTGGCTGCTTGCAATATTTTCTTCTTGACCTGGGAATTCTGGAATTTGGCCACAATGTTCCTAGGAGTTTCTCTTTTTGTATCTCTTTCAGGTGGTGATCGATGGATTCCTTCAATACTTATTTTGTCCTCTGGTTCTAGAATCTCAGGGAAGTTTTCCTTGATAATTTCATGAAAGATGATGTCTAGGCTCTTTTTTTGATCATGGCTTTCAGGTAGTCCTATAATTTTTAAATTGTCTCTCCTGTATCTATTTTCCAGGTCAGTTGTTTTTCCAATGAGATATTTCACATTCTCTTCCACTTTTTCATTCTTTTGGTTTTGTTTTATGATTTCTTGGTTTCTCAGAAAGTCATTATCCTCCATCTGTTCCATTCTAATTTTGAGAGAACTATTTTCTTCAGTGACCTTTTGAACCTCTTTTTCCATTTGGCTAATTTTGCTTTTGAAAGCATTCTTCTCCTCATTGGCTTTTTAAACCTCTTTTGCCAATTGAGTGAGCCTATTTTTCAAGGTGTTATTTTCTTTAGCATTTTTTTGGGTCTCCTTTACCAAGGTATTGACCTGTTTTTCATGCTTTTCTTGCATCTCTCTCATTTCTCTTCCCAGTTTTTTCTTCATCTGTCTAACTTGATTTTCAAAATCCTTTTTGAGCTCTTCCATGACTTAAGCCCATTGGATATCTATTTGGGATGTTTGGGGTAGAGAGGCCTTCTCTTCTCTGTCTTTCCCTGATGGTAAGCATTGTTCCTCCTCAGCAGAAATGAAAGGAGGAAACATCTGTTCACCAAGAATGTAGCCTTCTATGGTCTTATTTTTCTTCCCTTTTCTGGGCATTTTCCCAGCCGGTTACTTGACTTCTGAGATTCCTGTCCACCCTGCCTAGGTCCTCCCAGCTAGTGCTTGGAGTCTGAGATTCAAATGCTGCTCCCCAGCCTCAGGGCTTTCAGCCATGGGCATGGCAGCTATTCAATGTGAGCTTTAGTTCTGGTGCTCAGGTGGGGGCAGGGCGACCTCCCAGGCTCAGTTCCCTCAGGGAGTTTATGCAGAGATCTTCAGTAATGGATCTGAGGTCCTGTCTGCTCCGGGAGTCCCGGGCCGCCACTGCCTCTGCCACTACCTCCCGAGGGGCCCTGAGTTATTGAGACACCCCGCTCCCCTCTCGGACAGCCCAGAAGTCTCTCTCACTGACCTGTAGCTCCTGTGGGTGGAGAGACCTTTTCACCCGCAGGAGATTCCCTCCCTGAAACCTGCTTGGATCTTCTCCTCTGGGGCCATGTGGCCAGGGGCAGCACAGGGGTGGGCTTCACTGTCTGGAGCGTGATGGACCTTTGGTGCTGGTTTTTCAGGGTCTCTGGAACGGAAATCTCTTCCACTGTGTTGGTGTGCGGCTTGCTCTGCTCCAGAATTTGTGGGGAGTTTTTTTTACAGGAAATTTATGGGCTGTGGATTTGGAGCTAGCATACGTGAGTCTTTCTACTCCACCATCTTGGCTCCTCCCCCTGGACTGATTTTTCAAGTGGAGAGTTTACTGTGATTTTCCAACTTTCACTGAAGTTTGAAGGAGGCCATGAGCCTCCTTAGCAGCCTGAGTGTAGGTAAAACGTGCTCAAGTCCTTGGACATTCTGAATGCTAGCTGGGCAATGCAAGATGCCCGCTCGATAGGGTAGGAGACGCCACTCCTTTCTGAGAGTTCTCCAGGAAAGACGGACTGAGAGGTTTCATGAGGGCCCTGCCATTCTCTTAAGATCTAGGTTCAATGCTGAAAAGGGGAGACAGGAAGGATGGAGAAACGAAAGAGAGACACGGATGATAGCAGACAGTGAAAGTGGCCACGGCCCCTTAGCAAAGCTAGCAGGCTTGAGAATCAGGGTCACTGAAGGTTTCCTGTCTGGCTTCCATTCTTCCCTTCATGCCAATCTCTGATTCAGTCAAACCAGAATCCTGGCAATCTCCCAGTCTTCTTTTGTCTTCATACCCTCTTGTGGTCCCTCACACAGACACATCTCTTTCTAGTAAGGTCTTTTCTTCTCTTAAGGCTAAGCTCAGATGCCATCCCCTGCTAGGAGCCTCCCCTGGTAGGGATGGGGACCAACAGTCTCCTATTTTAGGTCAAATTCTTATAGGACAACTTTCAGAGGCTTTCCTTGCCTTCTTCATCTTCTACCTTGTTTCCTCCTGTTGAATCAAAAACTCCTTGGGATCAGAGATTCCTTCGTATGTCCAGCAGAATGTCCTAAAAATGCTTGATACTCCATAAATATTTATAAAATTATTATGTAAAATGCCTTGCAAACAGTAAGTACTTAATACATATCTATGGCATGGGATCAACCAAGATTAGGTGATCTTTTCATTCAGCTATGGAAAGATGCACTTTATTGAGTGTAGAGGAGGGAACAGATGGTGTTGGAGCCAACAGAGAGCTGGACTTGGATCCTTCCTCTGATCTGAACTGGCTGTGTGACTCTGGGTGATGACTCAGCCTCAGGGAGGCTCAGCAGTGGTTGCTTCCCTCTTCTTGGGTGGTGGGTCTTCATTATGAATGAGGTTCATCCAACTTGCTTTGAAGTCCTGGGGGAAATTGGGGGTCCAGGGTTAGATTCCTACCAAAAAACAAGCCTCAAAGCTATCCACAGAAGTAAGCGCTCTCAGAATTTGTGTGGATGACTTTTCCTTTGGGGCTCACAGCTAATGTCACCCACTAATCTACCTCAGGGACCCTCTCAGCATCCTAGCTTGCTTATAATTGCATTGTCATCACTGCATGCGTGCCTTTCTTCTGATCCAGCTTTCTTCCCTCTCCATCACTTCATACAAATTTTCCATATTTCTTTGGATTTCTTATTTTGTCATCTCTTGCAGCTCAATAGAATCCCATTGCATTCATATATCACAATTTGTTCCACCATTTTCTGATTGATGGGCACAGATCTCTTGTCTTTATTGTTGTGACTTTGGAATCTCTGATGTACAAACTTTGTGTGGCCTCATTGGATACAACACATAACGTTTATATATTCACTTTTAAGATCATAAGAAATTTGCTTACATCTCTCCTGTAACCATATTGGGTTCGTGAGGGTGCTTCTCTGTCCCAGATTCCCTTTTCAGTGTTTTTATCATTTTGCCTTCATTTGTTCACCGCCTTGATTTCTCCTGAAGCCTTCTCACTTTAACCTCTGAGAGAACCATCCCTTACAACCAACATATATCCTTAAATGAGCAGCAAAAGTGATCACAACATTTGATATTACATGAAATATGTCACACCCATGAATCCTGCTCCCTTAAAGGAGCAGCTGGAGCTATCTTTACTCTGCCCACATAGCTGACTTAATCCTGCCCTCCCCATAAAGCTCCCTTGGGGACCCTTTCACATAGTGGCAGCAACTGCCTTTTCAGGTGGAAACAGAGGAACAGAGCCACACAATGCAGCAAAAATCCCAATTTGGTAAGAGCTTTTGTTTCTTTCTAATGTAATAATAATGATTGTAACGTCGATTATTGACATAACACTAAGATTTTCAAAGGACTTTACTTCTGTTGTCTAATATTATCCTCATGATACTCTTGTGAAATAACCATTATTATCATCTTTCTTTTACAGATAAGGAAACTGAGGCAGCCATAGGCTAAGTGACTTGCTTAGGGCCATACAGCTAGTAAGTTTCTGAGGCAGGTGTGAATTCAGGTCTCCCTTATCTACTAAACAACACACAATAATTATGGAAATTAGAACATTTTCTATAGCAAATAATCCCCATCAACAGCATCCTCTCAGTGCTGAAGAGTGGGAATGAAACAACAGGTGTATTTGGGCAGAAAGTCTCATGGCTTCTTGGGTGATTCACCCACGCAGGATGGACATGTCCCCGCAGTCCAGAATTCTCTCAAAAGGAAAAGTCCACAATTCAACCCTTAACTCAATACCTGGAACATAATCACCACTTAACAAATGTTTGCAGGATTGAATTGTGGGATAAATTGCCTTCTTAAGCTCTGGGAAAGAAGTCATTTCTCAAATTCATGTCCCAGCCACAAGCTCTTGTGTAAATTGTTTTTTAGAAAGAGAGAACACACCGAAAGGCTTATTAAACATTGAATGCACTCTGACTTTATTTTTAAAAATGATCTCTTTCAAAATCATCTGTAGGAACTAATTCACTGGTTAAACATTGATAACTGTTTTCTGCCTGCTACCTCAAATCCTATTGAAAGGATTAAGGTTTACTGGAAAGTCGGGAACATTTTGGTTGTTGTAACCACAGGTTGTAATAGCTGAAAATGCGGGCACTAGCATATGCTACAGACCTGGAAACAGCAGCCTGGAGACGGACCTCTGCAAAGAGCTTTGGCTACAAGTGGATTTCCAAGGAGGCTGGATGAGTGCTGATAACATCATGCGTCGTGTAGATGGCATGTCAAATTTAGGGTAAATGATGCTAAAAACATGGTAAAATGGTCCCCAGCCTCTGCTCATACAATCAAATGATCACAGCAGTTCTCTCTTCCCATCAAAGCAGATGGCTCTAATGATTTTTCAAGCCATAGTTAATTCATCTGCAAACAAAAGAGATCGGTTTGCAAATGTGTGCCGAGAGGGAGACCGGCCTGTTCATAACCTCTCCTGGAGTTTGTTTTGTCCTGTCATTACTGGCAAATGGTGTTTGCTTTAGTTAACTTATTTGTTCGAACCATCTCCCAGACAGTGTGGGCCCGACAAATGGCCTGGAAAAATGTGACATTTATGTCCCCTGAGTCATTGACCTGGCTCTGAGGCAGGTACATCTTACTTCTCTTAAACTGGAATTAGGTGAAATGAATGCAGCATTTTTTTTTTAATTTGAAAGGTCTCTAAATAGCCCTATTACAAGTGAGTCATTATGATTTAGTGGTGAATAGGACATGTAGCATCAGTACCAAGTAGACTGACTTAGGACTCAGCTGGTAAAGGGAAATAATTCAGCAAAAGCAGCATGACTGTTAAAGAGAACGGTTCTAGGAAATGTTCAGCAAATGCATTCCAAAATAAAGCCAGAGTGAGTGTGGTAGAGTGGATAGAACGCTGGCATTGGAGTCAAAAAGATCTGGGTTCCAATCATCCGTCTGATATAACTATAGGGTACTGGTCAAGTCATTTAACCATGCCAAGCCATGGTGCCCTCATCTGTTAAATAGAGAATGATCCCCCCTGGCATACCCAATGACTAGTTTGATCTTAGCTTGATTGGAAGCTAGATGAGACCACAGATGCAAAGCATGTTGCCCACTGCAAAAAGCCTTCACATTCTGAAATCTACCATACCAGTGTGCATACCACTTCTCTTTTCTGTCTTGCATGAACTCAGTCTGAGTTTTATTCATGCCTACTCTATCAGCAAACTCAATAGTCACATTTAGTGGGTGGAAAAAGCATGTGGGCCCTAGAAATCGAATGCTTAAAACTTTTTTTGCATCCGTAGAAGCTTGCTTTTTTTTTAAATAGTATCCTCGTGGTTAGAAGGTGACTGAAAATTTTAATTCTGCCCAAATTATATAGTACACAGAGATCTGGGGACAAAATAGATACATGCACACCAAACAACCTCCAAATCTACCTCTTTTCTAGAACAAGCATTTATCATTTATTGATGTGAGTAATGTATCCAATTAGGTTAGACAAGACTGGTTTTCTTTCTAAACTGGTCTTACTTGAAGTTAAAATATGTTTCACAATTGATGATGGATGATTTGCCAGCTAAGCCATTTAAAGGTAGCGGGGATAGGCAGAGGTGGTAGGGTGCCACTGACTATAACAAATAACATGAGATATGTGTGAAGAAAACTGTGAAATTAGATATCGAAGAGCGTTGATGCTTGGGGTCGAAGCTGTGTTGATTTGAACAAGAATCATAAACAAAAGAAAGTTGCAAGTGAAGCACTAAACCATGGACCATCATCCTATTTGTCATCATTGTCATTGGTGGTGGCCCTGCTTGTGATGGGCTTCCAAATGTTCCTTCATTGGGTGCTGGTGAGGAGAGTGAGTGGAATGCCCCAGCCTGAGAACTCTTCAAGATGTTCAACAATTCAGAATGATGCATAGGATTCCAGGTGGCCTCTATCATCCAAAGGGCATCTTAACTGATAAATCTATCCTTTTAAAGACCTGTAATCACATCAGCGTGGGTCCTTATGCTTATAGTGTTCACCTCAAGACATCTTGGCCTTCTCTCTCTTCATTGCTCCCCAATAAGAGTACCAAATCATGCATGTGGGGCCTCCCTCTGGGTCACCAGACACTCTCTCAGGGCCAGTAGGATATGTGGACTCAGTTTCCTGAACATTTGTGAGGTCTTTCCAAGAAATGTCCCATGGACTGAATCTATGGGTTGTCCATCCAATTATTTTTGTCAGTCCAGACAATTGGCCTTTTCAATCTACTTTGTTTTCCTATGGGGCTTGTTGGGTCAATGACTGTGAGTAACTAAAATTCTCTTTTAGGAAGGAGGTTGTGTAAGGTCCAGGGCTTGATGCAGTCAGTACTATGTCATCATCATCTGTAAAATCATACATCTTCCTTATTATTATCAAGGAAGTTATCAAGAGAATATCAACAATTAGTAACCTATCTGTCTACCTTTCTATCTGTATAAATTCTAGGAGGAAAATCTATATTTATATTCTTATCAAGGGCCTAATGGATGAAGTTAGGAGAAAAGAACAGATAGGCTTTCCCAAATGATGTTCTACAGGCTCCTCTTTATAACCATATAATTAAATGAAAGATAGAGAATTCAAATCTGGCCTCAGACACTTACTAGATGTGCACCCATGGACAAGTCACTTGACCTTGTTTCTTTATCGGCAAAATCTTTATCTGGGGTCCTCCATCACTGCTCTACTCACACCCAGAGTGTAGATGTGTGGGAGAGAGTTCATGTCCCTTTGCTATTCAGGGAGACTCCTTGGCATCACTCTGCTGATGCAATCAGGAACATTCTTCTAAGAGTTGGTTAAATTTGTTTTGAAAAAAAAAGTGATTTAAATTCTTATAATAAAGGCCTACCTCTATGACAATGATGCTTTCTATTCACAGTATCAGTGATTTGTCTTTTGACAAATAGGACAATGGAAACAGCTGGTTCTGCGTTCTTTGAATAATATCTGGCTATTGGTAGTTTGGATCCGAATCTGGCAGGAGGTTCAGATTTTTAATCAGGAATACATATATTTCAAGAGTTCAACGACCCTGTGCTTGCATCCTTATGTGTGGATACAACCTCCATCAGTGTACATAATAACCTTACCTTCACAGCTAAGTTGTCTATCCTTGGATTGTTGTTTTCCTCCACCCCCATTATACTTTTCGAATTACTTCTCAAATTTTATATTTCTTCAAATTCAAGTTTCTGTAATCTCTACACTCTTACTATGCCAGCACTTAATCAGAACACCTCCTCCCCCATCAAGAAACTTACTACTTATTGAATAATATTAGTTAGTGTGAAACATCCAGAGAATTTAGGATGCAATAGCCCAATATCCCAAGCACTAAATACCCATCTGACTTCATTTGAGCCCTGATAGGCAGTTAGAAGAGGAGATGATCTTGGACAATTTTCATCAATGTACTAAATAGAAAAACAAGATTCTACATTAACCATTGCTAAGCAGTGGATGATGAAATGTGTTGAAAAGAACTAGCATACAGGATCTGACTTTCCTCATTAAACTATATGCTCTGGCTCCCCAACCCCCCAGCTCCTATTCTTTTGCCAAAGTAAGACCAAAAGTCACCCAGTAATCATGGGATGAATAATCTATAGACCTCCTGCTGTTTTTAAATTTTATTTTTCTTTGAATTTTCTTAAGCTGAAAAAATGTGAAGTATGAAAACTCAACGAGAACTTACTATGTACAAGTATTGTAGTCAGGACTTAGATAAGATCTTCAGGTTTGCGAAACATCTTCCATGTTATTTCGCTTGAGTTGCTTGCAGTTACACCCAGCCTACCCTTTTACTTTTCTGCCTTTTCACCCCAACCTCGCTCACCTACCCTCCACACATGGCATCTCCCCTGCAAACTAGTGCTGACAATATCCTACCAACAATCACAGATCATGTCTGGTATTTCCTCAGAACTTCCATGTTCCCAACTCATTTGCCTCACTTTTCATAAATGGAGAGCTATGTGAAGAATTGGAGGGCGTTTCATCTCTCAGATGCAGGGTGGAAGGGAAATTCATGGTTTTCCCAGAGAGAGGAAATGCCATAAGATCCCAGAATCATAGATGTAGAATGGGAAGAGAGCTTAAACATCAGGGTCCAGACCCTTCATTTTACAGAAGAAACTGAGGCTAGCGGTAAGCATCTGAGGAAGGATTTAAACTCAGATCTATCTGAGACATCTAACAGTCTTTGACTAGGAGCTGCTAGGATGGACCAGGTTGGTTGTCCAAACAATTTTCCATCAGGGCAGGTCTTTGACCAGATCCGCCATGTGTGGGCACCCTGATGTTCAACATCATATCTGGCATGTAATAGTTAAACTTTGTTAATATCTGTCAAATGAAAGGATAGATGAATGACAGAGCTGGAGGGTCAGGGAAAAGCAGAGGCAGAGCACAGGGCACTGATCTGTTCCTTCCTTTTCCATGCTAAATTTAGAGCCATGTAGCCAGTTTAGTAGGCTATGGAATCCATACCCCTAAGATGGCACCCTTATCTTGTTTCATTTCCCTTCTTCACTACCTTTTAGATGCCTGTATCAAATGACTGAGTTTGTCCTGTTGGCTTAAGTGAGCTCTGGCTGCTCAATGTTCCTGTGGAGAGAAAAGTGTTACAAATATGAGACTACATACAATGCCATTATATCCCACAAGTATTATTAAGCACTTTCTTTATGTTGACTAGTGCTAGACAATAGGGATCCAGAGACAAAAAAAGGAAAGAATTTTTGCTCACCAACACTTTTCCTTCTACTGGACAAATAACATGTCCACCTATAGGGGCATACACTAGCACAGACAATTTGGTATATTAAATTGGTCATATTTACACAATGGTGATTGATGTACATCAATGATGGCTGATTGAATTATATTTGTAGAATTTCAATAGCAGGTTTACTCTTGCTGTGTTGTGGGGTACTCAGAGGACTCATTCTGAAATATTTGAGGAAGGCAATTGGCTAATTTGTGAGAAGTTAAGAAATTCATTAGTGAATATTCATGATCAACTGTGATATTGAACAGGAGTTCAATGAGATAGGCACCAAAGTCCTTTGCTCATGCAAAAACAAGGCTGGGGGGAAATTTCAATGAGCTCAGATGAAATCATCTCCCAGGTGAATCTGGTAGAAGGCTTACATGTCTGGCATGATGATAGCAGCAGTAGCCTTCATGAGAATAAATTAACCTGAGATTCCATGTCTGATTCCAGGAGAACAGCTGGCCTAAGGGAAAAATGTGCCTGGATGAAGTTGGATTGGAGGGATGGCATCATTCAGAGAGGTCTTGGTTTGCAGCTTTACTATGGGAGGAATATGAAGCAGGTACCAGCATACTGCCTGGCACTGGCATGCCTGGCACTTGGTTTCAAGCAGCTCTTTGTATCCCTGTAAACAGAGGCTTTCAATGTGATGAGAAAAGGCAAAACCACTGAATTGGACATGAATTCTAGAAGCAATGAGAGTATCAGGCTGGGGTTACATGGAGAGATCTACATAAAGTGAGAAACCATAAGGGCAGCACCATGGAAAGTGATGGGCAACCAGACCAGCCAATGTGAGCAGAAACCATCAGCTTTCAGAAGAGGCAGCCCTTTAGGACCCCCGGGGTGAACCCTAACCCATCTGTCCCCTGACTTGCCCCATTCTCAAGAGAGGTCTCATCGTGTGAAACAAAGCTGGGATAGAGAATTCGCCTCAGGAGTCTGGAAAACCTGGTTCAAAGTGACCCTGACCATGTCACTGCACTTCTCAGTGCTCAGGACCTTTCTCAATGTTGCAGAAAGTTTTGCCAGCTATTGTGGTAAAGGTAGTTTCTTCCCAACGAACTCCTAGCATGATTCAGTCCCTGGGGCAGGCAGAAACAAAACTATCCTCCTCAGAAAATCTCAGAATCACAGAAAGGGAGAGTTAGGAGGGGCCTCCATGGACCTCGAGTCCAGCCTGTACACAAAGGATTCGTTGACTAGAGCCAAGCTGCTCAGTGATCATGTGGCCTCTGTTTAAAGACCTCCAAGGTGGGGAACAACAATGTTCTTGGGAGGCAGCTCATTCTACAATGAGTCGCTCCAGTGCTTTGGAAGTGTTGCCCTACACTGAGCCTAAATGTGTCTCTTTGATATTTCCTGTCCCTCCTCATGACTCTGACCTTTGGGGTCAGGTAGAACAAGGTTAATCCCTCCTCCCTATGATTTAGCCCTTCATTCTCCACAGATTTCCCACCTGACCCTGAATCCTGGCAGATAGCTATGACATGCTGTCTGAATCTTTCCTTCTCCATGATAAACAAACCCAAATGTTTTCACCTGATGTCATCCATCATGGGCTCAAGGACCTGATCCTGGTCACCCTTCTTTGAATACTCTCCAGTTTAACGATATCCTCCTTAGACAGTGATACCCCAACAGATCGGAGGTGGGCAATGCAATGGGAACCACCTGCTCCTCGAAGTTATACCCTCCTTAATGTCTCTTAATAGAGGTGCCTGAGAGATGCAGTGGATAGGCTGACAGTCACTCAACCTCTTTCTACCTCACTTCTTTTATGTAATGGGGACAATAATAGAATAACACTTGTTTCCCAGCATTGTTGTGAGAATCAAGTGAGAGAATATTTGTAAAACATTTGACACAGTCCCTGGTACATAGTAGGTACTTACTAATTCTTCCCTCCTTCCTGACTTGGCTAATGGGGGGATTTGTTTTGCTTGACAGGACTTGTTTATAATGGGTTTTATTTGTGTTGCCTTCTTGGGAGAGAGGGAGGTGGAAGGTAGAGAATTCAGAACTGAAAATAAAATTAAATGCAATTTTGAAAAAGAAAAGAAAAAACCATAGAGGCTTCTGTTAGGGTCCTTTCCAAATCTGTTAGTCAATTTTTCCATTCCAAAAAATGTACAAGATTGGTATTCCAAAGGTACTGATTGTTTGAAATGTGTTCTTTCCCCTCAGCTTTGATTTTAAAATTTCATTAAGTCTCTTCTTATATTCAGACGTAGCCTTCTCCTCAACGTCTTTATTCTTAATGGGTCTTGTCAGGAGGAAACCAAGACATTTGTGGATATAATCTTGGGCCATTGGTTCAACATGACCTCTGGATTCAAGCTTGAGGCCTTTGGTCTCTGTCCTTTCTTGGAACACATTAAGAATATGACACTTTCCATGTCCAAATGACATTTTGCTATATTTGGGAAGAAGGAGCCACATGGCTTGCTGTCACCCACAGACTTCAACTGGTTGACTAGGCTTTGATTCCTTGGTTCTTTAAACTATGTACCATAACTCTACTTAGTGATGGATTTTGGCCCAGAAGCAGACTGAATTGCCTTCCTGAAAATGTTCCATTTAGCATGAATTGTTTTTGTCATTTTTATATTGATGGTATGTTTTAAATAGAGAACATTTTTCTATGTGGGACTCAAATACTCTGGTATTTTCATGGGTCTTTTTAGATATTTTCAGAATTCAAACAAGACATGAGTTTGGAATAGTCAAAGGGAAGAAAAAAAGAAGGATGGAAGCCTTGTGGTATACTCCAAAGAGGTGTAGACTTGGAATCAGGAAGACCTGGGTTTGGATCTCATCGTGATACCCATTAGCTACCTGACTATGAGCAAGGCATTTATTTAACCTCTGAGCCTCAGTTTCATTGCTTGTAAATGAGAATACAAGTGGCATTTACCTCTCTCCCATGGTTGCCTTGAGGATCTAAATACAGTACTTTGCAAACCCTAAAGTATTTTAGAAATATCAGTTACTATTAATATGGAGGGAAGTTGAGAATTCCAGGCCTCAGAAAGGAAGGCGCGAAGTCAAGGCAAGGCAAGTGGACACAAGGACACTGGACAAGGTGCCCAACCAGAGCAGGGTATATTTCCTTCTCTGTTGTTGGAGCTGTGATCTTGGTTCATCCACAGCTCCTTCTGGTACTTGATTCACTAGGTATTCAAACTGAACAAACATTTATTAGGTACCTACTGTATGCAAGGCCCTATACTAAGCACTGGCAAAGCTTCTGATTCTGGCTTAAGGGAGCCTGTAGATTCAGCTGAGATGGGATCAGTGGTGATTATAAGATCCAATCATATTCTTGATTGACTCAGAGGTGATATAGATCATTCATTTCTCTGTGACAACTTGTTTGCCCTATGGAACAAGGCTACTATGAAATTTCTTCATCCTGTTTAAGAGTGTTTTAGATGGATGTCAGTTCAAACATTGAAGACATATGGATCTGTTATGAAAACATATTATAAATGGGCCTGATGCCTGTCTAATGGCACCTTATCCGGAGAGAGGAGTTTGTATATTCAGCATGTCAATGTTTTCAAAGGACCTACAATGTTTCAGAGATTGAGGAACCCTTGAAGTTTCCCATCTGTGTACTGGGAGGTATCAGGGAAGGGTTCACAGGTAACAAAGTCTATGACTTGTTCAGTACCTGAATCCTTTCTATCCAATGGACTTTGACAAATGTTAGACTCTCATGTTGCCTTTAAGGGCCCCTAATGTCCTCTGTGCCACCATGAGGCCCCAGAGGACTTCTGTGGAGGACAGATAACGGAATCTGCATTCTGCACATAGGAAAAAGATTGTTCACAGCAAGACCTGCTGTGGTCAGAGCACCCGCAAGGTGAAGTTGAAGGGATGAATGTGGACCAAGAAGGGAAGGTCATTACTGACAGATGCTTAGCACAGTGCCAGGCACATCTTTGATGATTAATAATGTCTTATTGACTTGACAGATGGGATCAGGAAAGGTTTCATGGCTGAGTCAGAGACTTTGAGTTGGCCTTTATAAAGGTATGTGCCTTACAGGGTGAAGAAGCCCCCTTCTCTGGGCTTGCTCGATGGCTGAGGGCTATTTCTCCAGGACTTTTGCCAACTGCAGTATCACTGGGGCCAATGAAGAGCACAGGCATGTTGCACTGGGCATATCCTGGTTTTAAAAATAATCTTGCCATCTGCCTTCTTGGAGGTAACCCCAGCAGTCTTTGGAAACCTTGCTCTAAGGACAGGTGGAAGACTAGGAAGGGGGAATGAAGCCCAAAGGCTGGCCCCTGAGGGATGGGGGAGCTCCTGTGGCAGGCTTCTCTTCCCTAAGTCTCTCAGGGGGGTGGAGCTGAATTTCTTTTATTATTTCTCAGATAACAAGATTGACAGTTCACCAGCGAGGAAGAGTGACAGTATGACTGAAGAGACAGGCTTTAAACTGTGATTACAAGCAGGCCATAGGTTTGGAGGTGTGCTTTGGGGGTGTGCGAGCTATCTTCATTTGAAATCTTTGTGAATTGGTTAAGGAAGGAAATGGTGTGAAGGACTGGGAAAAGTCACCCTAAACAGACTCTGGTTATCTCCTTCTTGGGGGATTCTGAATAAAGCAATGAGAATTTGCCTGGGAGGAAGTTCAGTTTTGGGGAAGGTGTGAGGCCCCCCAGGAGAAAAGGCCCATCCCCCATGCCCTCGAGGAGCAAGAGTTTGATGCAGAGAGGGCTTTATAGGCAATGGGGGAGGGAGAAATGTAAAGGATCCATGTCAGCAGCTTTCACTTCTAAGTCCTGCTCTGGATTTGCCAAAGGCTTGCCTGTGGATCACCACATGGAAGAAATTTAGAGATGAAGGGTATAAAGCAATAAAGAGCCTCTAAGTGATGAGTTAGAATGATGCTGAGCCTGGGTTCAAGACTCCATGCAGCTGCTACTGGACTCACTTAGGTGAGCCTGTTTCCTTACCTAAAAAATCGTGAGTTTAAAAAAGTTAATTTCTAATTTTCCTGAGAGAGAGAGAAAAGGATACAAAGATAGAGAAACAGAGGCAGAGAGATACAGTACAACAGAGACAAAAAAAAGGACAGAGAAACAGACACATACCTACAGAGAGGGAGAGAGAGAGAGAGAGAGAGAGAGAGAGAGAGAGAGAGAGAGAGAGAGAGAGAGAGAGAGAAAGAGAGAGAGATTGCACCAGTAGTCTGAGGTCCTGCGATTGAATTCCATTTCTGTGACCTTTCTACTTCTGTGACCTTTAGTCAGTCAACATGCACCTATGCATATATTGCCTCACTTTCCTCCCCTGTAAAAGGTGGTGGTTGAATGAGATAACCTCTGGGGTTCCTTTCACTCCTATTCTTTCTATGTCTTCATCCAGCCTTCCTATTGCCCCACTTGCCTCATACATCAGAGGCTTCAGAGCTAGCCAGGGCCTCATCTTCTCCAGCCCCTCTCTGACCTTCCCCCATTTCCTCCCACCGTGTCCGTGGGCAGTGGCCAGGCTCTCCCTCCTCACTTCTGAGTCCTTGATTTTATTTTCCTTCAAGACTTAGCTCAGACAATGTCTCCGAGATGAGGAGGTCTCTGCTGGTTCCCAGGGTCTGGTATCTCTCCTTCACCCCACCTTCACTTCCCTCCCAGCATACCTCCTAACTGTCCCATGTGTTTGTGGCTTATTGACTCCCCTCTTATAACAGACACCTTTCCTTTTGGCCTCTGTATCTCTGGCAGAGCAGCACCGTGCCTGGCACGGAGTTGGAATTCAATGAGTTGTCTGATTGAGTGGAAATTGAGGCTTAGGGTACAGAAGAAAACTGCTACCATACAGATGATCAGTCTCAGAGCCAGGATTTGATACAAGAGGAAAGTGTCCTCCATGACTCCCCACCAGGCCCCACCTAAATGCGCTCTATCTGCCTCCTGGCTTGGGAAGAAGTTTTGGTCACAGGGACCATGTTACAATAACCATTCCCAAAGATAATGACAGCTTGACCACTAAATAGGGAGCGGCTCAAGGATGCTTCCTGTCACCTGAGGAGGGCCTGTTGGAAGAACATTCTCAGCGCCGTGGCTTTGACATGCCCGCTGGTCTTTCTGGTTCCCATTGCTTTCTGCTAAGGCTGCTCCAACAAGCCTGGAATGAGCCTTAATCAGTGACATTATTGAAATCAAAAAAGGGCTGGATCATGGGTATTCAGGGCTCCAAAGATGGCCTCTCTGGCTGTCTAGTTGTACTATTTCATCCCCAGTTACTCCAATAACTGCCAAAGTTTACTGCGAATATCGAAGGACCTGTGATTTTATCAAGGAAAGTACTTGGCAGTTATGGAACTGGAGCATGTTTTCTATCTATACTTTAGTTGATCAGTCTTAAATATGGAGCCTTGGAAAAGTCAGAATCATGCAGCCAATAAGTGTCCGAGGTAGGTTTTGAATAGAGGGAGGCTGGGTGGTGCAGTGGATAGAGCGCTGGGCCTGAAGTCAGGAAGACTCATCTTCTGGAGTTCCAATCTGCCCCAAGGTACACCTTGGCTGTGTGATCCTGGGATTCTTGGCTGTCTGTGCACCTCCAGTTAGAAATGCCTGCTCTTAAAGGTTTACCCCCGGTTCAGCATTTACTAAGTAGACAACCACCCAAGTGCATCTGTCCAGCCCAGCTGTCTCCATGCACCCTTTCAGGCAATGATATGATCAAAAGGGAGGAAGTGATTAAATGGAATTTTACTTGAAAGTCAAAGTTGATGATGGAATAGCAGGGAGCTTTTTGGGCTGTTTGCTGAATGCCATTATTTCACAGGCAGACATTTCCATGGACTATGGGTCAACCTTTCAGCTTCCATGGTTGTCTTATTTCTTAGGACTTTTAGTATGAAGAAAGTGTATTGATAAGATAATCCAGTAAGAGATTGTAAGCTAAGTCTGCATAGAACTGGAATCACCTCCCACATATCCTTACCCCTGGATGCCACCATGCCTCTGGCATCCTCAGTCAGGCTCTAGGGCCAATGATGACTATGGGAGGAATAAGTACATGTCCACAGTGTGAAAGGTGAAAGGGCGAGCCTATGTAGCTGGAGATCTGTTGAATTGAGTTGAGGAAGCTGGGGGGTGGGCACCTTGCCATATGCTTATAGAACTGTCATAACAAACCAAGTTCTGGCCTCACTTTACCACTTGGCCTCAGACTTTGTCTCTGGTCTATATTTTACTCAGTGCCCAGCATATAGTAGGTGCTCAATTCAGGCTTTCTGACTGATTAAATCACATTGAGGCTTCTTTTTCCTCCCGCTCTCAATTCTGCCCCTCCCCTTCATCCTGGAAACCTCAGCATTCACTCAATATTACTGTTCAACAAATATTAAACATCTGCCAGATGTGGAATGCTTTGCTGAGTGTTTTAGAAGATATGATAATGAAATAATACAGTGCTTACCTTCCTGAAGCTTAGAATAGAGGAAGAAGATGGGACTTTTTCAATAATTCAAAAGAGGTCTGATTGAATTGTGTGCATACTCTCTCTACCCAAGACTGTAATTGACATCTTAGTAAATGGTATTCATAAATTGTCATAGCAAAAAACAAAACAAAACCCAAACCAATCTAAAACACAACACCACAAGTGGTCATCCACCTTCTGATGATAATTAGATCATCCATTTAGCCCTGGCAGAGACCCTAGCACTCAGAGAGTCTACTCCCTCCCCCTTGAAATAGAAGGAAACTCAGGTACTGGGAGGGATAGAGCTGAGATTTGAAGCTTAATCTTCTGATTCCAACCCCTTCATTTGTCCCACTGTACTTCTCCCATAATTCCCTTGGAATGAGCTTGGGTGGCACACATTCCATCGCTGCATCCATACTTGAAGCTTTTCTTACTGGGCAGGATCTGGAACCAAGTCCATTGGCTGTGCCATTGAGCATCTAAAGCCACGAATTTAACCTGACTTTGAGCTGGAGCTCTCCTTTCAGTTTCAAAGCTGGGGAAAAATTCCATGAAATAATAAAGTAATATAGACAGACAGAAAGATAGCCATCCAGAGAGATGAGAAAGATTGCTTTCTGTTGTTAAGAGTGGCACCTTGAAGATACTGCATGAGATCTATTGCCAAATATTTTAGGAGCTTTGCCCAGAAGGGGATTGAGACTTTTCCTGCTGGAGTAGAAGCCAAAAAAATGGACAGATGAGTAAAAGAGGCAGATTGAGACTGGACATCAGGAAGTAACTCCCCAGCCATTAAAGAGACCCAAACTGAACCTCATTGCCTAAGGAGATGGTCAGTTCTCCTTCCCTAAAGACCTTCCAACAGAGGCTGAAATTCATTTGTCAGGTACGTCATCATTGGCGTTCCTTTGATATGAGGGTTGAACCAGGTGGATATTGAGACCCCATCCAATTCTATTATTTTGAGAGGGAAGAAAGTCTTGGAATAGCCAAGGCTGGTGAGGAATAAGGAGCTATCGAAGAAGAATAAAGGGATTGCCTTGGTGTCTCTGAGGCTTAGGAACTCTTAAACATCTCAGCTGCTGATGGTTGGGTCACTGCAGGCTGGACAGCTTCCACTCTCTGATCAGTTCCACAGCTACACCCCAGAGACTCATTCCAACTCTGAAATTAGATTATGTTTTTGAGTAGATAACAATGACAGCAATAATAACATTTATAGGGTTTGTATGGTTTACATATTTATTTATATATATGATCTTACTTTATCTTAACAACAACCCTGAGAGACAGGTGCTATCATTTTTCCCATTTTACAGATGAAGAAACTGAGATTGAGAGAGGTTAAGTGATTTGCCCAGGGTCACCCAGCAAGTTAGTGTCTGAGCGGATTTGCACTCAGATCTTCCTGACTCCAGGGCCAGTTCCCTCTCTACTGTTGCCCCAGCTGACACCTATGTTCCCTTCTAGCTCTAAGGCTCTCATCCTATAATCCTACAACATTCACAGGCTGACCTCTGGTTCAAAAACCTCTTCAGTGTCAATATCCTATATGAGAATTGAGAGGAACCTCACAGGACATTGTCAGTCAGCACATGTTTATCAAGCACTTTTTGTGTACCAAGAACTGTAGCAAGCACTGGTTATAGACAGGCAAATCTTCATCCCCACCCTCAAGCTACTCAGTATCACAGAATCCATCCCACACTTGATAAAATATTGCCTGTACAAGAGGTCAAGTGTTCACTCAGACTCGGCTTGAGCATCACTAATGAACAGGGAACCACTGCATATCATGGCAGCCCATGCCTTTTTGAAGAGCTCTGCGAGGCTTTGGGGACATCACATTTGTATTTGCCTCATTGTACCGTGTACCCATTAATGAGCTAAGAATCCCTCTATTGTAGAAAAAAAAAATCAATTACCCCTCAAGTTCCCAGAAGCCCACTCTTGGACATCAGCTGTGGTTTCATCCTACTGGGATCTTCTGGATGAGGAAATTCCCTCTTCTGGCAGGACCCCCTTTGCAAGAAAGAGTCTTAGAAGTTTCCTCATGGTCACCATTACATTCCTCCACTGTTGTAAAGTCAAACTATGTGGTTACTTTTATGGATTTCATAGAAAAGACCCCCAGAATCCTGGCATCCCAATAGATTTAGACTGGGATCTCCTGAAAAGCAAGGTCTGTCTTTTACCTTTCTTTGCATTCCTAATATCTAGTGCCTCATGCACAGTGGGCATTTCATAAATACAGGTTCACTGATTGACTGAGCACCCCTGCTTCAGGTAGGTTCCTTAACAGTCCCTGAGGGGGGTATCAGGAGCAATCTGCCATGTTCTAAGTCCTTAGCTCACCCTGACACCACTGCTGACCACACACCCAGGGCTGACCTGCTTTCTGCTGATACCTACAAAGCCAGATGGCTTAGGCTATTTATGAAGCCAATTGTTCAGGTCTCATCTCATGCCCTTGTGCGTTTCAGCTGTGATTTTTCCTTTGCTATAAAAATGCCATTATCTTGACTTGTAATGCAGTTCTGCAAATATTTGAAAATCCTTAAAGGCTTATTTCAGACTGTTGGGTCTAGAACGCCCCTGCCTGTGTGTGCACCCAGCGTGGGGAGCAGACGGCATCATGTCAGGCTAATAACGTACAACCGGAAAAGTAAAGCATCTCAGAGAACGAATTTTCCTGGCCGCTCATTGCTGCCTCAGTTATGATGGTTTTGTAGATAGTAATTTATTTGTAAATGACCTGACTTCACTTAAATGCCATTCTAACTTTGGGGTTGGCTCTGCTTCCCAACCAGTTACAGAGCTAACAAGGTTAGAAATAAATTTTTATGGGGTATTAGGTTTGTGTCCTAAACTTTTGATGTGCCAGCCTGATGGGAACAAATCTTTTTATATAGCTAAGCAGCAGAATGGCAGGGAAGCAGCATATTCACCTACAGTTTACTAGGACATCCTCCCACTTAGGGCTCAGGACACACAGAACGCTATAACCCACAGCCAAGCATGAGTGGGGCCATCTGACTGGTCCTTCACCACATGGTACCAGAAATTCTGGGAAACTATTCACCTAGTGATGGGGGTGGAGGGTGGTAATCTTTGATTTGATGAAAAATGTTGTGAGTCTTCTTTCCTCATATACAGACCCAAGAGAGATCATTTCCTGCCCCAGGGATTATTCCAATGTCTTTAGCCAGTCCCCTTCTTGTGGAAAGGCCATAGTCAGTGAGGACAAATAGTTTCGTTTGCAAACAGGTCACTTCAATGGGGCAATAGTGGCAGTGTCTCATCCTAAAAGTTATTTTTTCATGTTATAATAATTGAAAGAATGCTGAACTTCAGAAGCACAGGACCTGGATTCAATTGAGTTCAGACTCTACAACTCACTAGGGCTCCATGGAAAACCTGAGCCTCAGTTTTCTCATTTAAAATGAAGGGGCTGAACTCTCTGCCCTTTGAGGTCCCTTCCAGCTCTTCACTGACAAAAGGATGGTTCTCTGAGAATTCTCTGAGCCATTCCAGTCCCATAGGAAATGAAGGGGATTTGAACCTCTGCTACTTTTCAGAGAACATCCCAATGATTTCTAATAACCAGGCACAGCTATGGGGAAAATCACTTTCCTTTTCAGATGCTCATGAAATTGGGGAGGGGGGTGATAATATAAGTTGATGAGTTCCATCTTGGGCATGAGGTGTTTGAGATGTCTGTGGGTCATTCAGGTGGGAGATCTGGTAGGTGGTCAGCCACGTAGGACCCAAGAACGAGAGTAAAGTAATAGAATCCTTATTATCATCCGGGTAGCATTAAAAGGACAGAGCTCTTAGACGCAGAGCTAGAATGGTCAGTAGAGTTCATATGAATTCAGCCCCTTAATTTCCCAGGTGGGGAGGTAAAGGCCCCTAGTTGATAAATAATTTGTCCAAGGTCACAAAGATAATGAGTAGCTGAGGTAGAGTTTGAACACGGGGTCTCTGGGTTTGGAGCCCTGTCATTGCTGGCATGCCCAGCCTGGGCAGTCCTCTCTCCCGTGAGTGTCCTGAGCTCGGGGAATTGGTTGGCTCATCACCTTCCTGCCCACCCCGCCCAGTTCTCTTCTCCTCAACTCCCCTCCCCTCCGCCCCTCGCCCCGTCTTTTCATCCTGTGTCACCGGGCCGAGGTGGCGGCTCACCTTCTGGGCTGCTGCTGCTTGAGCCTTGACTTCCTGTGAGGCGCGATGAATCTTGCATTAGACGTCCCGAGTCAGGTGGCATGCCATCTGTTCCCAGGCTCGGAGAACCCTGGGTGCCGGGCGGGCGGGCGGGGGGGCGCAGCGAGCAGCAGCTCCCATTGTCGGCAGAATATTCATGTTCACACAGTGGCGGGAGGCAGACGACGCCCCTTCTGAGGGAGCTCAGGCTTTTTCTCTCTCCTTCGTCTTCATCACCTATTAAATTTAACATGCCTTGTCTTTAAAAAGACAAACCGCCTTGATTCGACATGTTGTTCCAGTGCCTTCCCATGAATTGGCATCTAGTTCTGAAAAATTCTTCCGGGCTGGTGCTGGACAGGGCCAAAAACTTGTCCTGGGACAGCCCCCACCAGGCTCACTGGGTATAGCGTGGTGGCCAGAGTATGGGCAACTGGTGAGCCTCATGGGTGGTTTTGGTGCCCAAGCTGCCACCACACACCCAAAGCACTAGGAATAACATGTAAGACCTAGTATCTGCCAACCCCAAATGTTGGGTACCCAAAGCCACAGTACACCTTCTGGAAAGAAAACAAGGACTCTGCCCTACAGCAGGAAATCCTGAGTTCTGGGGAGCAGATGTTTTCCCTACACATCTGTCTAAACCAAGCCATGCCATGGTTTAGAGCGCTGATGCTTACCAATAATTGCCACTGGAGTTCACAAGGCAAAGACCCAGTGCCTTAGTTGGAATACCATCTTGGACATCCCATTAAAACTAGGATAGCTGAATGTACAGAAGTCCTTGACTGGCTGAAACTTCTCTACTAAATATGGATGTTTATTACAGAAGAAGAGGGAGGTAGGTCTATTACTTTGTAGAATCTATTTCATAGATTCCATTGGTCTCCTTGCAGTTTAAATTTCTAACATTTATTGTTAAACACTTAGACTATAAATGAAAAAAAAAAACTAGAAAAAATGACAGAAAGTGAAAAACTGGAAAATATGAGGAAACCTTCTGAAAATAAGTGAGATGATTCATATAGTCAAAGTCTAATGGGTCCATGACCATATCAATGCAAATGATCCCTCTTACTTTGTACAGGTCATCTGATCTATGCCTGCCCATTCTGTACAACTCTTAGCTATGTCTTTCAGAAGGTCAGAAGAATTTCAATGTCAACCAAGTGAAGATACTAGTGAAGGTCATCCTTCTGTATGACCCACCCATCTTTCCAAGCATGTACACACACACACACACAAATGCATACACACAGCTCACACACACAGACTTTGTGGATGATATCCTTTCTTTCAGTTTTCCTTCCCTATTCCTTGTTTGTTCCATCTTCCAGTGGGGTTCCAAACCCCCTTGAGTCTCCACCCAATACTCTTTGTGAACTCCTTTCCAGTTCTTCAAAGAATGTGGTGTTCAGTGGCTTGTAGATGTACAGAAACATTGCTATTAAAAAGAATGCCTTTCATCACATCACACCTATCAGATTGGCTAACGTGACAAAATAGGAAGATGATAAATGTTGGAGAAGATGTGAGAGAGTTGGAACACTAATTCATTGTTGGTGGAGCTATGAGCTAATCCAACCATTCTAGAGAGCAATTTGAAACTATGCCCAAAGGGCTACAAAAATGTGCATATGCTTTGATCCAGTAATATCACTTCTAGGACTGTATCCCAAAGAGATCATAAAAATGGGAAAGGGTCCCACGTGTACAAAAATGTTTATAGTAGCTTTCCTTGTGGTGGTCAAGAACTGAAAATCTAAGGGATGCCCATCATTTGGGGAATACTGAACGTGGTATGTGAATGTAATGGAATACTACTGTACTAGAAGAAATTATGAACAGGGGGATTTCAGAGAAGTCTGGAAGGACTTACATGACCTGATGCTGAGTGAAATGAGCAGAAACAGGAGAACACTGTACACAATAACAGTCACCATGTGCAAAGACTGTTTCTAGTAAACCTAGCCCTTCACAGCAATTCAAGGACCTAAAACGTTCCTGAAGTACTCTTGAGGGAAAATGCCATCCACATCCAGAGAGAGAACTATGTAACTGGAATGCAGAATGAAGCCGAATATTTTCTCTTGTGTTATGTTTTGTTTTGGTTTGTTTTTTTTCTCATAGTTTCTCCCATTCATTTTAATTCTTCTATGTAACATGACTAACGTGAAAATGTGGTTAAAAAGAATGTATGTGTAGAACCCAAATAAGATTGCATACAATCTTGGGGAGGGAGTGAGGGAGGAGAAAATCTAAGCCATATGAAAGTGATTGTAGAAAACTGAAAACAAATAAATTAATTTTTAAAAAATATTTACAAAAGAACACCTTTGTTTCAGGGAGAAATTTTGGTTTCTTAAAAGAACCCATTTTTTCCCAATTTCCCAAAGGCAATCCAGCTCACTCCCCAGTGAGTGGAAGAGAAGGAGGAGAAGGGTCTGTGCTCAGCTCTATGGGTTTTCTCCCATCCCTTTTAGGGAGGTTGGAGATTGGTGGGACCAGTTTGAGCAGCTATGAAAGACAAGGCAAAGCCATCTGCTTCTCTCCATCTCTCTCCCCTTTTCACCCTCCCCTACACCCAGGTGTAGGAGAAACTTTTCAGGACAGAAAACTCTGTTGAGTGAGGAGCTCAGTTTCCTTCCTCCAAACAGTGACTGGTACATTTTATGGTATGTATTTAGGGAGAGCTCAACATTTTTTGGTTCCTCTTTTAGCTTGTGTTATGTAATAGGGGATTACCCAAGAGCAGAAGGCTGGCAACTCTTTGGAGATATGTGTTCTTCTTCAGTGGAAATCTCATTGCAGATAGCTCCTCTATGGTTTATTGGTGTTTGGGTGGACACAGGAAGGTGACCAATCTAGGCAGAGGGGAGGTGGAGGGCAAGGGCTACATCTACTAGGGGGTATCGATGTTGAGGCTGTGAAATCATGAAGGTGACAGATTAAAATTGGGTTGTGGAGATGCTCAGTGGCACACTTCCACTAATCATCTCCCTCCCCTTTAGCTTCTGAGAGGCAGGGAGTCATAGTGGATAGAGCAATGAACATAATACACTGATAATCATAAGAATAGTAAGTCTAAGATGCCTACTCTCTATCAGGCATTGTGGTAAGGGCTTTACAAATCCCATTTTATATTTGAAGAAAAGGAGACAGACAGAGCCTCAGTGACTTGCCCAGGGTCACACAGCTAGAAGTGTCTGAGGTTATCTTTGAACTCAGGTCTTCCAGCCCTTCTATCCATTGCACCATTCCAGTTAGTTGCCTCACTAGGAGTGAGGAAAGCTTATTTCTAATCCTGCCTTTTACACTACAGGAAGCTATTATTGATCTCTCACTCTCCAGTCTCTCCCTTTCCCATACAGCCACCACATATCTACCAAACTCTCATTCTGAAAGCACTGATCTAAGCATGCCCCTCTTCTGTCTAAGCTCTTCAGCAGCTCCCTGCTGCCCAAAGCATGAACTAGAAACCCTTCTGTCTGGCATCCAAAGCCTTTCCCAGTCTACCACCAGGCTTGGTTTCCAGGCTTACTCCTCCATGCTCTGTCCTGTTCCTTTGCCTGGATGCTTCTACATTTCTGGAATGCCCTCCTACTTCAATTCTACCTCCTGGAATCCAGAGGTTCACCTCCCAATTCAACTCCATTGTCACTTTCTGTAGGAGAGGGGAAGGGAAGGGAATAAGCTTTTATATAATGCTTACTGTGTGCTAGGCATTGTGCCAAGTGCTTTGTACAAATATTCTCTTTTCAGGCAACGTTTCCTAGCCCTCCCAGTTATTACTACTTGTCTCCCAAAGTAGAAATGACTTTGTATTTATTCTGTATTTACATTTACTTATTTTGGGCTAGAGGCAGCTAGTTAGATCAACAGACAAAATGATGCTCCTGGAGTCAGGAAGACCTGAATTCAAATCCAGTCTCAGAAACGTATTAGCTGTCTGACCTTGGGCAAGTTGCTTAACTTATCTGCCTCACTTTCCTCAGCTAAAATATGGAGGATAATAATGGCATCTATCTCCCAGAGTTTTTATGAAGATCGAATGAGACAGTATTTGTAATGTGTTTTGAAAATTTTGAAGTGCTATCTAAATGGCAATCATATTATCATTATAATAGTAATGACAATGACATGATGGTGATGATGTTGATGAAGATGAAGGTGATGATGATGCAGGTCATGATGATGATCTGTGCACAGGTGGTTTCTCCCTCTCCTCAGTACCTGGTGTCTTTTTACTCTACAACATCCCTCCACCATGCCTACTCTCTTGGTCCATTGGTGAGTTCCTTCCAGGGTCTCTACTTTGGGGATGTATGCAGGTAGCTTCCATTTTCTTTACCTTCTGTGTCTCTGAACAACACCCCCATGCCCTACCATGGGTACTTTCTTTTTGACCACTACCCACACGGCTCCTTTTGATGGATCATCTTCCCCTATTAGAATATAAACTTCCTGAGGTCAGGGACAGTCTCTTTTTTCAGTGTCCCCAGCATTTAACACAGTGCCTGGCACACAGTAAGTACTTAATAAATGCCAGTTGACTACTTCTCTGCCTCCCTCCCTGCCCCAAGCAGTATGTCCAAAAGTGCTCTATTTTTGTCTGGTATACAGGAGACAATTAACGAATGCTTCATATACTGAATTGACCTGACGTCACTTAACCTCTGTGATGACTAAGTAACTCTCAAGACTTATTTACTGTTATAACATGAGAGAATGGTACTGTTGGTGACATATTCTCTCACTGATAAAATCATAAATCCCTGAAACACTGGCACATTAAACCCAGATCCAAGTCTGGTCCCTCTTGCTATGATCTCTTGGGTTCTCTTATTCTTTGAGAGCCAAAACTCTTTCCAGTGGCATGACTCAACCTTCTTTAACCTACCATGTGCCTGCACCATTGTCAGAGCACCAGGAAGAGATCAACAAGTGCCATATACAAACAACTTCTTATAATAAGATGACAGATTTTTTTAAAATCTGGGGAATGGAACCAGTCTTTGAGTTCATCTTGTCTAAACTCTCCTTGACCAATGAGAAAACTGAGGCCAAGACATATGAAGTGGTTTGGCCACAGTTAATCATAATAATAGCATTTATATAGTATTTAAGGTTTGCAACCTCGTTTATAATTATCATCTCATTTTATCCTCACAACAATCCTGAGAGATAGTCTATGTCCATGTCTGTGTCTATGTCTAGAGCCACACGTATTTCAGTCTGTCTGCATTTGAGAGCTTGTGTTAGACTTCAGAGTGAACATGTCAGTTGGCTGGCCCTGGCAATTTCCCCTCTAATATTCATGCCACCTGTTCTCATATGGTTGTTATTCTTCATCTTCAAAGAAGCCCAAAGTGACATTACTCTGGCAAAGTGAAATTTCAGTATGTCCAACTGTGGCTGATCAGACCAACAGGAGCTCGGAATGCTCTACCACAGGCTGGGCACATAATCATTATTTAAAAGACATTTAGGTGATTTGCTTTCAGACTACAGAAGACTCAGCGTCATAGTTCAGTGACCTCTAGAGGTCTACAGACAATTCTGTGACAATTTCAATTCCTAGGTGACCATGGGAAGTGAGGAAGGTCAGGGTGCCAAGACTCAGCCAGGTCACTGCCAGCCTCCTCCAATCATACCACACTTATTTTTTGCTCCTCTTGAAGCACTCACAGGCAGTGTGTGAGACAGACAATGGGCAGATGGAGAGGCTGGTTCAAGTCCCACCTCGGTGGCTCTGTGGCCCTGGGCAAATCACTTACCCTCTCAGATCTCCGGGCAGCTTCTCTGACATTGGAAGTTGAAGAAGGGTTGCTGCTATCCAGTATTAGAGGGAATTTCCTCACCAGGAGTATCTTACATCCATGAAACTCCAGGTCCAGTTTTAAAAATTGTACTTGGTTCGTTGGTTTTTGTGTTGGTGTATTTTCCCTAATCTAACTGTAAACTCCTCGACGGCCCTTACCCTTGCCCTTGTCCCATCTAAACCAGTCTTCTTCAGACAGCAGGTGATTAATTGATGTTTCCTAAATTTAATTGTTGAACTGACAAGAAATGGCTTCCATTAGATCCTTTTCAGTTGTAACCTTCTGGGACTCCAGGCCTTGTTCCCACCTGGTTACTAACTTCATGAAAGAAACCCTACAGATGAATATGTCCACATGATTGTTGAACGATTTCTATGTATACATATTTATTTTTATTCAGATGTAAATTGTTTGTTGTATAGACAAAGCCAAGCAAACCCTGCTCCTGGCTGCCTGAGGTATGATCTGGGTCACTTTCAGGAAGGCAGCTTTATTTATCTGTTGATCACCAAGGAATCCAGGGACCAAGGTGCCTGCAGAGGAAGGTATGTGATTATTGTCAGCTTGCGGGGGGAAGTAGAGGCTTGGGTCAGTTGTCTGGACAATGAAATAAAAGATGCCCCTTGATCTCTTAATGATTATTTGGTCCTAGTATGCATGCCTGGTCCCTTCTTCCAAGAGTCAATTTCCACTTGACACCTGGCATTATGTTAACCTTGATTTCTCATTTACATTGGCCATGATCTTATACCCCTGTAACCTCAGAACAACAGAACTGGAGAGATTTCTGTAGTCACTCAGTTCAGCCCTTTACAGATTCAGAATCCCTGTTTTGGTTTTCCCATTAAGTGGATATTCAAGCCTTTGAGCAAAGACTCCTCATGAATAAAGAACTCACTGCATCCTGAGGCAGCCCATTCTGCTTTGAGACATCTCCCAGTGGGAAGACAGTTCTCTCAACATGCAGCCTCATTTTGCCTCTCTGAAGCTTTCTCCATTGCTCCTGATTCTGCCCTCTGGGGTCAACAGAACAGATCCTGTCCCTCCTTCTCATGGTGGCCTTCAGTGCTTGAACACAGATCTCCTGGTCCTCCCCAAGTATCCTCCTCCTCTTTAAGCTATCAGCAGTCACTGCATCTGATGCCTGTGTTCCATGGAGTTGAGACACGTTGTGCTCCGGATCTCCTTCCTCAGGACACCATCTAGTCTGTCCTTTCCAGATCATTTTCAGACCAACTTTTGGCTAGCTGGAGCTTCCCCACTTTTTACTTGAGGGGCTTTTGAACCTAAGTGTAAGATTTTGTATTTATCTCTATTAATGTTCAACTCATTAGATAGAGGCAGATTTTCTAGCCCATCATCCCATCAAGAGGTCTTGTTAAGTACTTACAGTGTACCAGGCACTGTCAAGATTGTTTTAGATGCTGATCCTGCCATTAAGTATATTAGATCTCTTCCAGATTTGTATCATCTTCAAATGTGATGAGCAGGCCATCTGTTCCTTTATCCAAGTCATTGACAAACATGTTAGCCTGGGGCCAAGCAGAGATCCCTGGGGTACTCCACGGCAGACTTCCTTCCAAGTTGGCATCAAATATTGAACATGATAACTGTTTGAAGAATCCAAGGATTCAAATGCTATTATTTATCATTGCAAGGTGGGCAGGACTCTCTGTAGGAATGTGGGGAGGGGGAACCTAATACTGAAAATATCATTATCAACATACATGAATATACATAGAAAACTCAATATGGAAATATTAGGTTTACATATATTTGTTTTTAGGCTGTTGTTTGTCAACCTGTTGACACCAGGACATCAGTCAGTCCTCAAAAGCAAAGTTACCATCCTTTCAAAATCTGAAAATAACAGTTATAGCTAGCATTTACACAGCACTTTAATATTTGCAAAGCACTTTACGTATGTTACCTTGTTTGATTCTTACAATAATCCTGTTAGGTAAATACTATTACTTCCCTTATTTTACAAATGAGGAAAAGGAGGCATGCCCTGGATCTCCTAACTAGTAAATGCCTGAGTGGGATTTGAACCTAACTTCCTGATTTCAAATCCAGTGCTCTATACCTAGCACCACCTAGCTGCCGTAACCACCAGCACTGCTACCACTGTTCAGGTGTTAGGGTCGTAATTGACATTTCTGTGTGTCACATAGGCTCCATCATTTGCATCTCACAACCACTCTGAGAGGTAGATACTAAAGGTTTCATTATCCTCAGGTTTCCTAACTCCAAGTCAAGATCTATATCCCCACATCCCTATACCTTCAAGTCCCCTGTCCCAGTCTCTTCCTCACCAAAATTTCCTAATATAGGAAGAAAAGCCATTCTCACTTTTCAGGTAAGGAAACTGCATTGCAGAAGGCCTCGGTGACTTGCCCATTATGACATGGTAAGTGTCTCAGTATTGGCTCTGATGCATAAATCCAAACGAAACTGACCAGGTGACACAAACACATTTATAATCATAGAACCAAAGTCACTCAGAGCAATAAGAAAGGAGGGCTCCTCTGTTCTTCTAATGCAGCAGTCTCCCCTGACATCAAGTCTAGACTGGCCTTTCAGCAACCTCTACCCATTGCTTCTAGCTTTATCTTCTGGGGCCAAGCAAAAGGTGCCTAATCCCTTTTCTCCCTGATACTATTGCAAGCATAGCTGTTATTTCCCCACCCCTATCTCCTAGTCAGCGTTCTCTTTTCCAGGCTAGTCCTACCCAGTCTGGCTTGGAATTTTAACTCCTAGCCAGCTAGACCCTTCCCTACCTTTCCAGTCTTCTACTTTCATTCTCAGCATCCACTCTCTGATCCTGTTAGACTGTCCTCCTTGCTGTTCCTCATGGATGACCCCCCAATCTCCTGACTCCATGTCTTTGCATTGGTCATTCTCCACATCTAGTATGGTTTGCCTCATACCTTCCATGACTTCCCTCAAAACTTAACTCAAATACTTTCTTCTTTTCAGAAATCCTTCACCAAACCCTGAGTTTCTAATGTTTCCCTTAGGAGATTGGCTTTCATTTACCCTGTATTTTTTGAGAGGTACTTAGTTGCATAAATATTGTCTTACTCATAAAAACTTAAGCTCCTTGAAGACAGGGGCATGTATTTGACTTTCTTTGTATATTGAGCACCTAATACAGGAACTGGTGGACAAGAAGCTCTTTATACATTCTTGTCATCTGATGGAGTGTATCCTTTGGTTGAGAAAACTGAGGCTGAAGAGATGAAGTCGCAGGAGTGGGATTCCATCACAGGACCTCTTCAGGCCAACTCCAGGGATCATTCCACTCTACCACCCTTTATTCATTCAGTTCATGACCGGGTAAAGGGGAAAATGAACTTGGCATATAATTCATCCCCCTGGGCTCACTGATAGGAAGCTCCATCTGGTTTCTTCTTGCTCTCCACCACCCCATGATAACATTTCTTCTGGGAGAATTTCACTCTGCTTATACTAATTTTACATATGTGATGCCCACTCTGGGCTTACTCCTCCAGTCTTTACTAGTATTCTGGCACTGGCAACTTGGCTTTATACAGTGTGGTAACTCATCCTTGTCTTCCTGCTTCTCTTCCTTCTTCTTCTTCCTCCTTTTCTTCCTCTTCATTTTTTTCTTCCTTTCCCTCCTCCCCACTCAGAGGGAAACCCCAAGGAGCTACAATATCTGGTGTTGCTGTTTTTGAGCCCCTACCAGTGTGTTGCACATTAAAAGTTAACCACTAGATATCAATTACCTTTTTTAGATAGATCAATCAACAACATGTATTAAGCAACAATTATATATTAGGATAGGGATTGGGAGTGCAAAGACAAGACTCCCTGGCCTTGAGAAGACTATAATTAAAAATACTTGTAGGAACCTGTAAAGGTGATTTTTCCACTGTAAATTTTTTCAATATTTTATTTTTTACCCAATGACATGTTTAAAAATGTAATGTTTTTTAAAGTTTTGAGCTCCAAATTCCACCCTCCTCTTCCCTCGTCCTTGATGGTAAGAGAATAAGAGAATAAATGGATCTTGCCTTAAAATGATGAGTAATATTTATCTCCAACCATCAGCAAGCATTATCTGTGATGGGGACAAGCTTCCTCAACGACCTTTGATCAAAGAGATTTCCTGAGAATGTATAATCAAAATGGGCACAAATCCTTCCCCCACAAAGCCTCGTGCTCATTTTGTCACAAATGCAGACAGAGTACACAAGGAGAATGCAGAGAGCATCATGGCAGTGAGACACACCAGGGCAGAGAACACGTGTGCTGAAGGCTGGGCTCCCATTCTGGACCCTAACGTCCTTTTCTCTCTTTTAGATGTTGTCATGAAGATCTCTTTAGGAGACACTCCCTTGTCAGGCTCAGAGTGTCGATTCCATCCTAGAGTCCACTGCCAGAAATTCCCTGCCTCCCAAGGGGCTGCTGACCTGAAGCTGCTACTGCCTTCTATCTCTCCACATCCATCAACATACTTTTTTTTCTACCATTGACCCCTTGTGGGTGGGTTGTGACTGATGTCTGTTGGTAGGATCTGGAACCTGTGGGACCTCTGATGTGACCTTTAGGTTATCACAAGGTCATGTGGATACTTCCATCTCCAAATA
Organism: Bettongia penicillata ogilbyi; assembly: GCA_023548195.1. Taxonomy (NCBI): domain Eukaryota; kingdom Metazoa; phylum Chordata; class Mammalia; order Diprotodontia; family Potoroidae; genus Bettongia; species Bettongia penicillata. The sequence continues at coordinate 1,528,235 of JAJHZJ010000812.1, forward strand.
CTCCTTGGCCTAAGATTAGGAAAGAATTGATACAGAAAAAGAGGTAGCCACATGCTCACACTGAATAGGAATTAGGGCACCATTCTCTGGCCCAGCTGTAGGAACCAATTTAAAGTGGTCCTCCACTGCTTTTAGATGCAAAGAAAGAACTGTTGAATAGATTGGCCCTTCTGCATAACCACCTAATTCAAAGTTTCTACAGGGTTACTTGGACTTAAAGAAGGTGGAGAATACCTACTCTCACTTCAAGGACTGGTTCCCCTAGGCCAGATCACCCCCATGGCACATAGATCACTTGTTTACTTATTCAACCTCATTTCACTTTCAATTGCCAGGTGAACTTTGAGTAGCATTTCAAAGATTTTGAAAACGACACATGCATAACTGAAGTTGGATCTCTTAAGAGTTGTATCATTTAAGTTGCCTGTTTTAAAAGATTAGCTCTTATTCTCCAATAAGCTCAAGTGATTTTGAGGTTATACATTTTCATCTAACCAGAAACTTAAGAAAACACTGGCCTCTTTCAATAATTCCTGCTAATGAAGTGAGCAGAGAACTGGGCAATAGTAAGCTGGAGGATGACCCAAGAAGCACAGAGTTTAGGTTTGGGGATGTGTTTCCATAATTATATTTGCATGAGAGGCTGTCTAGTGCAATCAAAATCCATTTCCAGGAATGAAGCCACATCTCAGAGAGCTGAGGCTGGAATAAGGAAATGAAGAGTTTCTTGATTCCTCCTGGTTGTTTTCCTAGGATACCTTTCCCTGCAACTTACTGCTCTCCACCGAAAACTTCTATCATGTTCTCTTTCCTCCTACCTTCCCTCTCTTCCTCTCTCTCTTCTTTTTCCGACTGTCTTTTTCTATCACTCCTTCTTCCCCTCTACCTCCCTCCTTCCCTTTTTCTCTCTTTGCCTCTCTCTCTTTCTGTCTGTTCCTCTTATCGCATCACTTCCATGTTAACTAAAGAAGAGTATCATATTGCGCCAACCTACCTCTTATCCCCTGCACCTAAGGTGATCCCCTTGAACTCAACCAATTGTTGGCTTACATGGATTTCTGGTGCTCACCATCTTTGCACTCTAGAAGAGAGAAAGAGCCCAAGCTGGCAGATTATGATCCTCAGTGGGAAAAGTCAACTCTGATGCAGAGCTTTAATTATATCAAATCCAAATATCACCTCATCGTTTTCTAGCCACTCTTTCTAATATGAGATGTTTTACAAAAATGCACTGACTTCTGTCATTCAAAAAGATGTGAACTAGAATCTCTGAAGCACAGATGCTCTGAGGTGGAAGGAACTGTACCAGTGTAGTCCCAGCTAGATCTGAACATGAATCACCACTGAAATACAGCTAGTTATTCACCTTTTCTTCATCTACCAGGAGGCTTCAGTCTCTCCCGAGAAAAGTCCTTCTATTTTTGGACAGCTCCAGGTATTAGGAAGCTTTGGTCTGTTTTTGTTTTAATATATTTTTGACATTAAATTTAAATTATTCTCCTTGTAATATCCTTCTACTGCTACCAGTTCTTCCTTTTGGAGTCAAGTAGAACAAGCCAGATAGGATAGTAGACAGAGTGATGAGCCTGGAGTCAGGAACACCTAAGCTCAAATCTGACCTCAGACAGTAATTAATTGTGTGACTCCAAGAAAGTCATTGAACCTTTGCCTCAGTTTCCTCAACTGAAAATGAAGAGAATAATAGCAATGTGATCCTGGGCAAGTCACATAACCCTGTTTGCCTCAGTTTCTTCATCGAAAATTGAACTGGAGAAGGAAACGGCAAACCACTCCAGTATCTTTGCTAAGAAAACCCGAAGTAGAGCAATGAGGAGTCAGACATGACTGAAAAACCTCTGAATAATGACAACAAGAGCACTTACTTTGCAACATTGTTGTGGGTGTCCAATGACACATTTCTACCATCCTTGGTACAATATCTGGCACACAGCAGGTGCTTAATATACGCTTTACCCCTCCTCTTTCCCATGGTAACTTTGAAAATAATTAAGAGCAAGTTTCTTCAAGTCTCCTCCCTCCCCCAAGCCTTCTCATCTCTAAGGTAAATATCCTCAGTTACTTCAAGGAATCTGGCCCCATCCTGGCTGCCCTTCTCTGGACACTTCCCAGCTACTCACTGATGGTCTTTAAACTTTGAGACCCAGAATACACCCAGTGCTCCAGATGTCAGAAGACCTCCTAACCATCTCCTGCCTGCTCATGGATTTAAGGCTTTGGAGAACAATACTCTTCAGTTCTATTGATTTTGAGTGAACAGTGGACAAGTGTGTGGAGGGCCCTCCCACGGGCCTCACACCCTTTGTCCTTCGGTTGTCCATGTTTCTGAACAGGGAGTGGCTGACATGAAAGTGTGTAAAATTAGCATGGGCAGGTGGGTGGGCAGAGGGACTTCCTGCTCAGGAGAAAGGCAAGGACTTTTCACACATGGCAACATCTTCTTCTCAGTCTTCCTTAGCAGCTGTTACTCTGGTGCCTTGAGTCAGTGCCAAGATGATGGGTCCTGAAGTGCCTTACTCCCTCCCCAGCCATAATCAGTCCTCTCAGAATCCCTGCCTTTGAGAATCAAAGGGACTTTAAAGGCTGTCTAGTTTAAAACTCCTTATTTCATGGATGTAGAAGCTGGAGCTCAGAGAGGAAAAGTGATTTGTCTTGAGATGCACAGCCAAGTAGAGCTAGAGTCAGTGTGGTGCACAGATAGGTTGGCTCCCAGACAATGTAGACAGTTTGGGATCAGGCTGATCAGGCACAGAAATCGAGGGGTGCTTCCATTCCTGGAGATTTTATGAGGAAAGCTGGACTGATGTCAAGGTCATGGATTAAGCCGAGAAAGGAAGCAGCTTGAGCTCCACTAAGTCCTAGGCTAGAGAGACTGCCTGAGGCAGACTTTGGGCTCCCAAGACTGCTGGAGCAGATCCTCCTCCTATGATTTACCTCACTCAAGTCTCTTTTCAAGGCTAATTACATGTGGTTTTGGCAGTCAACACTCATCCTCAGTCATTGATGATGGAAAAAAAGCCAGAGCAAATCTGTTTTTAAGAGGCCCCTAATTGCCGCTGTCCCCTTCCTTGTGGATACCACTGTGAGCTAATTGATCCTGACTTCTGCCCTAACACATGGCGTGATCAATTATCAGGCCGCTCAGGAGACTATTGCTTAATTTTAAAAACCAAAAAGGATTTTATTTATTTTTAATGAATTCCCTGGCTTCTGAGGAGTACAAGGTGGTGACTTGCACCCGTATCTCTTTGGAACCACATTTGGGAGGTAACTTGGTAACTCTAAAAGGGAGGAGACTAAAAGGTGTCATGAAAAAATGGTCTGTACTTCTACTGTGAGATATAGCCATTCTTGCCTTAGACACTACCAGAGGACAATTCTCTGATCTTCAAAATTAGCTTCTTGTTCAGGATATAACAGCTTAGGGGAGAGATCCAAATCTCTTTTGGTATAATTTTTTGTTAGACCTCAACAGTAAGTCTCCTTTTTTCCTCAAGAAAAGAAAATCGAGTCATTAAGTGACCTTTAGACAGTCTGGTGCAATTAGATCAGGGGAGAGAGCAAACAGGAATTCTAAGGGAGAGCAGAGTGATGGCATGTGTCAGGCAAGGGAGCTTGACCAAAATGTTCCCCATCCATCCCCACCTTAACATGGTGGAAACATCTTAGGCCCCCAAACGTGAGAACTTTGTCCCCCAAACTGTCAGACTTGCTCTCCTGCTTTGACAGCCACCAAAAAGGGGGGAAGCCATTGTGGAGAAGGGGTCCACTTTCTTTTTCATCTCTAGAAGATCAATTTCCACAACAGGCAGATGAACACCAGAGTCCTAGGAAGCTCCGCCCCTTTACTGTTATTACTGAGCCTGCTTCCATCATGGGGGAAATAAATCCTGAGGAGAATGGATCGGTCATCTGCACTATCTTCCACCAATCGCTACGCATGTAGCAAAGTGACTCAGCTGAGCAACCTGAGGGAGAGGCAGGGGGCTACATTTGCGAGGTAAGCTAATGTAATGCCCCCACTTTGACCCTCATCTTTGATGGAGATAGCCCAGGAACCTGAATCCAAGAGCCTTGACTAGAACCAGGCCTCCAGCACAGCTCTTGCAGCCATTTTGCTAGAAGTTCTGCCCAACAATGAAGCCCAGAAACTACTCCTGCATCCACTACAGTCACAGCTCCTGAAGACCGAGAAAAGAAACTCCTGGTCAAGAGTCTTTGGCATAGTTGTCTAAAGGTTCACCAACAGAAATTTATATCATTTTTCAGTGCAAATGGTGTCAAGATGCATTGTCACCTACCATGGGATGTTTCTGTCTGACTTGTGGCTGAAACCTTCCGTGTGTGTTGTTTCCTGTTTAGAAGGTGAGCTGCTGGAGACCAGGGACTGCTTGACTTTTCATTGTTATCCCAAGTGTTGTGTACATAGTAATCACTTAATAAAATACTTAATATGTACTTCATTCTTTCTTTCATGCTTTATAACACCTAACACAGGAGACTGAAGATTCTAGAAACTGCATGTAAGGGCACTAGACCTCCATGAATCCTTACAAGAGAAAATGTCCATCATCAGCCATGGCAAACTGGATCTGGGGAAGAAAAGAATCTTTTTGTCATCTCTAATGACTACATGACCAGCTGCTAAAGGCAGCTGAAGTAGGCTTGGCTTCTATGATGAGTCTCTGAAGGAAATGCCCCATGGCAGCAGGCCATCTCCCCTGCAGGGAAGCAAACCCTGGTTCTCATTAGCACATTAACTCATTCAGGCCATGAGGGAACCACTGGAGCAGAAATTTCTAAATGAACCTCAGCAACTTGTTCTTTCTTCAGTGATGCATCTAAATGAGGGAGCTTGATTATCGTGTAAATGGATTTACTCTTCCAGGGACCCAGACAGCTAGGTGGATGACCCCTTAAATTAGTCCCTCACTATCTCAATTAAAAGATGTCGAGGGAAGCATTCTGTGCATGTGTTTGGGGGGAGGTATAAGAAAACATGGACTAGATAAAATATGCAGATGGGTTTGGAATTCTCACCAATGAGACTAGGCAATGAGGAAGCAATGTCTGGTTGCCTATATAGGCAAATGGTCACATATAGATTATGAGTTGGACAATTTGGCCGTTGCATTTGGGGAATTACTCAGTGATCACAAACTGATTGCCATTGCAAATGCCCCTCTTCTTGCAGGGAAGTGATTTGACCATAAATTCTGAAGTGTGATCTCATAGGAATTAAGGTTGCAAATGAACCAAAAGACATGGGAGAGATGCATGATGAACACATGTAGACATAATGTCTGTTACCAGAGGCAGCTTGCAGGGAAGATACGATAGGAAAGAACTCTTCATCTAAAGCAATGCAATTTTAGGCAGGAATTAAGAAAGATAAAAGTATTTGTTAGGTACCATCTATATGCCCATCCCTTGGCTTGCATTATTTATAATACAAAGCAAATCCATCCATATGCTAAGGGAAGAGAGGAAGTGTACAACATATAAAAGGGAGTGATGACTGAGGAAGAGAATGAACCATTGTCTTATTGCTTTTATCAGTGGTCTGGAGAAAACAAAATTCATTTTTCCTCAGTCAAAATACAGATAGCCTGGCAGTGAAGTAGATAAAGTGTTGGACTTGGCATCAGGAAGATCTGAGTTTGAATCCAGCCTCAAACATGGCTAGCTGTGTTGTCCTTGGCAAGTCACTTAACCTCTGTGTATCTCAGTTTTCTCATCTATAAAATGGAAATAAAAATAATGGTTCTTATCTCTCAGGATGCTTGTAAGGATAAAAGTGAGATGTTGGTACAATTCTTTGAAAATCTTGATCCACTAGACAAATGACAATGATTATTGATTACTGTTAATACTACTAGTATTTTTCTACTTTGTTTCTTACCCTTTAGAATACCTTTGTTGATGTTCTTAAAATAATGGTTGAGGGCTACTTCAGAAGAAGCAGAAGCAATTTATTCTAACTTTCAACGGGCACTCTACAAGTTCAGTAACTATTCAGGGCCGAACTGCATGCCACAAACCTCATGTCTTTGTGAGAAGAAGTCAAAAGAGGCCTTTTTCATTCTTCAGGAAGTGTTTCCACAGTTGTAAATGACACATCAGAGCTACAGAGAACAGAGATCTGCTTGTGTTACAACATGGGATGGGCATAGACAACTTGATACCCAAGCCTGGAGGCAGAAAAGAAATATAGAATTCTAAATCATCCAAAGTTTTTTCCCCTTTTTTTTGGCCAACACAATGGAGGGCTCAATGATAAGGCCTTTATTCAGGATCAGTTATAATCTTACTCCTACATATTTAAACAACAAATACGTTGATGTGAATGAATTGGTTTCCTTTGAAGCCATGTGATATTATTTCCATTTTGTGGACTGTTTTCCCACACTGCTCTGCCAAAATAAGTCATCCTAAATCCCACCTGACCTTTCCACGTTGTGCTAAGACACCTGTCATCTTTGTGACCTTCCCAACAGCTCTGTGAAGTGTATCACACAAGAAATAAAGAGAGTAAAATGCATTGCAAAGGGTCTGGTTTGGGATCAGAGGATGTGGGTTCAGATTTCACTTTGGCCATTTATTATTTGAGATGTTAGCCAAGTCACTTGACCTTAATGGACCTTAAGTTTTCTTATGAAATAAAGAAGATTGGAAATGAAGGGGCTATTATTTAGAAGGTCTCTTCCATCTATAAATACGTATCCTATAATCTATATCTTAAAAGCAAAGAAATTGAAATTGAAAAGGTTAGCTTCCATGTCTAAGACCACACCATGAGATAATTGTGTAAAAGTACTAAGACACACCTGACAGTCAATCAACCAACATATATGCATGCATTAAGCATTTATTATGTGCCAGGCATTGTGCCCATTGCTGGTGAGACGGAGATAAAAATGAAAGAGTCCCTACCCTCAAGGAACTTACGTGTTAGAAGAGCTTTTCACCTATCAAGCTTTCCACTTAAGTCTGTATGAAATATATACCAGAAAAGGAAGGGAGTGGGGAGAAGAGGAGAGCAATAGTAACCAAGAATTTCAGGGAAGCCTTCACGTAGAAGATAATGCTTGATCAGAGTTTCAAGAAAGCAAGGTATTCAAGAAAGTCCAGCATGAGAATAATGATCATTAAGTTCCCAAAGGCTTTCAGGCTTACCAAGGTCTTTATATATGGTACTGATATTCCCAGAGCCTGGCAGAATGCGTATCCTAGACCCAAGTGCTTAATGCATCTGTGATCTAATCCATCATTTTGATGACATAGATCAGGACCCTCATGTCTGACTCCCATTCACGTTCTCCCCACAGTGTGCCCCAGGGGTCCTTTCTTGTAGAGATCTTTCCTGCTGAGCCTGCTAATAGAGTTCATCCACTTCTCCTTCCTTGTTCTCACCAGTGACCAGCCCTTCCCCTCTTTCTGTCACGTAATCTCTTTACTCTTATTATTGTTCAGAGTTTCTTGCTGGTTACATGCTTCTGGTGCTCACACCTACCTGGCTTTCTCCATGAGTTCTCCATGGAGGCTCATCTTCAGTTCTTTGGAGGCTGTGGTTTTCCAGGTTTTGACCACATCTAATAGTCTGGGTAGAATATTATTTAAAAAAACCAGATCTTTGCACAAACATTGGGGCTGGATATCTGGTGATGAATTTAGCCATTATAACCAATGAAACATTTGTTTTTCAAATGACCTGTCTCAGAATAAATGCTTGCTGACTGATTTTATCATTTAAGTATTAGAGTAGACCTGAAAGATAGGTCTATTGAGTTATGTCCTTTTACAGATGAGGAAACTGAGGCTCAAGGAGTTTACAAGACTGGTCTAGCAGCACACAGCTTGTCAGCTCTGGTTGTTGCTACAGTTCCGTCGTTTCACTCATGTCTGACTCTTCATGACCCCTTTCGGGGTTTTCTTGGCAAAGATACTCGAATGTTTTGCCATTTCCTTCTCCAGCTCATGTAACACGTGAGGAAACTTAGACAAACAGGGTTAACTGACTTGCCCAGGGTCACACAGCTTATGTGTCTGAGGTCAGATTTGAACTCAGGAAGATGAGTCATCCTGTCTCCAGATCTGGTGCTCTATCTGCTGAGCAATTCAGCTATTCTCTGTAAGTGCCAATGTCCCAGTTCAAGGCCCATTTTCTCCAAAAAAAAAAAAATTCAATGCTGTTTTCATTTGCTTTTACTTTTAGATAGTCAATAATTAGCCTATGAGACTATCAAGGAATGATTGGTATTGAAGTGTACAGTGATCATACAGGGAAGGGAATGTTTTATAGTAGGAGAAAACTTCATGGATAAGATGAAAGTTGAGCTGGGTTTTGCGCATGGGAAGGAGTGAAAAAAAGAGAGAGGGGGGAATAAGGAGAGTGGGGCAGAAAACCTCATGGGTACACTACAACAGCAATATTCCATTTTCTCTCGTCGGCCAGACACTACTTTGGGCTGTCCTGAGTCAGTGGGTGGGAGAGAAGGACGAGAAGAGAAAGAATTCAGAATGGATCACCTTCTGAGTGACAAAAATTAAGTGAAGTGGCAAAAAGATTCCAACCACCTTGATTGCATACAAAAATACGAGCATAACAATGGATTGTTTCACCTAGGGATAACAACTACTGAGTAGAGGATGGAAGTGACAGCTCATCTTCTTAAGGGGGAATCCCTGCTGGGAGAGGGGATAGCTAGTACCTTCAAGAGTCTAGCCCTCAGCCCTATAGAATTTAGAGGGAAGGGAGGACCTGGGAAAGAGGTGTTGAGACATTGGAACATGGAAGTGCGACTCAGAGGTGATTCTATCACTTTCTTCTTCTTCTTCTTGGCTTGGGCCAAGAGAGAATTGGGAGGCGAGATATGGGAATAAGTGATTTTGGAGAAGTAGTTCCCAGTTCCAGGGGAGAAACTGGCTAACATAGGTTAGCACCATGGCTGTCACTTCACTATTCTTTTATCCTTTATCTTCCTCTAATTGTCTGATCCCTCAAAATCCTGTAGGTGTGAGCTTGGGTTCTTGAAGACTCTGTCAGATGAGTCAGGTCTGTTTGGTCCTCCCAAACTGGAGAGATTTTCAATGTCTTCCACTTATTGACGTTGGGCCTTACTTTTGCAAAACCTCATTTCTGGGTTCCAGTTTGAGTTCCATTGCTTTTGGAATAGATTATTCAATTTACTTTCTGATTTCCTCTAACTATATGAAACAACCCTATATTACAAAAATTGCCTTTTCTTCGTATTTGAAAGACTTTTTCCTGGCTGCTTGTAAAATTTGTTGTTTGTCTTCCAAATAATAATAATGTTTGTCTTCCAAATAATTTGATTCAAACACTACTTATTTTGTAGTTTGAAGTATAAGATTCCTATAAGAGCTCAAGACAGAGATGTTAATGTGATTTGGAAACTGGTCAGAAGGAGATTGCAGTGGACCCCTGTGCTTGCACTGGACCAGAATTGGGCACTGTTTGGCAACTTCATTGCTCACCCACTTTTAGGTCACAGTTCCAGAGGAGAAAGGAGCACTTCCAAGGTGCCAAAGGAGCAGGGGCAGTGATGAACGATATTGTTTTTTGCCACAGTGCATCTTTGGAATAATATCACTTGTGATACAAAGGGAGCAGGGATTCTAAAAAGCATTATTGTTTCTGGTCCCAATGGGGAAAAGGCCCTAAAGAGTTGACTACAATCTCAAGGTACCAAGGATACTTCCTGAGTAAGAACCAGAACTCAGACAAGGAGAACAATGATCACACCTCTCTCCTGACTATACCACATTGGAAACACTGAAAAATTCCAAGCACGTAGAACTAATTCTAAAAACAACTGTGTGAAAAGGTCTGAAATTTGGGATAGAGCTTACCTCTACACTCCCCCCATGTCCCCAAGAAGGAACAGAGTTGAACTTTAACATAAAGTTTGAAGTAAAAAATAAGCTGAAAAAATGACTAAATGATAACAAAAAAAGAACCTAACCATAAAAATCTGCTATGGTGATAGGGAAGATCAACACAGAAACTCGGAAAAAAAAGACAATGAAGTCAGAATAACTACAAGCAAAGTCTCAAAGGAAAAATATTGAATTGGACACAAGAATTCCTGGATAAACTATATGCTTTTTTCAAAATCAGATAAAATTGGTAAAGGAGTAATTGGGTAGAGAAATGAAAGAAAAGGAAAAAAAAAATTATGAAAAAAAAAGATTAACAGTTTGGTTAAAGATAAGCACAACAACTGAAAAAATAACACTTAAAAATATAATTGGCCAAATGGAGGAAGTCTAAAATTTCCCTAATGATTGTTTTAAAATTAAAATTGGGCAAATGGATACTAATGACTCCATGAGACATAAAGAAACAATAAAACAAAGTCAAACAAATAAAAAATGGAAGAAAAAGTGAAATATCTCATCAAAAATAACCTGTAAAATAAATTGAGGAAAGATAATTTCAGAATAATTGGACTATCTGAAAGTCATGATCAAAGAAAAATCCTAGAAAGTCTATTTCAAGAAATTATCAAGGAAAACTGCCACAATATCTTAGAACTTAAGAATAAAATAAAACTTGAAAGAATACAGTAATCACCATCTGAAAGTGATTCCAAAATGATAACTTCTAGGAAGATTACAACCAAATTCCAGAGCTCCCAGGTCAAGGAACACAGAAAAGTTTAGCAGCTTCCATCTTAAATGAGTGAAAGGTTTAAAATATTATAGTTCAGAAGGCAGAAGATCTGGGATTCCATAAAGAATAACCTACTCAGCAAAATTCAGTATAGTCCTTCAAGTGAAAAAAAAATGGAAATTGAATGAAATAGAAAACTTCCAAATGTTCCTAATAAAAAAGCTAGAACTGAATAGAAATTTTGATTTTCAAATACAAGATTTAAGAGAAATATTAAAAGATAAACATTAAAGAGAAATCATAAAAGACTCAATAACGTTAACAGTTTATATTCCTGCATGGGAAGATGATACATGCAACTTCTAAGAATATTATCATTATTAGGACAGTTAGAAGGATTCTACTAGACAAAGAGTATAGATATGAATCCATCATGTTGGGATGATCTAAAAAAATTAGAGGGGGAGAAAGAGGAATGCAATGGAAGAAGGGGGAGGGAAAGGAAGAATGGAGTAAATGATCTCACATGAAAGAGGCACAGAAGAAAGAGCTTTTACAATGAAAAAGAGGAAAGTGAGAGAAAACATTTTTGAACTTCACTCTCATTTATATTGATTCACAGGGGGGAAATATATGTGTGTGTGTGTATATGTATATAGGTATGTATGTATGTATGTATATACATATATATATATATTCATACACATTCAAGTGTGTGTAGAGATCCATTTTACCCAACAGTGAAATAGAAGGCACTGATAAAAGGTAAGGTAGTTAAAGGAAAACAGTCATCAAAAAGCAAAACAGACTTTAGAGCAGAGACATGATAAAAACAAAAGAGAGAGAGAGAGAAAAGGATAAGCAGGAGTAAAGCAGGCAGAAGGAAATATACAGTTAGTAATCATAGCTGTTACTGTGAACGACATGAATTCACCCATAAAATGGAAACAGATAGCAGAATGAATTAGAAATCATAATGCAATAATGTATTGTATGCAACAAATACGTTTGAAACTGAGAGATACATAGTTAAAATAAGAGACTGGAGCAAAATCTATTATGCTTCAGCTGAAGTAAAAAAGACGGGGTAGAATTCATAATGTCAGACAAATTGGGCTCAGATGAGGACGTGGGATACCATAGCTCACTCCCTGCCCTGACTACATATCGCTTGTCTGGGGTATGGGCCTGGTTCTAACTTCTTTTCTGAAGCAGTCATTTGTAAAGGAAAGGTTCAGTGGATCCTTCCCTCCATTTACTTCCTTCCCTGGTTTCTAGTAAGAGTCAGCAAGCAGATATTAGGAGTCCCTCCTCTGCAGGGTTGCTGGGCTTGAGTATGTCACTTGGCTTGTGCTTACTCCCCATGCTGGGCCTGGAGTCACATAGGGGTGGGCACAAAAGTGGGCAAATCAAGTATGGAAGATCACATAGGACTCAAGTGTCTGAGGAAGGCTTTGAGGCTCTTTATTTCCCTTGTTCACCCACCTCCTGCTATTGCCTCGATTCCTCTTTCTCCATTGACTTAAAGTGTTTGATGGTGCATAGATTCTTATCTTGTACAGAAAATATTCACTCTGGAATCAGAGGACCTGGGTTCAAATCCTAGCTCTGTCTCTTATTGCATGTATGACCCTGGACAAGTCATTTCACTTCTCCAGGCCTGCATTTCTTCACCCTCAAATTCAAAGAGTTGGATGAAATTATCTCTGGGATCTCTTCCAGCCCTTAAGCTATGATTTCCATGTCCCATGAATGAGGAGGAATGATACAGCAAAAGAACTGGGAAATCTGGGCTTAAGAGGGCTAAGTCTATTTCTGTCTCCCAATCCTTGGGAGCTGTGTGCCCATGGGGAAGGTATTTCATATGGATAACCCTCACTTTCTCCATCTGCAAAATGGGGAAAGATATTACAAATTACTAGCAAGATTAGCCATATTAGGGTGGATATGACCATCACATCGTAGGATGTCTAAAATCCTTTATAAACTCTGAAGCCCTCCCTAAAATGCCAGCTCTTCTTTTTTAGATGAAGAACAATGCTCTGCTCTGAAAAGAAAGCCTGAGTTTCTGGACTGTCTTACCATATTTTCCCCTGAAGTATTATACTCAGTTTTGCTGGGTAGGTTATTCTTGGTTTGAGTCCTAGTTCCTTTGACTTCTGGAATATCATATTCCACGCCCTTCAATCCCTTAATGTAGAAGCTGCTAGATCTTGTGTTATCCTGATTGTATTTCCACAACACTTGAATTGTTTCTTTCTAGCTGCTTGCAATATTTTCTCCTTGACCTGGGAATTCTGGAATTTGGCCACAATGTTCCTAGGAGTTTCTCTTGTTGGATCTCTTTCAGGCGGTGTTCTGTGAACTCCTTCAATACTTATTTTGCCCTCTGATTCTAGAATATCGGGGCAGTTTTCCTTGATAATTTCATGAAAAATGATGTCTACACTCTTTTTTTGATCACAGCTTTCAGGTAGTTCCATAATTTTTAAATTGTCTCTCCTGGATCTATTTTCCAGGTCAGTTGTTTTTCCAATGAGATATTTCACATTCTCTTCCATTTTTTTCATTCTTTTGGTTTGGTTTTGTGATTTCTTGGTTTCTCATAAATTCATTAGCCTCCATCTGTTCCATTCTAACTTTGAAAGAACTATTTTCTTCAGTGAGCTTTTGAACTTCCTTTTCCATTTGGCTAATTCTGCTTTTGAAAGCATTCTTCTCCTCATTGGCTTTTTGAACCTCTTTTGTCAATTGAGTGAGCCTATTTTTCAAGGTGTTATTTTCCTTAGCATTTTTGGGGTTTCCTTTAGCAAGGTGTTGACCCGTTTTTCATGTTTTTCTTGCATCTCTTTTATTTCTCTTCCCAGTTTTTCCTCCACCTCTCTAACTTGATTTTCAAAATCCTTTTTGAGCTCTGCCATGGCCTGAGCCCATTCTATATGTATTTCAGATGTTTGGGATACAGAAGACTTGACTTCTATGTCCTTCTCTGATGGTAAGCATTGTTCTTCCTCATCAGAAAGAAAAGGAGGCGATATCTGTTCACCAAGAAAGTAACCTTCTATGGTCTTTTTTTCCCCCTTTTCTGGGCATTTTCCCACTCTCCACCCCCACCTCACCTCCAAATCCTCCCAGCTAGTGCTTGGGGTCTGAGATTCAAATGCTGCTCCCCAGTGTCAGGGCTTTCAGCAGGGGCGGGGCTGCCATTCAGTGTGAGATTAAGTTCAGGTTCTAGGGTGGGGGCAGGGCTGCCTCACAGGGCTCAGTTCCCTCAGGGAGTTTATGTGGAGACCTTCAACAATGAATCCGATCCCCTGCTTGCTTTTGGGGCTCCTATCTGCTGCTGCCTCCTGAGGTGACCTGAGTTATGGGGACACCCCACTCCCCTCTTGGCTAGCCAACAAGAGTCTCTCACTGACCTTCAGTATCTGTGGGTAGAGGGACCTTCACGGCTGCTGGAGATTATGTCCCTGAAGCCTGCTCAGATCTGCTCCTCTTGGTGCTGTGCAGCCAAGGCAGGGCTGGGCTCTGCTCCAGGTCTGGTGTGTGATGGACCTTTGGTGTCAGTTTTTCAGGGCTCTCTAGAACAGAAATCTCCTCCACTCTGTTGCTGTGCAGCTTCCACTGCTCCAGAATTTGTTGGGAGCTCCTCCTTGCAGGTATTTTATGGGCTGTGGGTTTGGAGCTGACATATGTGAATCTTTCTACTCTGCCATCTTGGCTCTTCCCCCCAAGGAAATTTTTTAAAAAAGAAAAGAAGGAAAAAGAAAAAAGAAGAAAATGACCTGGTTTGTGTTTCACAGGAGAAAAAAAAAAAGGAAAACTGAACCCTAATCAGAAGCATCTCGCACTGAGTGACAGGCACCAGCATCACCTGCTCACAGTCAGGCACTTCCCCACTGCTCACTAAGACAGACAAAAGCAATGGATGAAATGACTGGTGGCAACCTTGCCAACAGGAACTTGGGAGCTATAGATTCTGACCACAGAGGTGGCAGCCAGCAGGCATGAAGATATGGATTCAGGCCCTACTTCCAACCTCAATCTGTGGCAATTATTTTAACTTTTCAACAAACAACACGAGTCTAGATTCATTATGGAGAGGTCACAGATTTGACTTCGAACAGGGAGCTCCTCTTTGCAAGGGTGTGTGTATGTCCTAGTGGGGACTATACCTTCATCAACATGGAAAACCCTGGGGCACTGCTGGTGCAAAGATGCCTTGGTAGAGAGGTGTCTTAAACAGTACCATGAAGCTTACAGGGATAAGGGCTGAATCTGGGATTTATTGTATGGGAAACACCCAGGTGAGGAACCTCTCAACTAATGGAGAGGTACATTTCCTTCGCTGTGACTTGTGGTCTCCAAGAATTGCCTAGAGCACTAAGGTTTAATCTAAGGGATTTGTTCCCAGTCAGACAGCCAGTATATGTCCCAGGTAGATTTTGAACCTAGGGTTTCCTGGAGTGGATTTCAACTCTCCATCAATCAAAGGCTAGCACTGTTACAAAATAGGATCCCTGCAGGATTTCTGAAATTTTCCTTTATTAGAATACAACATTTATTTTGAAACATTGTCTCCAGAAGGCTCCATTTAAAGTATAAGTATGTTAACCCTACTAGAGAGGGACTAAACAACTTCCATTGACACATTAATAGAAAACACAGTCACAAATTAAAGCCATATTTTCAGAAAGGTTTGGTGAGAAGGACACAGAAACAGGTCCTGGGTCAGGGAAGGCAGTCACAAGAGGGCAGAGGGAGGGGGAAGCCACAAGGAGTGAGACCCTGAGTGGGTAGTGCCAGGGGGAGATAGTTGCCATTGATATTACTTCGCTAATTCTTTGATTTCATTAGTATAGGTGTACTGTGAACCAACAAGCATAGGTCACAGGAATCTATGGAATACCATATTTGCCAGCTGATAGCCAAACTTCCATAAAAGAATTTCCTCATCTTAACCCAGCTGGTTCTGAGATGGGAGACACAAGGTGATGAATCATAAAATGGTTCTTAGGTCTATGACTCAAAATGACCTCACTTAATCCACCCCCCCCATTTGACAGAGGAAGAAACTAAGGCAAGGAGGTGAATGATTGGTGCATTATTTAAGGGGTGGAAAACATCAAAGCCGAGGTTGGGCCCAATCCCTCTGACCCAGAGCCAGAGTCTTTTCCATTGCCCGCCTTGATGGACCTATAGACTTTCTCCCTTGGTAGAACTTTCCGGAGCTTGGTCTAAGTTGATGCCAATTTTTTCAAACTAAGGTCACCTCTACATTCCCATGAGCCATGGAGGAAGGAACTTTCTCCTCTCTCAGCTGCCTGGGGCCAGACCTGCTGGAAGCCAGGGGTCTGTAAGAGAATGTAAGTGTTTGCACTGGGTATGAAATAAGATGATATTTATAGCTTGTCTCCAGGCGGTCTGTGGACTGTTCTCTGGTGTTATTAATGTTTATAATCTGATGCTGTGTATACTTTTGTTCCTGATACAAATCAATAATTTAGTCATGACACTGAACAAAGCCAGAACTCTGCCGAATGACTCATCCCATAAATGCAGGTGAGATCTGGGGTGGGGCCGGGAGAACAGGCCTTGGCTTGGAGGCCTAGCAGTGATCCATGAAATCCCAAAGTCTGTAAAATCCTGGCCAACATGAGGGTAGGGCAACTATTTCAAAGCATTCATTCAAATTCATTAACCAGGAGTTGTATGAACGAGAGTAAACAAGAGAACCTGTTAAGCTCAAGGTTTGTGTTTTGCTGCTTTAACTAGGTGGTGGGTGCAGGAAGACCCAAAGTCTTATTAACTGAACTGTTTAAGGGACATGAAACTATAAACACAAAGAAGTTTAAGTTTTGTTTTGTTTCATTTTCTAAAGAAATCTGGTTTCTCCAGGCCTCCTTTGAATAGGCAGGTCCCTGGTTCTCAAATTCCATCCAGGGAATAGATTTCTGACAAGACAATGAACACATCCCACAAATATCAGAAAGAAAATGGCAAAAATTTAAACCGTTGTTTGAAAGATGGGGAGAGAAAATGTTAGTAGATTCTAAAAATAGGCATTTGGGGAGGACAGCTGGTCTATCTTCTCTCCTGCAGAAGGTAGGAACAGGAAAGAAGGCTAGGAAGTCCCACACAGATCCAGACTCCTATTCACCAAGGTT
This sequence comes from Bettongia penicillata ogilbyi, assembly GCA_023548195.1. Lineage (NCBI taxonomy): Eukaryota > Metazoa > Chordata > Mammalia > Diprotodontia > Potoroidae > Bettongia > Bettongia penicillata. Next base: position 1,545,056 of record JAJHZJ010000812.1, read on the forward strand.
TAGAGCTGTTTACGCTTATTTTATCCAGGTAGGGAGCTCTCAGTATGAGAGCACCCTCCATCAAGGTGAATCACATGATTTTCCAAAACTTAGGGTCTTGGAGATGGGACAGTGAGAGGTCAAGATACTTCCTCATGGTCACATAGCTGTTAAGTATCAGGGTAGGACTGAACCAAAGTCTTCCCGACTCTAAGGCTAAACTACTCTAAAGCTCTTGAAATTTTATTAAATTATATTTTTTCTCTGATGTTCATGATTGGCTCACATTCTGGAAGTATAGACTCTATCCATTCATTCAATAAGCAATCATTAAGCTTCATACAAGGCACGTGTTTCTCCTGGTAGAAGTAAAAACAGAGCTAAAAATTAAATAGTTTCTACCCTCAAGGAATATTGGGGTAAATAAGATACACAAAGAAAAGTAAATTTGAAATCTGAGTGGAGTACTGTCCAAGTAAATGTGAGCCTAGGGTGGGGGCCAGAGTAAAAACCCAAGAAGAAGGATGACAGATGTGGTCTTTGAAGGAAGCCTAGGATCCTATGAGGTAGTGATGGCAAGGGGGGACACTGGAAGATGATGGGAAACCTGGGCACAGGTTTGTTGTATTCAAGAAGCAGTGAGAAATTCACTTTGGCTGGAACGGAACGTAGAGGGCACGGAGGCCACACTGGCCATTGATGACTCTGGCAAGCTAACCTACAGGAGGATTAGAAGGGACTGACTTAGGAGTTGATGTTTCATGTTAAAGGCAATAGATAAAAAACCACTGGAGCTTTGGGAGCACAGAGTGACATGGTCAGTGCTGGGCTTTAGGAGGATCACTTTTACAGCTGTGGGGAGGAAGACATAGAGAGGTGAGAACCTGGGGGTAGGTAGGCTAATTAGGAGGCTAAGCTAATAGTCCAGGTGAGAAGAGATGAGGGTGTGAATGACAGTGATGGCCTTTGGAGTGATGAGAAGTGGATAGATGCATAAGAGATGTTCAGGCAGAAGCAGCATGACCTGGTAACTGATTGGCTATAGGAAGAGAGAGAGACAGAGAGAGAAAGAGAGACAGAGACAGACAGAGAGAGAGAGACAAAGACAGAGAGAGAGAGACAAAGAAAGAGAAGACAGGGAGACAAAGACAGAGAGGAGTCAGGGAAAGGGATAGAAGAAGGATGAAGGATCCCTTTCAGATTGCAAACCTGGACAAAGGGGAGAATGAAAACCTTCATTAAAGAACAGTGAATTACAAGGAGGGAAGGATGTGTGGGGTGGAGATAATGATCTTTAATAATTTGAAAATGCATATCTAGACCTGTGAGAATTTTCCTAATCCTCTCTCTTCTTGTAACCTTCTCCATTTCATATCAACTTTCTTTCAAAAATGCACGATTTAAAAATCTGCCGGGGTGTTTTTCCCTCTAGTCTTTTGTATGACAAGCTCAAGATGCCTATGGAACATCCTATTGGAGAAATTTAACAAGCAGCTAGTCATGCTAATCTGGAGCTCAGGAGGGAGACTAGGGCTGGATATATACATGTGGAAGTCATCTAAATAGAGATGCTTATTGAACTGGTCACCTGATGAGATTGTTAAATGTAGAGAAGAAAGAAATAGAACACTTCGTTACACCCACACATTGGGCAGGGGATGTGAATGAGGATCCAGCAAAGGAAAGTCAGAAGGAGCAGCCAGCTTGGGAGAAAGAGAACAAAGAGACAGGAGGAGGAGGAAATCTCAGGGAGGATGGATCTGAGAGGAGGGGACGGTCAACAGTGTCAAAGGCTGCACAGCACAATGCAGAGAATCAGCTTAGCTCTGAAATGCTGGAAATTAGAGGTTTTCAAAGGTTGTGTAAGACATGTTCTGGAGAGGCTTATGGTTAATTTAACAGAGGTTTAGCTGCAGTTAAATTGACTAGAAATAATTAGAACTGGAAAAGTTTTTTTTGGTTTATTTAATTGAGATGGTTAACTTAGCCAATAAATTATTCAAATGACTGAAAATTTATAAACACAGATTCACACATGAATTTCTGGAATTCAATTTGGAAATATTTATTCAATGACTACTATGTGTAGGTCAATGTACTCAGTGCTGAGTGGGTCTGGGCTCAGGGATGAGTCATCCCAAGTCTCTAGGAGAAGGCTGAAATGTATAGATATAAATGTGAGGATCTAGGCAAATAAGACTTCATTTTTTGATAGAACCTTGTCTTTCAGGATAGAAAAGTTTTGAAATGCGACATTATTATCAGTACGTGTGTGTGTGTGTGTGTGTGTGTGTGTGTGTGGCTAGATAGCCATGTGTGTATAAATATGCATATATACATACACATGACTATATTACATAAAATCATTATCACTCAGTGATTTCACTGGTTTTTGTCCTTCCTACATTCCTTATACAAGTTCAAGCCCTCCAATTTTCCATTCCTTGTCTTCCTGATAGACTGACTGAGAGCAATGCTCTCCTGCTGTCAGTCATCCTGTGGGTACCTCCAGACTTTTTAGATAGATCTTGGGGTGTGTCCAATCCATCTTCAGGTCCATCTTGGGAGCCCCTGCCCCTTAGTAAAACATGACAAAACTTCTGCTTTGAGAACACAGACTTTGACATTGGGACATTTGAGTTCTCAGGGTCATCCCTGGCCCAGTACTAGGAGATCTTAGTGAACCTTTGTCATCTTGTTCCCTTTATGCTAGAGGCAGTCATCCAGATCCCAGCCTTCTCAGCGTGGTCTTGGGGTCATCAGCTTGTGGGATTTAGAGTTGGAAAGGACAACTAGTGCAATTCCCTCATTTTGCTGACAAAGCTGTTAGATCCTCTTAGTCAATCAGTGCATGAACATTCTCTTTTAAATGTATTTCAAGCCTCATTTGTGCTGACCCTGTAGACAAACTTTATTATATTTCAAATACTTTGCATGAAGAATCCCTAGGGGCTTGGTGAGTCACCTCTGGTTCCGATATCATCTCAATAACCAGGACCTAAAAGTGTCTGTGTTTGTGTGTGCATGTATGTGTGTGTGTGTGTGTGTGTGTGTGTGTGTGTGTAGAGAATTGGGAAGAGAGGTGAGTCAAATGGGATTGGTTTAGGAGTCACTTTGGTACATATTGTTCTATAGAATAATCCAGCATAATCAAGGACAGCTGCTCCAACTACTTTGTGATGATTCAGGGACACTATGGGATAAATAGTCTGCCTCACTGGGGGGATCAGCTTCCTTGAAGGGCGGAGTGGCCAACAGTGTGAATGATCACCTAGCGCATGGAAGAAGTCTCAGACTTGGTCTGTTGGCTTCAGAGGATGAACAGATAGAAGTTTCATGGAGGCATGTTTATCCAGATGTCAGGAAAACCATCCTATCAATGAGAACTCTTTCAAATTGGCAGCCTCAGAGACTCCGGGATAAGTCTCTCAGCTTTAGTGAACACTTTCAGGAGGGATTTGATGAAAACCATTTATCATTTGGTGCCCAACACTCCAGGGATGAGCCCCATGAACCCAACCTGAACCTGTATTAGAATTCTTCCCGGGGATCCTTCAGCACTGGCCTGAAGATCTCAGATGAGGAGGAGCTCACTACCACGTGAGGTTGTCCATTGTCCCTGTTCATAAGGTTTTCTTTCCCTTCACCCATCTATGTAATCTGCGGGTAAATCCTAACAAATCCCCTTCTCCATTATAGTTAATCAGCAAATTAATAAGTACTTATTAAGCATTCACTATATTCCAGACACCATGCTAGGCACTGGTGATTCCAATACTTGTCTGTCTTTTCCTTTTTGCCTCTTCTTTACTGGTAGATCCTCATAATCTCTTCTTTCGACCTCTGTTCTCTCCTGATTTCCTTCATGCCACTACACAAAGAATCTCTGGATCACATCATTCCGATCTTGTCACTACTCAAAAAGGCCTCCAGTAACCTGTCTCCAGTGTGCTTTTCCACACTCATCAGATCCTAGATCCCACTACCTACTGTATCTTCTCCCTAACCTGGACTGGAAGCTTCTGTCCTATTCCTGTCTTCTCCCTCCTTGGCCACATCATCCATGGGACTAGGCAGCTTCAGTGACTCCATCCCTGAAGTCCTTGCCTTCCTTCAAGGCTCAGTTTGGAGGCCATCTCCTTTGTGCAGATTTCCCTGGTGCTCTGCCTCCCAGGTGAAAGTCACCCTTCACATCTCACATTCCACACAGCACTAAGATCTTTCTTTTAAGAGCTCAACTTCCCTTATTATTTGAGACTGTAAAACTCCCTGAAGGCAAGGTCTTCTTTGCCATTTAAAGCTCTTCACATTCTGGTCTCTTCAAGTCTTTTACTTCTTATAGCTTACTTCACCCCCTACCCCCCAACATTTACATTCAATGATCCAGCTACATCTGTCCATTTGATATTCCTCACACACAATACATAATCTCCCATCTCTCCAACTTTGCATTGGGTTTTCCTGATATTCTCCCTCTTTGTTTCTACTATGTAGAATCTCAAGCCACCTTAAGAGTTCACCTTCACCTGGGGGTCTTTCCCAGTGGTTGCAGGATTCCTCTCAACTCCATATGTATCTAACATGTATGAATTACTGTACATATTGTATCCCCCATTAGAAAATCAGTTGCTTGGGTACAAAGACTGTTTTTCCCCTTTGACCTCTTCCCTCCCACCCAGCTGTGGTTGGTACACAAGTGGTTAGTAACTACTTGTTGACTGAATACATGTATAGAATATAGTATGGTATTATTTTGAATGACGTGCATGCATGATGAAGGATATGGGACTCCATCACTTGGAGAACTCTTGCCACCAATTCGACTCTCCAGTTGTCTATGATTTCCTTAGACAATACTTAAAAGAGTTTCTTGAGGGGACAAGAAATGAAGTGATTCACCAGCAGTCATACAACTGCTGAGTATCTGAGGCAGGATTAGAGCCCAGGTTCATCTGACTTGAGGTCCTATCTCCATTTCTCTGTGATTTTTCTGTGCTTTGCACTTAATAGGCATTTAAATGGTATGCTTGAATTGAACTCTAGTACTTAGCTAGGCACATTGTCTTCAAATTTTGATCACCAAATAACACTACTTCTTGGATAAGTTTGGAAATCAACTATGCATTAGCCTAGGACTGGCTCTTCAAAGAAAGAGTCTCTGTCTCTGTCTCTTACCTTCCCTCCCCCTTCTCCATCTTTCTCTTCTCTCCTCTTTCTCCCTCTCCCTTCCATCCTCCATGTTCTTTTTCTTTCTTTCTCTATTTTCTTCTCTCTTCTTTCTCTTTCTCTTCAATCTCTCATGAGTACATTACATTCAAAGTCGTTGTATCCCCACAAACTGCAGCAACTAAGTGTCCATTGCTTAACTTCTGAACAACAGGCACTCCGAGTAAGATCTCATGCGCTCATTAGCCCTGACCTCCTGTGCAAACACTATTGACTCGTCCTTGGTCTGCAGCATTAATGGACCTCACTTCAAGGCTGTGTACTGTAATTGAATTTGTGGGTAGTCTAATATAATGATGGCATGGTGTGAGGGGCTACTAAAATTACCACCCTTTCCATCTGATCACATTAAAAAATGTGCAATTATGAAATGCTATATTTATCCTGCTGAAATCTCTTTTCTAAAAGTTAATGTGTTTTTGCCCATCTTGATATGTACACTGGGAAGTTTTCTGCTGCTTTTAGACTTCCTAGGCTTATGAAAATGGTCAGGCAGAGCTCCTAGGATGAAGTCCTGACTTTGCATTCCTCACTGAAGGGGAAGCTGCATCTAAGGAAATGTCATGTAGAGAGGTGGTGGGCAGTAGGTCTTTTCTGATTAGCTGAATGATGGAGAAGGCAACAACCTATAGGTTGTGAATGGCTTTTGCTGGCTTCCGGAGTGTGTCTAATGGATCCCTTTTTCACTAGGATATCATCAGAGTCCGTGGACTTTGAAGCAGTGGTCTTCTCATTGACATGCAAATTCCTCTTTCCATATAAGGATTTCTTCTTGTACAGTCAGCCTCCAGTTCTGACACATTTGAATGAGCTTGACAGTCCAGTTTCCTGTCCTTGTCTGCTCTGCTTAACCTTGGTGAAAAAATGACATTTTTGCTCCTTAGATTTATCGAAGTTACCTTCCCTGAAATCCAAATGGAAAGATATAACATACTGATGTGGGCTTCCAGCATATCCTTGATTACCAGGAATGTTTTACTGGTGGCATTAACTCTCAGAATCTCTAGTCTCATTGGATGATCGAAAGGTGTACATCTGACACTTCTCAGAGGGAAAAAAATGAGCCCGTGAAAAATGTCCGTGATCTATAATATAACCTACATTTGGACTCAGGAACCCGTTAAGCTAGTGCGTCAAAAGGTGTCTGGACCTGAAGTCAGGAAGATCTGAGTTCCAATCAGATCTCAGAGACTTACTATGTATGTGAATCTGGATAAGTCACTTTTTCTCCCTCAATTTTCTTATTTGTAAAGTGGGGATAGTAGTAACATCCGTCCCGTAGGATTGTTGTGAGGATCAAATGAACTATTTCTAAAGCCTTGTTCTATATAATTTCGATTTATTATTGTTATCACTATTGCTGCTGCTGTTATATATTCCTCAGACAAGGATCACAAGTGCACAACAAAATCTGCCCATGCTTGAGAAGATGGAAGAGATTGAATGGGTTTGTTTTTAGAAAACTGCATATTCCTGATCTGTTACATCACATCAAAAGCCTTTGACAAACCAAGATTCTCTTAGTGATTCTATATGACTGCAAATCATGAAACATCATATCAGGTGAATCAAAATGCCAGGTGACCCGAAGGGCAATGCTGACATATGAAGGAGCTGTCAGAGTCTGCTTCATGGAATCATGAATGATTGGCATACAAGAAATGTCATGAGACATCATCAAAGTTATGTATTAGGAGGAAAAGAAATGTACCAGTAAAGTTCCACGAATGATGGGTGACAGATGGTTTTAATGGATGACTGATATAATGAATGAATGAACGAGTAAATGAATGAATGAAGCAATTAAAAGAAGTATTTATTCCATTTTTCTGTTGTCAAGTACTATGCGGACATATTGAGGATTGCAATTGAATCGATGGAATAGTGAAATACCTAGAAGGAGTGTTGGGTGGAATCTCTTTGGTCAATTTATAGAAAGGGAGAGAGAGAAAAAAATCACACACAAAATGTAAACACAATATACTCTATTTTGGTGGAGGAAACAGACACAAGGCTGAGATCAAGTATGGCCATAAGACTGATCAAGACAGTTTACCTGCATCCTACTCTGAGGTTATTTTTAGCTCGAAGAAAACCAATATCATTTGTCCAAACAGAGATCATGCCATTACTCACATTTCTGCTACTGGTCTGAAAACATAATATAGTTTTGAGGAGTCAGAGCATTTTTTAAAACTGTCATGACATTCATTCCAGAAAGGTTGAAATTCAATTTTTGAAATAAGGGAAACCCATGTTTAAATCACATGGGATTTTATTTCCTTTTAGACTTGGCTATGATGCTGTGTCTAAATGCATTTTCTGATAAAGCCCCAAAGAGTGAGATTGAGAATTGATAATACTCCTCTCAGGGACCTGGGAGATTTCTTAATAGTTATTTTAAGGAAGAATGATTATCCCTACTTTGTTGATGGTGAATGAATCATTCCTCTACAGGGTGGCAGGAGAGAGATTTCTCTTTCATCTTCCATTGCTCCCTGTCTACTGATCACTTCTCTATTGCCTAAAGGGCTGCCCATGACTCCTCCAGCTTCCAAAATCCCTTCCTTGACCCATCCATCCCTGCAAGATACCGTCCTCTGCCCTTTTAAGGGCCAAGCTCCTTGGGAAGATTGTCTACCATAAGTGATTCTACTTCCCATCCTCTAATACTCTTCTTAACTACGCTGTCTGGCTTCCAGGCTGTTTTCCTGATGTTCCTCAACATTTCTTAATTGCCAAATCTAATGGCCTTTTCTCAACTCTCTTCCTTCTTGACATCTCTACCTCCTTTGACTGTTGATGGGTCTCTTTTCCTCGATCCTTTGTTCTCTCTCTTTTTTCTCTCTCTCCTGACTTCCCTCCCAACTGTCAGGCCATCCTCCTGTGTTCATCTCTGAATCTTCATCCAGGTCACCAAGCAATCATGAGTACCCCCAGTGCTCTGTCCCAGGCCCACTTCTCCATCTTTCTACTGTTTGCTTGGTGATCTCATCAGTTCCCACGGAATAAATTTTAATTTTAACGCTTATGATTCTTAGTTGTCCTCCTTCTTCTTTACTGTTATTCAGCTAGGAAATCTAAAGCTTGGATCTCGCTCCCTGGCTGCCTCTTCTACTTTATGTCTTTACTTGGTCCTAAGGGACTGAATGTTGACTTTAAAGATGGACGTTTCTTGACTTTGAAGTGACCGTACCTTTTTGGAAGGTTTAGAGGTCCTGAGTCCAGCAGGTGGTGCTGACTTGTGGTAAAAGTTTCCACGTCAGAGAAGAGGATCATTCTAAAAAGGATGTACCCAAGTTCCTGATCCTGGTGAGCCAAAGCCATAGTGTAAAGGTAAGGAGAAATGCGATAATGTCTGTTCTGCGCTCCTGCATAGAACTTTATGCCCTAATAAGGTTTAAGTCTCCACATCCCAGGAGAGTACTGTAGAAGGAGTTTTAAATTAAGTTACTGAATACTTTTAAAACATTTTTTTTTTCAGCCAGTGCATCATTGATCTTATTTTTTTGCTTGTAGGAAATAAATACCTGTCCCATACCTGATTACTTCATTGTAAATCAACTACTTTCTACTTGTGCCTCTGGTGACAACCCTAGACTTGAGCCCAAACCTTAGCTTTAAGTTAATTATTCCCAGGGCACAGTTTAATCAAAGAATTGAGAAAAGGGAGCCTAGCCCTATTTTATTAAAGACCAGGTTTCCCTAGGGCTGAATGCAATCCAGATCACTTGCATGGTTCTAGAGAGGAAGGGTCCTTTAGTACCAAATGAGAAAGTGCAATGCCTCACCCCTATGGGACCAGTAACATTTTCAAATGTTAGATATTTCTTATCATGCACAAAATAGCTGTGAGGGAATTTTATGGGAGAGGACACTAATAGCCAGGGGAAGGTGAAGACCTCACCTAAAATGGTACTAGATCTGATTCTTGTAGGAAGTAGAAAAAAAAGGAAGAAATTTCTGCCCTCCTTGATCTTACATTTTAACAGAAATTGAATGACAGAGGAGATGACCATGGTCATCTCCTAAACAGGGACACCAAGAGCTCCTCTTTCCTTATTCAACTCAGTTATCAAGGCAGCAATCACTTGGGGTGCCCTGAAATGGCCAGAAGGAGATGGCACAGTTTCTGTTCACTAAAGGAAGATTTGAAATAGAACTTGAAACTTTGAGATGGGTAAAGTGCACAGGTCCTCTTGATAGCCTTAATTAGTGATCTTCTCACTGGGCAACATTTCACTTATTGAGGAACTGGCAGCATTCCCTGGGAACATGTCTAAATCCCCATTCTTCCCTCATTCTCCAACATTGCCATTCATTTCAGTGACAATTCATGCATAATCTAATAGCCCTGGGGTGCCATTAATTTTAGCAGTTGCACAACTTAGTTGGGGAAAAAAGCATAACCAGCATCACAGGGCCTTGAAGGTCAGACGACACCACAATTTACACCTTTGTTGCGAGACATGAAAATTAGCAATTAACATAAATATATTGATTACCATATGGACAGTTTAGCTTGATGTAATGCGGAATCACAGAATCATGTACTAATGAACACAATCATATTTTATCATATATAAGCTTTTTACTGCTTCCCTACAGAGAAAGCTATTTTAACCATTTTAGCAGACTGGGTTCCACAAAAGAAATTGTCAGATTAATGATAATTAATGGGAAAAAAGCGTCTCCGTAAAGAAAAAAAAATGAGACTAGGGTTCTGTCTGCAACTTCTGGAACATGGCAAGTGCCCAGACATGGTGGGTGCTGGGAAACTGGCTAACAAGGGGAAATGGCAAGTCTTTCACGTTGGTGGTTGCTGCTTATTCACTTGGTCTCAAAGAAATGAGTATGAGCCTGGTATTGAACCTGGTGTTGGGGGCCACAATAAGTCTATCTCATTGAGAAACAAAGAGAAAACCTCATTAACAACCTCTATTTATACTAACAGTGGATGAGCCAAATTAACCCTTGTCTGTACTTAGAGTAATTTAGAAATATCCTTTTGGGGAGCCGAACTACCAATGCTTCAGGCAATTTCTGGAGTCTTGGAATTTACTGGGCTCATCTTATTATCTTTCTATCCATGTCCAAATGATCACCTTTCTTTCTCCTTCCTGGTTCCATCTCTCCGGTGGAACTTGGCCAAGTGCAAAGAAAATTGATGGCATTTAAATCAGTCAGTTTTGATAGGACTCCATAACTCTCATAAAAAGTTTGATTGTGAGGAGAATAGAAATTATTTTACCAATGACTTTTGGATTATTTGTGGATTTGATGCATTTAATCTGCCTGGGTCATATGTGTCCATCTTTTCCATGGATAACTGAGTCGGGGATTTATCACTAGAGGCAGTTTCATCCGTGGACTCAGCTCTTATTCAACAGTCTGTTAGCAGTTCAAAAATATTTGTTGATCAGTGTATTATGTTTTGATTTGTTATATGATTTCTTCCATTTATTTTAGTTCGACTACATAGCATGACTATAGTGAAAATGTGCTCAATAGGAAAGTATATGTAGAACCTATACAGAATTGTATGCTGTCATGGGGAGGGAGGGGGTAATGGGGGGAAGGTGTGGGGGGGATAAAATCTTAATTTTAAGGAAGTGATTGTAGAACATTAAAAAATAAAAAAATATATAATATAAAAAAATTTGTTGAGTGAATGAGTACATGTTAGGAATCTTTATTATCAAAATTAACTTTTTAAAGTCATTGGGAGGAAAAGAAAGCCGAGTATTAGTGGTTGATGACTCCCTGCAACAGGGCATTGATGTATCAGTGCAATTTTTTTTAACTTATTGGGCATAGATTTAGAACATTCATCAATCAGCAAACACTTTTATTAATCATTTAAAACTGGAGGACTAGAAAAGTAGATTGGCTCATATTTTAAAGAGTTTTGACTATCAGGCTATGGACTTGGTATTTTATTGAGAAGGCAGTTGGAGAATCCTTGAACAGCAGAGATGCATGCATGTGTATATATGTGCTTCTATGTACATATATACATGTATGTATATATATATATGCATGTATATATGCATGACTCAAGATCTAAGGCAAGGAGGAAGAGCCTGTCAAAATCTTTCCTAGTTGTGTTAACCCTCTTCAAGGAATCTGACCCTAAGGGAGTGAAGGGATGAAGCATTTATTCAGCATGTCTTATGTGCAGAACATTATACAAAATAGAGAAATTAGACAGACTCTGCTCTTAAAGGACTCACATGCTAAGGAGGGAGACAATGTGTACAGAAGATTTCAATTGCAGAGCAAATGGAAAGGCCCTGTGATCCTTAGGGAGCAGGGGCAAAATACATGGTAATACTTTGAAAATTAATGTCATTCCACTGACAAAATAATATTTGTTTCTGATGTTGAAACATTTGACAACCATGTCAAGGGTTCTGTTGTCTAGAAACTTTCTTTTGTGGGTCTTCAGTAACCATGATTGCAACCTGTGCAAGAGCCATCACACCCCAGGCTGCATGTCCAAGTAGGTGGATTCCCAGGGTGAGGATTAGGACCATGGGATGGAAGCCTTGTTATTCTCAAGACTCTTGGGTTCAGAGCCCTGGACTGTGTTCTTTGGGATCTAAGAGAATATGAATATGGTAGTCAAGATAACAATGGCACTTTGTCTGATCTCTTCCTCATGGTGACCTTCTACTTCCATTAGTCTGGCTTGCTCCACTTTGAGGGGTGGTTGGTTTTGAGTTGGTGGGAATGATTGACTCCTTCACAGAAATTGCCTACTCAGATGATCTACTCTACATGATTCATGATGGGTGAACCAGAGATACCATGTAGGCATCAATACTCAGGAGGGATCCAGCTGAGAGCATTAAGGAAGGAATTTGGACTGTTGCAGCTGTTCATTTATTTATTTATCTATTTATTTATTTATTCATTCATTCATTCATTCATTTATCTATTTATTTATTTATTTTTATTCATTCATTCATTCATTCATTCATTTATTTATTTATTTGTTTGTTTGTTTATTTATTTATTTACTTTTGCTCTGGGACCTGCAAACCATAGCTACCCATTCCACTTAATGTCTTTATTCAATCTTGATGACCATTTCTGTCCTATACTGAGAGACATTGTCTGATGCAAACAAGCCTGAAGAACACTGGGGACTCCTTGTGTGAAAGCAACATCCGATGTAGTTCATGAGTTACAATCAGCCCCTTCTGCGCTTTGTACCTAGAAATGAGATGCAGCAAATACCATCACACATCCATACCTCTAGACAGCTAGGCGGCTCTTCAATGAAGAGAGCACAGAATCTGGAACAGGAAGACCTGAATTTAAATCCTGCCATGGTAACTTTCTAGTTCTTTCACCATGCGCAAGATCCTAAACCTCTCCGAGTCCTTGTTTCTTCATTTTCTAAATGGGGATGAAATATCTGCTGTTCACAAATCATTGCGTAGTTTTGAAGTTAAAGGAGACCTTCAGATCCTAGATGCAAAACTGAAAGAGACTCAGAACCTATTAGCTTAACAACCTCATTTTGCAAATGGGGAGACTGAGGTACAGGAAAATGAAATTATAAATGGTATATATTAGGGGATGGTAAATATTCCTGAAAGCTCTGATGTTATTATTAGATTGGAGCTTCATTTTATTACTCATTTCTCGAGTGTTTTAAAGTTTTCAAACTAGGAGTACTGATTCATTTAAAGGATTGCTATCAGATGGAAGAGGGATTAGATTTTTTATAGTTACCAGTAAATAGTCAATATGGCAACTAGGTGGCACGGTGGATAGAGTGCTTACCCTAGAGTCAGGAAGGCCTGACTTCAAACCTAGCCTCAAACTAACTGAGTGACCTTGGCTAAAACTTGTTTGCCTTAGTTTTTCTCATTTGTGAAATGAGTTGGAAAAGGAAATTCCAAACCACTTCTGTCTCTTTGCCAAGAAAACTCAAAATGGGGTCACAAAAAATTAGACATAATTGCAAAACAAACAGAGAACAACAACAATAACAGACAAAAAACATTTATTAACTGCCAACCATGTGCCAGACACTGAAGTGAGTTTTGAGGATATACATATGAAAAGGAGAGATAGTCCTTGTCCTCATGGAGCTTACAACCTAATGAGGAGGGCAACGCACTAAAACAAAAACAAAAACCGGGAAAATCAGGGAGGGAAGATACCCACCTCCAAGCTATATGTTGGAGATCTCAAATCCAAAATGAGCAGAGCTGGGAGTAAGGACAGAAGATGAGATTTCTTCCTTGCCCCCTCCCTTCTTAAAGGGACGTTGAGGCAGTCATGGCTTCATCTTCCATTCAGAGAGGAAAAGGTGTGATCACAAAGGCTAATTGGATCTTGAGAGAGCTCTTTTCTTCAGTGAGCTTTTGAACCTCTCTTTCCATTTGGCTAATTCTGCAGGTCAGCAGATCTCTGCATAAACCCCCTGAGGGAACAGAGCCTGGGGGTTTATGCAGAGATCTTCAGCAATGGATCTGAGGTCCTGTATGCTCCGGGAGTGCCGCTGCCTCTGCCACTGCCTCTGCTGCTCTCTCCTGAGGGGGCCTGAGTTATGGAGACACCCCACTCCCTTCTTGGCCAGCCCAGAAATCTCTCTCACTGACCTGTAGTGCCTGTGGGTGGAGGGACCTTTGCCACTGCTGGAGATTCCATCCCTGAAGCCTGTTGGATCTGCTCCTCTTGGGGCCATGTGGCCAGGGCTGGGCTCTGCTGTCAGGTGTGTGATGGACCTTTGGTGCCGGTTTTTCAGGGCTCTCTGGAATGGAAATCTCCTCCACTGTGTTGCTGCGTGGCTTCCACTGCTCCAGAATTTGTGGGGAGTTCTTTTTACAGGAAATTTATGGGCTGTGGGTTCGGAGCTAGCATATGTGAGTCTTTCTACTCTGCCATCTTGGCTCCTCCCCCCGGCTAATTGGATCTTGCAGAGTGATGCAACTATTCAGGGATGAAATTATTCAGGGCATTGTGGAGAAGGTAGAGAAAACCAAAATAAATGCCAAGGGTGCCAGAGGGTAGAACTCAGAGCATAGGGTCAAAGTTGCAAAGAGTCCAATTTAGGCTTGATACCACAGAGGACTTCCTCATAATGGGAACTGTCTAAGGCGGAATGGGTTGCCTATGGGTGGATGGGGAGATTTCTCTCCAAGTTTCAAGCAGAGGTTAGATGATTACATATCAGATATTCTGGAATAAGGATAGCTTGTAGGAACTTGTTGGACTAGCTGCACAGAGGTCCCAGTTTTTATTCAGTAATTGAACACCCTCAAATACATTTCAATCTATTGCAGGTAAGTGGGCACACAAACAATGAGAGGCAGAATCTATGGGGGAGTGGAGAATAATCATTTTGGATATTAGGAAGGGTTTGATGTGGGAGGGAGCACCTTGGGTTAAAGCCTGAGTGAAGTTAAAGATTCTAAAAAGCAGAAGTAAGGTAGGAAGCCCCATAGAGATTATCTGCCATGGCCTACATAGACCATAATCTACATTGCTGGAGATACTGCCCACAAAGACAAAATAATATACCATCTACTAAAGACATTGAGGGAAGTATGATGTGGGTAGATGTTACTGAATATAGTGAGTTCATTGCATTAGAGAGGCAGCAGGGTATGGTGCTAACTGTGGAGTCATAGAACAAGGCCTCCATCTGGATACTGAAACTTAATAACTTTAGAATCATAAACAAGTTATTTACCATTCCAGGGCATTGTCTGAGAATGAAGCAATTGAACTGATAGATCCCAGAGTCCCCCTTCTGACTGCTTTGATCCTTTGATTCTTTGATATGAAGAGACTAGAAAAGAAATAGAGTGTGTTGATCCGAGGCCATTATATATGCAAATATTTTTTGTTATTTGATGTGGATAATGTATGGTAGGTGTTTGATTATTTGCTGGTGATTCTATGTGTGCAGAAATAATATAAAGTCATTTCCTCCACTTCTTTTTTATGTCAGTGCCATTAAAAAAAACTTGCATAGACAAATAAAAAGTCACGAAGTCCTTAAAAATTATTTCTTTAAGGCAAATATGTTGCCCAAGTTGTGAGGATCTATGTTGGAAGATTTTCAGGAATTAAGAAGTAATCTATTTGTGATGGTATGAGTGGGAAGACAGCAGAGAGACCTTGGAAGACATCCACTCCTTGGAGCTGAAGGAGGATGTACACTTGGCTCCAATGACTGGCGCCACTGGGAGTTTTCCTCCAGGGTGGGCCAGAGGTGTCCTTGAAAGATGGGCAGTGGAGAGATAGGTTACCAGCCTCCCTGTGGGGCATCTACTCTGGAGAAAGTAAGGAGCCATAACTCACCCTTTTTAGCCCTGGGACAGAATTTGGACAGGGTTCACCAAGGGAAAATCTTCCCAGGCCCCCTAACCCAATATTCAGGGAATGGACACTTGGGTGAGAACCTATCACTTGAGAGTGAGAGGGAGGTGTGAGGGGATCCTTGGAAGACTTTCAACATTAAACATGAGATAACTTGTTGGATGCTTTTCAAGACCTGGAGGGGACCATAATGAAGAATCATGCTGCTTCCATTAGTCTATTTTTCCTCTGCATGTTTGCACACAAAGCTGAGAATGTGTCCAATTTCTTCCTTGGCTAAGGTAATCTATTTTTAATAGGGAGAGTAGAAAGCTTGGCACTTTTGCAAATAAAAGGAACAAATGAAAGAGCAAGACATTTAAATAAGATGTGCTATCAATCAGAGATGCTTCTCTGTAGTTAACAGCTGCTTTTGGTTTCCCCATAGCCCACTAAGAAGAGCGCCATATTGGAAAATGAATGTTCTTTCCTTCTTGGACAATGTCAGGCTTTACAGATGGGAGACATATTAATATGTACATTTGGATTATTTGAAAACTGGAATATAATCCATAGAAGGAGGGATATTTTTTAAAGTCTGTGTTTTTAAAAGAATTAAACGTAACAATAATTATTATTATACAAATTATTATAGTCATAATTATATAATCATCAACATATTATAATCATTGTTATTATTACTTGGCAAGACACATGATTTCTTTGGTTTAGGGAAATTACCGGTAGCCATGCAGGTCAGTGCCCACTTTTCACCTTGTCATCCTAAAACATTACCTTGGGACATTGAGAACTTAAGTGAGTGACTCAGGCTTGCAAACCCAGTTTGCATCAGAGACAGAAACTGAGCATTCGGTAATAGTAACATATGTTTATATAAGGTTTACAAAGAACTTCACACTAATTATTTCATTTGATCTTAACTACGACCCTATAAGGTAAATTCTGTTATTATCCTCATTTTACCCATAAGAAATCTGAGGAAGACAGAAATTGAATAACTTGGCAAGGATTTTATAGCTAGTAAAATGTAGGAGGACAAATTTGAACTCCAGTCTTTATCCACTGTGTCAAGGTATATGTGTGTGTATACAATATAGAATATAATGTAAAAAGATCTCTCTGTGTGTGTACACACACATACACACACTTGTGTGTATGTATATAATCTAGTTTACAGGCGAATAACAACCACAGACTGATTTTTAGTTGTTTTCTTTTTTTTGAGGAGGGAGGAGACTTCATATGAAATAAAATGAGTGTTGGTGTCCAGGTCTGTGGATGGGAGTCTACTGACAACTTTGGGTTGTTCCTCTGTGTAATATGCCCAGCACTTTGTCCCTGATGTCACATCATTTCCTCTTTTCCCCCTGATTTGGTGATGTGGTAAGTCTAGTTGTCTCCAATGTAGTTTCCTGCCAGTGGGTCCAGTAATAAGATAATCATTTTCCCTAACATAATCCTGCTGGATTGGTTGATTTATGCAGGTCTCCTTCCTCTGTCTCATGCTCATTTTACTGACATTGAATACTGCTTTTTTACATATATCTATTGACAAAGAACAAAATAAAATAAAACAAAACAACCCATCTTTTTTAGTTTGTTTTTCTTCTTTTTTTCTTATTTTACATTTTATTTCCCAAAGACAGAAAGAAACCAGGTAGTAGCTTTAATTTCTGTTAATTGACCTACAAAAAGAAGTTCTTCTCTGATTTGCCACTGTTAAAAACTCTTTGGTTTTTTAGTTGATTCAGCATCTCGTTTTCAGCCTTAAAGGATAGGATCACCCCACTAATCTGAGCTTTCTGTAACCATTTCCTAAGACTTAGGGAATACATGTGACCTTGTGTGGTGGGAAGAGTCAGGAGAGATCTTTACCAATCCCATTATCTCACTCACGAGCATTTATGAAACACTTTCATCAGTTGACATCATGCAATGGGAGAAGGATTAACGAAGAAGTCATAGCCAATGCACCCAAGTCCTCCTCAGACACAGCCTGGCTTTGTGACTTGACCTCTGCTTGGGGACTAATGGAATCATGGGCCCAGAAAACAAAACAAAAATCAAACAGCCTCTACAAGGCACCTGGCCAAGATCCAGATGCAGAGAAGAGCAAAATTAGTCCTTGCCCTGAAGGAGGTGACAGAATATTGTTCTACAAGTAGGAGGGTGAAGGAAGAACACGGAGAACTTGAAGAGATTGAGACTGGCTTTACCTGGGAAGTGGCCTTGGAGTTAAACTGAAGAACCACAGGATTCCAAGAGATGGAGGGAAGGGAGAAGAGCACGTTAGGTGTCGTGTACAACAGTAAACATGTCGATGAGACTGACTGGAATGTAGCATGAGAGGAAGACAATCACACCTGGAAAGGTAGGCTGGAGGTTGGAAAATACAAGCAATGAACAGCACAATAAACTCTATGAACCTCAGTTTCTTCATCTGTCAAATGGGACCATGGATGCAAACACCCCAGAGCCACACAAATAAGACCCAGCTACTACTAAGTCCTAGGTCATTGAATTTGGTGTCATGGCAAAGGTTGGTCTGGTGGGTGTAGAAGATGGGGAAGATTAGGACTTTGCTAACTTTTCTAACAGAAACCCTAGCAGGTTCAATGTTTATCCATTTGTCTGAAGGGATGTTGTGAGCTTATAGAATCTCTATTAGGCCGCAAAGCTTGCACCCAATACAAATGGGAGTCTTAACAGTTTTCAAAGATAAGTGAGGTGGGCAGCAATCAGTGAATAATTTTGAGGTGAATATAAAATGACAAAACAAGGAAAGGTCCAGCACCTAAGATGTCAGGCTCATAGAAGGACCATTCAGTAGTTACTGAGTCTAGGTTCCTCATTCTACAGAAAAGGAAATTGAGAGAGTCTGAGTAATTTGTCCCAAATTTTCCAAGTTGTAATAGCAGAGGTGGTATTTTAACCAAAGATCTGTGAGTGTAGGACTGGTTTTCTTTCCATTGTGTTCCTGTTTCATGAAAGTATCTGTCATTGGGCAAGTTAGTATAGCTTCTTTTGTCTATGCTCTGTGAGCTGCCTTGTAGTCATGGAATTGCCATCCATTTGTGCCCTCAATATGGTTGGTTCATTTGTTCCTGTAGGTGTGCCTATCTTCTGTAGGCTAGTACTGGGGCAATTCTTTACTCTTGATTAAAACTCATTTTCCTTGGTGCCAAGATAGGAAAAACCACATTGAAATCTGCATTGTGCCAGCTGGGACCCTCTGGGCTCTATTTAGCTGAAATACTATTCCAACTGCCAGAGATATAGCTTTTGTGCTCTGGTTAGTCATTCGATAGGATAATGCGAAGGTCACAAAAGCATCTCTGCTCTTTGGAATGCCATGATTATGGCTGCCACCCTGCTCTTTTCTGTGGAACGCCCATGCAGACACACCAGAGCCCAAACCAATCATCTTCCATGGCTGCTGAAAACATTGTTCTAAGTGATCTGGCACTGAGATGGAGCAGGAATGGAAGATTCCACCATCCAGGGACACAGACGGATGCTCCTGGATGGGATTCTGCCCCTCATAGGGGAACGCGATGTACATTCCAATTCTTTGGCATGCCTGCACTGACGCCCATCTGTTGAGGTGGCATCTATCCCACAAAAGAGGTTATTTGCCAGGTTGCAGAAGTCATAGGTGCCTGACACATGGACGTGCTGACAAAAGCAGCTTTCGGAACATACCCATATGCATGTGTGTGCATGCATATGCACCCCCCACACACATATATTAAAAAAAAATTCCCATGTTGTGTTGGTGAGTGGAGGTTTGCAGCATTGGTTGATAATGTTCTCAGCATTCCACCATCAATAGCTCATTTGTACAGTAATTTCCCTGATGTTGTAGCATTCAGCAATGTTCATATGGAGAAGTAAATTCCAGTGAGACTCTTCTTAATTTGATACCATACACATTCAGTGCCTGTGCTACAGATACAACCTTTCATTCTAAGACAGGCCTAAAGATACAAGAGTCTAGATCCTAACCTGAAGGAGCTTCCTCTCTAATAAGGTGAACACGACAGTCACCTACTTAGGTGTGATATAGGGCTGAATTTGGAGGGAGAGCCCCAGACAGGATGCAAGAAGGGAAGATCATTTTCACTTAGGGGGATGAAGGAGACAAGATTTCGGGAGGAGAGGGAGCTTGAAGGAAGAGGACTAAGTCACCACATAACATCCGTATGAATCTGGGTGATCTCAAGTCTAAACTATCTTATCCTTTGGTGGCTCAGAAACCACAGCTTGCCTCTGCACACTTGTATCCATTCTCATTCTAGTAGCTGCTTCCTTGATGGTTTATTGAAAACTGGCTCTCCAACGCCTTCTCTGGACAACTTGGAGATAAAAGTGCAAACCCCGTGAAGTTGGCAGGATAAAGACTGCCTTAAGGCAGGAGTGCTCTGAAGAGACTGAGTCAAGTGATGGAAAGGCAAGAAAGCTAGGAGGCTAAGGGCAAGAGTGGGGGAGGGTAGGACCAGGTTATTTGGTTACAGAAGAAGAGACATCCTGTTGCTTAGCGACAGGACCCTGGGGGGCAGCTCCTTTCCCCTCTCTTGTTTCCTGGCATTTTGTTTGTGTAAATGGAAGGTTAGATTTGTGTGTGTGTGTGTGCATCTGTGTGTGTGTGTTTTGGCTTATCAGAGTGGCTGAATACAGACGTGCAATAACTTTATTTCATTTATAAAATAAGGAAAATCACTGGGAAAGGTAAATTTTGGGGAGGAACTATATCCTTGGGCTAGAGTCAACCATTTTATATAAAACTGTTGAAATATACTTTTATGAGCACACCCATATATACACATATATAGTACACATTTGTATGTGTAGAGTAGGTATAGATAGCATGTGTATATATACACACATGTACATACATATGTGTATATGCATACATCTATATTACAGGTTAAATTCTGGGAATACACACATGCACACACACACACACACATATATATATCAATAAGCACATATGTATATATGAGGCACCGAGGTGGTGCTTCAGTGAATAGAGCACTAGTTCCAGAGTCAAGAAAACCAGGATTCAAATCTAGCCCCAGATACTTACCAGCTGTAAATGTGTATGCACACATACATGTTGGGGTCCATACTGCTACAACATGTATGTATACTAATATATATACTATATGTGTATGTGTCTGTATCTGTCTCTATATATATGTGTATATACATATATATATATATAATATATATATATATATATATAGAGAGAGAGAGAGAGAGAGAGAGAGAGAGAGAGAACATAAAACTAAATTGGGGTCAGAGAACTGCTATGTGATTGGCTCCAAGTTATAATGATCATATAATGAGTCATTTATAGAGCTGCCAAATAGATATTCCCAAAGCATGGGTCACTTCTCCACTCAAGAATATTTTATGCCTCTCTATTTCCACAGGATAAAATACAAAGTCATCTTTTTCACATGGAAGGACTTTCCCATATTGGACAATCCCACATACACTCTACCATAGCTAACCTGTCTTTTCTCTTTTCTGTACAAAATATGTAATCTTTTCCCCCCCAAATACTCATGGCTGGTTGCTCGTCTTCTTCCTCTCCATCTCTCAAGACTCCACTTCCCTTCGAGCATCTGATCAAGTGAAATCATTGCTGATTCCTCGCATTTGGAGCCGCCACCTCCCCACATCACTCTGAATCCATTTTGTATGTATTTAATTTTGACTTATTTATGTACATGCTTCTTCTCTTTCATAAAATATAAACTCCCTGAAGATGGGGGAATTTTTTCATTTGGTGTCTTTATCCCCAGAACTTAGTACAAAGCTTGGCAAATTATAGCTATTTAATAAGTGAGTTTTACATGAGCAAATGAACACTGAACATTCAAGTAAACTCTTGAGTGTCTAGAATTAAAAAAAAAACTTGGAATAATTTAATACCATTTCTTCAAAGAAAAACCATTTATTAAACCTTTACTATGTGCTATCACACTAGCCTAAATGCTATATGTCATGCAAGACATTCTGTTTGCTATATCATGCCTCTGCACAGGTTCTCTTCCCCATGCCTGGAATGCACACATTCCTTATTTTTACCAGTTGATTCCTTTAAAGACTCAGCTTAAGTGACACTTTCTGTAGTAAGCCTTTCTTCCTTTCCCCCCACTGCTAGTGCCTTCACCAATATTATCTTCTACTGATTTCATATATGGATTGTATGTGCCAATATACACGCATATTACCTACCCTGGGAGAGTATAATGGTTATTGATTGATTTCTAGTCTTGGGGAGATAGAAAGTCTAGATAGGGGGTAACCTCTGCCCTCCCTGGGCTTACAATACAGAAGGGTAACAAGGTATAGTGAGATCTTACCCAAACAGCACATAACATTCCAAGATCACAGAGTCACAGAAATCAGGGAGGTACTCTATGAGGTTATAAAGAGAAGGATGTCACCAATAATCGGGTGACTGAAGATTTTCTGAGAGTCATGGTATTTAAGGTGCATCTCAAGGATGTGTAGCAGTCAAGCAGTGAGGTGAACAGGGAGGATGTAGGCACAAGCAAAAGTATGGAGACTGGAAGCACAGGGCACGCTCCTTGCCAGGCTCTTCTCTTTACTTTCTAGATTTTTCCACCATGTCACAGCAGTCTTCTCACTCACTTCTCACTTCCCCTTTCTCTGATTGGTCAGTTCCTCCTAGAAGTTCCCTTTTAAGAAAAGTGCCTGGATGGGTCATGTTCATTCCTGGATTCCTCCCCTGGTTCCCATCCTGATTTCCTTTCTCCTCCATCCTAGAGCAGCCTTCTCAGCCTGGAGGAAACTCCTCACCTCTCTTCAGTGTCCGCGTCTGCATTTACACTCACACTCACACACACACACACACACACACACACATTGCCTTCTCACATTCTCCAAGAATATAAGCTTCTTGAGGGCAGGGGTTATTTATGTGTGTGAGGGTGGGGGGGCTTGTTTTTATATTCCCAAAATTTAGTACATAATAAATGCTTGACACATGCTTGGTGAATTACTGACTTGATAGTGGGAAGAGTACTAAGGCAGAAGACTTGGATTTGCACCCCAGCTCAACCACTTCATGCCAGTGTGACCTTGGGCAAGTCACTTCCCCCTCTCACAGTTCAACTTCCTCATCAACAGACAGCTAGAGGGAGTAATGGTTGACATGACCTCTGGCATTCAATACATGTTCCCATATTTGGGAGACACAGAGTGGGCCAGTTTGACCACAAAGTAGACAGCATGGAGGACAGTGATGTGAGATACGACTGGAAAAGTAAAGATTAGATTGTGGAGACTCTTAAATCCCAGGAACAGGAGGTTGTCTGTTTGTCTGTCTATCTATCTATCTATTATCTACCCAATTTATTTGATACATATATACATATGTATTTAACTATAGAGATATTGAGACAAAAATTATTTAATAAAAGGGGTTCACCTAAATTACTATTTAAAAAAAATACTTTTTCTGAAACTACTTACTTCTTGAAAGAAGTAGCAATGAACAAAGGTACAATGTTTGCTCCACATGAAGTTAACCCTTCCCACCCCACCCCCGGACTCTGAAGAAGATATCATATTAAACTTTCACATATAACAAAATGAACATTCTATTTCATTTTCCATTGTACAGTGCTACCATTTATGATTTTATGGGACTAGAAAAACTTAAATCTCTTCTTAAAACAGTCCCAAGGAAATGAGGCTGTATTTAGAGCTCTATTGATAAGAAGCTCAGAAATATTTGACTTGGCTTGCAGTCTGTTTAATCCCACCGTAATATGATCTGTAGTGGGAAACAGGAGATTTCCTTTCTCTTTTGGACATCCCTTACTTTGGGACAGATCATAAATCTCCATGTCCCAGGACATTGTCAGTGTGGCCTTTAATTCTGCATAACACTGATGTGATGATGAGAAATCATTAAGGCTGAGAAAGCCCAGACAGTTTTATTGGATGGAGGCAGTTCAGGAAATCAGCACAAAAGATAGTCTCTTGCTGACTACATCATCTGAAGCACACGCAGTCGTAGAACATAGCAGACTAAAGGAATGGAGGTCTTGGTGGTGATAACTGGTGTCACCTCCCAACTTCTGAGAAATTTGAGAGGATATTTTAGTGGTTGTATGCAATGAGAGGTCAGTCTCATGACCAGTGGGGCAGGAGGGAAGAGGGACCATATGCTCATACTTAGATCTGGAAGTAGTCTTAGACGTCATCTAGTGAAACCCTCTCTTTTTCCTAAGAGGGAAAGTGAGTTCAAATATACTAAATCATTTGTCTATGGTCGTAGCTAGTCAGTGGCAGAGCTGGAGTGCCAACCTAGGTCCTCTGACACCAAAACTAGTGGTTTTTCTATTATGAAACAATTGTTCCTCCTTCCCCCCTCTACCATTTGTCAGGTCATGATTTTTTCTACCTCCATGATAGCCCTTACATCCATTCCTTTCTCTCTATCCATACTAATTCAGTCACCCATTACTTCCGACTTGGACTTTTGCCATAGCCTTCTAACTGATTTCCCACTTTGAGACCCTCTACTCTCCACTCCATTCTCCAGATAACTGCCAAAGTGACATTCCCAGAAGGAACAGATTATCATGTCAGTCCAATGTGACAGCTCTGTATTGTCTCAAAGTTAAAGTATAAAAACATGCCTGGAATTTAGAGTCTGACTCCCCCTAGCATTTCTAGGCTGGCTTTAAATGACTCCTCTTCAGTGCTTCAGACTTAGCCCCCTCTTTGCTCTTTCCCGTACACAGATGGTCTGCTCTCTAGGCATGAAATAATCTCCCTCTTCACTGCTATCTTGTGGGATCTCTGTCTCCCTTCAGGATTCAGCTCACGCTCAAGTGTCATCTCCCGAAGGCAATTTCTGAAGAAAAAAGGATGACTTTGAAGTTGTGAGCTAGGGTATCTGGAATGATGATGTCCTGGGCCACAGTCCTTGGCAAACTAGCCCCTCTACTTCTTCTGTACGCTTTCATCTTCTCTTGTACCTTGTGCCATGCACGATTCTCCCACCTCCACCTCTCTATGTCTCTCTCTGTCTGTATCTGTCTCTCCCTTTCCCTCCCTCTCTCTTTTTCTCTCTTCATCTCTCTGTCTCTTTCTCCCTCTTTCTTTCTACCTCTCCCTTCCTTCTGACCTTCCTCCTTTTCCCCTTTTTTCCTCTCCCTTCTTCTATCTGCTTCTAATTTCCTTCTTTACAGGATCTCCTCTTCCTCAAACACAAACACATACATGATGGTGTCCTTTGGTCTTTCTACTCCTTCAAGCTAGAATTCTCTTTGTTCTCATTCGCTGCTACCATTATTTCCTCACCAGTCCTTTATTCCTAAATCTCCTGTGTCTGACTACGATCTCCATGACCCAACAGGAAATGTTTTTTTGAAAGTTAATAATGGCTTCTTAGTGACCAATCCAAAGGTCTCTGCTACAGTCTAAGCTATCACAGCTTGGATATTATTCCTCCTCCTCTCCTTAATACCAGCCTCTCCTTTGGCTTCCATAAAACCCCTCTCTCTCCTGATGTTCCATTGTCTTCAGTCTATCCCTTTCTCTTCCTTCCTATCTCATCTGTGATAGCCCCATCCCCACTCTCCACATGTTTGTCCTTAGTCATTGGAGTTCTCAACCCTTGATTCCTATCATTTCCGTGACCAAGGCTGTACAGACTGCTCCCCAAACTCCCTTCTCTCAGATTCTCCATTTCTTTTGATGGCACCATGATGATCTCAGATAGTTGGGCTCAAAACTTCAGTTGTAATTGACTTCCTTTTTCAATCAGCCACCAAGGCCTGCATCTCTAATATATCTTGCAACCTTTCAAAAACTAGAGAACAAACTTTTATGTCCACACTGGCTTTTTCTCTTCTTCAAGCTAAAACATTACATTTCCTTAAACCAATATCTATATAGAATGAAGTCAAAATCCTTCACTGTTGTTATTACCTTCCTCTGGTTTTTCCCCAGTGCATCAATGCCCTTCCTAAAATGTGGAGCTCAGGGAGGAGGCCAGTAATCTGAGGTCTGATCAGGGCAGTGTGCAGTAGAGTTCTCACTATTCCAAATGTAGCTTTCTCTTAACACAGTTTAAGATAGCCACTATTGGCTTGTGCTGAGCTAGCTAGCAATCCCAATTCTTTCTCACAAGAGCTGCTGCCTAGCTTTGGTCCGCTCCCATCCTGTTCTTATGAACTTGGTTATTCTTAGTCATGTCCCACCTCCCATTCATCCATGTTCAATGTTATGTTATTTTAGGGTTTACTTCAATATTCTAGCATATCAGTATCTTTTAGGATGCTGACTGTGTCACACATAGAAAGAGGCTACCACTTCTAGATTTAGTTCGGCTTCAGCCGAACCAGCATTCCTTCTAAACTTTTATTCAAGTTAACAATAAATATATGAAAGAAGAGAAACTCAAATGCAGATCTCTGGGACACTCCACCACAGACTTTCCTAACTGAGACTGAAATATCAATACTTTGGTCTCATCCTTTGACCACTATTGACTAATCCACATTTCTTTCTTTTCCCTAAAAATAGTAGCATAAAATGATTTTATCCAGTGTTTTTCTGAAATTCAGGTAAATTGTATCTACAGCATTCCCTTACTCTGTTGAAACAGGAAGTAATTTTGGTGTGATCGAATCTCTGCCTAGTGGAGCTGTATTGGTTCTGTGAGAGCACATTCCCCTTTCTAAGTCTTCATCAGCAGTGTCTTTTTAATACTTTTCCTTCTCTAGATCTTCATTACCAGTTTCTTTAAAATGCTGTTTGAGAATTCTGCCAGGAATTGAATTCTAAGTGACAGTGCTAGCATTTGAAGATTCTATTCTCTTCCCTTTTTGAAAACTGGGACAACATTGGCCCCTTTTCAGCCCTCTTTCTCCCCCCTTTTCCATGGTTTTTCTTGGTCACTGGACATGGCCCATGGATCACATCTGCCCATTCTTCCAATACCTGTTGGTGTATTTCATCTGGACGAAGGGACTCGAAGTCCTCTTAAAGGAAGCTAGGTCCCCCATGGTCTTCTTACTTATCTTCTTGGGTCTCTATACCTTATGGACCATTTTCCTTCCCTTTTTTTGGCCAAGCAATATTCTAATTGGTAGAGAAAAGAAAAGAAAAAGAAATATGGAATTGAGAAGCTCAGTCATCTCTCCATTGTAGCTTTCATTGCCACACCAGCATTAAACAGTAGCCCTGCATATTCTATAAGCACCCCCTTTTCTATAATACATATGGGAGAAATGACCTCTCCTTCCTTTAAAAATGGAAGGCACGTGTGTCTGTTACATACTCAAAGAAGAAGAATTTCAGTCATTTTTTTCAGTCGTACAATACTTCATGACCCCATTTGGTATTTTCTTTGCAAAGACACTGGAGTGGTTTGCCATTTTCTTTTCCAGTTCATTTTACAGATGAAGAAAATGAGGTAAACAGGGGGTAATTGACTGCCCAGGGTTGCACAGCTAGTTTGTGTCAGGGGTTAGATTTAAACTCACAGAGTCTCCTTGACTCTAGGCCTAACACTTTATTTTCTGTACCACCCAGGTACCCCTATATACAGTCTATTTTGTGTGTTTATCTCTCAGTGTCCCTGTTATGGTTTGCCCACTAGATGATCAGAGTTAGTCAGGCATGCTGTAGAGGGATCATTGAATACAGTCAGGTGGGGACTGGGTGAGACTGGGCAAATTGCTTAATTTTTTTGAACCTTTGTTTCCTCTTTAGTCACAAGGGATGGGGTAGCTATGGGGTGCAGTGGATAGAGTCCCTGGCCTGCAGTCAGAAAAACCTGAGTTCAAATATACCCATAGACACTTAGTAGCTGTATGATCCTGGGTAAATCACTTTGCCCTGTTTGCCTCAGTTTTCTCACCTGTAAAATGAGCTGGAGAAGGAAATGGCAAACCACTCTAGCATCTTTACCAAGAAACCCCCAAATAGGACATGACTGAAAAATAACTAAATAATCAAGAGACAGTATGGTATAAGAGTGACTCCATTTGTCACTTCTCAAGGTTGCTGTGAGTTAGCTGTCCTGTCGCATTCCCAGGCTCATAGAGCTGTGAGTGGCTGGTATTATCCTGGCCTTCCTGAGGCTGTTGGGAGGCTTCTTCCCTTCTAAGTGCCTCCTTGGGGACATGGATTAATAAATGTTTGCTGAACTGAATTGCTTTGTTGGAATTTTTTTCTAATCTTGAGTCCACTTTGTCCTCAGACTGTGTTATGTTTAGGTTCTGTGAAGAAAACCACACCTGCTCTGGAGGGCTGACACATGTGACTGTGGTCAGCCTGGGCAACCTGCCCCACAGCAGCCTGGGATCTGTTTTCCCCACAGGCCTCACAGCCCTTCTCCTTTCTTCATGTTCCGGGGCCTCCGCCTGACTCAGCTGGGATGTCTCAACTCTTCACCAACGAGTTTCCTGCCACCTTTACGGCTACTTGTGCTGGGTTCTCTAGGAATAATGTGTGCTTTTTCCTCTCTTCCTTTCCTGCTTCTCTTTGTTAGCTACACAGCAGGGATTATTTGAATTATCAACACTCTCTATCAATAGCTTCTACTTGAGTTCCCACTAAGGAGAAAGCTAGGCTGAACAGGGGTGAAGAGATGTTTGCATTGTCCTTTCCTTCTAGGAACACATTGGGAAGAGGAATGTGCCCTCTGAGGGGCATCTCTGTGGAAAACAGCCTGCCTCGTTGGCACATATAGTACACTGAGTTCACTAACATTGTGTGCAATGGATCAATAAAGATTAGAGGAGAAAAGGAGAGAATTATGAAATGAAACCATTTTGCTTTTCATCTTTCATTCACTTAAAAATGCACAGAGAGTTCCTAAGATAGCTTATAAGGAACAGCCATGGCTTCTGGTGTTTCGTATTACAGACTGAGCACCAAGGGTTTTCTGGGAGTATTAGACCAGCTTTCCCCTCATTTTAGTGATAAGGATCATGAGGCCTAATGATGTGAAGTGAGTTGTACAAGAACCTCCATGTGTAGCATTCAAACACAGGTCACCCAGCTCTGCCCGTACACCATGTCACTCTTAGGTCTCAGGTGTCCAGGACTGGGCTGACCTCTCAGTGACAGCCACTGAGGTCCCATCCAGCTTAGACATTATGTGATTCTAGAAGACAAAGACGAGGCAATTTCCTCTACTTTGCTTCCAGATTCTCCTGATTCCTCCTGTCCTTTAAGAATGCACCATGCCTCCAACTCCTCAGAGTGCTTGCTGCTGTGTTTGTCCTGCATTCTCAAAGAGGACCATGACATCAAGTTGATGATACGACTTGCAGTTGACTTTGAGTGAGGGAGGCTGTGCAAGGTCACCAACCTCACTTTCTTCTCCTGAGCCATCTGGGTCCAGTGCCCTGATATTCATCAGGATGGCTGGAAATGGCCCAGGATGCAATGGGAGACCCTGGGTCTTCTCACAATTTTACTTCTTCAATGAATAGGCTTCAAATTTCTCATGGGATGGTCACTTTAATAAAAGATAAATCAAACTGGGAGGGGAAGAAGAAACAATTACTGGGAAAAAGGAACAATTACTATTTACTTATTACATCCACTCTGTGCTAGGTAGGTGGGGACTTGTTGTCCAGTCTATTAGGTCCAGAGTAAATTGGGTTTAAGGCTTGATCCTTGAGCAAGAAATGTAGCCAGAGGAAAAAAGGCAGCTTTTGACCATGGGGTTTACCTTCCCCTGGGAAGAACACCAGAAGAGAAGAGAGGAGAGGACAGGAGAGGAGAGGAGAGGAGATTGGGATTATTAGATGCTCTCGTCCCAGACCCCAGGTGTTTTACGGCTAATTTATTTTGGGAAATACTGAGGAAAATGTACATACCTGAGGGTGCCTCAGAGCATTTGGGCCCAACCATTGGTCCTGTGGGTTTTTGTCCCATATGTTTCATGAGAAAACAAAATAAATTAGGTTTTAATCAACACTTAAAAGTTCTTTCCAACTCAAAACAGCTGGTCTGAATAATTTATTCATTTTTTTTAAATTTAAGCAATCTGCTTTCATTTTTCAATGCAATGTGTTGCTCCAAAAAAAAAATAAAAAAAATAAACCTGATCCCTCCTGAAAAATCCATGAGCTGGAACCTCCTGGGAGAGAGAGAATGGTGCTCCCTCTGTACAGCAGAGAAGCTGAAAAGCAATGGGGCTTACAGGGGTTGAGGAGCTAGGTACTGGACTCGATGGTGAGGACCCACAGACAAAGTTCATGGGCATAAGGAGCTCCCAGGTGAGGTAACTTCCTTTACTAGGGCAGGTCTATACTGTCTGGTCAACTTAGAGTCATGGAGAGTTGCCTCAACTAAATGGGAATCAGATGACTTGTCCAGGGTCAGAGCTCATGAAGATTAGTGGAAGCACTCAAATCCAGCACTTCTAACCCCACAACAGCATCTCTCAGCATCAACTCAGGCCTTGCCGGGAGAGTGCTTGAAGGTGTTGCCAAGGACAGAGTCATTGAAACTCTTTCTTCCAATGCTCTGAAGGCTCTCTGTGCCCAAGAAGAGCTCAGGAAGCTCATAGCATGAGTTGGTTACTGAATCTTCCTCAGTATCTTGCACACCAGAGGCAAACCAATGCAAGCAGAGACCTGGAGTGGCCAACATATTTCCTGTAGCCTTGTAGACTAACCTTTATAGATATGAATCAGGAATCTATGTTTTCTCGCTTCCATACTTTGGCTGCAATTAACTCCAGCCTGGCAGAAAACATTGTCTCCAGAACTGTCCCACTGACCCCACCACTTGGCTGTCATGACCTCCTCACAGCAGTAACAAGTTGGGGACCAGGACTGAGTCCTGGCCCTTCTGAATGTGAATCTTCTCCCCAAATCCCACTCCCCTAGCTTTATTTGTCCTTTCCAAGTCTTTCTTTTCTCACATATCAAAACCAAAGATGGTTCCTTGCTCAGATCTTGTGTGATTGCTTTCAGTTTGTTTTCAACATCCTCAGTGGAGGCAAATCATCTCTGTTGGATGTGGGATTGGGTAGCAGTATAAGGTAAGGCTGGTGAAAATGTAATGGCAGCCCTGACTGTTCCTATTCAGGATTAAATATCAGGGGTCAAGTGACTTTCCCAGGATCCAGTGACTGTCACCTCTTTTCATAAATAACGGCAATAGTAATAATAGATAGTAGTCATTGTAATAAATTATTGTTATAATTATAAATTATAAATATTGTAATAAATAGCAATAATAACATTAATTCCAATAACTAAATCATTATAGTTCATGTTTTGATAATGCTTTAAAGTTTATAAAGTGATTTCCTCACTATGGTCCTACAAGGCAGTAGTGCAAGTATCATCACCCTTTTATAAGCAAGGAAACAGAGGCTCTAAGAAAAGTGACTTGCCTAAGGTCACTCATTCAGTAATCGTCCAAAGCAAGACTGAAAGCCAGTCTCCATGGGCAGACTGTACACAAAGCTGCCCTGGCTCACATGTGCATTGGCAGGGTTACTAACTCCAATAGTGACAAGCTCATAAGTCTATTAGGATGACTCTACAAAGGGAGCTGCCATTCATCTTGCCATCTTTATCTAGTGCTTTCTGGTTTACATCATTACCTCCCTTTTACACATGAGGAAACTGAGGCATAGAAAGGCAAAGAGAAGTCTCCATAGTCACATAGCTGGTAAACAAAGTCACTCCAACTAGGAGTCCAATGGTCTTCTATAGCATTCTAGCTTCTTCCTCTGAAAGTCAGTCTGCTTTTGTTTTCCAAAAAAATGAAAAAAAATCCACAGAATATCAGGTTTGTGAGGATCTTCAGGGGGTTGCTGCTAACACCTGAGACCTCTTCCCTCTGCCCCACATTTCCCAGACTGTAAAGCAAAGGGAATGCTGATGGGG
Organism: Bettongia penicillata ogilbyi; assembly: GCA_023548195.1. Taxonomy (NCBI): domain Eukaryota; kingdom Metazoa; phylum Chordata; class Mammalia; order Diprotodontia; family Potoroidae; genus Bettongia; species Bettongia penicillata. The sequence goes on from JAJHZJ010000812.1 coordinate 1,576,522, forward strand.
CACAAGGAGATATTTGCCCCATGGGACATATACCATGGAGGAAACTGCATAGAATCTCCTCTCTCTTGCCTGGGGGATGGTTTGACTCTTTGGAGTGGATCAGATTAGATGCTGAAGGGTGACCCTCTCTCAGTTTGGGGAGTGGGGCAGAACAATCACCCTTTGGAATATCTCTCATTTGTGCAGTCCCAGCGGTTCCGTGTGGTGCCTGGTCCAAGCCTGATTGTTCCCATTTTATAGGTGAGGCTCAGGGATTTGAAAAGACTTTGGATAATAGGATCCTTGACCTTAAAGAAACCCCAGGGGCCATCAATACAACCCTCTCATCAATCAGATCAGGACACTGAGCCCGGAGAGATTCAGTAATTTGTCCAAAGTCACCAGGATTGGAGGTTTTGATTCCTAATCCCATGCTCTTTGGACACACCTATAGGCAGCTAGGTGGCCTAGCAGGGAGGATGATGGGGCTGGAATTAGGAAGGCCTGAGCTCAAATACAGCTTCAGATATTTACTAGCTGTGAGCAAGTCAGTTAAACCTGGTCTGCCTCAGTTTTCTCAACCGTAAAATGGAGATACTAATAGCGCCCACTATGCAGGGTTGTTGTGAGAATAATAAATGTAAAACACTTTGCATACTAAAGGTGGTTTATACATGCTACTTATTATCATTACTAACCAGGGTCATACAAGTAGAGATTATTGAGGCCAGGGTTTAAATCCAGGGGTTCTGCCTCTAGTCCCAGTGCATCAATTCACAGAGCCATTTATGAGGAATCCGGAGAGGCTGTGGGGCAGCTAATCCAGGTGTATGACCTTAGGCAGATTTCTTCTCTTCTATAGGCTTTAGTGTGGTAACAGCCCCTGTAGGTGTGATTCCTCTAGAGCAAGGGCTGCCTGGCCTCTGCATCTGGCCTCGGGGTAGAGCACTCTGGTCTGGACAACAACCAGGATTTCCTTGTTATAAGGACTTCTCCAGCAAGCAGGAAATAGCCTCTCCCAGCCCAGATTTGTACTGATCTTGCCACTAATAATTTTAGAGTGGCTGAAGGCGCTGAAAGGGTAAGTCATGTGAACAAAAGCACAAAATCTGGATGGGTCCAAGTGAGACCTAAAGCCAGTTCTTCCTGACTCTGGGGTGGCCTCTTCTCTGGAGTAGTGGTTAGAGCATTGGGGGTGCAATCAGGAAGGCCGGTCTTTAAATCCTGCCTAAATTTGTGACCTTAGATGTCTCTTAATCTCTCCCTACATTAGTTTCCTGATCTGCAAAATGAGGGAGATGGTCTAGATAACCCATGATCAGAGGCAGCACTATCTGACCCTTAGTAGGTGAGTAATAAATGCTGTTTATTTGTAATGTTTTCTTCCAGTTTTCAAATTGTGTGTGTGTGCATGTGTCTTTCTGAGGTCTAGGAAATTAGTTGATGAATTTTCTTTTGTTATCTTTCACACACACACACACACACACACACACACACACACACACACACACACACCCCTTCCTCCTCCAGTCTTTGAAAATATCCACCCTCAATGAAGGAGAAATGGTTTAAATTTCTAATGTTAAAAAAACTAGATGCAGCTAAAATTTTGGTTGTATCTGGCCTATATCTCTGCCTGAAGTGTGTATATGTGTGTGTGTATTTGTGTGTGTGTGTTTGGAGCAGGGGAGGGGAGTGGAAATTAAATGAAAATCTAAGCCAAGCCAGCATTTTCACTTCTGCAAAGAAAGGGGACCTGTAGACTTCCTTCTCGTTTTCAGATGGAATTTCATGAAAACGTGATTGTGCCGTGATCCTTTTTGTCAGATAATCCCCAGGCTCCCCTGAAAGGGATCCCTGTGTTCCAAGGGAAGCTTCCTCAGAGATCAAGCCAAGGCGTCTTTAAAAAGTCCAGGCCCCCGTGATCGGCAGATGGAGGCTTTCACGATGTCAGGAAGTGTCAGATAGTGGCTTTGGCTCGGGAGGGTGGCTACTCTCCAAACAGATTGGGAAACAGACAGAAAGAGAAAGAGCACCATTTGTTGTATTTCGATACATTGTGAACAGAAGGCAGCAAGACGGAGCATCCTTTTACACATCTTTTCCCTACTCCTTGTGAAAACAGTTTAGGATTTGTTATGTTATATTAGCCCTTTCATTATGCAAAAACATGTGAAAGCCGGAGACGCTGCGAAAGGAATTTGTTTCCATTGTGATTGTGGGAGCTTGATTATTGACAATTCTATGGAAAATAATTATTTTCCTCCCATTTGAAATATTGGATGTCAGAAACAGAGAGAAAGCTGAGAGCTGACATCTCTGGAGTGAATTGGTTAGGAGGGACTGATCAGGAGAGAAGCTTCCCCCCCTCCCAGCAGGTCTAGCATCCTTAAGCATCAGGTGAGTACTAGAAAAGCCTTATGGGAGAGTTATCTTTTCTTTTTTGATATAAATAAAATTAAAATCAGCAGCTAGAGGGCAGTATCAGCTCCAAGCCAGAGAAACTGAGTCTAATGGAGGGACTCAGAAAATGCTGTTTCTGACTGTACTAAAAGCTGGCTAAATAATACTAACAATAGTTTATATGGTACCTTAATTTGTGAAGCACTTTTCCTATACTATCTTATCTGATCCCTACAAGAATCTGGGAGTTAAGATTCAGCTGGTTGCCCCCTTCCTCCATTCCTCGTTCAACTTTAAGAAGAGCATTTTATTAGCTTTCTCCTAAGGAAAGCATTTGCTTTTGTGCTCCCTTGGGCATCATCCTCACTCCATCTCTGGGTTGGATTGGTGCTCATCAGAGTTTTCACATTGGGAAATTGGGAATGTCTTCCCCAAGGTTTGACTGGGAGCTTGGCCCAGACTTCCTAAGGGCATTCTTGGCTACTGAGGCTTGCTTTGAATTTTAGGGATCACTTGCCATCAATCAATCGATCAATAAATCAATGAGCATTCATTAAGGACTCACTAAGTGCTTGGCACTGTGCCAGATGGTAAGACTACAAAGATAAAAAAAATACAGTCCCTAGCCTCAAAGACTATACATTTAGTTGTGAGGGGAGAGAGAACTTGTACACATATGAACATACAAAAATTTTAAAAGTAATTGGAGGGAGAGGTAGCAGCTGAAGAGACAAGGAAAGAATGTATAGAAAGTGTGGAGACTGAGCTGATCTTGAGGGAAAATAGGGATCCAAAGAGATGGAAAAGATACCAACAAGGTCCCTTCTGGGGAGCTTAGAGAGTCACTGTCAGGTGATCTTTTCGGACAGCCTGTGATGGTCACCTAATAGCCAATGGTAGATGGTTTGATTTTTATAAATAGTTAAGACATCCTTTGGGCACTCTGAAGTCAACTTACCCACAGTTTGGGAAGTTGAGACCAAAGCACTTGGCCCCTACCAGATGGAGAACATGAAGTGTCTGTGTAGACTCCATCAGTCATCTTGCATTTATGAAACACTTGATGTGTGCAGGTACTCTGGTGATGAAAGGATCTTTCATTCCACATGACAGAGATAAAATGCATACAAGTGAATAAAGACAAATTATGATTAAAGTACAGACAGGCCAGACAATTAATCCCAAAGTAATGGTGATGGGAATGGGGAGAAGATGGACTTCCCATTTGGGGAGATATCACTTGAACAGATGTGACATAAAGAACACTCTGGACCCCAGTACCACAGATATCTCTGACAACAAGAGCACCTCAGAGGTCTATTCTAGGCTTCAGTAACTCTTTAATTCAAGTAATTAAATTTATAGCAATGAGGAACTTAATACATAAGGATAGACCTTGTTGCTCCATGAACAAGGCCACCTTCTTTAGAGAGCTAAGGTGCCTTTGACCAGCCTTTCCAGGAAGTCACTCATGTTAACCTCTCACCTGCCCTCAACTGGGGGAGGCAATAAGTGAGTTTCACCAGTAGGGAGACTGCTGCCATCTTCCCTTTGCTGATGGGATTTGGGGATTTTAGTTCAGGGGGATCATCTTCTATCTGCGTTTTCTTATCAGGGGTTGTTCTACCCTAGATTTGCCTAAGACAGGGTAAGTAGAACTACCTCCCATTCTCTGCTCACTGAAGTCTTAGTTTATTATTCAAATAACTTCTTTGAGGAAAGTGTGATCCATGAAAATGATACTGCCTGTAACAGAGCTCAGGACCTCAGGTAGAGTTTGAGACAAGCTCACCATTTTTTTTTTGTTTTGTTTGTTTGATTTTAGTTAGAGGGAAAACCCATGGGATTTCACTAATGGAGGAAATTCCCAGGTGAGGAAACCCTTTACCAGTACAGGCTGAGAACTCTCTCTGCAATTTATAAGCTTAGGGCTGTGGTTTGTAACTTTTTTGTGTCAAGGACCCCTTTGTGGGTCAAGTGGAGCCTGCTACCTTCTCGTAATTAGAATTTTAAATGCATAAGTTAAAATACATAACATAGTATAAGAAACCAACTATACTGAAATTCAGTTATCTATATATGTCAATATGTAATGTATGTGCATATATGTGTATACATACACATATATGTTGGTGGAACCCAGATGAAAAGGCTGCACTTGAAGGCAAATCCCTTCTCTTGATATTTCAGTCCTTTATCATTCAGTTTCAAGATGGGATTCCTATCCTATTTAACTGTCTTCTTTGCTCTTCTCCCCCATACTATGTGCATAAGGGATTGTCCCTTAATCCTGTCCTGGCTCAATCTCCTTCAGACATAATAATAATGTCACACATAAAGATAATGCTCACTGTTCCCATGTGCCTGGGGCTCTCCCTCCTCTCTGAACTCTTTTCTTCTTCCCTTAAAGTAAGACTTCTAATGCACTGCTTCTATCAAACCTCCACTGATTTGTGGAGTCAGGAGACAAGTTTGAATCCTGGCTCTGCCACTTATTACCTTGGACAAATCAGTCTCTCTGAACATTATTTTCTACCTCTGTAAGATGAGAATGGTAGGTGGTGCTAGGTAAGCATTCTGTTCTGCTGGGTTTAAATCCATAGTCCTGGGATCCTCTCTAGTAGATTCTAAGGACCTTCAGAGCAGACTTAGTGTTGCTTTTAGTTGCTTAAGCTATGTTTGTGGAATTAAGTGTGGACACAGTGCTGGGCACACAGGGGGTGCTCAGCAAATGTATACACACACACACACACACACACACATATATATATTTATACATCTATCTCTAGATAGAGATACATAGAGATAGATAGATAGACAGACAGACAGACAGATAGATAGATAGATAGATAGATAGATAGATAGATAGATAGGTAGATAGGTAGGTTGGATAGGATAGAAGGAAAAAAAATAAATGGGGCAGCTACCTGGTGCAATGGGTAAAGTACTGGGCTTGGAGTCAAGAAGACCTGAGTATAAATTTGACCTCCCATACTAACTATCTGTGTGATTCTGGGCAAGTCAGTTCACTGTTTGCCTCAGTTCTCTCATCTGCAAAGTGAGCTGGAGAAAGAAATGGCAAACCCCTAGTATCTTTGCCAAGAAAATCCCAAATCGGGCCATGAAGAGTCAGAAATGACTGAAATAACAACGTAATAAACCCAAATAGAACAAATGCAAATAAAAAAAAGATAACTGCAAGGGGGGAGGGGCCCACTCAGAATAGGCTGACCCACGCCCCGAAGGAAGGAAGGTTCCTTAATCACGATCCTCCCAAACTGAAAGAAGTAACTAATCCAGACAGAAAAAAAAAAGATTGAACTAAATAAGATCTTAGAGACATTAAGTCCGTCTTCTTCCTTCTATAGTTGACCTGAGTCCATGACAGAGCCAGTGACTCAGTCATGGTGTCAGAGTCCTCCAGCTTCCTCCTCCTTCGGTCAGTCCAGTGTTCTTCCAAGTCCATCAGCATAGAAAAGGAGAGAGCTAGCATTCTTGGGGTGAATGAGTCAGCAGAAGAATCTGAGTTTCACATAATCCAAGTATCTATCTCTCCGTCTTCATCTTCTGTCTGTTTCTCGCCTCTCCTCTTTCTCTCTCTCTCGCTCTCTCTTATATACACACATCTCATCTTTGCCATACACATCTGTATGTGAATATATAATAGAGATGTATATATATATATATATATATATATATATATATATATATGGAGAGAGGGAGTGGGTGTACGTGTGTGTGTGTGTGTGTGTGTGTGTGTGTGTGAGAGAGAGAGAGAGAGAGAGAGAGAGAGAGAGAGAGAGAGAGAGAGAGAGAGAGAGAGAGAAAGCTTGTGGAGACTGGAAGCCCAAACCCTTGCCTCTATGTACACTGAAGTCAGCCCTAAGTAGTGTCTCCACAATAACCACGTTGCTCAAGTCATTTAGCATACTTGGAAGGTTGAGCAGGGAGTTTTAGTTCAATTATTAACAGAAAATAAGCTTTAATTGGTCTATTTGTGGCAATCTTTTGAAAACTTCAAGAAAAAAATATATTTCACAGAAAATAACCATCTTCTTTGATATCCACAAATTACTTTGCCAAAAAGAAAAAAAATACAAGAACATCCGTGCTCTTAAGAGGGAAGCAACCCAAGGAGAGAAAGATAAAGTCTTCAGTGAAAACACTAATGCTTACCTTGGTGGAGGCCATGGTTGCTCTACTGAACCAACTCACCTTTTCTTCTTTGTTGTGCAAATGCATCCATACATACACACATACACATACATACACACATACAAACATACATATACATACATACACATACATACATATATATCGCCTCCTTTAGTTAGGTTGGAAGGTCATTGAGTGCAGAATTTTGTATTTTGGTTTTGGCTTTTTCCTCCTCAACGACTCTCCCAGCACCTGGCAACAAGGGCAGGAATAAGTCCTTTGATTTTTTTGGGAGTAGGGAAAGGGGATGCCTCCATCTAGGGAATCTCCATCCTAATAAAGTTTGACACTTTCTCAGAAACCCAGCATCTTAGAGTATTTCCTAGAGCACTGAAGGGCAAGGGATTTGCACATGGTCACACAGACTGTCCATGTCATAGAATGGATCTGAACCCAGGTCCTCCCAACTTTTAATCTGGCTAACTCTGTATGCGCTATGACCCACTGTCACCAGGAGGTACATAGTTGACTGGGCAATTAATAATTTTCTAAGAGGGGAGGCTGTTTATTAGTCAACGAAGTAATCAAAAATTGCATTTTAAATTAGAAATGAGAGACCCACCTTTAAGATAAACCATCTTTCTGGGAAACCATTTGTCCCAGACAGCAGTTAGCTGAAAGGTAGGGAGTGTAAGTGGGTCAGTTTTTGGAGTGCTGGACCTGAGATCAGGAAGATTTGTCCTCCAATACATCTTAGCTTGGTGGCCCTAAGCAAGTCTGCCTTGGTTTCCTCATCCATAAAATGGGATAATAATAGTTCCTCCCTGCCCAGGTTATTGTGAGGATCAAATGAGATATTTCTAAAGCACTTTCTAAATTTTAAGCTGCTATATAAATGGGAGGTATCATATCATTCTGTTTTTAGTTCCATCTACTGCTAAAAGCAGCTTTTGGGAAGTTCCTGAATCTTGCTGTCTCTCAGATTTCTTGGCAATGGTGTACTTTAACTGCCTATTTTCTTTGGGTTTGTGTCTGAGGAGTAAGGTGAGATAATAGATAAATCAGACAGTTGAGATTTGTTGTGTCTTATTGAAAGGGGCCATGTAAGAGGGTATGGAGTCTCTGCCATCAAAAAACTTCTGTTCCTCCCAAGATGATCTCTGATCATTAACTCAGAAGGGAAGGCAGTGGGTGATGTCTGTCACGGGCCACAGGGCATGAAGTGATAGACAGACAGTGTGACTCTACTTCCCAGCCCACTTCCTTGGGACAGGCTGTACTTTTTAGAGGGGTCTTGCTTTGGAACAGCAGGCTGCTAGCAGTCACTGGCCCCTCTCATTGGCAGTAAATGCTGGCTCAGCCCTGACAGATTGATGCTTGTTTCTCGGGGATTAATAACCAACTGAGAATCGTTGATGGCCTCGTACGAGGCCAGGAGTCATTACCTTCTGCTGGTCATTAATCCCCAGGCAGGGCCCCTCCCTCCACATGGGGAATTGCTTGGCAAAGTTGAAAATGGAAATATATCTATATGATGCAGAAGATTTCTCTTTTCCCATAGATAGTGAGATTAGAGTTAGCACAGGAGAGCTATTGCTAGGACTTAATGTCCTAGATATTAGTGTGCCCGATTGCCTAATGGGTCTCTCCACTCTCAGCTTGTGTAACCCAGAGTTTTCCTCTTACATCCCCCACCCCAACAATCAAAGAATGCCAGTGTCAGCCTTAAGTCCCTTTGAGAACTATCTGTCTCATTATGCCGTTCCGGATATCAGAAGACTTGTAAATGGTTTCCAGTTTTAATTATAAGGCAGTCTAAGGAAGGCAGCAGAAAACTGGGGAGTGGGAGGAGAGGTCACATGTGCTCTGGGGCAGGATATAACTAGAAATATGCTAAACAAGTCCTCCTGACTTCTGCTACAGCTTTGTGTCTTTGGGGAATATATAAATAGTATGTTCACATATGCACATGCATATACAGATACATACATGTATATAATATATACACATATGCATGTGTGTGTGTTTGTGTGTGTGTACATTTGCAGCAGAAAGTAATAGGGGGCATTTAGACCTGGATGGCAACCTGAAGGTAATCCAGGTCAACCCCTTCATGTTACAGATGAGGAAACTGAGGCACAGATAATGGAAGTTATTTCTCCAACTTCACCAATGTAGTAGGGTCACAGTTTTAGAACTAGAAAAGACTTTGGAGGTCATCTAGTAGAATCTGTTCATTTTATTTATTTTTTAGTATGGAAACTAGGGAATGCTCCATGGATTTGAAAGCCATCCTTGCCCAGAAGCCATGATAATCTCTTTTGCATTTCTCCAATATTGGTATACTTGCTTCTAAAGTGAGTATTTACATAAATGGAAATTGAGCCCAGAAAGGAGAAGCAGTATATCAAGGTCACATGCATTGGATAAATAGATAAATGTAAAAAAAAAAAAGAATTCATTAAGCACTTACTATCTGCCAGGACTGGGCTGGGCACTTGGAAAACAAATATAAGTAAGAAAAACAGTCTCTTCCTCAAGAAGATTATATTCTATTGGGGGGGTGGTGGTGGTGAAAGGTGGAAAAGAGAGTGATTGGGAAATGCAATGGAGTCCTAGATTGGGTCCAAATAAGGGGGAAAGCACCTCACCAATCATAGCCAAGGATGGCTTTAGGGATGAAGTCCAAAATACGAGTGGGAAACATGATCAGAGTGGAAATGGTATGGAGGGGATACTATTTTGCTATAAGAAGTGAGTAGCTGAAGTTCAGAAAAACCTAGACAGATTTACATGAACTTATGCAGAGTGAAGTGTGTACACGGTAACAGCAACATTGTGCAGTGACCAAGCCTGACTTAACTCTTCCCAGCAATGCGATGATCTGAGGCAACTCCAAAAAACTTATAATGGAAAAGCCTGTCCTCATCCAGACGAAGACATACGGAGTCTGAATGTTGATGAAAGCAAACTGTTTTCACTCTTTTTTGTTTTCTGTCTTTCTCATGGTTTTCCTCTTTTGTTCTGATTCTTCTTTCACAACATGATGAATGTGGAAATAGAAGAAGAAGAGGAAGAAGAAGAAGAAGAAGAAGAAGAAGAAGAAGAAGAAGAAGAAGAAGAAGAAGAAGAAGAAAGAAGAAGAAGAAGAAGAAGAAGGAAGGAAAGAAAGAAAGAAAGAAAGAAAGAAAGAAAGAAAGAAAGAAAGAAAGAAAGAAAGAAAGAAAGAAAGAAAGAAAGAAAGAAAGAAAGAAAAAGAAAGAAGGAAAGAAAGAAAGACATGGATATAAATGTTGAGAAAAGAGAATAGATTTAAGAACCAAAGGAAATCTTGGTGCCCCTCTATTTTACTGATAGGGAAGTTGAAACCTAATGAGAAAGTGACCTGCTCAGTCATACATGTCTGTGTAGCAGAGCCTACAAACGTTGGTCAACACTTCGGTAATGGCCCTGAACTCCTGCCTGCTGCTCCAGGAGTTCTGGGCCGCTGCTGCCTCTGCCGCTGCCTCCTGAGGGGGTCCGAGTCACGGAGACACCCGCTCCCCTCTCTGCCAGCCCAGAAGTCTCTCTCACTGACCTGGAGCGCCTGTGGGTGGAGGGACCTTCGTGGCCGCTGGAGATTCTGTCCCTGAAGCCTGCTCGGATCTGCTCCTCTGGGGCCTCGTGGCCAGGGCAGCGCAGGGGTGGAGCACAACAGACCCCTGGGGATGGCTTTCCAGGGCTCTCTGGAACAGAAATCTCTTCCACTGCGTTGGTGTGCAGCTTGCAGGGCTCCAGAATTTGTGAGGAGTTCTTTTTACAGAAAATATATGGGCTGTGGGTTCGAGGCTAGCATACATGAGTCTTTCTACTCTGCCATCTTGGCTCCTCCCCCTGAGTTAGCCTGTTTTTAAAGATGTTATTTTCTTCAGCATTTTTTGGGTCTCCTTTAGTAAGGAGACTTTTCATGCTTTTCTTGCATCTCTCTCATTTCTCTATCCAGTTTTTCCTCCACCTCTCTTACTTGATTTTCAAAATCTTTTTTGAGCTCTTCCCTGGCCTGAGACCATTGAATTATTTATTTTCCATGTTTGGGATACAGAAGCCTTGACTTTTATGTTTTTTCCTGATGGCAAGCATTGTTTTTCCTCATCCAAAAGGATAGGAGAAGATATCTGTTCACCAAGAAAGTAACCTTCTATAGTCTTATTTTTTTCCCCTTTTTTGGGCATTTTCCCAACCAGTTACTTGACTTTTGGATCCTTTGTCAAGAGTAGGGTATACTCGAGGAATTTGTAAGATCTCAGTTCCTCCAAGGTGGCACAATCAAGCATATACACTGGTCTGGGAGGAGAGATTTTTATGCCCAGAATCTTAGCAGTTACCTCTCCACAGTCACCTGGCCTCCAGTTCCACCAAGTCAGCACTAGGGGCTATTTTTCAGATAAGCTGGATGGGTAGGGTTGCCATTCAGTGTGAGATAAAGATCAGTTCCCTCAGGGCCTCTACGCAGGACTGAGGTAAGAATGGGCTGCTCAGTGCCCCCAGGGGTTTTCTGATCCAACAATGGATGCAGGTGACTGTAGGGCTGCTGTGGGAACTGCTGCTGCCTTCCTGATGTGGCCTCTGTGGGCCACTGCCTGAGGCTGTAGCTATGGGAAGGCCCTTCTCCTTTCCTGGGCAGCTGAAAAAACCCTGTCACTGACCTTTGGCGCCTGTGGGTTGAGGGATCTGTGGACCACTGCTGTTGCCACTGGAGATTCTGCCCCTAATGTGACATCCTCCCAGAGCTGTGGGCGCCCATATGGACAAGGCTAGGCTGGGCTCCACTCTGCGTGCCATGCAACCAATGTTTCCAGTAGGCCTTTCAGGTCATCCTGGGCTGGAAATCTCCTCCACTCTGTTGTTCTCCACTTCCGCTGCTCCAAAAGTTGTTGAGATTCCCTCTCTACAGGTATTTTATGGACTGTGTCGGGAGAGCCTGCATATGTATGTCTTTCTACTCAGTCATCTTGGCTCTGCCCCCTGTGGTTGTGTTTCTTGTTCACTTTTCCAAATGGCCCCCACTTCCAGGGTCTCATGGCCAGAGTTTGCAGACATAAGCAATCCTGAGAGAAAAAGGGATGGACTTGGAAGGTGCATTTCAGATTGCTATATCAGTCACTTTGTGACATGGAGAAATCACTATCCACACCCTTTGTGGTTTCTCTGCTTAACACCTCAAACAGTTTATAGCACAACCCAATGTGTTAGATTGTCCTAGGGCCACACATAACACAGAGGAATAAAGAATGGTTAATGTGCACCCACTTCCAGTAGGAAAGGAGACTCATGAGAGTCATGTGCACAGATACCACCCTTGACACTCTTGCTTTCCTTCTTGACCACACACTTAAGTTTATGTTCACAAGGGCCAGTCCAGGGAACCAACGCTGGAATCTGCTCTGTGTCTGCTTTCTATCTGTCCTCTAGGTAATTTCAGGTCAGGAAAGAGGCTAGCCCTCAAGGCTTCCTTCCTCTTCTCTCACAACTTACCTACTCTGCCTCTTTCCTTGGTGTCATCATCTCCTCTGCATCCAAGCAAGCAGCCCACCTCCTGCAGACAAAGGCAGATGAAGAGAATCTGTCATTTAAATGGGTGTTGCTCATGTGGAAGTTTTAATGGTACTAATGACTCTAGCCTGAACAAGAATCTCAATATCCCATGGTGAAGAATGGAGACCAACAAGTGGAATGTCATAGCAAACACCTTTATTCCAGATTCCTATCTACTTTGGAAAGAAAACTAAAGAATTTATAAGCCCTTGCTTTAAAAGTTACTTGGGGGCAGCTGGGTGGTTCAGTGGATGGAGCACTAAACCTGGAGTCAGGAAGATCTGAGTTCAAATCCAGCCTCAGACTCTTACTAGCTTTGTGACCCTGGACCAGTTGCTTATCTTTCTTCAGTCTATTACCTCCAGTATAAAATGACCATGATAACATCTATATCACAAGGTAATTGTGAAGATTAACTGAGACATGTAAAACATGTTGCCAAGCTCAAAATACCATAAAAGACACTCCATCATCATCATCATCATCATCATCATCATCATCATCATCATCATCATCATCATCATCATTAATTATTATTGTTGGCATCTTGAAAATCAGGGAACTTTGAGAATGTGGCTGACTCTGACCCCTCTCCCCAATTCCCTATGGTTTCTATGACTTGTTGATGAAGAGCATGGGCTTTTCCTTCAGCCTTCATGTTGCCTGCCAGGGCGACTGATGACCCAGGAAGCCAGGAGATTATTTGCCTTCAGTTTTGAACATTCACTTTTGGGTTCTAAATTCTCTCCCCCTCTGTCTGCTCCCCCTTCTCAAGATGGTGTGCAATCTGATTTCGACTATACGTGTACAATCATATTAAACATATTGTATAAACTCTCTAACTTCTTGCAAAAGACTGTCTCTGGAAATCAGAGTGGTGGTGGTGAGACAGCTGCCACACTGTCCAAAAATACACAAAATTCTTGTTCTCTAGGTCAGGGCAGCCAACTATGGCAGATGGCTTAGGTGGAGACCTGCCCAGGACATTCCAGGCCCTTTCTTGGCCCAGTTCCATGAGTTTCTCAATTGGTATGGACCACACCAGCCCAGGTAGTGTGAGGCAATGTGTCCACATTTATTCTTTCTATACCTATGGCAGTTTTTAGGTCAAGAAAGAGATAAACTAAATGTTCTTTTTAATATCCTATAATGTTCACAGTCCCAGAAAACTCCAAACACAGACTAAGGAATCTGATTTTGTAAATGATAGCATGGTGGAGCCAGGGCCCTCTATGAAAAATGAGGAGACCAGCATCAATGCCTGGCCAAGAATCCAGCTCCTTGATTACACTGACTGATGCCACAGGCTCATGACATTACATACTTAGAGCTGGAAAGATCTCAGAGGTCATTTAAGCTAATTCCATGACTTTTACAGGGAAGGAAACTGAGAGTTAGACTGGTTAATTTTCTGTTGAGTTAGGCAAGCATGAAGTGGTAAACCAGAGATTTGAAACCAAGTTTTTGCTTCTAAATTCAGTGCTTACTCCACTGTACCACACTTTACCAAAACCAACCAATCAATAATTGCATATTTATTTAGTGCCTAATATGTGATTGGCAGGGACAGTTGAGTGATACAGTGGATAGTGGAACAGGCCTAGAGTAAGGAGGATCTGAGTTCAAATCTGGCTTCAGACACTTGCTAGCTTTGTGACCCTGGGCAAGTCACTTCACCCTTCAGTTTTCTTATCTGTACTATTAGCTGGAGAAAAGAAAAAGATAAACTGCTACAGTGTCTGTGCTAAGAAAACCCCAAATGGAGTCACAAAGAGTCAAATCAAACAATCGAACAATAACTAAATGTCAGGCACTGTGCTAGGCACTGACAAAAATAAGACTAAATCCATTCCTGCCCTCAAGGAGCTAACAGTCTATGGAAATGGCAAATGAATGAATGTGTATCCAAGCTTGATGGACACATTGCACAGAACTCCAGGAAGAAGTACAGCAAGCACTGGGTCAGTTTCCTTTGCCGTGATGCTCCCACACATGGTAATGTGAATGGCATTCCTTTTTCTGGACAAATGTAGAGAGCCCAAGGCATTTCTTTTTAAAGTAATGACTTTCGCAGGCACTGGGCAAGCAGATATAAAACCAAGTTTACTTGCAGAAATGTAACTAGATCCTAAGTTATACCACTGTTTCATTATTCTTAATAGCCCTGAGTCAATCCACAGATATTTCATCCTGCAGTTTCCAACTGATATGGAAATGTATAATGTTAATCATTGAAATACTTTACAAACTGACCATAAACCAATGTTTATGGCTAGTTAATCATCGTATTACTTTGCTTTAGGTAATTTAGTACATTACCATAATGTAGCAATCTACTTAATATAAATTTTAAAGGGAACACAATAAAAGTGGTAGAGCATTAATATATTATGTCTCTAACCAGAAATTCAGAAACATAACTGAAGTGTGGATGAAGCTCAGCGGGTCTGTAACTTTGTTTTCTTCCAGCTTTGCTGGGAAGAGTCAAGCTATAATGAAGGTTGGGGAAGCCAAGGGCAAGCCTAATTCTTGATCTCCCTGTTTCCTATTCCACTGCTCATCTGCCTCCCTCAGGCAGAAGTAGGAGGCACCAGTCCTCAAGTCGTCTCTTTGGGATGAGGGAACTCCAGTGGGGACCATTCCTTCCAGATGGGAGAGAGCAGGTGGTGTTGACTTCAGTATAAGTGATTTCCTTTTAAGTTTGCAAGACTGACTAGGTTTTTAAGCTCATTAGATCATGGAACTAGAAAGCAGAAAGGAACTCAGAGGCCATGGCTCCCTTTCATTGATGGGGAAACTGAATCCCAAGTCAGTGGAATGGTTCTGCTCTCAGGGAGATTATGTTCTTGAGACCGAGGACTCAGTCACTGAAAAATAAGTGAGTCTTGAGAGAGAAAATCAGAATAACACTGAGAGTGAAGCTCACAGAATATGGCATGATATTGGGCCACAAGGGCTATGTAGGCTTTAAGTTCTAAGAAATCAGGAACATTTTTTTAATATCCCACAGTAATACCCAGAATAAATGCTGAGGAAATATTTTCTGAATTATTATTTTTATTATCATCTCACTCAATTTTCTTTGCCTTGATGGAGTTCAGATAGACATGGCCCCAGGACAAGTCTCTCACCTGCTTTTCTTTTATATTTAATATTCTAGGGATTATCGCACAAATGGAGGAAATAGTCACCTTTTACAAATAGATAAGATGACTAGGTGAGAGATATATAATAAATATTTATTGAGTGAGTTAGCTAGGTGGCCCTATGGCTAGAGCACTGGACCTGGAAGGAAGACCACATGATTTCAAATCTTCTCTCAGACATTTAATATCTATGTGACGCTGGGCAAGTCATTTAACCTTTGGCTGCCTCAGTTTCCTCATCTATAAGATGACAGTAATAACAATGTCTACTATCTAGGGTTATCATGAGGATCAAATGAGATACTTGTAAAGAGCTTTGTAAATGAGATACTTGTAAAGAGCGTAATATATCGTGGTGATGGTGATGATTATGGTGAACATTTAACCTCTGTAGGCTTATTGAAAGCATCCTTGCCAGGACAGTAGTAGTGGACCGAGTGACAGAGAGGTGGTGGACTTCTCCGTTTTCCCACAGGGTCGCATATGTCAGACCTCTATATTCTCGGCAAGTTTCATTCAGTATCATTTGAAGACCATTGTTTCAGTCACTTTGTCCTGCTGTGATGGGAGCTTTGACTCTTTCAGCCGCTGCTGTTGCCTCTGGGATTGCTGTTCCTGCGGCTGCTGTTGCCGTTGCTGGGCTGCGGTTGATGGTTCCATGGTTGTCCATACTGTAGTTCTTGTTTCTCCCATTGTTGTCTTTTTTGGTGCTACCATTGTCATTGCTGTCAACACTCTTGCGATATTGTTGCAGCTGTTGTAATTCTTGTTGCTGCCTGGCATTTTGTTGGCTGCCTCAACACCTCTGGCACCAGACAGGGAGTGCACCTGATTTTCCCAGAGCAAACCTAGTTCTGTTCACAGAGATTTCTCCTTGGGTCAGTTTTGAGGGTGCTTGAACTATTATGAACATATCACTGAAAGAGGGGTGCTCCATTTCACTTCCTGCTTCTCAGATCAGCAGGATGTGGAAACAAGGCGCTCCATGCATAGTACTATCTATGATCCACTACTCGCATTGTTTGTCGTGGGCCAAGCCATAACCAGGATAGGAGATTTTTTTATTTGATTCCTGTTTCCTTGCCCCACCCCCATAAGAGGCTAAATTGTAAATTACAGACCGATTTTACAGTCCAAGAGAATTAGAGGCTGTCCCCTAGAACATTGGCTAGACCTCCCCTTTGGCACTGCCTTCTGCCCATGGAAGACTGATGGGAGGTCATGTGCAAAGACTACCCCACACGGACAGGTATGTGAAGGTTGAGATCTTTGTTGCTGGAGGGAATGCACACATGGATGATCATATCGGCAGACTGGAGGACTGAAGGAATAAGACAAGAGATGCTAGCACCAACTACAACTTCTGACAGTCTGGAACTTGGCTCCTCCATGGCATCAAGTTCTCCCATCCCCAGCCTGGCACCCTAAGACCCAGAATTCCAGATTCCTTGTGTAAGTAGGCAAGGCTTACTTCGTTCCTGGGGAAACTATTTATTTGCATAGTCAGTTGGTAGACAATACTGTTTTCGTTGTGGTTAACACTGCTTTACCTGTCACGTGAGTGTCCTATCTGCCAGGGAATTTCCATTTATTCTCACATCCAACAGGTGCCAGGACATTTGTGGGAGAGGCATGACTGGCTCCTGGATTTACACCTGCAAGGGACTTTGGAGGCTCTCTCATGCAACTCCTTAAATGAGCACTCTAGGACCTAGAAAAATGAAAGAACTTGCCCTAAACTAGACAAGTGCCAAGCAGGAGAGCAGAATGCCAATTCAGATTTGCCAACTCCAAATCAAGGGTGGATTCCAGCTTCTGAATGGAAATTGACTGCTTCAGCTCTGGATCTTTGTTGGTCAGAAACCTCTTGACCATTTTTTCAAATATTGATACAACTACTAGTCCTCAGAATGTTCTCTCTTCCTTTCGCTACTTCACTATCTTCATACTTCCAGAATCCCATATTTTGCCACAGTAGATGCTTCATTCTTTGCTGATCCAGATCATGACTCCTTAGGGTGCAAGTACATCATCTTTATATATTACTCATACCTGAATTCATTGCCATGTGGCCAATTTCTTGGCAAAGATGTTTGACAGATAGTGGAACTGATCCTGAAACAGGGCAGAATAGCCTGTTCTGTATCTAGAAGCCAAACCTTTCTAGTTGGGAGGCCATGCCAGAGCTTGTGCCCTTTGGACCCCAGAATTATCTTCCCTTCACAAAATGGCAGGAAACTAAGGCCTCAGTGGAAGTGTATGTACAGCACACTGAGGAGCTGTTGTTCTAATTCCTCTCAGCACAGGCAAAAATCCCAGTGTTTTACTGCTCAAAGCCCCCAGGATTTTAAAACTAATTTTCAGGAGTTTGGGGGTATCCTTTCTAATACTATAGTAACAACCCTCATCATCCCCCCATCTATGTGGGATGGTGGGGATAACATCATTCAGCCAGACCAAAGTAGCTTTTAGGAAGGGGTAATTACTAAGGTAATATTAACGTAGTATATTATTTACAGTCATTAGGATTAAAACATCTGGCATAAAAAAAAAATTCCTCTAAAGTTTATCACACTCTCCCATCATGTCATACAGGGGAAAATGGGCTCAAGCTTAGGGGGCCCATGTAGCAAAGAGGTGCCTTCACACTCCCTGTGGTCTCTGCTGGACTCTTCCAGATGTTCCCCTTGGCAATGGTAGAGTTTTCTGCAGGAGATTTTTTTCTATTTTTTAAATCATTTTGTTTTATTTTTAGTTTTCAACATTCACTTTAAAAAGATTTTGAGTTGCACTTTTTCTCCCTGTCTCCTCCACTCACCCCAAGACAGCATGCATTCTGATTACCCCATCCTGCAATCTCCCCTCTCTTCTATCACAACCTCCCTTCTCTTATGACCTGTCCCTCTATATTCCTGTAGGACAAGATAAATTTCTATACCCCATTGCCTGTATGTTTTTTTTCCAAGTTGCATGTAAAAACAATTTTTAACATTCATTTTTAAAACTTTAAGTTCCAAATTCTCTCCTTTCCTCCCTCCCTATCCACCCCCATTGAGCAGGCATATAGAAAAGATGGTGAAATAGAATTCCAGAGCAGTAGAAGCCACAAAATGACAGACTGAAGCAAATTTCCATCCCAAGACAATCTGGAAGGTCAATGGGAAGGGTCTATTGCCCCAGACTTGGAGAGGAGTTCTGTTCTTCAGCTGAAACTGAGCAGGAGCAGGCCTCAGGGGGCTGAATGTCCGTTGGCTGCTGTGGATTCTTGATTTTTCTTTGACGGCTTCAAAGGTCAGTGGGAAGGGTCTCTTACCTGGCTGAGAGGGGAGCATTGTCCAGTCCCCAGAACAGTCCCAGTCCCAGCCCCAAAGTGACTGCAGCCATAGCTGAAGCAGAAGCTGATTCTGGGGTCTTCTACTTAACAGAGCTCAAAAGTCAATCCATTGGCCAGGAAAATGAGCAAATGAGGGAAAAAGAAACAGACTATAGTTTCTTACTTTCTAGATGAAGAGGTATTATTTTCTTCCATCACTGATAGAAAGGAAGATCAAAACATACAGCCAGAAGAAAACAAAGACAAAACTCCTGCATCCAAAGTCTCTAAGAAGAATATGAGAAGGCATGCTTTTGGATACAAGTTATACATGTGTAGTCATGAAAAACACTTCCATAATAGTCATGTTGTGAAAGACTAGCTATATTTACTTCTATCCTATCCTGCCCTCAATTTATTTTATTCTCTCTTTTGACCCTGTCCCTCCTCAAAAGTGTTTTAATTTTAATTTAATTTTAACTACCCCCTCCTCCCATTCTCCCTCCCTTCTTCTCCAGGACATTTTGTACCGTCCTAAAATAATCTTCAGTATAGTTTGGCCTTGGCTCCCAGTGCAGCCACTACCCCTTCCTCCTTTCAGGGATGTTGCTAAAATGCATGGGCCATGCCATCAGACATTCTTTAAGTTGGAAAACTCTTCCTCTGACCAGGTAGGATGAGGTGAGAGGACAGGAGACAAGGTAACATTCTCAGAGATTTTCTCCCTTTAGTCCTACGTGATACCTTTTTCAGAGATGGTTCTCTCTACTACCAGATGTTCACCTAACTTCCAGCATACATTGGACCAAACAGTCTTGATGGTTTATACACAATGCCTAGGATGTGAGCAGGTTCCTTCTGCCAATCCAAATGCTTTCCCTGAGCAGTGTAATTTCCAGCTCCCCCTCAATGCCTTTGATTGATTTGATTCAAGGTATAAGAGCATAGCCTTTTACCACTTATTTTAGGTAGGAGGATTAATTTGATTAATTTACTCAATCCACCCCCCGCCCCCTCACACACACCACATACTCACATAGCATGAGAAGAGAATGAAATAGAATTGCCTTTGATGAGCAGAAGCTTGTATACTACAGTTGTTGCTCCATGACATCCCATTTTCCTCTTTAGATGAATTGCTGAAGGGAGGGGTGAGCAACTCATTAGGATTCAGCCAGAATGAGACATGTTGAATCACAACAAGAGCAGTTAAAGTCAGGTCTGTTCCTCTGTTTTTCCCAACCCTGGCAAGTGCTTGGTACTTTACAGCTGTTACATTTCACCCTCAGCTCCTTTTATTCTTTCCCATTTCTGGGCATCATTAGGAGTTACCACATCCATTTCCTACCAATTTCTGCCATCTGAAGAATACTATAGAAGACTAAGTTGCATTGCATTAGCAATGTTAAAAATACATCTAGGAAAATGCTTTTATGAAGACATTACCATTTTTGACAATTTCTGGGGTGCAGTAGTAATAACCTTTGAGTCCAAATATGTCTCCTAAGATACAGAAAAGTCTTGAAAAGTGGACGTTTTATCTATTTTCTTTTTCAACCACTAAGAACTTGGAAATTTTAGGGAAAGGGTTTGCCTCAGTTCTTGCCAGAACATATGGGAACTAATAATGAATGTAGCTGTTTGAAAAGACAGCTACTGAAGAAGACAATGGACTTACCCATTGTTTCCTTCTTAAAATCTATTCTAAACTCTTGACACATCTACTCCAAAGATCTTTTTTTCTAGAATTGGGGGAAAACTAAAGATGCACTTGGTGGGAACCAGGTGACCTCCATGAGTTTTAACCATTTGTATGGGCCATCCAAGGAGAAAAAATAATCTGAGGAATAAAACGAAATAAAATGAGACAATTAAATTGAGTTCATTTGTCATAAAAACATGATGTGGATATAGAATCTATGAGCTCATTGTTATGGAACCTACCTTGAAACAAATCATAACCTCAGTCTGTGGGATTTTTGCTTCTGCTTTTCTTTAAATCTTCCAGGAAACATCTACCAAAACCCTGGGAATCCAGAGATTTTGGTGGTGGGAATGCCCAATGTGGGAACTCTATCTCTTAATACAGATGGCCCCCTCTCATTACTTTTGTATATAAATCCAAGGGAGTTGCTTGAGGGACATAGAGATGTGATGTCCAGCAAGGTCATTTATACATTAAGAGCCTTCTATGTGCAAGAGTCTGTGCTAAGAGCTGGAGTTCAAAAGAAAAAGTGAAATCACATCTTGATGATTTCCAAACCAGAATTCTCCTCCATTTTCCACGTTGTCTTTATATAGAAAATGCACCTGTGCAAATAAGTTATGTAGATTATGCTTTTCTGAACCAAGAATAGTTGGCATTATGATCAAACTGAAACCTAAAGATAATGAGACAATTCAAAGAGAACAGACGAGACTTTTCAGTAATATAAGAAAAAGGGAATTATTTGAAGTTACAAATTATTGTTTAACAATGGTATTTTATTTTCACATGAAATTCCCCAAATCATTGGTGCCCTTTAAAAATTGGATGGTCAGGCAGAGCCAAGATGGTGGAGTAGAAGGATGCACTGCTAGAAGCTGTCCTCTCAAAGCCCATAAAATATTTGTAAAAAATGACTCTAAACAAATTGTAGAGCAGCAGAAGCCACAAAATGACAGAGTGAAAGAGATTCCCAGCCTAAGGCAGCCTGGAAGGCTGACAGAAAAGATCTATTGTACCAGGTGTAGGGCAGAGCACGGCCCAGTCTTGGCCATTCCACAGGAAGGATAAGACTGGAGATGGCGTCAAGGTGCCAACAGCAGTAGCTGTGAGTCCCAGATTCCTCAACTCATAAACACCAAAGGCAGTTTCAAAGGTCAGTGAGGAAGCACTTTCCCCAGTATGAGAAGGGAACTTAGAGGTCTAGCCCAAGCCCCAGGTGGTGGCAGCTTCAATTGTTGGAGCCCTGGCCTAAAGACCCTGGGGGAATTGAGTGACTGATATGAATCTCAGTCTTGAGTGGCAGCCCTGGGATAAGGAGGAGTACTGGCAGTGGAGCTGGTGGAGGCTTCTACTCGCAGGAAAGAGTGCTTGTATTTGCTCCCAGACAAAAGTGTGGGCCAGAAAAGGAGTAAACTCCTCTCCCATAATTGTACTGCCTTGGAGGAAGTGAGAACTTACAAGTTCCAAGACTATATCCTCCTCTTGACAAAGAACTCAAAAGAAAAGCAACTGACTGGGAAAATGCCCCCAAAAGGGAAAAAGAATAAGACAATATAAGGTTACTTTCTTGGTGAACAAGTATTTTCTTCCATCCTTTCATATGAGGAAGAACAATGCATAACATCAGAGAAAGACCTAAAAATCAAGGCTTCTGCATCCCAAACCTCCATTAATATGCAGTGGTCTCAGGTCATGGGAGATTTCATTTGAAAATGAAGTAAGAGAGGTGGAGGAAAAATTGGGAAGAGAAATGAGAGCAATGCAAGAAAACCATGAAAAACGAGTCAGCAGCTTGCTAAAAGAAACTCCAAAAATGCTGGAGAAATTAACACCATTAAAAATAGACTAACTCAAATGGAAAAAGAGGCCCAATAAACCAATGAGGAGACAAATGCTTTAAAAAGAAGAATTAGCCAAATGGAAAAAGGAGGTTCAAAAACCCACTGAAGAAAATAGCTCTTTAAAAATTAGAATGGAGCAGATGGAAGCTAATGACTTATGAGAAACCAAGAAATTACAAAACAAAACCAAAAGAATGAAAAAATAGAAGACAATGTGGAATATCTCATTGGAAGAACAACTGATCTGGAAAATAGATTCAGGAGAAACAATTTAAAAATTATGGGACTACCTGAAAGCATTTTCAAAAAGAGAGCCTAGACATCATCTTTCATTAAATTATCAAGGAAAACTTCCCTGATATTCTGGATCCACAGGGTAAAATAAATATTTAAAAAATCCACCAATCACCTCATGTAAGAGACCTGAAAATAGAAACTTCTAGGAATATTGTACCCAAATTCCAGAGTTCCCGGGTCAAGGAGAAAATATGGCAAGCAGACGGAAAGAAACAATTTGAATATTGTGAAAATACAATCAGGATAACACAGGATCTGGAATCTTCGACATTGAGGGATCAAGGCTTTGAATATGATATGCCTTCTCAGTATGGATGGATGGGGAGGGTGGAAGGGAGAGAAGATGGAACTCAAAGATTTTGGAAGGAATGTTGAGAACTGGTTTTGCATGTAAGTGGGAAATAGGAAATACAGATAATTGGGTATAGAAATCTATCTTGCCCTACAAGAAAAGAGAGAAGATGGGAATAAGGGAAGGGAGGGGTGTGTTAGAAAGGAGGGCAAATTGGGGGAAGGGGTAAACGAAATGCATTGTGTTTTGGGGTGGGGAAGAGGAGAGATGGGGAGAAAATTTGAAACTAAAAATCTTGTGGAAATGAATATTGAAAGCTAAAAATAAGTAAATAAATAAATTGAAAAGAAAATTGGAGGATTACATTGGCATGCTTAACCATTAGAGGTCCACAATTCAATCTATATCACACAGGGGAAAAAGACCAATTTGATAAAAGTTACCTTTTACTATAATGGTGAGAAAGATGGTACTTGGATAGTGTAGCTGATATTGATCCTATATCAGAATTAGATTATCCTTATAGGACTAAGTGGAGGTTTTGAGTTCTTCTTGTGCAATTCTATAATTTTTTTTTTTTAATCCTAGGATTGCAGATCTAAATCAAAGATATCCAATGCCCTCATTTTGTGAATGCAGAAACCTGGCAGCAGGAAGGTTACATAACTTGCCCAAAATCATGCAAAAAGTTTTCACTAGTGGAAAGATTGGAACCCAAATTTGCCTCTAATTCCAACACCCTTTTCATGGTTCCATACTTGCAAGACTTTCCAAGAAAAAATAGATTTCATTCAGATACTCAATTAGCATAGATCTGGAGACTTTGATAACTCCCAGGAACTTAACAGGGAGATCTAATTATGTGCTAATAGAACCTCAGAGAAAGTTGGATCTTAAGGCCTCCTCCAATTGTCAAAAGATTGTTGCTAGGGATGTGGAAAATGACTTTGTCCACTTTGCCTTGTCCAGTTGCAAAGCTATTACAAAGCCATCTAGCTACTCAGCTATGAGGCACTGAGTTCCCTTGACATTTTCTTAAGGCCAAGCTACCCAATTTGTTGCTCATTAAAAGCTCTAGTACAGTTTTGCCATTCATCAAGCTTCTAGTGGGCCCAATGCTATTTTGAAATTATTTGAGATTATTTTTGGCCAATAAAGAAATGAGACATATGCTTCACTGAGTCTCCCAACTTGTGAGAAAGAATTGGTCTCCTCTTCTTCTTCCTCCTCCCTTTTCTTGTTATCCCAAAGCATGGCCCCACCCCTCCCAAAATGTGAAGACAAGGTCTCCTTCGTGCAGATGGCTTTATTTGTGTTCTGCTGGCACCATTATAGTCATACAGTAACCAACATAAATTTTTAGTTTTATTATCACCTCTAAAAAGAGACAGAAATGTGAAAATTGAAGCCAGAAGGTTTGTATCACAGGATTAATTAGGCAGGGCCAAGTGGGGTCTCACTCCTCCTGGCAGTGAGTGCCTCAAGAAGGTGCCTGACTCCAATTACAGAGCACACAAAGCAATTAAAAACCCTGTTTCTTTTTCCTGAGGTGTTACTTGTTACTTGATAAATCTCTTTTTTAAAATTCTCTGGAGACCTGAACTGGCTGGAGGTGCAATCTATGAGGGGAGATATTCATGAAAGATTGATTCAGCCCTACCCTGAGTGCAATAGGCTGAAAGTAACCCAGAAAAGAATGAACCATGCAGGGCTGGGATGGCATCCTATTGGCCACTTCCCCCCGCCCAATACATAAAAAGAGCAGAAGATAAAGAATTGAGACATCATGAATCTACAGTAGGAGCCATGAAGGGACTTGATCTACCATCTTAGGTCTTTACACTAAGTCTTATGGACCTTTGGATAATCCTATTTCACTGGGCAGTTTGAGCACGTCTGTAGACAAGAAGGCATAAGTTAAAATTAAGTGCCTGTCTCTCACAGAACCAACATCCTTCTTCAAATTGAGAATTGGTCTGCTTAGAGAATTAGATTTTTCCATCTGATAGATGACTTAGTCCTAGGGGATTTGTGATCTGCCTCTCAGGCTTTTATATTCCAAAAGAAACTTTTATTTCCCTTTGCCGTGGTTTTACTGAGAAACTCATCACTTCATCCTATCCTAGACTTCACCTGTCAATATTAGAAATAAGCCTCCATTGTCTTCAATGCAGCTGGTTTTGTGGGCTGGAGTCTTACAATCCCCACTTAAGTTACCTTTCTTATTCTCTCCTCAGTATATTAATAATTCAAGCCATGGAATAAGTCCGGAGAAAGAGCTACAAAGAGATTTCTCTATCTGAGCATGAACGCCAACACTTCATCAATGACCTCAGACTTCCTGTTGAAATCATGTTGAAATCAATAGACTAAAACCCATTGTTGTAAATACAGGGATGCCTTGTTCTGCCCACCCCTTTTCTGCATGCATTGCATGCCCCTAAAAATGTAACCAAGATGGGAGGAGGCCTGGGGCCTTTCTGGCTTCCAACTTGAGGATGTGGTGGACATTTTTGACATGCTTCAAAACATTTTTTCATTTAAAAAAAGTGCTACAAATGTCACTTTATTTGTCATACCTGCCTTCCATTTCTTTTTCTGTTTCAATATCACCTAAGAATTGAACTAGTGATGCTAAAGATGTACTCATTCTGTAAAAACAAAGGCAAGTCATTAGTGTAATTGAGAAGTCTCCTCTGCTTGCTGGGCACGTCAACCAGTTCATCAAATCAAACTCTCAATCACTAGAGCCCAAGAGTCACTGAATATAGCTTCTGAAAGAGTTTTCCTGAGGCCATTGCCACTGTTTTCCTGCTTCTTAAATTAAAAAAAAAGTGGAAGTTGATTGACCCTTCACTACAGTTCAGCCTTCTCGTGGCCTGTTTTAACAGGTTGAGATTGAGCAAGCTCTGGGTATTTGGGGAAGATGAGAGGACCTAGGTATGCCTAAGTAGGCTTCACACTTGGTGGACAAGTCCAGCTTGGAATTTTATCATCTTCCTTCAACATAAACATATTTTCTTATTTGGGAGGTAGGGATGAGCTTGGGTCAATCTTTTACTTCCTTAGCCTTCCCTTTCCAATGATTTTTACCTACCTTGTACATATCTTATATCTATCCAGTTATGTTTATGGAGTCTCTCTCATGAGAATATGAGCTCCTTGAGGGGAGGGGCTGGGTTTTCCCTTTTCCTTTGTATCCCTAGGACTCAACTCAGTGCCTAGAACAGAGCAGACACTTTGTGAATACTTGCCAGGCGATTCAGTGTCTGACTGATCGCTCTGGAGAACACGGCAGGAGAACATCCCCCACATGGCCATGGATACTTGAGTATTACTTTTTGCCCTGAGTGAGGCCACAGGACACAGGAAAATTTGGGGCCCAATCTCACTTCTGCTTCCTAACTGTCTGCTCCTCTCCATACCTTCTCTTCTTTCATATGTCCCATGCTCCTGCTCTGCCCCATAGCACTCTGTGCTACTCCCAGTGCAACCTTCTAGGGTGACTCCCAGGTAGTCCCCTAGGATTCAGGCACAACATAAACAGACCTCACTCTGTGTGACATCCACTCCTGGCCCTACTGAGTGAATCTAAGAGACTCATTCAGATGACCATGGTGATATTCATTAGGTCTTTGATGGGTTATCCTTTGGGGACTGTTTTATAGGGGCATTTTATAGGGACATTTATAGGGACATTTTGAGGAATTGGGGACCCATGGTAGACTGGTGAGGGACAGATTTAAGGGTGAGGATATTTTCTAAAGCATAGATCCAATCATGTCACCCACTACCCACCCCCACTCAATAAATTCCAGCAGCTCCCTATCAAATATAAATGGTCTGGCATTCAAAGTCTCTCATATACTATCATTTACAATCTACTTACACTCTACTCCTTGAGTAAGGTATAAAGATTCAAAAGAGGTGAAAGACATGACAGTCTCTGCCCTCAAGGAGTTTATAATCTAATGAGAGATATAACATGCAAATAAGTACAACAAAACAAGCTATATACAGAATAAATTTTTAAAAAAATAACAGTGAGAAGGAGCCAGAACTAAGAGGGATTGGGGAAGATTTCTTACAGGAGGAAAGGTTTTAGTTGAGAATTACAGGAAGCCAGGGAGGTCAGTAGACAGAGCAGAGGAGGGAGAGAGTTCCAGACATGGGGGATAGCCAGAGAAAATACCCAGAGCTGAGAGATTGAGCATCTTGCTTGCAGAGCAGGAAACTTAGGTTCAGAAGGGTTAAATGACTTTTCATAAAGGTTGAGGCAAGATTTGAATCTGAGTCTTCCTGACTCAGGCCAGAATGAGTACATTTCCAATCCCTTTCTATCCCCCAGTCCCCAATACCCAAAGGTGCAGGTGCTATGCTCTGGGATAGTGACCTGGGGAGGAAGTCTTTCCTGTACCCTATACCCCCCGCACCCCCGCACAGCACACACTTGATTTTTGGTGTGGGGAAAGACTAATAATCAGTACAAGGTATGGCAACATCCCTCTTTCTTCAGCTTTCCCCCAAACTGCTCCCTCTTCTGACCTTCCTTTTGTCTATGGGGGCTCAACAAGCTTCATTCTCTCCAGTTCTCAGTACTGTTCACTGAACTGAAATTCCTCTCATCTGCATTCCCATCTAGTGCTTCGTGACACAATGTGATGGCTGCTTCTCAGACTTCCATTCTCTGGACTTCTTCGTGGCCTTGATATTTCTGCTCATCACCTCCTGTTGGAGACTCTCTGCTTTCTGGGATTTTCTGATACTGTCATTTGCTGGTTCTACCCCTTGACCACCTAACAGTTCCTTCTCAGTCTCCTTTGTGGGTATGCATACATGCTCAGCCCCTAACTGCGAGTGGTAGAAAGATTCTGGCCAGAGTTGTCTCTGTGTAGACTCTCTAAAGAGTAACTTCATTAGTGACCATGGCTTTCATTATCATCTCTTCCCAGATGACCCCCAGATCTAGATCTCTAATCCTAAGCTCCACTCATGTTTCACCAATTAGCTGGAACATTTAAAACAGAATGTTCCATACACATCTCCAATACAGTGGGTCTGTGATACATCGTTACTTTCCCCCCAAACCAACGTTCTTCTAAATTTCCCTATTTCTGTTGCAGTGGACCAGCATCTTCCAAGTCTCCTAGGTTCTCAATGTTGGTATGGTCCTAGACTGTTCAAAGCAGTTACCTACATTTCCAAATCAGTTACCAAATCCTGTACTTTCTACCTTCACATCAGCTGTCTCCTGTCTGCTCCATCTCTCTACTTGCACAGACTTGCTTACTCATCATATCACTGATGTACTATTGTAATAGTCTTCTCATGGATCTCCCTCCTGCCCCATCCATTATCTTCTCTTCTGTCAAAGTCAGATTTTCACCATGTCACTTTGCCTA
Source organism: Bettongia penicillata ogilbyi (assembly GCA_023548195.1). Taxonomy (NCBI): domain Eukaryota; kingdom Metazoa; phylum Chordata; class Mammalia; order Diprotodontia; family Potoroidae; genus Bettongia; species Bettongia penicillata. The sequence continues at coordinate 1,604,632 of JAJHZJ010000812.1, forward strand.
CTCAATAAACCCTCACACTTTTAAATTTCTATTTTTTGCAGGCAGTATATAAGTGTGTGTATATATACATATAAGTACATATGTATATGAACACACACATGTCTGCATACATACACATACATACATACATGTTCATATAGACTGAGTGTGCCTGATCTGTGACAGAACATTCTGAACTTGTCTGTCTGATCAGCCACAGCCGGACACACTGAAGCTTAACTCTAGCGTAGTGATGTCATTTTGGTCTGTTTCGGGAATGAGAACAACGATCACCATGTATATGTATTCACACAGCAGCACATGTATATGATTTAGTTTATGAGTAGGCAAATACACATATTGTGGATGCCTACACTTTTTTTCTACTCATGAGGCTGCTAGCCTAGTGTCATCCAAGAAGAGCTGTCCAGCAGGCAGTTGTTTATGTGGATCCAGTCTTCTTCACAGAAAAAAATTGAATTGTTGGGGGTTGATGAGATTACCAAGAAAGAAAAAAGAAGAGGAGGGGAAAGAAGGGGAAGGGATGGGAGGGACCATTTGGGCCCAGGACAAAGACTTGGGAGATGCTGGCTAGGGGTTTTACTTAAAGCCCATCCAATTTAGTAGGCGTCAATCAGTACTTTTGGAGTCTTTGAGAACCCAGGGCTATTTCTAGGAAATTAGATTACTAACAATGTAACTTATAATAACTAATCTGGTGCTTTAAAGTTTTCAAAGTATTGCACACCTGTTATTTAATTTGAATTGATATGTGTTTGTCCTTCATTGCCAAAGAAGACCATGCCATCCGAGAAATAATGACATAACTTGCACTTGACTTTGTTTTGAGTGAAGGAGCACTGTGCAGGTCACCAGTCTCACTTCTCCTTCAGAGCCATTTGAATCTAATGTTCAGATATTCTTCAGGATGACTGGAGATGGCCAGGGTGAGGCAATTGGGGTTAAGTGACTTGCCCGAGGTCATACAGCTAGTGAGATTTGAACTCAGGTCCTCCTAACTCCTGCACTGGTGCTCTATCCACTGTACCACTTAGCTTCCCCTAGGTGCTATCCTGTTGTATAGAATTGATATGTACAACAATGCTGGGAGGTAGATGCCATTACCCCCACTCTACAGGTGAAGAAACAGGCTGATAGGTGACACAGTTCACCCAAGGATGCATAGTTATTATTATCTCAGGCAGGATTTGAACTTTTCTGCATATTACCAGATACCTTGGACTTCAGACTTGGAATTCTTGGACTTTTGGAAAGCTTAGTAAAGTTCCAGGATGATTTATCAAGCTAGATTTTGTTGCAGACATGTTAAATCAGAAGGCTCGTTTTCTTGTGCTCAAGAGAGCAACACTACAATTAATCTTCTCCATGGTATAATCATGGGTTTAGGTCAACCATTGGCCACACTGGTCAACTGCTCACCAGTCTGTCTGACTGGAGGTAGCCTCCTAAACTTTAGGCACCTGTGCTCACAACCCTACTGTTGGTCTTTAAGGACAGACTAATGACAGCCTACAGAGAGAGCTGGTTCACTTAACATGAGCTTTCAGCAGGACTTACTGAGTTTATGAAAAGTCCAAATTATTGATTATTTTAAAGTGGTGCAATTTTACTCATTGTATGAACTACAAAGAGACTAATACACAGTGGTCTCATAGTGGTCCTTAAGGAGCTTTCTTCAACAGATAGATAATAATGATTTAAGATGAGAATAACATAAGGGGTGTGCCAAAAGTCCAGTTTTAATGCTTATTAAGGCTTCAATGTGTGTCCATAAAATGTCTGAGGACATTTGAAAATAATTATTTTTCTTACATATTTGAAATGTGTCTTCATCCATGATCTTGTCTCCATTATTAATGGGTAGCATCTCTGAAGCAGCTACTTTCTGTGGGAGATCTCCCTCATTGTTATCCTCATCATTCTTATTTATTAATAGGTTGTATTCTCCATAAAAATGCGCACTGTTTCAGAGCAGGAACTGTGTTGTTTGTTTTGTCTTTGAATGCTCTGGAGCTTGATAAAATGAATGAATGTCTTGGTCACATCATGGAAGAGTTTGCTGAGGAGAATTAAACTCTATCCCAACTCCTAGTTGACTAATCACCGTTTTAGGCTTGGCAGTATCCCATGTACTAAGCCATGATTCTTGCCTTACTTCAGTCTTCCACACTTATTGTTTAAGGGATAGTTATCGAAAGAACCTTTTTCAGCCTCCAGGTCATTGATGGAAATCTGAGGATAGCTTTTGCTAATCACCTGTCTCCTCATTCTTTTTTTTTCTTACCCCATATACAAGGCAGTCTCCCAGTTTCTAGGTAGATTTCACAAAACTTCAGGATGTTTTCATGCTTGGTCATGTTTTGTCAAGATCTTAGATGATAATAACTAATGTGTAAGTCATATTCCAGGAGAAGCATAATTTTCAAGTACTCCATGGTCAGATACTTTGATTTTTTTGATTCCCTCATAGCACCTAATGAGTGAAATGCTGCTCCTTGGGCTCAGTGAAAACCTAGGTTACCCTTTCAGGAGCTTCCAGGAGTGCAGGAAAGAACTATCAGAAGTGACACTGATCCTTGGACAGGTCAGGTCCATTGGTGCAGCGTTGGTTCCATATTTAAGAACCTACAACATGGCAGGTATTGTGCTAAGTGCTGGGCTACAAAGAAAACAACACACTGGGCCTGTCTTCAAGGAGATTACGTTCTCCTGGGGAGAGCCAAACAACTACAGATATAATAAATAGAAATTGGCTTCATGGTGGTGGGAAGGGGGTGCTAAGTATCAAGGACATCAGGGAAGGTCTTTTGCAACTATATTATGAGAGAAAATCATATGGTATTACGGACATTCTGATAGGAAATGATGTTCTTATGGGAGAAACAGCAGGATACCTTCCACAATGAAGGAATTCAATGATGGTATTGATATTACTGGGTTCCTTTATGGGAATAGTGGCAACTTAACACAGTGGATGGAGGGCTGGGCCATGACATAAGAAATCCTCAGCTGGGCTTAGATCTTACTCCTGGCTTTTACAAGTTGGGTGGCCCTGAGCACATTTCCAAACTTTTCTGAGTCTCAGTCATCTCCTTAATATTTATTTAGCAACAAAATCATAGGCAGGTGATGATCTGCTTTGTTAGAGAGAATCTCCGTTCTGGGAGTTGTGACTAAAGGAATCATATCCTACATTGATTTGAATATCGTGTGATATAAAACTTTGGAACATTAAAATATGTTGTCTGTGGCTGGAGAAGATGTGGGAAAATGGGAACATTGATGAATTATTGGTGGAGTTGTGAACTGATCCAACCATTCTGGAGAGCAATTTTGAATTAAGTCCAAACTGTTATAAAACTGTGCATACCCTTTGAACCAGCAACACCATTGCTAGGTCTGTATCCCAAAGAGATCATAAGAATGGGAAAAGGACAGGTACAAAAATATTTATAGCAGCTCTTTTTGTGTTAGCAAAAAATTGGAAATTTGAGGGGATATCCATCATTTGGGGAATGGCTGAACATGTTGTGGTATATGAATACAATGGTAAGTTATTGTACTATAAGAAATGGTGAGCTAACAGACATCAGAAAAACCTGGAAAGACTAATATGAACTGATGCTGAGTTAAATGAGCAGAACGAGGAGAACACTGTACACAGTAACAATCACATTGTACGCTGACTGACGTTGATAAACTTATCTCTTCTCAGTAATGTGAGGATCTAAGACAACTCCAAGAGACCCATGATGGAAAATGCTGTCCACCTCCAGAGAACCAACTATGGAGTCTGAATGTAGATGGAAGCCTACTATGCTTTGCTTTTCTTTTGTTGTTTTGTTTCTTTTTCTCATGCTTCCTCCCATCCGTTCTAATTCTTCTTTACATCATGACTAGTATGGAAATATGTTTAGTGTGAATGCGTAAGTAGAGTATCAGATTTCACACCATCTTGGGGAGGGAGAAGAGGAAAAGGGAAACTCAAAATATTACAGAAGTGAATATTAAAAACTAAAAATCAATTAATTAATCTGAAAAATGTTATCTGTGATTCTCTAAGAACCTGGAAATAACTTTGAAGTTACTTTTGTTGGAAATAAAGATTTAATCTCAGTGAAGGGAGACCTATGTTTAAATCACATCTTCAATACTTATTATCTATAAAATATAGGGAAAGTGCCTTCATCTCTCTGACTCAGTAAATGCACCTGTGGAATGGGGGTAATAATGCTGTATTACTTCACAAGGTGATTGGGAGATGATATTTGGAAAGTGTTCTGCAGACATTAAAGGCCTATATAAATATTAGCAATGATGCTTAGTTCAGAAAGCTAATCCAAAAAAGATTATCTGGGAATCTGGGTAAATTAACTGTGTTACCAGAATGCTTACTTCCCCTATCCCTCTTGTATACCTCAGTGTTTTGGTCCTTTTCTAGGTATGAACCCAAACCATTTCTCAGTCTATACTGAAGATTACAGCATTCTCTCCAGATGCTATCAATTAGAACTGCCATTAATTATTTATTTCAATATTTATTGAGTGGTTCTAAAAGTTAGAAGTGATTTCAGTGAGAAAGTCACCTTGGCAAGACACATAACATTTAATTTTAGCACTCAGCAGTGACTTAGGGGTCATCTACCAGTCAACCAATAAGTATTTAATAGGTGCTTCCTACGGGCCAGCGTTACAGTATTCCCAGGGAGTGGGAACACAAAAAGAAGCACTCAGGCTCAGGGAGCTTACAGTCAAAAGATGGAGATAATATGAACATAGTGCTCTAGAAGATCCATCCAGAGTAAATGGGCAGTGGTCTTGGAGCAGAGGGCTTAGCAACTGAGTGTCGCACAGGGTGTGCTGTGGAAGGTGGAAGGTGAAAAGTAAAGGTAGAAGGTGAAACCTGAAGGAATCCATGGAAAATGAGAAAACTCAGGGCAGGTGAGCATTCCAGGCAGAGGGAAGAGTCAGGCCAAAGGCATGGGGACAGTAAAGGAAGCTGGCCAGAGTGGCTAGTATTTGTTCTAATTTTTATTTCTAGAATTTAGAATAGTTTGTGGTACACCATAGGCACTTAATAAAGGCTTATTGACTTGTTTTGAATAATTGAGGAAAGGAAAACATTGATTAAGTGCTTATCATGTGGCAGGTACTGAGCTGAGCACTTTGCAAACACTGTTTCATTCGATCCTCACAACACTTAGGAAGTAGGTAACATTATTCTCCCTGTTTTATACGTAAGGAAATTGAGGTGTCAGACACAGGTTAAATGACTTTGTTGCAGCTTCATCTGAGCTCCTGTTGTCCTGACTCCTGGCCCAGTGCTCTGTCCAATGTGCTACTTTGCTACCTCAGGGTATGAGAAAACTAGAAAGGTAAGAAGGCCCCATGTTGGGAGGGGCCAAAGAGAGGACTTTATACTTATCCCTTTTTCCTGTTATTATTGTTTTTTTATGATTTTTATTTCCAATCAAGTTCAGACAGAAATGATCTCTGGGCTGCCATTCTCTGCTGTGTACTTCAATGCTTCATGCCAGTTGAATATGGAGCAAGTAGATGGAAGTAGCAATTTTTGTAATTCAATGGAAATGTTGAGATTCAAACTCAATTGTCAATAAGACAATAATAAAAATGGTGACAATAATAGTGAAAATAACAACTTCTAGCCATTTTCTACTTATGAGGTTGACCTTTGGCCTGAAGTAGAAAATTCCATATTTACATTTATTCAATTTCACCTAATTCAATCTAACTCAATATTTGTTACTGTTAAGAACTTCTGGGATCCTTCCTCCTTCTTCTCCTGTGAGATGAGGAAGCTCCCTACACTAATGCAGATTTGGTCCAAGTTCTATAATTTATAGTCTTAAAGAATTGCCTGAGGTTGGAGTGGTTTGTAAGTGTGTGTGTGTGTGTGTGTGTGTGTGTGTGTGTTGGCACCACAAAATCAAGAGATTAGTTAAGAGTACCAAGAGTTAGCATGTGTCTGAGGAAAGACTTGAACCCAGACCTTTCTGCCTTGAAGGTGGGCTCACTGTCTGGTATGTAGTGCCCACAATTGCCTGTTGACTTGCACCTCTATGTATCCCTGCGTTCCTCTCCTGACCTTTGGATCCTGCCTTACACCCTCTTCCCCTCTAGCCCAGAAGAGCAGAGGGGAACTCACCATGGAAGGTCTCTGGTGGGTTACAGACAGTCTTGGGTTCTGAGACCTGCCCTGTGTGACCTTAAGCAAGTCATTTACCTTGGGCTCATAATTAACAAGACAGAGATAGGGAAGATGACCTTCCTTGTAAGACCTTTGATTTCACTAATAAAATGATTCTGCATTCCTTGGAAAAGATAAAGATACATATTCCTCTAAGTTACAAAAAGATACTTCTTCCCTAGAGAAAACTGGTCTTAAGAAACACAGAGTTTCTTGTCTAAAAGGTGTTTGGTAAGATCTTGTTGGAAGGAGCAAATGGAGCCCATCGTCATGTTTACCCACCTCTTCTGAAGGTAGAAAGATGACTCAAATCTGGAGAGGGACCTCGGTCTCTTAGAAGAAATCCGTTCCATAGAATGAACTTTGGGGTAAACTGTTGAGGTCTGACTCTGGAGAGATGTAACAAAACTCACTGGAATTCAGAACAATTTCTCTGTTAAAAAAAGGGAAGAAACCAAATTTACCAGCAACCTGAGCTGTGATCCATCCTTTAATCATCCAAACTAAGTTATGACCCAGAATTTTAATTTAATTCACCTGAATAAAATCATTTTCAAAGGAAGCTGAAATTTGTATAACAGCAATTTATCCAAGGGAATGAAACCAGTGGTGATATTTCTAAGTGGGCAAGGGAGATGGATTGCAGATATTTTATGCTACACCTCTAAGAAGTTGCCATCTTGAAGGATTTTGTGTTTGTGAGATAGCCAGATTCCTAGCCAGAGGACAGAGTCCTCTGAGATCAAATCCCACCTTGGATACTAAGAATTGTTTGTTATTTGCCTGTTTCATTTTGGAGAGGAGTGGGAAAGGGGCACTGCCGAAAGCGTCTGCCTGAGGCTAATATCACCCACAGGCCCTTCTCAGGTGCAGAACAATTAGGGGTAAATCTTCCAGGATAGTAGGAAACTGTCAGAAGCTCTGGCAATGCTAGGGAATGTCTTCTTGCCACGGCAAAGGAGAATCTCTTTGTTGGATTGTGCTGTGTGAAGCCCCTCTGGGGAGTAGGACTGAATGACTCTGCTTGCCATGGCCTTCCTGATGTCTGCCCATGATGGATGGGCAGGTGCTGTCTGAGGCTATGATGGGCATGGTGCCTGGTAGAGATGACCCTCCATTGCCTCTAACCCAGCCAGAAACAGAAGAAAATGACAGGCTGCCTGACATGGTTATTGATCCTTATAAGAAAAGTGTTGCTGTCTTGGAAATCTAGTTAGCTGTTTAGGGCTATTTTAAGCACATTAAAAAAAGAAATATTGGCTCTGTAGCTCAGGGCAGGGAGTAGGGAAGGTCAGAAATGGTTTCTCTGTTTTTTTATCTATTTATTTTGGACCTAGAACTTAGAAGCTAGAGGTCATGCAAGCAAGTGCCATTGGCTACATGTGGTTAGATTATATATATGAGCTTAACTTTATTTAATTTCTGGTCACTAAACTCTAGCCCTCTTTAGCTAGAAAACAAGCATGAAAGTGGTGTGGTGTGGTGCATAAAGGACTTGGTCTTAGGAACAGCCAAGTGTGAACTCCATCTCCAACATTTGCAAGTTTTATGACCATGGGCAACAAACACACACACACTCTCCCAGACTCAACTTCCTCATCTTGGAATCTTGACAAGGCTATTGTGAGCATTAAATAAAATAATGCCTAGTAAGCACCGTGCCAACTCTGGATTTCCATTTTTGTTTTAGGGTCACGAAGGGCCTTAAGATGCTTGAGATTGGCTGCAGAGACTTCCTGGTCAAAGGTTTAGAGCTAGGAGGGGCCTTAGAGACCAGTCAGTCTGACCTCCCCCATTTTATAGAGAAGGGGACTCTCCCCCAGAGAACCTGTGACTTTCCCAAAATCCCACCAAAGGGCAGCTTTGGGATGTGAACTCAGGTCCTGTGATGCCAGTGCTCTTGACACTCTTCTTTATTCTCCTAGAAATGTACAGCACAACCACCTATGCTGAGACTATAGACAGGCAGATCTGCCTTGTATGCTGAGGCTGTCACAGATGGCCCCATTCTTCTGAGTCACTGTGTACATTGATTGTTGTGTTCAGACTAAGTATGCCAAGATAGAAGCCTACTGTGTGAGTGAGACCAAACTCACCTTCCACCCCTGCAGGTCAGCTCCCTAGCACTGCAATCAATCCAGGAGCAGATCAGGCTGAGTGGGTCATGGGAGTAGCAGAGGGGAGACCAGAGACCTGGGTACTGTGGTCGCCAGGGAATACCCCTAGGTATCAGCTGCCTACTGATTCCCTGAGCGCACTGAGGGAAGCTTCTCCTTCCTTTTCTCTCACATTAGAGCTTCAGCTTCTAATACTGTGACTTCCAGCATGGAGGCAGCAAGGACTGTATCCCTGTGGGCTTCCTATTGGCTTGGCACCTTTGGGGGGTCATAAACTCTTTGAAAGAAAAGCAGGTCAGGAGGAGGCAACAACAGTTAGTGAATTCTCAGTAGATGGGAATTGAATCTTTTTTTAATTTTTTTACCACAAAGGGGAAAATCAAGTTGAACCAGAAGGAAACTACAAATTCCAAATGGCAGGAATGAGCTCACCCTTTGAAACAGGAAGCAAATGTACAGGAATAACTCATCTACTGAGGGCATTAAAACCTGCTCTGGTACTTAGCCACTATGCCCTCGTTTCAGACCCACATCTCTGAGCAACAGCGCATGTTAGCGCACACCACTGGAGAAATTACCCGATTGAGATAATTTTGTCAACATGACATCATAACAATCACTTAGGGAATTATGTGAGTAATTCTGTGGGAATCAATTTCATATGTAGTCAGCATCAGGCGAGCAGGCTAGGCTTCTTCCAGATTGGGAGGAAATTACTCTTCGGATTCTTCATATGTTTTGTTCAAGTTATGTTTATGATCATAAAAAGAAAAAAAAAAGGTAAAGTCCCTCTGAGAAGCAGCTTGCCTCTGGATAAAGTGTGAAATTGAAGACTGTCAGGGGTCCTTGGTAGAGGCAGAGAAGTTTGTAAGGAAGGCAATAAAATGTCAATCAGTGAGCTCTATTACTCCTTAAGAGGGAGGGGGAGTGGGAGCAAGCAGAAGGTAGAAGCCTGGAGTCTCAGACCTAGGTCAGAGACAGAATAGGTTCTTTTGTGCATGAAAGGAGGAAGGAGGGCCCATTTGTGCCCATCTGTGGTCAACTGCAGAGCAAAGAGAGTTGTGGTGGCCCAGGGAAGAGGAAAAATGGGTGGCATGGAAAAGAAGAGGTAAGAAAGCTGTAAACTGTGTTTCTTTATCAAATTTTCCTACATTAAATCAAATACTAACAAGTAGATTACAGTAGTATATCACAGAGAACATGCCTATGACCCAATGGGATTTATACCAGGAATTCAGGGCTGTTTCACTGTGAGGAAAACTATCAGAATAATTGACCATATCAATAATAAAACCAGGAAAAATCATATGACAATCTCAAAAGATGCAGAGAAATACATTGACAAATTACAACACCCATTACTGCTTAAAACATTAGAAAATACAGGAATAAATGGAGACTTTCTTATAATGATGAGTAGCATCTGATGCCAAGAGCAAGCATTATCTGTAATGAGGATGAACTGGAAGGCTTCCAAAATGATCAAGGGTGAAGCAAGGATGTCCATTATCACTATTCAATATCACAATAGAAATTATAATTTAATTGAAATATTGTTAAATGTCATGGTAGCTACAACAGTAAGACAAGAAGAAGATATCAAAGGAATGAAAATAGGCAATGAAGAAACAACTGTCACTTTGCAGATGACACGAAGTCATACGTAGAGAACCCTAGAGAGTCAACTAAAAAACTAGTTCAATCAATGAACAATTTTAGCAAAGTTGTAGGATATAAAGGTGCATAAATCATCAGTACCTTTATCTATTATCAAAAACAACCAATGGAAAGAGATAGAAAGAGAAATCTATTGAAAATAACTGTAGACAGTATAAGATATATGGGAGTGGACCTCATAAGACAAACCCTGGGTCTAAAAGAACACAATTACAAAACACAAATAGAGAGAGATCTAAACAACTGGGGAACTAACAAAACACTTGGAACTCAAAAGTAAGAAAAAGAGAATAAATATTTTTACATATAATTGGAAAATATTTAGCAAATACATAAAAATTTATTTTTTAAATAAAGCCTTCCTACAGACAACTCAACCTAATCCAACCAGTATTTATTATGCCCATATCATTGTCAAGATACTATGCTAAGGATGAGGGATACAAATTTAAAAATAATAATAGCTACCACTTAATTCCTATGTGCCTAGCACTCTTTTTTATAAATTAATTTATTCATTTTCAGTATTCAATAATCACTTCTGTAAGTCTTAAATTTTCTTCCCCTCCCCAAGATGGCATGCAATCTTATATGGGTTCTACACAAATATTCCTGTTAATTCACATTAGTCATGCTGTTTGGTCATAAATTTCTCCATTCTCTATAAATCTGACTAATACACCATCCCTTGCTCCCCTACTTTGTTTATAGTATCAGAGTTTAGACATAAGTTAAATATCCATTTAGACTTCATTCTTGTGTATGGTGTCAGGCGTTGGTCAGTGCCCAGTTTCCACCACAATGTTACCCAGTTTTCCCAGCAGTTTTTATCAAACAGTGAGTTCTTATCCCAGAAGCAGGGTTCTTTGGGTTTATCAAACAGCTGACTGCTATATTCATTGACTACTGAGTCTTGAGTAGCTAACATATTCCACTGATCTACCCCTTTATTTTTTATCCAGTACCGAATGGTTTTGATGATTACTACTTTATAGTACAATTTGAGATCTGGTAGGGCTAGGTCACCTTACCTAGCATTTCTTTTCATTAATTTCCTTCATATTCTTGACTTTTTGCTTTTCCAGATGAATTTTGATATTATTTTTTCTAGCTCTAAAAAATAATTTCTGGGGGGTGGAGCCAAGATGATGGAGTAGAAAGAAGTATATACAATAGCTCTTCCCCCACAGCCCATAAAATATCTGTAAAGAATGACTCTCAATAAATTCTAGAGCAGCAGAAACCACAGAAGATGGAGTGAAGGAGAGTTCCAGCCCAGGGTGACCTGGAAGGCCAATGAAAAAAGTCTGTCACACCCTAAGTAGAGAGCTGGAGCCCTCAGCTTAAAGCCCCTGGGGGAATTTAGCTGCTGGTATAATTCTCACATGGAGTGGCAGCCTGACCCTGGGAACCCTGCCCCTAAAGCACCTGGGGGAATTGAGTAGCTGATCTGAATGTCAGTCCTGAGTGCTGGCAAGGTGGAACTGGAAGTGGTTGTGGAGAGGGAATTCTACAACTTGAAGATTCTGGGCAGAAAAGTTTCTGGTTGCTCCCAAACCGGTGTGCAGGTTTGATTGTGCCACCTTGGAGAAACTGAGATCTTACCAGTCCCCAGAGTTTACCCTATTCTTGACAAAAGACCCAAAAGTCAAATAACTGTTTGGGAAAATGTCCAAAAAAAGGGAAAAAAATTAAAACTAAAAACAATTTCTGGTGGTTTGATTGGTATGGCACTGAACAAGTAAATTAATTTAGACAGAATTGTCATTTTTATTATAATAGCTCGACCTACCCATAAGCATTTCATGATTTTTTTTCCAATTACTTAGATCTGACATTATTTGTGTGAAAAGTGTCTTGTAATTGTGGTTATATAGTCCCTGGGTTTGTTTTGGCAGGTAGACTCCCAGATATTTTATAGTGTTTACCATAACTTTAACTGGCATTTCTCCTTCTATATCTTGCTTTTGGACTTTGTTAGTAATATACAGAAATGCAGATGACTTATGTGGGTTTATTTTGTATACTGCAACTTTGTCAAAGTTTTTTATTATTTCAAGTAATGTTTTACTTGATTCTCTAGAATTCTCTAAGTGTATCATCTGCAAAGAGTTATGGCTTAGTTTCTTCTTTGCCTATTCTAATTCCTTCAATTTATTCTTCTTCTCTTATTGCTAAAGCTAACATTTCTAATACCATATTGAATAGCAGTGATATAGAATACTGGTGGTAATGGACATCGTTGTTTCATCCCTGATCTTAAGTAACCTGTCCATGATTCCACAGTTAGTAAATGTCTGAGGTCAGATTTGAAGTCAGATCTCTCTGACTCCAAGCCTCGTACTCTATCGTCTGCAACACCCAGATATCTTTTTGCTACAAAGACCAAACAAACAATAAAAAATAAAGTCCCCTCTCTTACAAAATATAAGGGAAAAGGAAAGACTATCTTGCATATGATGATATTGACTTTGTTGACTGCAAATTACATGTATGTATATATACATCAGGAAAGAGTACTAGATAAACTGAGTAATGTATAAAAAATCATAATAAAACAAAACCACACTTAGGAAGTCCCTCAAAAGAGGTCCTAGGTGCAGTGAGCAGACATGAAATAGGAAGTTTATCATTGTAATTCACAATAAACTATAGAGAACCAAGGGTTGCTATCTCAGTAGCAGTAGGTAGGACACAGGGAATTCTCCAGTCATGTACAGAGTTTGAGGTATATTTGTGATTCTTCCAAAATCTGGTAAAAACTACTTAAACAAAATTCAAGGCAAGAACTAGCAGGTTCATCCAGGACAGAGGCTATTTATCATTAACCACAAAAAGAAAAGACAAGTGCCAGTGGTTGGGGATCTCTTGTTTCTGGGGAAGGGAAATTATTTCAAGTCAAGCTGGTATGGGGAATTAGGGGCATACTACCTTCCTAGGTTTTGGATCCAGTACATCTTATAGAAAGGCTGGTCAAATCTGAACTTTTAATTCATGTGATGACAAAGGATACCAGTAGATAGAAGCAAGAAAGCATCTGTAGGAATTATGAAATCATGATTAGGAAACTGAAGACAGCAGAGACACAGATGATTTCATCAATGATGCCAGGTGAAGACGGAAACATTAGCAAAGAAATTAGAATGTGAGAAATGGACGACTGGTTAGAGAAGAAGGTGATGTTAAAGAATGAGATTCAGGCTCCGGATCACAGTCATTTAATAAAAGATGAACTGGTTCTTGAACAGAGATGGAGTACATTTAACAAGAGCCTGAGAAATATGTTTCCCAGATAAATGAAGACCTGATTAAAAGGGCTTTAAATTGAAAGTTAAAGAGAAGGGAGAAAGTTTTCCATACTCAACCCTTAAACTAGATACCATAGAAAGTAGAAATCATGGCTAAAGGAAAATGCGTACTGCCATATGGAATGTTCTGGTATACAAAATGCTTTATCTCTATTATCTTATTTTATTCTCAAAACAACCCAGGTAGATAATAAAGGTATTAGTTGTAGTAGTATTTGCAGATTAGTGCTCAGAGAACTTTAATAATTTGCTGATTATCACACTAGTAAATATCAGAGAAAAGAGTCAGATACATATTCAGATGACTTCAAGTTCAACAATTTTTACTCCCCTATGCTCTACTACCTTTCAGTGGCAGTGGAGATGATCTATAATTCATGGAAAGGATATCCAGATGGAGGGGGCAACAGTAATACCCCAAGGCCTGTGACAGTAATTTACCAATGCATAGAATATGGGTAATAAACTAATTGACGTAAACATATACAACCCTAATTCTGAGCTAAGGAGAAAGAGCAATGACTCTGCAGTGAGAGAACCTGGGTTCTAATCCGTATATCAATAATGCCTGACATGGTCCCTGGAGAAACTAACTCAACTGTGTGCTTGCTAATTCAATCCTCTTCCTATGGTGGCAAATGTTACACACATAATCTATGATCCTGACAGTGGCATTTTGGATATTGAAGTTAAAAGTAATTTTAAATTCTGTAACTGAATTGCTGTTTTCAATTCCTCAATGAATATTAATTTAATATAAATCCCTCACTTATATAAGTTTTCCTAAGAAATAATAACCCACATATTTAAAATACTCAACAGATCTGAGAGATATTGATTTCATAGTTGATATACCATTTATTTAGTCAAATAATGCCAACACTTTGAAAAATAGTTAATTTTCAAATTTCTGATTTAAAAATACAAGCATCCTAACCTACTTCATAATATAATCATCTTGTAATATCTTATCATGAGCCATTCAGTGAAGTTAAAGAAGGAGAAGTGACACAGATGGGATAATTTTTATCTCATCTGTGATCACATTGAAGATTATTTACCTGGACCACTGAGCTTTTCTTTTACCATTAGCTGGAAAAAATATGAAGAGTGCTCAGCTGAGTGTAAAAGTTTCATTCAGACAAACAATTGTGGTCCTAGACCCATTCTCTGCCAAGTAAAAGATGATCACTGCTAGGTTCTTCATAAATAAAAGATTGAAATGATATCACCTGCTTCTAAGGGGGAGAAAAAAACCCTGCTTCTATTTAGAGGGCTTTCAATAAGCAGTCCTCCAAATAATCAATCTGGATCAAGGAATTTAAGACTTCTTCTAACTTCCTGAAAATGAAGCATCATTTTTTTCATTTTTTCATATCAATTGTCTTCAAAGGATATAATTAAATGGAATGATTTTTTATTCATCAATTTGTTGGATCAATTATTTATTTTAAAAAAGCTAAAACTTTAGAGTGTGTGTTTTTGCATACCAGTTAATAAAATAATCATATGTGCAAAATATTTACAGAACAACCTTAAGATACTCTTCCTTAATTGTCATTCTTCACAGAGTTCAGAGAGCTCAAATGTTATTTTCCCACCAAATAGTTATGGCACTTTACTAAAGCCATCAGAAGTTTAGGCCAATTAATCTGAAAGAGCCAATGCGCAAGACAAAAGTGACTTGCAACGAGTTTTGAAGGTCACATATGCTCAGAGGTATTGTCTTTACGATGACTCCACATTGAACTGGAGGACTATCTCAAACCTTTGAATTTGGGTGTTAAAACTGTGAGAGATTTTCATGTTCTTGCTCCTTCAAACTGACATCAGAATCTCTGTGTGTCTCAAGGAAGTGCCAATGTTGTATAAAGTGGAGGATTTCCACTAGCACAGTATGAGGTTTACGATATTGCCTTTGGAAGTACAGGTGATGATGCTACTGAAACCTACCTCTTTCTACCCAAGTGAATGATTAGGGCTGAATTCATCACTATTAAAAACTTTGCAGGAACACATGGTTATTTTGCCTTTTAATTAGTGACAGTCAAGATAGAAAACATGTATGTTCATGCACATGAAATAGTGTATGTACTATAATCATCCAAAGTTTTTAGAAAGCATACTGACTTTAGAGTCAGAGGGTGTGGGATCATATCCTGCCTCTCTCACCATCCCCATTGGATCTTGCTTTCAGATTCCTCATCTGTAAAATAAGGTGGTTGAGTTAGATGACCTCTAATGTCCCTGCTAGCTCAAGATGTAGGATCCTAGGTTCCTATGAAATCCCTTGCCACGAATTGTCTGAGCCATCTGCATTTCAATCCCTCATCCACCTCTATTGCCCACATGATCTGTGCTTTCAAAGCTCTCTATTCAGCTTCTAAATTGGGAACCAGTGTCATATTAGAGGTTGCTGTAGCACTGTAAGAAGGCATTGGATTTATTCCCAGAACTGACACTACTTCTGAGTAGCTGTGTGACTTTAGGGAAGTCCTTGGGTCTCTGTAATGGAGCCTCCATTTTATAAAAGAGAGTGATGATATCTGAATTGGTCACTCTGAAGAACAAATAACATAAGGTCTCTTGGAAAACCAAGAATGACTTAAATGTCATCTGTTGGTTTTATTACTATATTTTCTGCTGTATAAGTGAGCCTTAGTCATAAATAGATTTAGATGAACATAATTTTTGACTTTATTATTATTATTTGTTGATTTCCTGTCTTTGAATTGTATGGATCTGCCTTCCATCATGAATTTTTCTTCAAAACAATAACATTAGCATGGTTTGTTAGTATGCAAGTTGTCTTGTTTTATAATCTAGAGAATCTAAGAAACATTCCAAAGATGAGATTTGACACTATAAAAAGAGCTTTAAATTCAGAGTCAGCTGAACTGGCTTTGATTCCTAAATTTGCCATGACTACATACTAGGTATGTAACTTCCCTTTTCTGCGGCTCAATTTCTTCATCTGTAAAATAAGGGGGTGGCATAAGAGATACACAAGTCTATTTCAACTGCCAATCTGCAATCTTACGCCTCCCTGCAAAGTCTTTTCTTCTATAAAACTCTACTTAGAAAGAGTAGGTCTATAGATTTCATTGGAATGTCACTTTCAAGATTATAATATGATTTTTATTCACCAATCAATTCACTAGATAAACATGTCTTGTTGGCCACGATATATTTTTTGTGCTTTGGTACCGTGCTTGGCTCTAGGAATGAGAAAATGAAAGCCTCTAAAGTCCTGGCTGTTTAATGTAGAAAGGAATAAAGCATATGCACTTGAAAGACTTATCAGAGTTAACATTTGACCTGTTATCCTCCGACTCCAAATGCAGCACATTACAGCAAACTACATGCCTGAGTTGTGTCAAGCTTTTTCAACTGTTCAACTGTTATTATTTCTTTTTATTGTGGGTGTTTATTGAGCACCGTCTTGTCTATCTTTACTTTTTTTACATTCTTTTTTTCCCCTTTAATATAAATTTATTTATTTAACTTTTTACATTCATTTTCACAAAATTTTGGGTTCAAAATTTTCTCCCATTTATCCCCTCCCCACACCCTAATACACTGAGCATTCTAATTTCGCCTATCACCAATCTGCGCTCTCTTCTATCATCCCTCCCTTCTCTTGTCCCCATCTTCTCTTTTGTCCTGTAGGGCCAGATGACTTTCTATTCCCCATTAACTGTATTTATTATTTCCTAGGAGCAAGCACAATACTCAACAGTTGTTCCTAAAACTTTGAGTTGCAAATTCTCCCCATCTCTCCCTCCCCACCCATTCCCTTTGGGAAGGCAGGCAATTCAATATAGGCCATATCTGTGTACTTTTGCAAATGACTTCAATAATAGTTGTGTTGTGTAAGACTAACTTTATTTCCCTCCATCCTATCCTGCCCCCCATGGTTTCTATTCTGTCTTTTGATCCTGTCCCTCCCAGAGGGTTGACTTCAATTTGCTCCCTTCTCCCTTTGCCCTCCCTTCCATCATCCCCCCCACCCTGCTTATCTCCCTCTCCCCCACTTTCCTGTATTGTAATATAGGTTTTCATACCAAAATGAGTGTGCATTTTATTCCTTCCTTTAGTCGAATGTGTTGAGGATAAACTTCATGTTTTTTTTCTTAGCTTTCCTCTTTTTCCCTCCACTAAAAAGTCTCCTGCTTGCCTCGTGAATGAGAGATAATTTACCCCATTCCATTTCTCTCTCTCTCCTCCCAATACATTTCTCTCTCACCATTTACCTTAATTTCTTTTAAGATATGGTCCCATCCTATTCAATTCACTCTGTGCTCTCTGTCTCTGTATGTGTGTGTGCACGCACGTGTACGTGTGTGTGCATGTGTGTGTGTGCATGTGTGTGTGTGTGTGTGTGTGTGTGTGTGTGTGTGTGTGTGGTCCCACCAACTACCCAGATACTGAAAAGTTTTTAAGAGTTACAAATATTGCCTTTCCATGTAGGAATTTAAGCAGTTCAACTTTGGTAAGTCCCTTATGACTTCTCTTTGCTGTTTACTTTTTCATGCTTCTTTTCATTCTTGTGTTTGGAAGTCACATTTTCTTTTCAGCTCTGGTCTTTTCATCAAGAATGATTGAAAGTCCTCTGTTTCATTGAAAGACCATATTTTCCCCTGAAGTATTATACTCAGTTTTGCTGGGTAGGTGATTCTTGGTTTGAGTCCTAGTTCCTTTGACTTCTGGAATATCCTATTCCACGCCCTTTGATCCCTTAATGTAGAAGCTGCTAGATCTTGAGTTATCCTGATTTTATTTCCACAATACTGGAATTGTTTCTTTCTAGTTGCTTGCAGTATTTTCTCCTTGATCTGGGAATTCTGGAATTTGGCCACAATATTCCTAGGAGTTACTCTGTTTGGATCGCTTTCAGGCGGTGATTAGTGGATTACTTCAATACTTATTTTGCCCTCTGTTTCTGGAATATCAGGGCAGTTTTCCTTGATAATTTCATGAAAGATGATGTCTAGGCTCTTTCTTTGATCATGACTTTCTGGTAGTCCCATAATTTTTAAATTGTCTCTCCTGCATCTATTTTCCAGGTCAGTTGTTTTTCCAATGAGATATTTCACATTACCTTTCATTTTTTCATTCTTTTGGTTTTGTTTTGTGATTTCTTGGTTTCTCAGAAGGTCATTAGACTCCATCTGTTCCATTCTAATTTTGAAAGAACTATTTTCTTCAGTGAGCTTTTGAACCTTTTTTTCCATTTGGCTAATTCTGCTTTTGAAAACATTCTTCTCCTCATTGGCTTTTTGAACCTCTTTTGCCAATTAAGTGAGCTTATTTTTCACAGTGTTATTTTCTTCAGCATTATTTTGGGTCTCCTTTAGCAAGGTATTGACCCATTTTTCATGCTTTTCTTGTATCTCTTTCATTTCTCTTCCCAGTTTTTCCTGCACCTGTCTCAGTTGTTTTTCAAAGTCCTTTCTGAGCTCTTCCATGGCCTGAGCCCACTGGATATCTATTTCGGATGTTTGGGGTACAGAGGCTTTGACTTCTACGTCTTTCCCTGATGGTAAGCATTGTTCTTCCTCATAAGAAAGGAAAGGCGGAAACACCTGTTCACCAAGAAAGTGGCCTTCTATGGTCTTATTTTTCTTCCCTTTTCTGGGCATTTTCCCAGCCAGTTGCTTGGTTTCTGAGATTCCTCTCCACCCCCTCCTAGATCCTCCCAGCTAGTGCTTGGGGTCTGAGATTCAAATGCTGCTCCCCAGCCTCAGGACTTTCAGCCAAGGGCATGGCTGCTAGTCAATGTGAGCTTAAGTTCTGGTGCTCTGGTGGGGGCAGCACTGCCTCCCAGGCTCAGTTCCCTCAGGGGGTTTATATGGTGACTTTCAGTAATGGCCCTGAGCTCCTGCCTCCTCTGGGAGCCCCTGGCCACTGCTGCCTCCCAAGGGGCCCCGAGTTATGGAGACACCCTGCTCTCCTCTCAGCCAGCCCAGAAGTCTCTCTCACTGACCTGTAGTGTCTATGGGTGGAGGGACCTTCGCAGCCACTGGAGATTCTGTCCCTGAAGCCTGCTCAGATCTGCTCCTCTCCGGACTGGGCAGCCAGGGCAGGGCAGGGCTGGGCTCTGCTGTGTGCGATGGAACTTTGGTGGTGGTTTTTCAGGGCTCTCTGGAATGGAAATCTCCTCCACTGCGTTGGTGCGTGGCTTCCACTGCTCCAGAATTTGTGGGGAATTCTTTTTACAGAAAATTTATGGGCTGTGGGTTCGGAGCTAGCATACATGAGTCTTTCTACTCTGCCATCTTGGTTCCTCCCCTTAACTGTTTTTTTTTAATACTTGATTCAAATTTTTTTTCATTGAAGGCATCCTAAATCTTCCCTTCCACCACTGACCTTTTTCCTAATGATGTCCTCTCACCTCACTTAGTACATTGTCATGTCCATCTTAGAGACACTTCTCAGGTGTTATTGTGTACTTGACTTATTTGGGCTGATATTTCATCCCCTACTAGATTCTAATTTCACTGAGATGAGTAACGTGTATGCACCTCTCAACCTCCCTACTCCAACTTTTCTTCTCCCCTCCTCATCTCTACTCCCACTGTATGTACATACTCATGGGAGAGAAAAAAAATGGGTAGATAAGCAGATAGATATAGAGATAGACAGATAGATGGATCTAGATAGATAGATATTAACATAGATGTAAATATATACATATATATGTATAGATACATAGGTAGAGAGATGGTTAGATATATAGGTATAGATTGATAGACAGAATATTTAATAAGCATTTAGTATGTGTGAGGCATGGTATTAAGCATCAAGGATACAAATACATGTAAGAAAGTTATTCAGTTACTTGGTCTATAAGCATTTATTAATGGCCTAGTGTATACTAGGCACTATGGCAAGTACTGGGCATACCAAGAAAGGCAAAAGGTAGACCCTGCCTAGAGTGAGCTTACAGGATAACACGGACAGGGAAGCTAGATAGTCAGAGGGAAAGGGTGAATCTTAGACAAGCAGTACTTGGAAATGGTGGCTAGGAAGTGGACCTGGTTTCTAGGAGCTCTCCAAACCATGTCTGCTGCATCACAGCCATCATCCTCAACTCCTCCTTCCTGTCCTCCAACTGAATCTTTGATGACTATCTTTATAGTGGATATCAAGATGTGTGGTTGCTAGGATTCCTTCCATTTTTTCTATTGTTCATTAAGTAGCATATGCTCTGGGACTACTAGAAGAACTTCAATTCCAATGCCATTTTAAATACACAGGAAATGACTGCTACTTGTCCCCTCAGAGTCCTAGAGATATTCCTTATTTGGGGAAGGGGATCAGGGAATTTCTCTCTAATTTTATGGCTCATGAGCCCCCACCATCTGTTTTTCTCAATGATTATTATTTGAAATCATTTAGTGTGCTAGCCTTAGGTAGTTTTTAGAAAGGAGTATTTAATAAGGTGGCAGAATAAGAACAATTAATGCAAAACATCCCTCCAAAATCCTGTAATACCCTCTCTCACAAGGACATACAAAGTCATTGGTTGAATGCGCTCAAGCATAGAGAGCATATGTGGCAGAGAAGCACTTCACAATTATTAGAAGTCCTTTCAATGGAGTGTTCAAAACTCTACTTTTAGATATCATATAGCAACTCTTCTTGGTAGAACCTTGAATCTCCATGACATCTCTCATTGTATTGTGAAGAGGAATTAGTATCCTATTACTTTAGGTGGATGCAGATGACTTGATTGACACAACTCAATCATTACCTCTCACCAATCTCAAATGCTTACTATTTTTTCCTTTGATATTCTTGAACTTTTGCTCTTTAATTGTTTTTCTTTTATTTTGTCTAGATCTACAAATCTGGTATGGCAATAAATCTTTAAATTAATGAAATTTTTGCTTTTATTTTCATTATATTAGCACAACCCAACCACATGCAAGTAATATTTCTTCAGTTATTTGTCTTTATCTCTGTTAAAATGTTTTATATTTACATTCATATCAGAGCTGATTGTATTTTGGTAGATTAAAAACCTGAATACTGCATGTTTAATTTTTAAAAATTCAGTATTTGTTTATTGTGACATTCATGAAAAACACACGAGATCCATATTCTCTCTCTTACTCCCATCCCTCTCACACTTATTGAGAAAGCTAACAGTATGACATAAATTATCCATGTGAAGTAATGCAAAACATATGTCTATATTAGCTATATTGCAAAAAAAGAGACAAAGTGAAAAAAAAATTATGCTTCAATCTGTCCTCAGACTCCAGCAGTGATTCCATTTCCATGAGTCCTTTAGAATAGTTCTAGATGATTGTATTAATCAAAATAGGTGTCATTAATAGTTTTTCATCATTACAACATTACTATTACTGTGTCCAATGTCTCTCAGTCCTTCTCATTTCACTTTGCATCAATTCATACAAATATTCCCACTTTTTTCTGAAATCAACCTGCTTATCATTTCTTATAGTACAATGGTATTGTATCACAATCATATACCTCAAATTTTTCAGTCATTCCTCAATTGATGGGCATCCATTCAGTTTTCAATTCTTTGCTGCTACACACACACACACACACACACACACACACACACACACATACACACACACACAAACACAGAACTGCTATAAATATTTTTGTACCTATAGATATTTTACGTTTTTAATCTCTTGAGTACTAATGTATTAGTGCTATTTTGGGGTCAAAGAGATAGCCTAGTTAAATAGTTCTTTAGGGGTAGTTCCAGCTTGTTCTCCAGAATGACTGGATCAGTCTACAACTCTACCAACAATGCATTGGTTCCCAAATCCCCTCATGTATCTGTCATTTTCTTTTTCTCTCTTATTAGGTAATTGGAAAGCTATGAAGCGGTACCTCAGAGTTGTTTTAATTTGCATTTAATTTGCATCTGACTACAGATAGTTTCAATTTTTCTCTGAAAACTGCCATTTCATATCATTTGACTATTTATCAACTGGAAAATGAATTGTATTTGTTTATCTTTTAATTTGACTCCGTCATTCTTTATATATTTGAACAATGAGACCCGTATCAGAGAAATTGGTTGGAATTTTTCCTGTTTCCTGGTTTCCTTTTAACCTTCGTTGTATTGGTTTTGTTTGTACAAAACCTTTCTTAATTTTGTGGAGTCTGATCCTGAGTGAAGTGAGCAGAATCAGGAGAATATTATACACAGAAACAACAATATTGTGCAAATGGTTAACTATGATACAATTAACACTTCTCATCAATACAATTATTCATGACAATTCCAAAAAACTCGGGATAGACACTTCTAATCACATCCAGAGAAAGGATGATGGAGTCTGAGGGCAGATCAAAGCATACTATTTTCAGTTCTTTTTTCTTTATTCTTTCTCATGGTTATTCATTTTTGTTCTGATTCTTCTTTTGTAACATAGATAATGTGGAAATATCTTTAACTCGATTGTATACACATAGCCTATATCAGATTGTTTGCTGTCTTGCAGAGGGTGGAGCAAGGGAGGGAGGGAGGGAGAGAGAGAGAGAGAGAGAGAGAGAGAGAGAGAGAGAGAGAGAGAGAGAGAGAGAGAGAGAGAGAGAGACAGGGAGAGGGACAGGGAGAGGGAAGAGGGAGAGGGAGAGGGAGGGAGGGAGAAATGTGTTTTCAGAACTTCAAAACTTTTTACATCTAATTGGAAAAACACTATTAAGAAAAAAAAATAATTTCATGTAATCAAAATTATTCATTTTACTTTCCATGATAATTTCTCTTTCTTATTTGGTTAATAATTCCATTATCCATGGATCTGGTAAAATTTTCCATGCTTTCCTAATTTGCTTATGCTATTACCCTTTATTTCTAAATCATGTACCCATTTTGATTTTTCTTTTGGTATGTTGGGCTACACACCTAGTTTCTGCCAAACTGCTTTTCAGTTTCCTCAGCAATTTTTGTCAAAAGTGAGTTGTTGCCCCCAAAGCTTAGATCTTTGAGTTTATCATATGCAAGAAAACTATGGTGATTCCCTTCTGTACATTGTATACCTAGTCTATTCCACTGATTCACTATTTTATTTCTTAACCAGTACCCAATTGTGAAGATGATAGTGGTTGTTGTTGAGCTGTTTTGCAGTCATACCCAACTCTCCAAGTCCCCTTTGGGGTTTTCTTGGCAGAGGTAATCATTTATTTTATCATTTCCTTCTCCAGCTCATTTTAAGATGAGGAACTGAGGCAAACAGGATTTAGTAACTTGCCTATAGTCACACAGCTAATAAGTGTCTGTGACCAGATTTGAACTAATGCAGAGGAGTCTTCTTGATTTTAGGGACAGCAGTCTTTCCACGGTGCCATGTAGCTACCTCTGTTTTGATGATTACTTCTGTGTAATAAATTTTGAAATTCAGTACCTCTAGTTCACCTTCTTTCACCTTTTCTCATTGACTCACTTGTTATTCTTGATTTTTTTGGTCTTCTAGATTAATTTTGTTATTCTTTCAAGCTCTATACATTGATTTTTAGTAGTTTTGTTAGTACAACACTGAAAAAGTAAATTGATTTTGGTAGAATTGTCACTTTTATTGTATTGGCTTAGCCTATGCATAACCAATTAATATTTCTTCACTTGTCAAATCTGTCTTTATTTGTGTGAAAAGTGTTTTGTAATTGTGTTAACATAATCACTGTGTTTGTCTTGGCAGCTAAACTCCCAAATATTCTATACTGTGTACATATATTGTATTTATTTTGAACAAGACTCATTTTTCTGGTTTTGGTTAATAATATATAGAAAGGCTAATAATTTTGTGGGATTTTTTTGTAACCTATAACTCACTGGTTTCATTGTTCCTGAATCTCTAGGATTCTTTGTATGTATCATAATTTTATTTATAGAGATAGCCTTATTTTCTCTATTTTTATTATGTTAAATTCTCTCTTCCTTCTTTTTTAATATATAATTTATATATTTTTCAGTTCTCAACATTCACTTCCACAAGAATTTGAGTTCAAAATTTTCTTCCCATTTTTCCCCATCCTCCTACCCGAGGACAGCATGGACCCCATCCACTTCTTCCTCCAGTCTGTCCTCCCTTCTGTTAGTCACCCTTCTTCCATCCCCCTTCTCCTCTATTTTTTTATAGGGCAAAATAGATTTCTATACTTCTCTGCCTGTATAGTTTAATTTTCAGTTGCATGTTAAAACAATTTTTTCCATTCATTATCAAAGCTTTGAGTTCCATATACTCTTCCTCCCTCCCCACCCACTTTAATTGAGAAAACAAGCTATTCAATATAGGTCATACATGTGTGAAAATGCAGAGTACTCCCATTATAGTTATGTTGTCAAAGTCTAACTCCATTTCCCTCTATGCTGTCCTGCCCTCCATTTATTCCATTCTCTCCTTTGGCCTTTCTTCCCAAAATAGTGTTTGCTTCTGATTATCCCTTTCTCCAATTTGCTGTCCCTTTTATTATCTTCCCTCTCCAATCCTCTTCTCTTGCCTTCCTTCAGGGTAAAATAGATTTCCATATCCAATTGAGTGTGTGTTATTCTGTCCTTAAGCTAAATCCCACTAGAGTAAAGCTCACTTATTTCCTTTCATTGCCCCCCTCTTCCCCTCCACTGTAAAATCTTTTTCTTTCCTCTTTTATGTGAGATGACATACTACATTCTACCTCTTCCTTTCTGTTAGTCCTAGTACACTCCATTCAACAAAAATTTTATTTTTAGTTATGCTCTCATCATGTTCAGTTTATCCTGTGCCCTCTATCTATGTGTATGTATATGTATATATGTACACAGATATATACATGTACATACATACACACATACACCCATGTACATATACATACCTACACATATACAATATACACATATATACATACCCATACACACCTACACTTATGTTCCCTCTAACTACCCTAATACTGAAAGATATCTCATGAGTTAAAACAAACATTGTTCCATGTAGGAATGTAAACAACTTAATCCTAATGAGTTCCTTAAGGCTTCTCTTTCCTGTTTACCTTTTCATGCTTCTCTTGATTCTTGCATTTGAAACTCATATTTTCTATTCAGTTCTGTTCTTTTCAGCAAGAATGCTTGGATGCCCTCTATTTCATTGAAATTCCATTTTTCCCCCTAAATCATTATACTCTGTTTTGCTGGGTAGGTGATTCTTGGTTGTAATTCTAGCTCCTTTGACCTCTGGAATATCATATTCCAAGCCCTTCAATCCCTTATTGTAGAAGCTGCTAAATCTTGTGTTATCCTGATTGTATTTCCACAGTACTTGAATTGTTTCTCTCTGACTGCTTTTAATGTTTTCTCCTTAACCTGGGAACTCTGGAATTGGGGTACAATATTTCTAGGAGTTTTCCTTTTGAGATCTCTTTCAGGAAGTCATTGGTGAATTCTTTCCATTTCTACTTTACTGTCTGGTTCTAGAATATCAGGGCAATTTTTCTTGATAATTTCTTGGAAGATGATGTCTAGGCTCTTTTTTTGATCATGGTTTTCGGGTAGACAATAATTTTTAAATTATCTCTCCTGAATCTATTTTCCATGTCAGTTGTTTTTCCAATGAGATATTTCACATTGTCTTCTATTTTTTCATTCTTTTGGTTTTGTTTTATAATTTCTTGGTTTCTCATAAAGTCATTAGTTTCTATTTGCTCCATTCTAATTTTTAAAGAACTATTTTCTTCAGTGAGCTTTTGAACCTCCTTTTCCATTTGGCCAAGTCTGCTTTTTAAAGCATTCTTCACACTGATTTTTGAACTTATTTTGGCATTTGAGTTAGTCTTATTTTTAAAGGTGTTATTTTCTTCAGCATTTTATTTTGAGGTATCCTTTAGCAAGCTGTTGACTCGCTGTTCATGATTTTCTTGCCTGGCTCTCTTTTCTCTTCTCAATTTTTCCTCCACCTTTCTTATTTGATTTTCAAAATACTTTTTGAGCTCTTCCATGGCCTGAGACCATGGCATATTTTTTGGAGGTTTTAGAAATAAAAGTCTTGACTCTGATGTCTTCCTCTGTTGGTATGCTTTGTTCTTCCTAATTTGAAAGGATGGAAGAGAACACCTTTTCACCAAGAAAGTAAACTTCCATAGTCTTATTTTTTTTTCCATTTTGGGGGCATTTTCCCAGCCAGTTACTTGACTTTTGATTCCTTTGTCATGTGTAGGGTATACTACCCTAGGCTTCAGAGATTCTCTGAGATATCTCTAGGAACCTGTAAGTTCTCAGTTCCTCTAAAGTGGCACAATCAAGGGCGAGGAGTTTACCCCTCTGATCTCTGAGAAAACACAAGCACTCTGTTATTCCCTGGAACTGCAAGTAGAGTCCCCTCTCCACAGTCACCACCAGCTCCACCATACCAGAACCAATGCTCCTCCTCACCCCAGGATCACCACTCAGGGTTGAAAGCCAGATCAGCTGCTCAATTCCCTCAGGGTCTTTAGGCCAAAGACTCCAAAAGTGGAAGCATTGCAACAGTGGCTGCTGCCACCCTGGAGTCAGACAACACTCCCCACTCACTCAGGTGAAAGAGCTTTCTTACTGACTTTTGAAATTGTCATTGGTGTTTATAAGTTGAGAACACTTGGAAACTGAAGCTGTTACCTGTGAGTCTTCACTCTGAAGCCTGCACCAGTCCTGTCTGTGCCATGCCACATGGCCAAGGCTGGGCTGCATTCTGCTCTGAGTGTGGTGTGATACACCTTTCTTGTTGGCCTTCCAAGCTGTTTTGGGCTGAAAAACTGATTCACTTTGTCATTTTGTGACATCTGCTGCTCTAGAATTTGTTTAGAGTCACTTTTCACAGGTATTTTATGGGCTGTGGGGGGAGAGTTAGAGCAGGTCAGTCCTTCTACTCTGCCATCTTGGTTCTGCCCCCTCTCCTTTCCTTCCTTCCTTCTTTCCCTCCTTCCTTCTTCCCTGTCTTCCTCCTTCCCTCCCTTTTTTCTTGTTATAGCCAGTATTCCTCAAATAAGCTAAGGAATTAGAGTTAAGGTTAATATTTGCTTATATGAAGTAATACTTAAGTTCTTGAACACCCTTGCTTTTTCCCAATCTTCTTGGAAAGGTGTAGAGCCAATGCAATACCCTCAGTAGCTGCTATGAATATGGAGGCATATTTCCAAGGTAAATTCACAAGGTATGAACTCTCTTCCTCAAAGACAAAACCAAAATATTTATTCAGATAGCAGAAAGGCAATTCCACCATGGTAGCAATGAAGTTCATACATATTACCAATAATGATAGCACTGCCATCCCTAAGCCTTTCCTCGGTCAGGCCTCCCCACAAACAAGCTCTCTTAGGCAAAATCCCCCCCTCCCATCAAAGCTAGCTGTTCTGCTTCTGCTTTGCCTGTTAGATCTCTCTCAGATCCACCTCACTCTCTCTCCCTGCTGTACTCTTCTTGTTCCACCTATTCAGCAAGCTCCTCTAACCATGGACTTCATGGGGCTCTAGCTGTGGGTTGGGTCAAAGCACAAAGCAGGTCACATGGGCCTATTAAGGGGCAGGGAAGATCTTAAAATTCCCTTAACATTACAAAAGGCCTTTAGTATTTCTTCATCAGAGATGATGATAGTTTAAAGTCTTAATCATATTTGTGTTGTAACATGAATGATTATTGTGTTTTGTCAAAAGCTTTTTCTGCAGCTGTTGAGAAGAATCATGGATTTTGTTATTATTAATGACTTAAGTTTATAGTTTTCCTGATGTTAATCAATTTCCCTCATTGCCCCACCCCCTACCCCTGCCTCTCTCCATCTAGATCATAGTTGATAGTTTTAAAAATATGTCATCATATATTATATTATAATATCTTTTTCAATATTTTTACATAAGTATTTATGAGTGATTGCTCTATGGTTTTATCTTTCACAAGTTTAGGTGCCAGGTTCATATTTGTTTCATATAAAGTATTTAGTGGAGTTCTCTTATTTCCCCATTTTTTTCTGAATGAATTTTGTTATGTTAGAGTTACTTGTTCAACAGAAGTTTGATAGAATTGAATTGTAAGTCCGATTGGATCTGAGTTTTGATTCTTGGGCGTTCATTTATAGTTTAATTGTACGTCTTTTTCTGTATTGTAGCTATTTAAATTCTCTATTGTTCTAGGATCCAAGATGGCAGAGTAAGCAGGAAGTCATTCTTGCCCTCTCTTACTGACCTTGAAAAACCCAGAGAATATTGTTCCAGGAAAAATTCTGAAATAGTGGAGCCAGAAGAAAGACAAGATTTAGCTTGAGAGGCCAGGGGATCAAGGGAAGAGTCCCTCTTGCTGAAGGGGACAAGTACAGGAGAGCAGGGATCCCAGAAACCTAGGACAAGCCCCACCTCAGCAAACCAAACACACCGTTCACAACCACCAACTCCAGCTCAGAACCTGGTAAGCTACCAGGTTCCAACTGCCAATACTTGGGGCCTTAGCACAGAAAACCAGCAACCAGACCCTTGGTCCCCAAAACAAGAAGTCTGGGAAAGTTCCTCCTGTGCCCCAGAAGCAGATATCAACTTTAAAAGTAAGATAAAAGGAAAACAACATAAGTAAAAAGCAGCAAACACAAGCAATGGCCATAGATGAGTATCTTGGTGACAGTGAAGATCAAAGCACAAATACAGTAGCAAACTACAATTTCAATATACCCACATCCACAACATGATAGGGGAATAGGAACTGGTCTTATGTCCAAGAAGCCTTCTTGGAAGAACTCAAGAAGTATTTTAAAGTCAAATAAGAGATAAATTAATTTAAAAGTCAAATAAGAAGAAAAATTGAGCAATTGCTTTAAAAATACAATTAGCAAAATGGAAAAAAAAAACATGAAAAATAAACAACTCATTAAAATGTAGAGTTGGCCAAATGGAAAAGGAAATACAAAGGCTAAATGAAGAAAACAATTAATTTAAGACAATTCATTAAAATTAGAATTGGCTAAGTCAGAGCTAATGAATTTGAGACATCAAGAATCAGCCAAACAAAATCTACAGAATGGGGAAAAAATAGAAGAAAATGTGAAAACAACTGATCTGGACAATTAATCCAAGAGAAGTAATTTAATAACTATCCATCTACCTGAAAGTCTTGATCAAAAAAAGACAACATCTTTTAAGAAATCATCAAGGAAAACTGCCCTAAGGTCTTTGAACCAGACGGTAAAAATAGTCATTGAAAGAATACACTGATTATCTCCTGAAAGAGATCCCAAATTGAAAACACCAAGGAAAATTGTAGCCAAATTCCAGAATTATCAGGTCAAAGAGAAAATACTGCAAGAAGCCAGAAAGAAACAATTCAAATATCATGGAAGCATAGACACGATTACACAGAACATTGAAACTTCTTCAATAAAATATCAGAGGGCTTAAAATATGATATCCCATAAGATGAATGAGCTTGGATTACCACCAAGGATCAACTAGTGAAATTAAGCATAATCTTTCATTGAAGGAGATGGACATTCAGTGAAATAGGAGGCTTCCAGACTTTCCTAATGGAAAGATCAGAGCTCAATGGAAAATTTGATCTTCAAATACAAGACTCAAGAGAAGTATAAAACAACATGAACAAGAAAGAAAAAAAAAACCAAATAAGCACATTATTCAATATTGATGAACTGTTTATATCCCTACATGGGAAGATGACAATTATAACACATGAGAACTGTATCTTTATTATTATCCCTTCTAAATGGGTATACAAAGGGGAGCGATTTAAGGTGATTTTAATGTGATTATAAAAAACCTAATAAATGTGAAAATGATTTGTAATGGGAAAAGAGGAAAGGAGGAGGAAGAAAAGGGTAAATTGTATCACATGGAGAGGCACAAAGACATATTACAATGAAGGGGGAAAGGGAAGGAAATGAATGTTCTTTGAACTTTACTCTCATCTGATTTGGTTCACGGAGGAAATAACACACTAAGGTGTACATATCTAACTTGATCTATAGATAGTAGGAGGGAAAAGGAGAAAGAAAAGGGAAGGGGAGTAGAAGAGAAGGTAGACTGAGGGAGGCAGTGGTAGAAAGCAAAACACTGGAAAGGAAAGAAAGGGAGAAGGGAAAATGAAATCATAAATAGGGGGAGAACAAGATGGAGAGGAAGACACAGATAGTAATCATAACTGTGAATGTGAATGGGATGAACACTCCCCTTAAACAGAAGGGAATGGCTTTAAAAACCATATGTAATAAAGGATCATGGAAAGATAGACTAAAAATTAATTAGAAACTAAGTAATCTAATGCTAAAGAGTGAGTGGGTCAAGCAACAAATCATCAAAACAATAGCTTTATCAAAGAGAATGACGATAATGAGGTAACATACTAAAACTTATGGGATGCAGCAAAAGTGATTCTTAAAAGAAGTTTTATATCTCTAAATGCTTATGTGAATAAAATAAAGATCAATGAAGTAAAAATGCAACTAAAAATCTAGAAAAAAATAAATGAAAATCTCCAATTACATGCCAAATTGGAAGTACTGAAAACCAAAGGAGAGATTAATAAAATTGAAATGAAGAAAACTATTGAAGTAATAAATAAAACTAAGAACTGATTTATGCAAAAACAAACAAAAACAACAAACATTAATGTAGACAAACCTTTTGCTAATTTGATTAAAAGAAGAAAAAAGAAAACCAAATTACCAGTGTCAAAAATGAAAAGGGTGAATTTCCCACCAAGGAAGGGGAAATTAAAACAGTAAATAGGAACTATTTTCCCCAACTGTATGCCAATAACTTTGACAATCTTAGCAAAATGGATGAATATTTATGAAAATATAAATTGCCCAGATTAACAGAAGAGGAAACAAAATACTTATTTCACAAAAAGAAAAATGAACAAGCCATCGATGACTTCTAGGAAAAAATCTCCTGGGCCAGATGGGTTTACAAGAAAATTCTTTCAAACATTTAAATAATAATTAGTCCAATATTATGTATAATATTTTGAAAATAGGCAAAAAGGCATCCCACCAACTTCTTTTTATAATACAAACATGTACTGATACCTAAACTGGAAAAAGTCAAAACAGAGAAAGAAAATTACAGACCAATTTCCTTAACGAATATAGATGCAACAGTGTAAAATAAAATATTTGCAAAATGATTGCAAGTTATCATGAGAATAATACCCTATGACTAGACAGAATTTATACCAGTATTTCAGGGCTGGTTCAATGTTAGGAAAACTATCAGTATAATTGACCATGTCAACAACAAAACTAACAAACCATATGATTATCTCAATAGATAGGAAAAAATATTTTGGCAAAAGACAACACCCATTCCTATTAAAACATAAGAGAGAATAGGAATCCAAGGAATCTTCCTTAAAATGAGGAGTAGCAGCTACGTAAAACCACCAGCAAGCCTTATAATAATGAGGATAAGCTACATGCATTTCCAATAAGATTCTGGTGAAGCACAGATGTCCATTATCACCACTTTTATTCAATATAGTACTAAAATTTTAGCTTTAGCAATTTGAGAAGAAAAAGAAAGTGAAAGAATTAGAATAGGCAAAGAAGAAACTAAGTTATGCGAAACTAAGTTATGACGTTTTGCAGATGATATGATGATATACTTAGAGAATCCTGGAAAATCAAGTAAAAAAACTGCTTGAAATAATAATTTTAGCAAAGTTGCAGGATATAAAATAAATCCATATAAATCATTGGCATTTCTACGTATTACCAACAAAGGCCAACAGCAAGATAGAGAAAAAGAAATCCCACTTAAAGGGATTGTAGACATTACAAAATATTTGGGAGTCTACCTACCAAAACAAACCCAGGAACTGTATGAACACAATTACAAAACTTTTTTTCAGATAAAGTCACATCCCAATAATTGCAAAACATCAATTGTTCATGGATAGGCAGAGCTAATATAATAAAAATGAAAATTCTACCTATATTAGTTTACTGATTCAGTGCCATACTGATCAAACTACCAAAAAATATTTTATAGGACAAATACATACATACATGCGTACATGCATACATACATACATATATGTATGTACGTTTATTATATATATATATATATATATATATATATATATATATATATATATATTCTACTGGAAAAACAAAAGGTCCAGAATATCAAGGGAATTAATGAAAAGAAATGCTAGAAAAGGTATCCTAGTCATATCAGTACTCACATTTTATTGTAAAGTCACAATCATCAAAATTACTTGGTATTGGCTAAAAATAGAGTGGTGGATCAGTGGAATAGGTTAGGTAAAAAAGACATAGTAGTCTATGAGTATAGTAATCTACTGTTTGATAAACTGAAAGAGGCCAGCTTCTGGGATAAAACTCACTATTAGACAAGAACTGCTGGGAAAACTGGAAAATACTATGCCAAAACTAGGCATAGACCAACATCTTACACCTTATACCATAATAAAGTCAAAATGGGTACAATGTTTAGAAATAAAAAATGCCATAAGCAAACTGGGAGATTATATTTATGGAGAGTGGAAGAATTTATGAGCAAATGAGATAGAGCACATTACCAAGTGTAAAATCGATTTTTGTGATCACATTAAGTTGAAAAGGTTTTTGTTTTCTTTTGTTTTTGTACAAACAAAGCCAATGCAACCAAGATTAGGAGAGAAACAGAAAACTGGGAAAGAAGTTTTACAGGCAGTGTCTCTAAGAAAGGTCTCATTTCTAAAATACATAGAGAACTGAATCAAATTCATAAACATGAAAATAATTTCCCAATTGATAAATGGTGAAAGGATATGAATAGGCAGTTTTCAGATGAAGAAATTAAATCTATAGTCATATAAAATTATCTGAATCACTATTGATTAGAGAAAAGCAAACCAAAACAA
This sequence comes from Bettongia penicillata ogilbyi, assembly GCA_023548195.1. Lineage (NCBI taxonomy): Eukaryota > Metazoa > Chordata > Mammalia > Diprotodontia > Potoroidae > Bettongia > Bettongia penicillata. Next base: position 1,637,800 of record JAJHZJ010000812.1, read on the forward strand.
TTCTGAGGTATCACATCATACATATCAGATTGACTAATATGATTAATGTGACAAAATAGGAAAATGATAAATGTTGGAGAAGATGTGAGAAAATTTATTGTTTGTAAAGTTATGAACTGATCCAACCATTCTGCTGATAATTTGAAATTGTGCCCATAGGTCTATAAAAATGTGAATGCCTTTTGACTCAGTAGTACTGCTTCTAGGTCTGTATCCAAAAGAGATCTTACAAATGGGAAAAAGACCCATATGGACAAAAAATATTCATTGCAGCTTTTTCTGTGGCAGCAAATAATTGGAAATTGAGGGGATGCCCATCAGTTGGGGAATGACTGAACACGTTGTGGTATATGAATGTAATGGAATAGTATTGTGCTCTAAGATATGATGAATAGTCAGACTTCAGAAAAACCTGGAAAGACTTGAATGAACTAATGCTGAGTGAAAAGAACAGAACCAGAACACTGTACACAGTAACACCCACAATATGTGATGACTAACTTTGATAGAGTTACATATTCTTAGCAATGCAAGAATCTAAGTTAACTCCAAAGGACTCCTAATGGAAAATGCTGTCCACATCCACACGAAAGGACTATGGAGTCTGAAAGACGATTAAAGCATATTATTTGCTTTCTTTCTCTCTTTTTTTTTGTTTATTTCTTCTTTCTCGTGGTTTCTCCCATTGGTTCTAATTCTTCTTTACAACATGACTAATATGAAAATAGGTTCAAAATGAATGCTCATGCAGGGCCTATATGAAATTTCATACCCTCTTGGGGTGAGGGGTGGGGAGAAATAGGAAGAAAATTTGGAGTTCAAAATCTTATGGCAGTGAATGTTGAAAACAAAAAAAAATTAAAAAAATATGTTGTTTTCCCACATAGATTACATATCTCTAGGGGACAAGAACTGTGTCTCATACTTTTTTGTATTCATCATACAGTACCTTTGCATGCAAGAGGTTCTCAATAAAAGTCCTATAAAAGTTGAAAAAATTCTCTATTTCATCTATAAGTCTAGGTATTTTATTTATCTTTTTCAATGATCAATTGTCTTGTCATGTCACTGGACCAAATAGTTCCAATCACTTTCATTCATTATTTCTTCATCTGTAAAATTTCTCTTTTTCATTTTTATATTAATGATTCGGCTTTCTTTTTTTCATCGAATTAGTTATTGTACATTTTATTAGTCTTTAGAAACTCCTCATTCCATGCATGAATATAATAGTTTTCTGTTATATTTTCCCCATTTTTTCTCATTTTCTATTTCTCTGTTTATTTGTGGCTGTTTCATCTGTTGCTTTACTTCTTGTTACTGTTTTTGGTATTATATTCTCTATGTATTGATCTCTTGATTCTCTCATTTGTTGATGAACATATTTAGTTATATCACTTTTTTCCATAACAACAACTCTGGTTCCATCTCACACTATTTGGTTTGCTATCTCCACAGTTCCAGAGTGGGTCAATTGTCTTCAACAAATATTTATTATATTTGCCAAGTGCTAAAGATTGATTTTTAAAATGTCCCTGTCTATTCCTCATTTGCATCTAAATGTTTCCTTCTGACTACAGGATTAATGTCTATTTGTGTGTATGTGTGTTTGTGTGTGTGCATGTGTGTAATTTTTATGTAATTAAGTCTTCTTTCTGCTGTTTTACTTAACTTCTACACTAATGTGAACCTCCTCACTACTGAATTTAATAAAAATCAATGTCAGCTTTTAGTAAATGATTCCAGTGAGGACTTTGTTTTATTTTATGTTTTTAGAATTGTATGATTGTATGAATAAAACAAAGTTTTCATTTTTGTTGCAGTGGATTTAGTTCCTTAAGCAAAGGTTTATAGTGGGAAAGTTCTGGCCTAAGAGTTAAGAAAACACAGGATCCAATTAGCTCCTAAGGGCTAAACTATCATCTGGTCAGATTCTCACATCTACATATTCAAAATCAGGCTGTCCTGACAGTTTCAGATCCCTATCCCTGTCACAAATGTCTATTAGATATTTCCAACTAGATGTCCCCAAGGCATAGCAAACTCAATTTGTCTAAAACTAAACTCTTCTTTCCCCTTGGAGTTTTTAAACTGGTAGCCACAGACATAAAAGGATTCATGAACTTGGATGGGGGTAAGACTGGGGAGGAATCCTTATTTTTCTTTAACATCGAAACAAAAGTCAGTATTTCCTTACATTATGAACAAAGGCAATAACCTGCAGGAACCTGTGACTGTCATTATATAACATTACATATGCTGCAGATGTCTCAAAAATGTCATTTACACTCATCATCACTTTGAAATGACTGTGGTCATTAACCTTACTATGAGATTACACATGATCACATTCTTCCTTTCTATGGATTGCATTCTAATATCACTGATTTCCTTTGTAATTTCATGCATTTTATTTTTATTTTATGTGTATAGAGACATTATTTTTTCTTCTGAGAAGGGGTCATAAGGCTGCATGAGACAGAGAGATCCAGGACACAAGTAAAAAGGTAAAGAATCTCTGTCCTAAACTAACCCGTCTTCCAGATATCACTCTTTTTATTGAAAGCAAGACCATCCTTCCAGCATCTCCGGTCTATAACTTCATATTATACTGGATTCCCCTTCAACCCCCATCTCTAGAGAATTGTTATATTCTATGTCCTTGACTTTTCTTGCCTAATCCCTTCTCTTTAGCCCTATGTTACCAACTTAGGGGATATCCTACAGTGTTCCACTAGCTTTAACTCCTCAAGTCTCTCCCTACTGTAGCCAGATTGAAACCAAGTTGACAAAGCCATTTTCCCGAAACCAAGATATTACCATGAGACTTCCCTACTCGGTAACCCCAATGTCTTCAGACTTCCCCAGGACAAAATCTCAACTCCTCTGTTGAGTTTTCAAGGTCCTCTCGATTTAGCCCTAACAGCCTGTCTGGGCATTATTCCCTCCCCCACACTCTGCAATCTAGTCAAGCTGCCTTTGTTTCTACTTCGCACAGAGAGCCTTTTACTCCCATTTCCATACCTTGGCATTGGTGGTCCCCCATGCCTTAGCCCCATCTCAAATCTCTCCCTTTTAAAATGGAGCAGAGGCAGTAACAGGCAGAAGCATGAAGCCTGTCCTGTGTCATCCCACTTGTCATTACCTTCTCTCCAAACTACCTTGTGTTTCCACACAACCCACACATAAGTGTATATGCACATACATGCATATGTGTATTTCATTGCCTAGCGCTTATAGCGAAGAAATTTTCCATGCACTCATCTCTGTCAATATTTCAACTCATTGAGAGAAGGGACTTTTTCATTCTTCATATTTTTATCCCCAAGACCTAACCCAGTTCCTGGGTTAAGTATCACAGGAGATGCTTAAAAAAAGCTTATTGATTGACTAAATGACTGATCCCTCCTTGGACACTTAAGAGCTATGTGAACCTTGTCAAATCACCTTGTGTCTTTGACCTTAGATTCTCTTATCTGTAAAATGGAGATGGTAACCCCTTTAATACTTGTCTGACTGGGTCATTTCACTACTCACATGAGCTCATGCCTAGGCACAACTTTGCAAACCAGATGCCTTAGGAAGGATGCCAGCAATTATGATGTTTCTCCTTATTATCTTACTTCTCATCTTGTTCCATAACATTTTTAAAATATGATATCACATTATCAATAATAACAATGAGTAATGCCTATATAAGTGGCACCTTTGACTCTTGATCTGTTTGATCACCAGAAAACATTTGGAAAGCCTGAAGTAAGATCTGGGATTCTTAATACTCCACTCAAGAGTCTGAGCACTTAAAAAATTTCTATTTGCCATTTAATATGGAAACAGGGGCTAGAACTCAGCCAGGAGTTAGAGAGTCACTTTGCACATATTGAACGCTGACTTTTCCTTGTTAGAAGAGAGGATTTGTCATTGTGTTTTATAAGTTTTTCTTGCAGCTTCCCTCCCCACATTATAATGTTGGAGGAAGAAATGCCATTTGAGAAGCAGGAGAGCTGAATTGGACACTCACTAATGGCTCACAAATCTGAAGGAAGTGCAGACTTCAGGAGAATTGCCCTGCTCCCGAACTGAAGATTGAGCAAGTTAGAGAAAATGATTTCATAAATCTTGCAAGAATCTGCTTTCTTAATTCATCCCAGCCAGGGAAAGCAATCACTTTATTCAAATTAACTCTCAAAATATAGTGTGCTTTTCAAATGTGGAAGATTTCAGAGAATGTATCATGTATATGATATATTCCCACAAAGGATGCACATACACAGGTACACAGACATTAGCGTGTGTAGATGTATGCATACATGCCAGCACATATGTGTTTCCTGAAATATTCAACAACAAGAAGGTTGGTGTTGTGTCTAGATAGCTCATGGGCAGCTGAAGCTGGGTTTGAGTCCTACCTGGCTTGTACTAGCTCTGTGACTCTACACTGAGGCTCTGGAAGAGATACAGAGACAGAGACACAGACAGAGAGAGGGAGAGACAGAGACAGAGAGAAAGAGGTAAGAGACACAGACACAGTGACAAACAGAGAGAGACAGAGACAGACAGACAGACAGACAGAGTTTGGACAGACAGAGAAAACAACAGAAAGAGAAGCAAAGACAGACTTCAAAGAGAGACAGAAAGAGGGTCAGAGACAGAAGACAGAGTCCACATACTTCTCTTTAATCTACACTTCCATGTGTACACATACTCTCCAGCATTTATACCTATATAAGTCAGTGTAACCATTCCCTTCACCAAGCCAGAACCGAACTCCATCCATCCCTCCCACAAGTTTGTAGACAATTTCTACCATGTTGTGATTGAAAAGGTGCCCCCTTGTGGTTCATGTATTAACGAGTCCCAGAAGTTCCCTTGCCTGGACCTGGGCAGGCAGGTAGGGTTTATATGTCTGACTAGTCCTCAATTTCTTCCTAGCTTAGTAGGACTTGGCCAACATGTGGCACAGTGTTGCACGCTTGCAGAGAACAGAGATAAAGGTGTCGATGTGCGTGTGTATGTGAGCTCACTCATATATCTGCCTATCTATATGTGTACACACATGTTTAAGCACGTATCCATGTCTCTGCCCATCTATGCGATTGTGTATAACATGTCACCTAACCTTTATTAATCACGTCCTTTGTGCCAGGCATTGTGCTGAGCGTGTGTGTGTGTGTGTGTTGCTCTCTATGTCTCTAAATTCTCTATCTTCATGACATCTCTCTATCTCTCTACCTCTCTAGGTTTCCACTTGGGATCTCAGTGGGCCACTATGAAAGCAGTGCTGCTGCCATCCTTTCTTTACAAGGAGACTTTCGGGCTCTGTAGCAGCTCTTCACAACGTATTCAAAGCACCTTGGGGTGCTTGAGTGTTTTTGCTTGCTTCCATACTCAGAGGACAGCTGGAGTCTCTGCTGAATTAAGTAGCTGTGAAATTCTGTGCCTGTTTGAAGTGAAGAAATGGAAACAACTCCCATATTTGAAAATTAAATTGATTTTTTCTTTTTTTAGGAAACATCTCTTTTTTTCCAGTTTCTAGAAGGATGGAAGAAACTGTTTTTTTTCTTTTTGTCTCAATGTACTATAAAAAAAAAATCTCCAAACTGTCAGTGCTGTGTTCACATTTCAGGTAAACAGGATCGATGCATGTTATTATAGTTTTAGCATTTAATTTCCTGATACTTCTCTGTTTATAATAAGCTAATATTCTCTTAGTGCAGTTTGATTTTTTTAGTAGTCCATTTGGCGACATAATACCTGTCAAGTTAATGGGATTGGGTATGTTTAAGCTGCCAATAGAAATTCAGCAAGGGAAGGTCACTGTTGTTTTCATTTCAGTTATTTTCTCAGCTTTTCCTCACCTAACAGAAAGAATCAGAATAGAAACCCATGTTTTTGTGGAGGTGACTGTCAGAGCCATTAGAGCTGGTCCTGTAAATATTTACTGAGACTACTTGTAATGCTTACTTCTTTTTTTAACCAATACGCGGAGGCCATTTCAAACCAATAGGGTGCATTGTGTAAACACTGAGCTCAATCATTTTTAAATGGTTTATTAGTTGCCTAACAAGCTGTAAAAGTGTTTTTAGAGGAGCAGGAAACATGTGCCTTGTGGTGAAAAGTGGGATCACTTTTTCATAAAACATGGGGGACACCAGGTCCAGGCACCTCATTGTCAATGATCAATGCCAACTGTGGAAATCCCTTTTTCAGATGGGGGGGGGGCAGTTCCCTTTAACCGTGACATGAGAAATCACAATATTGCAAGATGAAATTGATTTTAAATCTCAGGAGCCCTGAAATGTTAGAGAAACCACACTTTTTCTTTTAATTGGTAAATAGAGTGGCAGGAAAAATTATCTCACAGTTGATTCTTGCCACAAAGGATAAAATTAATTATTTGTAGATGATGTAATGAGAAACTGACATGAGATGTTCAGTAGCTAATTAAGACAATAAGAAAGGTATGAGATAGATGACTTTTAGATTTCTTACTCTAGTGAAAGTCAAATCAGCTTAAATCAGTTTATGTCATTAGTGACTAAGGATCTTATTAGGTGACATTAATTATTGGTTTTCTGGAGGAAAATATTAACCCTTATTAACTTTTCTAAATGATGTGATCAGTTGTTCTTTGTCACAACCTTTCATGTTGTGACAAACATACTAAAAGTTTGTATGGCATATATGCAAATATATTTTATTTTTTTACGTCTCCCTTTCACTACTTTCCTGAATGATAGTCTCCTGCCTCCTCATCCCGTAGAGCTTTGTTTTTGTCTCTATTTCTCTTTCTTTGTTTCTCTGACTCTTCTCTCTATCCCTGTCTCTGTTTTCTTAGGTCTTTTCCTATCTGCCTTGTGCCCTGGATAACCAGGAAGGAAGCATGGGCATTTGGTGGCTTTCTGAACAGGTGCATAGGCAAATCTCTCAGGAAACATAAGAGGGCAGGTAGGTGCAGCTTCAACCATTGCCTTGTCTCCTTTCCACAGAATCAAAAGGACTGAAGTTGTAACTATGGAAGAGAAAAGTAAAATCTAACTATGTATCTCATTACTGAGTCATCGAGAGTGTGTCTGGGAGAGTGAGGAGCCAGGAATTTGGGTAAGGAGACCTGAGTATGAGTCCAACCACTGTTGCTTTGCTAGCTGTAATATTTCTAGCTTAGGACACTAGGTGGTTAATAAATGTTTATTAATCAATTGATTGAAGTCATCTCATCTCTTTAGATTTCATTTTTATCCTCTGTAAAATTCTGGAGCAAGACCAGATGGTGCGTGAAGTCTAAGACTTGAACATTCCATGATTGTATGGAAATTCTTCTTCCTTTCCCCTTTCTTTGTTCCTGTCTTATTGTTTCCCCCAAACTTCACCTTGTACCTTTACACATTGACTCTTTTCTAGTAATTCTTCTCTTCAAGGTTTTCTACTCTTAATGGGCATTTTTCCAAATGGAGTGGGGCAAAGAAAAGAATTCAGTGTGGAGAGAGTTACACCATAGCTCACTTTCTTTTAGGCTGCTGGATAAGTTTACACATATCCTTGTTTTATTTTTTACTAAATGGGCTGAGCATCCCAAGGATTCCTGGAGGTTGTGGACTAGGTCCCAGATCTTCACCTAAGCTATTCCTTCCCTTCCTGTTTTACAGTGAAATTGAAAGAGAATCATCAGGTAAATATGTGAAACATAGAAGAGAGTGGGAGAGAACTTGGAACTCAGAATTTTTATAAATTTTTATGTGTTTGGAGGAAAATAAAATACTAAAATAGTCTTAAAAGAGTGGTATATGATTAAAAAATGACTGACCAACATAACAACAAACCACTTAATATCTGAGCCTCAGTTTTCTCATCTATAGAAGGGAAAGATATCCTCTCTCTAAGATGTTTATTGTGAGACCTAAAGGAGATAATGTAAGTGCCACTCTTTACAGACCTAAGCTTTTTAATAAATTCCAACTACTATTGTTACTAGTGAAGGAAGCATGGTATAGTCGATAGAGATGTGGCCTCAAAATTAATAAGATTTGGTTTCAAGTCCTGTCTTGGACACTCCAGAATGTGAAGTCTTCCCTCTCCTCCCGTGGGTCCCTGGGTGTTCCATAGTCCAGTGATAGCAGAGGTCAAATTGCTATCCCAATTAACATTATTATGAGTAGAAGTGATGTCCCCCCTGTGAATGGAAAATCTTATTTTAACATTCATAGGGTCAAGCTCTTTTTAAGGCATTTGTGCTAATGGGGAACAAGGGAAGGGAATGAGCATTTATTAAGCACCTACTATGTGCCAGGCCTCACAACAATGTTCCAAGTTATTTATTATTATTGTCTCCATTTTATAATTGAGGAAACTGAGGCAAACAGGGTGAAGTGACTTGCCCAAGGTCACACAGCTAGTAAATGTCTGAGGCCAGATTTGAACTCGGAAAGATGAGTCTCCCTGACTCCAGGCTTGGAACTCTGTCCACTGAATTAATTGTCTAGTTGCCTCTAAGCAGTCTCACGAAGTCAATCCCTGCTTTTGCCTGACTTTTAAAATCCCCCTTTCTTACCTTTTCATACTTACATCTTACTTCTTGCTATGATGCAGGGACACTGCTATCTTCGCTTTTCCTTAAACTACACATTCTATCTCCTACTTGTACATAGAATTCTCTCCCTACTCATCTTTACCTCCCAATTTCCTTAGTCCCAGCTTAAATTTCATCTTCTGAAACTGGACCCTTCTTAATACGTGTGCCTTCCCTCTGAGATTATCTTCAATGGATCCTGTATATATCTTACTTCTACATCATTGTTTACCTGTCATCTCTCCTTTAGGCTGCTAGTTGCTTGAAGGGGAGGGATTGTTTTTGGAATTTTTTGAAATCTCAGTGCCTGGCACAAAGTGGTCACTCCATAAATGGGGGCTGACTTTTCCCAGATGATTTTATGTTGAAAGAGCTTATAAATGCTATATGTATAAGAGAAGAGAAGAAGATTTTAGCAGCTGGAGAATGGTAAGGACCAGTAGAGGAGTTTCATATAGTACAGATGTTTCTTAATGAACTAGTGTCATCAAAGCCTTTAGTATAGAACTGTGAATTATTCAGAGTACAGGAGTTTTCCTGCCTCATGCGCTTCCTTAGCAGGTTGCTCACTCTCTCCGGCATTGTTACTAAGTACTTTAGTGGGATAACGTAAAAGACCTTCATGGGTGAATTACAAGCATATTGATTTAATATATGAATACCTATGGTTTTAGTACTATTTATTTTGCCTTTGCTAAGTGAATGGTTATGCTTAGGGTCTAAAAGTGGCATGACTATGAATAGCTATTTTATGTAAATGGAAACTCATCAATGGAGGCTCAAGAACTAAAATGGTGTGTAGGAAGAATCCATTCCCTAGGATTTTGAGAGAATCTGAGTGTAATTTCATGTTGGTGCTCTTTCTCTGGAAAGCTAGCAGTGTGAAAAGCTATCTGGAATGAGTGAGTCAGCTCATAGGTTCAGGTAAAGGTGTAAGACACTTCCAAGTGGACATAGACACTATATGTATTGAGTGTTATGCTAGGATATATCTTGTGCCTTTCTAATTCTCTATAATTATTTATGAGTGTCCCAAATGCTGAAGTACCCTCAACACTCATCTAAACCTTGTCTAATTCCATTCATTGAAGGTGCAGCTTTCCTTGATCTCCACACCATCTTTATTCTCAGTAAGAAGTTATTTTTGCAGTCCTGGAGGACTTTGCAGCTTTATTGATCCCTCCCCCCACCCCTCCACACACATTATATTAGTTATATAGTCAAGCTAGCTGAGGTGAAGCAGCAAAGCTCCCTGAGGGAGAGGCAGGAGGTAGATTGTACCAGGTAAGTTAAACCAAGAACCCTTTCACCTTGACCTCAACTCCTCTCATAATCTAACAGATGACAGGTCATAACCATAAACCCCAAACCACTGGGATCACATTGTCCCCCAAATCACCAGAACTGTTTCTAGCCCAGTCCTCACAGTCATTGATGAGGGGAGACATCACCATGAAAAGGGGGCATATTGAGGGCAGAGCTAAGATGATGGAGTAACAGTATAGATTTGCTAGTGCTCTCCCACCAAACCCAGTGAAATACCTGTCAAAATGACTCTAAACAAATTCTGGAACTGAAGGACCCACAGAATGATGGAGTAAAGAAAACCTCCAGCCCAAGACAGCCTGGAAGACCACCAGGAAGTATCTATCATGCCAGTCTTGGAGTGGAACACAATGTGGGCCTCACAGGCACAGAAGGGACCTGAGCAGAGGTGGGGGGAGAGGACTGAATCTTAGGCACCTGTGGAAGTTTCCAGACTTCACCACCCCAAAATGCCAAGGACAAATTGGAAGGTCAGTGAAAAAAAAAAACTTGTGGGACCTTTGTGAGAGAGTGGAGTAGTCAGGCCCTAGCCCCAGGGCAGCAGAGGGGGTGGAGGAGCCTTCAGAGGAGGGACCCATGGCAGCAACAGCAGGTCCAGGGGCAGCAGCAGCTACTCTTTCTGGAGCACTAGAATGACAGATTGTGTAGGAATCAAGCAACTGACAGTACAACCCCCCACCCCCAGTGTAAATAGAGAACTACCTTGACAAAGAGCTCAAAAGTCAAGTAAATAGTGGGGAAAATGAGCAAAAACTGGAAACAGAATCACACTATAGAATCTTACTTTGGTAACAAGGAAGATCAAAGTATAGAAACAAAAGAAGACAATAAAGTCAAAGTTCCTACTTCTGAAGCCTCCATGAAAAATGTTAATTGGTCTCAGGCCATGCAAGAGCTTGAAAAGGATTTTGAAAATTAAATAAGAGAAGTAGAGCAAAAATTGTGAAGTGATGCAAGAAAATCATGAGAAACAAGTCAACTGGTTGCTAAAGGAGATGCAAAAAATTGCTGAAGAAAATAACACTTTAAAAAAATAGACTAACCCAAATGGCAAAAGAGATCCAAAAAGTCAATGAGGAGAAAAATTCTCTAAAAAGCAAAATTGGCCAGACGGAAAAGGAGCTCACTGAAGAAAATAATTCCTTAAAGATTAGAATAGAGCAGATTGAAGCTAATGTCTATAAAAATATTATAAAACAATGCCAAAGGAATGAGAAAATAGCAGACAATATGAAATATCTCAATGGAAAAACAACTGACCTAGAAAATAGATCCAGGAGAGACAATTTAAAAATTATGGGAATTCCTGAAAGCCATGATAAAAAAAGAGAGCCTAGACATTATCTTTCAAGAAATTCTCACAGAAGCCTGTCCTGATATTCTAGAACCAGAGGGTAAAATAGATATTGAAAGAATTCATTGATTACCTCCTGAGAGAGGCCCTCCAAAAGAAAGCTCCTAGGAATATTGTAGCCAAGTACTAGAGCTCCCAGATCAAAGAGAAAATATTGCAAACACCCGGAGAGAAACAATTTAAGTATTGTGGAAATACAATCAGGACAACACAAGATCTAGCAGTTTCTACCTTAAGGGATCAAAGGCCTTGGAATATGACATTCCAGAGAATCATCTACCCTGCAAAACTGAGTACAATACATCAGGGGAAAAAATGGTCAGAGGACTTTCAAGCATTCTTGTTGAAACTACAAGAGCTGAATAGAAAATTTGACTTTCAAAGACAAGAATAAAGAGAAACATAAGAAGGTAAACAGGAAAAAGAAATCATAAGGGACTTACCAAAGTTGAGTTGTTTACATTCTTACATGGAAAGATCATATTTGTAACTCTTGAGACTTTTCTAAGTGTTAGGGTAGTTGGAGAGATTATATACATATAGACAGAGGGTACAGGGTGAGTTGAATAAGTAGGGACTCTATCTAAAAAATAAAATTAAGGGGTGAGAGAGAAATATATTGGGATAAGTAAGGAAGAAGTAGAATGGGGGCAAATAACATATATAATACATACAAAATACATAAAAGGGGAAAGAGAAAGCCTTTACAATGGAGATGAAGAAGGGGGAGGTGAGAGGGAAAGAATGAACCTTACTCTCATAGCATTTGACTTAAGGAGGGAATAACATGCACACTCAATTTGGCATGAAAAGTTATCTTACACTACAGAAAAGTAGGTGGAAGAAGATGTGGAAGAAGATAAGCAGGGGTGGGACAAATGGGAGGAAGGGATGATTAGAAGTAAACACTTTTGAGGAAGGATAAGGTCAAAAGAGAGGATAGAATAAATGGGGGCAGGATAGGATGGAGGAAAATATGGTTAGTCTTTCATAACATGACTTTTATGGAAGTCTGTTGCATAACTACACATATATAACCTATATGGAATTGCTTGCTCACTTAGAAGTGGGAATGGGTGGGGAAGGAGGAAGGGAGAGTTTAAAACTCAAGGTTTTAAAAAAAATGTTAAAAATTTATTTTACATGCAACTGAATAATAAGATATATGGGAAACAGAAATCTATCTTGCCCTACAAGAAAATAGAGGGAATGGGGACAAGAGAAGGGAGGGATGTGATAGAAAGGAGGGCAGATTGGGGGAAGGAGTAATCATAATGCATGTTGTCTTGAGGTGTGCTGAGGCTAGAGATGGGGAGAAAATTTGAAACTCAAAATTATGTGGAAGTGTCTGTTGAAAACTAAGAACAAATAAATTAATAAAGAAAAAGAAAAAAATAAAAGGGTAACGTCTTTCTCATAATCTTCTGCAGCATTCGCTAAAGAGCTGCCAACTGTAAGATGATCACATGATCCCTCCTTGGGACAGACAGCAACTCTATATCTTCTCCCCTGCTCTTACCACTGAACTTTCTCTGAGCTCAATTGTCATAGCCACCATAAAGGAAAGCATCTTGGGGCGAAGGAACCAGCCATCTCCACTGACTACCAACCCAATAACCTGCACAAGGCAGGCAAGCCAACTTGGTTGAACCAACAAGGCACCCTATGGGAGAAACAGGAGGCAGGATATGCTAGGCAAGTAAAATTACCACTTACACCTTGATCACCATCTCTTCTCATATCCTGATGAGGAAAGCTGTAGCCAGCCCCTTCCCCAAATTCCAGAGACTTCTCTTTATGTTTTCATAAGCTATCCTGGACTGGAAAAATGACTCACCATGACTTGATTTTGGTTTTTCCCACTCATAACGCAGCTTGAGGTGCTTTTCAAAGTTGTTTAGGAAGATGTATTGCAAAAATTCAGAAAAAAATTCTCACTTAAATCCATTATCTTGGCTCTACTTCCCAAGATAGCTTCTTAAGGAAAAAAGGTTATAGCCATAGTGCCCCTAAAATCCACTTTGTGTCAGAGAGTTAACATTCCATTTGAATGAGAATCTGTCAAGTTATCAAACATATTGGGAAAAGTATTTTCTCTACCTTTTCCAAGACAAAAGGAAGGGAGCCCTCTTCCACACACATGATCAGATATTGATATTTCAGGTTTGCAGCAGAAAAATAAGCCATGATTTCAATGTGAAAGAGGACCTGTCAAAGACATCGTTGAGTTATCCCATCTTGGAGAAAGACTGTTAGGAGCAAGTCACTTTTCTGTTCATTGAGACTTCTCAGATCCATCTTTGTATTAATTCATATCATCAAAATGAGGTGTAGAGTGTGTTCAAGGGAATCTCAGAAGTCAAGTAACTGGCTGAGAAAATGCCCAGAAAAGGGAAAAAAAAAGACCATAGAAGGTTACTTTCTTGGTGAACATATATCTCCTCCCTTTCTTTTTGATGAGGAAGAACAGTGCTTATCATCAGGGAAAGACATAAAAGTCAAGTCTTTTGTATCCCAAACATTCAAAATAAATATTCAATGGGGTCAGGCCATGGAAAAGCTCAAAAAGGATTTTGAAAATCAATTTAGACAGGTGGAGGAAAAACGGGGAAGAGAAATGAGGGAGATGCAAGAAAAGCATGAAAATAGGTCAACACCATGCTAAAGGAGACCCAAAAAAATGCTGAAGAAAATAACATATTGAAAAATAAGCTCACTCAATTGGCAAAAGAGGTTCAAAAAGCCAATGAGGAGAAGAATGCTTTAAAAAGCAGAATTAGACAAATGGAAAAGGAGGTTGAAAAGCTCACTGAAGAAAATAGCTCTTTCAAAATTAGAATGGAACAGATGGAGGCTAATGACTTTCTGAGAAACCAAGAAATCACAACAGAAAACCAAAAGAATGAAAAACTGGAAGATAATGTGAAATATCTCATTGGAAAAACAACTGACCTGGAAAATAGATCCAGGAGAGACAATTAAAAATTATGGGACTACCTGAATTCATGATCAAAAAAAGAGCCTAGACATCATCTTTCATGAAATTATGAAGGAAAACTGCCCTGATATTCTAGAACCAGAGGGCAAAATAAGTATTGAAGGAGTCCACAGAACACCGCCTGAAAAAGATCCAAAAAGAGAAACTCCTAAGAACATTGTGGCCAAATTCCAGAATTCCCAGGTCAAGGAGAAAATATTGCAAGCAGCTAGAAAGAAACAATTCCAGTATTGTGGAAATACAATCAGGATAACAGAAGATCTAGCAGCTTCTACATTAATGGATCAAAGGGCGTGGAATATGATATTCCAGAAGTCAAAGGAACTAGGACTCAAACCAAGAATCACCTACCCAGCAAAACTGAGTATAATACTTCAGGGGAAAAAATGGTCTTTCAATGAAACACAGGACTTTCAAGCATTCTTGATGAAAAGACCAGAGCTGAAAAAAAAATGTGACTTTCAAACACAAGAATGAGAAGAAGCATGAAAAGGTAAACAGCAAAGTGAAGTCATAAGGGACTTACTAAAGTTGAACTGTTTACATTCCTACATGGAAAGACAGTATTTGTAACTCTTGAAACTTTTCAGTATCTGGGTATTTGGTGGTATTGCACACACACATACACTCACATACACACATACACATACCCATGGGCATGCGCACACAAAGACAGAGAGCACAGAATGAATTGAATAGGATGGGATCATATCTGAAAGAAACAAGTTAAGCGGTGAGAGATAAATGTATTGGGAAGAGAGAGGGTGAAATGGAATGGGGCAAATTATCTCTCATAGAAGAGGCAGGCAGGAGACTTTTTAGTGTAGAGAAAAAGAGGGGAGTTGAGAGAAAAACAAGATGTTTACTCTCATCACATTCGACTAAAGGAAGGAATAAAATGCACACTCATTTTGGTATGCAAACCTATCTTACAATACAGGAATGTGGGAGATAGGCAGGGTGGGAGGATGATGGAAGGAAGGGCAATGGGAGGAGGGAACAATTTGAAAACTACACTCTTGGGGAGGGACTGTCAAAAGAGAGAATAGAAGCAACGAGGGGCAGGATAGGATGGAGGGAAATATAATTAGTCTTACACAACACGAGTATTATCGAAGTCATTTGCAAAACTACGCAGAAATGGCCTGTATTGAATTGCCTGCCTTCCCAAAGGGAATGGGTGGGGAGGGAGGGATGGGGAGAATTTGGAACTCAAAGTTTTAGGAACAACTGTTGAGTATTGTTCTTGTTACTAGGAAATAAGAAATACAGGTTATGAGGAGTAGAAAATTATCTGGCCCTACAGGGCAAAAGAGAAGATGGGGACAAGGGAAGGGAGGGATGATAGAAGAGAGGGCAGATTGTTGATAGGGGAAATTGGAATGCTTGGTGTATTAGGGTGGGGGGAGGGGACAAATGGGGAGAAAATTTGGAACCCAAAATTTTGTGAAAATGAATGTAAAAAGTTAAATAAATTTATATATATAAAAAAGAGTAACTGAGGTGCCTCAAAAACCTCTGTGAGTGAGGAGGGTGTCTACCCTAAGCATGTGAGTCCTTCCCTTGGTAGAATGGATGGATGAGAACAATTTGTTCCAATGGCCATGAAGGTAGATGAAATGGGTGCTGTGGAATGTTTATAACTTGGTTGTATTTACACACACGCACATACACGTGTGTGTGTGTGTATGTTTGTGTGTGTGTATGGATAGATGGATGGATATGGCTGTATGTATATGTGTATGTATATCTACATAATGTACATACCTATTATGTATACCTACATAATATACATATGTATATGTATATTACAAAGTTCTTTATATATTTTGGATGTTCTTCAGATACAGGTCTAATATCTAAAATACATAAAGAACTTTATTAAATTTTTAAGCATATGTGTCATTCCCCAGCCGATAAATGGACGAAAGATATGCATAAGCGGTTTTACAATGAAGACATCAAAACAATTTGTAGTTATATGAAAAAATGCTCTAGATGGTTATCGATTAGAGAAATGCAAATAAACAACTTAGAGACATCATTTTATATCTACCAGATTGGCTAAAATGATTCTGGGTTAATCTAGTGCAGGAGAAGACAGAGACCACCAGACATGACAGGGCATCCTTGGTAGGAATGGAGCAGAAAATAGCAACAGTAATGGTCACTTATTTTCCATGAACATCCACATAGATGATGAGGTTGACATACACACTGGGAGACTCCAAAGGAAAGTGTGAGGGACAAGAGGTATCGGGTTGCCTACCAGACTGAAAGCCTACAGAACAATTGTGCTGACCTCATTGTTGTATGCCTGTGAATCCTGCATGTATATCAGTGCCATGCCAGGAAACTGAATTGTTTCCATTTGAATTGTTTCTGGAAGATCACCTGACAAGATAACATACTGGACATTGAGGGCCTTTCTAGAGCTAAACTGCCAAACATTCAAACTCCAAAAGGCTAGTCTTGTCATTCAAATCCCTAACATCTGTTTGCCTAAAAGGTTATTTTACGGAGAATTCCCTCAAGGTGTGCTCACATGCAGGTCAGAAGAAGCTTTACAAGAACACTCTCAAAGTCTCCTTGAAGAACGCTGTGATTGATTGCATGACATGGGAGATACTGACACAAACAACTGCCTAGAATGGCATGCCCACATCAAAGAAGGAATTGTGTTCTATGAGCGAAGCAGGATTTCAGTAGCACAAAGGAAACATTAGGTGTCCAAATTTAGAGATATCTCCAATCCAAATATACATGTGGCCTATTTGTGCCTAAGCTGTGGTAGAGTCTTCTGAGCTCCTATCGGTCTGACCAGCTATAGGAAGGCACACAGTGTCTTGACTCCAACATAGTGACATCATTTTGGTCCTCTTCAGGAATGAAGGACAACGACCAGCCAAGCATCAGGGTGTGTGGTATCTGCAATGATCATCTCAGCTTTACTGTGATTAGATTTAGTACTATGACTCAGTTTTACGGGTGCTTTGTATAACAAAGGACCATTTGAGCGAGGTTTCTGTGCTTTTAGCATTGTCCCTTATATTATATAGTCTCTTCGATATAAAAATTCAGGCAATAAGCAATCATCAAATAAATCACTGTCAGAAAGTAGCTCAAATCTTCAGATGAACTTGGATTCATGATTTTATCACATGCACACATATTGTACACACAGATGCATATGCATGTACATTTGTGTATGTGTGCATACAAGTACACACACATTATACTTTCTAACTGACATGTAGCCCTCTTGTGGCAAGTCATTTCCCCTTTCTGCCTCAGTTTCCACATCTGTTAAACGGATAATTAAACATCATAGAGTCAATGTGAAGGTCTAGTAAGCTGATGTAGATAAAACACAAACTTGCATGTAAATAACAGTATTCTTTGTAGGGTTAGTAAAGGGATATAATGGAAAATGTCATTGAAATTGGAGTCAAGATCTAGGTTACCTCATACACTTACTTGCTATGTAACCTTGAACAAGTGATAACCTCTCTGTGCCTCAGTTTTTCCATCCACAAAATAGGTAAATAACACCTGCCTCAGAGTGCATTTCTTATGTATGGCACTTAATATCTGATGTTCTATAACTTTTCATAGGCTATTCTCTCTTAGAATACCTCCCTCCCTTTCTTCCTCCCTTTCTCTCCTTCTTTCTTCTTTTCTTTCTTCTTTCTTTTCCTTCCTTCTCTCTTTCTCTCTCTATCTCTCCTCTCTGTCTCTTTCCTGTTCCTTCTCCTCCCCCCAGCCTCCTCCTTCTTCTTCCTCTTCTTGTTCTTCTTCTTTTCCTCTTCTCTCTCTGTCTCTGTCTCTGTCTGTCTTTGCCCTTCCCTCTCCATCCCCCTTTCTCCTGAAATACTCTTTAGAAATGCACTTTGTATGTAATCATTATGTATACACTGGATCAACCAAATAGACTATTGGAAATTCCCAGTAAAAGTTTTTAATGCATTGTTGTATTTTTAAAAATGGATCCGTAGCACCTTGCATTTAACAAGCATTTAACAGAAGCTTCTTTTAAGCTGAATAATGTGTGTGTAATATGTGTTACCAACTCCCAGTGCTAGATTATCAAGCAACTTGTGAAATGATTCTGGACAGAGGGTGACTGGGCAGGAGAGGGAGGAAAGAGACATGGCCCAGAGCGCAGCCAAAGGTTCTTTCATTTCTCAGCTTTGTAAGCCTGAAGCTTTCCTTGTGAGTAATAGGTACTTGGTTGTTTAATGGAATTGCCTTGAATATAACCCATGAACTACCCTCGGTCTTTAAAAAAAAGGATTTATTTATTGTTAGTTGCAATATTCAGTTCCACAAGCTTTTGAATGTTAAATGTTCTCCCCCTCCTTCCCTTTCTCCCTTCCCAAGATGGCGTGCTATCTGATATAGGCTCTACATATACATTCATATTACACACACTTCGACATCAAAGTCTTTCTAACTCACACGATGCCCAATTTGTACTCCCTTAGGTTGGTCGCTGAGACCCCAAGGTGCCATTCATGCCAGAAAAGGCCTAGAGAGAAACTTTGTATCGCACTGACAAAAACACCTGTTTCTTGACTGCTATTTTAGATATATCCGGGATCTTGTCATGACAGAATTTATGACCTCTGGACATCCAAAGGGCACTTTAATACATAAGGACATGAATAAAAGTGTGTCCAGTAAGAATGAAATAAAGGGTAACCTTATCCTCAGTCCCTAACTATTTCCTTTTTCCAAACACATAATTAATGCTCTAAGGAAGTAACAAGACTGTTAGTAATATGAGCACACAGATCGGCAGGCAATCAATAGCAATTTCCACCAGCAAATGTCAGCCTTTCACAAGCAAGGGTCTTGAACTCGTTCGACACTAAGTGGTTATTTCACTAATATCACTGGAAGGATTTGGTAAACAGTACCAGGTTCCCCTTATGCATAGGACAAACATGGCTGAGATCATTTGCATGGCCATGCTTGTGTCATCCTGTAGAGTTTTTTTTTTCTTATTTGATCATCCTCAGAGAATACAAAATGTCAGAACCATTATTTTCTATTAACAGTATCTGGCTTTGACATAGACTATAAAATTAATTATATGTGTGTGTGTATGTGCGTGTGTGTGTGTTTGGGTAGGGTTAAGAGATTAAAACTTGGGGAAAAAAAACTTCAGAAAGTCTATCTTCTATTACTAAGTTCCATTCTTAGTAGAATTTCCCTTTTAAAGTAGCAAACATTAGTACCTTTGGGTTTTAAGTTACACCCACCCACTCAGCCCTCTCACATGAACACTTGTGTGTTTGTCTGGCTCATCACGATTTTAATTGTAAATCCCAGGAAATGCAGAATATGGAAATCCAGTTAGGAAGTGCTCAATGGATTGCAGAGTACTAAATTCTATTAACTTTCTTGACAAAATAACATTGGGGAATAATCTAATAGAGAACCGCATGTGCTTTACTTGGTATTGCTCAAGGAACAACTCTCTGGTTCCGATTTTGTCCAGAACACAAGTTTCACTGATGATCTGACCTTGATGATCCACAATCCTGGTTATAAAAGGGGTTCACTCCTGCCCCAAAGGATGAGGAGCTTTCCCAATAATTACAGCAGTCTCATCACATCACACTAAGAGCTGATTGCTGATTTCAAGCACTTTTTTCAGAATTTCTAATGTCAGTGTGTTTGGACATCAGCTATAACACAGGAGATGTGGAAACAGAGACAAAGATACAGGCAGGGATATGACAGACAGCTTTAAGGCCATGGCCTTATGTCCTTGCTCAGGAATTGATCTTTCCCTATCCCTGGCCTAGCTTTTGATGAAGCCAGCAAGCTCAACTGCCATCAGTCTTTAGATGACAATCGATCTGTATGTGGCATGGATATGTCTTTTGTAAGCTGCTGAGAACAGGTCAGCATGCCCTCAGGATACCAGTGCCCAAGTGAGCCAAGTTTTTCGCATAATATGAGGGAGCGATGAAATGAAGTAGGAGAGATGGGAGAAAAGATATTCCAAGTTATGGGATTTAAATTGAGCTCTTCAGGCTGAAGAACATTTCTTCTGGCTCACAGCCAGTGGATACATTGGGAAACTTCCCATGATTTTCCCCTCAAGCTCACTTAAAACAAAGCACAAAAATCTGAGATTCAGATATGAAGCAGAGGATTCTAACGTTATAATTTGAAGAAGTAGTTTACCCTTAGCAATCTCCAGCTCAGTGTGTTCCAAACAGTCCTCTAGCACCCTCCCCTCTCCTGCCCTTCTTTCCCTGTCAAGGCCAACACCATAGTAGTAGTAGTGGACAACTTCATTTGCTCCTCAAACATGATTCCATCTCCCGCCTCTGTGCATTTGCATACACTGTGGGCTACCTCCACACACATTTGGAATGCTAGCCCTCCTTACTTCTATCTCCCAGATTTCTTTGAGACCCATTAAGTTTTATCTTCTGCAAGAAGCTTTTCTCCTACCTGAGCTGATAGTGCCTTTCCCTGTAAGATTTCCTTCCACCTTCTCTGCATATATCTTTTATGTACCCATTTATTTCATGTTGCATCTCTCATTGGAATGTAATCTTCTGGAGAGAAGGATCTATATCTAGCTTTCTGGGCTGTAATAAGAATTTGGGGGCTAATTTACTTTATAGTTATTTTAACACTTGATTATCATGTGACCACATCAACTATGTGGAGAGTGGGAGTAATCAGTCGGAGAGTGGGGGCAATCAGTCAGAGATTGCCTCCAGGGGTGGGGAACCTGCAGCATTGAGTCCACATGTAGCCTTCTAGGTCCTTAAGTGTGGTGGCCCTTTGACTGAATCCAAATTTCACAGAACAAATCCCCTTTGAATTTGTTTAGATTCAATCAAAGGGGCTCATATGAGGACTCAGAGGGCCATAGGTTCCCTACCCCTGAGTCCAAACCCCTACATAATATGCCAATCTATCTCCTATACTCACAATATGGTCCTTTGTTATCCCCTATATGAGGCCTTTCCTGAATTCTCCCAGTTGCTGATACCTCTGTGATTTACTGGGAATACCTATTATCTTATTTGTTTACACATCAGTTTCCCAGTAACGCATCATGAGGGCAAGGACTATTTCACTTTTTATCTTTGTATCTTCAGTCCCTGTCACCCAGTAGACATTTAATAAATACTCATTGAATCAATGAAGAATGTATAGTGAATGAGGAGAATAGAGTAGGCAAATTTCATTTTCTAAACTTTGAAGGCAAAATATTTATTTCAGAGATGTTGAGGTCTGTAAGAAATACTTTAACTTCAGTGAACTGGAAACCAGTTTTGATCTCCATCTCCTCAAACCCCTGTCCCTCTCTCCCTGGCCTATTTATTCCCCATCCCCCACTTGGTTACCTAACTCTAAATGGTATTTACCAACCTCTTAGGTAGGATATAAAGATTAATTAGTTAAGATTGCAAAGTACTTTAAAGATGAAGTATTCTATGAGCTAATAGGATACATATTAATAATATCCTATTCAAAGTGTACAGCCAGCCAGAGTAAGGTAAGTAAGAAAATAAATTGCAGAGTCCAGGATAAAATGGAGATTCACTAATGGCCCTGAAAGTTTGTTCATACTGGGAGCCGTTGAGCATCATGTATAATGTAACACCAACTCATTTCCAATCAGTTTAATTGCCATAAGGAACTGATCTTCAAAGCTTTTCCTGACAGGCTCCTTCATGGCCCTAATGATCGTCAAATGGTGCCCAAGACCGGCATTATCCATGCATGGACATTGAATGGTATCGATCTCCTTCACAAAGCCCATCACTCAACAGATCCCTTCAAGGAATTCATGATATAATTAACATTAATTCACTTTACAAAAGCCCCTCAAACTTCACCCTGTTTCAAGGAAGTTGCAGGCACAGGGAAACCAAAGGATCACAAACAAAATAAGTAATTGTGGGCTTCTGGTTTTGAGGAGCATCAGTCAGTTCCCCAATGGTACTGACTCCTTGCTCACAGGCAGCCTACGTCGGATATCTCCTGTGTGAAAAAGACATTTCAGTTCACTCCACGGGAGGAGGGAAGCAATGCATCCATCTCTGCCACACATCTGTGGAGAAAGGTTTTCATGTCCGGACAAAACTTAATTCTCTCCTTTTGCATGGCTGTCTTTCTCCTTTTAATTTTCTTTTCTATACCAATATCAGACACTGTGATTGATTGAGCTGCACAATGCCATGACCCTTATTCTGTACTGGAGCTTAGAGGGAGAACATGCTCTTCACCCACCTCTCTTTAACATTCTTTCTACTAAACTGGTTGTCGTCACCGTTTATGGGCAGTCTTGAAGTTCATAATTATTGGAAAGTTCTTGATTTACTTTGCCTTTCAGCCCAACTGCTCAATTTCCTATTCCCCAAATCCGCTTACTTCCAGGTCCTTGGACAAGCTGTCTTCCCTGCCTGGAATGCCCTCAGCCATCACTTCCATCATGTGGAATATCTAGGTTTCTTCAAGGATTTGTTCAAGTATGGCCACCTCTAAGAAGTATTTTCTGGATTCTCTAGTTTATGATTGCTGTCACTCTCCTCCTCAAATGACTCTATCTATGCATCCATCCATCTATGTATCTATCTACCTACTATCTATGCATCTATCTATCTATCTATCCATCCATTCATCCATTCATTCATCCATTCGTCGATCTATCTATCTATCTATCTATCTATCTATCTATCTATCTATCTATCTATCTATCTATCTCTACCTACCTGTCTATGCATCTATCTATTCATCCATTCATGCATCTATGTATCTCTCTATGTATCTACGCATCTGTCTATGCATCCATCCATGAATCTATGTATCTATTTATGTATCTATCATATATCTATGCATATATCTATCTATGCATCTATGTATGTATCTATCTACCTACCTATCTATGCATCTATTTATGCATTCATCCATGCATCTATGTATGTATGTATCTATCTATCTATCTACACATCTATCTATGCATCCATCCATGAATCTAGGTATCTATCTAGGTATCTCTCATATATCTATATATCTACTATGTATGTATCTATGTATGTATTTATGTATGTATGTGTGCATCTATCTATTTCTATCTACCCACCCACCTATCTATCTATCCATCCATCCTTGAATCTATGTATCTATCATATATCTATCTATGCATCTATGTATGTATCTATATATGCATCTATGTATCTATGCACCCATCTATGTGTCTATCTACAATCTATCATCTATCTACCTATGTATCTATCTATGCATCTGTCTATGTATGTATCTATATATGCATCTATGTATCTATGCACCCATCTATCTATGTGTCTATCTACATATCTATGTATCTATCATCTATCTACCTATGCATCTGTCTATCTATCTATCTATCCCTGTATCTCTCTTTCCTCCTCACCTCCCTCAGTAGATAAAAAGCACCTTGAGGAGGTCTGGTTTTCATTTGTCTCAGTCCAATCCAGAGCCTTGTACATAATAGTTGTTTCCATTGTTCCATCTTTTCAATCATGTCTGACTCTTTGTGACCCCATTTGGGGTTTTCTTGGCACAGACTTTTAAGTGGTTTGCCATTCCCTTCTCCTGCTTGTTTTGCTAAAAAGGAAACTGAGATAAGCAAAGATAAGTGAATTGCCAGGGTCACAAGACAGTGTCTGAGATCCAATTTGACCTCAGGACAACGAGTGTTCCTGACTCCAGGTCCAATACTCTACTGTGCCACCTAACTACTCCTCTGAAAACAAAAAGTGTTTAATACATGCTTGTTGGACAGTAGTAGAATGAATTAGAGTAGAGGTGCCTAGAGCACAGTGGTTAGAACAAGAAGTCATCCCACACAATGGATTGATATTGAGTGAATGTAGTGCCCTCCCCATGACTTCCAGGGAGGAATGCTGCATGGACAAACAGAACAAAGCCCCTTCCCTTGAAAAGCATCCATTTAAAAAAGTAAAAGCTAGAAGGAGCTTTAAAAACATGTTTCACAACCTTTTCCTTTTACAGAGCAGGAAACTGAAGCTGAGACAGGAATAAAAACTTATTGAGCTTACACAATGAATTAATGGCTGAGCCAGCCCTCAAACTCAGGTTTGGAACACCCAAAGTGACCTTTCATAGCAGATCATCATCTGAGGTGGATTGGAGCTCAGGTCTTCCAGGTGCTGTGTTTAAGAATATTGTGTCTCACATTAGAAGAGTCAAGTTGAATAGTCAAATGAAGACTGGAACATGGGTCCTAAGTAGACATTACTCAGGGTCATTCTCTACCTCTCATGTAGGATGTTAAGAGTTTAACAGACTGGGGATCCTCAGTGAGATGTTGAAGTCACTTTAAACTTCACCCTCTGATTTGTCTCAAATTGTCCCAAATGAGATATGGCTCATCAGAGTCTTCCAACAAACCTGATGACATAGGATCCACAGATATTCCCAGTTTACAGATGGAAAAACTGAGGCTTAAAAGAATAGAAGAGATTTTCTCCCCAATCACATAACTTATATGTGTCAAAATGCACACCTCTCCTTGCTCCAAGTTTCACAGACTTTCCTTTGGATATCACCATATCTGCCATGCTACTGACAGTACAAAAAATATAGCTTCACTAGCATTTTTACATTAAAATATTTTATACCAACAGAATCTGGGTACAACTCAAGTTAATTTTCATAGAATAGAATTATTATTATTATCATTATTATTAATGCACAATAAAATATCAAACATTTCCACACAGCAACAAGAAGAATTATAGTTATTTCTCTGTTTATACATATGCACCTTTATGGATAGCAATTTCTTCTTTGTCTATGACCCTGAGCAAGTCACTTAAACTGTTGATCTCATTTTCCTCAACTGTAAAATCATGACCACAATAGCACCTATTTCACAGGGTTGTTTTGAAAATCAAATGAGGTCATAGTTATAGTGAGTTTTGCCCAATGCCTGGTACATAGTGGGTACCATGTAAATACTCATACTATTCCCTTCCTTTTCCCTCTGATTTAAATTGCCATCATATGGGCCTAAAGTCATGAAGACAGAAGCTAGGAAGACTCCTAGGATGAACACAAATGATTTTTCTTTTTTATTTTAAAGTTGCAAAGTGATGAGAATTTATAGCAGCATTTTACAAGTAAGAAAATGAAACTTCAGAGCAGTTGAATGACCTGCTTGCTGTCACACAGCTTGTAAGTGACCAGGCTGGGATTCCCTGTCCAGGGTCTTTCCTACCACGTCCTTCTAGGGCATACATCATAGGACCTAAAACTAGAATAATAACGATATTAGCTAGTGCATTCATAGCATGTTAATGTTTCCAAAGCACTTTAAACATATCACGTTTGATCCTCACAATAATGCGAGGAGGTAGATGCTCTTTATTTTCATTTTACAGATGAGGAAACTGAGGGAGACAAGTGATTCATCCAGGACCACATAGATAAGTGTCTGAGGTCAGATTTGAGTTCAGGTCCTCCTGTCTTTCAGTCCATCCCTCTACCCACTGGGCTAGTCAGCCACTCTGTGAGGTTGTAGCTGCTAGGAGGGATTGCCCCCATGAGTGGCTCATCATTCTCTCTCATGTTGCCAAATTGAGGATCCTTTACATTATGCTACATGGACTCTAGATTTAGCCCATTTTATTTTATTTCAAATGTGCATTATTCCTCTCCCTTTCTCAACAAAGGAAAAAAAATCCACCAGTTCATGGAGGAGAAAAAAAAAATCTCAAATTTTGTTACATTCAGGAGGAAAAGACATGTAAATTCATTAGAAATGAGGCAGATAACAGCTGCATTCCCAGTGTTCTTCAATGACTGACACTCCCCATCAGCCAGGGGGCATTACCCACTCTTCCTATTTACAGGGTCACCAAGAAGCCGAGAATTTTTGACGACTGATCTGGCAAGGGATCTTGAAACTCTAACTTTTCATATTATTCCGGACACTGTTAGCACCATTCTAAAATGGCTTGCTCGCCTGAGTTGGTATTTTTTCTCTAGAAGTTCAAAAAAAAAAAAAAAAGAAAGGAAATATCATAAATGCCTCCGGTATTCTCAAGACACCCACAGTTAAGATTTTAATTAAGGTTGATTGGCACAGCTGTAAAAGGAGGCTGGTTGTGCTCTAACCAGTTACAATGTTTTTCATTAAAGAAGTGACCTTTATATCCTGCCCCGAGCTGGGTACATAAAAATCTTATAGTTGAAAAAGAATTCAAGTAATCTGTTGGCTGAATAATAATGTGTAGAAATAATAATAGCTAATATTTATATAGTGATTATCATGTGTCAGGTACTGTGCTAAGTGCTGTACCAGCATAAATCATTTGATCCTCATACCAAAGCTGGGAGGTAGGTTCTACTATATCCTACATTTAGAGTTGAGGAAACTCAGAACAAACAGGGGTTAAGTGACTTGTCTTGAGTCACACAGGTGGTGAATGTCTAAGGCCACATTTGAACTTGTCCATATTTTACCCCAAAAGATTATGATCAGTTTTGATGGGTTGTTGATTCTTGGTTGTAATCCAAGCTCCTTTGTCTACTGGAATATCATATTTCAAACTTTCTGATTCTTTAATATAGAAACCACTAAGTCTCGTATAATCATGACTGTGGCTTTTTGATGTTTGAATTGTTTCTTTCTGGGTGTTTGTAATATTTTCTCCTTGATCTGATAGTTCTGGAATTTGGCTACAATATTCCTTGAAGCTTTCATTTTGGGGTCTCTTTCAGGAGATGATCAGTGGATTCTTTCAATTAGTATTTTGCCCTCTGGTTCTAGGATGTCATAGCATTGATAATTTCTTGAAAGATTCTGTTTAGGCTCTTTTTTGTGATCATGGCTTTCAGGTAGTAAAATAATTCTTAAATGATCTTTTCTGGATCTATTTTCCAGGTTAGTTGTTTTTCCAATAAAACATTTTACATTTTCTTCTATTTTTTCATTTTTTTTAAAATTTTGCTTGTCTGATTTTTAGTATTTCATAGTTCTTAGATTCCATTTACCCAATTCTAATTTTTAAGGAATAATTTTTTCAGTTAGATTTTGTACCTCCTTTTTCCATTTGACCAATTCTACTTTTAAAGGAGTTATTTTCTTCCATCAGCTTTTGTGCTTCCTTTTCCAAGTTGTTGACTCTTTTATTTCCCACAGTTTTGTTGCATTACTCTCATTTCTTTTCCCATTTTTTCTTCTACTTCTCTAGATTTTTAAGATCCTTTTTGAGTTCTTCCAAGAGGACCTTTTGGCCTTGTGACCAATTCACATTCTTCTTTGAGGAAGATATTATGTAGGCATTTTGACTTACTGTCTCCTTCTGAATTTGCATTTTGATCTTCCCTGTTGTGATAGTAGCTTTCAAGTTTCAGAACTTTTGTTTGTTTCTTTGTGTTTTTGCTAATTTTTGAAAGTTAAGCTCCACTCCTGGTATACAAAGGGCACAGCTCCAAGCTTCTTGCAGTGGGGGCTAGGGGCCTGGTCACTGGTTTTCTGTGCCAGGGCCTCTGGGGTTGATAGTCTGCCTATTGTGCTGGGTTGACCCAGTTTAGTAGCATTTATCGTACCCTGGGTACCTGGGCTGGCAATTTACCTTCTATACTGGGGCTGAAGTCCACAATGCTGGCCTGCTGGGTTACTGGACTGCTGAGCCAGAACCAGGTGTCTTCAGTTGCTGATCTGAGCTGTGGCTCAGAGACTCCCACTGGTTGGCTCAGACACCATCTGTTCTGGGTTGTGCTCTCCTTTTACCCAAGTGAGACAGACCTTTCCTGAAGTCTTTCTAAGTTATTGTGGGCTGGAAAATTATTTCATTCCATATTTTTGTGGATTCTATCACTCTAGAATTCGTTTAGAGCCTTGATTTAACGTTGTTTCCAAGGGAAACTTGGGAAAGCTCAGGCAACTTCCTGTTTTCTCTCCACCATCTTGGCTCCATCCACTAACCTCTGCTAATATAAAACAGCCTCATGTTCGCCAACATCTGAGTTCGTTTCTCACCTCTGACCCATCCTGGCTGTGCCACCCAGGGCAAATCACTTAACTACTCAGTATTCCAGGCAAATTTCTAAGACTTTGAATTATAGGGATGGTGCCAGCCTCTCTTTTTAGAGGCAACTTCTTTTTTGCAGAAGTTTACTATTTCAGTAAAACCAAAAGTCCACTTTAAAAATAAAGAAACTAAGAATATGAGAATTCAGAGAAACATGCACATCTGAAGTAATAAAGAATAAAGCAAGCAAAATGAGAACAACATATAAAATGGCTATAACTGTAAATGATGCTGTCACTTTATCTTTATTCCAGACTGCAGGTGATGAAACATGTTTACTCCCTCTTTATAGATAGGTGGGAGAACATGGGTGTGGAGTGTGTTGTACACCGTCAATTAGAATTGGTTATTGGTCAGTATGATTTAAGCAATTTTCCTCATTACTAGGGACAACAAAATAGGGGAAGGATAATTTCAGGCAAATGTAGTGGAATAAAATAATAAAAGCTATGAAAATATCTTAAGAAATGGAAATTTCTAAAAAAAAATCCCATTCCCAAGAAAAAATAAGTAAGATCATAAGAAACATGAGATTTTAACAAGATGCAGCGTTAAAATAAGATGTTAAAGTTTACCAAGACTCTTACCCACATCTTCTCCTTTAAAAACCTCACAAAAATCTTGAAGAGGAGTTATTACTATCTTCATTTTACAACAGAGTCTCAGAAAATCAAAGTGATGCCTAGGGTCCCACAGGTAAAGGGTCAAATAGAAGATCTGAACAGAGATCTTTATGATGTCAGGCATTACAGTCTTCCCAATGAAACATACCACTTATTTTATGAGGGTTCTCATAGCTACAAATGGGAAAATTTCAGGTGTATACACATACCATTTATTCATTGGTGTCAGGGAATCAAAGTTTTGGAGAGCTGCAATAGACCTCAGTGATCATCTGGTCAAACCCCCTTCCTCAAAGGGTTAGGATATAGAAAGAAGCCCAGGAAAGGATTCTTTGACCTTGGGAGTTCGATGTTTTGTGTTTGTCCTTCGTTTTTTGAAGAGGAGAGACACCAGGGAAATGATGACATGACTTGCAGTTGTCTTCGATTTGAGTGAGGGAGGGCTATGCAAGGTTACCTGCCTTACCTTCTTTCCCAGAGTCATCTGGGTCCAGTGGTCAGATATTCTTCAGGATGACTGAAGATGGCCCAGGATGCAAAGGGAGACCCTGGCTCTTTTTAGACTAAGGCCTTTTCAGGTTCTCATTTTGAGTGATGTAACACCCATTCAGTGAATAGACCTCTTTCAGAAGTGAGTCAAGGGATAGCCTCTTTAATTTAAAAAAATGGAAAAAAAAGGAAAGAAAATCAAACTGGGAGGGGAAGCCCCTCAGAGTTGCTGGTAAAAAGAGAAACAGTTACAATGGCATTCGCTCTGAGCCAGGAAGGCCCCAAATAAATGGCAGTTTGCCAGCCCAAACCCATTTTTTGGCCCCACCCCAATTACTTTTTCCTAGTCTTTTATTTTATTTATTTAATTTTATTTTTCTTTTATCCTCCTTACCTTGTAGTTCTTTCTAAAACTCCCCACCCCTGCCATTTTCATGTTCTCCCTTTGATTCCTGTGATCTTCTTGTTAGTGCTAGTGCTGCCTGCACTCTCCTCTTCAACTATGGAAGAAAACGTTATTCTCTGGGCCAATGAGATTTAAAGATGTATCCTGGTGCTAGTCCCAGTGGGGTTTATGGATGGCAATATCATCTGGAAATTCCATATTGGAGCCTGCAGTTGATTATTGTGTTTCTGCCTTGCCAGAGGCAAGAATGGACCTCTCAGTGACCTAGAAGAGATGGATGGCCTCATGGCCATCCATAAGGAAGGGGTCCTTATTCAGCGGCTGGCTTCTTTCTTTTCTAAATGAAGAGGCTGCATTAGATGGCCTCTTAGCTTCCTTGTAGCTTTAAATCTGTGCTGTTCTGACCCTTTGAAATGTTTCTGGCTCCCCGATGGAGTAGCTGCAAATAGCAAGCCTTGTACCAAATATCAGAAACAGGCCTATGACTATGAAGAAGATACATTTCTGACTGTCCAGATGTTGGCAGCTATTTTGGCCACATCTGCTCAGGGCTGTACTGAAGATTCAGATATGTGCATGTGTGGATTTGACTGGGAAAGGGAATGAATGGGCTTTATTCGTCATGAGCTTTGATGGAGATTTGTGGGCTTGATGTTTTAAACTTTTCTGGAAGTTTGGGGATTAGGAGCTGCCTGCTCTCAGAATAATGACTTCCACTTGTTCAGAAGGAATTTTGAATGGACTATTTAAAGCAAGTTTTGAAATGTGATCAGAACCTATTGTTGCACTAATAACCAGCAACTTGATGAGGAAAGGCTAAATGCAAACTTACCACATGAAGATCGAATTGTCCTCATGGTACAAACCAAAGAGTAAACATTCTGAGCAACAGAGGAAGAAAAGAAGGAGGGAAGGGAGCAAATAAGGAAGGGAGAGAGAAAGGAAGACAAGAGGAAGGCACAGGAAGGAAAGAAGGAAGAAAGGAAAGAAGGAAAGAGAGAAAGGAAAGGAGAGAAAAGAGAGAAGAAAAGAAAAATGAAAAAGACAAAAAGGAAGCAGTAATAAAGAGAGGGAAGAAAAGAAGGAAAGGGGAAATAAAGAAATGAATAAAGAAAAAGAGAAAGAAAATGAAGGAGAGAGAGAGAGAGAGAGAGAGAGAGAGAGAGAGAGAGAGAGAGAGAGAGAGAGAGAGAGAGAGAGTTTCAGAGCTGGCTAAAACTCCCAATATTTTGGAGGTCGTGTCTTCCTCATTTCACCAACAAGATAAGATACCCTCTCAGTCACAGAAAGTGTCATTAGCAAGTGTTGACAATTCATAGAAGCCCCCAAACCTTGACTTTTGGAGCCATAAAGAATACCAATGGGCACAGCTCTCGCTCACTTTTGAGAAAGCATCTCTCCTATAAGAGATCAAGTATTTCCAGCTGAGTGACCATCTGACTTGGAGACTTTCCAGAAATGGGGAATTCTGTTGGCTACCTTGTGAACCAATGAGTCCTGTTTTGTATTGTTCTGGTTGTCTGAAAATTTCTCCTGATGTTAAGACAAAGCATAAAATTTCCACACCAGTTCATACTCATTTAACCAGTTGATGACAAACTGATTCTGTATGGTTTGGATTCATGGGTGGTTAAAAAGGGCCTTCCAGCTCTAAGGTCTTAGAATCTGACAAAGCTCAAAGCTCACCAACATCTTTCCCAAGGCACCCCAGGGATCCCCAGAACTCCCTTCTTTATGAATCTAGCTGCCAATGACATAAATTGATCCCTCAAGTGATTGGAGACAACCACCTCAGGCCAAGGTGTGGATATTTGGGAAGGACAAAACTCTAAGGAAAGTGTAATGACGAAGAGTGACAATCTTAACACACAAGTTTGGTTGGCTTTTCCATTCCCTCTTCTAGCCCCTCCCACCACAGTACTATTTTAGGTGACACCAGAATTAAGTATGTAATATTTATAGACGGATGTTACTCGACTGATAGAGTATTACAGAAAGCCTTGGCAACAATCTCAGGCTCAGCAGGGGATCTGTAAGAGAGCTATTTTTGTAATGTTTAAAATTATACTAAATTAAAAAAAAATTCCCTGCTGGGCTTCAAGCCTTAAATAGCATAGTGTGCTGTTGCTGCTCAGAGCTCCAGGGCTCTGATGACTTGGTACACGGGACACAAATGACACTGACAAATCAGACTATATTTTTTCCATTAAATGCACTCTGTGGACCCTTCTTTACATAATTTCAATATTTTAAGTATTTTCCACCATCAAGTCTTATATTTTGTTTCTAAAATAGAAGAAGATAAACATAGAAAGTCGATATTTAGGACAAATGGAATGATTATTGCTCCAAATAACATAAAATATTGGATTGTCACCAATACAAATGCTTCAAAAATGTTTTTAAAAATATCTCAAGATATCTGAGCTCCTGAGACACAACATCAGATTTGTAAACTGAAGAGGTTCTTTTTATATGACTGTCTATTTAAATTGTTTTAGTTCTATGAAATTAAGTTTATACATTTATTCTTTGGGGGAGTTCATTTCTCATCTGCTCTGTGAGTTAACCCTGTTAAAGGAGAGGTAAGTATTCCTTCTAGCCAACATGCACCAACTTGATCGAATGATCTGCTCTCCACTTTGACTTTGTTAAATGAGAAGTATGAATTTCCCAACTAGAAAACTGGGATCAATCAGAGCAACTCAAAATCTGGCTTGCTCAAGGTTCAGCCAACCTTCTGCCCTTGTCTTCATCCCAGAAGCATGAAGACATATAGACAAGGCACAGAATATTCGTCTTGCATGGTCCCCTCCCTTCTCCCCCTTTGAATGAACTAAGACTTTCTGGAAATGAAGGTTTTTGCATCTGCCAGTGGAGGTCAAAACCTTCCTGATTGTAGTTTGAAGTTCTGCTCAAACACCACCAAATACTGTCATGTGATTACAGGAGACCACATGTATGATAGGAACACAGAAGAATGTAAACTTCTTGAGGGATGGGGACACTCAGTATTGTCTTTATGTCCCCATCAACCTAGAGCATAGAGACTGCAATGAAGTTGGTGCTTGGAAATGCAAGTTGAATTGAATTGAATTGAAAGAAACAGAAGAGTGCTACAGGAAGCATCTTAGAATTTCTCAGATAATGCCTCATATCAATTCTGCTCAATTAAATATTTTTTTCATTATGCAAAAAATAGAGTTATTCCACTCAAGGTATGAGAGAAAAAGGTTTTGGTTATCATATATGTCAATGCTCAGGATTAATTAAAATAAATGGGATTGGGAAGGAATGAGGACTTATATAATACCTACTATGAATCAGGAACTTTGATAAGCATTTTTTTTAATAAATATCTTATTTAACCTCAAAGCTCACTAAAAGCAAGCTCTTAGTTCCAAGTGGGAGATGCGATTTGGCCCAGGACATGTAATTGGTATTTACTCGATGTAAAATTCCCTGATTATCAATGGTTTGTCACTCATGCATATCAGTGTTGATGAACACCCAGCAGACCAGTTAGGCTAAATCAGAGAGTAGATAAAGAGGTGTAAATCGAAATAAGTGTGTAAAATTAGTTTGTAGCAGGGTTGTGGAGAGCCTTCAAGGTTGGCTCATAAATTTTATTATAGACACACTAAGGAACTAATGAAGGATTTTGAGGAGGGGAGTGGCATGGTCTACGTGTGCTTTAGGAGGCTCTATTTGGAAGTTTGTGGATGATGGTGTCAAGAGGAAAGAGACTGGAAGCAGGGAGATGAACATGGAGGCATTTGTATTTCAGGAGAACCTTGAATTTGGATGGGGCTATGTTTGGGGTGACAGGGCAAAGCGCATAAGGGGTGCGACTAGCAGGATAAATCCCCAAAGTGTTTTGTTGAAGGATTCGGATTTAACCCGGTTATCTATCCATATCTATCTATCTATCTATCTATCTATCTATCTATCTATCTATCTATCTATCTTTTCCTTCCTTTCCTTTTATTTTTTCTTTTATTTTTTATTCTTCCTTCCTTCTTTCCTTCCTTCCTTCCTTCCTTCCTTCCTTCCTTCCTTCCTTCCTTCCTTCCTTCCTTCCTTCCTTCCTTCCTTCTTTCTTTCTTCTTTTTTTTCTTTCTTCTTTCTTTCTTTCTTTCTTTCTTTCTTTTCTTTCTTTTCTTTCTTTCTTTCTTTCTTTCTTTCTTTCTTTCTTTCTTTCTTTCTTTCTTTCTTTCTTTCTTTCTTTCTTCCTTTCTTTCTTTCTTTTTCTTTCTTTCTTTCCTTCTCTACATCTGGGAGCTCCTTAGTGTTGGGAGTTCTTGGTACTGAAAAAACCCTCCATCTGTGTGTATCAGCACTCGACATACCTCAGTGCCTTGGCTACCCAGTAGATAGGTGACCTCTCCACAGATCCCCAAGTGGTGGTGATTTAATACGTTTTTTGACATTTATGGATATACTCATCCATAACAATCACACACTCTCATGTTACTGCTCCTCGCCAAAACATAAATTCAACTGAATCCAAGTAAACAATCCTTATTAATATGGGTCATCCTCGTGGTTTTTGCTCATCTTTCCCTTCATATATCTTGTATTCTCTTTTGGGAAGAGGGCACAGCATGTATACAGTAAAGCAAGTACAAAATACAGACACTGTAATTTTGTGGGTCAACAGAAGTGTTAAGCACTGAAAGGGTCAGGAAAGCCATTGTGCCTGTGTGAGAAGGTGAATGGTGCCTTCAGTGAACAACTTGAAACACCAAACAGTAAGCAAAGGTGATATGTGACATAGAACATGGCGTTTTGTTCAAAAGGAAGTCATGGGGATACTTGCCAGAGAGAGGTGAACTAAAATATGCCCAGCATGTTTAGGCACAGTTGAGCAAAAATAACAGAGAAAAAAATACATTTGAAATAAAGTGAGTCAAAGAAAATCAACAGAGTAACACTGTGAAGACACAAAGAAAATCCACAGAGAATGTTTATGGATTGATTTATTGATTGATGATTGATAAATGGAATGTCTCTGGATCTTCATCTCTCCGGTATGCGATGGGAGGGATTCCTTCTACGTGTTTTAGCTATAGAGACGCTAATATCTCTTCTAGCTCTCAAATTCCGTGATGCTAACAAATTATCTCTCTGTGTCTGTTTCTGTGTGTATCTCTGTCTCTCTGTGTGTCTCTGTCTCTCTGTCTCTCTCTCTGTCTCTCTGTCTCTCTCTCTCTCTCTCTCTCTCTCTCTCTCACACACACACACACACACACACACACACACACACACACACACCATAAGAGTGTGTGAATACTCATAAATGGTCTGATGTATTTCCGTGGAAATCAGGCACTAAATATTCTCTTTTCAATGTTCCTGTACTAATGGAATAGGGAGATTGGTGCATTTCTCCTTTAAACTGTAAATAGAGCTTACTATCCTTGGAAATCTGAGTAAGCAGCTGTATTTACCAGGGAAGTTTTATAATTCTCTGGTCCTGAATAGGTCATAGCTTTTTCAGCTTCACTGGATTGAAATACTAAGTAGTGATTATGTACAAACCAAGGAGAAATGTGGCTGTTGGCATGGAGAAATGTACCCCAATGTTTCCATTCCAGACTCCTAAAATGGTGGGTTTATAGTTAGATGTTTTTGGATAGGTACTACAAAAATGAGGGGAAAAAAGAAAAACTCTAGAAGAGAAAACATGATGAGTTCTTATATTTGTGGATATTATGCACACATAATTTGACATAGAACAATGGTAGATATTGGAATTTCCAATTTGCAAAAGAAAGCAATGTTCACAAGCAAATAGTGGAATTTTGAGATATGTTTAAAGAGAAGTTTCCAAAGTCATTGGAAGATGGATAGTTTGAGTAGTTTTCTAATAAAAAATTCAAATTTTGATATTTTTTTCTGTAAATTCATAAGTATGGAAAGAAGGTTTTTTTTTAATAGAAGAAATGCCCCTTGCCTTTGGAAAGAAATGGAAAATTTTAAATTTCCAAAATTTCTAGGCTAAAGATTCTTTTTTTCCATTTTTCCATTGATTTAATTAGAATGAACTACTTTTATCTGCAGTAAAAAACATAAAAATACTTTTTAAATAGGCAATTATGAGAAACTTCAATGATTATGTACAAACCAGGGAGATGTGTGCATCAACATGGAGAAATGTTCTGTACTTTTTTCAATCTACTTTCCCAGAAAAACAAAAACAAGAAATACTTGGTTTATAGCTGGGAGCCATTAAATGAATATAAGGAAAAATAATAAGGAAAAGCAAGAAAAACCTATAAGAAAAAAAAACCAAAATATTTCTTCATTGGTATTAGACATAGACATCAATTCATGTGAAAAAGTTCAAAGATTTTGACTGACAGAGCACTGGATAAAAAAAAATGAGAGTGCTAGGATTTGAATTCCACATCGAACACTAGCTGTGTGACCATGAGCAAGTCATGTTGACTCTCTACACCTCAGTTTCCTCATCTATAAAATGGAGACGTTTAAGCCTGTAATTCCTATTTCAAGACATAGAGTCGAGTAGTAGAGAGAGCCATCATCAGAGTCAGGAAGATCTAGATTCAAGATTGGCATCTGATACCTGATGGCTTCATGACCTTTGATAAATCATTGAATAACCCCTCCATCCTTCAGTCAGCTCTCAAGACCCAGTGACAGAGAAAGTACTGACCTGCATTGGCTGGGTGTAAGTTCCCTACACTTATAAAATTACAAATTCTGACTACTTCTCCCTTTCCACCTGCAGTGCCCCATCCCAGGGGTCTCCCTCATCAGGTTTTTGCAGAAAAATAATGAAATATGTGTGGAGGGTGGAGCGTATACATGTATATATGTACATAAAATATACTATATATATATGCATATATGCATATACATATGTGTGTTTATGAGTATTGCACTACAACAAATAAAATAGTCACCTCTCATAATTACCCATTGAAAAAATATGTTTATTTTTTTAAAATTCAGATAGCATTTGAAAATGTAAGGATCATTGATTTTAAACCACCTTATATGGTGAAAAGGCAAAGAAAAATGTTTTATTTTCTGGCTCTTAGAAGCACCTCCTTCTGAAAAGGAAAAAAAGAAGGGAAGCAGGGCTCTTCTGAACATCTCTTTCTCTCCTTGTAGCCCAATTCAATGGGGGGAGCTGTCCAATGGAGAGAGCTAGAGACAATGCTTAGCAGAAAATACTGGCCACATATTGACAAAATTGTCATGAGTGGCCCAGCTGCCAGTGTATTGTAGTCTACTGGGTTAAAAAATGAGACATAGAGGGAGAAAAAATGCAAGTCTTTTCAATATGGATATTCCTTCCCCAGGCTCCTGTTTTTGAAATG
Organism: Bettongia penicillata ogilbyi; assembly: GCA_023548195.1. Taxonomy (NCBI): domain Eukaryota; kingdom Metazoa; phylum Chordata; class Mammalia; order Diprotodontia; family Potoroidae; genus Bettongia; species Bettongia penicillata. Next base: position 1,674,992 of record JAJHZJ010000812.1, read on the forward strand.
TCTTGGCTCCTCTACACTCTTCCTTTACCCTGATGGCTACTAGCTTTCTAATATCATCTGCATCTGTCCCTGGCTCTTTGTCTACCAAGAATTCCGCTCCCATCCTCAAAAGTCTCATCCCATGCCCTTCATGAAGTAGTAAGTAGAGGGAATTCAGATCTTCCCAGAAAATACAAATATGAACAAAGCTATCTTCCAATTGCTTCCATACAAATAGCCATCCAGCTGTGCTTTTAACATCCCTATGGATGGCAGCAGCCTCTGCTTTGGGCAGACCTCTTTGCAGCTTTGGACACTCTCAAGAACTCTTTTCCAGCATGGTAACTACCTTCCATGTTTTTCATTACATACATTCTCCTCATTCTCCTACCTTTCTGTTTATTTTCTCAGTCTCCTTTGCTGCACTTCCAAGTTTCATGTATGGTATAAACATGGGTATCCTTCAAGGGTCTATCCTGGACCCTTTTCTCCCTCCATTATTCCTCCTTTTGCTCCTTGGGAGGAGTTAGGAGGAACAGTGAATAGAGCTCTGAGCCTGAAATCAGAAAGACCTGAATTCAAATCCAGCCTCAGACACTTACTAACTATGTGACCCTGGGCAAGTCACAACATCTGTTTGCCTCAGTTCCCTAAATTATAAAATGGGGTTGGTAACAGCACCTACCTCACAAGATTGTTGTAAGGATTTAAATGAGATGATAGTTTAAAGTGCTTAACACAGTGATTGACAGATAGTAGAAACTATTTAAATGTTTATCTTTTCCCCTACACTATCCCACTTGGGGAACTGGCTCCCACTATCAGCTTCATCTTTACTCATATGACTTCCAGATCTTTATATCTAATCTCTCGCTCGCTTTCTCTAACACTAGTCTTGATATCTCCAACAATCTTTTGTACATATCGAATTGAATATCTTACAGGCATGTCAAGGTCAACATGTCCAAAATTTAGCTCATTCTCTCTCCCCACAAATTATCCTCCCTTCCATATTGTGTAATAACAGAATTGAGAAAGGGGGGAATGCTTTGGGGGGGAAGAGATGATGAGTTTTGTTCTGGAACTCAGGATAGAAGTTAGGACTTGGGAATCATCTGCAGAGAAATGATAACTGAACCTCTCAAAGGCAACAAGATCACCAAAGATATAGATGAAAAATGCAACCACTTCCAGGATAGAACCTTAGGGAACACATAACATTTGTGGTTTTGTCATGGATGAAGGTTAAGCAAAGGAGACCAAGAAAAAGCAGTTACATGGACAGGAGGAGAACCAGGAGAGAACAAAGAAAATTTGGAAACCTCATGTAGTGCCTTCCCTCTGTAATGCCTTCTAAATCTCTTCCATTCCCACTTTATATCTTGTATTGAACAGTTATTTGAATACCCTCCATCACACACTTCCTATCAGAACATCATAGGGTGAGTTCCTTCAAACAGGGACAATAGCCTCTCCTTTGTCCTGCATAATTAGAGCTTTGCACAGTGCCTCACACACAGAGCTGAATAAACGTCTGTTGACTGATTTTAGGCACTACCTGGCCATGTAAACAGAACAGAAAACAGAATCCAGCCTTAATCTCTCTAAATTTTGCCCCACTCAAAAGACAACCATGGAACCCTAAATCTTAGAGCAGTTAGGAAATTATTAGCAAATGCTCATTATCTATATAGCCTTAAGAGATTGACAATTAGAAAGTATATGAAGTATTTGAAGAGAAAACATGGGTACAAGCTTGGTCTTTGAGACATATTGATTTTGTAACACTCTAAAAAGCGCTTAACTTTTTAGTGCTCCCAGGCAAATCTAAGACAAAGGTAACTACCATGATGATGATGATAATAATAGAAATGGTTATTTTTTAATTGATTATTTTTGTTTATTTTCAGTTCTACAATCACTACCATATAACTTAGATTATTATTTTTCCCTCCCTCCCCCCTCCCGCCCCGAGATGACATACAATTTTGTATAGATTCTACACATACATTCCTATTAAATACATTTTCACTATAGTCATGCTGTGTTGAAGTATTAAAATGAGTGGGAAAAATCATCTAACAAACCAAAACACAATACACACACATACACACACACACAAATGATCTTCTATATTCTGCGATTGAATTCCATAGTTCTTTCTCTGGATGTGGAAGGAATTTTACCTTAGAAGACCAATTTTTTTTTTAAGTTCTTACACCGCAATGAAGTTCCAAGTCACCAGAAAAAAAACTCTCTCACACTCTGGTTGTTGCTGTGCAAAAAGTTCTCCTGTCTGCTCATTTTGCTCAGCATCAGATCATGTAAGTCTTTCTAGACCTCTCTGAAGTCTTCATCGTTCATCATTTCTTATAGCACAATAGTATTCCATTACATTCATATACCATAATTTATTCAGCCATTCCCCAATTGATGGGCATCCCCTTGATTTCCAGTTTTTGGCCACCACAAGGAGTGCTGCTATAAATATTTATGTACATGTGGGACCCTTTCCCATTCTTATGATCTCTTGGGAATACAGTCCAAGAAGTGCTGTTGCTGGGTCAAAGGGTATGCACATTTTTGTAGCCCTTCGGGCATAGAGCAATTGTTATTTTTATAAACATTTATCTAGCATTTTAAGGTTTAGACAGTGCTTTCTGAATGTTATCTTATTGAATCCTCAGAAGAATTTTGTGAAGTGAGGTGTTATTGTTATTTTACATATAAGGAAATTGAGGCAAAAGTTGAAGTGACTTGCCCATGTTCATTAGCATCTGCCTATAATAATATCAGCTAGCTTTTATATAACACTTTAAAGTTTATAAAGTACTTAAAAATTAACTCATTTAATCCTCAAAACAACCTTAGGAGGTTGGTGCTATTATCATCACAATTTTACAGATAAGGAATCTTGTGAAAGACAGAGGTTAAGTAACTTGCTCAGGGTTACAGGGCTAGTAAGTACCTGAGACCAGATTTAAACTAAGGTTTTCCTGCTTCCAGGTCCAGCAATCTATTCACTCTACCATTAACTGCCCTCAACCAGAGAAATAAGAGATATGTTTAAAAATTAAAAAAAAGTTTATCTGTATAAGCTTTTGTAAGGTTTGTGACAAAGAGACTAAAGCCCCTGAATCAGGAGGATGGGGCCAAAATAGTCTACATGTAACAGAAGAATTAGCTGAGAGGATACTGCTCTTTGTTCTAAAGAGTTTGAGGTTAGAGGTTGAGAAGCTCTTCTTGGGGAAATGGGAGGTCTCAGTAGCCATGGCTTTGCAATGGACACCTTTTCCTTATAGCACTGCAAAATTCTTGCCTTTTTAAGAAAGAGCTAGAGAAGGCCCTTTGGATTAGTTTAAACTAGAAAACATGGCAGTCGCCACTATTCCCTGAGGAAGAAGAAGGCCCAGATTTTAGCTAAGGCAGGAGGTGATGGCAGCTCAGACTACAGCATCTGATGGAGATGCTAATGAAGCAGCAAAGAACAGAAACATTGCCAAAACAGCAGAATCCATTGGAGAAGACAACTAGTCCAGCATATCAGCATCCAGGGGAAGAGTAAGAAATGAGGATAAACAGCCTGTGGCAGTGGGCAATGGTCCTGGGAGGGTCAGTAACATGGCACTCTTACAAGGCATCCATGACCTCTCAGTACTGGATAACTGAGTTTCCCCATTTGCTTGGCTATAGCCAATATGGTGTTCCTCTTCACATGCACTCATAATGTGTCCCTTTCTATGTTTGTCATCTCTTTCTGCTGATCACAGGTATATTTGTGGAAAATGTGCCCCAGATTTATGGTTTGCTTATTACTTTTTTTTACCGTGTTTCATCGGATGCCTTTGCCTTGATCTAATTATGTATTCTGATTATTAAAGATGATCATATTTGTTGAAATGTAAGTTATTGTTTTAAGAAATAAGAATCTACAAGACACTTTCTAATTGGAGCAGGTATTGTGCAAGGAGAATGGTGCTCCAATTTCCTACATTAGGAATCCTTTCCCCCCCATTGAATCAAAACTTGCTTCTATGTCATTACCATCCATTGCTCTTAATTACAGAACTTTAAAAAAAATGAGAGTTGGGTGGGACCTCATTGGCTATGTAGTCTATTTTATAACTGATCATGTATTACCTCTACAAGACCCATAACTACTGGAAAATTGAGATTTTATGTTAACCAGAAAAAATAAAACTGCTGCTCACGTCTCTCTGGATGTCATATATATGGACATTTGGGTATCGGGTTAGGTAATGTGTGTAAGTAAGTAATGTGAGGAAGAAGCAAAAGGACAGTGGGGGAAATGAGTATAGCTCAGAACATGCCCAAGAGAGGGGAAGAGCCTCTGAGTCCTCACCCAGAGGTAGTCAGACAGATGCCATGTGCTTCCTTTTCACTGTGGGGTAGGTGCTCACTTGCCAATTCCTATTTGCTTATTAATTAAATAGAACTCAAAGATTGCAGACAGACTCCTTGAAAAAAGTGAGAAGAAGGTGAAAGTCATTGGCATTCCTTTCCAGTAGCCTGATGTAATGTGACCTGAAGTCCTGGAGAATGGTGAAGTGATGTGAAAAAAGTCCATCAAGTGGAGACACACAGCCCACGTCAGCCTCTGGAAGGGAACAGTATTAATGGTGCCCTGTGAAAGCGCATTACATAGATATCCTGAAATATTAAACAATTTAGCAGCAGGAAGAAGACATTCACCCCTCTGGAGACAGCACCTTGAGCCCTGGGAAGTACTGTCAGATAAAAGATTTTCAATATTTCTTTAATTTATCTTAAATACTATCAAAAAGGATATTTCATTTGTTTTATTCTCCTCTAGTGGAATACTACAAGGCTATGTGCATTTTGTTTCTTATATTTTCCAACTTCCAGAGAGAAAATAAAATTTACCTAGTGGCATCTCTTTATCCCCTTACATGGAAGTTTCCAAGGCTATCTGTAAAACTCAGAGAGTTTCTCCCATTAAGAAGCACTGCCTTCTCTTTGTACAATTCTGATGTACTTAAATGCTCAATTTTTCACAATATTTGTCTGAGTACAGACTTTGCCATTGCCTTTAGATTGACATTTCATTGAGAGCAGGAACTGCATCTTATTTTTTGTGATCTCTTTCAGTGACTTTGTACTTTGTGGGTGAAGATAAAATATTAAATTAATTCAATTTTCAAAACTCAACGAGTATTTTTGCTGGCCAACTAGGCACAAGGCTCTGTCCAAGGTGCTATGAACACTAACTTTAAAAACAGACTAGCAGCTGCTTGTAAGGGACTAGCATTCTAAGGGAGAGGGGGAGGATAGCAGTGTGGATTCAGAGAACAAACATACAAATCATGTCGTCTAGGCATGACAACTTCTCATCTTCAGTGCTTCCCTTTCCCTCACCTTCTGCATGTGACAAAGTTACTACATCCTTTCAGCCCCATTTCTTCTTTTTCTCTCTCCAGCCATCCTCATTTTCATTTCCTTTATCATCATTACCCAAGATATTTTATTGTACTCCTCCTCACTCACTTGCTCAAGGTGCCCCATCTCTAGTCCAGCCTTCACAATGTTGCAAGTACAACCTTTCTAATGTAGAATCCTATTCATAGTAATTCCCTGCTTTAAAAGAGTCCTTGGCTCTCCAACGCCAATTGTTACTTGCATTCCCAAATTCTAATCATGTCCTTTGATGCCCTCATGGGTCTGTCCCTAACTTTCCTAACACACACCTCTTTTGCTTCCTCACACGGGATAGAAGAGGTGGTTTTGTAAGCCAGACCTATTTTCATCATCCTGAGGCCCTCCACTGTCCCTCCAAAGCCCATCGCCTCAAATCACCTGAGATAAAACTGCCCCTAAGAAAAAAGGATCCTTGAGGCCTTCAATCTGGCAGGGGATGAGAGGAGGTGAGTTAGGGCAGGACACTTTGCTCTTTTGGCTCTTTTCACAGCTGTATGAGTGCTCAGAACCCCTCTTCGTTCTGTCCTACCACTTCAACTTAAATAAGTATAGGATGGATACTATTTCTCCAAATACTCAAATTTCTGCTTTTCCATGGAATTCTCACCCAGCCACCTCTAAATCCTGGTGCAAATTCCTCTTACTGTTGAACCTCATGGTTTTTATCCTGTCTTTTATGTTTCTTTTGTTTGACTTTGAAAGCCTTTCACAACCCAGTCCCTTCCTACCTTTGGAAGAGTCTGCTAAGGGGCTCCCCTCCACATATCAGATGCAATCCAGTGACGCTGGCCTTGTTGATGTTCTTCCTACAAGACACTCCTTCTTCTGACTAAGCATTTTTATTGGCTATTCCCCAGCCTGAGCTTTCTCCCTTCCCGTTTCTATCTCGTGGCTTCCTTGCCATCCTGCGTAAAATCTAAACTTCTTTAGTAAGTCATCCCCAACCTTAACGTTAGTCCCATTGCTCTCAGGTTCCAGTCCTCTTCTATGTATATTGTTGGTATGTAGTTGTTTTCACATAGGCATTTCCACTCAGGGTTCCTTGAGTGCAGGGACAATTCTTTGCCTTTCCCTCTGTCTCAAGGACTTTGGTATCACAGTACCTGTCACAAAGTGGGTGCTTCATAGATGTTTGCTATTAACTTTACTTCCTTAAAGTGATCATCATTTTCAGGCATTCTTCTCAGAAACCTTTAGATCTGGGATGAATCTCAGACTCATTTCCCAGAAGAGGAAGCTAAGATCCAGAGAGATGACACTTTTCTGTGGTGATATAGCTAGGATTTCATGTAGGGTTCAAACTTCAGACCCATGTCTTTGGCCTCTCGTCCCATCCCTCTCCCATTATTTCACCATCCCTCTTCTATGTTACCTTCTATGGCCTCTCATAGCATCCTCATCCTGCCATTTAGGTAAGAGTCAGCATGGATTAGTGAACAGAACTCTGGATTGGAGTCAGGACAATCTGGGTGCAGATCGTACCCATGGTTCTTGTTAGCTGTGTGACCAAACATTTGATGGCTCCTTTCCTCTTCTATGAAATGGGGATAATCATACCAATAGTAACTATCTTATAAGCTGTTGTCACATATTCAAGTACTCAGATCAATCTCTGATCTTGATTCCAGATACATGTTGATGTCCATCCATGCCTGTCAATTCTGTACAACTCTTGTTTATGTTCTCCCAAAATTTTGACCCAGACAGTCTACCCAGTTGTCAAGCAGCTTTCTCTGCTTTCTCCTGACATCATGAGGAAGCAATCTGGTTCTCAGTATATCATCCCTTCTTCTGATAACCTTGCCAGGCCATCCTCCCTTTTCATCCTAAAATCCCTTGATTATAATCTTTCATCTTGTTCTTTTTCAGAGGTCTTCATCTGATCCATATTGCAACACCCTCCCACCCAATGTCTGCTCCTCCTGTCATTCCCCTACTTAGCTCTTTAGAAATCATGCAGTTGGTGGTCTCTGTGAGACCATAATACCCGTAAAAGATTTGTATCAAATTAACAAGCTTTTGCTGTTATGGCAAACTTGGAGTAAATAAAAAGAGCTTTGTACAATTTCCCAAGAACCATCTAGTCCATTCTCCTCCTCCATTGTTTTTTTTTTACTTTGTTTTCAGCTTATTGTTCATTTACCTTGTGTATAATACAGGCATATATATTTATGTATGCATGTTTGTGAGTCTATCTAAATGCATGCATATACACATTTATGTATGTATATATATGATACATACATGGATATGCATGTGTATACATATACACCCACATATATAGTATTGGATAAGTTTTGTAGCAATCATGAATATAAATTGATAAACCTTCAAGCACTATATGTGACATTTATCAATATTTGAAGTATTCTCCATAAAAATATGCTCTCAGAGGATAAGGTCTCTTTCATTTTGGTCTTTTTTCCCCTAAACTCAGCATAACCCAAGACACATAGTGAGCACTTACCAAATAGTTATTTCTTGATTGCTTGAGATATAGCTTTGATGAAGTTATTGAAATAATCATATATAAAAGTCATGTAGCATTAAATTATTTCTATGTTATAGTTCTATAACTAACTATGAGTTAGTGCCCACTGTGTGCCAGACTCTGAAGATACAAAGATTCTCCAGGTTGTATTGAAGATGCTGGAAGATGGGGCCTTTTAGGCTTCTGTCTATTCTTCCAGTGCCTAATCACTATGCCTGACATATGGTAGTAAAGTAAATAAATATATATTAATATAAATATTTGTATCCAGGCATGTACCTAAGTATGCATGCCAGTTCAAGTCAATAAAGATTTTTTAAGTACCTATTATATACTTGGCACTATTCTCAGTGCTGGGGAAACAAATAATATCAATGAAAGACAGTCCTTGACCTCAAGGAACTTCGAATCAGATGATGATGTGATGTTCAATCATTTTAGTCACATCTGACCCTTCACAACTCCATTTGGAGTTTTCTTAGCCAATATGCTAGAATGGTTTGCTACTTCCTTCTCCATCACATTTTATAGATGAAGAAACTGAGGCAAACTGGAGGTTTAAACACTTTGTTCAGGGTCACACAACTTGTGTCTGAAGCCAGATTTGGATTTAGGAAGATGAGCTTTCCTGACTCCCGGCCTGGTGCTCTATCCACTGCACCACTTAGCTGCCCTTACAATCCACTGGAGGAAGATAACACACTAAAAGAAACCAAAAAGTGTGGTGTGTGTGTGTGTGTGTGTGTGTGTGTGTGTGTGTGTGAGAGAGAGAGAGAGAGAGAGAGAGAGGAGAGAGAGAGAGAGAGAGAGAGAGAGAGAGAGAAACAGAGAGGGAGAGAGAGAGAAGAGAGAGAGAAAACAGAGAGGGAGAGAGAGAGAAACAGAGGGAGAGAGAGAGAGAGAGAGAGAGAGAGAGAGAGAGAGAGAGAGAGAGAGAGAGAACAGAGGGAGAGAGAGAGAAACAGAGAGGGAGAGAGAGAGAGAGAAGAGAGAGAAAAACAGAGAGGGAGAGAGAGAGAGAGAGAGGAGAGAGAGAGAGAGAAACAGAGAGGGAGAGAGAGAGAAGAGAGAGAGAGAAACAGAGGGGAGAGAGAGAGAGAAACATAGGGAGAGAGAGAGAAAACAGAGGGAGAGAGAGAGAGAAAGAGAGGGAGAGAGAGAGAGAAGAGAGAGAGAGAAGAGAGAGAGAGAAACAGAGAGGAGAGAGAGAGAGAGAGAGAGAGAGAGAGAGAGAGAGAGTGAGAGAGAGGAAACAGAGAGGGAGAGAGAGAGAGAGAGAGAGAGAGAGCTATATACAGTGCAGGAACATGATGTTCTGTGGAATTGAAGGCAAACAGAGGAGCTGATGGGAAATAGACAATTACATGGAAAGTTCTGAGAGCTCTCTAAAGGAAGGCTTTGGGTCACAGTTTAGTGCTCTGTCAGGCATCAATCAGAGAGGAGAGGAAACTGAAGATAATTTGGTGAGTATCAAAAATTCAGTCAATCAGCAAAATGGCAAGATTTTAGTTGATTAGCATATCCTGGGAGAGGCATGATATTCCAAGGATTCATAACCAATCAGAGCTGCTGACAGAAAATGCAGAGCAACCTGCATAAATGTATGCGTATATGGATGCATTCATACTTGTGTCTATGTATGTACGTATGTATGTATGTATATATGTGTGTGGCTCTGGTGACAGTCCATGCCATGCCATGAATTTAATCTCTTCAAAGCTCTTTAGGCATTTGCCAAAATGATTGAAATACCTTGAGATGTTAATTTCTATTCCTCCCCCATGACACGCATGTCCAATTCCATGTCTTTGATTACATGAAATATTCTCCTTCCTCAACTCCTCCTCTTGGCTTCTTTCCACTTTCAATTCAAACCCCGCCTTCTGATAGAAATCTTCCCGCTCCCACCAGGGTCTTCATCTTGATAATGTCTTCCATTTTTACCAGATTTATCCTGCATATTTACATCACTTAATTATTTACATCACTTAATTATTTACATTTTGTCTCTCTCACTCAAATGTGAACTTCTTGAGGGCACGGGATGTTTTTGTCTTTCTTTTATTTCCACTCAGCCAAGCACAGTATCTCACACATTGATTTGACTTGATTCCCCTTCTCTCTCTCTATTATTTGTATAAATGGCAGTATTATCCATTGAGCATTGCAACTAAATCTAGCCCAACTCTTTCCCTGTCTTTCTGTGTAATGTAGTCTCTGGGCTCACAGTGAGGTGCTCAGAGATTCCCAGAAACTTAGGCCACTTGACAAGGTTTCTCTGTTACTTTACTCTTGAGGTATTACATGAGGAAGTTCACACTTGTAAGTGATACTACTATGCCTTTGTCAGGAAATAGTTATGGAGTATAGGCAAATAACTGAACTCAAGGTCTGAACCTCCTGCTATGTGACAAAATGGCACCCCTAGGGAGGCTTTAAGTGTTTTTCTCTGTTTCATTGTTGCACCTGGAGAATAAGGTGCAGATCACAGCTGACCTCTCATATATAATTGGATTGTTCAGTTATATAAAGAGTCAAGACTGGGCTAAAGAACATCAGGATGGCTGGACAGAATGCTAAAATTGAATTTCATGTGAAGAAATTTGAATGAGAAGGATATGGTACAGGGTGGATAGGGAGAAGGGAGAGGGAATATGAGTCCTAATGACCAGGAAAGGGAAATATTGGTACTTAAAATAAGATATCCAGATGCAACGTTAATGGGATCAAGTGACAAAATATTAACAGTGAATTATAACAATTCATATGCTTAGCAAAGGTACAAACCAAAAAAGCCTTACATTAATAAACACACATCAATAGCAAATATGCAAACTCATGCTTGACAAATCAATGTATATGAGGTTTGGAAGATGTAAAAATATGGAAAGACAGAACTAGTGCATAGTTTTCTACAAAATGAATTCAATTTAATTCAGTAAAGAAAAATACTAAATGCCTACTATGCACCAAGCATTGTTGATTTGCTTGAATAAACTTCTCTGTTCATCATCTTTTTATATTTTTGTTTTTTGGCTGCTTCGTATGTAGAAAGGTCAATTTGCATTGAACTAACCTGTTAGTTTCGTACTATGCTTAGCAAACCTCAGATTTTTGGGTTTAATATTCATCACTTATGATTCTGTTGCTGTAATCATGATGTCTATCAAAGAGGAGAAAGGAAAAACAAATCCAGTGTCTTTTGGATTCTGAATCTAATGTTCATTCAGCCCTTGTCATCTTCCCAAGACCCTTCTTTATACTATGATCTAGCCTAACTCAACACCTCCTTATATTGAAGGCTTCATGATTTTTTATAAAGCATAACAAAATCACATTTAGATGGTGAACCTTTGTGACCCCTTAGCATTTACCTGGCATCACTGGCCCTATCCTTGAACACATTGAAGTTAAGGACTTGCTATATGACCTCAATTCAATTTAGTTCAATAAACATTTACCAAACACCTTCTATTTGGCAGAGACTGTGTGAAGTGTGGGAGATACAGAAAAAGAACAATAATAAAAAGAAATATTCAAAAGAGGGAAGACACTAGAAGGAAGAAGGACTGGGGAAAGTTTCCTGTAGAAGATGGGATTTTAGTTGGAAATTAAAGGAAGCCAGAGATGTCAATAGTCAAAGCAGATGAAGGGGAGCATTCCAGGCATGGAAGACAGAAAATTCCTGGAACCAAGGTGGAAAGTCATGTTCATGGTACCACCAAGAGGCCAGTGACACTGGATTGAAGATATACATGGAGGAGAGTAAGATGTAAGAATATTGGAAAGGTAGTAGGAGGCTAGGTTTTGTATTTGGTCCTACAGGCAGTGGGGAGTGACTGAAATTTATTGAATAGGAGGAGTGACCAGCTTTTAGAAAGGAAAAGCAAATCAGGTGTCTTTTGTCTTCTAAATCTATTGTTCATCCAACCCTTGTAGTGTTCCAAAGATCTTTCTTCCAACTATAATATAGCCTAACTCATATTCTACTTATATTGAAGGCTTCATGAATCGTTAGATCAGATCTGAATTTTAGGAGAAAATGCTTTAGTGGTTGAATGGGGAAAGATTGCAGGGGAGAGGGACTCGAGGCAGACAGAACCATCACCAACAGGCTATTGCAGCAATCAAGACATGAGATGATGAGGGCCTGTACCAGGGTGGGAGAAGTGTCAAAGGAAAAAGGTGGTGTATATTGCAAAGGTGAAATCGACGGGCCTTGACAAAAGCTTGGAATTGGGGGAAGGGAGACAATGAGGAATCCAGAATGACTCAGAACCTGAGGGATGAGAGGATGGTTTTGTTCTCTACAATAATATAGAAAGCAGGAGAGGTGATAGTTTAGGGGGACATATAATGAGTTCTGTTTTGAGTTTAAGATGTCTACTGGACATCCAGTTTGAGATGTCTGCAAGACAGCCGCAGATGCAAGTTTGAAGATTTAAAGGAGAGACTGGGACAAAAAAGGTAGATTGGACAATCATCGGTGTAGAGGTAGTAATCTAATCTACACGAGCTGATGAGATCGCCCAGTGAGGTAGCACAGAGGGAGAAGAGAATGGAAAGTTAGCAAATCCTTTCTCTTTCCTAGGCTTCAGTTTCTTGTGTTATGAAATAAGGGGTTAAAGTAGATGATGTCTAACATGCCCAATATTTCTGTGATGTTCAAAGTAATTCATATCATGGAAGAGCATCTCTCTGATCTCTGAGCATCCCAGAGATGCTACTTGCTATCCATGTGATCTTGGGACATTCTCTTCTCCCCTGTGGACCACATTTTCCTCATTTATAAAGCTAAGGAGCCAAGAATACAGAGCCTCCATGAATCCTTCCAACTCTAAATCCTGTGGTCCTAAAGTTCATTAAAGGTCAGAAAGCAAGTTCAGTTTGTTATTCAGTCCTGGGGAGCAGATAGGTTCATACTATGGTAAACTAACATGCTCCCTCTGGCCTGGAATATTGAATTTGATTTCCCTAACCTCTTTAGCTTGGATGGTGGATGGTGGCAGAGACCCCAGACAGAACAAGTTTGCAAATATCATTAGCGGTCAGGCTGTTGGCATTGTGTCCAACCCTGAGGTTAATAAAACATGTGCATTTAGAGAAGTGTAGATTAAGTGGATGGGAACCAACCTTTATTCCCAGTAGAAGGGCTGGCAGGGGCATGAAGGCCCAAAGATTGACTGGTTGAACTTGAATGCTCCTTGTGAAGATATTGACTAACATGTGGACTGGCTGCTTCAGTCTACCAGTGGCCAAAAGCCCAAAGCTCTCCTCAGATGGCTCTTGTTTTATTGTATGTCTCCTTTGTGTTATTTCCATTGTTAACAGATCCTTAAGGTGTCTATTGAAATCAGAATACTGTTTTTAGGGCAAGTTCTCATCTAATTCCATCCAGTAGCACATATTAAGCGCTTGCTGTATGCCCGGCCTCACTCCAGAGCTTTATAAGGCTTAGAGAGTGCTTCCTGAAGGACAGAGAATTTCCTTGCCTTTCCTGAGAACATCTGTAGAGCAGGGAGAGGGTACACTGGTGACTGAGAGACAGAACAAGGAAATCCACTGGGCAAGAAAGGTTGGTAAGACAGCTTCCTCTGCTCCTCACTGCTCCCATTGTGAAATGGAAGGAGTGTGATGCCTTTTCCTGCCTTCATCCATCATGTGCAGATCTAACTGAAATGCACTAAGATAAGCCCAGAGGAAGATTGTTCTCCAGTGCCATGTTAGCAAGGACACCTTAAAGGGAAGTTATAAGGCAGCAGAAGGTGAAGTGGAGAAAGTACCAGGCCTGGAGTCATGAAAATCCATCTTCATGAGTTCAAAAACCTGATCTCAGATACTTACTAGCTGTATGGCCCTGGACAGTCACTTACCCCTATTTGTGTCAGTTTTCTCATCCGTAAATTGACCTAGAAAAGGGAATGCCAAAGCACTCCAGAACCTTTGTCAAGAAAATCTCCAATGGGGTCAAGAAGAGTCAGATGTGACTGAAGCAACTGAATGTTAACAAGCCTCCAGGTGAAGAGTGGGTTCGGGAGGAAATCTGAACAGTCAGACCCCTGCCCCTCCCAGAGTTCCATTTTTGTTGATTCAATTAATCAAAATACTTCTGGACTTCAAGGCCCTCCACAATGTGACTATGATCAAATAATCAACAAGCATTTATTCAATGTCTACCTTGATACAGGTGCTGGATATTCAGACATAAAGAATGAGAGTAATCCCCACTGCCTGCTAGCTCACAACATGCCAGGATCCTTCCCCAGTAGTTCCCTTGGCACATGCTAACTTTTACTATCTATTTTAATTTCAGCAACACTTATTAAGTTCTTGGATACTTAAAGAGCTGTGGGTGCCCATTTCAGGAAACCACAGTCCTTGGAATGCCAAGGAGTGGAAAATGAACATTTTTGTTAAGCAATAGGGAGCTATTACAGAATTCTGTGCATAGGAGAAGCTACAGTAGACACATGTATGATGGATAATTAATCAGCCTGGTAACTAGTGAGAAACTAAGAGCAAAGAATAATATTCAGAAGAAAAGATCTTTTCAAGTACCATTGAAATGGATAGTTTCTTGGCTTAAAATGAGGGCCATCCAGGAGGCTGCAGACCTTAATCAGTGAATTCAGTTCGACACACAAATCAATTCCTCCAATTACTCAAGCCCTGAGCTCAGCTCTTAGGGAAAGACAGCAGTGATCAAGAAACACCAATTTGTTTCAAGAGTTTGCTTTCCAAGTGGCAATTACAGGCTTTCACAAGTCAGTTCTGTCACTTCTCTTTCCCATGTTGCTACTGAACTTGATGTGAGTTTTTAATGTCCTTTTCCCCAAAATGACCAAAGCTTCAGGGCTGAACCTCAAGGGTCAGGGGTCAATCCTTTAGGTGAAGTCTCATTGTGTTAGAGATGAATTCCTTTGGCTTAAGGTTTTGTCTCCTGGCAAAACCAAAGCAACCCTGGAAAAAGTAACACATATGGATGGCAGAAGAGGAAAGCAGAGAAAAAGGAAGAAGGAAAGGGAGAAGGACAGGGAGAGTTTTACTTAGGGCCCTTACTCTTAACATGCAATACCTTTGACATAATCAGTACTTAATAAATACTTCCTAATTTTAATGCCAATCTAACACTCCCCCTACTTCCTATGATATTCATTTTGCCCATTTAAATATGTATCATATTTCATCAAACCTCATATCTTCCTAATATTGAAGGAATGATGAATGACAACTTTTTAATACATTAGACAGCCATGAGTAATTTACTTTCTTGGAAGCTGGGGTTTGAGAAGTGACTGGTAGCTTGATATTTGAAGCTCAGAGAAACAAAATTCCCCTCGGGTTCGAGAGTGATTTGAGACCTTTTAGCTGAGACATGGACTTGAGTCACCCTCAGGAGGTTTTTAAATGAGAACACACTGCTTTTACCTAAAAATTTCCTGTATCTTGATTTTGCCTCAAAGAGAAAGGGGCCAAGGATTAGCTAAGATACCCAAAACTTTGGGAGGACAGAAAGTCTCACTTCTAGACATTAATAATTTTCCTATCTAGGGGACTCTGAGACATTATGAATGTACTATTAATGCTATTTAAATACTAGCTATTATTATTCCTAATTAATTTTCTGAATGCTATAAATGCCATAAAGCAGTAGCAAAGGGGTCACATGGACTTGAGGGCCACTAGACTATAACATATTCTGCTCATTTATTTTACCCAAGTATGTCTGGCATGCTGATTTTGTCTCAGAAAGAAAGAGGCCAGGCATCAGGGACATGCAAAACTTCAAGGTAGAACAAAGAGACTAACTTCAGTGTAGACATCATCCATTTTTCTATCTGGGGGCTCGGAGCTACCATGAATGTCGCACTAAAATATTCGCTATTATTACTTTAAAATTAATTTTCAGAATATTATAAACGACATGAAATAGTAGCATAAGAACTCATATGGGACCATGGGCAATTAGATTTTCCACAGGCTGAAAGTGAATTAGCTGTTGTAACAGGCTGTCAGACAAATTGAAATCTCTGAATTCTGATGTGAGAAAGGAAGGCTCAGTGGAAACCGCTAGTGATGGAGGTTAGGCCTCACATTGTGTGAGATCCATTCCTGTCCCTTCTAAAAAGGACTTGGGAGCAGAAGGGATTGAAAATCTTTCACAGTCACAACATTATCCCCCAGTGTTTCATTCATATCATAGGAGTCATAAATTTAGAGCTGAGCCAGGACTTTAAAAATCCCATTCATTCATTCTATAGGTGAGATTCTTAGCACTTTATGTCACTTTCCCTGCTACTTTGTCAGTGACCACATAGTTCTAAGAGTGATTTAAATAATTCTTTTATCTGTCGGATTAACCAGAAAAGTGTCATCGCTAGATGTCCAGCCCACCATGGTGAGCCTCTCTGTGATTTGCTGGGTCAATTACACATCAAAGACTTGGCCTGCTTCTAGGGCCTACTTGAAGTCTTTCCAGCATGGGCAGAACTGGCCAGAAATATTCTCCACTGGTATAGTTTTTGAGAACCCAGTATTACCTGCATGTCATGATGAGGCCAGTTTCTACAAAGTCTTTGAAGATCTCTGAAGAAAAACATGGATAAAGGATGTCATCAAAAATCTGATGAAAGCAAGGGAAGGTGGGCTGGTCATGTAAGAGAACAAGGGATAGCAGATCAATTGTCAGGATGTTCTCTTGATTCTCTCAAGATGTTGAGAAAAATTGAGGAAGCACTCTGAGTGGATCCTCTGGGGGCATGTGTTGAAGGACACAGATGCTGCTCACTGTATGGTCAGGGAGTTGTGGTCATTCTTATTGGGTAGAACTGCTAAATGGGCAAGAACAAAAAATGTTTGAATAAATGTGGACATTTACATATATCTTTTTTTAAAATTTTAAACTGCTCCTGTGATTCTCAGTGAGGAAACCTTAGAAATAGCTCCCTCAGGCATAGGAGAGATTAAACCAGTTTCCTAGAGTCATATATCCGAAATGAATCAGTGGCAGGACTGGACCTCAGATCTTCATGACTCCCAGGACCAGCCCTCTAACCACTGAACAACACTCCCTCTCCCTTAAGGGACTTCAAGGTTGATAAAGAACTGTGCATACATCATCTTTTTTTGATCCCCAGGGGAATTATGGGGATCATTCGCTCCATTTCACAAGTAAGGAATGTCTGCCCCAAGATATGAAAAAACTGACCCGTGCTCACCCACATGGCAAATAGTGGAGGCTGTATTAAAATAAAAGCTCTAGATCTGGAGCCAGAGTGCATTTAGGGCTAACCCTAATACTAAAATGCTGAGAATTGTTATTGCATATAACTGGGAAATAAGAAATACAGGTAATGGGGTATAGAAATTTGTCTTGCCCTACAAGAAAAGAGAGAAGATGGGGATAAGGGAAGGGTGGGCTGGGAAAGAAGGGAGGGAAGGGGCAATAAGAATGCAAGGTGTTATGGGGGTAGGGGGAGGGGAGAGATGGGCAGAAAAAATGGAACTCAATATTTTGTAGAAATGAATGTTGAAATCAAAAAATAAATAAATAAAACTATTAAAAATAAAAAAATAAATAATTCATTATATGGGATCATAATCTAAAAGTTGATGTACTGAAGAGAAGGTGTCAGTTTTGCCCAATATAAAATTAGTGAATAAAAAAAGATCTTGATAATTTCTGTGAAAATGTTTCAATGCCACATTCTGACATTATCCTCAGTCAGAAAAAATCTCTATGATTGCCCTGGAGTCATACATTGTGGGCATGCTCAACATAAAGAATCTCTCCCCCTCAACATTTAGAGCATGAGAGCTTGACAACCCAAATTCAGTTACAATCTGATACAAGTACATTCATAGAAGGCAGAGGAGTCCTTAAGGTTTTACATCACATGAAATGTACAAGAATATTATAAGGTGAATTCTTTGAAGAATAAGATTACCCTGGTGTTTGCATACTTTGCCCAATGTCTGGAGCATAGTGAGTATCTAATAAATGATTGACATATAGTCACTATATAGTCAATGGAGTCAACCGATTACACATTGTTTCCACTGCAAGGTCAGCTATTCATCAGACAAAACTACTTAGAAATCTTTCAGTTGCTTAATTAATCATAAATATTATGAAAAAGAGAAACTAGAACTCCAAGTTTTAGTGCTATCTATGGCTTCTAGTATACTGATTGTATCTCCCACTACTCTCAGAGAGTCCATGTTAACATTGCAGTTGATGAACACATTGACTGCCCATTACAGTTTGGAAATCATACATCTTACAGAGTCATCAAGCAAAATTTGTTTCAGTAGTCAATTAAAAAAAAAAAAGATGACTCAGAAATCCCAGTATTAGAGCCAGAAGGGAATAGGAGATCATTTAGGCCAACTCCCTCATCTTATGAATGAGAAAATCCCTACGTGACTTGGCCAGTATTCCTTGGACTGAGTACATAGCAGGGCTACATCTTGCTCAGGGAATCTCCCTGCAGACCAACACATGATCCACTGGATCATCAAAAAGGCTACTTTGACCCAATCGGACAATGACATCTAAACATTTTCTCATAAATCATGATGCTTTCCTCAATTAATTTAACAGTAGAGAACATACAAGCTCCTCCCTAGTCACTAACAGTCAGGAGATGTTGTTCCTCAGCAAACACAATCACGCTGCCTTTTCCCTCTTGTTTTCCTGACCTAAATAAACCTCTTCTCCACTTCTTAAAGGGCCTCAGAGCATGAAAAGAGGCTTTACTAACTAGAAAGAGCTAAGAACTTCCTAACGAGATCCTGGAAACAGAGCTTCACTCCCAACGGTGACAATTAACTCGCCACTATCTCATTACAGCCTCCCTGTGTCAATTAATCTACCAAATTAATTTATTTTGTAAAGCTCTTCCTATGTATATTTTATTGAATGCCATTATATCACATTTGGCATCATTATTATGGGATGAGAAAGCATGTGAAACTCAGGGGACAAGTCCTCCCCCTGGCCTTTTTGACAGGCAGGAGTCTCATTCTACAGGCTCTTCCCAGTAACAAGAAATAAAGAGGGTGATAATTGAATGATTGGAATATTTACTCATAGCGCTCCAAATCAGTCCTCTGCTCCTCAGGCTAGGGGCTTGGGCAAGTGCATAGACTGCAGCCTATAAGACTACACAAGTGTGAAAAGGGGGCACTTTTGATAATGGTGTTTAGATTTTGTCAGGTTGTTAAATATTATACTACTCTATACTATACTAGACAGTCATCGATATTTGATCTTCAGTCATATCTAGTGGCCCTCTTTATCAATGCTGTCCAGTTCCAGGATGGAGTTACTGCTGAAGGGAAGCTATGACTGACATTCCATCTTCATTAGTGTTCAACATTTTATCTGGATGGCCTCTCCCTATAAGCTTTCATTCTGAGCTTTAGCATAGCACTTTTTGGACTGATTTGCATCAAATATGATTATTTTTAAATGATTTTTTAATTTTTTAAATTTTTAATCATTCTAGATTTTTAAAATCACTTTAACTATACAAATGTGAATGGTTACTGTGTCATTTGAATTTTGCTACGTTAAACGTTAGACATTAAAGAAAGACATAAAAATGTTTTATTAATGCTTGCGTGTTTGAGTATTTAACCATAGTTACTTTCCAATATTACTCCTATTGAACCCTGACATAAAAATGAGAAACAATTTAGCAAAACTGACAAAGCGATCATCTCTGACAGTGTATGTCACATTCAGTGCCCATATTCCTCCACTATTATGCTGAGAAGAAAGAACTGTGTTTTAGCATTTTCCCATTAGAAACAAGTTTGACCATTGCATGTGGTGGGAATTAAAAATCAAGGATACCTTCATAAAGGCATACCTGGGGGTCTAATCGGCCTTCTATATTTCTTGTTATGTCTATATAGTTTTCTGTTTAGAATAAAGTCTAAAATCTTCAGTCTTTTGATTTATTATTTCTCCAGCATTTACATATCTTACAATGTGCTGTATTCCCTGCATCAAAAGCCTTTGCTTATTATTCCTTATGGCTGAGTGGTGACCTCAGTACTCACAGAAGATGGAAAGGGGGACCATATGCTTTGACAGAGATGAAAAGGCATGAAACATATTTCTAGTGGTAGGATATGAGTTTGTCATCTGAGGACCAGGACAGCTAAATTCAGATCACTTCCACGTCAGGCTAGGCACCCGTGAGTTGCTGATTCATCCACTGCTACTCTCAAAGACCTTCCAGATTAAGGAAGGGTCTATGTTCTGCCTCAGTTGAAGAAGTATCCACAAGAGTCATGGGGCAGATTCATAAAATGTTAAAGCTTTCTAGGCTATAGGATGAGAAACATGGTAGAATAGTGGGTAGAAATATGGTCTCGGGGGAAGAGCTGGGTTCAAGGTCTGCCTCTAATAGATGTTGTGCAATCGTGGGCAAATCATTCTCATATCCAGGGCTCTAAACTACCCTTGAAAACAAAATCCTATGGAGAAGGCAGCCACCTGCACTGACAGAGCAAGTTTCCTAATACTGGAGTTCTTTACACCAATGGAACCATAGGTCAAAGTCAAGTCAAGTCAACAAGCATTTGTTAAGCATTATCTGTGTTCCAGTCTCTGTGCTGAGCACTGAAAATAGAAAGAGAAATGGAGAGAAAATCAGTTGCTTCCCTTGGAAAGCTTATATTCTGATGGGGGAAAGACAGCCCATCAAAGGGAGGTGAGAGTGGGATAGAAAACCACATGAAGGCTCAGAGACATTGTCAAGAAAGTCTGGGAAAACCAGAGCAGCCTGTAAAGGAATGAGTCTAAGACTAGCCAGATGGTCCTCTTTAAAATGGTTGGAACAAGACAAGAAGATGGAAAATCACAGGAGCAGAAGGTTTAAGTCCTCCTATGTCATGCTACAGGACATAGGCCATTGATATACGGCACAGATAATTTCTATTAGTGATCAGATCCAGAATGCATGAGCCCACTGCTAACAAGTATAATGTCAGCTAGGACTTGTGTTTTTAATTCTGGCAGATAGTTCTGTTGCCAGTATTCAATCACTCAGTCAACAAACCTTTATTTAACACCTGCCATATGCTTAGGTCTTGTTAGGTGTTGAAAATGAAAAGACAAATAAGTAAGTAGTCCTCATCCTCCATGAGCTTGCATTCTATCATGGAGAGAACATGTACAAATACACATATATAGAGAATAAATGCAAAAAAATAGGACAAGGCACCTTTCTCCTCATAAATCCTAAATTATCTGTGAAGATGATTGCTACGTTACTAAGCAGTAAACAGTTTAATTATTCTGAGTAAATAAGTATTAGCTTGCTAGGATAGCATAGTTTAAGAGAAGGCAGAAGTTAGCAATTCAACGCCCCATTTGGTTGAGGAAAAAATAGAACGAGGCATCCATTTGTTAATCACTGGTGGACATTTTGAATTATTTGAACCATTTTGAACCTTAGTTGTATCACACACACCATGCATTCATGTACATATGCATGAAACTAAGACAGATGAAAACGCATGCAAATATTTGAAATCTACCAACACAAGTTTACAAAGCACCTACTATGTGGTAGATATTAGGGAGACAAATAAAATGAAGGAAACAGTCACTAAACTCAAAGAGCTTATATTCAAATAAAGAGAAATGAAGGGGAAAGAAGAAAGAATATATCTCCTTTTATGATTCTGTTTTATTAATTCATTTTACCTTTAATACCGCTATCATTTTGTGATATATACCAGCATCCCAATGATTCCTGTAAAATCCAGCCAAACCAACTGGCAAAATGACCATATTGGATAATATTAATCAGTTAGTCAACTATCATTTATTAGGCATTTACTATGTGAGACACTGTACTAAGGTCTAGAGATACAGAGAAAGGAAAAAAAAATATATTGAAGATTGCGTATCTTTCACCTCAAAGCCCTAATCCCAAGAGGAGAGAGGTACGGTGTAATATTTATAATTTGAAAATGAGATTGTCAACTGTAATTAATGTCATATTAGATGCCCTTTGGTGTCATTTTATCTGCGTTACTAGAGCTAACCAATATGGGGCTTCTGCTCATCTCACTGCATCAGTAGATACAAGTTTTCCAATGCTTCTCTGTAGTCCTCAAATTTGCCTTTGCTGAGAAAATTGCAACAATATTCTCATACATTCATTTATCACATATTGTTCAACAACTCCAAAGCCAAAGGGCCCCAACATTGGTACCACAATATGTCATGCTATGAATTCTTTGACATGTACATGACCTTCTTTTCTGTCTTTAATCATATTGGGCTACACGTCCGTTATCAAAATGATTCAGTGATGTTTTAACCATAATTTCAAATTGTTTTCCAGAATGGTTGGATCAAGTCTCAGCTCCATCAACAGTCAAATGGTTTGCAAATTTTGCACTTAAAGGACAGATATGAGTGTGGGTATGTGCATTTATGTATATGTGCCTGCAAAAATACATACATATACGTATATTGTATAGGAGGCATGCATGTGTATATATGCACATACACACAAGCATATATATAGATACATATATAGATACATATCTATATCTATATCTATATCTATATCTATCTATCTATCTATCTATCTATCTATCTATCTATCTATCTATCTATCTATATATCTCCCGGGCTTTCATAAATTGACTGAACTGCTGTATATTCTGGATGACAGCTGAAAATGAAAGCATATTTTCCAAAGAAGAGATCCCGCTTAAGTAAGTCAAGTCACTGCCACCATTTATTAAATGTTTGGAAAGTCAAATTGTGTTGGACACATGCATGCAAAGTGTGACTGGAATGCAGTCTGAGAGGGGAACATTTCCTAACTGCAAGTCACCAGCATCTCCAGGGCACATGTTCATGCAAGGACTGAGGCCCTAGTATGTGGACACGATGATTTCTTGCTGCGGAGAATTATGGCAGAGCTTTCGTCTTTATGCTTAGTTATCATTCCCGCCTAATTACATTTTTAGCAGAAGTGGATTTTAGGCATAAAGAAAAATTGCTTAGAAGAAACTGAAGTAGCTGTCTTTTCTTTTCAGGTAGACAGCACTTTATGACAGGAAACAAAGATAGGATATTGTAAACAACTTGTTTTGCCGACCTCTGAGTTTCAATAGTTCGATAAAACCACATTTCTCAAAAGAGTCATATTCTGTTATTGAAAGGTAATGGTGGGAACCAACTGAAGAACATGTAAAATGCAAGATTTTTTAATCAATGAGAAGCTATTAATTTAACCAACCCTTCCTGCAATAATATTGAGACAGACTGTCTGCCTGTTTCTACATTATAGCTAACTTTGCAATCCACATGGAACTTAATGAGGAGTGTAATTTTGGTGAACTCAGTGAGAATTCAATACTATTCCATTTTAGCATTTTAAATTTTTTTTAAATTTCAAGCATTTTTGTTAAATTCATCTCATAGGTAGTAGTTATTTACTACTTGTAAGGAACAGCATTGTGTAGTGGAGAAAACCTCAGATATAGAGTGGAAGAGCCTGGGGTTGACTCCCACCAGTGACCTATATGGCTTTGTGACCTTGAGAAAGTCATTTCATTTTTGTGATCCTTGGCTTCATCTGTAAAATAGACTCTCTCACAGGATCGGTAAGAGAAATGGGGCAATCTTGGCTTAAACTTGATGTTTCATGGGTATAAATTTGGAGGGAAGAAAATGACTTAAGTTATGATGAATAAGTGATAACAAAGCCAGTTTTCATGTTCCCTGGTCATTATTTTCACACCATATTGATGAGTTCCCCTATTCTATATTGATAGAATATGTATTGATAGTTTCTAATATTACTTTTCTGTATAGTCAAGTTCATTTTTACATATCTTAAGTCAGCATTCGTTCTGTACCTAATGATAAACTTGGATATCTACAGTCAGTCCTAGAAGCAGTTTCTGAGGGCGATTCTTTGGCAGGAATCAGAGAATTAATTGTAGGTCAAATATCATAAATATATCTACATATAAAACATATGAATGTATAAATGTTGTTTAACCACATATTCTTTAAGTATATGTCTACATATAATACAGGAATATATATATATATAATTTAAGAATACGTTATATACACTTGTATATATGATGTATATACAAGGATATGTTTTTATATATTACATACCTATAAAAGAATGCATGTGTGTATATCTCTCTATATATGGATATACACACAAGTTAATAAATATTGATGATTGATGATGTTAGCATATTTTTGCCTGAAGGCTAACAGATATAATCAAATAGATTTTCAATATAAAACTTCCAGGAACAGCCTAACGAAAATTAAAAGAAAAAAAGTGCAAGGAACCAGAAAGAAAGAGTACTAGTACCAAGGAGCCATAGGTGACCTGATAGCTACCACTTTAAAGGAGAATGGAGCTTAGAATATCTCATTCCAAAAAGCAGAAGAAAATGGTCAACATCCAAGAATAACTTACTTGGCACAACTGAATATAATCTTATGGGAGTAGGAAGAGAAATAGACCATTAATGAAATAGAAGACTTTCAAACAGTCCTCATAAAACGACAAGAACTGAATAGGAACTTTAACATACAAATCCATTAGACAAAAGGAACATGTAGTGGTAAATATATCTGAGTAATTTGATGAGACTGTGTATATGTGAAATATTCATTTTTAAGAAGGATAGAAGAAAAAAGTGTTCCCTTAAACATTAATGTCTCTAAGGGTCAATCAAGGGAATAAATGAGAGAGGTTGGGAACAGTTTTTCTTACATACTATCTCACTTAACTGGAGTGTGCAAGTAGATAATACAAACATAAAAGGAGGGATAGAGGGACCAGGCTACATATGAAGATGAGGAAATAACCAAGGAGAGAAATAATGCAACTGGAGCCTCAAAAATGTATAGAGTATGGATCATAGAGAAGATAAACTAGGAATCTTAAAAAAAGGAGGCAAATTCAACTTCACAAGGAGCACCAAATGTTCCTTCTCAATAGCATAAGAATATGACACGATATAACTAATTCAAGAGGAGCAGATCCAGGAGTGAGGAACCTGTGGCCTTGAGGCCACATGTAGCCCTCTAGGTCTGTAAGTGCAGTCTTTTGACTGAATCCAACCTTCACAAAACAAATCCTTTTGGGATAAGACAAAGGAGTGGTGGGGTATGGTATAGTGATATATATATATCCACATGTGAAAACCTAAAAGTGAAATGCAGGAAATAAACTAGAAAATATTTGTTCCAGAATCAAAGATGGTAGAAACAGAAGTGGTGTTGTTTCAGTATTTTATTATATAAAATCTGGATAGAAATGATAAAAAATGATGATTGTAAAAACGGGTCATAAACCTAGCACAATCCCTGAGATGTTTGGATTCCCCCGATACTACCGTCTGACATCTGCTAGGCCTGCATCCCTGCTTAAATGAAAGAACTTGAAAAAGTCACTTTCTTGTTCATGTCCTTCTTCCAAAGGCAGAGGAAACACAAAAGACCATTTGAATGTGGGGCTGCTTCTGAGCCAGGAAGAAATCAGGAGCTGAAGCACTGATGATCTAGGGGGAAAGTAAGCACTCTGTCTTCATTGTAGGTGAGTCTGACTTGGGTCAAGTGTCTTTTAACACATGTCATAGATAAGAAGAAAGTGCTTTTGAAGTATTTGAAAAAAAGAAAAGAGAAGATTTCATTTTAAGCCTAAAATTATCTAGGAGAAACTGATTGAAGAGCAATGGGAAATTCTCAAGAAGAAAATTCTTATGGCACAAAGTCAATGATTCTAATGAAAACAAAACAGAGATCTGGCTAAAGACACTGAGGTCACTGCAGAGAGGTGTGAATGCATAGAGGACTTTCGCAAGAGGATAAAAGACTTACAGGTTTAAGCAGCAAAGATTGTTAATTCTAGGTCTTTCTGAAAGAAATGGTGCCATTCTTTGAGAAGCATCTCAAGAGGCCTGAAGTGCAGAGTCACCCCTAGATAAGGACGAAAGCCAATGACAGAATGCGATGCCAAAAAGGGGAGTACTACACAGGGGACGTGGCTGGAAAAAATCTAGAATTACTCAGTTTTTATTTTGCTCCTATTTTCTCTACCAAAAAGAAAATCAAGTCCTTATAATTGAGCAGACAGCAGCGGAACTCCTAGCTTTCCTTAATACACATCAGTGGTTATTGACAGCCTGTATTTCACAGATGTGATGGAAAATGCAAGGATGATTCCTGAACACCTGTGAATAGTCAGGGAGGACTCCTGAGAATAGGACAGATGCCAATAGCATGATGTGTCTTTTGGACAAGTATCACTATTCTGGGCTTCATGAAGTTGTGTGCCATCCGTGATGAATCTAGCTGGACTCCAGTCTATGCACAGACTGTATGGGGGCAATGTCAGATCCAACATTCCAAGAAGTGCATGAATCAAATGGAGTCTCTGCAAAGGAAGGTAAATAGTAGGCTAAGGTCTCTTAGAGTCAAGCCACAGGAAGAGGAGTTGAAGGTACTTGGGTTAGTGACAAAAGGGAAGTGAAAACTTGGTGTTGTGGAGGTGAGGTGGGGAGAAGAGTTGTGTTCAAGCAATGCAATGGCTGTCATGTGAAAGAGGGATTCAACTTGTTCTGCTTGGAAAAGCAAGGACAAATGGGTAGAATTTACAAAGAATCAAGCTGAGAGACCAAATAGCAGGAAAATTCCCCAATAATCAGAGCCATCCAAAAAAGAGAACGGGTGGTTTGGACTGGAGTAAGTTTTTTTTTTTCATTATGAAGGTGGTAATGACTGGCTGGCCACTTCGGGAGTTTGTTTTAGTGAAGATCATTGGAAGGGAGGTGATGGACTGGATGAGATGTTTGCTGAAATCATTACAGCCCTGAAATTCTGTGATTCTATGAAGTGGTCCCCAAGACATACTGCATTGCCAGAAATGCCAGGAAGAGGGGAACTCAGTCCTTTTTTCAATAAAGGTTGCTCATTTGTAATTAACAATATGTAAAGTTTCCTGAAACTTTTTCTGGTGGACCAAGAATGAATATTTCTGACACATCTTTGATGGCTTTCTGTTATGATTAGGCTTAAACACAACGACATGTGTCCCAGCAGATAAATAGGTACCCATAGAAGAGGGGACTAGTTCAGAGCACAGATCATCTATGGCATTTTATGTTTGGTTCCATGTTATTTCATTTAGTCAAATATGTGTGTTCTTATCTCAATATCCATTGGGCAAACGGAGGGAGACTGTCCTGCATCAGTTTCTGTAAAGAATCCAAAATCCATATTACAATGGATCTATGGTGTTGATTATGTAGTCAATGAATGAATTTATACATGAAGGATCTATAAAGTACTTATTATGTTTAAAGGACTGTTACTATTGGTGATACAAACAGAAAAGTCGGCTCACATTCTAATTGGGAGTTAACGCACAATGGAAGCTTTCAGGTCCAAGTCAGATGGAAAACTCCCATGCTCCTTAGGGTACAGAGACGAGGCAGCTGGTTGTCATGGTTCAATCATTCAGTCATGTCCAACACTTCGTGACCCTGTGCCATATCCACCGAGATATGTAACTGCCTCCAAAGTAAATGGTAATTTCCATTGATGTAATCCTATCCGTTTTTTTTTACATAGAACCATTTGATAGTTCCCAGGACTTTGATGACAATAACTTTCTTTTCTGGGTCTTCAGCAACTGTGGCTGTAGCCCCATCAGGAGTCATCAATACAGGCTGCATCCCCACAAGGGCTGCTTCCCAGGATGATGGATAAGGGCACTGAACTGGAAGCATTGTTATTCCTGAGGCTCTTGGATTCTAAAGGCCTGGTCTTAGAATGTCCCTATTAGGGTCAGAGAAGAGATATCAGTCAAGGTATTAGCAGTAGTTTTATTTGATTGGCTCCCTCAGGGTGCCATATTGCTTCATGAAGGGTGTCTTGCCTGCCCTGTGGGTAGCCATTGGTTGCCAGTTATTGGGGAGGGTTCGTTCCTTCTCTACAGGAGTTGATTCCTTAGATGATGCCTATGAGGGCTGGACTCTAAGCAGGATCCATGTTTTGAGGGGTATTACCATTCCAAGAGCTCCTAGAGTTATCTGCCTACTGGTAGCATTTGGTCAGCAGTTGTTGTTGGTGTGATGAGGAAGAAGGGCCCCTTCTCCACAATGATTTTTCTATCAATTATGGCAATGGGCTACTATACTGGAAACCTATCTGGTGATTTGGGAGACACTTCTGTTCTTCAGGCTCTCTTAGGGCGCTGGAGTGTCTCCAGCCAGGTCTGAGGGGAGATGGTGATGAGGGTTTTGTTTGCCTGGCATATGTTGCTTCCTGTCTTTCCCTGAATCGCCTGAATGAGCCCCTGGTGTAAACCACAGCCTAACCACAAAGTCACCATAATAATTGGTCAAGATTTCTGAGAGGTGAAGAGTAAAGTGACATTCAGTGGTGGCTGGTAGTTTGGGAAGATATTAAGTGAGATAAAGTAGATATATTGCTAATATTGTTTTTCATTTCCAAATGAAAATTTGGTTTTCCTCCCAGGTACAGGATACTCTACTAGATACTGTGGGAAATACAAGAATGAGTGAGGTAAATTCTCATCTTTGATGAGATCACATTGTGCTTTCTGTTGAAACACTCTGAAAATATTCCCCAAACTATAGGTGAGTGAAAAGAGTTTTTGTTATTTTCTTTCTCTTTACTAGAACAATTAGAACTTCTGGTATCCAGAGCTATGATTGTGGTGGAGCACAAACCATGGATGAGGAAGTCAGTGCCTCATTGGTAGAGGGCACTGGCTTGGAGTCAGAGAACCTGAGTTCAAATGTTGTCTTAGACACCTAGGAGCAATATGATTCTGGGAAATCAATTTTACTCTCTGTTTCACAGATTTTGACAGTCTGTAAGTCAGTCAACAAGTCCTTATTAAGTGCTTACTATATGTCATGCAGTGTGTTAAATGCAGGGAATACAAAGAAAGGGAACTTAATGACCTCTGAGGTTTTTCCAAAAATCTATAATCAATCTATGAGTCTAAAAGCCTTGGTCTTGCCCAGTTCTGTAAAACTCCCAGGATCTTAAGACTCTTCCTTTGCATCTGTTGCACATTATATCCTCCAGAATATTTCCCAGATGTAAGGATACAAGACATTCTGACTTGAAAGCAGTGGGGGAAAAGGAATGGAGCATGATTCCCTAC
Source organism: Bettongia penicillata ogilbyi (assembly GCA_023548195.1). Taxonomy (NCBI): domain Eukaryota; kingdom Metazoa; phylum Chordata; class Mammalia; order Diprotodontia; family Potoroidae; genus Bettongia; species Bettongia penicillata. The sequence continues at coordinate 1,704,134 of JAJHZJ010000812.1, forward strand.
CATTCTGAAGTCAATATGTTCCTTTCTTGCTTTCCAGGCTCTTAGATATTGCCAAGGATGACTTGGGCATGAGGAATGCCACAGGACAATATTAAAGACACATGGAACTGGGAGGAGGGAGGGAAACTGACTGGTCATGGAGTGAGAGACAACAGATGAGTTGCCTGAGGGCTTTGTTGGCATCTTCAAGATGTTAGAAGAAGCAGAGGGAAACCTCAGTGCATTGCAGGAAACACCCCCTCCCCAATCCCGAGGAATGATGGAAGATTAGGCTAGAGATCTCTGCCCACCTGGATGAGACCTTGGTTACTTCCAAATACTACCTTATTATCAGAAAAAAAAGATTTGCGTTAATAATTGAGTCCAATGGAAAAATTCAATGAGAAAGGACATTCTGGAATTTCTGACTTGATTATAAATTATTTTCTCCCTGCTGTTCAGTTTTCCTGCTAGTGATTTGGCTCATAATCAGGAGAAATGGCTCACACTCTGCTGCATTTGGAAACTTTTTACAGATAGTATTTCATTAGAATCTGTCAACAACCTGGTGAGTGTAGTTATTTCCCATTTTATCGATGAGGAAACTGAGGCTCAGAGGGTTTCAGTGAATTGTTTAGGGTAGCCCTCCAACATGTGTCTCTGTCTGCATTTACATCCAATGGGTATTCTTGTGACCCTCTTTTCCTCCCACATGATTCACACAACATTCAAATCTGTGGCATGGAATGAGAGGTTTTGCTGCAAGGAACACAATTATCTTAATATTCACTGACAGAATTCAATGAGGTATTTGTTTTATTTCAGGACATGCTCAGAGCCTTTGGGACCATGTCTTTCTATGACAGTCATGGCATAGCAGAGTGGGCATTTCTACCTCCTGGGACAGACTTACTACCACCTCTACTACTATAGCTAGCTAGCCAACACAAATCGTACCTACTATGTGTCAGACACTATGCTAAATGCTTTACAATTATTGTCTCATTTGATTCTCAAATAATCCTGGGAGGTGGGGCCTATTAGTATCCCCATTTTAGAGATAAGGAAACTGAGGTGAACAGAGGTTAAGTGACTTGCCCAGGGTCACACAGATGGTAAGCACCTGGAGTTGGATTTGAATTTAGTTCTTCCTGATTCCAGAGCCAATACTCCATCCCTAAATCACCCAGCTGTCCCATGGTGCCAGAACGTGACTGCTTCCAAATCCATTCTCTGAGTCTTAAATTCAGGTATAGTAGAAAATCATGGTTTTCACAAAGGAAAATACACTCACAGACACACACACATACACACATGTCCACAAACATACATCCAAACCCTAATGCACACCTTTTTTCCCTTCAGGATGTGTTAATAATTTTTATGAACATTCCATTTAAATTCATCTCTTTAATAGGGTCCTTCAGAGATTTCCTAAAAAGTGATGGCTAAGAAATCAACTTTTCTTTGGTTTTGATATGTTAGTTACAAGGTTTCCTAAAGATACATTTTGTTTCAGGCATTCATTGTGCACGAGGTCTTGGACTTTGGAATTGGAAGAAATCAGGGTAAGGTAAGACATAAGCTCTGTTTTCAAGAATAAGAGATGGCAACTTTATAACTCAATGGAAGGGAGGAAGGGAGGAAGGAAGGGAGAGAGGAAGGGAAGGTAGAAGGGAGGGAAGGAGGTAAGAAATAAACAAAAAGCGATCATGGACTTAGAGCTGGAAAGGGACTTGGTGGTCATTTGTCATTTCAACCTCCTCACTCTATTGATTAAACTGAGGTATATGTGTATGTAGGAAGAGAGATATTAGCTCGATGTCAAACCAAACAGAAATGTCAGAGTCAGGATTGGAATTCAGACCTTCCTCTAATTCTGAATCTCATCCTTTGTTCACTACACCATTAATTAATGGCATGTATCTTCTTCAATGGACTTTTTGATTTGAAGCCTCTCTCATTGTGCATCTTCATCCAAGTTTCAAAGTCCAAGGTACTCTGCAGAGAAGATATCCAAGCTCTGTTCAATCTTCCCACATGTGGCCAGACGTCAGAATTGTTGGAGAGCATTTGGGCCTAAGTGCCACTGATGTTCCCAAACATGAGAACACTTCTCATTTTCTCCCTTTTCTGACAACTTAGCAAGGCTTGAACTCACCCTGTTCACAACTTGCCCCAGCCACCTACAGATGCATTTTTCGAATTTTTTTTTTCAGTGAGGAGTTTGATTTATTTTCACCAAGAGTTAGAAAATTGTTCCTCCCAGTGTGCAGCATCCCCTGGGCCACATTTCTTGATACTTTAAGAGCCTGGATTCTCCAGAATATAGTAGTTCTGACATTCTCCCCTTGTCAATATATCTTTACTCTGCCTATGAACAATGGAACTGAAGTCATCCCAGGACTGCTGTTTTATAGACTGTTGTTGGTTTTATATACCCTTTGTTTTGGGAAAAAGAGAGAAGATGTAGAGTCAGATGTTTGCCTCTTAGGTCTTTCAGTGTGAGTGTCCAGAGGTGTGAAGATCAATGCAATTTCATTCACGTATAGGATCTACTAAGTAGAGATTGGGGAGCATAGAGAGACCACCTGGAGGATCTTAAATAAATATGAATGTAATCTCAGTTAGTTGCTAATTTAAAAAAAAACTAAGTGGTCTATTTCTTCTCTCCCCATCCTCTGAAGAGTCTGTGGAAACAAGCCAGGGACCGGGTCAATAGGTCTTTTGATCCAGAATCTCTTTAATTAGAGATTTGTCATCCAAAGGGTTATCATATTGTCATCTCATTGTCCCATTCCAAGAACTCCCAAGCCCACTGTGCCGGGATTGCATGGTGCCAATCTGAGCTGAAGACAATCCATACTTTCCCAGATGGGCCCAGTTGTTGGAAGCCACCATCTGATGACTCCAAAGTAGGAGAAGAACAGGAAAGTCTTGGTGCTTTTCACATTCTACACTTTTTTGAACTAAGAGAAATAGACCCAGTGAGCAACATATGACAAATGAAACATATTTAACAAGCCTAATTTTCCTGCTGATTTAATAGGGTCCAATAAATGGAAACTGTACAGTCAGAATAATGAAAAGATCCCGTGATTTATCTCATTTTGGTACTGTCCTCTCCGTGTTCTTTTGTCCTTTGATTGCACTGGTGGCTAATATTATTTTGTTCCCAAGGAAATATGTCCCTTTGATTAGGTTGCAGCTCTCTTCTCATTTGTCACTGTTCTATCAAGCCCTGCCATGTAACAGCAGGGACCCTTGATTATTTAATTGCTTGTAAGAACTCATTAAATCTTCCTATCAATCATAGGACATATGGTAAACATCAGCCAATGAAGAGAGGGACCGCAGCCAGGATCTGTCACTGGGGCAGGCTCTTTGTTTAGAGTCCTGGTCACAATTATTTTTAATTAATATTGATTTCGAAGTGGGGGCTTGTCAAGTGGCCTTAATCCACACATATGAGGTAATAATGGCAGTCTTTATATTACTTAAAAACACACCGGAATAATTTGACCTGGCTGTGTAACTGCTTTTCTTCTCTAATAACCCAATTTATTCCTTTAACAACAATGGTGAACCAGTTCTGAGAGCTCCATTCTATTCTTTATGGGACTTAGGGGGTGCTGATTAATGAACTGGGACTCCAACATCACCATCAACACCTGCATTGTAATAGTTAAGAAATAGCTCTATGGCTTGGGAAGGGAATTCACCATAAACTGAGGTGGTCTGGGTCATGCTTCGGAATCAGAATCTGACCTCCAGTGGCAATTGGAGGCACTATTAAACAATTGGGGGTGGGGAGCAAATATGGAAGATTGTAATTGATTATCTCATAGCTTCATAAATATTAGAATGGAAAGAGACCTCTAGTCAAACACCTTTTATTTTACAGATGAGGAAAGTGAGACTCCACATTGGGGTGAGACGTATCCCAAGAGGTGGAAAGAGTTAAATGCTACACTATGTTCTGGTACCCAGATCATCACAACATCTTCTGTCTCTTCCCTAGTGCTCAGGATTCCAGTTGGATGATTGGGAGGGACTGTGAGGCTCATTTAGTCCTATAAATTTGGTTTTCAGGGATCCTATGAAAAACTGGATTTAAAGAATGTCCACTCTGTGGCAGATATTGTGATCACATAGGAAAACCAAGAAACTCCAAATTACCCAATAAGTGGATATTTGTGGGGGAATATGCCCCAGACTTTTGGGAGATTATTCCATGTACTAACTTCTCATATCACCTTAATAAATACCTATTTCTAAAACCTAACTAACTCAGGATGGATTCTTGACAATCAACGAACAGCTTCCCAGATGTAAGATTCATGAGTAACAGTATTAGAAAAATCCCAGCCTATCAGTGCTTCTCTTAGCACCCTGAAAAGGAGTAGTTAACTGCCTTCTGGGGATACAATCTGCCAGTGGTACAGGATTTGGAGAAGTGAGCTCAGAGGAGCTGCTCCATGCAATGGCATGTAAAGAATGGAAATCTGAGTCATGCACGTAATCACGAACGTTAATGAATTGTACCACAAAGATCCAATGGTTTCTTTAACAATGCATGCAAAGTTTCATGTCTGACCATCTTCTCTCTCTATGATCATGAGAAAATATTGACAGTTAAGTGCTCTCAACATTCACTGAAGCTTGTCCTTCATGAGCATAGCACTAAGCACACAGTAAGTGCTTAAATACTTACTGATTCATTGATGACTGGATTGATGATGAAGTGACTAGTCAGAGAAATTAAAAAGTTGAAATGTTAGCCCCAAAATATGGTCCTAAGGTCATTATTCCCTGTTAGTCTCGTAAAAAAAAAATCTGCCAGGTTCCCTGGCCTCAGACCAACTCCCAAGACATGGCATGACTCGGACCATGAGTGACAGCATATGGAACAGGTAAGATTCATGGAAAGAGGGCAATGATGGCCTTGTCTCCATAATGCCTTCAGTCCCGGCTACACACATCTTCTTATGATTAATTTAGACGTTTTCATTAATAGATTCAAAGATAATTGCCAGATAAACATCTGTGCTGTCCCTAGAACAGGAGAGGAAATGAATAAGGGATATTAAATAAGGGAAGAATGTTACTCAGGTGCATTAATCTGGAAAATGGAGAAAATTGTTGGAGGCTCTGCGTCTCTTGGTATTTGCATTTTAAAATTAGATGAGGCATCAAAGCACGTGGAGACACCAGGCTGCCCTGAGAGAAAATTGCTTCCTCCAGGACGAGTGACTGGATCATTTGGAGAATGGTGGGCAGAGAAACACTCCCTATGCTCTTATCAAGTCTTTGCTTTTTTGTAAATATGAGGAAAGGGCTACCAATGGGAGAAAATGAGGATTCTTGTTACATATATAGATATGGAAATTCATAGATAGGGATAGAGAGGTATGTGTGTGTGTCTGTGTGTGTCTGTGTGTGTGTGTGTGTGTGTTGCTCTATGGAGATATGTATACATGGAGATAGCTAGTGGGCAGCAGGATAGAACATCGGACCCAAAGTCAGGAAGGCCTGAACTCAAATCTGGCCTCAGACACATTAGTTGTGTAACGCTGGGTAAGTTACTTAATTGTCATTTACCTCAGTTTCCTTATTTGTAGAAAGGCTAGTAATAATGCTTACCTCCAAGGGTTTTTATGAGGATAAGATGAAATAGCATTTGTAAAACACTTGGCAAACTGAAGTGCTATGTAGGTGGTTTGAAAAGTTTTAGCTTAAACTTGCACAAAGGTTTTAGAACATCGTATAAATTTTACTGTTGTTGCTATCAGTGGTATTTTCCCCATCTTACAGTGGAAACTGACTTTCACAGAGATCACATGACTTGCTCAGTTTTTATATAGATAGTAGGTATCAGAGGCAAGATTTGAACTTAAGTGTACCTAACTCCCAAACTGATCTTCTGTCACCTATATTACTCTCAGATGTATTACTATCCCCATTTTATAGAAGGGGAAATAGACCCAGATGGCGAGGTGTGATGGTCAAGGTCACAGAGCTAGGGAGTGATTGTGAAGGTGAGAAAAATCTTTTGAATATTACCTGGGGAAGAGTGATCATACTGGGCTTAGGATCATAGGACCAAAGTTCTACAGTTGGGGCAAGAGCTCTAAATCCATCCTTTGTGGCACTATTGAAACAGATACATAGACAATCTCATAGCATGTAGTGTTTCTCCAATACTTTTTAATTGGAGCCTCATAACACACTTGTGAAGGAGGTATCACAGGTCTTTTATTCCCCATTTTTCAGATGAGGAAAATGAGGTTCAGGTCTTTGGTCCTGAAGCCACTGTTCATCAGAAGCAATTCTTGAACCCAGGTCTTCCTAATCTTAAGTCCAGCATACACCCCATTGAACTTGTCACACCACCTCTCAAGAAGGTGACAATGACAAAAAAGTGAGAAGATAAGCCCTCACCATACCCTTGCTTCCTGTTTCTTCTCTTTCAAAAGTAGGAGGATGAAACCAAGACCTTTTTAGACATGGTCTCCAGGGGCCCCTCGCTCTTGGTAAAAAGTCACCCCGAAGGCTGCAAGATTATGCCACAAAGTAAAGCATCTGTTCCCGGAAGCCCGTGCATCAGGGTGGCTATAGCAGATCACAGACAAGCCCATTACACCCCATTAAAGGAGTCAGTGCTGTCGACGGGAGGCCAAAAAGGATTGATCAGCTAGAGCCATGCCGGCCCAAGATTGTCCATTTATTAATTAAAAGTGCATTTTATGTATTGGGATGTGATGAATAGTTTGCCTGTTTAGGTTAATTCCCTCCGACCTGCTCTGAGGGCTCTTAGCCCTGATAAATTATGTACTAGCTCACTCCTTTTAGAACTTCTACAAGCTGGGTCTAAGTGGGCAGCCACCTGTGGGGGTTCAATGGAGGCCATTTGCAGTTAACCCAGAAGTAAGTCTGTTACAGATTGGACTGGACCTCATGGGAGGTGAGGAAAGGATTTAGGAAGAACATGAAGGCAGGGCTACATAGTAGAAAGGACCCTTGCTCTGGTCTTGGAGGCCCTGGGTTCAAATCCTATTGCTCCTGTTTACTTCCTGTTGGCCCGTGGCTAAGTTCTTTAACCCTGTGGCTCTCAGGTTCTTCCAGTTCTGAGGATGTGTTCCTAATCCACTAGGATTAGGATCTTTTCAGTGACCTTGGACAAGCCACGCCCATTTCCTAGACCCTCTTTTTCTTGTCTAGTAGCACAGAGTTACCATCTTCTCACTTTTCCTTTCCTGATATGGAACCCAGTGTGTTGTTGCTTACTTGGGGTATCACTGTGGTTTCTCTCTCCAGCTTGGAAGCAGTGTTGAAAGAAGGAGGCTCACACTGATTAGCAAAGATAGGTGTCTTTCATAAAGAATGGAGCACAGCCCTCTTTGTGGTGGCCAAAAACTGGAAATCAAGGGGATGCCCATCAATTGGGGAATGCCTGAATAAATTATGGTATATGAATGTAATGGAGTACTATTTTGCTATGTGTGTGTGTGTTCGTCCTTTGTTGCCGAAGATCATGCTATCAGAGAAGTAATGACATAACTTGCACTTGACTTTGTTTTGAGTGAGGGAGGGCTTGTGCAGGTCACCAGTCTTACTTCTCATTCAGAGCCATCTGAATTCAGTGACCAGATATTCATCAGGATGACTGGAGATCACCCAGGATGAGGCAATTGGGGTTAAGTGACTTGCCCAAGGTCACACAGCTAGTGAGTGCCAAGTGTCTGAGGTGACATTTGAACTCAGATCCTTCTGACTTCTGCACTGATGCTCTATCCACTGAACCACCTAGCTGCCCCTATTGTGCTATAAGAAATGATGAACAGGAAGACTTCAAAGGGACTGGAAAGATTTACATGATCTGATGCTGAGTGAAAGGAGCAGAACTAGGTGAACTTTGTGCACAGCAACGACCACAGTGTGTGAGTTTTTTCTAGTAGACTTGGTACTTCATTGCAATGCAAGGACTTAAAAAAAAATTCCCAATGTCTTTTAAGACAAAAAGCCTTCCATACTCAGGGAAAGAACTTTAGAATTCAATTGCAGAATGTAGCAGATCATTTTCTTCTGTTTTACATTTTGGTTTGTTATATGATTTCTCCCATTCATTTTAATTCTTCACAACATGACTATAATGAAAATGTATTTAATAAGAATGTATGTATAGAATATATATAAAATTGTATGCCATCTCGGGGAAGGAGGGGGAAGTTGGGGGGGAGAGGAAAATAATCTACATTATATTGTACTGATTGTAGAATTCTGAAAATAAATAAAATTAATAAAAAAAGGAGCCCTTCTTGCTTTCCTGTTATTGTCTAAGTTAGGAAGAACAGTCTACAGCTGGCAAGGACTTTTCCCTTTGAAAATCTTAATGGGATTTGTGTGAAGGAAAATCTCTCTATATGAGGAAGAGGGGAGAATAAGAACGTCTAAAGAAGGGAAAAAGGAACAGAAGACAAAGTAGGTGGTATGGTATAATGGATAGAGCTATGAATTAGGAATCAAAATGTACTGGCTTCAAATTCTGATCTTGACATTATCGCAGATCATCTCACCCTGGGAAAATTGCCTCTCAATGCCTCAGTTTCTCATCTGTAAAAGGAAGTTAGTTCCTATGACCACTAAGGTCTCTTCCACTATAAATTCATGATCATGTGAAAGAAGAGGATTTATTCTGAAAGAAAGAACTGCCATTCAGTTCAGAGTTGATGTGAGCACTATATGTCTTCTCAGCCAAAAGTCGGTAGGTTCAAGAATGTGTTTTAATGAAGCTAAAGTGAGCATTGTAAAACAATAACAGCATCCCCCAAACCTCATGACTTCTAATGTTTGCAAATTCTCCCTCATTGGCTTTTGGTATCAGCTTAACTCAATCACCAGGCCAAATATTACAAAGAAAATCAAGAGCCTCATGGGACCAGGTAGCCTAGTTAACCCACCCCTCTGTGGGCCAGCAAACACCACCACCACGTAAGTGATGACAGTCAGGAATGACTTCACTGAACAAAACTTGACACTGTCCCAAAAATTATATAGCAAAGTGATTCACATATTATCATCCAGATATCAGTGCTATTGTTAATAAACAAGTTCCCGGAGCTCAATTTTCAAGCTGTCAGAAAAGAGAACTATAAAGACTCACTTATGAATAAATAAGGAAACATGTGCTACTCTTTCCCTGTGTAAACCTGGACATATCACTTTATATGTTGGAGGCTCGTTTTCTTCATTTGTAAAATGAAGGAGTTGGATTGGATGAGCTCTAAGGTTTCTTCCAAAGCTAAATTTACGACCCTCTTCTTTTAAAAATTCTCGATGCCTTTCTCAAAAATAAGTAAAAAATAAAAAAAGTAAAAACACTCTTGGACGTTTTCTGTACTGATGCTACTTTGGGCAAGTCACCTAACTCCCCAAGGTTTAGTGTTCTTATTATAAAATGAGGGGTAGGAATAGATGGCCTTAGAGGTTCATTCTAACCTTACAGTCACATGATGGCACTTTATAGCCCTGTGATAATTCTTAAATTCTGGAATAAACACTTTTTGTTAAAGTCTTGATAAATAGAAAGTACTCCTATTATATCCTGTTTAACTTGTCAAACTAAAGTAGTGGTCACATTACAGATGCTGATGAGACACTGACATGCTATGTGACAATGTTCTCTACTTTAAAAAATGGCACTTGCGTTATTTATAGGCCCACAAATATATATGTGTGTGTGAGTGTATACATATATAATATATATATATATATATATTAATTAACTGAGTAATTATCAAAAGGTTAGATTATAATGACCACCTAGTCTAAGGAAAGTTTGAGGTTTGTAAAGGTAGGGAGCTTGTATCTGTATACCAATTAATGTTAACACAAAAGTTGTAACTTAGGGCCAATAAAAGACATTAAGAGGGACTAGGAAGTTATTAATCAATTTGGGAGGAGTGATGCCAGATTTGTGTGATAGGATAAAAGTGCAAAATATGCCACATAGAAAATAGCGTGTGATTGGATGGATTTGACTCACCTTTGGTCCTATATAGAATAGTCAGTCAATTTGGTAGTACATAGTCCAGTCAGGAATCAATCAAACTTTTGGTCTTAGAAACTCTTTAAAGATGCAGACTCTTGTGACTTTACCTAAGGACAGTGAAGACTGGAGGGACATTTTGAGTTCACTTCAAAGAGAGAGGATTACTCACCTCTCTCTCCTCATGGACTATGACATCAGAGAGTCTAGACCCGAGGAGGTAATGTGCCCTGCCTTTCTGGTATAAATCCAACCTGGTCATAGAGCATAATCCTTGCGATATGTTACTATAACCTCTCTGCTAACATTTTATGCTAAATAATTCCATCAATGTGAATTAGGGATACTGGTTTATAGCTTTCCTATTCTGTCTTTCCTATGGAGACAAGGGGGATGGATTAGGAGAGCAGTGGCCTTGAACATCTTACACATATATTTATAAACTTTCACTTCCATAATCTCACAATCTCTTTTTTGTTGACAAGGTGGAAGGCCATAGGGCAATTTTGGCACAGTAACATCTCTCAAATGCCAAGGCTTTGAAAAAGTTATCTCCATTGGTAACTGGTTGAGTTCTATTTGAAAATTCTTTGGTTCTCTGAACTTTTCTGATTAAACATCCCAATCGAATGGACAGCTCACTTCTTGTGGAATTGAATTGTGGTTCTGTTTTGGTTTCATAATGAAACTTTTCTGACAGTCACTTTGCCTTCCTCAGTTCAAGCTCCAGGCTAACCACAAGAATGTTCTAAGAAGTGTGGGTTTGATTTTTGGATCAAAATGTTGGTGACAAACCAAAGACGTCATACATTAACAATCTTCTGTGAAGGGAGATGACTGCACAGGTTTTTTTTAGGCTTTGACTTTGGCATGTGAAGTGAAAGGATTAGGCATTGTCATTTATAGTCATAGATTACAATACTTGGAGAGAAAATAATTCTCTAAACAGGAACAAATTTTATTTCTGGTCCCTCTTGGAGCTGGATGAGGATTTAAAATTTGAACAATGAATGAAAGTGCAACATGGTACTTTTTAACTTCCTGGTGTAAGGAAATCTTTTTCTGACAATTACAACAGCTTCCAAGGGTTGCCTTGGGAATGAGAGGGAAAAGATGACCACACGTCGTGGATGATCCTTGTGGAGTTGTGGGTTGGACTAGGTGGATTGTGAAATTGGTTCAAACTCTGAAACTCTGACAAAAAGTTAAGCCCAAAAGATCTACAGAAAGACGAATCCTGATGCATAGGCTACATTCTGCACTCCTGGTCCCCGATCTTTCTAAGGTAAGAAGGTCAACAAGCTAGAGCTAGAAAGAACCTGAGGAATCTCCTCACCCATAAACATACAGAGAGGAAGCCAAGTGACTTAGAAGGTCCCACAAATAGTAAGCAATAAATCTGGGATTAGAACGCATGCATTCATTTGCTACTCATTTGCTTGTTTATTTTTTTACTCATTTTGTATATGTGTATATGTATGTGTGGGGAAGGTATGGGTGTATGTGTATTCTATCGATGATGATGTTGAACCTGACCACCCTTCCCTTTGCTCTGGGCTCCCTCACTCCAAACCACCGTAACACTGCCAGATTTGGAGGATGGGAGTTATGAGAGGGGAGGCTAGCTACTATGTGCAGATGACTCTGCTGACTCCCTCTTAATGTCCTTGACGTTAACTACAACTTCAGGGAGGCATACAGTCTCCTATTAATAATTGTTACTACTGACCCACCACCTTTAAACACCTTTAAACAAATCAATCAACATGAAACCATTAACTAAATCTTGAAATAATATCTAACAAAAAGCAAAGTAAAAAGAATTATAACACAACATCACAAAGCTAGTTCACACTACCCCACCAAAGCATACTGCATCCATTGGGGAGAGAGAACATAAACATGGAGAAAACTAACTGAGATGCATGAATACAGAAATCCATGTACCTGTGGAAAGTCACAACTCTGAACTGAAGGTGTTGATATCCTTGGCATCCAGAGGGAAGAAAGTACATCCAACATCATATTTTGGATGGGAATGATATTCTCTTGGACTTTCTATTCTCCCCTTGGATGAATCACTTTTGCTGCTGCTCTTGCTCTGAACAAACAGTGCCCAGTTCTTTTGGCAAACACGAACATTACACTATTTTACTGAAATGCAAATGCTGACAAAATGTTCATCAATTTCAGTGAAAAGGAATTCTCTTAAACCTTCTTTCAAGTGTTATAAATAACATGGAAGAATTTTCTAAATGGATTTAAAAAAATACTACTGATTCTTTAAATTTTATTTTATTGTTATATGCATTATCATAATAAATATATACTATTAGTATTATATGTTTATTGTTATTCAATACCAGACATTTTCCCCCCCAGGCATTTCTTTTTTTAAAAAAATATTTATTTATTTAACTTTTTCATTCATTTTCACAAAATTTTGGGTTCCAAATTTTCTCCCCTTTTATCCCCTCCCCCCACCCCAATACACCAAGCAATCTAATTTTTCCTATCTCCAATCTGCCCTCCCTTCTCTTGTCTCCATCTTCTCTTTTGTCCTGTAGGGCCAGATGACTTTCTATTCCTCATTAACTGTATGTCTTCTTTCCTAGTAGCAACAACAATACTAAACAGTTGTTCCTAAAACTTTGAGTTCCAAATTCTCCCCATCCCTCCCTCCCCACCCATTCCCTCTGGGAAGGCAGGCAATTCAATACAGGCCATATCTGTGTAGTTTTGCTAATGACTTCCATGATAGTCGTGTTGTGTAAGACTAACTGAATTACCCTCCATCCTAACCTGCCCCTCATTGTTTCTCTTCTGTCTTTTGATCCTGTCCCTCCCCGAGTGTTGACTTCAAATTGCTCCCTCCTCCCTTTGCCCTCCCTTCCCTCATCACCCCCTTGCTTATCTCCTTCTCCCCCACTTTCCTATACTGTAAGATAGATTTTCATACCAAAATGAGTGTGCATTTTATTCCTTCCTTTAGTCAAATGTGATGAGGGTAAACTTCTTGTTTTTTTTTTTTTTCTCAGCTCTCCTCTTTTTCCCTCCACTAAAAAGTCTCCTACTTACCTCTTAAATGACATATAATTACCACATTCCATTTCACCCTCTTTCCTCCCACTACATTTCTCTCTCACCATTTACCTTAATTTCTTTTAAGATATGGTCCCACCCTATTCAATTCACTCTGTGCTCTCTGTCTCTGTATGTGTGTGCATGTGTGTATGTGTGTGCACATGCATGCGTATACATGTGTGTGTGGTCCCACCAAATACGCAGATACTGAAAAGTTTTAAGAGTTACAAATATTGTCTTTCCATGTAGGAATGTAAACAGTTCACTTTTGGTAAGTCCCTTATGATTTCTCTTTGCTGTTTACTTTTTCATGCTTCTTCTCATTCTTGTGTTTGAAAGTCAAATTTTCTTTTCAGCTCTGGTCTTTTCATCAAGAATGCTTGAAAGTCCTCTGTTTCATTGAAAGACCATATTTTCCCCTGAAGTATTATACTCAGTTTTGCTGGGTAGGTGATTCTTGGTTTTAGTCCTAGTTCCTTTGCCTTCTGGAATATCCTATTCCACGCCCTTCGATCCCTTAATGTAGAAGCTGCTAGATCTTGAGTTATCCTGATTGTATTTCCACAGTACTGGAATTGTTTCTTTCTAGCTGCTTGCAAGATTTTTTCCTTGAGCTGGGAGTTCTGGAATTTGGCCACAATGTTCCTAGGAGGTTCTCTTTCTGGATCGCTTTCAGGTGGTGATCGATGGATTCTTTCAATACTTATTTTGCCCTCTGGTTGTAGAATGTCAGGGCAGTTTTCCTTGATAATTTCATGGAAGATGATGTCTAGGCTCTTTTTTTGATCATGACTTTCAGGTAGTCCCATAATTTTTAAATTGTCTCTCCTGGATCTATTTTCCAGGTCAGTTGTTTTTCCCATGAGATATTTCACATTCTCTTCCAGTTTTTCATTCTTTTGATTTTGTTTTGTGATTTCTTGGTTTCTCAGAAAGTCATTAGACTCCATCTGTTCCATTCTAATTTTGAGAGAACTATTATCTTCAGTGAGCTTTTGAACTTCTTTTTCCATTTGGTTAATTCTGCTTTTGAAAGCATTCTTCTCCTCATTGGCTTTCTGAACCTCTTTTGCCAATTGAGTGAGCCTATTTTTCAAGGTGTTACTTTCTTCAGCATTTTTTTGGGTCTCCTTTACTAAGGTATTGACCCGTTTTTCATACTTTTCTTGCATCTCTGTCATTTCTCTTCCCAGTTTTTCCTCCACCTGTCTAACTTGCTTTTCAAAATCCTTTTTGAGCTCTTCCAAGGCCTGAGCCCACCTGACATCCCCCTGGGATTTCTGGGGTACCGAGGCCCCGCCCTCCACATCTTTCCCTGATGGCAAGAATATATCCTCATCTTCGTCAGATCAGAAAATCGGGATCATTTGCATCTGTTCAAAAAAACTCTCTATAGTCTTATTTTTCTTCCCTTTTCTAGGCATTTTCCCAGCCAGTTACTTGACTTCTGAGATTCCTGTCCACCCCCTCCTAGATCCGCCCAGCTAGTGCTTGGGGTCTGAGATTCAAATGTGCTTTCCGCGGCAGGTGCTGCTGCTGTTCAATGTGAGCTTTAGTTCTGGTGCTGGGGTGGGGGCAGGGCTGCCTCCCAGGCTCAGTTCCCTCAGGGGCTTTATGCAGAGACCTTCAGAAATGGAGTGGGTGGGGCAGGGCTGTCTCCCAGGCTCAGCTCCTTCAGATGGTTTATGCAGAGACTTTCAGTAATGAAGATCCTGCCTGCTGCTGGGGGAGTCCGCAGCTGCTGCCTCCGCTGCCGCCCCCGCCTCTGCCTCCGCCGCTTCCTGCCCCCATCTCTGCTGCCGCCACTTCCTCCTGAGAGGGCCTGAGTCATGGAGACACCCCACTCCCCTCTTCCAGCCCAGCTGTCTCTCTCACTGACCTGCAGCTTCTGTGGGCGGAGGGACCTTCCAGGCCACTGGAGCTTCCATCCCTGAAGCCTGCTCGGATCAGCTTCTCTGGGGCCGTGGCCAGGACAGCGCTGGGGTGGGGTCCACTTTCCGGAGCATGGCAGACCCTGGGGACGTCTCTCCAGGGCTCTCTGGAACGGAAATCTCTTCCACTATGTTTCTGCACCCCCTGCAGTAACCCAGAACTTCTGGGGAGCTCTTCTTACATTAACTCTATGGGCTGTGGGTTCGGAGCTCGTTTACATGCATCTTTCTACTCCGCCATCTTGACTCCACCCCCCAGGCATTTCTTAATAGAGATTCCTGACCATTGTCAGCAAATCTTTCATTTTAATAAAGAGAAATGGGCAAGCAAAAACAAGACCTAGAATGTCACAGAACATATAGCTTTCCATGTTCATTGACCCCCTTCCTTGAGCCCCCATTTCTCTACCTGAGAGGGAATCACAGCCCCCAAGAGTGCCTTCTAATTCTTGCTTGAATATTGTCTCGTGCTTGGTTACATATACTTAGGAGCAGCCATTGTCATTGCTCCCACCTGAACCCACTCTCCAACCACTTCCCATGTGTAGCCACTGAAGAAAAGCCTTAGCATAGGCAGGTAGCTGCAGATCACAGCCACATGTGTTTGGTTTGGTTTTTTAAAGTTTGGGGGCAAGACTTAGGTAGTTTTCACTATAGTTTGAATCAATTCTTTGAAAACAATAAAGCCTTCTGGGTGGCTTCTGTTTTGGTCCAACACTTGTCCTGCTTGGAGGTCCCTCAGGTGAATGGACCCCCACCCTGTAAATAACACTTCTCCAACAGAGTAATCCCCTTCTTTTGAATTTCAATGAATTTCCTTGGAAATATTTGTAGCCTGCTCTTAGTTTTTGCCATAAAGAAGAAGAGGCAGAATTTAAGTGTATGACTGACTGAGGAGTTGTTAGAATACACACATACACACACACATTGTGTATAGAGTTGATTATCCTCATCAAGTTTCAATTAAATTAAAACTAAAATTAGGATATTTGATTTAGAACTGGAAGTATCTGACTCATATCCACTCCAAAACTCTTCTTTAGAAAGGAGGAAGTTGGGGAGGGGAGCCAAGATGGCAGAGTAGAAAGATTCACATATGCTAGCTCCTAACCCACAGCCCATAAATTACCTGTAAAGAGGAACTCCCAACAAATTCTGGAGCAGGGGAAGCTGCACAACAACGGAGTGGAGGAGATTTCTGTTCCAAAGAGACCTGAAAAACCAACACCAAAGGTCCATTGTGCACTGGACCCGGAGCAGAGCCCAGCCCTGCCTTGGCCACATGGCCCCGAGAGGAGCAGATCTGAGTGGGCTTCAGGGACACAATCTCCAGTGGCCATGAAGGTCCCTCCACCCACAGGTGCAAAGGTCAGTGAGAGACCCTGTTTGGCCAGCTGAGAGGGGAGCGGGGTGTCCCCATAACTCAGGCTCTCTCAGGAAGCAGCAGCAGAGGCAGCAGTGGACAGGGGTTCCCAAAGCAGGCAGGAGCTCAGATATATTGTAGAAAGTCTTCACATAAACCCCCTGAGGGAACTGAGCCTGGTCGGCGTCCCTGCCCCCACCTGAGCACCTGAATTTAATCTCACACTGAAGAGTAGCCCTGCCCCCATTGAAAGCCCTGAGGCTGGGAAGCAGCATTTGAATCTTAGACTCCAAGCACTAGCTGGGCGGATCTAGGCGGGGGTGAAAAGGAATCTCAGAAGTCAAGTAACTGGCTGGGAAAATGCCCAGAAAAGGGGAAAAAAAATAAGACCATAGAAGGTTACTTTCGTGGTGAACAGATAATTCCTCCTTTCAGATGAGGAAGAACAATCCTTACCATCAGGTAAAGACACAGAAGTCAAGGCCTCTGTATCAAACACCTGAAATAAATATTCAATGGACTCAGACCATGAAAGAGCTCAAAAAGGATTTCAAAAAGCAAGTTAGACAGGTGGAGAAAAACTGGGAAGAGAAATGAGAGAGATGCAAGAAAAGCATGAAAAACGGGTCAATACCTTGGTAAAGGAGACCCAAAAAAATGCTGAAGAAAATAACACCTTGAAAAATAGGCTCACTCAATTGGCAAAAGAGGTTCAAAAAGCCAATGAGGAGAAGAATGCTTTAAAAAGCAGAATTAGACAAATGGAAAAGGAGGTTCAAAAGCTCACTGAAGAAAATAGCTCTTTCAAAATTAGAATGGAACAGATGGAGGCTAATGACTTTCTGAGAAACCAAGAAATCACAACAGAAAACCAAAAGAATGAAAAACTGGAAGATAATGTGAAATATCTCATTGGAAAAACAACTGACCTGGAAAATAGATCCAGGAGAGACAATTTAAAAATTGCAGGACTACCTGAAAGCCATGACCACAAAAAGAGCCTAGACATCATCTTTCATGAAATTATGAAGGAAAATTGCCCTGATATTCTAGAACCAGAGGGCAAAATAAGTATTCAAGGAATCTACCGATCTCTGCCTGAAAGAGATCCCAAAAGAGAAACTCCTAGGAACATTATGGCCAAATTCCAGAATTCCCAGGTCAAGGAGAAAATATTGCAAGCAGCTAGAAAGAAACAATTCCAGTATTGTGGAAATACAATCAGGATAACACAAGATCTAGCAACTTCTACATTAAGGGATCGAAGGGTGTGGAATAGGATATTCCAGAAGTCAAAGGAACTAGGACTCAAACCAAAAATCACCTACCCAGCAAAACTGAGTATAATACTTCAGGGGAAAATATGGTCTTTCAATGAAACAGAGGACTTTCAATCATTCTTGATGAAAAGACCAGAGCTGAAAAGAAAATTTGACTTTCAAACACAAGAATGAGAAGAGGCATGGAAAAGTAAAAGCAAAGAGAAGTCATAAGGGATTTACTAAAGTTGAACTGTTTACATTCCTACATGGAAAGACAATATTTGTAACTCTTAAAACTCTTCAGTATCTGGGTAGTTGGTGGGATTACATGCACGCATACACAAACACACACGTACGCATGCACACATGCACACATCCACACACAGAGACAGAGAGCACAGACTGAATTGAATAGGTTGGGATCATATCTTAAAAAAAATGAAGGTAATCTGTGAGAGAGAAATATAGTGGGAGGAGAGAAGGTGAAATGGAATGGGGCAAATTATCTCTCATAGAAGAGCCAGGCAGGAGACTTTAGTGGAGAGAAATAGAGGGGAGCTGAGAGAAAAACATGAAGTTTACTCTAATCACATTCGACTAAAGGAAGGAATAAAATGCACACTCATTTTGGTATGAAAACCTATCTTACAATACAGGAAAGTGGGGGAGAAGGAGATAAGCAAGGAGGGAGGGATGATAGAAGGGAGGGTAATGGGAGGGGGGAGCAATTTGAAGTCACACTTGGGGAGGGACAGGATCAAAGGACAGAATAGAAAAAATGGGGGGCAGGATAGGATGGAGGGAAATACACTTAGTCTTATACAACATGACTATTATGGAAGTCATTTGCAAAACTACACAGATGTGGCCTATATTGAATTGCCTGCCTTCCCAAAGGGAATAGGTGGGGAGGGAGGGATGGGGAGAAGTTGGAACTCAACGTTTTAGGAACAACTGTTGAGTATTGTTCTTGCTACTAAGAAATAAGAAATACAGGTAATGGGGAATAGAAAGTTATCTGGCGCTACATGACACAAGAGAAGATGGGGACATGGAAAGGGAGGGATGATAGAAGAGAGCGTATATTGGTGATAGGGGAAATTAGAATGCTTGGTGTATTGGGGTGGGGGAGGGGACAAATCGGGAAAGAATTTGGAATCCAAAATTTTGTGAAAATGAATGTAAAAAGTTAAATAAATAAATTGAAAAAATAACTATAAAAAAAAGGAGGAAGTTGAGATCCTGGGACTTGCCCAGAGTTACCTGAGTAATGAGAAACAGAACCTGGATTCCAACCCTGAACTACAATTGCAGCATTTTTTCCTCTGCATCTCTTTGTCTGCTTAGACTTTGTAGGTTGAAATGAGCAGGAGGGGACTTCTGGAGGGATGGGGAGATGCCTGTTTATGATGGCAAGCATAGCTGGTTTGGATATTTTATGGAAATGAAATGTCTCATGCATGTCATCGATTGTCCTTTGTGTTTGAAAGGGAATAAAATGGCATCACCATGTGGACATCACTGTACAATGTGTCTGTAAGTGATCAGACCAATGCGAGCTCGGAAAACTCTACCACAGGTGGGACACAAATAACCTGTATGAATGTTTGGAGTGGGGATGTCTCTGAATTTGCACATCTCACAGTGCTTTTGAGCTACTGCAATTCTGCTTTGGTCGTAGAGCACAGGACCTTCTTTGGTTTGGGCACACCATGCTGGGCTGTCCTGTGCCAGTGCCTCCCATGTCTCACAATTGATTCCTCAGGTCTTCAGAGTGATCTTGATAGTCCTTGTATCTCTTCTTCTCACCTGTGTCCCTTGTGTGAGTTTTACATAAAATAGTCTTTTACACAAACGTATCTTGACAGGATCCTTGACCTCTCAGCCAACGTCTGAAGAGCATGGGAGCCGCAACCCATCCTCCTGGACCTGAGATAAAAAGCTTTTTATAACTCTTGATCTTTCCATATGTTACTAGGAACTTTGTAGTTTCAATACCTCAGTATCACTGTGGGAGGACGGGATGGGAAGGGGGTGTATCCAATCTCTCCAGTTGTAGAAAAGGGGGGAACAGAAACTGGAAATGTTTTTAGTATAAAGAGAAATTCAAAAGTGCTTGCTTCCTTCTCCTGTGCCTAACCCTGCTTCATCTCTCTTCCTTCAAGCACAAAAGGTAGTTCAGAAATCGTGTTCTTTTTCCACGCTTCTCCTAACCAAAGTCATGTCATTTGATCCGTCATTTACCTGATCTCTACCATGATCCAGCCATTTCTATGTCGTCAGACATTAGGATGGAAGAGATTTCTGTTTGGAAGTCTAATTCTTCCTTTTGTGATGAAAAGAGATTTGAAGAATTATTTTCAGATTCCTGTCTGCTACAGGGAGCCTTTTCAATTGAATCCAGCAGAGATTTTTCTTTATCTTTGAGATATATTGATCCCCTGAGAGGGAAATTATGTCCATGGCATAACTTTGTGTGCTGGGACAAATCAGATCCTTATAGGAAAGTCAATTAAGAATACGGTTTCTGGAAAGAGACTAGAAGGCAAATGCAGGCCATCAGTTCATATTTGGGGCAGTAGAATTTCAAATCATGTTGCCAGGCTACAAGTCCCTTGAAAAAGACTTTGACAACACAGTAGACACTTGATAACAGTTTGTGGATTGGTCTGTAGGCAGAATTAAAGAACCAGCATTAAAAGCACAAAACCAGAAAGCTACTTGGGTTTCTGAGGACCTGGATTTCACCTAAAACTAATAATTTGGCTAAAGCTTTCTTTGCCCCCTAATAACTTGTCATACCACCATCTCTGAAAAATTGAAATTGTGGGAGACCCAAAGGTCACTGGAGAGTCATGGGGAGGTGCCCAGCTCCATCTCCGTAAACTTAGCTGCAACCTGAGCCTGGGCTCTTGTTGGATCTGGCAGAGTAGGGACTCTTACTTCAGGTGTGACCTGGGCTAGGATTCCTCTGAGGTCTCTTCCATTATTGAGATTCTTTCATATATGCAAGAAATCCTGTTGGGAATCATCCAAATGTTAGATATTTTGTTGTTGGTGTTTGTTTTAGAAAAGGAAGGAAATGATTTACATTGTGAGATGAGGGAGGCAAAGACTGAGGATTATTCTGATGCCCATATTTTTAAAGTAGCCAGAAGAGGCTTCTATGTTGGGTACAATCTCTCTGCAGGATGTATAAGGAGGATATGGCAAAGAATATGTAGACATGAATGGGAGGTGGTCTCTACCTATGGAAGGAGTACTCACCTTGATGCAACTCTGATACATGGAAAATGTCAGTGAAAAATTCCACAGGTCATGGAGAGTCTAAGAGCATCTTTGATCACAGTTTTGTCACTGGGATGGATGACCTCAGTTATATCCTCAGAAAATTCTGTCATCCACATGTGTTTTGAAAGATGCAAGTTCCCAGGTCCAACATGTCAGCCTCCTCTGACATACTACTGTTTTAATTCCATCCTATTGGGCCTTGGAAAATCTTCCTGTCTGCCCTTTTCCAATTCATATTTTCTCTAGGAAGTAGAGTCACACTCTACTGACAGTCAGAAAGGAGGAGGAGGGTGAGAACCAGAGTTGGACTGGATGCCTGGGAGTAGAGGCTGGGTGCCTGGGAGAGAGGTGTGCTGCTAAAAGGGGAAAAAGAACTTCTCAGAGAAAATGTACAGGGGCCTATTTGCTGGAAGAAGGTGGACTCCCCAGCACATAGGACAGTGCCTGGCAAGCAGTAAGTACTGAATAAATGTTTATTGAACTGAATTGCTTTCTATGTACAGAGTATGTGATGGTGGGGATGTCTTGTGCAGTGGGACAGTTCAAGGCTTCCGAGGTCTCTTTTACCTCTCTAATTCTGTCATGTTGCTTTTTTGACTAAGTCAAGTCTAAGTCAAGTCTAGAGGCCAGCCATTCTCCAGAATCCAGTCATCTGCTGTTTCCCAAGGTCTTCTCAACAAAGAAGGGGGAAGGAGGAGAGAGATCTTAGAGAGAATTTAAAATAAAAATCACTTTGCTTGAGTCAGGAACCCCACACTTGATAGCTGTGCGACTGTAGCTAAGTAACTTGAAATCTCTGAATTTCTTCATTTGCTGTATAGGAAAAATCATGCCTTCCCCAAAGGGCTGGTATGAGAACAGAATGTTCACTGAAAAAAATGCGTGCTATTTATTTTGTTCAGCATTTGTCAATGAGGGCCAAGAAGGCCCTTAAGAGTTTGGCTCAGACAGGCCCAAAAGGAATCAAATGTTGACCAGAAATAGGAAGATAGAGAAAAAAAGAAATGGCATTTTAAAAATCCTCTTGAATTGTCCTGTAAATGCTGTCTGAACTCTTTCAGGATGAAGTCCAGGTTGACAGCGTGTCTTGAAGATCTAAGCCCTGGCTCCTGCCTTTACCCAACAGGCATTCAAACAGAGCAGGGAGAAAGGATTAGATGGGGAGGGGGGATGAGAACAGAGCCCTGAAGAAGAGGACAGAGGGCAGGCAGCTTTTTTTTTTCTTCACATGCATTACAAGCAGTTGAAATAAATATTGGAGTTATATCTGGCACATTTTTGGCATCATTTTTCAATAGACTCTCTCTAATGGGTAGAGGGCATGAACCTATTAGAATACCGCAAGATGTGTTCATAGCCCCAGGATGGAAAGTAAGCAGGTTCTGAGAGGCGGTGAGAGAGGCATTGGCAGCCAAGAAACCAACCTAAGGTTGTATTTTCTGTTAATTCTCCAAAGGGTTATAAATGGGTTGGTATCTATCTTTTATTAAAATATTTATTAATTTATATTTTTGCCCAATGCACTCTCTCAGTTATTAGCATTCTCTCCTTCAGAAATGGCTTGGTATTTATTTGGACTTATTTTATATTTTATTTTGTATTGCTTTTCAAATGTATACAAAGCATCACACAGAATCAGCAAGTGAGGACAAGTCACTATACCACTGGAGACTCTACTGTATCTGCCTATCACCTCCAGTGGTATAGTGACCTACATGTGTGTGTAAACACACACACATACACACTATATATATATATATATATATAGTATTATATGTCTATGTGTGTATATATACACATATATGTGTGTATTTATGTATGTATATGTAAATATATACACATGTATATACACACATATACATGTATATATATGTCTGTATATATGCATATACATATATGTGTGTGTATATAGATGCGTGTATATATACGTATATATGCGTATGTATATAATACATATACACACATATACACACATGCACACAAGCACATGTACACACATATGTGTATGCATATGTGTGTACATGTCTATGCATATGTTTATATACACACATATTCATACCCATATGCAATAATAAAATATGCAATATGTATGTATATATGTATATATAGACACAACTGTGTGTATTTCCTCCATCCCATCCATACCAGTAAGACATAAACTCCTTAAGTAAAGGGATAGTTTTGTTTCTGTCTTTGTACATTTACATGTCACTTTAAAATTTGAAAAGTGCAAAAATTATCTCTTTTTATCACCACAGTCCTGTCAAGTAAGTACTGCTATTATTCCATTTTTATAAATAAGGAAACTAAGGCAGGAAAAAGTTAAGTGATTTCTCCACCAAGGTTATGGATTTGAACTGAGGTCTTCCTGATGGCAGATAGTATTCTAACCACTACATCACCTAGCTGCCTTCAGTATTAGTTGAATTGAGTTAGTTTGATTTCATGTTTTCTAATTTCATATTAATCAGTATTAAGAAACTTCTCTACAACAGAAGTGAGGGGGAGAAGAATCTAGATTTGCCAAAAGAAAGATCTGAATTCAAATATTCTCTCTGACTACCCCAGCATCATGGCTGGAGATTATTGCCTTACTTCTCTCAGCCTCAGACTTAGGAGATTCTAGGACTCTCAGCCATTCATGTGTTGTTACCAGATCTTCCCACACCAAAGAAATCACATCCTGCAAAAAAGAAAACCCACCTTGTCAATGAATGCGGAAGATATGAAACACAATGTAATAATTGATATATATTTTATGCAATAGGTTATTATTTTTTATTTGTTAAAGAGCACTTTTTGATTCTATTGAGACCTACTATGGTTGGGTCTTTCCATGGAGTCTTAGTTGATACAATAAGCTCCATACCATCTAACATCTGGTACCCCACTGACTTCTCCAAACTCTAAGCCCTTCCCCACTTCTCTGAAGGAGTTCATGCTCTCAATGAGAAAATACGCAGAAAGTGTCCGGCACATGACGCTGTGGCACTTCTTCCTACTAGGTTATAACTCAGCCAGTGTCAGTTTCTGTATCTCAGTACACATTGTATTTATACATAAGTAAATAATTGAATTAAGGTTTCCTCAATTTTAATGAAGCGTAGGACCCCTTGAGATTTAGTTTGTTAATCATTTAAAAGGTAGCTTGGTATCATAGAAAAATTGCTTGTCTAGGAATCAGGAAAACCTGAAATCAAATCCTGCCTTCCTTTTGTACTCACCAACAGTGTAGTGCAGGGCAATCACTTATCCTTAATTGTCTCACCTGCAGAGTGGGTATAATAATGCTTATTTTTACCCCCTTCCTAGGTTTTGTGAGATTCTAATGCTATTAAGTGTAAAGTATTTGGCAAAGTATGAAATGCCATGAGAGTGTTTAGGTGGCAACAGAATAACTTTGATGATGAATCAGATAGGCCAGAACACTGGATTTAGAGTCAGAGAATTAAAGTGAGAATCCTGCCTCTTCTGCTTAAGGGCTATGTGTCCCTGTGCAAGGCATAAACTCTCTGGGTCTCAATTTCTCACTTGTAAAATGACAGAGCTGGACAGGTATAGGAGCTGGACAGCTCCTGGTATATGATCCTTTGACCTCTGTGAACTGCACTCTCCCAAGGCCACTACGGCTCATAGCCCATTTGGTTTTTCTCAGCCTCTGTGATCGTTGCTACTTCTCTGCCACAAATCTGTCCCCAAAGTCTTGGCGCCTGTGGCTGTCCTAACATCCCCTTAGAACTAGTGTGTGCATGCTGTGCTTTGGAAGTGTTGGACTCCTGGAAATTTAAGAAAAGAAAAACTTCTAACGACTAGCAGGGTTTTGTCTCTCATTAGGTGTTAGGTGGGAATCAAAGGGACTGGAATGAAGGCCTTGTTACTGGCTGTAGCTCTATCTAGATGCCAAGAGGTTAAATTCTAACTGAACTAGACTTTGGTTTGTTCAGAATTATACAAATTTAGACACTGGTAGATTGTGACTGAAGAAGATACTCAATGGGTAAAAGCTCCATGCCACACTCCTCTCCAGAGGGAAATTGAACATCCTTAGATGTAGAGAGTGATATTTACAAAGATCATTATGGAATCAGAGAACTTCAAACTGAGAAGGGCCTCATGTGCACAATATGTCTAACTCTTAGTCATGACAACCTGCCTGACCAGTGGTCAGCCCACTTTTTCCTAAGCACCTTCAAGTAAGAGGAATGCAGCATTTCCATGGGAGTCATGCCACTTTGGAAGGGCTCAAGTTCTTAGGAAGGTATTTTGTTGTGCTTTTCCTGACATTGAGATTTAATTGGATTCCTCTCCTTTCCTTTTTTTTAAATTAAGTGTAAGAACTTTTAATTAAGCGTAAGCTCAAAGTTAAAAGAGATGACTCAACTTTTTCTGATGTACCTAGGTTTCTTTGACTATACTATTTTTAATAACAACCCAATGGTTCTGGTGTTAAGGGCTTTTCAAAATCTAGTTGCAACCCACTTTTGTGGTTTAACTTCATAGTAGTCACTTTCACATGCTCAGAGTTTCAGCTAAGCTATCATACTCAGTGCTCACCCCTGCTCAGCCGCATTCCTGTCCTGCACTCAAATATACCCCCTGCGATTGTATCCCACCCATTCGCCTAGTCATTGCTGTCACTTAGTACCTGTGTGATTTTGATTATTTAACCTCTCTTAGCTTCCTTCTCCATCTGTAAACTGCAGGGCTCCAACTATATTACTTTTGAGGTTCTTCTAGCCCTATGGTCCTCCGATCCCTTCCAGTTATATTCCCTTCCTTTCTACATGTCAAGCTCAGGGCCTGATTTCTCTTTTGTTTTTATTATTATCAACTTATTTTAATAGTTTATTTTATATGGGTTCTACACATACATTCTTATTAAACACATTTGCACATTAGTCAAGTTGCATAGAAGAATTAAAATGAATGGGAAAAACCATGAGAAAAACCCAAACAAAACAAAACACAACACAAGAGAAAATAATCTGCTTCATTCCACATTTCAATTCCTTAGTTCTTTCTCTGGATGTGGAAGGCATTTTACCTCAAAAGTTCTTTGGGAATTTTTTAGGTCCTTGCATTGTTGTGAAGGGCTAAGTGCACCAGAAAAATTCATCACACACTGTGGTTGTTGCTGTGTACAAAGTTCTCCTGGTTCTGCTCTTTCGCTCAGCATCAGTTCATGTAAGTCCTTCCAGGCCTCTCTGAAGTCTTCCTGTTCATCATTTCTTATAGCACAATAGTATTCCATTACATTCATATACCACACCTTGTTCAGCCATTCCCCAATTGATGAGCATTCCCTCGATTTCCAGTTCTTGGCCACCACAAAGAGAGCTGCTATTGATATATTTGTACATATGGGACCCTTTCCCATTTTCAGGGCCTGATTTCTTCTGCCATGAAGTCTTCTCTAAGTCACCAAGCTGAAGAGGATGGGCTTCTCTGAGTTCCTTGCAGTGCCCAGTTTTCCTCTCTCCTTTTCACTCATCAACTCCTCCTTGCAATCATTTATTCCTCCCAGGTGCTTCCCCCTCTTTCCCTCAGACTGTGAGCTCCTTAAAGCCAAACCCTATCTTCCACATTCATGCCTTTCTCCAGACATGAGCACAGAGCCTAGAATAGTGGAGACATGGCAATTATTTGTTAACTTTTCGCCTCTGATACTTATGAGATGTACGGTCTTGGACCTTTATGAGACTCAGGTAAATAAGTCTCATACACTGAGCTATTAATCAGTGACCATCTCTTCAGCCAGAAGATCTTCTCATGCTGATGGAATGGTGTATTAATATATGAGCTGTAATCTGGGAAATAGGATTTCTTCACCTACATATTTAGAGCGAAAAAGTGACATTGAAAAAAGTCCTTAATGAAATGACTTTGATGTCCCTGTGGTGATTTCACCAGCACTCCTGCTAGCACCAGGAGTCAAGGAGTCCACTGCTCCCCATGTCCTGCACAGTTTTTCTGGGCTTTGGTTGATACATCATTTCAACAGTGCTTCAAAGTTTGTGGAGAATTTTAAATATATTTTCTCATTGGAGTCAACCAAGCCTGTTAGGTGGGTGCTGCAGGCTTATTATCTTCATTTTACAGATGAGGAAATAGATACTCTGTAAGCTTAATAAGTGTCCTGAAGTCCCAGAGCTGGTAGGTGTCTGAGGGGGGGTTCAACATGCATGTTCCTTGACTTAAAATCCAGAACCTCCTCTATGATACAACTTTCATTAGTCAACATCAGCAAACACCAGTATAGGGCCTATTATGGGTCAAGTACTATACTAGGCACTGGGGACATAAATGTGCAAAAGAAGGGGGACTCTGTCCTCAAGAAGCTCCCATTAACTGTCGAGCAGTCACCCTCCATCAGATATTTCCATGATGAGCAAGCATACTCCACGGGGCCCATATTGGTTTCTCCAAATATCTATAATTTTTGTAAACCCCCAGTTGGCCTTGGACATCATGCAAAAACACTTGAGGAACCATTATTTTGTTTCCCCAAAGATCAGGAACTCCCTATGCTGCCCCAGTTCTTTCTGTGGCATTAATCAATGTAAACAGGACATCGTCGGTAGAGAAAAAATAAAATGCCCGAAATATGCAAAGTATATCTTTAATGATGCCTAAAAAGGAGCTAAATATCTCCCTGGGAATTCTGCAAACATTTATCTTTTAGGCAGTTCTTTAACTTCACAAGTCTTTGTTGTTTAACAAGCTGGAGAAATAGGTCAGCTAATGTTATATTAATCAGTGAATTAATATTTTAATTTGGTTTTCTTTCTAGTTAGAATGCTTGCAGCCTTTCCAGTTTTTCCCCATGCTCTGCACACTGGGAGTAAGTGGGTTCATTACCATATTGTACCTTGGGGTTGTGAGATAACAGGGTCCAGTGACAGCTCTATTCTTAGTGGGGGAGGAGGCTTAGGAGTGCACTTACCACTTCAAATGACACTCAGTGCTTTTCAGGCAATGAGATGTTGAACAGCTGAGTCACGGACTTCTCCCATTGTACTTTTGATTCATATTCTGGAAATCATACCTTTCAGAGCAGAAAATAATACGTTTTGCTTTATAGAAATAATACCTTTGTACTTAGGAGAAAATCTTACTCATTCAAATTATCTGAACAATATAAAAATGGGTTTTAGAGGCTATTTTCTCGTTTCTTGATCCAAAAGGCCCGCTGATGGATGGGCTGATTCAAAGGAGCTGATAGCCTATACTTTGCAGGTGAATAAAAAGGTCCCAAAATCAGTCAGAAGAAATTGAACATGGCTAAGTTGGTCTCCATTTGCATTTGCTAGGAAGATAAACTAAGCCATCAATTCCAAGGGCTAGGAACTATTTCCATCCAATATGAATTGAGCAACTAGTGTTGATGCATTAGTCTTTATCTGCTCAGGCATTTGAATGGCCCTTGCAGGGGCTTTCATAGGATTCGAGATCTCCAAGTCTCACCCCCTCATTTTGTAAGTGAGGAAATGGAGACACAGATTTGTCTCCATTTTGCCTAGGGTCACACAGTATGTCACACACTCCAAGTATGTGACTCTATTCACTATACCATGAAGGCTCTCTTTCTAACAATGTCTGATCGAAATCAATTTTACATGTCCATGTTCCTTGGTCCTTGGGACCCCTAACATATGGAATATTCCACATACTGTCACTCCCCGCCATAAGGGGAAGTGAGTGAAGATTATTTTTTTGTCCCAACTTGATTCTATCATTGGTGTCTCATCCTCAGCAGCATCTTCCTTCTCATCATCACTACTGTCAACTTCCTCACTGCCATCATCATCCTTGGCACACTACCATTGTCATCATCATCATGGCCATCATTTTTATCATCTTCTTCCTCACCATTATTATCTTCATTATGCTCATTTTCATCCTCCTCCTCGGTGATCCATTATCATTAACATCTCCCACATCATCTTAATCATTTTTCTGGTAGGAGTAGCAAAGTTGAAAAGATCTGGACCATAGAATGGTAGGAAAAAGAAGCAAGAGTAGATACATTTGGAATGAAGGCAGAAGATATTAGATGAGATTGTAAAGAAGGGCTGGGTTAGTAGAAAGTACTAAAGCCATGTGTAAGCATATGACAGTTTGCATCTGGGGAAAATGAATGAGTCATGATGAAACATACTACCCATACTATTTCCAGAAAGAAATGTGATGAACTTAGAGTGCAGATCAAAGCATATATGTGTGTATGTATATGTATACATATATATGTACATATATATACACACATATACATATATATGCATGTATACATTGTGTATGTTTTTGGTTTGTGTATATGGGATTTTTTGAACATGGTTAACACAGGGATTTATTTAGCTTTACTATACTAATCTGTAGCAGGTTTGATTTTTTTTCTTGCTTTCTCAATGGATGATGAAAGGTGAGAGAGTGAGAATTCAGAACTGAAAATAAAATAAAATTGAACTGAAAAAATGAGTCAACCAGCAAGTATTTCTTAATCCCTTACTATGTTCCAAGGACTGTTCTTGCTACTAAGGATACAGAGACAACAATGAAGCAAGCCTTACCCTCAAAGAGCTTAATATTCTATCAGGGGAAATAATATATGACCATATAAGGGAATTTCAAATATATTCATTCTATAAAGTTATTGGCATGGATAGGTAATGTACCTTCCCAAAATACAAAGCTCAAATCTTTCCATTACCCTCAGTGTGATCATTCTTTCATTTTTATTGAGATTCTGAGATGAGAAGTAAGGCTTATAGCAGAGGATCGTTGCTAAAACAAGCCACAATCCTAAAGACTCCTATACCCCAAATGCAGCACTGCTGGTAACTCCATTTAGGAAAACTGATCTGTCTTCCTCTGAAAACCAAGTGTTGTCAATCACTGCCTCTGGTGGGTAGATTGAATTTTGGCTCTTTAATCAAAATACAGAACATCAAACATTCAAATGTAAACATGGAGTACAAAAATGCATGTAACTTTGCATATAGGTTTGCAAGAGAGCAGAAAAACTGGCCGAGAGCCAGAGATACACAACAAAACATATTTCTCAAAAAGCAAGGTGAAAGGTAACTGTCTGTATAGATTATATGTATTCCAAACACTCTTTTCTATGATGGCAATAAAAAGCATCCTGCCTTCCAAGATGACTGAACTAGAGTATCCTTCAGCGCCATTGCTTTCTCAAGGACATCTGTGGGTCAGGGTGTTAATTTCATTCGCTTGAATTCTGCTTTTACATCTTTTGGCCAAAAGGGCACATGCACATGTAGAGCTGAATTTTCTGCACAACAACTTTGATCTGCACCAGGCAAAATTCAGTAGCTTTTTTTTCCTCCTCTCCAATCACCAGAATAAAAAAAAGGAAAAAAAAAGAAAGACTTTTATTTTACTCTGTTTGAATCCAAGTGACACTCTAGCAGTGTAGGAAAAATCAAAGAGAATGGCATTTCTAATTCCAACATTTTCTGAAGTAGCCAAATTTCAGACGGTTGCCCCACAGAGCTCAGTCTATTTGTGATGAGAAATATGGAAATTTGTGCTTTACAAAACCTACTAAACAATATCATCATGATAAGACCAAAAAGAAATTTTGTTCCAGAGCATAGAGTCTAGATCCTTGACTCTTCCTCACATCCATGGAGGGGGGAAGGAAGTTTAAAAATTGTTTTGCTTTACCTGAAAAATTCTATCCTTATACAAAAGAGTGTTTTACTGCTATTTTGAGAGGGTATTATTTATCAAAGACTAAATTCCCCTGTTTGATTACTTTGGGATTGGGACTTAAATTTTAAAAGATCATTACTGAAGTTTTAATTATAATCAATATGGCAAAAGATAGTTTATTGTGCCCCAAATCTTTGACTCCTCAAGACTGAAGGTCAGGTCATTTTCCTGAAAGGCACAGTCTTAAACAAAAGATGGCAAGAGAGAGATTTAGATCAACAGAGTGGGTGACCTTAGAGAGGTATTTATAAGCTCTGACTACAGCAGCCAAAAATAATAACCATTGAATATGGTGAATAATTTAAGGCCAATGATCTAAGAGGAACTTTGGCCATGGAATATTAGTACTTAAATATTTTAGTCCAGTTTTTCACACCCAGCAGAGAAAAAAAATGCCTTCTCTTTTGTCAGGAGAATCACTTTAAGTGAAATTTCTGAGCAATTCAGTGATTTCACTGAGGCCTTTGGATTCACATTCACACATTAAAATTAAACAATTTTACTACCAAAATACATCCAGGGGAGGGAGAGAGCTATCTGTCAAAGTTATGCAGTGATAATTCCTGAAGACGTGTTTGATTTTGCACACTTGGGACAGTGCTACAGATCTGTTTGGTTCCATTAGCTAGGATTGATTGATAGGTTAGTGTGATTGAGTGTTTGTAGAGCTTTCATGGAAGAGGGAGAATACAAGGAAATACGAATTTCTTAAGTGTTGATTATGTGTATGGCATTGTGTTAAAACTCTAGGGATGCAAAGAAAGACAAAAAAAATAACCCCTGTCTTCAAGAAGCTTACATGCTAAAGGAATAAAGAACATATGAACAACTAGATACATATAATATACTTGAAAAGCTGACAGGAAGCAATCATTGACCATTGTGGTGGTGAAGAATCTCCTCTTAAAGTAGGTGGGATTTGAAAGAAGTCCAGAACAACTGAGACTCCGAAGTAAGGAACTTAGGCAGTCAAGCCTGAGGGGATGATTAGTGCAAATGAATGGAGATGGGAAATGGGTTAATGTATCAGAACTGCAAGTATGCTATAACTGAATCACAGAGTGTGTGGAAGAGATTAAAGTTGAAGGACAGAAAGGGAGGAAGTGAACAAGTTAGCAAAATTGTTAAAGGTCAAACCAAGGCATTTCTATTTTAAATTGGATGTAATGGAGTCACTGCAACTCACTAAGGAGGGCACAAGGACTTAACAAAATCAGTGTGGTAGCTGAGGGAAGACTAGATTGGAAAAAAGTGATGAGTCATTGAGGATGCTTAGAAACCTATTTCCATAGACAGGTGAAAGGTGATCCAAACCTGACCTAAGATTATGGGAGTAAAGGGAAATGGACAAACACACACACACACACACACACACACACACACACACACACACACGCAAGAGATGTACAGATATGTCAAACTTTGACAATAGATTTGGCGTGTGGGATGTGAGAGTGAGGAGAACAGTGACTAGAATGGAGGTGACTAAATATTAAAATAAAGTTGGGAAGATGAGAGGATTTGGTGGAAGGGAGATACTGAGTTCTGCTTCAGTCATGTTGAGTATAAAATGACTATGGGACAACCTGCTTGATATGTCCTATAGGTAGCTGGTGATGAGGGACTGGGACTTAGATGAGAGGTTAGTTCTGTATATGTAGAGCTAGGAATCAGTACATAGAAAGGAAAATTGAACCCCAAAGATCTGATAAAATCAACAAATGAGATAATATAGAGGGAGAAGGGAAAAGAACCTCAGACATATCCTTGTGGGTTACCCAAGCTTAGTTGGTGTAAATTAGATGAAGATACAGCAAAGGAGGTTGAATAGGAACATTCAGAGAGGAGAATTAGAGTATTTTCTCTATTATAAAATAGCGCATATTTTGATTTTCTCTCACTTGATTTTCTTTTCTAATTTATTTTGTTTAGAATTCCAAGGAATGTCATTTTTGAATCAGCTAGATGGCACAGTGGTAGGATCAGAGTCTGCAAGAACTGAGTTTGAATTCTGAGTTACACATTGCTGTGTAACTCAACAAATCACTTAATCTATTTCTTCATCTCTAAAATGAGAATAATAACAGCATCTGTCTCCCAAAGTTGTTATGACAACCAAATGAAATACAATATATAAAATCATATGTAAATGCAAGATTAAAAAAAAAACTTACAATTGAAACATATTTTTAGGAGCTCACAGAATTTTCACTTACTCAGCCTCTACTTAAAGCAAAAAGAGCTTCCCTGTCTATCTGCTGACATTGGACATGATTACCTTTACCAGGTTATGATACATTTTTAATTGATACTTTAAGTTCCCAGTTCTGATCTGGGCTTTCGGTCCTATGTAATTCATTTTGGATTAATGTGTGTGCCCAAAAAATACTTTGACAAAATGTGGATATTTCAAGGAGCTAGGGTTATATTCATGAATCCCATTCATTCTTTTGCTAATATAGAGTGTGATCTCAATTAGTAGATGATTCACTTTGGAAAAGTAGAGTCGTCTGTGAAATTATTTGGAATTATAAGACAACTTATTAAAACTGTTCCTACCATTTGATTCTGAGATCCAACTACTAGATTTATTTATACCCCAGGGAGAAGAGTGAAAGAAATTTTCCAGAGACTGCAAAATATTGACAGTGGCATTCTGTAAACAAATCATCTACCAAATGATTGGGAAAAGGTTAAATACTTTGTAGTATTAGGAATGGGATGGAATGTCATTTCACCACAAGACACAGAAAAGTTAAAGAATTCTGTGAAATATGGGAAAACTTATATGAATTCAGACAGTCAAGGAAGAAGGAGTAAGAGTGTACAAAGTGAATACAATAAATGAAAGCAAAACTAAAAAGCGAAAGCCAGCTACATGAAAAGTTCAGTGGTGGCTCTAGGTGATCAGGGTTAAAATAAACTTTTCCCCCTTCTGTTTGAGAAATGGTCCACTACAAGTCTGATGACTTCCCCATTTTGTCAAACATATTTACTAAGGTTCTAACTAACTTTTTTTTAAGTGGGAAAATATGGTAAAGTACTTGATGGCATTCTTTTGGGAAGTGATTATTTTTTTCTTGTTTTTAATTTTCTTTTTAATTTATAGAATAAAACAAGAATTTCCATAACATAATGTAATAAAAAATTACTTTCAAATTACAAAAGAATTACATTAATTTTTCAAAATCAAATATATCAGTTGAAAAGAAACGCTCATGGATTTTCAGCTAGAGCTTGTGATGTACTGAGAACCCAGGTTCTTTTCAGTGATATAACAAAGGAAACTTAAGATGTGGGATGGAGCCAAGATGGCAGAGTTGAAGCAGGGACCTGCCTGAGCTCTCCTGCAAAATCCCTCAAAATACCCATAATAAGTTACTCTAAACAAATTCTAGAGTAGCAGAAGCCACAGAAAAATAGAGTGAAACATATTTCCAGGCCAAGACAATCTGGAAGGCCAATAGGAAGGGTCTACTGCACCAGATGTGGAGCATAGTACAAACCAGAATGGGGCATGGCACAGATGGGGCTGGAGCAGGCCTCAGGGAGCTGAATCCCTGGCATCTGTAGTGATTTCCAGACTTCTCAACCGACAAACACCAAAGACAAATTCAAAAGGCAGTGGGAAAGTTCTCTCACCTGGCTGATAGAGGATTATATTCCAGCCCCAGTCCCAGCCCAGGCCCAGACCCAGCCCTAGCCCCAGCTCCAGTCCCAACCCTACGACAATGGCAGCTGCTGCTGCAGTGTCAGTTGCTTCTGGAGCTCTTGGCCTACAGATGGTGGAGGAATTGAGTGGCTGAACTAGGTCACAGTCCTGGGTGGCAGCCCTGTGATGAGGAGGAGTACTGGCTTGGCAGAGTTGATGGGGCTCTGGAGAGGGAATTCTACTTGCAATTTCAGGATAGAAAAGAGGGATTATGGTTGTTCACAGATGAGAGCACAGACCAGGAGGGGAGCAAACATCTTTCCTTTAATCATATCACTTTGAGGAACTGAGAATTTACAGGTCCCTAGAGATATATCTGAAAACAACTGCACAAAACCCCTGAAACTTGGAGCAAAGAGCTCAAAAGTCAAATAATTGAATGGGAACATGAGCGAAAAGGGGGAACATATTAAGATGATAGAAGGTGACTTTCTTGGTGGAGAAGTATTTTCATATGATGAGGAAAATCAAAGCACATAACCAGAGGAAGACAGCAAGGGCAAGGCTCCTATATCCAAAGCATTCAGTAAAAATATGAAATGGTCTCAGGTCATGGAAGATACTCAAGAAAGACTTTGAAAATCAAGTAAGAGAAGGAGAGGAAAAATAGGGAAGAGAAATGAGAGGAATTCAAGAAAAATCATGAAAAATGAGTCAACAGTTTGCTAAAGGAGAACCCCCCCAAAAATTCTGAATAATATCTTTAAAACTAGAGTAAATCAGATGACAAAAGAGATCCAAAAATTCAATGAGGAAAAAAATGCATTTAAAAGCAGAATTGGCCAAATAGAAAAGGAAGTCCAAAACCTCACTGAAGAAGATATTTCCTTCAAATTAGAATGGAGCAAATGGAAGTTAATGACTTTATGAGAAAGAAAGGAATTACAAAACAGAATCAAAAGAATGAAAAATAGAAGACAATTTGAAAAAGCTCATTGGAAAAAAAAAAAAGAACTGACCTGGAAAATAGATCCAGGCAAGATAATTTAAAATTATTAGTTTACCTGAAAACTATGATTAAAAAAGAGCCTAGACATCATATTTCAAGAAATTATAAAGGGAAACTATCCTGACATTCTAGAAACAGAGGGTGAAATAGAAATGCAAAGAATCCACTAATCATCTTGTGAAAGAGATGCCAAAAGAAAAATTCTTAGGAATATTGTAACCAAATTTCAGAGTTCTCAGGTCAAGAAGAAAATATTACAAGCAGAGAGAAAGAAACAATTCGAGTATTGTGAAAATACAATCAGGATAACACAAGATCTAGCAGTTTCTACATTAAGGGATCAAAGGGCTTGGAATATGATATTCCAGAAGTCAAAGGAACTAGGATTAAAACCAAGAACCATCTATCCAGCAAAACTGAGTATAATACTTCAGGGGAAAAATAGTCACTTAATGAAATAGAGAACTTTCAAGCATTCTTGATGAAGAGATCAGAGCTGAGTAGAAAATTTGACTTTCATACACAAGAATCAAGAGAAGCATGAAAAGGAAAGAGAAATTGTAAGGGGCTTACTAAAATTGAACTGTTTACATCTGTACATGGAAAGATAATATTTGTAACTCTTGAAACTTTTCTCAGTATTTGGGTAGTTGGAGGGATTACACACACACACACACACACACTCACACACACACACACTCACACACACACACACACATATATATATATATACAGATAGAGGGTACAAGGTGAGTTGAATAGAAAGGGATGATATCTAAAAATAAAATTAAGGGGTGAGAGAGGAATATATTGAGAGGAGAAAGGGAGAAATGGAATGGGGTAGGTTATCTCTCATAAAAGAGGCAAAAAAAAGCTTTTTCAATGGAGGGGAAAAGGAGGAAGGTGAAAGGGAAAAACTGAAGCTTAGTCTCATCACATTTGGCTTAAGTAGGAAATAACATGCACACTCAATCTGGCATGAAAATCTATCTTACACTACAGGAAAGTAGGGAACAAGAGAATAAGTGGGGTGTGTGGAATGATAGAATGGAGGGCAAATGGGAGGAGGTAGTGATTAGAAGTAATCACTTTAGAGGAGAGATAAGGACAAAAAAGAGAATAGTATAAATAAAAGGTAGGACAGGATGGAGGGAAATATAGTTAGTCTTACACAACATGACTATTATGGAAGTCTTTAGCAAAATTACACATATGTAGCCTATATTGAATTGCTTGTCTTCTCAGTGAGGATGGGTGGGTAGAAAAGAAGAGAGAGAATTTGGGACTCAAAGTTTAAGGAATGAATATTGAGAATTTTTTTTGCATGCAACTGGGAAATAAGAAATACAGGTAATGGGGTATAGAAATCTATCTTGTCCTGCAAGAAAAGAGAGAAGTTGGGGATAAGAAAAGGAGGGATGTAATAGAAGGGAGGGCTAATTGGGGGAAGGGGTAATCAGAATGCATGGTGTTTCGGGGTGGGGGAGGGGAGAGATGGGGAGAAAATTTGGAATTCAAAATTTTTTGGAAATGAATGTTGAAAACTAAATATAGATAAATTAAAAAAGAAACAATCCAAATATTGTGAAAACACAATCTGGATAACACAGGATTTAGGACCTTCTACACTAAGGGATCAGAGACCTTGGGATATGATATTCCAGAGGTCAAAGCAGCTAGGATTAAAACCAAGAATCACTTACTCAGCAAAACTGAGTATAATACTCAGGGGAAGATGGAAAATGGAAGATGGAATTTCAATGAAATAGATAACTTCCAAGCATTCTTGTTGAAAAGACCAGAGCTGAATAGAAATTTTGATTTTCAAATAGAAAAATCAGGACAAACAAGAAAAAATAAACAGGAAAGAGAAGTTATAATGGACTCATTAAAGTTGAACTGTTTACATTCCTACATGGAAAGATGAAATATATAACTCATAAGATCTTTGTCAGTATTAAAGTGGTGTGATACACACATATGTATTTGTATATTATAAACGTGTAAGTATATATGTAGATGTGTATATGTATATTTGCATCTGTGCATGTATGTATGTGTATACTATATATGTGTAGTTATGTATATGTGTGTGTATATATATATATTTACGCATATGTGTATGTATGTGTGCATTTGCATGTATGCATGTATGGATGGATATGTATAGACAGAGGATACAGGGTGAGCTGAATATGAAGGGAGGATACCTAAAATATAAATTAAATATTGAGAGAAATGTACTGGGAGAAAGAGAAAGGGAGAGGTAGAATGTAGTAAATCATCTCACATAAAACAGGCAAAAAAGAGCTTTTACAATGGAGGGGAAGAGCGGGGAGGTTAGAGGGAATAAATGAGCCTTACTCTAATTGGATTTGGCTTAAAGAAGGAATAACAAAAATTTCATTGGTTATGGAAATTTAGCTTACCCTGAAGGAAGGCAATGGGGATGGAGATAGGAGGAGGCTAATAGAAAGAATGGCAGATTGGGGGAAGAGGTAGTCAAAATCAGACATCATTATGGGTGGACAGGTCAAGGGAGAGAATAGAATAAATGGAGGGCAGGACAGGATAGAGGGAAATGTGTTTAGTTGTTTACAACATGACTCTTACGGAAGTGTTTTACATGGCTACACATGTATGACCTATTATCGAATTGCTTGCTTTCTCAATGAGAGTGGTTGGAGAGGGCGAAAAAGAGAGAATGTAGAACTTAAAGCTTTAAAAATGAATGTTAAAATTGCTTTTGCATGCAACTGGAAAAAAAAATTGTACGGTAAAAGGGGTATAGAAATCTATCTTGCTCTATAGGAAAATAGAAATGAGAATGGGAGAAGGGGAGGTGATAGAAGCAAGGGAAGTTTGGAGAAAGGTGTGGATGGGGTACACTGTCTTGGGGTGGGGGAAGGGGATAGATGCGAAGGCAATTTGAAATTAAAAGTCTTGTGGAAGTGAATGGTGAAAACTGAAAATAAATTATATTAATTATATTCACACAAAAAGAAACTTAAGGTGGATATTTTTGTTAAAATAGGGAATGTCTAACAGAATATGGACATGGCTTGCTTTGAGTGATACATATTGAGGAAAACAAAGATAAGTATTTTTGCAATTATAATCATAGTTTGTGCATCACTCCCTAATTTGCCTTAGCATAAATGCAAAAGTTTATATCTTCATTTAGCAGAAAGTGAGATATCCCTGCATGTATTAGTATTGTAATGACTGACCTACCACTGCGTCTGAAGGAAATATTTCAAGGAAGGAGTTCACTCCATTAACCACTTTGTTGAGGATTCTTTAATTTATTGAAGGAATTATCTAATTCTCCAACAGATGAGATAGATGACTTCATCAACCTTCATATTCCCTCCTACAATACAAATTGCAGCCCAGGTACACTTGCCCATCCTGGGCTCTTCTTGTTCATATATGACTATAAATAGAGCACAAGACATAGGATTGATTTCTGAGAGAAAAACCCAAATGTGCTGGACATCTTCCTCATCATCTCTTCCCATTTTGTGCCCATCAAAGGAGCACAGGGTTCTCCATCAATCATACTTCACTGTCCCCTTGTGATTAGTCCAAATGTGACTCCTTTAATGACACCCAATTGTCCATTTTTCCTTCCTAATACCTTGTTTGTGATGTTTCAGCCTGTTGGCACCTACCATGTGCTTCTCTATTGAATGTTAGCTGACCCTTAACCTCAGATCTTCAGAGACTAGGATATGCCACTGATTGCAGTTAAAGAACATTATAGGATGAATGTTGATCATAAAAATGTAGGCATTCATTTCAGGGAGAAATTTGGAGGGAAAGTAAAAATAGACATTTCCAAAGGAGACTCAATCCTGTCTTCTTTCTATTCAATTCTAGAATTAAATCGCTAAAGAAATAAATGTTAAAATGAAAAAAAAAATAATGTGGAGAAAAGATCATTACCTGATTCTGGCTCTGTTCCCATCTTTAAAGAAAAAACTGGTTTGCTCTTGTTGTGATTTTCTGAGTGCCTGGGTTGATGCCAATTAGATCAGACAAGGGGATGCTGGCTAAAAAGATATCTCTGCACTTCATAAGCATAGAATAAAGGCTACCATTATCTATTAAATAATTTGTGTGAGATGTGAAACATGGCTTTTAAAACATGCTATTAATTTCATATACTTAAGACTATTCACAGATAGAACATCATTTTTACTGGTTTTTCCCTTTTATTGATTATCAATCCACTTAATCTGCAACAGTCCTGACTAAGATCAAAATCACTTTGCAAAGATGACTCCAAGCCTGATAAAGAACCAGCACCAGTGCCCTGTGCTCTCACAAAAATATTTTTGGAACCTGAAATTAAATCAATATTAATAAAATAAACCAGGAATTGATTAACTTTTCTTTTCAGAATGTAATGGTAAAGGGAATAAAAATTACAGCTCTAATGATTTTTCTAAAATCCACAATGAACTATTAATTAATGTAAAGTACGATGGTAAATTCAGAGAAATGTGTTAAGGACTGCAATAATTTGGTCAGCCAATTTGTAAGAACCAACCTGAAAACTGAAGGTGGTTTAGAGATCCAAAGCAGGAGAGATAGGATTAAAAGAAGAGTCATCCTCTGGGGAAAACGTCCCCTGCTGATTTTAATCCCAGTGGTGTTTATTTTTGTTATTCTCATGGTGGTGGGGATCAGAGTGAGAAGAGAAAAAGGATCTGTTTTTCCAGGAGCATTAGTTCCAGGATATCTGCATGGACTCCTCAGAGCCTGTGAACCTATAAACGACATATTAAATAACTCAAGCCATTGTACTAATATCATCTAACCATCTTGAAAAAAAATTCTAAGCCATCCATTTCAACCTTCTTACTTTCATTGATTGCAATCAGTCGAATCAGTACTTTATGCGCATTTCCTTTCATTTGCTGTTATTTTACACAGGGGAATATTTGCATTTGTGTTGTAATCTCACCTTAAAGAAAACACAATTCAAAATGCATACCTGCCTTAATGTCCTTGGCCAGTTTTTACCCAGTCACTTCCTGTGATAACTGAGAACATTTTCCTAGGAATATCAAATACAAAAATCTTGGCAAAATTAATGGTGTTACAACTGTTTTAAAGAATAAAGAGAAAGTTAATGGACTTAAAAACAATACACAACATTCACCACCTACCAATTAAAGGAATGAGAACATCCCTTACTTAAATATTCATCTCCAGACAAAAAGAGGAAAAACTATAGATTTAAAAGTACATTAAGATATTCATTAAAAAGCATTTAGTGAAAGAACCAAAATCCCATGCTCCAAACCACTCAATAATTCTAGCCTCACTGGTTGGCCTAATGCAATGCAATGGAGTGCTCTGAGATGAGGGGAAGGAAGTGTCCATACCACATGTTGAACTAAAGGAAATCAACGAGCCATCCGGGGTCATTTATCTAGCAGGGTTCCTGAGAACATCAGGTTTACTCTCTTCCCAGATGAGTGAGCCTTTCTCTTTGTGCATCCTTTTTTGTGTGTCCTGAACCTCACCTATGAAATTACCTCTAATTGGTGTAACTGTGCCTGAAACAGCAGCTAGCCTTTGTAGTGGGTTTGTTTTTGTTTTTATTTTCTGCAGTTGAAGTTCTTATAGTTCTGGAGTTAATGAAAAGGAAACATGAATGTAAATTTAGCACCCTTCTCATTATACCTTTTTTTCTCTTTCTGCAAATTTCAGCCCAAAGTGAAATGGGCTTCTTCGGGATATTGTGGTCTTTACCTTTCCAGTCCCCAAGAAATAGTCTAAATGGTCATTTTTCAGGAATGCTGGTGTAGGAATTTCTGCTAATTTGTTAACTTTTTGACCTAAATATATGGAAAGATCACAGGATTATTGGTACAGATCTGGAAAGGACATCAAAAATTCAGTGTGCATCTATTCTTCAGATTCAAAAATTATGTGTCCATCATTCCATGGCTAGTCCAAATTAGTGCTTTACCAGCTTAAATGGACTTGTCAGTGTTTACCATCTATTGACTGAGTCTTTTAGAACCCCTTTCCTCAGCACATTGATTAATCAAAACAGGGTATTTTTAGAACATTTCTTGTTTGTTTTTCCTTTATGGTCGTGGTGGTAATTACCATGATTATAGAAATAATTTTGAAAATGAGCATCACACAGAGGACAATACAGAGGAGCATGGAGAGCAAAAGAAGGCTATAATATATTCCAAAAAGAAAATGATGAAGTTGAAGAAAAGATTTCATCAAGCCTCTTTACAAAATAAAGGAATGTAAGTTCAACATATGGTAAGCACAAAGAATAACTGGATGGCCAACTAATTATCTTAACATATCAAGAGAACATAACAAGGGCTCCTAGTACATTGAGTCTACTTCTTGCAATGAACTTATTTGAAGACATAGACAAGAACTGCACAAGATATACGGACATGCATGAGTCAGTACCTGTACCTTTGGAGGGAATCCTCACTTTAATCAGATCACAGGTACACTGGAATATTTGCCTTCAATATTTCCAAGCGTTTGTGGTGTTCCCTCTTTTGATTGTTGATTTAGGCAAATCAAAAACCTTATATGATGGTACTTCATACATTGCTGCTTCCAGAATTAGAGGAATAAGAGTTCAGAGTCTGGTCAAGCCTTCTGGCACCTCTTGGATCAGAGGATTCTGGGATGAGCACCACCAAATATAACCATTCTGGTTGTCATATACTAGGCATTCAGTGAGACCTGGGGCCATGTAGAAAGCCTTACTGAATTACAGGGCTTGTCAATCTTCCACCCCCTTCCACTTTCACCTCCAAGAATTGTTGGAAAACTTGGCACTCCCATGAGTTGCAGAGCTGGCACCCTACATATCTTGTATATCTCAATCTTTTCTCCTGTAAATTATTCACCCAACAAACATAAAAAGTATAGAATCAATGGTCATATCAGTGGAGATCAAAAACCATGCAAAGCAAAACTATGTACCTTCCTTCAATATCTTCTGTAACTCAGTGATTGCAAGGACAGAGCCTGATTTCTTGAGAACGATTGAACACTATGACTCCTACCATAAATCTGGTCAATGTACCACATATTCTTCTA
Organism: Bettongia penicillata ogilbyi; assembly: GCA_023548195.1. NCBI lineage: Eukaryota > Metazoa > Chordata > Mammalia > Diprotodontia > Potoroidae > Bettongia > Bettongia penicillata. Next base: position 1,746,589 of record JAJHZJ010000812.1, read on the forward strand.
TTGCACCAGTGCCTTTCCAGATAGAGCACCATAATAATGATCTCATCATAAGAATCCAAGCTCCTTGAGGGCAAGAGTAGTTTTTTTCTCTGTTTCTCTCTTATTTGGTACCTTTCCTAGGGTCAAGCACAATGTCTGGCACATAGTAGGTGTTTAATAATGCTTATTCAAGTTAATTGAATTGAATAATTTCTAATTCTTTATGGAAGTAATAGACGACTTGAAATATAGGTTGTTCAGACATTTTGATCATTTTAGGATTTAACCTTGCTAGAACATCTGTAACCTAGTAACCAATGATTTTGGTACAATTCAGTTAAACAAATATTTATCCAGCATCCCACACACAGATCCCTGGACTAGAAGCTGAGAAGAGGAAAATGAAGTGGTGGAGTAATGGGCATGAATATAGGAGCAATAACTGAGACCTCTAAAGCACATTGAAGTTTATAAGACACTTCACGCACATGTCATTGGAGTCCCACAGCCACACAGTAAGATGGACACCATAGCTATAATCATCCCCATTCAACAAATTCTGAAATAAGAGAGGCTAAGGGACCAGCCCACATTCACACAGCTAATTTGTGTCAGAGGTTAGATTTGAAAGCAGACATCTCCTAACTCCCAGATCATTGCTGTCTTTTGTACCATGCTGCATTTCCCACAGAGAACTTTGACTCTGGCACCACCTACCCCCAACACAGAGGCAGAGCAACATCTGTGTGTTTATATCTGCATTAAGAAATAAAGGCAATGTGAAGCTGACAAAGTAAATAAGGACAATGAGTGAGGAGGCAAAGAAAGTCACCGAGGCCATCCTCTTCTGGAAATTAACTTACTTTATTGGTCCCAGTTGCAGTTTATGAGGTTCTCAGAACTGAAAACTTTATAAATTGTCACCATAACTAAGGTATTTATTGGCACCAAATATAGAAGACTTTAAAAAAAAAACTTTAGTTAATAAGCATATATCTTTTCTCTCTTCAATCTGTTCTCTCTTTGAAAGAGGAGGAAAGAAGAAAGGAAGGAAGGAAGGAAACCCTTGTAAAAAAAATGCATAGTCAAGCAAAACAAGTTCCCACACTGGCCATGTCCAAAAATGTATGTCATGTTGCATTTTGAATCCATCACCTCTGTCAGGGTTTGGGCAGCAGCATCAGTTCTCTGGAATTCTGGCCCATCATTATGTTGTTCAGGATTCTTAAGTCTTTCAAAGTTATTTGCTTTTTATAAACATATATAGTATAAATAATATATTTTCCTTATTCTACTCTCCTTGTTGAACCTCATCTAATATAAGACTTCCTAGGTTATTTTTTCTGAAATAGTTCATTAAAAAATTCCTTGATGCACAAATTGATATGCCATATTCTTCTCTACCATTCTCCAATTGAACAGTTCCTCCTTAATTCCCAGTCCTCTGTTCCTATAAAAAGAGATGCCGTATTTTTGTACATTTAAGATCTTCTTTTTTTTCCTTTAATTCTTTGGAGTATGGACTTAGTAGTGGTAAGGCTGGGTGAAGGGATATGTTAAGTGTAGTAACTTTCCAAACTTTCCATTTCCAAATTGTGTTTCAGAATATCTGCATCAATTCCCAGAACCACCTTGTGCCTGTTTTCCCACAGCAGCTCCTTCAACAATTGCAGTTTTCCAGTTTTTGTCAACTTTGGAATTGCTAGAGAGTTGAATTTTCTAAAACTTGAATTGTTTCTTTACGCATTCATAGATCCAATTTGTCTAGCTAGCTATAGACAGGTAAGTCAATATTGTTAGCTCCTACAAATGCAGCAAGTGAATTTCCTCTCCAGCTGTATGCACTAAAGAGCTGGAGTCAAACTGAATTCTTCCTTTTGGTGCGAATATTTATTATAAACATTAGCCTGACTGTTAACTTATTCTCTGTGAAAGTTAAAGAAAGCAAGATTCCCTTTTGAGGCAAAAATGGAAAAAATATAAAACTAAATTGGAGTTTTGATTCAACCTCTCTATTTTTCTTTTGTTTCCACTCTATACAGGGCAGTGCTTTCCAGCATGGAAAATATAAAGACAAATAGGCAACTACTCTTGACTACAAGGAAATTATCTTCTATGGGGGCATGTCTTACAATATTTCAACTGCTCATTTAAAAAAAATCAATCTCCCAGAACAAGTTGGAGTTTAACAGCAAATTGTCCCTCTTCTAATAGAATGTGAACTGCCTTACTCTTACAATAAAACTCCAAATAGTATCTATTGTCAGGAAAAATTTTGACATTAGAAGGCCTCAGACTTCTTTCATTTTAGAGGATTTAGGTGTCTATATTGCTGAGTTTTCTTTGCATTAAAGGAGCATGAAAATTCATGAACTTGACCTGAAGAATCTAAACATCTAAGCATCTAATGTGGAATTAAGTGCATTTCCTACCACATTAAGCAGAAATGAATTTGTTACATATAAGTGGTCTGAAATGAACAGATTCATTGTGATATCATAGTTTCTTTTTGGGGTATATGGGTATACAAGGAGAGTTAGCACCTCTGGTGGGAGAACTTGCTGAACCCTGAAAAGGGCTACTCATTCACCTTTGCTGTCCACCTGGCTCTCAACTCTTACCTGTGTTTCCAAGAGCCTGTAGCATGTGCAGAAGCTACACCCCAGTAGACTGCCTCAGCAGATGAGCAAAACCAGGTTGAGGGTAGGTAAGAGGCCTCAAACCTGTTGGTGAGTTAGGGAATGTTCACCTCAAACATGTGAAGACTTCCCATGGCAGAACAGCAGACAAGAATCATCTGTTCCAATGACCATGGAGGAGGCAACTGTGGAGTTATGAGAGCTTATTGAAGATGACAAGGTCATCCACTTCAGCCTGAGCCATCATCAGATGTCTTGTCTTTTGTCTTGCCATGGACTCCAATGACTCTGGAGGAGAGATAGAAGCCAATGATTTTGTACAACTCTGCCTCACAGATCCAGTTCACCTGTGAGTCAAGATATCATTGTGATAGCATTGGTCCACTTCCAAAATGGACAAGCAATGACAAGAGTTTCCTTTTGTATTTATAATGTTAGATTTAAAGGATGATGCTCCTTTTGGAGCCCATACCCCTTTCAGATGATCATAAAGCTAAATTCCATGAAGCACATTTTTATTTTAATAGGAAGAATTTCCTTCCTTAGGATCCCTTTCCTCATTTGTGTGTGTTTGTGTGTGTGTGTGTGTGTATGTGTGAGTGTGGTGTGGTGTGCTCAACTCTTCAATTCTACAATGTTTTCAAATACATGTAGTCCCTATGACATCAGGTCATGTGAATTATGCCACCCACCAAAAAGTTATCCCAGGTTGCCATGTGAGTCCAATCAAAGCCATAGTGTATGAGCCCCCACTGATGTATTTACTTTTACTAAACACCCAGAAGACTCAATAGGTTCAAAGCAAAAACACTTAATGAAATATCATAGCAAAAAAAAAAAAGTTGCGCAAGGCTTTTTTTCTTATTAACCTGAGGCATACTATCTATGTCACAAATGCAGAAATATCAATATGAAGACTGGATATAAGTAGATCTCACAGGTGGCAGTATAAATGTGAGAAACATGTATGGCCAGGACAGTGACTTCCTATACCGAAGGGCCACAGACATCTAGTAATGTCATAATAAATTCCCAACTGGGTGTTATGTTTCTGTGTCCTATCTTTGATGCTCCCTGTACTTCCTCCTTCTTTTCTGGGCTGCTTTTGCTGCTGCCACTGTGTAGTCTTTAACTTGAGTCTTCAGCTAAAGCTCTACTTGTTTCTTTATGGGAGAAAGGGTTACCACTGCATTTTCCTTTTTTATCACAGCCCAGATTCTAACCTTTGTCTTTTTCAGTATGAAAAGCTGGCTGTGACATGAGTAGTTGTTGGATCACAGGAAATACCATCACTTGTGTTGTAGAATTCTTTTCATTTTATATGTTGCAGCATTCTTCTTTAAAAGCTCCTAGAGTCTTAATCTCAGAAAATTAGCTCCTTTGGAACACAGAACAGTTCTCAGTCATTTTATCTACAGTCTTTTGAATTGACTGCCCTTCTTGCCATCAAGAACACCTTCTCTGTCTCAATCCTCTCTTTGACTTAGAATTAGAAAGCCCCTTTAATTATAGACAATTCCCAGTAGGCTTTGAAGGGAAATTGATCCTTCTCCTAAATGATTGATTCCTCTCCCCTATGTTCTATGACATGGTTTTTATATACCAGGGTCTTAGCTTCATTGACAGACAGGACACACAGAAGTAAATTAGCAGCAACAACAAAAACATAATTCCCCCTTTCTTTAAATAAACTCACCTCAAGGTATTAGGGATTCTTTTCCCATGGAACCACATTTTCATGTTTACAATGGAAATCAATGGAAAGATAAAATCTTCTTCCTTGGATTTTGCTTTATGGTGCTTTACGATGAATTGAAGGGGGGCATGTGCTCCATAAAAAGCATCTTTATTTAAATCTAAAATTGCATATCCAAATGGAAACAACACGTTATCACAAAGGCCCCAATTTCACAGGACATTAAAAGCGTGAGAATAGAAGTTGGTTTTAGTATGCTATATCTATGAACATAATACAGACATCACAATAAGTAGTTTTCTCTCTACTTAAAGCTTTGAATTGCTTGATTCTTCATTTTCCTCTCATTTTACCCCTAAACACATTCCATATTTTGGGGAAGGATGCCAATCAGATGACCACAATATTTACCTTTATAGGTGCGGGGTAAAAAGGTTTAATAATTTTAGTATATGCATTTAATACACAAAGGAGTGATTGATGACTCTCAAAAACATAGTTCTTTATAACTTACAAAGACATCAGGACACATCATCCCTACTATATTCTCATAAAGCCCCTGGAGTTATTGGTGCAAGAATGATTATTATGACCACTTGACAAATGAGGAAAGTGACTCAGAGATTTTCAGTGACTTGTCTAAAGTCACACAGCTAGCAAGAAGAAGAAAGGGAAATTCAGTCCAACTCTTCTGACTCCAGATCGAATCCATTTTCCGCTAACATCACGGCCATCTCAGGTGTGTGTGTGGAGGGGGTGGGAAGACTTTTGTGAAACCCTCAGGTGTTGGGCTAGGCCTTCTCCCCTTGCCCCTCTACCACTTTTTCTAACAACTTTCCCACCTTTAACGTTCAACAAAGACTACATCCCTTCTATTGTCCTAAATAGATGAGTGCAAACTCTAAGGTCATTTTATGCTTTGGTTGAGTAATAAATTGTAGCATTACATGCTGAATGTGAATCTGAATGAACTATTCATGCCTGGAATTACAAAATCCATTTTCTCCTGCATACTTTTAACTCCCTTCTCAGAGTTCAAGCTCCAAAAAAAAAAAACAAGGATTAGTCCAGTAGTCAAAATCCATGAAGGGCAGGGATGTGAACTAAGACTTTAAAGGGAACAAGTATTAATATAGCACCGACTGTGTGCCAGGCACTGTCCTGACAGCTTTGTGCAAATATTATCTCATTGGATCCTCACATCAACCCTGTGAGGTAAGTGCTATTATTACCCTTATTTTATATATTTGGGGAAACTAACAAAAAGGATTAAATGCCTTGCCCAGGGTCACACAGCTACTAAGTATCTGAGGCCAAATTTAAACTTAGGTCTTTCTGACTCAGGCCCAGTGCTCTATCCACTGCACCACCCTTCTGCCTCTGTCGAAAAGCAGAAAGGGTTGGTTGAACCATTTGTATACCAGTTGAAGACTTGTATCTTATCTAAGAAGCATTCGAGAGCCATTGAAAGTTTCCAAGTGAAGGAATAAGAGAGGGGCATTTCTGACTTTGGCAGATGTGTGTGGGCAGGGAGGCTGGGAGAAGGGAGAGTCTAGAAGGAGGGGGGGCCAATCAAAAGACTAATACAACAATGGTGATGAGTGGAAATGAGGCCTGAACATGTATGGAGTTGAGTGAAAAGGCCTAGACACACATGAGGGATGGAATTGATAGGGCATATCAAATGATAGGACACAAGGAGTAGGAAAGTCTATGAAGGCAATGCTATCTTCCAGGCTTCAAACCTGGATGACTAGAAGGATGGAAGAATCTTCAACAGAAAAAGGAAATTTGGAAGGGAATGAGAGTTTGGTTGGAAAGATGGTGTGCCCCTTTCTGGGTATTTTCAGTTTGAGATGCTTAACACATACCCATGTAAATATATTCATGAGGTAGTTGTTGACATGGAAAAGAGATGAATGAATGGATGAAACATTTATTAAATACTACTATGGGCAAATCACTTTACTAAGTGCTGGGAATCCAATTGAAAAGTAGGACAGACCTGGATAATGCATAAGAATATTTATTTATATAAATGTATATGTGTGTGTGTGCATGTAGATGGCATATGGGGAGACTTACCTTTCTAGAGATGATAGTTAAACCTATCCATTAACCAAAAAGGACAGAATCTTTCATTCAACACAACTCTCCAAATATTGATTAACTGTGTTCTCATGATTATAGAGGATAAAACCATAAGTAGATCATGATTCTCCCCTTAAGTGACTTATAGTTTGTTAGGTTAATCTGTTTTTACTTTACTGTGAATTAATTTACTCCTGTTCTATCCTCTATAGACATTGAGTTAGAGCAGGGATGTGAGTGGGGAGTCATCATCGTTTGTATAATGTGACCTGGTTAGTCAAGTAACCCTTATGTCCTTATGTGTCAGACTGTCATCATTACCTCTGATGGAGTAACAAGATCCTCAGCTTTAGGAGATCACAGGATACAGAGCTGGTTGAGATCTCAGAATTTGTCTACTCTGACCCTTTTTTTCTCCAGATGAGGAATCTGAGGTTTCAAAAGGTGAAAGTGAAAAGGCTATCCCAGGTTGTGTCATAGGGAAACACAAATCTAGAATGTGATTCCACACCACTGACCCTGAAACCATGGTCCCACACTGCCTTATTCCTTTGGCCTCAGGAGTGCAAGGTGGATATGACTTCTGCAGAAGCAATACAATTATCTGGAGGTAAGAAAACCCAGGAAACAGAGGTTCCCTTATTTTCTTTGGGCCTCTACTTCAGATTGCAACCTCAAGGATTGTTTGAATAATGAAGTTAAACTGGACTGGACAGTATTTTCCTTGAATTAAGTTAAATTCCATTCAATGATCATTTTTTTATTTACCTATTATGTGCAAATCATTATTCATGCATTAGGGCTAAAAATATTTTAAAACTTCACAAAAAGAAAAACCAGAAACAATGGATAGTTCCTGCCCCTGAAAAGCTTATATTTCAAAAGAGGAATCGATATTTTACTTTGTAGAACACAGTGATAGCAAGACAAACTTGAGTGATTCTCTTGTGTACATCACCTTTTCTTCACTTCCTGGAGCTGAATCACACCTAAATCAGTGCAACACACCTGCTAACTTGACGTTTGAGACTCCTTGTACTTCAGTCACAAATGGCCATGAAATTCCATCCCTCCTGTTGCAGATCCATTGTACTGAGTTACCTCCATCATGACCACTGTCTTCCTTGAGTCTCCCATTCATCAGAATTGAAAGATGGGCCTCCGCCTTAGAAACGCTCCCATCTCTCTGATGCCCAACCCAGAACCTATGTTGTACAAAGAGGACGTGCTGGACAGAACTTCTGGCTATTGATTGAGTTTGAGAAGGGCTCTCCCCTTGGAGATCTCTTCTCTTTTCTCACCAAAAGTCACCTGGCAACTTTGAGTGATTCAGAGTCAAATCTACTTCAGGATAATGGGACTGACTGTTTACAATCCCTTTTCATTACTCTTTATCGGAGATGATCCAATAATAACAACTGAATTTTGCCAGTACTTTTAAAGTGATTTCTTGGATCTGGATATTTCTTCAAATAAGGCAGATGGAAGCCTTTCCTGTCCCCCTTCCCAGGGGACTTCGGAACATGTTCTCCCATAAGTTGGGTGCATCTCATAAACTGGAACTATATTTCCTTTCTCTTGATATCAAGAATCTGCCAATGAAAAAGATAGCCCAAAAATTACCTCCACTCTTTCCATGCAACCAGAGCATCCTCCTTTGTAGCTACATAGCTTATTCAGATCCTTCCTTGACACAGCTTTTCCTCCCTAGTTTCTTATATGGTAGAGAGGAAAAAGGATCAGCTATAAAATCACAAGACCTGAGCCTCTGTTGTTTACTACCTGTGTAACATGGGGATATTCATCTAACCCCTCTGTACCTGGGTTTCTTTATTTATAAAATGAAGGACTTGGACCAGATGGCATCTGAGGGTCCTCTGGCCCTATGTCTAACATCCAATGATGTCTTGTATGGCCTGCTCCCACCCACCAAGTGCCTCTTCATTACCTTTTGGGTGGGCTTCAGTTTTGACCACTTAGGGACAATACCATTTCATAATGCACAGATATACAGCAACAATGGTGGGACATTAGTATTAAAAAGATAGACCCTTGCTTGCAGTGAGATGTCTTAGTTTTTTAAATACAACTTAATTATTTTCTTTCTTTCCTTTTTCTTTCTTCCCTTCTGTTTCTGTTTCTCTCTCTCTCTCTCTCTCTCTCTCTCTCTCTCTCTCTCTCTCTCTCTCTCTCTCTCTCTCTCTCTCTCTCATAGAGATCAAGATTTTAAGTATGCTTTTAAAAAGTCAGGATTTCATAAAAGTCTGACCTGAACTTTCTGATGATGAAATCTCCTCCGTCCAAACTTATAACTTGTACCTTTCTAAATGTCTTCCGTTACTGAGACCATTTTTGTGAGCAGGTCAGATTCAGATGACATATGATAATCACCAGCAGCTTCAGGAGTCACAGACTGAGTAAAAATAAGTTATTTGACCAGAACAAAACTGAAAATCTTCTGCCACCTGATCTCTCCAACAGCTGTGCAAATCTATTGAAACAGTCCTACTTCTAATGCATGTCAGAATGCTAATTGGAAAAATGACTTCATTGGATGAGTCATGCAGTCACCTCTGTGGACCTCATTAGACTTCCGTGATCAGGCTGAAGTACAGGGCAGTGATTCTGAGCACGGCCATATGTTGGTAAAGAAGATATCTTCATCTGTAATAGGGCCCCTGCCAATTGTGAGCTTTTTCAACTGATGAAAAGAAAGAAAAACAAGAGACAGCCGAGCTGGTATGGAAGACAGGGAAATACATACATTTATCTGGAAACCCCAGAAAACAGGTAAAGATGACTATTTAAAATGTACCTCCTTACTTCAAAGGCAAAATCATGTGTTACAACAAGACATTTAAGTTTGGGGAAGACTGAGAAAAACTTGGATCTCCATCCAGCTAATGTACTACATTGGCAAATCCCATTGGTTCTGAAGGCTGAGACAATAAATACATTGGGTGTCTATATATGTGGTCATGGATGGAGCCATAATAGGAAAATGTCAACATTAGAAATCGGAATTCTACCTCTTTCTGGATAATCTGCCTCATCTAAAAAGAGGCAGTTAGGACTGATCATTTGTGGGCACTAGTAATTTGGGGTTGTACCCTGAACACTTCTCAGGATACAGCTGATATAGCGGACCAGACAGAAGCATTAACAGCAGGTTAGATCCAATCTCTCCATTTTCCATTGGTAGAGTCTGAGTATTTAGTGCACTATTACATGTTTTCTGCCTTGGTCCTTGTGGAGACTTTCTCCACCAACACAGATTACAACCCTATTACAACTACTAGTTGTTTTTCATGAGCTTTTATAGCAGAAAAAAAAAACCCTTCCCCTGCAGTCTACCTTGTGAGAAACCTCTCCAGCACCACCTGGATTATTCATTGATGAAGAATTTATAATCCATCACTGTGATTTTGCACTAGTAGCTATATGTCTGTTGACAAGCCTTTGGAGAATGCAGGGTTACTTACATACTGCAATGAGAAACCAGGGTAAGACTTCACTGGAAGAACCAAACACAAGCATGAGGCAGGACCTGGAATAAAAACACCTGAGGATGGGTAGTGAGAAGCAATTAAACATGGAACCTTCTAGAAAAGGAAGGGAATGCAACATGATGATATACTTAGAGAATCAAGTAAAAAGTACTTGAAATAATAAACAACTTTGGCAAAATTGCAGGATATAAAATAAACCCATATAAATCATCTGCATTTCTATATATTACTAACAAAGCCAAACAGCAAGAGATAGAAATAGAAATCCCACTTAAGTTTACTGTAGACATTATAAAATATTTGGGAGTCTACCTACAGGAACTATATGAACACAATTACAAAACACTTATTCTCACAAAAGAAGTCAGATCTAAATAATTGGGAAAACATCAGTTGCTCGTGGATAGGCTGAGCCAATATAATAATAAAGACAATCTACCTAAATTAATTTACTTCTTCAGTACCATACCAATCCAACTACCAAAATTTATCTTCTAGAGCTAGAAAAAATAATATCAAATATTATGATCAAATAAATATCATGTAGAAGAAAAAAAAGGCCAGAATAATAAGGGAATTAATAAAAAGAAATGCTAGGGAAGGTGACCTAGCCCTACCAAATCTTAAATTGTATTATAAAGCAGCAATCATCATAACCACTTGGTAGTGGCTAGGAAATAGAGGGGAGACTTCAGGGAGGCCTGGGAGGACTTATATGATCTGATGCTGAGTGAAAGGAGCAGAACCAGGAGAATTTTGTGCACAGCAACAACCACAGTGTGTGAGAGTTTTTTCTGGTAGACTTGGAACTTTGTAATAACAAAAGAACTTAACGGAAAAAAAAATCCCAATGATGGTTTTCTAAGGCAAAATGCCTTCCACACAGAGAAAGAAATATGGAAGTCATTTGCAGAATGTAGCAGATCATGTTGTGTGTGTATAGGTTTCAGTGTATTATGTTTTGATTTATTATATGATTTTTTTCCATTTATTTTAGTGCGACTACATAGCATGACTATAGTGAAAATGTGCTCAATAGAAAAGTGCATGTAGAACCTACAGAATTGTATGCTGTTGCAGGGAGGGAGGGCGGTAGTGGAGGGAAAGTATGGGGGGATAAAATCTTAATTTTTTAAGGAAGTATTGTAGAACATTAAAAGAAAAAATAATAAAATAAAAAAAGATGTACAAAAAAAAAAAGAAAAAAGAAAACTAAAAACCAGAAAAAAAAAAGAAAAAAGAAAAAGGGCACATAATGCTGGTATTACTTTCTATGAGTATTATTGATTTAAAAATGTTTTGTTTGCAGACTCTTTTGAAGTGATTTCTAAAAAGATAGAATTTTAATTAATTGTACAACTGAATGAGCCAACTGTTGGGATTGAGAAATATGTAGTCTATTTTATGATTTATCCAGCATCCCTTTCCTATGTGCACAGAATTGTGGTATACTTGGCATTTAAAATATTAAATATTACATCCAAAAAAAAAGAAATAGAGGGGAACATCAGCAGAGAAGCTCAGGTACACAAGACACTGTAATCAATGATTGCAGCGGTCTACTGCTGGATAAATCCAAGGACCCCAGCTACTGGGATAAGAACTCAATGTTTGACTAAAATTGCTGGGAAAACTGGATAACATTGTGGCAGAAACTAGGCATAGACCAATGCCTAACACTGTATACCAGAACAAAGTCCAAATGGATGCATGATCTAGGTATAATCTAGGTACAAAGACTGATACTATAAACAAATTAGGGGAGCAAGGAATAGTTTATTTGTCAGATTTGTAGAGAATGGAGAAATCATGACCAAATAAGAGACCGAGAACATTATGAAGTGCAAAATGGATAATCTTGATTATATGAAATTGGACAGTTCTTGTACAAACAAACCCAATGCAACAAAGATTAGGAGGGAAGCAGAAAACTGGTAAAGAATTTTTACAACCAGCATCTGTGAGGAAGGTCTCATTTCTGAAATACATAGAGAACTGCATCAAATGTACAAAAATACAAATCATTTCCCAATAGATAAAGGGTCAAAGGATATGAATAGGCAGTTTTTGGAGGAAGAAATTAAAGCTATCTATAGTCATATGAAAAAATCCTCTAAATCACTATTGATTAGGGAGATACAAATCAAAACAACTCTGAAGCACCACATCACACATATCAGATTGGCTAACATGACAAAACAGGAAAATGAAATATGTTGGAGAAGATGTGGGACAGTTGGAATACTAATTCATTATTGGTGGAGTGGTGAACTGACCTGGCCATTTTGGAAAGCAATTTGGAACTATACAAAAAGGGCTCTAAAAAGGTGCATGCCCATTGATCCAGCAATACTGTTTCTATGGCTGTATTCCAGAGAGATCATTAAAATGGGAAAAGAACCCACATGTACAAAAATATTTGTAGCAACTTTTTTCTTGTGGTGACCAAGTACTGGAAATCGAAGGCATGTCCATCAATTGGGGAATGGCTGAATAAGTTGTGGTATATAAATGTAATGGAACACTATTGTGTATAAGAAATGATGAACAGAAAAACCTGGATAAACTAATATGAACTGATGCAGAGCAAAATGAGCAGAACCAGGAGAACATTATACACAGTAAGAGCCACATTGTGCAATATACTTAGCCCTTCACAGCAATCCAAGAACCTAAAGCAATTCCAAAGGACCCTTGATATGCCATCCACATCCACAGAAAGAAATACAGAGTCAGAATGCTGAATGAAGCAGACTATTTTCTCTTTTGTTATGCTTTGGTTTGGTTTTTCTCATGGTTTCTCCCATTTGTTTTATTTTTTCTGTGAAACATGACTGATGTGAAAATGTGTTTAATAAGAATGTATGTGTAGAACCTATATAAGATTGCATGTCATCTTGTGGAGGGAGGGACAGAAAATTTCAAACTTAGGGAAATGATTGTTGAAAACTGAAAATAAATAAATTAATAATTTTTTTAATGGAAGTCTTGGGGATATGCCTGCCTGCTAAGGGTGCATTGTGAATGTGTTTTGTCTTTCCAGACAGGGTGCATTAGGCGTTCCCCTGGATTGGTGCACAAGCCCTATTGTTAGAAATGCACAAAGGGTAAATGATGCCTAGGCTACATGAAACCAAAAGAAATTCTTCTATAAATCCTTATCATAATTCTGATCAACCAATCAATAAAAATTTATTAAGTACCTACTATGAGTCAGATACTGTGAAAAGTGACAGTCATACAAAAAAAGGCACAATACAATCTCTGACCTCAAGAAGTCTATAATCTAATTCAGGGAGAAAAATAGAAATAACTATATATAAAGAAAACTATATACAGAAGAAATAGGAGAAAATTAACATAGTAGGAACTGTAATTACAAGGAGTCAGGAAAGGCTTCCAGTAGAAGGTAGAAAATTAGATAAGACAAGGGAGGCCAGAAAGGGCAGTAGTCAGAGCATTCCTGGCATGGAAGAGAGAGAGGAAATATCCAGAGCTTAAAGATGGAGTGTCTTGGTCATGGAACAGCCAGGAAACCATTGTCACTGGATCAAAGAGTACATGTCATGGGAAACAGTGTAAGAAGACTGGAAAGGTAGGAGGGGGCCACACTATGAAGGACTTTGAATGTCAAACGGAATTTTGTATTTGAACTTGAAAGCAGTAGGAAGCCATCGGAATTTATTGAGTAGGGGAATGACATGGTTGAATGTTTTAGAAAAAAAATACTTTAATGGCTAAATGGAAGGTGGATTTGAAGAGAGATACCTTAAACAGGCAGACCAATTGTATCTCCAATCACAGCAGCACACCTGAGGGCTGCTGTTGTGAGCAATTTCAGGGATCTAATCACATAGTATAATGAACTCTCTATTTATTCGGCAATAAACTAAACGTTGTTTCATTGTTTAATAAAGTAAAGGATAACATTCAAAGCAACATCCTTAAGCAAAATATATCATGTATCATTCTACCTCTCTTTATATATGTATATATATACATATATACGTATGTGTATGCATATATGATAACAGTATATCATACGGCACATAGCATACATCATTTCATTCAGTAGCATTCCCCAAAATTCTTGTATACACACTCATAAGGGGTCCGAGGCTAGGGTCTTCCCTAGTAGTGTTAACACATCCTTAAATAGGAGAAGAAAATACCATACCATCTACCCCTATGTTATAGTAAGAACAATCTCCTCAATCAATACCAAGTATCTAAGGAAAGTCCTTTTTCATCTTGAGGTTGACTTTCCAGTCTTACGGCTCTTCTTCTGTGGGCTGACCACTCTTGCCTCTCACCTGGATTTATATGTAGGCAGCTCTCCACTCCTGCTCCATGTCTCAGCTCATGGGGACTTCTACACTCCAAGGAAAAACTTCTCCTGAGAGCAGCTTCTGCCTCTGGGAAAACAAAGTGCAACACGGCAACAATAATACTGACCCAGACCAGCAGCACCATCATCTCAATTCATCTCCAAAGTTCAGAGGCTCTGTAATAATAGCTCAGTTCACTTTAGTAACTCAAAAGGGGCTTAAACTGGGATGTAGGGTGTGTTCAGAGAGGACCAGTACTAGTACCTTTGGTGTGATGGCTGCTGAGCCCTTTTCAGGGCTCTTTCCACCTTTGGTGTCCACCTGTTCTGCCTAACTCTCACTTGTGGCTCCAAGAAGCTGCAGTATGTACAGCGGCCACACCTCAGTAAACTATTTCGGCAGATGGGCCAAATCAGGTTAAGGGTAATCAAGGGTTCTCAAACCCATTGGCAAGTGAGGGGGGTGTCTACCCCAAGCATGTGGAGACTTCATCTGGTGGAATGGGCAGATGAGAACAATTTGTTCCAATAGCCATGAAAGCAGATGAAGCAGGTGATGTGGAGTGCTTAGAGTTTGGTTAGACACCAAAGACGCCAAGGCCATCCAGTGCATCCTGAGCCATCGCCAGCTGTCTTGACTCTGTCTTGCCATTGGACTATGATGACTCAGGAGGAGAGAGTGAGGCTGACAACTTTGTGCAACTCTGCCTCACTTAAATCCAATTTACACATGAATCAAAAGACATCACCCATATTATTTCACTATTATGCCTCAAAGTCCTGTTGCAATATGCAAGTGATGAAGCAGCAGATGTGGATACACTGGGAGCTGTAGTCATGACCCTGCCCACAGGCGGCCCAGGCCATAGGGTCGTTTCTCACTGGAAGCAGTAGGGACTCAGTGGCCCCCTGGGTACCTGAGCAGCCTTTTAAGGATCACACTGCTCACCTCCTGGTGTGAGGAAGGGGGCTAGGAAAGATGCCCTAAACATTGCCTGCTTACCCAACCCTGGCCTGATTACCGTGACAGGCTTGGGGAATCCTGCTATGTGGTCGAAACACACACACACACACCCACACACAAATTGTACCAAACCATCTGCAAAGATGACTCCACTTACCATTGGCAGGTGGAATGTGTGCACGCTAATATACAACACAAAATCCAGTAGACCTGAAAGAACTGCTCCTGCTGCAAGAGAACTCAACAGGTGTCTCATCCAAATAGCAGCCCTGAGTGAAACAAGCTTGGCAAATGAAGGCCAGCTTACTGAAGCTGGAGCTGGATACACCTTTTTCTGGAGTTGGCACAGTGAAGGGGATCCGTGAAGCTGGTGTGAGTTTTGCAATCAAAACCAATCTAATCAGCAAGCTGGCAGGCCTGCCAAAAGGACTGAATGATAGGCTCATGACAATGAGATTGCCACTTGCAGGGAAATGCCATGCCACCATCATCAGTGCCTATGCTCCCACCATCATAAACCCTGACGAAGTCAAAGACAAATTTTATGAACACCTAGAGACCCTTATTAAGCCTTCTTCCCATGGGCAGGTTTCTTCCCTAGTTTGGAGGCTACTTCAGCAAGTCTGTGCCATCAGAGGTCTCCTCACTGCTCTCTTCTTCAAAATGCTGGCTCACCCCTTCAATGTTGGCTCTCTTCAATGTCTACTTTCTCAAGCTTTCCAGCTTTCTTTATGTAGAGTCATACTCAGCATCTGATTGGTTAGAGATCACATGCATGGTTAGAACCCATATTCATAGACTTACATGTCTGATTGGCTAAAACTTAATAAAAAAAAATAGCCAAAAGATCCTACTTTGGTTGCTGTTACACCCATCAACAGGTTGTTGTAATAATTAAGGTTACAATAATGCAGGTGTGAGGTGATGAGATTTTACCATGGTGGGGAGAGAGGGGGTGTATTGTAGAGATATTGCAAAGGTGAAATCGACAGGGCTTGGCAATAGATTGGATATGGAGGGGGGATGAGGGAGAGTGAGGGATCCCAGATGACACCTAGGTTGTGAGCCTGAGGGACTGGCAAGATGGTACTGCCCCACTGTGCTAATAGGGAAGGTGGGTCAACCACATTATCAACATGCATATACCTCCAAAGTATCTTGCCAAGATAAATGCCCTTATCCGTAGTATGTAAAACTTCTCCATGTGCTATAAGCAATGGCCCTTTGAGGACTTCAGCTTCAAAGGGCAAAAGAGATGGAGGATGATGGTGAGGTTAGAAGGACTGAGAATGTTTTTAGGATTGGTAAGACATGGACATGTTTGTAAACAATAGAAAATGAGCCAATAGGGAGGGAGAGATTGAAAATCCCCATTTTATAGGCCCAGTCTAAGGCATGGCTCTGACTCACAGTGCTCAAGCCTATCCATTTGCCTGAGATAATAGGTCATGACCAAAGCCTCAAACAAAATCTCATTGGCCTTCTTTCTACTCTACCTCTCTCAGGTAGAGCAGAGAATCTGGTGTCAATGCCTGATAAGCGCCAGTTTTTGTTTTTTTTTTTTTCTGTCATATGTAACCTTTTCCACTCAGAGAAAGCACATTTAGTCACCTTGAGGAAACATACTTAAAGCAAGTGAAAGAAAATGGGGATTTACACTGTGCCAGTCTCACCTCTGCCCTCTGCCTCCCCAAGAGGGTCACTTGGTCTAACTATAATCTCAGGGTTCCACCCCCTTTTCTGAACCATTTGCTTGTCCCCTGACCCGACATGCTCCTCCCCTTGAGGCTGCCATGTCCAACTGTAGGACCAGTGAAAGTTTTCCTTTCTGCCTCCACCACTTTCTCCTTCTTCTGGGGATTTTCAGGCCACTGCATTATACCAAGCAAGGCAGACTCTCTCATGCCAGCTAATTTATTTTTCTCCTTACAACTTGAAAAAAAAATCTCTGTGTCTCCAGTGACATGTACAAAGGAATTATGACTTGGGTTCAAACAATAGTTCCCTCACTTACAACCTGTGCTACCTTGGGCAAGTTATCTTGCTTTTCTGGACTTCAGTTTCCTCATCTATAGCATGAAGGAGCTGGGATGGTTGATTTCTAATAGCACTTTCAAATCTAGCTTTCTGATACTGTACTTGACATGGTATAATACATGTTACAGAGGGGAGTGCTTGGCAGAACGTATCAGTAATGGAGGGGGTCATCATTCCCAGCACCATGGATCTGTTTATGCTTTGAATTAGCCACATTTATTTCTCTTGCCTCTAGCTTTCCCAACAGTATAAATTATTTTGGTAATCAGATCACTATATTATCCTTATTTTCTCTTTTAGTCAATAGCATTTTAATGGATATTTACATTTTTGGCAGGTAAACTACTTATTCCTTGCAGAAGAACGATAAATGTCTTCTCTGCATCAATTCGCCTTCATGATTATGTCTTTGGTATTTTTTGTTTTTGAGGAATGATGGAAGAAAAACACTCTATCCTTCTTTCTGAAACTTAATCTTCCTGAATCTAAGTCTGGTACTCTTTCTCCTATGCCACCTAGCTGCTCACTAAGAATATTGAATATAGAAGTCTGAAACATTATTCAATTCAATTCATCTAGAATTTTCCTAGCAGGTGTGTGAGATTACATAGAAAATTGTGGGAAAACAAATGTTCTGAATACTCACTTAGTCCTTCTGTGATCTGCAGCCATGGACAGAATCCAGGATGTGGAAGTTACAAACTTTGGTACAAATCCTGATTGTGATACTTGTTAACTATGGGACCCTGGGAAAGTCATTTAACCTCTGAACTTTCATTTTACCATTTGTATACTGAGGATGATGTTCA
Source organism: Bettongia penicillata ogilbyi (assembly GCA_023548195.1). Taxonomy (NCBI): domain Eukaryota; kingdom Metazoa; phylum Chordata; class Mammalia; order Diprotodontia; family Potoroidae; genus Bettongia; species Bettongia penicillata. Next base: position 1,764,640 of record JAJHZJ010000812.1, read on the forward strand.
ACGCCCCTGTAGCACCAAGTTCCCATGGATGAGGAGACCCCAATGAGCTAATCCTTGTACAGAGCTTTGAAAACCTGAAAACTAGGGAAATGTTGATCACTATTTTCTAGGTTTGTGAATATGTCCATGTTATCATAAAAACAGATCTGTCCACAAAAGATCCAGACTTGAGGAACACTAAAAACTGTTGGCTTTAGGTTAAAAAGATGAAATTGGAGAATGATTATTTACATTAATTAAAATAACTTCTAATTATATTAATCAGAAGAGAGGGGTGGGAGTAAGTTGGCTAAAAAACATATGAGTATCCATGCCAAATTTGGTCCTGATTGGAGGAAGATTTGAGCATGGCTCTGGCTTCTCAGTCATTGCTTACCTTTGGGAATTGGATGGAGGAAAACCTAAAGTTAGTATAAGCTCACCATTAAACAGAAGCAGATAGCAGAATGAATTATAAACTAGAATCCAACAATCTGTGATTTTCATGGGACATGCTTGAAACAGAAAGACACACATAGAATTAAAATAAAGTGCTGGAGCAGAATTTAATATATTTCAGGTAAGGCAAAAAAGGCATGGGTAGCAATCATGATCTCAAGGAAAGCAAAACCAAAAATAGACAATTAAAAGAGATGATCAGGGAAACTATATTGTGTCAAAATGTGCCATAGACAATAAAGTGATACCAAAAAATTTTATTGTAAGTTTCTCTGAAAAAGGTCTTGTTTTTCAAATACGTAGAAAACCAAGTCATTTGTTATAAAAAATGTCATTCCCCAATTGATAAATACCAAAGGATATGAATGGGCAATTTTCAAAAGAAATCCAAGTTATGTATAGCGAGATGACAAAATGCTCAAAATCACTCTATTTTTTAAATTTTATTTATTTATTTACCTTTTTACATTCATTTTCACAAAATTTTGGGTTCCAAATTTTCTCCCCATTTATCCCCTCCCCCCACCACAATACAACAAACATTCTAATTTTCCCTATCACCAATCTGCCCTCTCTTCTATCATCCCTCCCTTCTCTTGTCCCCATCTTCTCTTTTGTCCTGTAGGGCCATATGACTTTCTATTCCCCATTAATTGTATTTCTTATTTCCTAGTAGCAAGAACAATACTCAACAGTTGTTCCTAAAACTTTGAGTTCCAAATTCTCTCCATCCCTCCCTCCCCATCCATTCCCTTTGGGAAGGAAGGCAATTCAATATAGGCCATATCTGTGTAGTTTTGCAAATGACTTCGATAACAGTCGTGTTGTGTAAGACTAACTGTCTTTCCCTCCATCCTATTCTGTCCCCCATTGTTTCTATTCTGACTTTTGATCCTGTCCCTCCCCAAGAGTGTTGACCTCAAATTGCTCCATTCTTCCATTGCTCTCCCTTCCATCATCCCTCCCTCCCTGCTTATCTCCTTCTTCCCCATTTTTCTGTACTCTAAGATAGGTTTTCATACCAAAATGAGTGTGCATTTTACTCCTTCCTTTAGTCGAATATGATGAGGGTAAACTTCATGATTTTTTCTCAGCTCTCCTCTTTTTCCCTCCACTAAAAAGTCTCCTGCTTGCCTCTTGAATGAGATATAATTAACCGCATTCCATTTCACCCTCTCTCCTCCCACTGCATTTCTCTCTCACCATTTACCTTAATTTCTTTTAAGATGTGGTCCCATCCTATTGAATTCACTCTGAGCTCTCTGTCTCTGTGTGTGCATGCTTGTGTGTATGTGTGTGTGCGTGCACACATGTACATGTGTGTGTGTGTGTACATCTGTGTGTGGTCCCACAAACTACTCAGATACTGAAATGTTTTAAGAGTTACAAATATTGCCTTTCCATGTAGGAATGTAAACAGTTCACTTCTGGTAAGTCCCTTATGACTTCCCTTTGCTGTTTACTATTTCATGCTTCTTCTCATTCTTGTGTTGGAAAGTCAAATTTTCTTTTCAGCTCTGGTCTTTTCATCAAAAATGGTTGAAAGTCCTCTGTTTCATTGAAAGACCATATTTTCCCCTGAAGTATTATACTCAGTTTTGCTGGGTAGGTGATTCTTGGTTTGAGTCCTAGTTCCTTTGACTTCTGGAATATCCTATTCCACGCCTTTCGATCCCTTAACGTAGAAGCTGCTAGATCTTGTGTTATCCTAATTGTATTTCCACAGTACTGGAATTGTTTCTTTCTAGCTGCTTGCAATATTTTCTCCTTGACCTGGGAACTCTGGAATTTGGCCACAATGTTCCTGGGAGTTTCTCTTCTTAGATCTCTTTCAGGCAGTGATCGATGGATTCCTTCAAGACTTATTTTGCCCTCTTGTTCTAGAATCTCAGAGCACTTTTCCTTCACAATTTCATGAAAGATGATGTCTAGGCTCTTTTTTTGATCAAGGGTTTCAGATAGTCCCATAATTTTTAATTGTCTCTCCTGGATCTATTTTCCAGGTCAGTTGTTTTTGCAATGAGATACTTCACATTCTCTTCCACTTTTTCATTCTTTTGGTTTTGTTTTATGATTTCTTGGTTTCTCAGAAAGTCATTAGACTCCATCTGTTCCATTCTAATCTTGAGAGAACTATTTTCTTCAGTGAGCTTTTGAACCTCTTTTTCCATTTGTCTAATTCTGCTTTTTAAAGCATTCTTCTCCTCATTGGCTTTTTGAACCTCTTTTGCCAATTGAGTGAGCCTATTTTTCAAGGTGTTATTTTCTTCAGCATTTTTTTGGGTCTCCTTTAGCAAGGTATTGACCCATTTTTCATGCTTTTCTTGCATCTCTCTCATTTCTCTTCCCAGTTTTTCCTCCACCTATCTTACTTGATTTTCAAAATCCTTTTTGAGCTCTTCCATGGCCTGATCCCACAGCACATCCACCTCGGATGTCCGGGATAGAGAGGCCCCGACCTCCATGTCTTTCTCCGATGGCAGGCATTGTACTTTATCATCAGAAATGAAGGGGGGAAGGAACATCTCTTCCCCAATAAAGTAGCTCTCTATGGTCTTATTCTGCTTCCTTTTTCTGGGCATTTTCCCAGCAAGTTACCTGACTTCTGAGATTCCTCTCCACCCCTGCCTAGATCTGCCCAGCTAGTGCTTGGGGTCTGAGATTCAAATGCTGCTTCCCAGTCTCAGGGTTATCCGTGGTGGCAGGAGCGGCTGCTATTCAATGTGAGCTTAAGTTCTGGTGCTGGGGTGGGGGCAGGGCCGCCTCTCAGTCTCAGTTCCCTCAGCGGCTTTATGCAGAGACCTTCAGTAATGGAGCAGGTCGGGGCAGGGATGCCTCCCAGGCTCAGCTCCCTCAGGGGGTTTATGCAGAGATGTGAACTTCTGCCTGCTGCTCTGGGAGTCCCAGGCCATGGCTGTTGCCTCTGCCACTGCCTCTGCCATTGCCTCTGCTGCTACCTCTGCCGCTCCCTCTGCCACTTCCTCCCGAGGGGGCCCGAGCCACAGAGACACCCCAGTCCCCTCTCAGCCAGCCCAGACGTCTCTCTCACTGACCTGTAGCGCCTGTGGGCGGAGGGACCTTCCCGGCCGCAGGAGATTCCGTCCCTGAAGCCTGCTCAGATCTGCTCCTCTCAGCTGCGTGGCCAGGGCAGCTCACGGGTGGACTCTGCTTTCTGGGGCGTGATGGACCCCTGGGGACAGCTCTCCAGGGCTCTCTGGAACGGAAATCTCTTCCACTGTGTTTCTGTGCGCCTTGCAGTGATCCAGAATTTGTGGGAAGTTCTTCTTCTTTTTTTTTTTTTAATTTATTTTTTATTTATTTAGCTTTTTACATTCATTTTCACAAATTTTTGGGTTCCAAATTTTCTCCCCTTTTCTCCTCTCCCCCCACCCCAATACCCCAAGCAATCTAATTTTCCCTATCTCCAATCTGCCCAATCTTCTGTCATCCCTCCCTTCCCTTGTCTCCATCTTCTCTTTTCTCCTGTAGGGCCAGATGCCTTTCTATTCCTCATTAACTGTATGTCTTCTTTCCTAGTTGCAACAACAATACTAAACAATTGTTCCTAAAACTTTGAGTTCCAAATTCTCCCCATCCCTCCCTCCCCACCTATTCCCTTTGGTACGGCAGGCAATTCATTATAGGCCATATCTGTGTAGCTTTGCAAATGACCTTCCTGATAGTCGTGTTGTGTAAGAGTAACTGAATTGCCATCCCTCCTAACCTGCCCCTCATTGTTTCTCTTCTGTCCTTTGATCCTGTCCCTCCCCAAGTGTTGACTTTCAATTACTCCCTCTTCCCTTTGCCCTCCCTTCCATCATCCCCCCCCCAATATCTCCTTCTCCCCCGCTTTCTTATACTGTAAGATAGGTTTTCATACCAAAATGAGTGTGCATTTCACTCCTTCGTTTAGTCAAATGTGATGAGGGTAAACTTTTGTTTGTTTGTTTTTGTTTTTGTTTTTTTTTCCTCAGCTCTCCTCTTTTTCCCTCCACTAAAAACATCTCCTACTTGCCTCTTATATGACATATAGTTACCCCCTTCCATTTCCCCCTCTTTCCTCTCACTACATTTCTCTCTCACCATTTACCTTAATTTCTTTTAAGGTATGGTCCTATCCTATTCAGTTCAATCTGTGCTCTCTGTCTCTGCATGTGAATGCATGTGTGTATGTGTGTGCATGCGTGTACATGTGTATGTGTGGTTCCACCAACCACCCAGATACTGAAAAGTTTTAAGAGTTAGAAATATTGTCCTTCCCTGTATGAATGCAAACAGTTCATTTCTGGTAAGTCCCTTAATACTTCTCCTTGCTGTTTACTTTTGCATGCTTCCTCTCATTCTTGTGTTTGAAAGTCAAATTTTCTTTTCAGCTCTGGTCTTTTCATTAAGAATGATTGAAAGTCCTCTGTTTCATTGAAAGACCATATTTTCCCTTGAAGTATTATACTCAGTTTAGCTGGGTAGGTGATTCTTGGTTTGAGTCCTAGTTCCTTTGCCTTCTGGAATATCCTATTCCACGCCCTTCGATCCCTTAATGTAGAAGCTGCTAGATCTTGGGTTATCCTGATTGTATTTCCACAGTACTGGAACTGTTTCTTTCTAGCTGCTTGCAAGATTTTTTCCTTGAGCTGGGAGTTCTGGAATTTGGCCACAATGTTCCTAGGAGTTTCTCTTTTTGGATCTCTTTCAGGTGGTGATCGATGGATTCTTTCAATACTTATTTTGCCCTCTGTTCCTAGAATGTCAGGGCAGTTTTCCTTGATAATTTCATGCAAGACGATGTCTAGGCTCTTTTTTTGATCATGGCTTTCAGGTAGTCCCATAATTTTTAAGTTGTCTCTCCTTGATCTATTTTCCAGGTCAGTTGTTTTTCCCATGAGATATTTCACATTCTCTTCCATTTTATCGTTCTTTTGGTTTTGTTTGGTGATTTCTTGGTTTCTCATAAAGTCATTAGACTCCATCTGTTCCATTCTAATTTTGAGAGAACTATTAAATTCAGTGAGCTTTTGAGCCTCTTTTTCCATTTGGCTCATTCTGCTTTTGAATGCATTCTTCTCCTCATTGGCTTTTTGAACCTCTTTTGCCAATTGAATGAGCCTATTTTTCAAGGTGTTAATTTCCTCAGCATTTTTTTGGGTCTCCTTTACCAAGATATTGACCTTTTTTTCATACTCTTCTTGCATCTTTGTCATTTCTCTTCCCAGTCTTTCCTCCACCTGTCTAACTTGCTTTTCAAAATCCTTTTTAAGCTCTTCCAAGGCCTGAGCCCACCCAACACCCCCCTGGGGTGTCTGGGATACTGAGGCCCCACCCTCCACATCTTTCCCTGATGGGAAAAATACGTTCTCGTCCTCCCCATCAGATCCGAAGGTCGGGATCATTTGCATTTGTTGGAAAAAACTCTCTAAAGTCTTATTTTTCTTCCCCTTTCTAGGCATTTTCCCAGCCAGTTACTTGACTTCTGAGATTCCTTTCCACCCCTGCCTGGATCCGCCCAGCTAGTGCTTGGCCTCTGAGATTCAAATGCGCTTTCCCGTGGCAAGCTTTAGTTCTGGCGCAGGGGTGGGGGCAGGGCCGCCTCCTAAGCTTGGGCCCTCAGGGGCTTTCTGCAGAGACTTTCAGGAACGGAGCAGGTGGGGGCGGGGTGGGGGGCCCCGCCTGCTGTGCTCAGCTCCCTTGGGGGTTTTATTCAGAGGCGTTCAGCAGTAGAGCAGGGTGGGGGCAGGGCCGTCTCCCCTGCTCGGCTCCCTCAGGTTGGAAAGACCTTCAGTATTGAAGATCCTACCTGCTGCTGGGGGATTCCTGAGTCCCCAGCCGCTGCCGCCTCAGCTGCCCGCCCACGCCTCTGCCTCTGCCTCCGCCGCTTCCTGCCCCCGTCTCTGCTGCCGCCGCTTCCTCCCGAGGGGGCCTGAGTCACGGAGACGCTCCGCTCCCCTTCCCTATCGCAGCCTTCTTTCTTACTGACCTGTAGCTTCTGTGGGCGGAGGGACTTTCCCGGCTGCCGGAGCTTCCCCCGGAGCTTTCCCTCTGAAGTCTGCTCGGGTCAGCTTCTCTGGGGCCGCGGCCAGGGGTGGGGGTGGGGTCCGTTTTCGGAGTGCGATGGACCCCGGGGGACGGCTCTCCAGGGTTCAGTGGAACGGAAATCTCTTCCCCTATGTTTATGCACCCCCTGCAGAGATTCAGAATTTATGGGGATCTCCTTTTACCTCAATTCCATGGGTTGTGGGTTCGGAGCTCGTAAATGTGCATCCTTCTACTCAGCCATCTTGGCTCCGCCCCCCGGGAAGTTCTTCTTACAGGAAATTTATGGGCTGTGGATTCGGAGCTAGCATACGTGAGTCTTTCTACTCTGCCATCTTGGCTCCTCCTCCCTCAAAATCACTCTTGATTAGAGAAATTCAAAGTAAAATAACCAAGAAGTACTGCCTCACACCTCTTAGAAATGTCAAATGCTGGTGGGGATGAGGGAAAAATGGTGCTATAATGAACTGCTGTTGGAACAGCGAACTGGTCTAAACATTTTGGAGAACAATTTGGAGCTAGTCCCAAAGAGCTTTAAAACTGTACATACTTTTTTAACCTAACAATACAACTACTCTGTCTACATCCCAAAAAGATCAAATAAAAAAAGAAGAGTTCTCAAATGTATGAAGATATGAATATCCACTTTTTGTGGTAGCAAAGGAATAGAAATTGAAGGGATACTCATCAATTGGGGAATGACTGAACAAACTGTGGTATATGATTGTGATGGGGTACTATTGTGCTATAAGAAATGATGAGGGGGGATGATTTAATAAAGAAAAAAACGTGGCAAGACCTGTATGAACTCATACAAAGTGAAGTGCAAAGAACCAGAAGATCGTTGTACATAGTTACAGCAATGTTATAGTGATGATCACCTGTGAAAGAATTGGCTACTCTTTTCAAAGCAACGAACCAAGATAATTCCAAAGGACTCATGATGAAAAAAGTGTTATCCATTTGCAGAGAGATTACTAATGAACTCTGAGTGTAAATTGAGGTAAAATTTTCTCATTCTTTAAATTTTTTTGAAATATGACTAATATAAAAATGTTCTATGTAATTTCACATGCATAATCGATGTACTGCTTGCCTTTTAAGGGAGTGGGGAGGGTTATGAGGAAAGGAGTGAATTTGGAGTTCAAAATTTAAAAAGAAAAGAATGTTTAAAATAAACGTATTTTACAAAATAAAACATTATATTCCCCCAAAACAAAACAGAAAAACAACAATAGCAAAAACCCAAACCCAGAATATTTGAAAAGCCTTTCCATGGGCTACTTGGCTTCAGTTGGGCTCATCTATTGAAAAATTGGTCGTGTTTTTATATTTGTGATTCTACTTTCCCTATAGATGATAGCTGATCTTTTCACCTAGTAACTGTTCAGTGCAGTGAGGCAATGATTTCAATCTTGACTTCAATGCTAGTGGATGTTATTATCTAGAGAAGGTATGGCCAATGGACTTACCCATGAGGTCTTGGGGATGACAGCAACCCCTCTGGCAACTCCTCATATTCATAGAGATAATTCTCTCTCAACTATTACTTAGTGATTATGTGTTTGTTGTATTTAGAGGTGTCATATAATTTTCTTATAGGATGTTTGCATGTGTTTTGCTCATCCACTTTACAGATCACAATATTCTAGAATATCTGATTTCGAAGCAAACTCGGAGACCACCTTGTTTAATCGGTCTGTACAGGAATACCCTATGTTGAAGCAGCCCAAGGGAACTTGGAGCTTGAAGTAAGAAAGACAGGAGCTCAGGCATTAACTAGCTCTGTGATCTTGGGCAACTCACTTGACCTCTGTCAGAATCAGTTTCCTCAAATTTAAAAAGCAGGTGTTGAGCTCAACAGATGAGAAAGTCATGTCTAGCTGTATATCCGTACTTCCATATCCTTACATCAGAGTTGGAAGACACCTCAAGTGCCATTTAGTTCACTCTATACTTGAACCACCCTTCACCCCTCAGTCCTGTGTGGTTATGTAGCCTTTGGGAGGATATTAGAACACTGGATTTGGATCCAGATCCAAGCTTTGTGACTCTGGGAAAGTCAGTTAGATGCTCTGTACTTTAGTTTTCTCATCTATAAAATGAGGAAGTTAGACTCCAAAGCTTTTAAGATTCTTTCCATTTATACAATCTATCATTCCATGATCCTCTGCTTGAAGATCTCCACATAGGAGTATCTACTCTCTCTTCAAGTAGCACTTTCCATTCTGGGACCCATTGTTTGGTTTCTTCCTTTTTTCCTTTCTTCCTTCCTCCCTTCCTCCCTCTTTCCCTCCCTCCCTCCATTCCTTCCTTCCTTTCTTCCTTCCTTCCTTCCTTCCTTTCTTCCTTCTGTCCTTCCACTCTCTCTTTCTTTTCTCTTCCTCCTCCCCTTACTTGTTTTTCCAATCAAAATCTGCCTCTCTGTAAATTCTAACCACTCTCTCTAGTTCTCTCCACTGTGACCATTTATAATGAATGCATTCCTTCATCCATTCACCAGTCTTTTCAATCCTTAGCTTTCTTTGTACTTGTATTTCCATCCTGCACTTAGCACAGTCTCTGTCACATAGCACTTAAAAATGCTTATTGACTTGCCTTAACATGAAGACAGTTCTCATATCTTCCCTCAGTCGTCTCTTTCCCAGGTAAGTATCCCCAGACCCTCATATGGCCCATGCTCTAGGTCATTCACCAGCCTGGATGTTCTTCTTTCATACTTTCCTTCTTAAACTAGGTTGCTCAGAATAGAACCCTACCCACCGTAGATGGCCTAATCAGGACAAGCTTTCTGTCACCTCCTATTCCTGATCACTACAACTCTTTTATCACAACCTAAGATTACATTTGCTTTCTTGGTCATTATGAGGCCCCATCCATAGCCTTAGAGATCACAACACCCCTGAAGGCAGGAGGCACATGCCCTGTTTCATTCCCCCCAATAATAAGGACTTTGGAAGGGCTCAAAGGCTGACTGTCTCTATGACACCTTGCTCTGGGTCATCAGAAATTGCTACCCAGGTCACTGAATGTCCTACTCAGGAGGCATTCCGTCTCCAGTGTTCTGTTCATAGAGAGGAAATCTGTAAATATTTTTATAGTCACTCTTCCTGAAGGTTGAGTGATGCCACTTTGCTCCAGATGCTTCTTGGGAGTCTTTGCTGAATGCATCCTAGCTAAGCCCCTTAGGACACCATCCACTGTACCTAGGTAGTCAAGGTTAAACAGCGATCCCTTAAAGAGTGATCAAGGTTGGCTTTGACTGAGATATCCTAAAACTCAAAGCCCTGATACAATTCCATTTATCTTCTGGTTTAAGCAAACTTTTTCTGTATTCCCTCATTCTATATTAACAACAGCAATGTCTCCTTACAAGTGCATTTCCACATGATGCTCATTCTAGTTAATTTCTCATATTCTTTTGGCCAGGATTAAATATTTATATGAACTGGTATTCTCAACAAGGAGATGTAGGGGCTGTGTCATTGTCTACCTACTTCTCATAAATCACTCAGAAAAACACTTTTTGGTATTGTGCATGTATAATAATACATATACAAATGTTCCTAATCTCTAAACCTTTGAAAATTGCCTCCAAATTAAGCTTCTAGAGGTATTGCAGGGCTTTCCTTAATTCTTAGTCAATGGTGCTTCAAATGAAGTTCATGCAACATAACAAAAGATAGTATGGAACTAGATCCAAAAAGGGTAAAATGTGAAGGGGGAAATAAATGTGTTGGTGATGGACCATAATATTTCTCCAAACCAAAAGGAAAGTATTTTTAATAACACTGTATTCATTGAGTTGTCATTTTTTCTATGTCCTCATTCATAGATAATACATTCTTCATAGATCATATGAATAGCTAGATACAAATGTAGATATGTGCTGTATAGTTAGGCATAAAACCTATACAGTTTTTGCTTTATATAAATTCACATTATGCAAATTCAACCTCACCATAAACAGTTCTGAAAGAAATCTATATTATAAAAAACACCCGTTAATTTAGTGTAATGTACTGTGCTCTATCTACTATCTATCTATCTATCTATCTATCTATCTATCTATCTATCTATCTATCTATCTATCCATATCTATCTATCTTTCTTTCTATCTATCTATCTCTGTCACTCTCTCTCTCCCCACTCCTGCTCCTTGTCTGGCTCCGCAACCTCCCACCCCTCCACCAAAACAAAACAAAACTCTCCAAGGGAGAGCAGAAGAACAGAGGGGAAGAGGTATTGTGGGATTTTGGCTTTTGCTTGAGACCTCTGGCACCTAGAGAGGAGAAGTTTGCCCCTCTCCATCCATCCACCTCCTTATCTGGTCCTGTTTTCTCTTGGTCAGTGTCCTTGAAACATGGGGTAGCCTTCTCTGTCCACAGACTTTCTTTTCCATGTGCTTGAGCAAATTCACATTACATAAAAATAACTTTATGTAGAATTCTTTCAAAAGGTCTACTTTTGGAAAGCAAAGTGAGAACTATCTATATATACATACATATATGCATACACATTATATCTTATTTTTACATTTTATTAATTTGTTGGGTTCCATATATTATAATACTATGAAGGTCAACTTAGATTCAATAAACAGGACACCATTTCCTAAAGAAAAAGATCAATTTGAAATATCTACAGTATTTCCTTAACCAAGTGAATGGAGGGACATAATCACAACTGAGTATTAACTGAGTGTTTTCAAGGCAGCCAAAGACCCCTGAAAATCTCTCAGAATTTCACACCCAACAGGTCTAGAGGTAACCCAAAGTCCAGAGTTAATACCTTCTATTCTTATTCACATGGCCAAACATGCAAAAATGTAAAATCTGTAATCTCTTAAATTCATGCAATTCTCCTCAAATCAAAGATATAAGTATTAAAGTTATTTTCTCCAATTAAAAGGACTAATGGTAGTCCACAGCTAGACAGATATTAACATCTTTCCTTGCCCCTAGATTTAGCAATGAGTAAGCTGTTGGCTGAGATTTTCTCCTGAGTTAGTTGTAGAGCTCAGACCAGAATTCATGTTTCCTAATCTCCAGCCTATTGGCCTTTTCATTGTCAGATGTTACATCGATTACACATGTGAGTTCACATATAGATGTACTGTGTATTCAGAAATATACCAGTATATACAATAGAGGGTTTTTTAATTGGCACACAGGGTTGTGCATATCATTTCTGGCTGATGGTGGGTCTTTCACGTGTTCTTATTTGTGAATGAGGTTGTGCTAGTTACATCAGGACCCCAGGTGGCCACAGAGCCTCCTGGAAGAAATTTGTGATCCCTCCAGAGTTTAATCATCTATTCACATAGCAGAGACCAAGCGGTTGAAAAATATTTTGTGCACATCTCAACATACATCCAAATGAACATCCTATACAGTTGGTCTGACTATGCATATCTGGGATAGACAGGCCATGTAAATAATGAACTGAGCCCTGAAATCCAAAAGGAGAAGAAGAGTGAATTGAGCTATTTTCGGTAAATTTCAGATCTCTTTTCCTGAGCTAACCTTCCCATGACAGCAAAAGCCCAATTTTCCAAAACAAATATTTTACTGGTGTTGCTAGATGACAGACATTGAGACTTGGAACTCCACTGGTTCTGGAGAACTACAGATGAGCATTCCCCAGAAGGGAATTATGAGGCATATGCCAGGTGTGAGCAGGACAGAATGAAAGGGCATCATCCAAGAATTATATATGAGGAGGAGAAAATAGATTAATTATGTAGCAAGACAGAAGTATGAGAACAGAAAGGGGGCTAGAATGCTCTATGGACACCCAGGGGATGGGAAAAAGGGAGGAAAGTCTAAGATTTGGGGTAGACTTTCTGTAGCAAACATTTGTGAAGACAGAGATGAGAGTCAAATAGAATGCCAAGGCAGAGAAAATAAAGATTTGCATCAGTGGAGGGATTTCCCAGTTCAAAGAGTTCATAGATCTATTTGAATATTCAACAAACAAATGCAAATTTTCATATTTACACACACTCTATGTACATGTATGCATATACACACATACACATATTCCTGCCCTGCACAATGCACTCATGTACAATTACATATGTATGTATATAATACATATATATGCATTTGCCTTTGTACACACTCTTCTATGCATATGCACATATCCACATGCCTGAACACATCACTTACACACTTATAATTATATAGGATGTCTCAAAAATCTTTGGGCAGTTTTAAACTTCAATAGCTTAATTTAAACTTGAACAACTTAAAGCTACACTAAGACTTCTGAATGCACATATGCATATGTAGACATACATATATGCACACATTTCAACTAAGGAATTAAATGGAAGAAGTGGTGTGAAAAATGACATCAGGAAATGGTATGCTCCAAGGAGAAGGCATGGCAAAAGTAAAGGGCAGTTCATATCCCTCAATACTGCTCTCAGTGTCAAGAGAAGAGGAGAAGGGGAGAAGGGGGCACCGAGTAGTGCCTCATGCTGTGGAGTTATAGGAAGGGGTCAAGAGGATTTCTATAAAATGGAGAGGAACAGATAGGCAGTGAGTGATCAGCCTCATGGAGCAACCCTCCACATTGGTGACTACAGATACATCAAAATAATATTTTTTCCTAAAGAATCATACAACATAATTGTTTTGTTCCTTTTATTTCCTTTTCTCTTCCTTTCTTCTTCCTTCCCTTTTCCCTTCCTTCATTTCTTCATCCTTTCCCTTTTTCTTTCCTTCTGACTTTTTATTGTTTCATGGGAATGCAGGTGTGGTAGTTCCTTTTTATTGAATTGTAATGTTTTCATAATTATTTTTCCACAGTTTCAGAGACAGAAAATCTCTATTTGTGATGGTTCTGTTTTGGTACATATGTGAATCTCTTCGTCATATTTGTGCACATATGCATTTACACAATGACTCAAATCAAAGAAAGGAAAAGCCGGAAAGGCACATTTGGCCATTTTCTCCATGAGTCTGTCTTTGTTGTCACCTAAAACAACATAACCAAAATACCTTCTAGGTTCCTTATTTCCTTTGGCTTGTGCATTTTTCTTTCTTTCCTTTGAAGCAGCTCTTCTGATTTATCCACTTTTTTATGTGAGTCAATTTTTTTGGTTGTTTTTGTTGCTTGTTTATTATCGGGATATATTTTTAGTATTTCTTCTTTGAATTTTTTTTTAAATTGACAAGATCTCATCTCTGTTAAAGGGAACCAGCTGTTTTCCTCCCAGATCATTTTCTGAAGCTGTTGTGTGCCATAATTACACTGCAATTACCCAGCAATATCCATAAACGCCAATGAGGAGTCGATGTGTCCTTCGCACCCAGTACGACTCACAAACATGATCGATGCCTTAGGTCCCAGTCTGATGATTGCCCTCGGTTGGTAAATTCAAGGGTGCTATCACCAAAAAGATAACAGCAATTAAAAGATAGGGCCTCTTTCCTGATGAGGAACTTGGGTCACAAGGTGAAACCATCAAAAGCGATTAGTTTCTTGAAAAACTCTTTTGAAAACAAGATTTTAAAAGATACCTTAAAAGAATCTCAGATGGGCTGAAATAAAAGACAGTGATGTGTAAATTGGGAAACTGTAAAGGGCATTGTTCTTTCTCCTTTCCTTCAATCCAAAAACACTTGAATCTTATCCCTCTTTCCAAACCGACTTCATCTAAATCTAACCACCCCCCTCTGTTCTCCTTACTCCCCCCTTCCCTGACCCCTTCCAAATATTTCCTGTCCTTTGAAGTTATTTACATGAATATATTTGCTTTTTCTAATCCCAAAACTTTTTGTAAATCAAGGCATTAATTATACCTTTATTATCTTAGAGATAAATATCAGTTAGATGTTCAGACACAGAAGGTGAAGACAAGATTTGTTTCAGATGATTTGCTAAAGAAGAATTTTCTTTTCTTTTCTTTTTTTTAATTTGGACAAGGATAGAGCTTTTCAGCTTCCAAAGCCCTGAACATTGGAGTACTTTTCAGGGAGGAGGAAGAAGTGGGATGGTCTCCATGTTGTAAGAAGCAGCTGAGCCTCTCCAGAGGCATGCCGAGTGGAAAGGTGCACACGTGCAAACAAACTGTCTCCTTTGCACATCCCATCAAGCCTGATAGGCAGCTGGGGACTGAAGTGTTTTCATAATATTTATTTTGGCAGAAGAGGCAGGAAATACTGTGATTTTGTAGCCAGCTGGGCAACCAGTGGAGGCAAGCCTTCAATGAGCCCCCTTCTGACCTTCACTGATCAGAACTTTGGACAGTTTGGGAGAATTCAGATCAAAAGAAGGCTTTATTATCATTTCCTGCTAAGGCTAGCACCATCTCCACTTGGAAATGCCAAACTGTTGGGTCTTAGCTGCCAATGCTCTGGATTGATGTCAGATTTCAAAGTTGAGACTTAAAATCACTTTCTTTCTTGCCAACACTCACACAAACCCTGGAAAACATTTCCCCAGACGCGTTCCAATGGTGACAGCTAAGAGAACTGCTGGGGAAGTGTTCTGGGAGAGCTGAGGCTCATTTAACATCTTGGGCTTAGCATGATCCCACCCTTGTTGTATCTCTCTCCCTCTCCACCCCTCCCCCCTCTAATTAATAACACCATTACCTTTTGGAGAAGGAAATTTGTCTCTCAAAACAAACAAATTTCTTACTGAGCCCTGGAGTGTTAAAATGAGGGAAGAGCTATACTCTACTTCCATGTTAAAAACTCTAATAAGGTTCCACCCATGCCTTTTTCTGTAGCGGAAGTCTTGCCAAATGTTGGTGTGTGCTGATGGCAAGCACTTCAGCATAGGACCTGCTTGCATAATTAGCAGAATCCTTTTCTTTCTAGCAATTCCAACAGCCCACTGTCAAAGTACAGTGTTGATTAGTGTTTAGCAGTCAACAAAGCCCACAGTTCCAAAGATGGTCAACTGAATTGCACCAAAAATCATCCTGCCAGTTCTCACAGAGAATTGTTGAGGAAGGCTCACAATTGACCTGGCCAGGCCTTGACCTGTGACATAGGAAACAAACAAACTCCAAAGCCCACAAAATGTCCTTTACCCCTGTCATGTGAATCATAGATTTGTGGGGTTTTGCCTTTAAAAGTACCAGCTGAAGAGCTTTATTTTGTAAATGGAGAAACTGAAATTCATAGAAACTAAATATTTTCCATGACTATAATGATTCAGAAACACAAACATTTTTTGCTGTAGTTAATATTTCTATTAGGGTGTTTACTATCAAATGATGAAATAACCTTGCCTTCAGGTCACCCAAAGAATTGGAATGGTGGTCCACAAATTACAGAGGCAGGTGTTTTTTTCCCCCGAACCATGAAATGCCACCTTCAGAATTCTGTGGGGGTGTAAAAAGGGACACTTTTACATTTGTATTCTTAGATTTTCTTTTCTCCTTTTCTGTAAAACTATGATACTGTGGTTCTAGCTCTCAGTCTCCCAGCAAAATAAATCAATGTTTATTGCCTTCCAAATATGATGAGTAATTTTTTTTGCATTGTTTCCTTTCCCAAATCATTAACTCACTTGAAATTGTTGCTTAGCATTGTGCTACCCTTTCACCTTTCCAACTCACATATGTGTTTCCAGGAAGTTAGGTCTGAGGCCTTTTGTGTATCAGTATCTACTCAAGACTGGTTTGTGAACCCCTTCTCTAGTGAAAACATCATAATATGGAGAAGGAATACGCCTGGACTTTGACTCTCTCCATTATAGTCCAGCTGAGTGGTACAGTGGATAGAGTGCTACTAACTCTGGAGTCAGAAGGATCTAAATTCAAATCTTACTAATTGATCTTGCCTCTGTTTCTTCATCTGTGAAATGGCAAAGTATTCCAGTATCTTTGCCAAGAAAACCTCAAATGGGGTCATGGAGTCACGGAGAGTTGGACATGAGTGGTCATGACTGAACACATCTGGGAAGTGTGAATAAATGATAACTGTTACTCTAGAAGCACTAAAGGTTTGTTTCCTTCTGGGGTAAGTCTAGTTCACCTGAGGGCCTCCGTTGGGTGGAAGAGAGGGCGTTTCTAAAATGCCTGCGTGTCGCCAGTCTAACGTATTCTTTAAAGTACTTTCTCCATTGTTTGTCAGTCTAAACCACTGGGACCCTGAATCTGGGATGGCTGGTGTAGTACATTTAGGAAAAAACAGGAAGAACTGTTGAGGGAAGGGAATTATGTTGACTGTCTGGAAGCAATCGTTAGCTTTGGATGCGTTTTCTACATTGATTTGTGGGCTCTTGTGAGTATTTTATGTTCTATGGATTTTCTTTGGATAAAATAAGGGTGACATTGAGCTTTGTACTGGCATTTACTGCCTGGAGTACTTGCATAGATGAAGGTTGGCTCACTAGTTGAACACCAAAGTTGGACAAGCAGCCCTCACAGAAAAAGTACCAGCCTCCCTTAACATCCCATACATCAAACTCCCACCTGTGAATCGAAGAAGCTGTAGTATGTACAGCAACCACCTCCCTCTGAAATTGTCTGGGTAGATAGGTTAAATCAGGTTGAGTGTAATCAACATATTTCAAACCCATTGGTTAGTTAGGCAGATGGCTACCCCAAGCGTGTGAAGACTTCCCTGATGGAATGAAGAAATGAGAACATTTTTTCCCCAACAGCCATGAAGGCAGCTGAAGCAGGTGCTGGGAAGTGCTTAAAGTTTGGTCAGAAATTGAAGATGTCAATGTTATCTACTTCAAAAGTCATCCTGACTTTTGTCTTGTCACTGGACTTTGATGACTCTAGAAGAGAGAGTGAGACTGACGACTTTGTGCAACTCTGCCTCGCCTAAATCCAATCCCTGCAAAAATCAAGACATGACATTGTGTTGTGATTTGCTCCCCTTGAAAATGAAGGAGAAACAACAACTTGTACAGGAACTAGGATGCAATTGCTGATATTTCTGAGACCCAGGTATGACATTTATCAAAGTAAATTTGGAATGGGTGAAATATAAGGAAAGAGAGGGAGAGACAAAGACAGAAAAACAGAGACAGAGAGAGACAGAGACAGACAGGCAGAGACAGACAGACAGAGAGAGAGAGAGAGAGATCTTCTGGAGTTGTCCTCAAAATTGAACCTTGAATATGTAAACAGAGCACATGGCCTCAGGTCATGGATTACATACTGATAAGGACATTAAGAAAAAGGCAATTCACCTGATATATCCAAGCTCATACAGCCAATATCAGAGTTGAAAACTGCAAACAGGCCTTTGGTCTCAATTCTAAAGTCCCTCCATACAAATACATATATATATATATATATATATGCATACATATATGTCTATATATATGTGTGTGTATATATGCATGTGTATATATGCATGCAAGCACACATACATACATATATTTGTGCATATATGTGTGTTCGTTTTTGTGGTCATATTAGCAATCATCAACAAATACAAATATTTTAATAGATAAAAGAGGAACTCAAAAGAGACTCTGGTAAGAAATTTGTAACTTCTTTTGTGTCTCCCTGAGTCCTTCACAGTTATCCCTGTGTTACTGATGCATTGGTGGCCAAGAGGGAGAAAATGTAACCAAACTTGGGACTGACAAGTGACCTAGCAGAAGTCACAGAAGTGTCCTCAAAGTCTCTTCCAGAGGAATCTTAATGTGACATTACCTTAAATTCTCAGCTTCTGTGAGGACTCAAGAACAAATGAGATTCTTACATTTTGCAGTCCAGAAAATGAAACACGTCTGTTAGTTATGTTTATCAAGGCATCTTCCATTACTCTTAGTCTCCTTGGTCATATTTTCTCTTCCTTCTTTCCTTCCTTCCTTCCTCTCTCTCTCTCCCTTTCTTCATGTCTCCCTCCGTCCCTCCCTTCCTTCCTTCCTTCTTCCCTTCCCTCCTTCTCTCTCTTTTTTATTTCAAAATAAATTTGTTTTATTTTATTTTTAGACATATTTACTTATTTACCAGCTTATTTCTCCATTTGGAATTTATGTTTAGATATAGTGCTCTCTCCACTAGGTTAAGGCTGTGGCTAACTCAGAGCATTTGCCACATGCACACAAGGTCACTTGAGATCATCTTCCTGACATTGCTCTTCTTCAAAAGTATGGTCAAGCTGCTTCTAAGGTTGGCCCATCACTCAGCTTCTGCCACATCATCTGATCATGACCTTTCCTTGACTTTGGTTCCCACTTCAACAGACTCAAGAAGAAATACCAATTCTTCATACTAATGTATGGTGTACTCTTACATAAGAAATTTGAGGAACAAGCTGATCTCTGTCCCCAGATACTGACTTTGTTTTTTTGCAACCTGAAGAAACAGTCTGTTTTCATTGGATCCCCATTGCTATTGAACACCAGGAAGCTCTTGATTAAAAGTTGTTTCAAAACTTTCAGTGAACATTTGTGGATCTAAAGCAGTTTCTAAGGGCATCTGGGTGGCTCTCATGTGAGTCACCTTGGATCTGGTCTAACACTCTATTCATTCAACAGCACAGCTAGAAGAGACATGATGGCCTTGGAAGTATTTCATGGAGTTGTCACAATAGGCTATTCATGTCACTAGTGAAGCAGTGGTGTGCCTCTCATATGCAGTTCTCAAGGTCTGGTATTTATGTGTTATTGGGGAAGGCTACAGTCTGTCTCAGACTTAAAATCATCAAAGAGATTTGGGAAAGTTCGTGATAAGAAATGAATACTTGAAGGACAGAAAGGATTAGCATCAGTCAAACCTGATATATTTTTCTAGACTTGAATAAACATGGTGGTTTATGCTGGGAGGAGCATTTTGTAATTGTTGGCTGAGAAATCAGGAAAGGTAACCAAATTTATCTAATTCATTTTGAAACATCTAAATAATGTTTAAACTTAAGAAAATGTACTATTTTAGCAAAACTGAGGGAAACCATTTTCCCTAAATTTGAATGACATGGAATTAGGGAGTAGAAGTCTTGGTATGAAGACTGCCTTCACCATGACAGATCACTATCCAACTTTAATGATTAAGTAGATAATTCTTTGAGAGATGCTTCAGGGACACAGAGTGTAAATAACCTCACTCAGATCTGTCCAAATATATATGGTTAGTAAATGTTCAAAATGGGATTTGATTTCCAGTCTTTTCTAATTCCCTACTCCAGATCTTAATTATCCTTCTCTTAGGGTTTTCTCTGTAACTTATTTATAATTACTGAGAAAATGAAACTTCTTATTTCATATTATGAAATTTAATTATTTGTTATTTCTATCAAATTTTGAAGATGCCAAATTCAGTAATATAAAGGAAGTTTTTCAAATAAGAGATAGAGAACATTATGAAGTGCAAAATTGATAATTTTGATTACATTAAATTGAAAAGGTTTTGTACAAACAAACCCAATGCAACCAAGATTAAGAGAGAACCAGTAAACTAGGAAAGATTTTTGCAACTAGTGTCTGTGAGAAAGGCCTCATTTCTAAAACATATAGAACTGAGTCAAATGTACCAGAATACAAGTCATTCCTCAATAGATAAATGGTCAAAGGATATGAACAGGCAGTTTTCAGAAGAAGAAATTAAAACTATATATAGCCATATGAACAAATGCACTAAATCACTATTAATTAGAGAGATGAAATCAAAACAACTCTGAAGTACCACATCACACCTATCAGATTGGCTAACATGACAAAACAGGAAGATAATAAATGTTGGAGAAGATATGGGAGACTTGGAACACTAATTCACTGTTGGTGGAGCTGTGAGCTGATCCACTCATTGTGGAGAGCAATTTGAAACTATCCCCAAAGCGCTACAAAAATGTGCATACACTTTGACCCACCAATATCGTTTCTAGGACTGTATCCCAAAGAGATCATAAAAATAGGGAAGGGTCCTACCTGCACAAAAGTATTTATAGCAGCTCTCTTGTGGTGGCCAAGAATTGGAAATCAAAGGGATGCCCATCAATTGGGGAATGGCTGAACAAGTTGTGGTATATGAATATAATGGAATACTATTGTACTATAAGATTTCAGGCAGTCCTGGAAGGACTTATATGAACTGATGCTGAGTGAGAGGAGAAGAAACAGGAGAACTTTGTACACAGTAACACCCACCATGTGCGAAGAATTTTTCTGGTAGGCTTAGCCTTTCACAGCAATGCAAAGACCTAAAAAATTCCCAGTAGACTCTTGGGGTAAAATGCCTTCCACAAAAACTATGGAATTGCCTTGCAGAATGAAGCAGACCATTTTCTCTTGTGTTATGTTTTGTTTTGCTTTCTCTGGTTTCTCCCATTCATTTTAATTCTATGAAACATGACTAAGGTGAAAATGTATTAAATAAGAATTTAGAATATCTAGAACCTATATAAGATTGCACACCATCTTGGGGAGGGAGGGGGAAAGAAGGGGGAAAGGTGAGGGAAAATCCAAGATATATATGGAAGTGATTGTAGAAAATTGAAAACAAATAAATTAATTGATTAAAAAAATAAAGGAAGGCTTTTTCTGTCCTCATGGATAACACATTAGTGGAAGCTTCTCTAATGCCTTTTGGAATGAGCATATACCTATCTAATAGACTGGTGATTCAGTAGAGATGAGCTTAACACTATATTTAAATAAAAAGCAGAGGTAGCTAAGGAAAAAAACTGGAATTATAACCCTAGTGGATAGAGAACCAGGTCTGGAGTCATGAAGACTCATCTTTCTGAGTTCAAATCTGGCCTTAGACACTGGCTAGCTATGTAACCCTGGACAAATCACTTAATCCTGTTTTCCTCAGTTTTTTCATCTGTAAAATGAGCTGGGGAAGGAAATGGCAAACTACTCTAGTATCTTTGCCAAGAAAACTCTAAATGGGGTCACAAAGAGTCAGGCATGATAGAAAAATGATCTAACAACAACATGTAGATCAATGAATACTAGCAGATTCTGTAATGCTAATCATCACAAACTAACCAGGACTTAGAAAGTAAAGCCTCATAGAGACTCAGAAGAAGTAAGGGATTTTTCTGGGTTTACACAACCAGTAAGGACCTACTGGAGATCTTCTACTGAAGTCTTTCTGACCCTAAGACTGTGCTGCCAATATTCCTCTATGGTAAATCAATTTTAAAAATCCTTATAGGGGAGGGAAAGCATTCATTTAATTATACTCATTTAGATAGAACTAGAAGGATACATAGACACTGTATCATCTATCACTCCACCACATTTTTGGAGGGGTAACCTGAGGTCCTCAGTGGGAAGGTGTCTTACCCAAGGTCACAACTAGGGACTGGTAGAACTTGGTCTTGGCCATGTCTTTTGCCTCTAATCTCAGACCCCTTTTACCTTCTCTGGGTTCCTGGTCAACAAATTCCTCTAATTGCTTCCCTGCTGGTGTTTGTCTTCTTTTTTTACATGAGATTCCTGAAAGAGAACTTTGAATTTGCTTCTGAATATTCTATAAAAGGACCATGGGTAACCAAAGTCACTGATCATTTAGTAAGAATGAGGTCAACAGATTGCTCTTTCTCCTCCCCTTAATACTTACCTGGCCCCTGAAACATTCAGACATGTTGAAATAGCAAGGAGATAAGGATGAAAAAATATAGTAGGCAAATGTGCTTTCCTCACATAGATTAGCACTCCCCCACATACAGATTTTTGATCCTTTGCTCAAATATCTTCCTTTAAAGAAAGAAAAAGGGGGGGAGGGCAGAGCCAAGATGGCAGAGTAAAAGCAGGGAATTGCAAGAGCTCTCTCTCCAAACCCAGTCAAATGCCTTTAAAAAAAAAATGACTCTAAATAAATCCTGGAGGTGCAGAACCCATAGAATGACAAAGTGAAGCAAATCTACAGCCCAAGACACCCTGGAAGGAAAACGGGAAGTATTTATCACATTGGGCTGGGAGCAGAGCACAGTCTGGCACAGGCGATGCCAGCACGGATGGGACCTGAACAGGCCTGGAGAGGACTGAATCCGTGGCACCTGTAGTGGTTTCCATACTTCATGACCCCAAAACACCAAGGAAACATTGTAACAGCAGCTGCTGCTGTTTCTGGAGTTCTAGACCTAGAGATTGGGGGGATTGAGTGGCTGACAGTAGACTCCCCAAAGTCCACTGAAAGCAGAGAACTACCTTGACAAAGGGCTCAAAAGTCAAGTAATTGAAGGGGTAAATGAGCAAAAACAGGAAAAAAAACCACAGACTATAGAATCTTACTTTAATGACAAGGAAGATTGAAACATACAACCAGAAGGAGACAATAAAGTTAAAATTCTTATATCCAAAGTCCAAGAAAAATGTGAATTGGTTTCAGGGTATGGAAGAGCTAAAGAAGGATTTTGAAAAACAAGTAAGAGAAGTAGAGGGGAAAAATGGGAAGAGATATGAGAGTGATGCAAGAAAATCATGAAAAACAAGTCAACTGCTTGTTAAATAGGATCCCAAAAAAGCTGAAGAAAGTAAGACCTCAAAAATAGACTAACCAAAATGACAAAAAAAAAAAAAAATCCACAAATCCAATAAGTGAATGCCTTAAAAGGCAGAATTGGCCAGATAGAAAAGGAGGTCCAAAAGCTCACCGAAGAAGAAAATTCTTTAAAGATTAGAATGGAGCATATAGAAGTTAATGACTTTATGAAAAAATTAGGAAATTATAAAACAAAGCCAAAGGAATGAAAAAATAGCAATGTGATTGATCTCATTGGGAAAAAAACTGACCTAAAAAATAGATCCAAGAGAGACAACTTAAAAATTATTGGACTACTTGAAAGTCATGATCAAAAAAGAGCCTGGACATCATCTTTCAAGAAATTATGAAGGAAAACTGTCCTGTTATTCTAGAACCATAGGGTAAAATAAATATTGAAAGAATTCATTGATCACCTCCTGAAAGAGATTCCAAAGGAAATCTCCTAGGAATAATGTAGTCAAATTCCAGACTTCCAGGTCAAGGAGAAAATATTTCAAGTAGCCAGAATGAAAAAAAAAAAATTGAGTATTATGGAAATACAATCAGCATAACACAAGATTCAGCAGCTTCTACATTAAGGGACTGAAGGACTTAGAATATGATATTCCAGAAGTCAAAGGAGTTAGGATTAAAACCAAGAATCACTTACCCAGTAAGTATTATACTTCAAGGGAGGAATGTCATTCAATGCAATAGGGGACTTTCAAGCATTCTTGATGAAAAGGCCAGAGCTAAATAAAAAAAAAAAAAAATTGACTTTCCAAGACAAGTATCAAGAGAAGCATAGAAAGGTAAACAGGAAAGAGAAATCATAAGGGACTTACTAAAGTTGAATTGTTTACATTCCTACATGGAAAGATAATATTTGTAATTCTTGAGTCTTTTCCCAGTATTAAGATAGTTGGAGGGATTATATACATATAGACAGAGGGTACAGGGTAAATTGAATATGAAGGGATGATATCTAAAAGAGTAAAATTAAGGGGTAAGAGAGGAATATATTGGGAGAAAAAGAAAGGGAGAAATAGAATGGGATAATTTGTCTCTCACATAAAAGAGGCAAGAGAAAAGCTTTCTCAGTGGAGAGGAAAAGGGGGGAGATGAGAGGGGGAAGAGTGAAGTTTACTCTAATTGCATTTGACTTAAGGAAGGAATAGCATGCACACTCAATTTGGAATGAAAATCTATCTTATACTACAGGAAAGTAGGGGAGAAGGGGATAAGTGGTGGGATAGAAGGGAGGGCAAATGGGAGGAAGGTAATTAGAAGTAAACACTTTTGAGGAGGGATGGGATCAAAAGGGAATAGAATAAATAGGGGGCAAGTTAAGATGGAGGGAAATACATTTTGTCTTTCACAACATGACTGTTATATAAGGGTTTTGCATTATTACACATATATAACCTATATTGAATCATTTGTCTTCTCACTGGAGGTGGGTAAGGAGGGAGGGAGGGAGAGAAGTTGGAGCTCAAAGTTTTAACAATGAATATTGAAAATTGGTTTTACATGCAATTGGGAAATAAGACATACAGGCAACGCAGTATAGAAATCTATCTTGCCCTGCAAGAAACTAGAGAGGAAGGGAATAAGAGATGGGAGGGGTGTGATAGAAGGGAGGGAAGATTGGGGTAAGGGGCAATCAGAATGCATGGGGGAAAGGGAAACATGGGGAGAAAATTTGAAACCCAATCAGGTGGAAGTGAATACTGAAAACTAAAATTAAACGAATTAATAAAAAATGGAAAAAAAATCAATGAGCCTGTGGAAAATCGTTATAAGGGAAGGGACATGGATTTCATTGTGGAGGTGAAATAAATTTCCTTTGGATCCTGTTGACCTGACCTCTCCTATTTCCAAGATCAGTTCCAGAATTTTACCCAATTACATGATGCTGCTTCTCAGAATTAACGAAAACCTCTCAATGAGAACCTGGCTCAGTTTTCTCTAGTAACCAAGATGAATAGGAAGACCAGATTGCACGGACTCCATGGAGAGGTGAAGTCCAGGAGGAAGCAATAGTGAATTAACTAAGAAGATATTTATGAGCTTTACACTAAGTTTAAGCTACTGAGCTGGGACTAATGCTCAAGCAGCAAACAAAATGTGCGTTCTTATTAATAAATCTGTATAGTGAGGGATTCCTACACTTAGGATATACTAAGCAGCCATGAGATCAACACGAAGGTCCTTATATTAGGCCAACATATTAAATTAACCAGGGCCAAACCAGTGGCCAATGAATACCAACTCAGAATAATATTTTCAAGTGCATAAAACAAAATAGCAGAATTGCAAAAGAAAACAATTCTATGGAAACGATGTTATGAAAGATTAAAAACAAAACTTCATCAGCCCCAGGTTTAGATTCCCTGATTAAGAGCCAACAGTAAGTTGGATCTGTTGGATATCCCTTTTCTCTTTTGTTTTGAGGTTTCTATCTTCCAAATGCTGCTGTCCCCATTCCCTAAATGGCCAATATGATCATTTTACAAGCACTGGGCAATGTGCTGAAATAGCTCCTTATCCTCAGCATTAACTAAGGGCTAGGGTATCCTGCATTGAACTTCCATTCTAAGGTTTAACACCTTGAATTGGCCAATTATGCTCTAAACTTTTGTGGATTAAAATCCTCTGTAGGATTCAAGAATTATCTCAATTTTTGATTTTGGTTACAAAACATAATGCAGGTTCTGAATTACTCCTTTCTGAACTGTTTCCTCTGTGTGCTCCTAGAGGGATAGGGAGAAAAATGAATATCATGCTCTCCCATTTTCCCACCAATTTCAAACTTTTCTTAGATGTTGATTAGATTTGATCTTTGAGAATTTTTTATTTGGCATTGTGATTTCAGAAACCCCATCATGGGGTTGTACCTGCCCTGGGAGTGAACCTGGAAGAGGTTCCACAACTCTCTGTCCTCAACATAAGTTACTCAAACATAATTTTCTGGAGAATCAGTTTCCACTTGAGCCTTTGTAAATTTTAATCTTCTGTTTACCCATAGTCCCTGACCATTTTGCACTATCAGCTATTGTTTTTCGGTTAGAATTCTGAATTTGTGTCATCTACTTCAAAACTCCATATTAATGATTTTGATCTTTCTTGGTTCATTTAAGCATTAGTTTGTATTATTCGCACACATTCCATTTCCTTGAGTTGCATAAACTATTAGTTATCTTTGGGGTTCCCTAAATGCTTCTAAAATAATTATTTTTAGCTTAAATTTCCCTTGTAGCAGCTAGGAACTGCCACAATGCACAAAGCATGGGGCATGGAGTCAGGAATAACTGAGTTCAAATCCAGCATTAGATGCTTACTATCAGTGTGACCTAGGCAACACCCTTAACCCATCTCTGAAATTATGGTAATCATATCACCTACTTACCAGGCTTCTTGTAAGCCTGGTCAAAGGATCAAAGTTCCTAACATTTGTAAAGCATTTAGCACAATACCTTGAGCTTAATAAATACTTGTTCTCTGTCCTCTCCCCCTCCCCACCTTGAGGGTAGGGACTATTTTGATTGTGTGTCTCTAGCACCTCACACAACACCAAGCACATTGAAAGAGACCAATACATGGTGTTTGAATGAATAACTATATATTGTAGAAGCCTTCAATTACCTTCTAGTGTTTCACAAAATACCTGGTATATAGCAGTTACTTAATAAATGTTTATTTATTAATGATCTCCAAATATACATTCAATAATACACATGTTTTCTTACTTTCTATACAACTAAAATTATATTAGGTAGGGGGAAAGGGCAAAGGTGCATTTCATGGCCCTTGCCCTCAATAAGCTTATATCTCCTTTAATAATAAAATTAGGTTAATTCACAGAAGGTGCGTGGCGTTGATGAGTATTGATGTACTTTCTAAAAGGATATAGATACACTGGTAGACACAAGTTCTCATCAGTTTTCCTACTTCCTTTAACCCACCTATATTTTCTCATTCTATATAATTCTTCCCCATGCTTTCTTACAAATGCTCCATGGAGGATCTACCCAGTGTTTGCAAAAGGAGAAATTTTCAATGCTGTGGATAAGTTCACTTATCACAGCAGTATACTTTTCAAGTATGTAGACATAGATTATGAGGTTGACACATGCATTGTCAGAGGTAGCTCACTGTTTGGGAAGCTCCAAAGGTAAGTATGGGAGAGAAGAGGTATTAGACTACTTACCAAACTGAAGGTCTACAGAGCCATGGTGCTGACTTCATTGTTGTATGCCCATGAAACATGGACAGTCTACCAAATCAGTGCCAGGAAAATGAATTATATCCATCTGAATTGTCTTAGGAAGATTCTGAAGATCACCTGGAAAGATAATGCATCAGACACTGACCCTTTTCTTGAGTTAAACTGCCAAATTTTACTGCAGAGAGCACAACTCTAATGAACTGTCCAAATATTTGAATGTCAAACATAAGATTGCCTAAAAGATTATTTAATGGAGAATTCACACAGGCAAGAGCCCACATGGAGGGCAAAAGAATCATTACAAGGACACTCTCAATGTTTTTCTGAGGAACTTTGGAATCAATTATGAGACATGGGAGACAGTGACCCAGGAGTATGCAATGTGGTGCATTCCTATGAAAGAAGTTGTTGTGCTCTGTGAGCTAAGCAGGCTTACAGTAGCTAAAAAAACAAAAAACAAAAAAAACATGAAATGTGCAAATTTAGAGACATCTCCCTTCCAAGTGTTCATATGGACTATTTGTGCTCAATCTGTAGTTCAGCATTCCAAGATCATATTGGTCCAGTCAACTGCAGTTGGAAACATTGCACCTTGACACCAGCATAGTGATATCATTTTTGTCCTCTTAAAGAATGATGGACAATAACCAACCCCATAATTTGAATACATTGACTTTTAAAAGCCACAGTTTCTTCTGGGGCATTTACTATTCCGTGGATCCACTAACTAGAATATACACTTGTTCTCCCTCAGTTTCACTACACAGACTCTTTATTAAGGATGACACCATATTTTTTTTTTGTTAGAAATCTGCTACTTTCATGGCATGCTTCTTTTTAAAGGAAAAGGAAAATTTTAAGTTTTATTTGATAGACTAAAGACATAATGCTATCATCCTTGAAATAGTTCAGAAATCCTTTTTGGAAGCCCCTAAATAGTCTTCCATTTACCTCTTCATTCACTTATTAAACAGTCATTTTATTTTTAAGTTAAATAAAATATTTAAAATTTTGACAACCAAATTCTGTCCTTCCCTGCCTCCTTTCCTATTCCCCTCCCTGAGATGGTAAGCAATTAGACATAGATTATACATGTGCAATTATGTAAAACATTTACATTTTAGTCATTTGGTACAAAAAGGCTTGAATAAAAGAAAATATGAAAGAAAGAAGGTGAAAAGTAACATGCTTCAGTCTGTATTCATTCAATATGAGTTCTTTCTCCGGAGGCAGATAGTAGTCTTTTGGAAGATCATTAGTCTTTTGGAATTGCCATAGATTGTTGTATTGCTGAGAATAGCTAAATCACTCACAGTTCTTCATCGAGCAATATTGCTATTACTGTCTATGATGTTACATGACATCCTTCTTAAGCCTAAGTTATAATTAGCCAAATGCAGCCAATTACTTCTACCCACC
Organism: Bettongia penicillata ogilbyi; assembly: GCA_023548195.1. Classification (NCBI taxonomy): domain Eukaryota; kingdom Metazoa; phylum Chordata; class Mammalia; order Diprotodontia; family Potoroidae; genus Bettongia; species Bettongia penicillata. The sequence goes on from JAJHZJ010000812.1 coordinate 1,793,157, forward strand.
ATGTTGTTTTCCATTGACTTTTGGGTAACCATTGAACTAACCCAGCAAACTGCCCACTTGCCTGTAAGCTATAATCTAGGAAATAGACTAAGTTTCTGGTGACATTTATATCTTCTGGTTGTAAATATAACTTTTTTAAGTGTTTGTCTCCTTGGATAGTGATATGATTAGCCCAGCATGCAGATACAGTAAGAAATTATTTTCAATCAGGTGTTTCATTAAGTAACAATTAGGACATTTATGTATTCTTAACTTTTTGGACCAGGAAGTGCTAGTAGTTTGGCATTGAGGACATGACACTGGATTGGACTTATATTCTATCCTGGCTCTTCTTCTAATTATGCGATTATTGAAAAATCCCTTCACCTCTCTGAGTCTTCATTTCTTCACTTGTAAAATCACTTGTAAAACTGCTTTCAGGTCTAACACTTTGTGATTTGATATCTTCATAAAGCCAATGTTTCTACAATCATAAATTTGATTAGGAAATATAGGGGGAAAATCATTACAGTGTGTTTTTTTATTGACTACAAATTTAAATCATTGAATTTGATTGGGAAAAAATAACCTTCAAGACTCTGCTTCAGTATGGTGACTCCCAAGGATATATCTGAGTTATGCCAGACTCCTTGAAAGACCAAACATCAGAACTTTATTCAACCTCCTGTCATTATATAAGTCAGGAAATGCAGGTCAACCGCATCTATGTTCATAAAACATGAACCCCTCCATCATGGCAAGTATCTAGTGCAGAGCCCAGATCCAAGTCTAATTCATAGAATCACAGATCTAGAGAGGGAAGGGAACTCAGAGGATATTAGTGTTACTGCATACAGTGGTCTCCTGATTCTAGTCACTTCATTTTATATCAGTTCATCGAAGTCTTCCCAGGTTTGTCTGAAATCATCTGGTTCATCATTTCTTGTAGCACAATAGTATTTCGTCATAGTCATATACAACAAATTGTTCAGTCATTTCCCATTTTATGAACATTCCCTCATTTTCCTATTCCTTAGCATCACAAAAAGAGCCATTATAAATATTTTTTACAAATATATCCTTTTCTATTTTCATTTATCTCTTTGGGATACAGGCCTATTTGTGGTATTGCTTGGTCAAAGGGCATGCACAGGTTTATAGCACTTTGGGGATAGCTTCAAATTGTTCTCCAGAATGATTGAACCCATTTACAATTGGACCAGCAATGCATAAGTGTACCTATTTCCCATATCCTCTCTAGCATTTGGCATTTGGCATTTCTGGCATGGTAGGCAATCTGATAGGTATGAGGGAGTACTAAAGTGGGATTTGAATTCATGTCCTCAAGACTACACACTAATGTTCTTCCTATTTCTCACTGCATGAGTGTATATATGTTTATGTATTTACACACATACATAAATTGAAACACATAAGTGTATCTCTATATATATAGTGTGCATATGTATATGCATGTATTACCTGCAGACACAAACATACATACATATACATATATACATACACTATAATTTGAAAATGGAATGATTATGTCTGAGATTTGAAGAATAAAGTTGAAACCACTTAGAACTAAGAAGAAGAACCAGGAAAACAAGAACTTGAAATAATGTTAAATGACAAACTAGGAATGTTGTCTAGATAAGAAAAGAGCTAGGACACTTAGGGTTGGAATCATAATCCTTAAATATTTGAATGATTGTCATATGGCAGAGCAAAACCAATTACTCTAAGTGGTTTTAAGGAGAAAAAAACAGGAAAAATGGGTGGATGTTACTGCACAATAAATACTGCCATATAGGTTTATTTCTGAAGATTTAATCAAATAGTTCGTGAAAACTGCTATATGAGGGATAACTCCTCCTCTTCCTCTGCTATTATTATCTTCTTCCCCTCCTCCTTTTTCCTTTTCTTCCTCTTTCTCCTTCTCTCCTTTTCCTTCTTCAGTTTTAGGTATCACATTTTAGGACGAATATTGATAACTTCGGAATACTCAGAGAAGGAAGTCCAGAAGAGTGAAGGGTCTGTAGTGCATCTCAAAGGAGGATGATTTGAAGGAAGTAGGTATGGTTAGTCCAGAGAAAACAAATGGCGCAAAAGACATAAATGCTACAAATGATTTAAAACGTTCTCTTTTATGGAAAGGGGAATGATTATATTTGATTTCAGCCCCACTGAGATTAGCACTAGGAGGAATGGGTGGAAATTATATAGATGAGATTTAGGACTTACGAAAAAAGGAAAAATGGCCTAATAATAACAATAATAATGTTACCTTAATGGGGAAGATACAGTCTTAGGTGGCAGTGGGCTTCCATTAATGGAAGTCTTAAAGTCAAGGATTAAAAACACTCATCAGGCATCTTAGAGAGGGTGCTTTTGTTTAGACATTCATTTGGGTTAGAGACAAAAACCCTCTAAGTCTTTCTCATGTTGAAATTTACTGAATTAATGATTAAATTTTGTGTCCTTGAAGGAGAACAAAAAAAATTCCAGGCATACAGAGGTTCTTCTTTTCTTAGGCCTGCATCCTTGAAAACAAAAACATAACTTTAAAGTTGGCAACATTGATTCAAGTGGCCTGGAACAAGTCCTCAAGAATGCCAACCTCATATGAAGAAGTTCTGTCTGGATGTTGATGAACCATAAAAAATCAGTGAGCTCAGCAGAGCGCAAGGAGTTAGAAATAGCCCACTGGGTGCATGTTGGGAGGAGTCTATGAAGACATTAACATGGAGCCCCTTTTATTGCTCCAGTCTCAGTGGGAAAACTTTTAGCTTCTCCGCAAAGAAGGAGATTCTAGAGGCACAAGAAAGCCTTCAAAAAGTCAAGATATAAGAAGGAATCTTATTTTTTAAAGTACCCAAATCTAATCAGCTACTCTCAGAAAGTCCATGAGCATATTTCTGGACTGTGGAAAGGGATTTTATCTTACCTGAAAGTTCAAATACTTCCAGAAAGCCTGTATGAGTGTATTGGAGTCATGAAACCATAGAGAGCCATGTAGGATCTTTAACTTCTCTTGATATAGCTCACAGTTATATCTGGGCCATCAGACCCACGTTTTCCCTGATACATAAATAACTCTAGGTATTTTGGGCCGTTAGGGTACATTTGATTCTAGCTTTAGTCCTGCCTGTGTTCAAGTCGTAGACAATGGGACTATCCTTCTTGTCAAGTCAAATTCCAGGAATTATGCCCTTGATCTTATCTCTTCCGGTCTCCTTTGAAACTTTGCCTCATATTTATCTTGCTAAATCTACTCTCTCTCCCTCCCTTTTCTGCCATCTTTAAAGATGTATCCAAGTACCTCGACATGTTTTCTTGAGCCCGATATTCACATGTGCTTTGATCCTACTTTTTTCTCTTTGTTAAATTCCTGGACTTAAGAATCTGCATCTGATTCCTCTCAACTCCAATCTTTAGTCTGATAATCCTTTCATTCTCTCTGTCACCTTTTCCCTCATCCCCCACATCTGTTCATTTTTCAACTCCCAATAAAACTCACCCTTCAAGCGTTCTTGTACATGTCTTAGTCACTGAATTCATGTAACTCATATCCTCATAACCTCTTAACTGCATGCTATGAGTATTCTCTCTGATTTTCTCTTTCCAAACAATCTCTCAAAATCACAAGTTAAGCCATCTCTATGCCCTGATCAAACATATTCAGTGACTCCCTATTGCCTGTAGGATGGATATAATACAAACTCCATTGTATAATAAGTAATGTCCCTTCCCACCTAGTGATTTTCTAGTTATTCATATACAAACTACAATCTAGACCAATGGGACAACTAATTGTTTCTCTATCTTATCCTTCTTTATGGAGATCTATATTGTGAGAACTGACTGGAGAACACTCATGATATAAACATGTATTTCTCATCCTTAAACAATGATATTGGGGCACTCATATTTCATATCCGTGGTCATTGTATGAGTAGAATGTAATTTAACAGTTATTTCAGAGAAAAGAAGAAGATAGAAGAAAGAAAGAAAAGAGAGAGAGAGAGAGAGAGAGATCAGTAAGATCAATAGCAACTAAAATAACTCAATTTTTTTTAGATGATCAAGGAAAAAGGGAGCAAGAAAAGGAGTCACCTACTTTTCCACTTTCCTGGACATTGCTATATGTGTGATGAAGTTGTTTGGGATTGTGATCTTCAGAATTGAAGAACTTGATGCTTCCTTTTGACAGTTTCTAAGTTCTGAAAATTCTTACTTTTTATTTCTGCCTTAGTGTGAAGTTCAGTGTGCTAGCAAGTGCCAGAGAACTGACTACATCTCCCCTTAGTTATAGTAACTTGTGCAGATATATGGCTGGTCAAGCCATCCTAAGGAATACTCAAGCACTAGCCACACATACAAGGACAGAAATTACAAGAGGAAAGAAAACCAAACTGGCTTGTGCTCTGTAACAGCAGCTCTCCCTATCAGACTGAAGAAAGTAATGGAACTTTTAAAACTTTTTTCTGTGGCTTGCTCATACATAAGGTTTAATAGTGAATTAATCATCTGTGCACCAGGGGAGGATGGCTTGATCAATATCAGAAATATCGTCTCCACTAAGGCAACACTTTTGATAAGTACACTTTGAATAAAACTCTTTTATGAACTGAGTCATATTTCTTGATACATTAAACCAATAAGCATTATATTGAGCTTGGAATGAGGGTGATCTCAGCAACATATCTGACCGGACTAACCAAAGCATGCCATCTATACATCCATATCTATGCAGTAAGCACATCTAATGCATTATTAACAAACACTGAAAATAATAATGGACCAGGAATTAATCTTTCATGAGAAATATGAATCCTTGATTCTGTGCTTACAAAAGGAACAATTGAATTTATCTAAACCAGTGGAGAGTTTAAGGGCAAAATATGAAAAAAAAAAAAAAAAGCTATGCTATTCCATTCCCAATCATTTACTGGTAAAGTTAAATGTTTTGAATGCTGCAGGACAAGACAGACAGCTCCAAAATTTTAATAAGTGATAGAACATCTCTGAGAGATTATAACTAATATATAGCAAAGACTAGTCATATTGACACCAGGTTATCATACTGTGTTTGTTTTTTCCAAATAATATCTTGCCAACATGCTGTCTATTCCCTAAAGTTCTTTAAACAGGAAAAACATGTTTTAGGAACTATGCTCAATGTATCTGATTATGACATGCTCTGCGATTTCTTTGTGCATCTCTGTTGAAATTGATTAGTGTATATTGTAAAGTTTTGAAAACAGAATTCCTGTTCTTTAGCAATAGGACAGTAATTCGGTGCATAGTCAACAAGCCCTAGACCATGGGAGAATTTAATCTATAGTGAAGAAGACTTTTTTTTAATTCACTGTCTCAAAATGATGAGCATCCTGCTTGGGTGAGTATATTAAAATAAATAAAGGAGTCAAGTAAAACAAGGTCATTTAAAAGTGAGAATGTGATTTTTTCTAAACAGATTTAAGGAAGTTTTCAATAAGAAATAATTATGGATCATTTCACAAGGAATCAAAGATCAAAAGCAAATAATTATAATAAATAGACATTGTTTATATTTAAGTTCTTTGATAGTATGTTCACTCTTTAAATTTTAGCAACTTAGCTTCAAAGTAGAGAAAGTAAAGGGAGGCTTATCAAGGAATCAAGTAGGAACATGACTGTGTCTTCCCTGGGACATTCAGATGATCCGAGTGACAGACAAGACTCTGACTCCATTTGTACCTAGAAAGAGAAAGCCAGACTCCAATACTGTTCAGTATTGGAATATACAATCTTTTACAAGATCACAGGCTTATATACAACCTCTAAAGAAAGGTTGACTTTGTGCAGCATTGATTGTAAAATGCAATTGAATCCAAGGACACTTTCTTAAAGCCATGACCAGCATCCTGTCTCTGGTGCATGTGAACAAAGTATAGACGAAACTATAATAGTCAAATATTCTATAATTCCCTACTGAAGGTCTACTGAACACAACTGAGCCCTACTGAATGACAAATTTTACTCCTCACATTTTGAATGTCTTTCACCAAAGAGAAAAGGCCTGTTGAATGTGGAAGAAGCTAATACTTCTGGGGGTGAACTCAAGATGGCAGAGTAGAGGTAGCACTGTAGCTGAACTCTGCCAACATTCCTCTCCAAACAATTTTAAAATCAAGCTTCAAATCAAATTCTGGAGCAGCACAGCTACCAAAAAAAATAGGGGTGGGACATTTTTCAAGCCCAAGACAATTTTAGAGGTAAGAAGGAGAGGGCTATGGCTACTGGCCAGGAGCACATTTGGCAGTAACACCAGTTGTAATCCTTGAAGGTAGTATTATTAGTAGCAGCAGCTTCTAGAATGCTCTACCTAAAGACAACAATGGGATCAGGCAGCTGGTCAGAAAGAGACTACAATGGAATCATATGCTAGCACTAGGTGCAGGACAGGACACTACTTGGAAACACTCTTACCTGTACCCACTTTAGGGTCAAAATTTCAGGTAGGAAAGGATTGTTTTTAGTCATAAGGAAGAAAGGGTGATGAGGAACATTATTATCTGCTTTTGATTTCAAGGGAACATTGACCACCCTTCTCTCCAAATGAATACACCTTGGAAACACCAAAAAATTCCAAACTTCCAAAACTATATCTGAAAACAGCAGTGTGAAAAAGCCTGAATATGGGAAAAGTGCCCCCTGACCAGCACTCTGGGAACAGAGCTTAATTCTAACACAAAGGCCAAAGTCAATAAGTAGTTTGGGGAAAAAAAGAATGAAAAAAAGAAAGAAAAAAAGAACCTAAGATAAAAAATTACTATGATGATGGGGAAGATAAGAAACAAAATCAGAAGACAAAGATGTAAAAGTATCTACAAGCAAACCTCAAAGAAAAATGCAAGTCAGATAGAAGCACAAAAATAATTCCTGTAAGGGTTAAAAATGATTTTAAAAATCAAAAAAGAGTGGCATGGGAAAAAATAGGAAAATGAATGAGATGAAAGTAAATTATGAAAAGATAATCAATAGCTTGGTCAAAGAGAAACAAAGAAATATTGAACAAAGCAATCCCTTAAGAAAAACAGATTTGAGAAAATGGTAACAGAGCTACAAAATATCAGTGCTGAAAATAACTCATAAAAAAGCAAAATTGGGCAAATGCAAAAAATAGGCACAAAAGTTCACTGAAGAAAATAGCTCTTTAAATATAGAATTGAGGAAGTATTAGGTTGAGGCATCACTAAACAATAAAACAGTAAAAAGGATGAAAAAATAGAAGAAAATGTATAATGTCTAATAGGAAAAATTAACTGACTTGGAAAACAGATTAAGAAGAGATTATTTAAGATTATTGGACCACCTGAAAGTCACAATCAAAGAATGAGCATAAACATTATTTTTCATGAAATTATTAAGAAAAACTGCCCAGATACCTCAAATGTAGAGGATAAAATGGAAACTGAAAAATCCACTGATCAACTCCTGAAGGTGATCCCAAAAGAAAAACTTCCAGGAATATTACAGATGTATTCCAAAACTCCCAGATCAAAGAGAAAATTCTTCAAGCAATCAGAAAGAAACCATTTAGATACTATGAAGCTACAGTCAAGATCACACAAAAGTTAGAAGCTACTACATTAAAGAAGTAAAAGGCCTGGAATATGATATTTCAAAAAAGAGCTAGGATTACAATTACCTAGAAAGTAATACTGAGTATAATTCTTCAGGGAAAAGTGGATATTTAATGACATAGAGGACTATCAAGCATTTCTGATGAAAATACCAGAGATAAAATGAAATTTTGAAGTCATTTATAATACTCAAGAAAAGTATTTTAAAAAAGGAAAACATGAAAGAAAAATCATAAGTTATTCAATAAGGATAAATTGTTATATTCCTACATGGGAAGATGGTATATGTACTTAAGAACTTTATTATTATTTTGGCACTTAGAAAAATGCTACATAGAGGGTATGTATGTGTAAACTGAACATGTTTGGATGATTTAAAAAAATGGACAGACTACAAAGAGGGATGAACTGGAAGAAGTAGGAAGAGAGAGGAAGAATGAAGAAAATTATCTCATAAACACACACATAGATATATAGATAAATATATATAGAGATAGACAGACAGACAGATAGATAGATAGATAGATAGATAGATAGATAGATAGATAGATAGATAGATAGATAGACAGAAAGAGATAGATAGACATTATTTGCCAAGGAAGTGGGAGGTGAAGGAGTATAAGAGAAAGTGACTAATAAAAAGGAAGGTAGATTAATGGAGTCAGTAGTCAGAAGCAAAAAAAAAAACAACACTTTTCAGAAGGGGCAGAATTATAAAAAAAGAGAGAGAAGGATAAACAGACTAAAATAGGATAGCGGGAAATGTCCAGTTAGTAATCATAACTATGAATGTAAATGGGTTGAATTCACCCATGAAACTGAAGGAGATAACAGAATGGATTAGACACCAAAATTCAATAATGTGTTATATATAAGAAACACTTTTGAAACAGAGAGATACACAAAGAATTGAAATAAGGAACTAGAACAGTCTTTCATGTTTTAGCTGAAGCTCAAAAAAGGTAGGGGTAGCAATCATGAATTCTGACAAAAGCAAAAATGGACCTAACTGAAAGAGATAAGCAGGGAAATGACATCTTGCATAAAAGGTAACATAATGAAGTAATATAAATAATAAACATGTATTCATTGAAAAGCATAATATCCAAAGTCTTAAAGATGTTAGAAGAACTACAGAAGAAAATAGAGAGTAAAATGTACTAGTGGAGGAACTTGATTTTCCTCTCTCAGAGCTATATTTAATCAAACCATAAAATAAATAAGAAAGAATAGGAGGATGAATAAAATAAGGAGATGAATAGAATCTTAGAAAAGTTAGATATGACAGACCTCTGAAGAAAACTGAAGGAAAATAGAAAGGAATATACTTTTCTTTTATCAACTGCATATGACACTTTTGCCAAAATTTCTCCTATATTAAGGAAGGCACAAAAACCTTACAACTACATGTCAGAAAAGCAAAATAATAATTGCAACTTTTTCAAAACAGAATGTAATAAAAATCAAACAAAATTTTGTGGAAACATAGAATAAAGATTAAATTGAAGCCAAATAATCTAATCATAAATAGTGATTCGATCAAAGAACAACTCATAGAAATAATCAATAATTCCATTAAAGAGAATGACAATAGCGAGGCAACATGCCAAAATTTATGGAATGCAGTCAAAGCAATACTTAGAGGGAGAAAAAGTCTATAATATGTAGATTAATACAAAATAGAATGAGTAGATCAATGAATTGGGTATAAAACAAAAAAATAAAGAGAAAAATAACAAATAAAAATGTCCAATTAAACACCAAAATTGAAACCCTAATACTAAAAGGAGAAGTTAATAAAATTGAATGTTAAAAAAACAACAACACAGAATTAGTAAATAAACCTAGGAGCCTGTTTTATGAGGAAAAATGATAAAATAGATAAAATATTGGTTGATTAAATTAAAAAATAAAGAAGAAAAAATCAAATTACCATCATTAAAAATGTAAAGGGTAAATACATTACTAAATGAATAAGCTATTAGGAATTATTTTGCTTAGTTATATACCAGCAAAACTGATAATCTAAGTGAAATGTATGAATATGCATGTATATTTAAGCAGGTACACACAAAACACATATGTATGCATATATACACATGTGCATATGTATACACATGTGTGCATATATGCATACATATATACATGGATGTATATGTGTGTGAACGCATATATGTATGTGCATGTGTGTGTGTGTCTGTGTGTGTGTGTGTGTATCCCAGACACAGATTATTTAAATAGCCCTATTTTTGAAAAAGAAATTGAACACACCAAAAATGAACTTCCTAAGGAAAAGCTATTAGGACAGAATGAATTACAAGGGAATTCTACCAATTATTTAAGGAACAACTAATACCAGTTCTTTATAAACTATTTGAAAAAGTAAGTAAAGAAAGAGTCCTACCAAATTCTTTTTGTGATACAAATACGGTTTTGATACCTAAACCAAGGAGAGCAAAAACATAGAAAGAAAATTATAGGTGAATTTCCCTAATGAATATAGACACAAAAACTTTTTTTTAATATAAATTTATTTATTTGACTTTTTACATTCATTTTCACAAAATTTTGGGTTCCAAATTTTCTCCTCATTTATCCCCTCACCCCACCCCAATACACTGAGCATACTAATTTTCCCTATCACTAATCTGCCTTCTCTTCTATCATCCCACCCTTCTCTTGTCCCCATCTTCTCTTTTGTCCTGTAGGGCCAGATGACTTTCTATTCCCCATTAACTGTATTTCTTATTTCCTAGGAGCAAGAACAATACTAAACAGTTGTTCCTAAAACTTTGAGGTGCAAATTCTCCCCATCCCTCCCGCCCCACCCATTCCCTTTGGGAAGGCAGGCAATTCAATATAGGCCATATCTGTGTAGTCTTGCAAATGACTTCGATAATAGTTGTATTGTGTAAGACTAACTAGATTTCCCTCCATCCTATCCTGCCCCCCATTGTTTCTATTCTGTCTTTTGATCCTGTCCCTCCCTGAGTGTTGACTTCAAATTGCTCCCTCCTCCCATTTCCCTCCCTTCCATCATCCACCCCACCCTGCTTATCTCCTTCTCCCCCACTTTCCTGTATTTTAAGATAGGTTTGCATACCAAAATGAGTGTGCATTTAATTCCTTCCTTTAGTCGAATGTGATGAGGGTAAACTTCATGATTTTTTTTCCTCAGCTCTCCTCTTTTTCCCTCCACTAAAAAGTCTCCTGCTTGCCTCTTGAATGAGAGATAATTTACCCCATTCCATTTCACCCTCTCTTCTTCCACTACATTTCTCTCTCACTGTTTACCTTAATTTCTTTTAATATATGGTCCCATCCTATTCAATTCACTCTGTTCTCTCTGTCTCTGTGTGTGCATGCTTGTGTGTATGTGTGTGTGCGTGCATGTGTGTACGTGTGTGTGTGTGGTCCCACCAACTACCCAGATACTGAAAAGTTTTAAGAGTTACAAATATTGTCTTTCCATGTAGGAATGTAAACAGTTCACCTTTGGTAAGTCCCTTATGACTTCTCTTTGCTGTTTACTTTTTCTTGCTTCTTCTCATTCTTGTATTTGAAAGTCAAATTTTCTTTTCAGCTCTGGTCTTTTCATCAAGAATGCTTGAAAGTCCTCTGTTTCATTGAAAGACAATATTTTCCCCTGAAGTATTATACTCAGTTTTGCTGGGTAGATGATTCTTGGTTTGAGTCCTAGTTAATTGACTTCTGGAATATCCTATTCCACACCCTTCGATCCCTTAATGTAGAAGCTGCTAGATCTTGAGTTATCCTGATTTTATTTCCACAATATTGGAATTGTTTCTTTCTAGCTGCTTGTAAGATTTTCTCCTTGAGCTGGGAGTTCCGGAATTTGGCCACAATGTTCCTAGGACTTTCTCTTTTTGGATCTCTTTCAGGTGGTGATCCATGGATTCTTTCAATGCTTATTTTGCCCTCTGGTTGTAGAATGTCAGGGAAGTTTTCCTTGATAATTTCATGGAAGATGATATCTAGGCTCTTTTTTTGATCATGACTTTAAGGTAGTCCCATAATTTTTAAATTGTCTCTCCTGGATCTATTTTCCAGGTCAGTTGTTTTTCTCATGAGATATTTCACATTCTCTTCCATTTTTTCATTCTTTTGGTTTTGTTTGGTGATTTCTTGGTTTCTCATAAAGTCATTAGCCTCCAGCTGTTCCATTCTAATTTTTAAAGAACTCTTTTCTTCAGTGAGCTTTTGAACCTCCTTTTCCCTTTGGCTGATTCTACTTTTTACAGCATTCTTCTCCTTGTTGGCTTTTTGAACCTCTTTGCCAATTGAGTGAGCCTGTTATTTTCTTCAGCATTTTTTTGGTCTCCTTTAGCAAGGTATTGACCCGTTTTTCATATTTTTCTTGCATCTCTCTCATTTCTCTTCCCAGTTTTTCCTCCACCTGTCTAACTTGATTTTCAAAATCCTTTCTGAGCTCTTCCATGGCCTGAGCCCATTGGATATCTATTTTGGATGTTTGGAATACAGAGACCTTGACTTCTATGTCTTTCCCTGATGGTAAGCATTGATCCTCATCATCAGAAATGAAAGGCAGGAACATCTGTTCCCCAAGAAAGTAGCTTTCAATAGTCTTATTTTTCTTCCCTTTTCTGGGCATTTTCCCAGCCAGTTACTTGACTTCTGAGATTCCTCTCCACCCCTGCCTAGATCTGCCCAGCTAGTGCTTGGGGTCTGAGATTCAAATGCTGCTCCCCAGCCTCAGGGCTTTCAGCAGCCTGAGTGGCTGCTATTCAATGTGAGCTTAAGTTCTGGTGCTCAGGTGGGGGCAGGGCCGCCTCCCAGGCTCAGTTCCCTCAAGAGGTTTATGTGGAGACCTTCAATAATGGATCTGAGGTCCTGCCTGCTTTGGGAGTCCTGTGCTGCCATTGCCTCTGCCACTGCCTCCAGAGGGGGCCTGAGTTATGCAGACACCCTGCTCCCCTCTCAGCCAGCCCAGAAGTCTCTCTGCGTGACCTGTAGTGCCTGTGGGTGGAGGGACCTTTGTGGCGCAGAGATTCTGTCCCTGAAGGCTGCTCGGATCTGCTCCTCTCGAGGCCATGTGCCAGGGCAGGGCACGGGTGGGCTCCACTGTCTGGTGCACAATGGACCTTTGTGGTCGGTTTTTAAGGCTCTCTGGAACAGAAATCTCCTCCACTGCATTTCTACGTAACTTGCACTGCCCCAGAATTTGTGGGGAGTTCTTTTTACAGGAAATTTATGGGCTGTGGATTCGGAGCTAGCATATGTGAGTCTTTCTACTCCGCCATCTTGGCTCCTCCACCCTGAGAAGTGTATTATTAAAAAAAAAACTTGGAAGAGAATATACTTAGGAAAAGGGTATGGGGCAAAAATATCAAATATAGCAGAGAGGTTATGAAGGATGAGGACTGACAGGCAACAATTAGATGTAGCCTTTAAAGGATTATTGGTGACCTTGGAAAAAACTGTTTTAATTAAGTGCTGGAATGAGATGCCAGATTGCAAAGGGTTGGGAAATGAGTGCAAGGGAATACATCAGAGGCATTGGGAGCATTGAAAAGACAATTATTTTTAGTAGTTTGGCTGTAGAAGTAAGTAGAATTGGAAGATAGCCTGAGAGAATGATTAAGTCAAATTTTCTGATCTTTCTTAAAGCATGGAAAAGTTATATAAACAATAAGGAGAGAAACATCAAAAGCAAAAGGGGAAAATGAAGCTTATAGACAGGAGGGATGATGATTGTTGGGGCAATTTGCCAGGACAGACTTGAGGAGATTGGAATTGATGCTAGGTGTAGTGGTGTATCAGAGTTGTCCTCAGGGAGGTGAAAATGTCACTATGTTCAATTAAAACCCTATAGGACTGCTCTCTGAGGGGCCCTGTGATGTAGTGATTAGAGGGCTGGAATTGGAATAAGAAGGAACTGGTTTCAGGTTCTTCTTCTGACACTAACTAACTGTATGACCCTGGTGAAGTCAACCCATTGGGGATGTTACCCCCACAAAATCTCCTCTACTCAGTGACAAAAATATGTGCAGATGTGGTCCAAGAGAATACAGAAATTGCTTTGAACCATTACAAATAAATATCCCCCCCTTAATAGTTGTAGAAATGAAGCAATGGTACCTTAAGTGATGTTAATATGGTTACAGTAAGACATAGCATCTAGCAAAAAAAGTCCAACATTTATTTTAGTGAATCAAAAATGAAATTTTAAAGAAAAGAATTGATTTTATGTGTATGTATATGTGTGTGTGATATATATGTATATATTACTGTATGTGTGTGTGGGGGGGGAATATTTCAGAGATTGAGTTCCTCTCCAAACCTGCTGCTCTTAACTCAAGATCAACATGACTTTCTGTGCTAATAGAACAGTGTTTAATGAGTTACAAGAAAATGCTACAATGATGTTGCCTCTTTGAGGGACTCCAAGGTACTTTGGCCACTTAAACTTTGAGTCCTGGTTGGATCTTGTTTCTTTCAAAAATAAGGTTAATGGCATTGTAGATCACTTCTGTGTCAGCAATTCTCAAATGAAGGGTCAGGTGACCTTTCCTGAACTAAAGATTTCCTAAGACACTAAGAAATTAAATGGCTTGCCCTTGGTCATACAGTTTATATGCATCAAAGAAAGGACGTGAACCTAAGTCTTTCTGATTCCAATTACTTTTTAAATGAACATGGTCCTGGCAACAGAGTGTATCTGTTTTCCGAAGACCAGATAAGCTAAGCACATAGTGCCTCACAACCAGTAAACTGTTGGCCACTTGGGGCTGAATTCTTTCAGTGGCCATGGCAGCCTCTGAAACCAGGACAATTACAAAGTGCTACTTAATAAAAAATGAGGAATTTATGGATTGACTTTCCCTAAACTAGATGTTACAAGAACCAACAAAAAATAAAAGATGCACGCCAAAGACCTTTCAGTTTTATGATATGTGAAACGCTTCCCATGAGGCCATGTACTGGAACTGTAAAACTTTTTGAAGATCATCACTCCTCATTCACATGCACTAATGGAGGAGGTGGAGAGGTGGAATTAACTACTTGGAGCTATTTTTCAGACATTAAGAATAGTTAAGGAGTTAACTATGTTGTGAACAGACCATAACATCCCTATTATTACAAAACGACTGAAACTTACAACTCTGGTTTTATCACTTGTTTTATGAAAGGCTATTTGTTTTTTGCATTAGAATCACTTAAAGGGGAAGTTCTTTGAGTTATAAAAGTTTGATGGAGGAAAAATAACCCTAAAACCATTGTCAAATAAAAAATCCGTGGAGAAATTGATGGTTCTACCTCCCTTTGTTTAAAACAGTTTGATATAATACACTATTTCCTGTCAGACTAGTAAATTACTTTCTGGATCTGCCTCAGACATTTGTATTCTGTGTTGTCTCTTTGGCAAAGGGAGGCGATGTAGAAAGTGCCCTGAATCCGACCTTGCAAGACTTGCCCAGATCAAAGAGATCACCCAGTGAGGTGCATATGCACCAGAAACAGGCCAAGGAGACAGAGGAAGATGCCTACATGGTTCCAACCCATCCTGAGACCAATAATTAAGGCAGGCCTTCCTATTGAACACAAATCTTGATATTTATAACACCTGAACAGATCCTGAGCTAACAAAGGAGAAGTCCTGCACATCAATGGAAGGACCTACCACACTCTGTTGTGGACTTCATTCAACAAGTTCATGCATTTACTTTGTTCTCTTTATTTTTTTTTAATATTGTAGGGATGGCTTTTTCTCACTTGAACTGGTTTTACATTATTTGAAGTTCAAATCATCACCCTGTCCTATACTAGTTGAGTTTTAGCATATAGCCCC
Organism: Bettongia penicillata ogilbyi; assembly: GCA_023548195.1. Taxonomy (NCBI): domain Eukaryota; kingdom Metazoa; phylum Chordata; class Mammalia; order Diprotodontia; family Potoroidae; genus Bettongia; species Bettongia penicillata. The sequence continues at coordinate 1,808,601 of JAJHZJ010000812.1, forward strand.
AGTCCCTCTACCTACTTTGCTATGACATGGTTTTAAGTCTCTTCACCATCACAATTTCCCTCTGGGTGTCATCCAGTTCTTTAGCGCACTGCCTAAAAAGTGATCCACAGAAATGACAGCCATCCTACCAATGTGAAGTATCATTATAAGAGCAGAGTAAATTGGCATGACTCACTCCTACTCCTAGGAACCAATCTTCTATTCAGGAAACTTAAGCTAATGCTCACTTGTTGGATTATTGTGGAATATCATTGACTTATATTCAACTTGTGGTCCACTAAAATCTTTAAGCCTTTTTCCAGTTCATTACTGTATCGCCATATCTCCCATATCCTTTATTTGTGCCATTAAATTTTAGAACACAAGTGGAGGACTTTCTATTTTTTTATTCTGAAATTCTAGCCTATTAGATTTGAACTACCAGTTGAAATCTGGAGTGTTGTGGTTGGGTATCAGATACATGTGGGAAAAGAACTGATGGAATGAAGAACATCCAGAGGATGATGACTAGGAGCTTGAAGAAACTCATATTTATGTTTTTAAAAGGGTTCTTAATCTGCTAAACAGAAGACTCTGGGGGAAAATGGCTTTCATAGTTACCTCCTGGTTCTTCCTTTTTTAATAGGACGTTTGTCCTCCCACTCTGTAGTACTTCATTTGTCCTTTCAAAGATCACTGACAATGGTTACTCTGCATGGGAACTTGAATTAATCAAACACACTATACACACACTATGCAGGACTCATGGGTAAACTGAGTAATATGAAGATTAAACAGTGAAACAAGAAGCGTTTCTGAAGTATCTACTAGGGGCCAAACATAGTCCCAGGCACTGGGGAAGCACAATAAACAACAAAATGCAGTCTCCCCCACCCTCATTTTCTTGTCAAATCAAGAAGCTTTTAAGTGTTTACTATGTGCTGGGCACCATGCTAACCACTGGGAATCCAAATGTAGGAAGAAGGAAAGAAAGTTGTTCTCTTGCAGCATTCAAGCTCAAGGATCCTAAATTCACATGGAGAAGACAACATCCCAAAAGGAGTTGAGAAGTGGAGAGGAGGGATGGAGAAGATGGAGGTATCCAGCACAGAGGCAGATGTGGAGAGAAATGAAGACATAGCAGCAGAAGTCGCCTTCGTAAATGCACATTCTGGAAAACCCAGCCAATCAGAGAGAGATTGCAGGAGTAGAGCGCACTTCCATTTGGTGAAGATAATTTGGATTGAGATTCCAGGGTGAAGAGGTTTAGTGAGCATTGAAGAGACAATCCCAAGAGTCAGGAGAGCAGCCTGCACAGTAAGAAATGAGAAAACGTAAATACTCTTCTTCCTTTTGCTAAGTCTTTGCAAAATAATGGGGAACAATCAATACCATCCAGCTACTTGAACAAAGGGTAGGGCTCCTTCCTTCTGCAAATTCTATCCGGACGGATGTTTACTAAATGGGTCATAGAATTCAAGGAATCACATGATTCTTTAAATAGTACAAGGACCCAGAGAAGCATGTTCTACATTGCATGGGGGCTTTCTGGGTATGGATGGGGTCCATAACTGGGTTTTTTTCTGTTACAGCTCGTATGGGAGACATTGCTCTGACCTTGTGCCTTGGCAAGGGAGCACATGACTGCTGAAAGTGTGAGACTTGATTTACACTAAGTGTAAGGCAGATATGCAAACAAGTCTGATAAGAGTCTTTATTCCCTAATCTTGCTTCCTGTTTCTTCCTTTCCCCTTCTGGATGGTTGTTTAAGGTCAGACTTCTCCTGGTTTTGGTCTCCCCAAGTGCTTTCTGTTCAGGCACAAGGAATCAGCCCTTTCACCCCCCTTTCTCTCACCTTCCCTCAGACTGGCACCACCTTCCTTGGACTTTTGTCTTTTTCTTCTCTCTCTTCCTGTTAGGATTTGGGAAATGCCTGTGATCTCATGTCCAGGCAGGTCCCACTTGGCTTAGGACAAGCATTGATTGTTAATTAAGTGTTATCTTGTGATTATTGTTAAAGATTCTATTTTCATTATATAGGAATCATTTTTGATAGATTTGTGTATTTGCACTGAGCTGGGGACTTTTCCCTGATGGTCTAAGTGTTTAGTAGCTCAACTTCTACTAGATATGTTATTGATCTTATAATTTTCCTATCATCTGTGTGACTGATAGCACCCATTAAATCTCTCTCTCCAGCAGAATTGTATATTTATTTTTTGTGGTTCAGCTTTTAAGTTACTTTATACTTAATTCCTTACATTCTCAAGAGTCCTGTCCCCCAGTGGATTCTGGGTTCAAGCAGACAAGCTAAGAACAGCAAAAGGTGTGAGGAGTGTCTCTCTCAATATTTCCCCATCTTCCAGCAAGCCTAATAAAGATGGTCCCTTGCATGAAATTGATTCTATTTTAACAAACAGGAAATGACTCATTCCTAAAGTGGGAGTCATTTGAGAATGATCTGTCTTTCTGCAGTCAGCCCACTGATTTCTCAGGGCAAAGATCACAATTAATATGGAACAAGCAGGAAGAATAAATCAGGATAAAAAGTTATGGCATATCATTGAAACAACTCTAAGCTGATCTTTTGAAACAAGTTAGTATTATTTCAAAACTGCAGTGGGTTGGAGGAAACAGCATCAATACCAATTATTTGTACAGAAATGTAACCAAAGCAAATCAGTTGCCATAACAAGGACACCAAGAAAGCCTAAAAACTGTCTTATTATATAAACATTATCCAAGTAGAGAAATAAGATATCTTAAGATAACACTGATTAAAAATTGAAACTCAGTTTTTAAAATCTTGAAGATGATGGTGGAAGATTATGAATATTATCGACTAATATACATTGAGAAATAAGGATGGGGATTATAGTTTAATGAGACCCCCAAATAAGCAAAGTTATCTTGAGGGCATACAAGAATGAAGCTGAAATGAGGACAACAAAGACAATATGGGAAAAGATCTACAAAACATTGGATAATTCACTTTTCACAACCAAGGACAGCCAAGTTACTACACATAGATGCAAAACATTGAAATCATGCTCGTGCTTATAGAATATTGCAAATGGAGCTGAAGAAGAAAAAATGGGAAGATGAACTAGAGTAGATTGTTGACCTGCTCTACAGAAGGGGTGTACGCAACTGGGAAGTACAGTGGATAGAGGGCAGGGCCAAGAGGTAGGAAGACTGGTTTTTCTAAGTTCAAATACTCACTAACTGTTTGACCCTGAGCAAATCCTGCTTACCTGTTCCCTCATGTGTAAAATGAACTGAAGAAGGAAATGGCAAACCACTCTAGTATCTTTGCCAAAAACCCAAATAAGGTCACAAAGAGTTGGACATGGCTGAAACAACTCAACAATAATAACAACAGCACAATAGAGGTCAATGCTGGAAGAGACAACTTGAGGGTATTGAGAAATAACTTCTCAAGGAATTTGAAAGAGGGCAAGCTATCAAAGTATACATAAAAATCCTGACCTTATTGCTAGAGGAAAAAAAGTGAATGAATAAAAATTAACATTGGTTCACATGACTACTTTTGCTTAGGAAAAAAGTACCCACATATTAACATAAGCATGTGTGGAGGTATTAGAAGGGAGTAGAAATAACTTTGCATGTGCTTTTCTATGGTATATATCACATTTGCACTGTCACATCGGTGACTGAAAGATGTAAAGAAACCAAGAGTCCACTGGGTTTAAAGATTGTTAACCATGAAGAAGCATTTAATTTGGGAACATAAAACATTCACTTAAAGTTTCTTAACCAAAGAGATGATTCCCATTCTCATATGAAGACTTCAAGATTCCCTGAAAGATAGAGCAAAGGGATAGTCTCTATTGCTTGATTACATTTTGTTCGATATCAACGGAGAAACCTGATATCAAGAGAATGATCTTGGTCCAGAATCGAAAGAGACAGGAGAAGGACTACAAGCAAGAAATGACATAGAAGTGGAAGGGATTCACCAAAGGAAGAGATTTAAAAGAGATGGATCAGTTGTGTGATGAGAAGAAAGATTGATGTTTGCCAGCCCATGTGTTTCCATGAAATGTCATGAGAAATTGATGAAGATACTCAAGCTCTTTAGTGGACTGTCTGTGAGGAACTAATGGGAAGATATGAACAAGAATTCTGCAAGTTGGGCAGAGACTGAATAGATTACAAACTGAACCATTGAAGGATATAGTCAGATTGATTAGGTAATGAATTCATAGGAGTGTGGAAAGGGGGAGGAAATCAAGAAGCCAAAGCAGAAAAGGTTAGCACGCTACATTTCAGTAAAATTCAATGGTGACAGAAAAAGAAAAGTTAATGTAATTGAGAAAGAAGGAAGGAAGGGAGAAAAGGAGGGTGGGAGAAAGATTTATTAAATTCCTACTGTGTGCATGGCACTGTGCTAAGTACTTTTACAAATATCTCATTTAATCTTCAAACAATCCTATGAAGTACATGTTATTGTTAAATTCATTTTATAGTTGAGGTAATGGAAGCAGGCAAAGGAAGTGACTTACCCAAGGTAACATATCTGGTAAGTGCCTGAGACCAGATCTGAACTCAGGTCAACCAGAATCCTGACCCAGTACTCTACCCACTGTAGCACAACCGAGTTGGGATTTTATTTAAAAAGAGAAGCCTAATGTGAGGGAAAAGATGATGTCAGGCTCAGAAGCAGGATAGGGAAGTGATGGAGAAGCACAAATATCGAGATATATTGTGGGCTTCACATTATATTCAAAAGCACAACAGTTGTTCATTGATCTTCCTTGATGAAAATTATCATTTCGTTCTGCAAATATAAAGAAACCAATAAACTGAACTCCTAATCTATGCTTCATTCTATTCATAGAGACAGAGTTGTTTACTGAGTTAGACATGTCCAGAACCTCAGTAAGAGGTTGCGGGAATAAATGACTCCATCACTATATGTGTGATAAAAGAGAAGAAAGCCATATCGAATATGATACGGACTTCCTCTTTTGGTCAAGCCAATTTCACAAGGTTACAAAGAAAGGATAGCAGACTCCCCTGAAATCAAATTATTTAAGGAAAGTGTGTCACACACACATACACAAATACACATGCACACACATGCTTTTCATGTATATGAATGTATATATCTATGTGTATACACACACATGCACAGAAGTTTGAGGAGAAGAGAGGGCACTAGAAATTGGGGATATCACAAAAGGTTTTGTGTACAATGTGGTATTCCATGGATTCCAAGAGGCAGAGCAGAGGAAGGACCAAATTCCACACACACGAGGTATCTAAGTCAAAGACCAGGAAATGGAAGACAGAACATAGCCTACGACGAAAACTCAGTAGAACAGTATGACTGCACGGTCACATGCATGGAAGAGAGAAATGAAAAGAAAGAATATGATTTATTTCCAGTACCTGCCTATTTCTTGGGGCATCTTTTTAATAAAGAAATCAGTCATTAACTAGGGTGATGTTAACAGATGACCTCTATCATTTAACTTACATTTACATTCTTGATATAAGCATATTAACTCCCACACTGGAACATTCAAGTAATTGAACAGACATTAAATGGGAGGGATTTTTGCCTCCCTCAGCTGAAAACCGCCTCTTGAATCATGCCCAGCATGGCACAGCATGTCCTACGTTTGTGGCCAGCTGAGATCTTTCCAGTTCTCCAACTCTTTTCTTTGGGAGCCTTATCAAAACCTTTGGACCACAGTTCAGGGACCATTGACCTTGGAGCTGCAGACTCCCAAGTTCCATTACACTCAAAAGTACATCACTACTTCCTCTGACACATCGGGCTTCATCATTTGAGTAAAGATATGACAAAGCTGTTTATCAGGCAGTAATAAGACAGATAATTTAACGGTTCAAGCTCTAATTGGTCTAATTCACTAACTGACCTCTCCCCACTTGATTCACTAGTACAATCGAGCTCTGATAAAGCCTTTAATTGTAAATTGCACACAGCTGTGAGCTGCTTCTCACGCTGGCACAAAGCACTATCATTGATGGCTTCATCTCGGCGACCTGCTAATTTGGAGCATATGTAACTGTTTTTAATGCTGAAGGCTTGACACACCACAAACAGCAGATGTTGCAGCTGCCCCTGAGACGCGTTATTTAATTCAATTACGTCTTTTGGAGATATGTAAAAAAGCCAGGCGAGATGAGAGAGGGCAGGAGAATGTTCGAAATGGAGCCCCTGGTTGAGGCCCAGGTGGCTCGATAGGCAAATGATTGGGTGAATGTCTAAATGATCTTTTTAATTGAGTCGACTGGCGGCTAATCAGGGTCATGAAGTGTTATCACACTGATGAGCTGAGTGGAGCCCTGGGCTGCTCTGCAATTAATGTGGCTTTTGTGAAAGGAGAAAAAGGAAAGATAATGTACACCATCTGGTAATTGTTTATGAGAAAAGCAGCAGTTTGCTACAAATTCAAGGGAAATGCTATTCATCATACGAGATCTTCTGCTGCTGCTGTCGCTTGCCACTGTCGTGGCTGCCGCTGTGGTAGAGGACAAGACCGCAGCTCCAGCCCGGGCCTTTGTCTGCCTTCTCATTCTCTTGCCCAACCAAAACAGTCATTTTGGGTTGCGTGTGTGATTAAGAATTACTTGGATGCTCCCAAATATATGGCCTGAACGATGCCCGTCTTGATATGCCAATAAAAGGCCCAGCATATTCTTCTTGGCAACAGCTACAACTTTCATGCCAAGGCATCTGATGACAGTACAACAAAGCCAGGCCTACCCTCACAGAGTCAGGGGGGAAACATACCAACAACAAGGCTACTTGATAGTTTGTCTGAAAAAGCTTGTTTCTGGCATCATGAAGATGTGGAGGAGGAGGAGGAGGAGGAAATCTGGGGGAGAACTTCAGAACAGTGGTCAAAAAGGTCAGTGGAGAGTGACTCATTGTTACCTCCAGCAGATCAGCACTTGCCAAGTTAATACTGAGGCAGATATTTGTTCAAACAATGACTTAGGAAGTGGTTTGACCTTTGCTCTTGAGAAATGTGGGTAGAGGATCTAATGGAAACGCTGTGATAAGAGGAAAGTGAAGAGAATCATGTGTCACTGGAATCATGTGCCATTTGTGTTCCAGAGGGTGTATGGTCATTGGGGGATGGTGGTGGAAAGAACCCTCCTCTTTCATTTTGAATATTTAACAGACCAGATAATGATAGTCCCAGTAGAAGCAGTGATGAAAGCCCAACCATGGTTTAGGACAGAAAAAAAGAAAATATGTACAGAAATAGTTTTCAAAAGTGTCTAGAGGCCTGGATACACTTGTATTGCTAAAAACATGAACATTAGAGAAAGCAAAATCTGCCCATTGTTTGCTGCAAACCTTTCTCCTTCCCCATCAAGGTATATCAGACTCAACTAATAATTAAAGAATCACTAGTAGTCTCTCTCTCTCTCTCTCTCTCTCTCTATATATATATATATATATATATATATATTATATATTATATATATCATATATATGTATATATATATAATACACACACACACACACACACATATATATATATATCCTTCTTGATCCTCTTAAAATGTGTTTGTTTCCTCTTTGATGAAGATGGATATTGCTTTGAGTATTGAATAAAGGGGAAGTATGCTGGATAGGGAGTCAGGAAGACCTGGATTTAATTCCTGCCTCAGACATTCATTAGTTGTATGGCCCTGGAAAGTTTCTTTCTGTCTTGGTTGTTCTCATTTGTCAAATGGGTATAAAATAGCACCTATCTCATGGGGTGATTGTAAGGGACGAATGAGTTTCCTTATAGCCAAGCACTGCATGAATGGCAGATATTGTCAGGGAAAGAAGAGTCTGAAGAACAAAGATAACTGGAAGGAATCTCCTGAGAGATGGTCTTGTCTTGAGAAGAAGAAGGTCAGCATTCCAGCTCAAGGATGTGAAATTTCAATGTGGAGACAGCAATGAGTACAATTGAATTTATGGGTGATTCTGACAAGACCAGCTTGGTTGGAATTGTGGTTGGAAACTTAGGAAGGGAAATGATCTTGGATTTATATGTTGGGGCCAGATTATAGAGAGTCGTGGTGTCTAGGGAGATGTGTCTAATATTTATTCAGAACATATTAGCAACTTAATGTTTACTATTGATGTGGGAAAAAACATGATCTGACCAATATTTTCAGAGAATTAATGCATTAGTTGTATCTGGGAAAGGAAGAAACAACAGGAGAGGAAGCAAACTAGAAAGTTGCTGCAGTACTCCAGGAATGAAGTGCTAAAGGGATGTATTAAAATCCTAATAATGAGAAGAGAGAATATCCAAGAATTCTTCTGAAGGACAAAATGAGAAGACTTGTTGAGAAAATGAGAGAACAGACATGATGTGAAGGAGAAAGAATGTGCATTGATTCTTCCAATTTTCCTAGTCTGAGATGGAATAGGAGAGGTAATCCATTGATGTAAACAGACTAGCAGGATTGGTGGTGAGGAGATAGGAGGAATAGGGATACTGTGTCAGTCCTGATTAGCATTTATGAGACATACAATTATTACCACAAAAGAATCAGAAGAGTTGGGGGGTGGAGTCAAGATGGCGGAGTAGAAAGACGCATGTTTGCAAGCTCCGAACCCACAGCTCATAGAATTAATGTAAAAAGAGATCCCCATAAGTTCTGGATCACTGTAAGGTGTGCAGAAACAGAGTGGAAGAGATTTCCGTTGCAGAGAGCCCTGGAGAGCCGTTCCCAGGGTCCATCGTGCCCCGGAAAGTGCACCCCACCCCACCGCTGCCCTGGCCGCGGCCCCAGAGAAGCTGATCCGAGCAGGCTTCAGGGAAGGAAGCTCCAGTGGCCTAGAAAGTCTCTCCGCCCACAGAAGCTACAAGTCAGTGAGAGAGACGGCTGGCTGGCCGAGGGGAGCAGGTTGTCTCCGTGACTCGGGCCCCCTCGGGAGGAAGCGGTGGCGGCAGAGGTAGGCCAGGAAGTGGTGGAGGCAGAGGCGGGGGTGGCAGCGGAGGCAGCAGCTGCAGCAGCCCGGAACTCCCCCAGCAGCAGGCAGGATCTTCATTACTGAAGGTCTCTGCATAAAGCCCCTGAGGGAGCTGAGCCTGGGAGGTGGCCCTGCCCCCACCCCAGCACCAGAACTAAAGCTCACATTGATTAGCAGCCGTGCGCAGCGCGGAAAGCCCATTTCAATCTCAGACACCAAGCACTAGCTGGGCAGATCTAGGCGGGGATGGACAGGAATCTCAGAAGTCAAGTAAGTGGCTGGGAAAATGCCTAGAAAAGGGAAGAAAAATAAGACTATAGAGAGTTTTTTCGAACAGATGCAAATGATCCCGACTTTCGGATCTGACGAGGAGTTAGTTGTATGGCCCTGGAAAGTTTCTTGCCATCAGGGAAAGATGTGGAGGGCGGGGCCTCAGTACCCCAGACATCCCAGGGGGATGTCGGGTGGGCTCAAGCCTTGGAAGAGCTCAAAAAGGATTTTGAAAAGCAAGTTAGACAGGTGGGGGAAAAACTGGGAAGAGAAATGAGAGAGATGCAAGAAAAATATGAAAAACGGGTCAATACCCTGGTAAAGGAGACCCAAAAAAATGCTGAAGAAAATAACACCTTGAAAAATAGGCTCACTCAATTGGCAAAAGAGGTTCAAAAAGCCAATGAGGAGAAGAATGCTTTCAAAAGCAGAATTAGCCAAATGGAAAAAGAGGTTCAAAAGCTCACTGAAGATAATAGTTCTCTCAAAATTAGAATGGAACAGATGGAGTCTAATGACTTTACGAGAAACCAAGAAATCACCAAACAAAACCAAAAGAATGAAAAACTGGAAGATAATGTGAAATATCTCATGGGAAAAACAACTGACCTGGAAAATAGATCCAGGAGAGACAATTTAAAAATTATGGGACTACCTTAATGTCATGATCAAAAAAAGAGCCTAGATATCATCTTCCATGAAATTATCAAGGAAAACTTCCCTGACATTCTACAACCAGAGGGCAAAATAAGCATTGAAAGAATCCATGGATCACCACCTGAAAGAGATCCAAAAAGAGAAACTCCTAGGAACATTGTGGTCAAATTCCGGAACTCCCAGCTCAAGGAGAAAATCTTACAAGCAGCTAGAAAGAAACAATTCCAGTACTGTGGAAATACAATCAGGATAACTCAAGATCTAGCAGCTTCTACCTTAAGGGATCGAAGGGCGTGGAATAGGATATTCCAGAAATCAAAGGAACTAGGACTTAAACCAAGAATCACCTACCCAGCAAAACTGAGTATAATACTTCAGGGGAAAATATGGTCTTTCAATGAAACAGAGGACTTTCAATCATTCTTGATGAAAAGACCAGAGGTGAAAAGAAAATTTGACTTTCAAACACAAGAATGAGAAGAAGCATAAACAAGTAAACAGCAAAGAGAAGTCTTAAAGGACTTACCAAAAGTGAACTGTTTACATTCCTACATGGAAAGACAATATTTGTAACTCTTAAAACTTTTCAGTACCTGGGTAGTTGTTGGGTCCATACACACATGTACATGCACACACATACACACATGCACACACATACAGAGACAGAGAGCACAGATTGAATTGAATAGGATGGGACCATATCTTAAAAGAAATTAAGGTAAATGGTGAGAGAGAAATGTAGTGGGAGGAAAGAGGGTGAAATGGAATGGGGTAATTACATGTCATTTAAGAGGCAAGTAGGAGACTTTTTAGTAGAGGGAAAAATAGGAGAGCTGAGAAAAAAAAACAAGAAGTTTACCCTCATCACATTTGACTAAAGTAAGGAATAAAATGCACACTCATTTTGGTATGAAAACCTATCTTACAGTATAGGAAAGTAGGGGAGAAGGAGATAAGCAAGGGGGAGGATGATGGAAGGAGGGCAAAGGGAGGAGGGAGAAATTTGAAGTCAACACTTGGGGAGGGACAGGATCAAAAGACAGAAGAGAAACAATGAGGGGCAGGTTAGGATGGAGGGTAATTCAGTTAGTCTTACACAACACGACTATCAGGGAAGTCAATTGCAAAACTACACAGAAATGGCCTGTATGGAATTAACTGCCTTCCCAAAGGGAATGGGTGGGGAGGGAGGGATGGGGAGAATTTGGAACTCAAAGTTTTAGGAACAACTGTATAGTATTGTTGTTGCTACTAGGAAAGAAGACATACAGTTAATGAGGAATAGAAAGTCATCTGGCCCTACAGGACAAAAGAGAAGATGGGGACAAGAGAAGGGTGGGATGATAGAAGAGAAGGCAGATTAGTGATAGGGAAAATTAGATTGCTTGGGGTATTGGAGTGGGGGAGGGGATAAAAGGGGGGGAAATTTGGAACCCAAAATTTTGTGAAAATGAATGTAAAAAGTTAAATAAATAAATAAATTTTAAAAAAAAGAATCAGAAGAGTCAGGGAGGTGAAAAAAACTTTTAATACTTTTATCATCACCCCTTTTAGTATGAACAAAAATGGGTTAGCTGAGAGAGTGGGGTACACGCAGCAGCATAACTCCATCCCTTCCCCACATACACATGCAGCTATTCTAAAAACAATTTATGAGGAATGCAAGACTCAGAAGTGATCAGTAAGAAAAATATGGACTACAATAGATTATCTTTCCAGCCTAAGACGACAAATTTAAACCAGAGCATAAACTGTGAAACAGAGGCACATTATGATCATGAATCAGTACCTAGTGCTCCAAGGTAGTTAAGCAGGGATATCCTGAGCTGAGCATAGACTCAATCCCTGGCCCAGGCTAAGTTCAGAGTTTCTCAGAGGGGTAGAGGACAAGGACCCATCACCTAGAGCCCTTAAGTGTGGGTGTCTTCCAGGGCAGATAGTGGATGCAATCTATTTACTTTCACAACATAAAGCAGTGTAATGAGGGGAATACGAGTGTCCTCCATAGGAGCCAAGATCCCAGATTCAGTCCTTAGCGTTCGCAGGTAGAGAGAAATACTGTATTTCCCTGAGAAAACTGCTAGATAAATGAGTTTAAAAAATAATAATGTATTATGAGGCCAGAGTCATTAAAGACCCAAATCTAAATAAGGAGAAAGTCTCAAAGGAAAATATTTTCCACCAGATTAAGTAGAATTCCTAAGTGAAATAATAGAAGAATAAAAATGAATTTTTCAAATGATGTTGACTATTGAGAGCAATAGAGGAAAGGACTGGAAAAGAACTGAGCTATGAGGAAGAGCCTTGGAAAGAGCAATCACACTGAAGTAACTCAAAATCATGGTCAGAACAAAATCTGTGCATCGGATCCAGGAGATCGGAAAAGGACATTTTCCCTGCCTCCTAGTCAGAAGGCAATGAGGTGATCAAAGGAGTCCACCAGTCACTTTCAGAAAGAAACCCACAAATGAAAACATTACCATTAGATTCAAAAGTCCAGACCTCTATGTCTAAGCAACAAAAAAATAATATCATCAGCCAGAAAGCAAGGGTTTAAGGACACCGTCGGGATCACACAGAATTTACCGTCCTGTTGGAATTATTAGTGTCGTTCTGTGTGCCTGAAGATCCAAATGACATCACTCCAGTGGAGGTCAAGGTACAGTGTATCTAGTTGTGCCTGATAAGACCAATGAGATATTGGAAGACTCTGCCATTGGTCAGGCAGAGATAGTTCATATGAACATTTGGAGTGGGAATATCTCAAAATTTTCACATCTCACATCTCTTTTGAGCTATTGCAATTCTGCTTCTCTCAGAATCATCTTTGACGCAGGTGCTCTACACTGGGCAGCCCTGTACCGGTGCCTCCCATGCTTCACAACTGATTTCAAAATTCTTCAGAGAAACCTTCTGACCACCATGTGAGCACTTGCCTTGCGTGACTTTTCCACAAAATAGTCTTTAAGCCAAATGTACATTTGGTATTTGAACCATGTGGTCAGCCCATCAAAGTTATTCTCTGTACAGTAGAATTTTAATTGCATGGTAGTCCAGCTCTAGAAAGGACTTCAATGTCCAATACTTTCTCTTTCCAGGTGATCTTCAGAATCTTCCTGAGGCAATTCAGATGGAAGTGATTCAGTTTCCTTGTGAGGAACTGGTATATTGTCCAGGTTTCATAGGCATACCACAATGAGATAAGCATAGTGGCTTTGCAGACCATCATTTTGGTAGGCAGCCTAATAACTCTTCTCTCCTACACTTTCCTTCAGAAACTTTCAAACGATGAGTTAGCTATGACAGTGTGTGTGTGCATCCCCTCACTGTGGTCACTCCAAAAACAAACAAACAAACAAAACCATGCATCCAATCCCAGTTTCAGTAAGCCAGGCTTCATTTGCCACCTTTATTTACTCAGGGCTAACATCTGGGTGTTGAGTTTTCTCACAAGAACTGTTTGTCTCTCAGGGCTACTAGATTTCACATTGTCCAGTAGTGTATGTGCATTCTATCTACCAATGATAGGTGTAAACATTAGGGCAGAAGTTTTTGTACATATTTTTGTATTTTGACCACAGGATGAGATCCTTGCCTGGTACAGTAAGTAGAGCAGGGTTCGGTAAAGCAGACACTTTTTAGGATATCTTTTCTAGACCCTTCCTCACACTAAGAGATGAGGAGTACAGTCCTTTAAAAAGGGTATTTAGACATCTAGGGGGTTGTCAACTCTCACTGCTGCTTCATTCCAGTGGGAAGACGAACCTATGGTCTGGACCACCTGTGTACAAGGATGTAACTGCAGGTCCACATGGATCTGCACCTGCTGCTTCATTATTTGCCCACTGGCACAGTACTTTGAGGTAGAGAAAAATGCTAAAATGAGTGATGCCTTCTAACTTACATATGAATTATATTTAAGTGAGGTAGAGTTGTGAGAAGTGATTAGCCTCACTGTCTTTTCCAGAATCGTCAAAGTTAAGGGGCAAGACAAAAGTGAAAACAAATTGGTGATGGTCTGGGATGTAGTGGATGACCCTGGCATCTTGAATGTCTAATCAAGCTCTATGCACTCCAAAGTGCCTGCTTCTGTTACTTCCATGGCCTATAACACATTGTTCACATCCAACTCTTCTACCAGAGAAGTCTTCTCATTCATGGGATAGAAACCCGACCTCCAACTCACTGAAGGATTTGAGGTCAACCTGGTTTAGCCCATCTGCCCAAATAATTGACCAAGTTATGGCTGCTGAGCATGTTACAGTTTCTCAGAGTCATAGGTGAGATTGGGGTGTTGGATGAATAATACTTGGCTTCCAAACATTCCTGATGAAAGACTGGGGATGAGCAGAAACTTGGAATTGAAATTAGGAGAGTATATGAAAAATCAAAACGATTTTAAGAAAGAAAGTAATCAGAAAAGTCTTGATCATGATGAAGTGTCTTTATGGTAATGGGGAGTGATACAAGTGTCATCAGAGAGCCATAATGTCACTAAGGGTCATAGAGTATGTCAATTAAGATGGAGGGCTTGGGAGTGATTTTTGTTATGTTTTGATTATCTTAAAAGAAGAAAGGAAATGAAGAAAAGGTAAACTACAGCAGGAAGATGGGGGGTACATATCATTTTTCAAAAGTGTGGGATGCAAGTAGAAGTCCATACCAAAGAAGAAGGGGTAGCAGAAGTGGGTGTCACTTGAACCTCACTTTGAACTAATGCAGAATGAAGTGACTGGCATCAGGAGAAGAATTTTTATTATAAAAATAACATTGTAAAAATACCCAGTTTTGAAAGATTTAAGAACCACGCTCCATGTAATAATTGATGATGATAATAAAACAATGATGTTTTAGAATGTCACCCTCCTCTTAAACAGATGATGGATTAGATATGCTGACTGAAGCACTCTTTTTGGAGATGACCAATGTCAAAATTTGTTATTTTTTTACAATCTCTGAATGACTGATGGAGGGGGTCCAATTTTTCTTTTTCTCCTGCTCTTCCCCAATGGGGACCAGTGAAAAGGAAAAAAAAATAGATGCTGTTAATTGAAAAAAAATGAAAAAGAATCTTTGGGTCTATGCTAAGCTTTTCAGGTACATAAATCATAGGGGAAAACCAGGGAAGGATTCAAGCAGGATGTTTGTTGATACCTTGTTTTCAGTAGCATTCAAGTCAACAAAGGAGGAAGGTGTGGGGAAGGGGATATTTTTTCAGTCTACCATCACATTGCTGTTATCTGGCATAGCCAACCCCACCAAGGTCTTCTCCATCCTTTCTAATCAGAACAGACCAGGTCAGCTGACTGGCTTAGCCAAAGTCATAGCCTTTACATAGAGGAACTTATTCTTTGTTTAGGTGAATCAAGTTCATGTTTTGTCATTCATGGAAATCAGAAAGGGAAATGCTTGTTTTTGACTAATGTGAGCACAAGTGTTTCCAGAAAATGACAAGGTCTAGATATTACGTAGAAAAATAGGCAAGTTCAATATCCACAGAAGAAGTAGACAGCCATAAGGATGCCATATATATGGCCATATAGACCCCAAAGACTGCAGGTTGTTTGGACTATCACAGAAGGAAGACTGTTTTTTTAGGGAAGATAAGTCCTGTTTTATTAATGGTAACTTTGAGAAGGGACCATAGTATTCGAGGAATACATCATGTAAGCTAGTAGAACTGTAAGCTTGGAGGCTTGGTCTGGAGTTGTACACTTGGTATCCATCTACATAGAAATGATACTTTAAGCCATGAGAATGGATGGACTTACTAAATTAGAGGGTTAAGAATATAAATACTGAACCTTGGAAAACAACTATCATTGGGTAGCTGGTGGGTAGGAGAAACTTGCAAAAGACACAGAAGGAGCAAACAGAGAGGTAATTTAAGAGAAGTGGGGAATTCCTGTGTCCTGAGAGGAAAGAGAAAATAAGATTTTTTTTCTTTTTTATGTTTATTTATTTTTAGTTTTCAACATTCATTTCCACCAAATTATGAGTTCCAAATTTTCTCCCCATCTCTCCCCTCCCCCTGTCCCCAAACACCATACATTCTGATTATCCCTTCCCTCAAACTTCCCTCCCTTCTATCACATTGTTCCCTTCCTTTATCCCCATCTTCTCTCTTTTCCTGTAGGGCAACATAGATTTCTATACCCCATTGCCTATATTTCTTATTTCCATGTTGCATGAAAAAATAATTCTTAACAATCGTTCTTCAAACTTTGAGTTCCAACTTCTCTCCCTCCCCACCCATCCCCACTGAGAAGGCAAGCAATTCAGTATAGGCTATATATGTGTGTAGTTTTGCAATAGTCATGTTGTGTAGGACTAACACTGTTTCCCTCCATCCTATCCTGTCCCCCTTTTATTCTATTCTCTGTTTTGATCTTATCTCTCCTCTCAAAAGTATTTATTTCTAATTACTCCCTGCTCCCATTTGCCTTCCCTTCTAGCATCCCCTCACCACACTTATCCCCTTCTAACCTACATTCCTGTAGTGAAAGAAAGATTTTCATGCCAAATTGAGTGTGCATGTTATTCCCTCCTTAAGCCAAATGTGATGAAAGTAAGCTTCACTTTTTCCCTCTCACCTCCCCTCCCTTTCCCCTCCATTGAAAAAGCTTTTTCTCACTTCTTTCATGAAAGATAACCTGTCACGTTCAATTTCTCCCTTTTTCCTACCAATATATTCCTCTCTCACTGCTGGATTTTATTATTTGATATCATCCCTTCCCATTCAACTCACCCTGTGGGCTCTCTCTCTCTCTCTCTCTCTCTCTCTCTCTCTCTCTCTCTCTCTCTCTCTCTCTCTCTCTCTCTCTCCATACACACACACACACACAC